>JAVMKO010000011.1:44715102-46058435 GCA_032164245.1 Sternotherus odoratus
CCAGACAGCACTCTTTCATTTGAAAAGCTTACCCTCTATTGTACTGTGTTTCAACAATACTGTAAAATAATGTGGCTCTTCTCATACTGTAGTTCTAAAGTCCTACAAATATAATTCATGGTTTGGTGTCTAGATCCTGCAATCACGGATGCCCTACAAATTCCTAAAATAGACATAGGGCATGTCTATGCTGCAATGTAAGCACAAGCACAAGCCTAACTACCTTTCTGTCTACACATAAATTGCTGTAACCCAAGGGTTGGACCCAGAGTCCCAGGATCCCATGGATGTAGAGAGTCTGAGCCTGAGCCCGAGTCAAGCCAGGACCCAGGGTTCAATTCACATTGCTTTTCAGTGTAAACACTTCCCCACAGGACTCAGCCTCTGAGTTTACACTTCAATAAAACATCTGTGGCTGGCCCATGTCAGCTGACTTAGACTTGCGGGGCTCAGGCTGTGGAAAATTGCAAAGTAAACACTGGGATTTTGGCTGGAGTCTGGGACCAGCCCCTGTCATGGGGTCTCCAGAGCCTGGGCTCTAGCCCAAACCCGAATAGCTGAACTGCAATTTTATAGCCTCACAACCCGAAGCCCAAGAACCTGAGTCAGCTGACATGGGTCACTCGTGGGTTTTTTCTTGCAGTGTAGACATACCCTTGGATTTCACCAATCCCATAGGCCTATTTTCTTCGTTCACTAGACAGTTAAGTTTGATGGACAGTCAATTGTTTTCACACTGCATCACAAGCAAAGGGCTACTGTGGCCACATTTTGGGAGGGTGTTAGGAAGTCTGGGATATGTGTGGTTGGACTTGGGCCTGCATAATCCAATGTAGACACTGAAGCTCCTTGTTGTGACCCAGGGGTCAACAACTCCTAATCTGGAGTTGTAAATGAATGTAGACACTCAAGCCTTAGGTTAACAAAGTCAGGGACTGCTAACTTGAGTTCTAGTAACCCTGGTCTTACATTGTGGTGTAGACATACCCACAGAGCCCTAGCTTCTATGGACTGACTAAGCAGCACTTTGTGCATAGCGGGAGATGGAGCAAAAGTTCCCCTGGTCCCGCATAGATCAGCCTGGTGGCTGATCTATTTATGCCAGCTACCAATAGTCTAATGTGTGTGGGATTGGGAACAGGGAGGAGGAGAGGTGAAGGAGCTTCAAAAATAGTCCTCTACCACTGAGGATTTCTAGTTAGCTAAGGTGGAATTTAGACTGCTTTGCACCACCAGCCCAGAAAAAAGAAGCCTGGAAAATCCAGCTCACATTTTGAGATATAGCTCAAAATATTTTAATATGAGGGATTCACCTCTTGAATATGCAGGCCATATTCTCCAAAGGTATAAATTAATATCATTCTTTTACCTTCCATAGGGTTATGCTTATTTACACCTGCTGGGTATCTGTCTCATTCTGTTTTTCCTTTCTTTGAGGGTCTGATTAAAAAATGCAATCAGTTGGAGTCTCTTTATTTATCACCGTGGCTTTGGGATCAGGCCCTGAGGATCCAGCTTATTGGATTCAATGAACAGAATAAGTTCTAAAATATTTCTAGAAATTATGTTGGCATAGCTCTATTGATTAAGAAGATATGCTGATTTATACCTGCTGAGCATTTGGCCTGTGTATGTGTGGTTTATACTAGTGTAAATCCAGAGTAACACTTGGAATCACTAGACTTCCTTTTGGTTTACACTGGAACAGAATTTGACTTTTACACTTTTTCTATTTTTCAATGATCAGTTATATGTTTTTTATTCTTTCAATCACAATTAGAGGAGAAATATCCTTACTAGAAAAGATGACTTTTAAAAAGCAGAATGGTATCTGCTTTCTAGAGCTATTTGCACCCCCCCCCCCAACTTGCTCTTTATTCCTATCTCTCATTTAGCTAAACCTGAAACAAACAAATGAAATTCATTACTTTTGAAGTTGGATATCACCTTTTTGAGCTTTATGAGCCTACTTTTCTGAAATTAGAAATTGCCTGTGTGGAATGTTTCTAGCTAAACTGCTTCCTACAATCACAACATTTAGCCAGAGAAGTGCTTTGTAAGCATCATTTGTGTAAGCAGCAGGGATATCTAGTGGCTTGTAGACTGATCCCAAGTGGAATCATTCTGTCCAGATCTTCTTTTACTTAACTATGATTGTCTGAATCACTAATGTGTTGAACTGCAGTTCTCCTCAGACTGTATACCTACCCGCAATGCTTTCAATTGAAGTTTCAAAAGAAGTTGTGACTACCTGCAAATACCAAAGATCAGATTTTAAGTTAATGTTTTAATGAAAAAATCCATGTTCAAAATTTCTCATTTGGGATGCTAAATATAGGCCCCTAAATAACTTCATAGACTTTAGAGGGAGAAAATCAGAATATGGTGCCCAAGTATGGATTTCGGGGCCTAACTTTAGATATCTATGTTTGGAAAACTTTGGACTAATTCCACAGGGTCCACAGAGCAGCAAAACTTGAAGTGAAGCTTTGGAACACTGATATTGCATGTAGTTTTTAACTTTAGCTTCAAACTTTGCAGGCTATGGTTCTGATCCTGAGTAAATAAATATGACTATGCATGTGAATAAGAAGGCCTCATGTGAGTACATTTTTGCATGTGACGGCCCTAAGCCTAGCTCCAATCATGTGGAAGACTATTTAACTTGTAAAATCTATCAAGACTGGTTTGTACCAAATGTGTGCTTATGTCACGCATACACGTTTTAAAAAAAGGATGGACTGGTCCACCTTAATTTTAGATAGGTAGTAGTTGCAATTATGTCTGCTACTTAAATTTATTTGCAGGCAGTCAATTCATATTGATCATAACTCAACCTTACAATGACCTTGAGCAAAGGTACTCCACGGCTGTTATAAATATTGTGATCAATACTGGAGTGCATCTGACTACACCTAGTTACTGATAAATGAAGTAAAAAAGTACGCTAGTTTCAGAAACAAAGATAATAACTGCTCGTTTAGTCAACTGTTTGCAAAGGTTTAATATTGATATGTGAAGCTATAATGACATTCTTGGGCACTTTAAAACTGTGGAAAACAATCGGGTGTAGAGCCAGTGTAGCAAATTAAGGCAAAAGGATCATTACTTCCCAACTTCAAATAAGAAATTTCATGATACTTATGACCACAAGACAGATAACAAATACATTCTCTTAGCAGTACTTGTTGGAGATGGCTTGTATCAAACTACTTCTTTTCTTTATGCCTGAGCCCGGTCTAGTGAAATAAAACAACATATTACTGTACATGGAACAAAGACTTTAGTACCACTTATTTTACTCTAGTGCCACTCTCTTTTGCACATTTGTGCCTGAATTAAATTGCCCATCCCCAGGTATAACGAACTGTAATCATGAGGAAGAGATCACTTTGGTCTCAGCACATCTGCTACATGTTGATACATTTCCCTACACTGACTAAAGTTAAAAGGAAGGATGTTAGAGAAGTTTTCCCCAGTTGTTTCTTTCATTTTGTTCAGAATTCCACTAAGTAATGCACTGGCAATTTAAACTGAGACAAAAAAGAAGTCAATGGGCACAATGGTAACAGGTTCTGTTGCTAACTGAGAGACCTGAGCACAGGAGCTGACCTCCTAGACACTACATCCAACTGTCAAATTCTGTCTGGGGAAACATTTATTTTGAACAAGGTAGACCTGCTTCTCCCCAAAATCCACTGGTATCTTCCTCAGACAGACTGCTGACACTGCGACTGATGCCTGGGGCTGAGATGCTAAGTGCACTGGATACTCTGGGGCCTCTCAGCTGTAGGATGAAGTGAGATCCTACAGCAGCAGGATTGCAGGAGCATTTCTTTGTCCCTGATAAACCACAGAAGTTTTCTTTTCCTTCCATTCTTTTTGCAGTTCAGCTTGTCTTTAAACCCATTTGATAGTTACACCACAGGGTTTTTGGAAATAGATTTTTACATCTGTGACATACTTTACAAAAGACATTAATTAAATGGTGAGAGATGGTTAATGCTCCTGAAATCAGAAACAGGAGGCGAAACATTCTCCAGATCCAGACCTCCCATCGACCTCTCCGCTGCTTAAATGTTTTCCCTGCACACTTACTTTTCTCTCTTGATCCTGGAGTTAATCTGATCATATTTCCTATGCCCCATATACTAGACTTTTTTCACACTTCTGTTTTCTTTTTTCTTACAGTCATGTCCTTCTCCAACCTCCCTTTAGATCTTACACTCCAGTGAAGCTATTTATTAATAAACCTGTGTTTTCAGAACAGCAGTACATCAATAAATGACCGAGTGGTTCAGTTAGTCAGCATTCTGGGAAATCCTTTGCTGTATTGAAGAACTGTAAATCTCCATTATTGCTTCCCATAGCACAAATAAAGAACACCATCTTACCTTCATGACATCCTTTTTGTTAATTTTTTAAGGGTGAATGTGCATGTTCATCGTAGCTAAGAGGCTGAAATTCTCAGTGTTTGGGCAGGATAGATACCAGTTTCTGATCTGCAATTGAAGATATTGTATTTCTTTCCAGGTAACTGTTCAATGTAAGTTAACACACATTGATTTAAGGTATCGCTAGGTAAACGGATTTGATTAAAATATAAGCAACCCCCTCTTTTGCCTCCCTCTGCCCACACCTGGATTTTGTTCATTCCAGGAGGGAGGAATCTTATGTGCACCAAGATTTTACAATTCCTGGTGAGACAGCTCCTTTTATATTTCAGAATGGTAATGTTCTCCCCACAGTACAGGCGTTATAAGATCCTGTTGGAGAAGACCAATTAGTTCATTTGTTTGGGGAAGGAGAGATTGAGGGATGGTGGACATTCCAAAATAAGATGAAATCCAAATGAGATGAATATCAAGACTTTGGGTTCTTATCCAAAGTGAACCCAAACTCAGAAGCTTTAGCCCAGTCACTAATTTAGGAGGTATGGTATCTGTTACTTTGTGAAAGCACATCCCATTCACACTGTAATTGCCTTACTGGAGTCATTATGGTATACTGCACTCAGTTTACTATCAAACTGAGTTGTACTGCATCATGTTCAGAACCAGCAGGATGGAGACATGGCTGACGTGCTGCCTGTAACTGATACAATGAGACACAGTATCCAAAACGAATACTTTTGCTAAATCTCAATTAGCTAGAAGTGTATTTTGACATTTCTATGGAGACTTTGAACCCACAGATGATTGTTCAATTGCACTTGTCCAATTTTCTGCCAGCAGGCTCTGTCTTGATAAGGACAGACCCCTTTCTGTTTAACTGAGAGGACATTCAAGCTGAGTGAGCTTCAAATTACCTTTGCTCACTATAGGCTTTATAAGCAGGTGGGAAAACCTACTCAGTACAACTGTTCCACCAAATCTATGAGAGTTCAGGTCCTTAGATGCCACTGAAATAAATAATAAACAAAATCTAATACCAAAGGCATGTAGAAACCCAAAAGTAAAATACAGCATGTTTTTAGTTACTCTTTGAAAATTTGCATAAAAATGAAGAAATCCCCTGTTCAGATATTGCAAGAGTGGGCTTTCCAACCTACTGAAAAAGATGAGATGTATTAGAGAAATTACAAAAGCAATAACTTTGCCATATTAATTAATGCTGAATTACAGCAGAATTTTTATAAGTGCATATGACATCCATAGTATGCCAAATTAATTCTTTACGATCATAGCTATTGCAATCAATACTAAATGAATTTGTAATGATAAGATACTTTAAATAAAGAGTTACCACAAAAACAATGAAAAGGTCATCATCATCAAAGTTATAGCATACTAATAAAGTATCGGCTCAACAAGATGGGTGATAGCTAGGAGAATTAATGGCAAACCTTTAATTTATCCTTGTGTTGGTCCTTACCCCCAAAGCTCACACTATCCCTTTCCTTTACTTAATAATTCCATCTAGGGCTGTGCAACAACATCTTCCTTTGGAGCCAGTGTCTATTGGATAGATAATAAGAGATATGGTTGATATGAGTGGTACAGCTGACTCCTGGGTTTTAAATTTAGAGAATATAAATATGAAATCTAAGAGATGGTCTACACTAGAAGATTAAGTTAACCCTATTTCACTTTTGATGATTTTGACCTTGATCTCTGCATCAGTTCCGCATTTGTAAAAATGGAAATAAAACCTTCTTCTTCACTTTGCAGGGTTATTGCGAAGCTAAATGAATTGATGTCAAGCACTAAGATACTACAATGGGAGCACCGGAGGAAAGCCTGAGAGGAAATTTAAAAAGCTGTCTTCAGAGTAGTATACAGTAAATAGGGCCTGGTGACTCCCAACAAGGATAAAACAAATTAATGACCAGCTCTTCATTTAGTGAGCACTGTCCATCCTGTGCACTGAATGAGTCCTGTGGAAAAATAGTGTGTGATTGTGTGGCTAAAGACTGTATCATAACACAGACACACAAGGGGGCTCAGTTAAGGCTGTATGGGAAACCTTAATTTCGCTTTTGAGTGCTGAACTTTACAGCTGTAACATTTTTTAATGTATTTTTGAGTGTAATACATAGTATGATGAGTCATTTCATGGGCACCCCTTTGAGAATGATATGGAGGGAAAGAGTTGGAGGCCAGACATCAATGTCATCCTGGGGAAAGTAGGGATGGAGATCAGCATCTATCCAGTGCGGGGCAGTGTGTGATGATTCCAGAATTAAGAGGAAGGGGACATAATGTTAGAAGGGTATTAGGCACAGGAAATGACAAGAAGATGGCTGGTGAGTAGCAGCCTGGGATCTGGATGTGGAAAAGCAGCCACAACAATAGAGCTTAGGAAAACTGGTTCTTGGATGGGCAGAACTTGTAGGTATGAGGGAAAGAGACTAGGCTAGAGCAGGGCTGAGAAAAAGGAAGCTGCCTACAAAGGTGGCATGTATCTGCACTAGGAGAGGTCTACAGGACTCACTGAGAAGCAATCATTTCAGCCCTCAAGCCAAAGGAATACTACACATTGCTTTCTGTACATGAAGCCACTTGGCATCTTTGGAATATGTTTTTTATTCATCCGTGAAAATAAGCAGTCATTGCATATTTGAGAGAAAATGCTTGCTTTAGCTGCCATGGGTAAAGTTCTATTCTCAGCGAGCCTGATGTAATTCAGAAATAACTCTGCTGAAGTCAGTGTTTGTTTATACCAGTGTATCTGAGTTCAAAATTTGTCCCAGTATATGAAGACGCAGACAAGACCCCTTGGTTCAAAGGTTTTATGATGCAAATAATTTAGGTGGACGGAGGATCATAATAGGTAAAAATATCCAACAGACTTTTATTCTAGTTGGGATGGTAAAGAGTGAGCCAAATGAAAGTAGAGTGATTTCCAAACATGTCCATTCACTACCAGTATTTGATTAAAGTCTTTAATTTCATTACACAAACTGATTTTTTCATTCATTACATTCTCTTTTTAATATGTAAATTACATGGGATTTGACTCATTACACTATTGATATGCTTGCTGTCTTCAAATGGACATCAAGCACAAGGCCTCAATCTAGGTTGGGCCTGTTAAGAAGAAACAGGTGTGAGAAAAGATGCAGGGTTTCCATATAAAAGCTTCTAAGAGACCTTCCCACCAAAACATCTGACATTCATCACATTTCATATGTACCCAGCCTGCTCTGTGCTGCTTTGTGTTTTACTCAAGGGGTGCCTGCAGCCAAAGCAGATCGTCCTGTGATCTTGTCAGATTTCACAAAGTAAGCAGTGTCAGGCCTGGTTAGTGCATGAATGAGAGACCTCAAGGGGGGGAAAAGAACAATATGATGCTGCAGGAACCAGTATTGGTGATTGAATAGGCAGCAGTCTTACATCTGAGTTATTATTGAATTGAAGCCCCAGCATGGTGACAAGACTTGCAGTGCTATAGATTGTACCCACGTCTATGTGAGACAACAGAGGTCTGGACTGCTTGTATTCACTAAAGATTGAAAGACTCTTTTCACAAGTGATAATCCTGGACTCCTAGCTAAATTGTTACGCTGGTAACTACATTCTGCCACCTTAATTTCCCTCCTTTCAGTTGGACCCAATATTCTGTATGATATGTACTAGACCCTTAGTGTAGTATGCTGTTAAATACTTACCTTTCTAACAGCTGACATATTCCACTCCAGAAATGACTGCATTTCATTAATGAGTGGTGTGTGTGTGTAAAAATACATGTTTATACAAATATTGCTTACTTATGCAAAGCCTTATTCAGGTGAGTAATGCTTATTCATTTGAATAATTTCATGGACTGGGCCTCCAGATATGATAACAAGTATCTATGTGTACCATAGTAAGATTTTTTCAGAATCAAGTATAATTTGAACTGTACTGTGGGAAGGAAGCTATTATCAATCTCTGATAAATGCCCCGATTCAAAAAGGGACTAAAACACATGCCGAACTTCAAGCATATAAGTAGTTTCATTGATTTCAGTGGGACTGCTCATGCTTACAATTAAGCACACGCATACGTACTCTTTTGAATCAGGGTCACTATTATTTATTATTCTCATTATACTGTATTATTTTAATCAATTAAGCATCAGTACCAATATGTTTTAATTTTAACCTCATTTCATTCTTCATTCCCATGGTATAAAAGCCACATTCCATTTCTTATACACTTGGTAAGGCAGTGTAAAGAAATGATGACTCTATATACTAATATGGAGGGTAAATTCAAAATATTATTGGAAATTCTGTATTTTTCCTGCATAATTTTGGAGAAAATGAAGGTGTTAAAGGATTTTTGATACAGAGATGAGAGTTCAGATTTTCAAAACTTCCAGAATTAGAAATGGATTACTTTAGATACGTGCATACACATCATCAGATACCTGATAAAATCCACTATAATGCACAAGCATGATGACTGATTTTATGAGCAACAAGGTACTGCACATCCATGAACATGATTTAGCCCTCAGAGATTCAGGCATACTGATGTTAAAAAGCTTGAAATCAAAGTAAAATCAAAATCGTGAGGGCCTGCAGTCAAAACACCTCAGGCTGAGATTGCATCATGCATCATACATGAAGCTGGGTTGTTGCTTGATTTGCAGACCACCAATGAAAGTGTGGGTGCTCTGGGAAGTAATGCTGGTTCTATTGTCTTCTAGGTAGAATCCTCTCCTCTGAGTAGAGCTGAGAGAAATTTTTCTCAAATGAAAAGTTTTTTCTTTTTGAATGGCCTTTGTACAAAAAAAAAAAAAAACCCAACCCACAAAAATTTGCTTTAAAAAAAAATCAAAGATGTTATCAACATGTTTATGGAAAGAGTTGATATTTTGCTTATCAAAAACATAAGTTTTGAACTGCCCCCTATCCATTACATGTTTGATAATGCTTTTAATAAAATGGTAAATTAAAAATGTGGAAAAATGGGTCTGTTTTGAACCCGGCAAAATGGAAAAAACTTTGAAATATCATTTTTTTGGCATTTCTGAATTTTTTTCCGACCAGCTCTGCGTCTGAGTAACTATTAGTCCAGTGCCATAGTATGGCACTAGGTGATGCTACCTGCTGGAGGTACCAAGTAAAAATAAGGTCATGATTTCTTGATTAAAGGTCCAACAATTCAGCAAAGATAGGGTTATTAACCTTTGTGTCCTAGTCAGATTTTAACTTGGATTTATAACATTCTGCCCATCCCCAGAATGGTGGATGGTTCATCTCAAGAGGCAGCTGCATTTCATTGCTAACAAGTTGGTGTATCTGCTTAAGTTAATACATGTTTGGGGATCTTTGGGGATGATAAATACTATAATAAAATATTCAAAGCGTTAGAGGAAAACTGATCTGACTTTCCTATGCCCAGAAATTAACTAAAGAGTTCTTATAAAAGTAATTGCCTAAAAACGCCTTTTTAGAAACAGCATGGTATGGCAGACAAAATATATTTCCATATTTTACAGACGAAGATACAATTTATCTCTGCTAAAAATGACATCTGCACTATTTAATGAGTGCTCTCCATGTATTTGGTACTGTAAAAATCACAAAAGAAGACAGTCCCTGCCCCAAGGAGTGTGCAATCTGAGACCCCAGTCCTACAATCAGATGGGTTTAAATGGCACCCCAGCAACATCAGTTGTATTCTGCATGGCCACGGGGGTCTAGCCCATAGCTCTGGTTACATGATCAGGGCCGCCCTAAGTACATGTTGCACGGTTATTTATGCCATAATAGTCATAATTTTAGGGAACATTTTTACAAGCCAGGGCCGTTTTTTCTTCTGGACTTTTATTTCCTCAAACAGTCCTCTTCAGAGGAAAATGTATCTGCTTAACAGAATTGAAATGCATTATGTTAATTTACCAGCATAGAAATGAAATACTTCCCGTGGTTTTGCTATTTATTAGCCCTTCTGTTAAAAAGTAAAGGTCAGTTTACAATTAGGATCTCTCGTAATAGAGCAGCAAAGTGATGTAGTGCTCATTGGGGTGATGCACACAGGAAAAAACATGGATGATGAGTCAAGTATTAAGGATGAGTGTTAAACTTGTAGAATTCCTTCTTCTTCTTCTTCTTCTTTTTAAAATCCAGGCTTATTTCTGATTTAGGTATTTCAAAGCTCACAGAGTCAAAGGAGGGAGATTTTCCAGCAGTGGGGGGTTAGCCTACTAAAATTCATCATGATTCTCTTTACTGAAAGGAGTAAACAAAAATCAATTTTCTTTGGTAAAGAAGTTGACTGAGTTGCAGGTTCATCTAGGGCAGACCTAGTGGACTCTTACCAAATGTTTACCAAAGAATTCACAATTACAAAATGAGTCTTGCTTCCACTTTTCAGTTAGGGAGGAGGGGAAATAAAGGGGCTAGAAATGTACAGGATGCCAAAGCTTTTCAACACAAAGATGCAGTCCTGTAATTATCTGGCCAAACAAATGTAATTGTATCCATTAAACTAAATAGAAAATTGTTGGGCTGCAGAAAAGATTGGATTATCTATAAGGGTCACAAAAGGTGAAACCAAAGGTGTAGATAATAAACAATACCAACCACATGCCTCCCTTCACACCAGGCCTCTTTGGTCATTCTTAGATGGACATGCGTTTTCATAAGTATATGAACTCTATATACAGTAACTGTGTCTCTTTGCTTTTTGCTAGTACTATCCCAGGACAGGGCACTGGGTTTCTTTGAGCCCCAGGGATTAAGCCAGTACAGCCTCCCTATTTGAAGCATATGATATTGATATCAGTGTTTTTGGTAAAGTAAGGATTCTAAAATGCACATATCACACAAGGCTCCATAAAGTCTATGCTCTGTAGAGATGTATAGGCAGGGGTGGAAAAGAGCCAAGAAAGGTTTTTGCTCTGAAAAGCAAGTATTATGTAATGGGTTAGATTTGTTTCAGGGCCTTCTATTTAATATTTGGTATGTTTCCACTAAATATGGAAATAGGTTTGCATTTCAGGCCATTTGGGGGTTTGTTCTAACCTCAAATCATTTGGGTTGGTTTAGAAGGTATAGGCAAATACAGACAGGGCTGCTTATTCTTAAACATTTGGAGTTGGTTTTCACAGAATTCTTCCAGTCAGGACAGTGTCCAAATCATACCGTCTTTTAGTCTTCCATACAATATTTTTACTGTGTTAAGTATAATGAAGAACTCATGCAAAAATCAGATTGTCTTCTTCTTCGCTAGATAAATGTATTATGGTCAATTTGAAGTCTTCTGAGAGTATTATAGCTTTGTGGAAATTGGCAATGCTTACAGAAGATATCTTGTCACAGAGTAGCCTGTTAGTCTACTGATTCCTATTTTACACTAGGGCTAAACAAAACATAGCTTGCTTTGTGTAGCCCTAGTGTAGCAACTATGATATTGCTTTGTGTAGCAACTATGATATTTTCAAAATTGTTTTAAATTAGTTTTAAATTAGTTTTAGTGTGATCCTAAAAAAAGCTGACATAGCTGTCCTAGGATCATGCTAAAACTGAACGAAAGGCACGATTACACATATGCTGCTTATTAAGCTTAACCAGGTTTACGCCCCTTTCCTTTGGTTTTTGGAAGAGTCCCACATTGTCACATGTAAAGGGACATTTCAGCACTGATTTTTCATTTTCATGAGATTAAAAGTGAAACATGTAACCACAAAGCTGGTTTATGTCATCCCCCTGTTGGAGCCAGCAGTCATGCCAAAAATTAGATATTTGATAGGTTTGTGAGAGAAACAGATGCAGGAGGGATGCCATTCCCACAATTTTAAACTCCTTATCTTTAAGCTAGAAAGAACATTCCAGATGAAGAAAATCTATTTTATTGGCTTTAAAAAATAGAGGGGGGCGAAGTTAATTTAAAACCAATGTCATTCTTGGGAAGTTCGAAACCATAAATGAGGTGTTTGTGTGTGTGTGTGTGTATCCAAAAAATAAACAAGTAGGCTAAGACAAGCTTTTCCCCTGCTGTTTATCTGTTTAACTGTACCAACTTTTTTGTTCTTTTTGGCCCTGTTTATGTTTTTGGGGTGAAAGGGGAAGGTAAACATGCGTATGTTTAAGGGAAAAATTCCCCTCAGATGCACATACACAAGCAATAAACCCAGTGAAAGCTAAAGCATCCAAAAAGTCTTCTTTCGGCTTTCTGTTTTGGAAGCAGTTTGTATGTCCCTGTTCTTTTTATTTCATTCTGCCAGCTGTCTGCTAAACAAATCTAGCCAGGTGGGGCTTACAACCCATGACTAAAAAACCTACTAGTGCAGCTGTCCAGCTTGCCCGGAGGAAGAATTCAAACAAATGGCAGGAATGAAAAGATTGGTTTTGTTTTCAAGAAAGTAACTACTGTACCTTCCTTGTTTCATTTTTGTGCTGTTTTTTTAAGTTAACTCCTGGCCTCCTAAGATTTTACAGTGTAATGGAAAATCCACTTTCATGGATTTATCATTCAGTATGTTTTTGGTATAGCTTGGATTTTTAAAATATTTTTTCAGTAATTGTTTTATTCCGTGTTAGACACGTAGGACAACTTGGCTGCTTCAAGTGTAACTGAATGTATAATAATCTGACATTTTCTCTACAAATCACTGGTAAGCCATATAGAAGCTTAGCTGGCTTTTTAAATATTCAGTAGTTGAATATATAACTAGTGAAGGGTGATGGTTGGTATTGTTTATCCACAAGCTGGGAACAGAACAGGCTTCTTTGCGTTGCTTCATCAATCGACCTCAACTGTGATTTTCTAGTCAGCAAATGAGTGCTTCATTTTCTGTGTCTGTGTTGGGCTAAACGAGAGCTGTGCTAAAAATTACCAAACTGCCATCTGATCCATAGAACTATCAAATAGAAGACTATCATGTAAGCCACCTTCTCCTCCTTTAAAAAAAATATTTATTCACGTGGCACATCACAAACTTCAGCAAGGCACTTGGCTAATTTTAAAATACAAACATTCTCTGTGATTTTTCTGGGTGACTACTGAGCAACTTGGTTACTATTGGCCCAATCCTGCAACTTTGAAGTCAATGGCAAAACTCCCATTGATGTCATTGGTTCAGCATTAGGACCCAATCTTGGGACATACCTAACTCACTAGGAGATGAGCATTCTCTGCACCTCTCAGGTATCTCTGCACCTGTAATCCTTGTAAGATCTAACTTTAAAAGTAGAAGTGACCTTCACACCTCTCAGGAGTTTGGCAACTCCTTACAAGTTCAGTCCTTAATTATGGGCTCTGATTTAGGCGCTGATCCAGCAAAATACATAAGCATTTGCTTTATTTTAAATTTGTGAGTAGCCCATTGACTACTCATTATAATAACACAATTAATAGTACCATTACAGTAGTATGGAGAAAACCCAATAAGCTGTCAGGGTGCTATTGTGCTAGGCACTGTACAGACAAGTAGCGAAGGAGATGGTCAGATTGCTCCGAGAGCTAACTTGTGTGCTTGAAATTAAACATGTGCTTAAATAAATTGCTGGATTTCAAGCATACAGGATTACCACAGTCCCAATTTCAAGAGGTATTTACCAAGCCACCACTAAATAACAACAAATCTGTAGCCCCCAAACTGAAGAATGAGGCTCCAGTCTTGCAAGCAGTGGTGCACATGCGGATCCAAATGAAAGAGTTTGGTTGAAGTCACTGAGACTCCATGGTATGGACCCCAAGGTTTACAAGCATCTCTTTGAATAATCCTAGCTTTGGGAAGAAGCAGAACACTTATTATGCACAGTAAATGATTGCTACTTGTTCTCATTTATAAACTAAAATTTATAATTTTAAAGGGATGTGAAGATTGTTTCCATTTCTTTCTAGCAAGTACACATCTTTCATTACAGACTAGCCAAAATATTCTGTTTTCCAGATGATTTGGCAGGGCCAGGTACCAGGGAGAACGAGACATTCTGTCTCTTGTTTTGTCATTTTTAAGGTGATGAGGAAACAGCACGTGCTGACTGGGCTGTACAATTCAAAATGGCATCCAGCACAGGCAGGCAAAGCCAGATTGCTGTTGCAGCCACTGTTATTTCCTTTTGTTATATAACAAGGCATGAGTGATATTGGTCGGGGTGCTCACAAGCCA
This sequence comes from Sternotherus odoratus, assembly GCA_032164245.1. Classification (NCBI taxonomy): domain Eukaryota; kingdom Metazoa; phylum Chordata; order Testudines; family Kinosternidae; genus Sternotherus; species Sternotherus odoratus. The sequence goes on from JAVMKO010000011.1 coordinate 44,729,653, forward strand.
AGAAAAAAGAAGGCCAATTTTTCATGAGGAAATTGAAGTGCTGATGCAGAACTAACCCTCACAGTTTGTTGTTGTTTAATGAAGAAGCAGTGAGTGAGGGATTTTGGCAAAACTTAGTGAGCAAGCATAACAATCACAATGATATTATTTAACACACAATGGCGTGACAAAGGCGCTGACATGTGACAACTAAAAATTGTACAAAGATTCTTTAACAACAAATTAGACAAAAGAACTGAATTTGGTCACATTCTAAGACTTGTTAAAGCAAAATATTTCCTTGTAAATGTTGATTCTAATTTCATTGTGCATTTTGTGTGTAACAAGCCAAATTCTGCTTTGAGACAACAGTGTGATTCTGGAGTCACTCCAGTGAAACTGATGGAGTTGTTCCAGATTTACACCAATGCTCATGAGAACAGAATCTGACTTTGCAGGCAGACTGTGAAGAGCTTTCATGCAATACCTGCTTTTCTTTATTGCATTAAGAATATTCTTGTTCAAACTTCTAGAGCAACAGGAGAACTCTTGATTTTTAAGACAGCAGCAGTTCTTTAAGGTTATCCATTATGGGCGGTTTTTATGAAATGTAGATTTATTTAATGTCAAAATAAAGCACCTAAAAATAATATGTGGGCAAACTAAGTCATGGATTGCATACTTTGCCCCCAAGGTCACATGATAAGCCTGTGTCAGAATCTAGGAGTCCTGGCTCTCTGATTTTCTCTTTAACAACCATAAAACATGTTAAAGGAAAATACATTACAGGTGTATGAGGCTGTTCTCCTTTTATTCTTCATTTTCAGTTTCAGGTGATCTATGTAGATCTTTTACTTCATCTTTTTCCAGGCCCCATTTCTCTCAGGGAAGCTTGCACTGATGTTTCTATTTCTATTTCTCTGTGTTTCCAGGGTGCACACTCCCTTTCATTCTAAACCCATTACCCCCCCTCCACATATAAAAACAGTGTTTTAATAGAATTCTAACCTGAGAAAAAAGTCTACTTTCATTTGAAGCTCTCTGAAATACCTTCCTATTACACACCCTCCAGGTTCAAAGCTATCCTTTTTGCATATGAGCTTTCAGGATTTTTTTTTCTCCCATACAATGTTTCAACTTCATTTTTGTGTGTTCTTATCATTGTTTTACCAGCATGTATAACACACATTTCCCACTTTACAACTGTGGTAAATATAAATGCAGACATTATACACTCAGATGAATAAAGGAGCACAGTGTAAAAAACCTAGCAGGTCTTGAACCACCCAGTAATCACTCCTACATATTGTCTATTATAGCCCAGTGTACAAACAGTACATTTCCACATCACACAGGTGGAAGTGTGAAGCTGAGGCTCGTTTAACAGTGTGAATTTTCCCGATGTATCACAATTACAGGAACACCTGTGCTTCATAACTTTCTGCTGATCCACTGTGAAAATTCACAGTGTGTTTAGTAACCGAACCATCACTGTGCTTTGTTTCCTACAATATCTGTAGTAGGGTGGTCATTCTTTCTTCCGCTCTTTTTAAGATTTTTTTCCCCCAGTGATTCCAGTGCTTGTGATATGGACTGCACTTACAGCCCTTTGGAATGAAAATTCTTGATCACAGAATGGACTCAGACTACAGCAGTGTAAGCTTCCCTGTAAATCTGTCTCAACCACAAGCTGAATGACAGAGAAAGATATGTTCCGTGTCCATTCAGTCCACGGGCTCTCTGCTAAGGATGCGAACTAGGGTGGTAATTATTGCTATTGTGGCGATGTTTTTTTTTTCCTGGTAATGTGGACACTGGATCATTAGGAACTAAACTGAGACCAGCATCTCATTTTGTGTTGGCCATTTAATTACCATCATGCTATCATGGTACTGATATCCAGTGTAGGGGTTGCAGAACAAATGATGTTTTGATAGTGATTCCAGACCTCTTAAAAGGTTTTTAATAGGTCTTCACCTCAGACTTCATCACAGATACTGTCTCTAAATTCTATTCTATTCTACTTTTAGAAAGAGGAGCAAATGCAGAGGAAGACTATAATGTGTTCTTTGTAGCTGTGCAAGGGCATAAGGCTCTGTCCAGACATCATGGGGCCCCTACCCTATGCAAATGAGTAGGAAAAGGGTAGAACCATGGGTCAACCCCACTGACTTTCAATGACACTTTAGGTCTTTTGAAAATGGAATTTCGGCTTCTACGTCGCCTGGGTAATTTTGAAAATTTTACTCAATCTCAGAAACCCTTATAATGTAAACCTTCCCTTCCCATGCCCTGCGTTTGTGTATTGTTATTAGCACTCATTGTGTTATGGAAATTTAAATTGACAGTTCTTCCAGGCAGGAATCTATCATTTTACTTTCCTACAAAATGCCACTGACATGCATGAAGCTGTACAAACAATAAATAATACTTTTTTATGTTGCCTGTAAGGCAAACCTATCTTCCTCTCTTTCCATGAACCACAACAGACCTCTTACCTTCACTAAATGTAGACTGGGGCTCAGGACTCCTGAGTTCTTTTCTTTGGTCGTTCACATCTATTCTGCTTACAGCTCTGTCCCTGAGTGTACTTGGGGACCTCTGTATCCATCTGTAAAAGAGATAAAATAATACTTACCCTACTTCACAATGTGTAGAGAGTTTGATAACTTAATTAGCATAAAGTGCTTCAAGACCCTCAAATTAAAGTACTATATGAGTGCAAAGTGGTAGTAATAGTTGGATCATTTTAGGATTTCAGTGGTTGTGACCATCTTTGTTGTATTGGCTATAATCTGCTAATCTCACAGGTTCTCAGAGTTATTCAAGTTAGCAGTGTTGGTCATGCAGTCTGAGGGATTTCTGACCCAGATTAACTCTAGATCACACAAAATTTGCTTATCGCAGCTGTTATACCAGAAATGAGAGATACCTCCATGACAGTCACTAGATGCAAGAAGCTGTTATGTGCTATGGTGATGGATGCATTTTGAATATATATAAGGTGCCTAGATAGAACAATAGCTGTGTTGATAGAAGGCCTGATCAGGATCAAGAAGAGGGAATGGTGATGTCCCTTGAACCAAGGCCTTGGTGTCCTCATTCTGTCACTGCATCCTAGCCTCCACCCAACATCTACTGAAACCTGCTGGGCTGAGAAGCTACTAGGACTATAGCCCCAGCAAAGGCACTACCCATGGGAGCTCTGACTGGAGGATCACCCAGCTCCACGGATTGGTCCAACTATGCTATTTAAGTCAGAAGGAGGAACAGAAAGTTTGTGTGAGCAACAAAGTGGTTTCCTGTTGTGGCTGCATTGGATCCTGCTTGTGTCCATCTGCACACCACTGTGTTCCTGATTTCTGCTCTGCTCCTGGCTCCTGCCTCACCCCTGCTTTCACTCCTTTTCCCACCATGCTCCTTCCCCATACTTGATCCTTGCCTGTCCTCCTGCCCTTAGGCCTCACCTCCAGTTCTCTGTCCTGGCTCTTACCCTGGCTTCCGACTTCTGAGCCTGACTTTGGCACTTGGCTTCTTCTGACCCAACTTTTGATTCCTGGTTCTAACTCTGGCTTGATCCCTGGCTCTGGTAACTAGCAGTTACTCAACCTGGATGCCTGCTCTGCACACTAGACCTGACTTCTGCTGACTACTAGACCACATTTCCTATATCACAGTCTATAACAGAGTTATGGATCAGGGTGCATTCAGGTATCAAGATAACAGAACGACTTTGGGAAAGGAAAAGGTTTGGGTTATTTTGTGAAAAGCCAGAGAGGAGAAGATGGGGGCAGAAACTTGGGATGGAAGTGATGATCCTTTGAGGGTCTTAGCTGAAGTAAAAAATCTCTAAGCCCTTTTGTGGATCACTCATCACTACTTAGAGCCAGGGCCAGATTCAGGTACACCAAACCAAATAAATGTCCTCTCTTCTCCCTGAAATTATTTGGAACTATGGCAGGAGGAGTAGACAAAGCCATGATGGAATACAATGGCAACAGATAGTAAATATGAAAGGAAGACTTTTTAAAGGAGAACTTCAAGAACAGTTACTCAGATATCCATCTTGAGCATATATTTTCTGCATTTCCACTGTGCAATACCACATATCTATACAAAAGAGAAGGTTTTTTTGATGGGGGAGAGGCAGGGGAACTATGACATTATTCTGAAATACCTAATTTCGTAAATATCTTTATCGTGCTGAATCATCAGTACTGGAAGTCCAATAATAAATCACTGCTCTAATTTAATATTCATGCTGAAATTTACATTCTAAAATCTTTTGTAGCCACAGCTTAACACCCAAACAGGATGGTGAAAGGTGGATTTCAGCAGCAAGTGATTTAATTCACAACTAAGGAATCTGAGCCCAAATATGATGTGGAAACTGGTCACTGTTCACACTGGTTACTTGTTAACGAAGCAAGTTATGTTACTACACATAAAAAAGAAATAAAGAAAGAAACACCAGAACACTTAACGTTTCTAAAGTAGTTTCCTCAAATTCCTTAACAAACAATATAAAATAACAACCTAATAATTTTGTATCTTAATCATGTTCAGTAAAGAAGTCCTTTAGATAATTGGCACTGCCTCTGTACTAGGCCAAACTTTCTTTTAAGTTACAAATACTCACAAAAGGTTTACATTATAAGGAGCTGCTTTGGAGATGTGCAGATTTAGTTTGTAAGTACAAAGTGAACATGCAAATTGCCTTATCTTATGGGATTCACAAACAACCATCATTCAGATTGATTTAATACATAGCTTTTTATCTTTAAAAGTGTTAATTAGAAAATAGGGACAGTTCTCTGAACACTTAAGAGTAATAAATAGATCAAAACAGCATCCATGCTTCTGTGATGGAACTTCTGAAGACTTTATAAAGGGATTAATACAATTGTCAAAAAGACCACAGTATACATATTTAATAGAGCTACCAAGCTACAATTACATTTTTAGGACTCTGTTTGCTAAGCTTTTAAATACTCATTATACTAAAAAAACAGAACCACAGCAACCCAGGGGATTTTCAGAACTTTAGCTCATAAGTCATGGTTGCTATGCTAGCTAGCCCCCCCCTCCCCCCCCCCCCGCTTTTTATCATATTCAACTCCTACCACCAGACCTAAAGTTACACTGTTATATTCAAATTTCCCCAGTTCTGATCTAACATCAGATGTTTTTCAAGGTAGGGGGGGAAAGTGTAGATCTGGAATAATCACTTTAAAAGATAGAGCATTTGTAATGAATTCAGACTAAGGCAAGTATGAGATGTCCTTCACCACTTGTGTACCCTTAAAACAACCTTGGAAGAGGTCTGTAATACCTATAGTGCTCCTGAATCTGGATAGGCTCAGTTCACACCTGATCCCTATTTTGCTGCTCATCACAGGCTCTGACAACTACCACCATGAGGCTCATGACAGGCTATCTCTATCAGAAGTGATAATCCTTGACAACAGCTCCAGAGGAACATACCTGAAGTTCCATGCCACTGGAGGATTAGTTTAACTGTGTGTGTGTGTGTGTGAGAGAGAGAGAGAGAGAGAGAGAAAAGGATTATCATGGTTAAATAGCTACTCCTATTTATACTCAACTGTATCAATAGCATTCAAGTAACTGACTTTTTGTTTCAATACCAATGATATATATTTAGTTTTTATCTATATCTATATAAAATGTGCCAGTCCAGCATCTTGACAAAAGTACAGTGTCACACTAAAACCATCAGCCTTAAACATTTGCTAAATAAGTATTAGCTAATGAAACCAGAAAACCTCCCCAATTAGCCTAACAAACAAATGAAAAATAATCCAGATACCCACAAAAATCTTGGTAAACCTTGAAATGTTCAAGGAAGGGGAACAATCTGAAGTACCCACGGAAGAATAAGTTCCATAGTCCAGGGCTGTGCGCTCATCTCCCCTGGGTGAAATCCGAGCTCCAGTGAAGTAAATGGGAAAACTGATGTTCAGCTTAGTGGGCCCAGATAGAAAAAAAAAAAAAATTTTGGAGACAGCTCCAACCTGGACATCAAGAAGAAGACAGCAATACAGATAGAGGTGGGAGAAATTTTTCATGCAAATATTTATTTTTTCACCAAAATATTAAGCTGTGAAGTGACTGAAACTGTTTGTGAGTTCGAGTTGATTTCGGCATGTTGTTTTGATTACTTTTTTTAAAATTGGAAATGTTGAAATGGTTCTCTTGGCATTTCCAAAATGAAGGGTGTCAACTATTCTTTCTGGAAAGATGATTTGTTAAGAATTTCCCTATATTTTAGTTTTCAAGATTAAAAATATTAACATCTCTCACCTCCATAAAAAAACCCCAAAAAACTTAACAATGGGTTTTGTCTTGAATGAAATGTTTTGTTCGACTTGAAACAATTTTTTTTCCAATTTTTTTGTTTAACTGGGAAATTAGATTTTTTTTGTTTTGTTTTGTTTCAATCCAAAGTGTGTGTTTTTGTGTGTTGGTTAAGCTACAAACCAAAAAATGTTTTGGCCCAGCTTTAAGTTCAAGACCATGTACTGTTAGAAGACCCTGAAGATGTAAACTTGAGAAAAAAATTCAGGCATTTGAGGGGGCATCATTCCAGTCATTTGCCTGCATTGCTTCCCTTCTTTCAGGTAGCTACTTCTCATCCAGGCCCCAGCTGGAGCCAGTCACTGATAAAGCCAAACAATCACAATACCCTAATTCAGCAGTAGAGAGACTTGGAGCTTATGCAGAACTTCCAGGTGAATTAACCAGATTTTCTGTTGCTGTTTAGTCAAATACTGTATATCCATATCCAAGTCATTGTTTTGAACAATAAATCTGAGCAATAACTTTGCCCATACACATTTTCTATTTGCACAAACCACACAATATTAGCTTATTAGATCTGAATGTTTATGGAGACAACTTTGGAGAAGGAAAAGTCTTCATAATAACGTTGTGTCTGCTGCAGATATGGAATGAGAGTCTCATATTAGCCATTCAGCTGTCAGAATCTAGGAGTGGCTACGACCCAGCTGTAGAAGCTGAGAGATATTTCTGAAGGGGTTGAGAGATCCAGCATTCGGGACTGTGCAACTGAATCAAAGTGGTTGAGAGACATGATCAGGGCAAATGATGAAAGAGTCTGAAAAAGCTGAGAAAGCAGGAGTGTGCAGATGTCTAGATTAGCTGAAGGAAAAAGGTACAGGAGAAAGTGTTATACTGTATGCATAGTTGTGAAAATCAAATATACCATAAAATATAAAGCCTGCTTTTATCTAAACTCATTGGTTCTGATTCAAATTCCACTTTCACCAGTGTTATTGACATTGTCTTGAATCCTCCTGAAATAGCCTAGTGAGAAATCAAAATCAGGCCTAATCAATGTAGTCGTATTATGTGCTATGTCACTATTTGCTATAGAACTTAGGATGTGCCACCCCTATCTTCAGAAAACAGAACAAACGTTTCTGAATATTAATGTAAACATCTAGATGTGTAATTTAGAAAGGGAAAGAAAAATACTCTCATAGTAAACATGTGAACAACTTAATTTCTCATGGATTTTAAAGAACAGCTGACCTTCTGCATGGAAAACAGCATGTATTTGAAGACAGTGTTGTTTTATATATTTAATGTATTTCTTTTCCCTGTTTTATCATTAGGGATATTTGCATGAAAATGAGAGTTCTGTTGCTTTAGGAGTTGATGTACTGTTATTCTTCCCCTGAAGTCAGAATCCTCTGTTTGTGACATCACAGTTAATTAACGTGAAGATGATTCTGATGTTAGAAGCAGAGGTTTATGACTTGAGGTGAAAAATAAACAGAAGAACTCTTAAGCAATAAAGATCCTGCTTTCATTCAAATTTTAATGACAAAGAACAAGGAAAGAAGCCTCCCAAAAATGACATCAGCAGACATGCGTCTAGACAGAAAGATTTGTCAGTGTTTTCCAAGTGGCTTTTATAGATAAGCCCTAAACATTTTTGTGAATTTTTGAAACCATGCGTTATAAGGTAATTATCACAGTCACAATCTTGTCCACGATGCAGTGGTGCTCTTTCAAGTGGTCATGTTAAATTGGATGGAATGGCTTTTGGAAAACTACATCCTAATTCTGATGTAAATGTACATATGAATTGAGTATTAAGTAGCTCACCGGCTTTGAATTGTTCTAACATTGATTCAAAGTAATAATAGCTTCCGTAAAGTAGAAATAGTTATTTGGGTTGGAAATAAAAGATATGTTACATGCTAACTGTATCTTAACTATCCTAACTTTTTTCATGTGTGTATCTGAACTTCATTTTCTTGATCCCTCCTCATCTTAATTTTTGAATTTTACTTTTGCTGCCAAATTAGAGCTTTATTTTCTCACAAACTTTCTGCCTCCATTTCTGCTGCTGAAGAGGATAAGTCTTTCTGAGTTATTCACCCTTTTTTTCCCTTACGAAAGAGAAAAATAGGAAAATACAGGTAATATTTAGAGCATAGAGAAAAATATGTTTTTTTCTGATATGAGTTAGTTTTCCTGAATTAGCACCTGAGAGTTCCATCACACATCAATATGATATCCTGGGATTTGAGATGATGCATCAGAAATTCGAAATGAGTCATTAAAACACAAATACTGGCATATAGTGGAGAACTTGCAAGCTACATATTTGTAATGTTAACCTTTGTGGCATGCATTGTGGCCTACATGGGGTCTGTTTTTAATAACAAGAATCAATTCCATCCCTCTTCTCAGGGCAACGGGTTGCTTGTTCATATTACTAGTCAACAACTCAACACCATTTTTACTAATGCTACAGAAAGAGAGAAACCTAGCACATTCTAATGAAAACTGAACAATTGTTTGGAAACTCGATAATGTGCTATAATACATTAGCTGAAAAGTGGGCAGAAGCTGTGTTAAGAGAATTGACCTTCATGCACAGTACCTTTTGAGAGAGAGAGGAAGAAAGAAAGAGGATTATTAAGAGATTAGGTAGGAATGTTGACAAAAAAACAAAATCAAGTTAAACTTTGACAATTTTAAAGGTGGGAAACTGCTACCCTTGGGCACATTTGATAACAAAAACATTAGGTAATATGCACGTAAAGATGCCTTCTTGTAATTAAGTTTTGGTGCTTTGTTTTTGGTCAACTGTTATCTACATAATAATAATGCCTAGCACTTACATAGTGTTTGTGCTCTGTAGATCTCAAGGTGCTTTACAGTTGGTCAATGTTATGGGCTTTCCATTAACTACAGAGGGCTTCAGATCAAGTCCCACAAGCCCTATTCACAAATAGGGAAACAAAGATGTGAAAGATTTGCCTAAATTAAAATCCGTCTAAATTCAAATCAGTTGCAGAACTGGGAACGGAATCCCACTCTGTATCCTCTAGACCACATGGCCTCCCACCCCTTCCCTTTCTTGAGTATATGTCATGGTCTTGGCTCATCTATGACATGCTTCATTTCTTTGCCTTTGTCTACAGCTGTCTTGCTGATGCTTAATGTGGATGGAAATGACACATGGCTCAGCTAGCAAATGGCTGGTGCATGTTGTGATGTTGTAGCAAGACAGAACTAATTTTTTTAGTAAGACCCCTTAGGGAGTCTGTCACCCCAGGATAGCAAATTGGAAAACTGCAAACAATTCAGAAAATTTCAGAATTGGAGGGCTTTTAATTGACTTAGATATGGAATTGAATAATACAATGGTTACACGTGCCTTGTTGTTATTTTTTTAAAATTTAATGTAGTTTATTTTATCATGTCCTCCCATTTTCATTTTCAGTTTCCAATGTAGCATACATTTTTATATTAAGAAGTGCATAACTACACTGTAGAAGTTGCCAGAGGAATGTCAGAGATTTTGATATCTGGGTAAGAGACAGTTTTGGATTTTTTGCATCAGGGAAACTGGGGGGGGGGGGGGGAGGGGGAATTGAGATTTTGACACCAGCTGAGCATTTTAATTTTCTCATCCTTTTAAAAAGCTGAACATTTCACCCAAATGCAGTGAAATAATATAAATAAATAATATTGAAATTAATGTAGAATCACTAGGCTTCAGAGTGAACATTCAACTGAGATAAATGTGTCAGTTCACGCCTCATGTGGTTATTGTTGCCACAGAGTCATGAATATAGCTCTGCATCCAATTCACATTTGATTCACATTTGGAAGGTTACATTCCCAACCACCAGGCCAATAATATAATGCTTTTAAATAAAAGCTCAGATTTTGCTGCATAATCTTGCTGCAGACATAGGCTGCTATAGCAAACTCTATGGTCATGGAATCATAGACATAACAGGGCCCTACACAATTTTAGGTCATTTAGTTCGGAAAGCATTTAGATCCCACTGGTGTGGATAGCCACATCATGATGTCTTCTATACTGACCGCTGTATCGGTGGGTAGTATTTGATGTATCGGGGATCGATTTATTGCATCTCATCTGGATGCGATAAATCGATTCCTGAATGTGCTCCCTGTCGACTTTGGAACTCCAGCTCCGCAAGAGGAGGAAGCTGAGTCGACGGGGGAGCAGCTGCGGTCGACTCGCCACTATGGGGACAGCCAGGTAAGTCGACCTAAGATATTGCAACTTCAGCTATGCAATTCGCATAGATGAAGTTCTGTATCATAGGTCGACCCCCCTTTCCCAGTGTAGCCCAGCCCTTAGAGTCTTATTTTTGGTTTGTAAATTGTCACTTCACTGGTGAATCTGGCGTTCTTGATTTTTTTCAGACCTGAAACTCAGAGTAAAACTTGGGGAACAAAGCTGCAAAAGTGTTTGCACAAGCCTCTGTAAAGTGCAACTGCTGCTGAGTTTCATGCTCAGCAAAATGTCACATGTGGCCAAAATTGCCTTATCCTTCTGGTTCATCAAGGACAACCTGTCCTGATGCTATGCCAGCATCTCTGGCTCCCCATCACATCTCTTGGGTAAACTCCCGAAGCAGTGACTTTGTGACTAAGCGCCTGCCAAATATCCTCTTTGGCAAAAACAGCTGCTACTCTTGACACATTAAAAGGCCCTTTCAAATTTTAGGAATTCTTCTCTGAAGTGGTGATTTTCTTTTCTTTTAAATATTAGGTAATGATGCCTCTGATAAACAGTGAGACCTTCACTCATAGAAGTAGAAGATGCTACTATAGCCAGTGATGAGGATGTACTCTTTTTGCAGGTGGGATACTCATGCTTCCCTGATTTATGGTATTTTCTCTTTTAATCTGACTGTAGTTATTACTCTTATGAACAGGAATGATTTTTTAAAAATTAAAAACACCATTACAAATTACAATCAATATTACAAAACAGTACATCTGATTTTTACTTTAGTTTATAAATATCCCTCAATGATTATAAGAAATAGGATAATTAAAGGGCCAGGTTTTCAAAAGTATTAGAATGGAATCATAGAATATCAGGGTTGGAAGAGACCTTAGGAGATCATCTAGTCCAACATCCTGCTCAAAGCAGGACCAACCCCAAAATAAATCATCCCTGCCAGGCACCTACAGGGTAGATGACAGCAAAGAGTAGAGGTTTTGAGGATCTAAATTTTGAACTTAGATGCCTAAGACCCCCTTGTGAATCCCACCTTCAGGCACTTTTGAAAATCCCACTGATTGCCTATTTGCATCTTTAGGCGCCTACATACCTTTGAAAATCTGGCCCTAAAGTCACCTTTTACAATATGCTACATATTGCACTAAACGTACACAAGTATATTTTGTAGGTTTTTTCTCAGAGGCAGAGGATCAGGTAGGTTGGTGACCAGGTTGGTGACCAGTCTGATGGCAGTTGGTCGCCTGGATATGAGCTAAAGTTGATTATTTTCCCCCTCTATGGAGGTATAAAGTGCATTCCACCCCCTGAAGGAGATTATCTATTTGTAGGATAAGTTACATGGTGATTTAAGAGGGAGACTTCTTAGATAAGTCAAATCAGGGGGCCCAATGAGAGATGAATCACCCATCTCAAAATTTAGGTGTTTGTAGGTTGCAATATTTTGCCCTTGTACTATTGTAGAGATGGCCAAGATACGGCACATGGGATTTACAATGTTGCCCATGGACAATCTCACGTTGACTAGTGAGGTCTGGTCTGCAAGTCCCAACATTAACAACTCTGAATTTGGCCCAAAGAGTTGGCAATTTGCCATCTGGCAAAGTGACCCTCAGGTTGGCTGAGTACTTTGTAGTATTGTCAGATCACTTGAAGATAGAGGTAAGAAGGATGTTTGGAGACAGCTATGTATGATGCCTTTGGCACAGTCCAGCAACGGACATGTCTCTGGCATTAATATTGGTCAACGTAATATAATTGCATTAACACTGGTTAAGCGTATTCATGTTTAAAACTTATATTGATTGTTAATAATAAAGCTGCAGCCTTTTAACACCAACTGTAGAGTCACTGTCTGTGGAAACTGGGAGTCTTGAGGGCAAGGATAATTTATACTTGCCAAATCACTTAGAGAAAATTCCAAGTACATTGAAATTTGCATATTCAGTATTATAAAGGGTAATTAGGGATAGGCTAAATATTTATCCAGTTCTCGGCTTTAAATCACAAACTCAGAATGAACTGGCTGGTTCAAGGTTTTCTAATGGGAAATGAACTATAAAAAGGAAAAAAAAATACCCCTCAAGTAGTGATAAAATATTTTATGATCTCATAACACCACAATTAAAAAAAAAAGTGTCTCGTACCAGTTCACAAATTCACAAATGGTTCCCAGACTATTTTTCTAAACTAATAAAGGTAAATTCCCTTATGGAAAGGTCCTATGTAATTTAATAGGAATGAAACCTAATAGAGTTCAATAGACATTTAATAGGGTTCTATAGAAATTACTCTAAAATCTTACAATCTAAAATTTAATTGAGAATGATTTCCTTTTTGTATGTTTATAATTTAGAATTTTATAGCTCTCTATTAAATTCCATAGGATGGCTCAGAAAAGTGACAGAAAAATTATCATTTGTCACTAAATTCTATAGGATGTTTTCATAAGGGTTTAGAAAATAATAAATTATGAACTATATATTGCATGATGGTGAATATGAACTAAAAAGCTGAATGTTGAAAAAAAAATCAAATATCTGATATACAAGAAACTTTAAACATTTGAAGGTTTACATAGGGCCCATTCACCAAAGCCCTGATTCAGCCAGATAATTGCATGAGTGACCAGGTTTAAGTACCTGACTAGTCTATTGACTTCAGGTGTTTAAAGTGAGGCATGTGCTTATGTGGGTGAATTGGGGCTATATTTTGAGAGTAGAATCTTCCAATAAAAACAAAATGTCTGAATAGAATAAAATTGCCATAATAGTACTTCTGCTGTGAGCTGGTGTTCTCAATCCTTCCTGCCTTTATGCAGGGGGATAAGGTTAAGAGTTTGTTTAAAAAGTTGTATGCTCATATGTTTTAAGTTTTTTATGTATTAAATTTTATTAATTTGTGGTTTAGTAGAAGAAAGGCAGAAATTGCTCTCATATCCTCTCCAAATGGCGTTAGTTCCATCTATTTTTCCTCATTTCCTAATATTTGGTATTTTTTATACATCCCTTCTCTCACCTTTTCTTTTACCATTCCTCAATCCCTCCATTCTCTTAGAACCTAGTCCTGACAACCTTACTCAAAGAAGTAGTCCTTCACTTTTTGTAGTACTCAAGTAAGTCTCGCTTTTGGTTCTCATTCTGTGATGTGTCTTCCTATTCCTCCTTCTTGTCCTCTCTCACCTTTACTCTTTTATACTCCTTTCATGAAAATACTATCTCCAAAACTTTAAAAGTGAAAACAGGACTGTCCGTGTATAATTTTCTCTCTGCATGAATACTGAAGACTTCTCACTTTGCCCAGAGTGAGCATCCCCTATTTCTGCAAGTTGTGCAAATGTCTAATTTTTGCTATTTGTATAATGAAACTTCACATTTTTGCTAATATTGTTGAATAAAGACATTTTCTGGATGTTGAAATTTTCACTTCGAGTTGGTGGAAATGACAAAATACCAATCAAAGGCTCCTTTACATGTAAATTAAATGTAAGAGAGAAAAAAGTAATTGAAAGGGTATCTCATTCTTCTTTGAATGTTGTCTTCTGAGGTCTCTTATCCAAGTTTCCTATATTCTGGATGGCCTTTATGTGCCAAGACTGCTGTTCATGTGAGGGTGGAAAAGGTTGACTTCACTATTGCAAGTCCTTGGTTTGTTATTCCCAGTGGGTGAGAGTCTGTTTTGTCCTCAGGAAGTAGGAAGTAGACTTGACATCTGTCCAGGTTTACCCAGGACCATCCCTTTTTGAAGTAGCTTTCCCAGGAAATATATAAGGGTGCTCAGTACAGATTGCCAGCTGTCTGGATTTTGGGCTCAGGATCATTCCAGATGTCCTTTTTTTTTTTTTTGTATCTCAGAGGTGGAAACCCTAGTGTATCTGGGGGGTAGAGGGAAATGGTGGCTTAAGCCATCATTGCACCATCCTGATCCTGGTTTGTCCTGGGGTTAGAGAGGTCTCTGTTGTAATGTAGACAGGCCTGGGGAACTATCTCAATTATGTAAATCTCTCTGGCTGCCCTGTCGGCCCCAGTACTGTCTGCAATCTTGAAATATATAACACTGCAGCTCAGCCCCCTACCCTTAGCATGGCCTCTATGCCAGGGTTTGTGAAGAGGTCTTTAGAGGGAAGCCTTATGATTGCCTTCTGCAATGCCTGCTTTGGGAGAATTATCCCCTGGCTGGATGTGGGGCTTTTAGGGCACCATTTTGCCACTCTGTACAGTTTACTTTGCGCATAAAGGGGCTGGAATATGGGTGAGAAATCACCCATTAGTTTAAACTGCTCTGGCTCTTGTCCAATAAAACATATAAGGGCACATGTAGTTTAAATTACACGAGGAGTCCTGTTGAAGTCAATGATGCTACTCACATGCTTACAGTTAAACACATACTTAAATGCTTTGCTGTGTTATAGCAGTCTGTCAGCCAAAATTCTGAGTATGGTATTTCAACACCCGAGAAACTGGAATCTACCCTTAAAAATGGTTCTAGTTGTTTTTCATGAATTTTCTACCACAGCTCTGAGGAAACTCATTTAAAAATGCAGTTTGTCAGTTGACACTTCAACTTTCTGTTTTGCATTAATTAACTCCTTTATTTCTGTTAGTTTTGTAAGTATATTCCATGCCTTCTGAAGCCTAAATAAAGGTTAATAGAATCAACTAATTTCATTTGTGGAATTATGATCAGAAAGTTATCATCAATCTGTTTTCTTCAAGCATAACTTATAAGGTCTTTTTAATCTGATCAGCTTTTTTGAACACGGTATGTTGATGACTTGCTTCAAGTCATTCATGTGGGGATATTATACCTACCACATATGATAAAATAATATAAGGCTGATCAACTGCTTATAATCTAATTAATTTGGTCTTTTCATTTACTGTTATGCCTTTAATACAGCTGTGCAAAATTCTCAATATTTGTTTAATGGAATACTTTTTTAAATTTTATTTTAAATAATTTGTATCACTACAATTTTTGCTTTATTTACACGTATAATAAAGAAACTATACTCCAAAAATTTATGACATTTGATCTGTTTTTTTCTCTAAACCTTATTTCATTGAAGAAATGAGTCCATTTTAGCTTAACTAAGACAAAAACAAAACAAATAAAAAAGAAAATACTGTGCCATAACTTTCCATTAAAAATGTTTGTTTTCACGTTTAAAATATAGAATTCCAAGTAGTTTTGTTTTCATCATAAATATTGTAGGTACTTTTTGTTATGAATTAATATGATTAAAAATTATTCTGACTTAGAGTTAATCACGACAATAGCTCAATATACTGGTATTTAACAGAGAAGGAAAGCTTTCATCAGTGGTGATTCTAATGGAAAATCATGAATGATGCTTCTTTGGAAACTAGGGTGACCAGATAGCAAATGTGAAAAATCGGGAGGGGGTTGGGAATAAGAGGAGCCTGTATAAGAAAAAGACCCCCAAAATAGGACATCTGGTCACCCTATTGGAAACTGATATTTTATTTCAGATTAAAATATTCCATTCTGTGATTAGTTTGTCTATGATACGTCAGAGTGCAAATATGTTATGTCCTTCTCGGTTTAAGAAACTGAAAGTAGCCCAAAAAGACGTAATCAGCCACTGTTTCTTAATATGTACTTCCAGAGATCCTATTACACAAATATAGACCCCAATCCTGCAAACGCCTACACATTAATTTAACTTTAAATACATGAGTATTCCCAATGACAGTCTTTAGGAAGTTTGGTCCTGTTTCTTCCATGATGGTTCCTGAGATAAGACTTTGAGTTATTTTGATTGAAAAAAGATATTTTACAGAGTGATTTATTTTCATGGGGAAATTCTGTTGGTGACCACTGGGCCTGTGAAAAGTCTGTAAAGGATGAGTATCCAGTTGTACCTGCCTCTTTATTGAACAAGGTTCCTGTAAATGTTTAGTTACATATCTGCCAATTCCTGATCACTGTGCTAGGAACAGCTACCAGAAACAGTTTATGATTTGTTACTCAGATTTACAGTCAAGAAGTGTATATTTGATTAGTCACATATTTGTGTCTGTTGTTTGAATGACACAACTTTGGGTGCTTAGATTCTGCCTTATAGTAAACATGTTGAAGATACTTGAAAATGGTGTTGGCAAATAAAAATGTTTTTCCTTTGTCTCCTGGAGCATAAGTCATCATAGTATTACCTGCCATTTAATGCTTGCCTCCTTTTTGCCTTTACTATCATCGGTGCTACCATCAGGAGTGTCAGCACAGCTCTTGAATTAGAACTTACAAGTTACCTTGAATTCCCTGTGCTGTCTAGCTGTCTACTCTGTAACAACAGAACCAGAATATTGCCAAGTCTTGCATAAACAATGCCTATTGCTTTTGCTTTAATTTCTTAGTAACACAGGAGTAGAGTTTAAAATGTATATTAAAGTGTTGAGGGCATGTTCAACCAGATTATAACAATTCTAACATACAGAGACTTGGTGACTCAAATTACTTCTTCATATGTTAAAAATATAATAAAGATACTGCTGGTCTGATGGTTGATAATATTAACAATGTAGAAAAAATGTGCTTTGCATGCTTAAGATTGTGTCAAATGTTTACTTTAGCTTTTCACATAAACGTGAAGTGTCATAAATATTATTTACATTAATAAAATGCTGAACTTGGTTATTATTGCAAAATATTGGTTTGGTTTTTGGCATTTGCTTAAATTGCTGGAAAATTCAGATTTTCTTTCCTTGGCCTCCATAATGTTAACAATTGCACAGCAACTCCTAATCTGAGTGATAGACAGTAAACTGAGTAAGTATCCACTTCTTCATTTATTCAGATTTTATATCCTAGTTGTCTTTGCTCTTGCAGTAATTTGTCGAAAGCTTGCAGTTAGGTTGTACATAACCTTTAATTCAGCTATTGTTAGCACTTTTGTATGCCAGTGAAGGGTTCTGAAATTTTCAGTAGGATGTATACTACTAATAGGGAAACTTAATTATTCCCCTAGTACTTCAGTGCTATCATTGACATCTGAGTTATATACATTTCATATCTACTGCATAACCTTCAACTCCCAGTCAACAGGGTTGTGTTATACATCATAGGCTACAACAAGGATATTTTTGTATTATTCATATTCTATTATTTTTATTATTTTATTATTGTTACAAGGACTTAAGAGAAATCTATGCATGCAAAACTTATTTGCATTCTCTTGATTGACCATTTTATTCATGCCATTGAATCACATATAGTCAAATTAATCAGGTTACTTTTAGTTTAAATATTAAAGGACAACTACATACTTCTTCTAGTGCTTTTGGCAGTGGACTAGTTTTAATTCCCATGGTTGGTCTAGTAATCACTTTTTTCCTTAAGAGGTAGAAATTACACCAGGCAGTTTTGAGACTCCCAAGTTAGAACAGCGCTAGCCAACACAAAAGGTATCTGCTCTATGACATACAGTAGTTAACATCCAGTTTTTTCAATACTCCCATATGAAGTTTGTATTGATTATTCTTTACTGACAAAAACTATCATGGTTGTGTGGCAGACATTCCACTGTGTGTGTGTGTGTGTGTGTATAATATGAATAAGTCACATGGCAGATTTATATTGCATGATCTTCCTTGGCTCTTCATATTATGGCATCTTCTTTTTTCCCATATTTTTGGGCTTGATCCAGAGGCCTTTGAAGTTAGTAGAATTCCATGGTTTTCAGAATAAGGGATAGCCCTTATTTCACAAGAGCTGCTATACAGTTCTGTGAATAGGCGAAAAACTGGAGTAACCTCCAAAGAAAGACAGCAAATGAATACAAAGATTTTAAAAAAATAAAGTTGTTTTCCTGTTTTCACCTCATGTTTAATTCTGTTGTGTATTGTTGTGGCCCACACAAAGACATGCTGATCACTTGGACCAAGATATAGCGGTGGGAGGAAGATTTTACGTCCTACCTTTATATGGAGTCAAACAGGAACCACTTGTCTGATCTTAGCCAAGAATAAAAGCTAGGACTAATTCATCATTTGGTTCAGTAGAGTTCTCTGATGATGCGTGCCCCCAATCCTGCAAATACTTAAGTATGTGCTTATTTTTAAAGCGTTACTACATGCTTAAACTTAAGCACATAGGAACATGTTTTCAGGATTGGGGTCTTGCTGTGTTTCAGGACAAACTGTAGTTTCTTCATGGTGCAAAGATTATATGAACAATTTTATCCATTTTAATGTGCTAGAATTTTGCAAATAAATTACCTATTGGGCTAGCTCTGCCCTCAGATATATGTATGCATCTCCCGTTGAAGTCAGTGGGATTTGTCTGTTCATATTAGAAGGTAAATATTGGCCTAGCTTTTGGTTATTTTAAAATTATTCTTGATACCTTCATAATATACAATGAAAGAAATGGCTGGTGAGATTGAGTAAAACATCATAGCTTTGCTTCAACATTTCATCAGTCTCCAAACCAGCTTAATGCAAGTATGCCACAGAGCTAGAGAGAATGTTGCAGTTTTTAGAGCAAGGCAAAAACTGCACAAAGAGTATCCTAGCTATGTGCTCAAATTTTTAGGCTAATGTTCTTTGGCCCTTATTTCACCTTTTTTGTATACAGTTGAAGCCATGGAAAGTCATATAGCTTGTCTCTGCAGCAGGTTAACTATCCAGCAACTATCATCTTGGTGTGGAATCTCATAAGACTGAGTAACATGCCATCATGGCTGGAAGTTGTGAAGCCAACTGGAAAGTGTAGGATATATGAGAATGAACTTTCAAGTTTTCATGGCCTACAGCACCAGACCCTGCAAAATCATATGCATACTTGTAGCTGCTGTACAAACCAAATTTCTTTCCACTTAGGCTAGAGTAATTATCTAGGGCATCCCTTAGGGAGGGAGAAAGGGAATGGTTGTACTCAGATGGGGTTATGGTACTGTGACTAATTGTGGTGTTTTGCATAAACATAAAGAGTAAACTTTGAATGCTGAGTTCCCTCCATGGCCAAGTTTTCTTAAACACTGGATTCACATGTGTCCTCTTTTTTCCTTTTCTTTGGCTAACAGGCCCATTAGTAAGATCAGCATGGGAAAGCCATTTCATTCTGACATTTTCCTCTATCATCTTATCAATGCTAGTGGAAGAAGAAGTTTTTGTAAATACTAGTTGCACCACATCTCAGGAAGTGACCAGTCATGGAGTGAAAAGGAAATAATCAGAATTTAGACTTATGCTGTTTAAAATTCTTTCATGGCTGACTGACATCTGATCAAATTAAGGCCCCCTTTACATTAAGTGATCTTCAAATTCCTTAAGCCGGTTTGTATGTATCCCTGAGTGTCAAGCTTCAGTACTATTGCCATTATGAAAATTTGGCGGGACAGAGTAAACAATTTTACTTGGATGAAGGGACAGCATGGTGGAATGCCTAACCGGGCGTTCTCCAACTTCTGAAGAGGGGAGATTTCCCCTGAATAACTCAAAGAATGTCTGCAGCTTTGGAGGCTCCTTTCAGCTGGATCATGCCCTTAGCTAGCATTAATGATATGAGAATGTTTAGATAGTCACTGATGTTTTTTTTGCTTTTGTTATCAACATAACGCATACTCTCTCTATATGTTCTTTCCCTTTGTTACTGACAGTAACACTGATTAAAGCAACAGCTTCTCCAGAGTGGTGTTTATCCCTAATGAGAATAAAACATATGTTAAAGTTTGCTATTCCATCCATGACATTTTAGATTACTTTTAGTCTTGATTAGGCTTTTTTTTAGCTTTACTGACAAGTTGACTTGTATTTCGAAGGTTAAAGGGGCCTTCACACTTGTTATTATATCACGATAATTTATGCAAGCCAGAATAATGATCTTATGTTAGTAAATGTATTGCTCTTTTCAGTTCAGTGTGCTTCTATTTAAATGTCTAATGTAGCACATAGTTTAAATTTTGTAGCATTTTTTTTCAAATGTCCATCAAAAGGTATCTCAACTTCAGATCATAAAAGTGGCACAACTGTTATTTTCACTGAGGCTAGTTTTAGTTGGAGCCTATTAACTGGATTTATTCTGGATTACTATCATCACACATATCTTTTTAAATTTTTTTCAACCATTTAGAAGAACTCCGTGTTTGATGTTTCCTTTGCAACAAATACAGAAACTAAACACATATTTACATCACTGGAATTGCAGTCTTGTAGTAAAGCCATAGGTATTTACACACTACTTTAATTCATATTTTTCAGAAATGCTAAGTCTGAACAGTCAACATAGAGTGTGATAAATGTCTTGTGCTTTGGTAGGTGCCTTATGATTTAGTTAGACCAAGGCCTGGTCCAACTAAAATTGAAGGTGGTGGAGCTGAACAACTACATTGGTCAATACCACAATCTTGAACATTTTGGGGCTGACCACACATGTAAGGAATAGCATAAGGCAGTGAACTGTATATTATAAAATCGCTTTGAAGTTCAGGAAGTTAGGCCAGGTTGTTCTTTTGGTTTGTCTGTTCTTTGACTCATCCACATTCCTAAACACAAAGCTGAGTCCAAAGCACTCATCTTCAGGTTTGTTGATTTAATCTCATTTAAGCACATTGCTCCTGAGTATTCTGCTAAGATTCCTCAAAATTAATTTTTTACAATAATGAAAAGGCTAGCAATATATATTTTATATAACTCTGTCTTTTTTTCTCACTTTATACGAATAGAGGCTCAAGTATTTGAGGAAGGTACAAAAATGAGAACATCTGTTATATTTCACCATTTGATGTAGATATAAGTTGTCACTATTAAAAAGACAGCACTGACCAGTGGTTGCCACATAGTTGTATTTGTGATTGCAACTGTTTTTTCCTGAATTTATACTCTGAGATATTTGTGGTAATAGTTGGCAAATGTTGCCTTTTTATGGCTTCTACAGTATAGGTTGCTCTTAAAATATATTTTTTTTAAAGAAAAGAAATTCAGAGGCAGGTGTCGAGAAATTATGTGGGTAGACTCCTTAATTGAGTGATGAAGATAAGATAAAAACAAGGAGAATATGATTTTTGTAAAGTAGTCTGAATCTTTATTTGATTTAAGGAAGAAAAAGGTTTCAAAGTTTTTCTGGTTAAATAAAAAGTAATATGCTAAGAACCAAAGTTCCAAATGATAATGATGCAATTTTGAGTCCTTTTAATCTTCAAGTATATAAAAATGGAGGCTTTCAAATCGAGGTGTGCCTGGCTGTATGAAAATCCAATGCAAATAAGCCTTCACCCCGTGGTACTTGAACTGTTTTCTCTTTGATAACCCAATTATTGTCTCAAGAGCTGTGTCAATTGCTCTAGCGATCCCTTCTTGAACAAATCACTCCCGTAACCTCAAGCACTTTCGATTTGATTCTGCCATTTTTTGACAGTTCAAAGCAATCAGAGACGGCCTCACAAGGATTGGGATTGATTTTGTGTTCTTGCTTATCATGCTAATTCCCTGAAAATCAGTCTTTTCATCCTTCTGCCTGATTATTGCTGTTAGAAAGACTGAGAACTGCAGAAGATCAAACAGGCCAGTTATTGGTACTTTCTATTGTCCAGTGCCAATACTCAAATATGGTGACATGATATTCCCAAAGTATCACAAAGCAGATTATTCGTATCAATCAAGCAATAAGCAACACAAAAAACAAACAATAAACAAAACCAATAAAAAAGACCATAAAAATAATAGTAAAGGTCCTACTTAAATACATAAGAGCAAAGAAAATGACATTACAGTTGCCATTCCATCCTTAACTGTCTCTTTACAGCCACTCTTTTACCATTTTACTAGCCAATCTAACTATAAATTGTAGTAGCCAGGCACAATGGGCTGGAACAAGGAAATTATAGCATTTGGAAATGAATTGCTTGCTTTTGTGGTCTTTAATTTTTTCCCTTGGGTCTGACATGTGTTTTAGTAGTTTAAAAACAATACAGTTTTAGTTAAAAAAAATACATTAAATAACATTGAAAATATTACCTGATTACATCCTTGTCACATCAGACCATATGATAACAGAATTATTCTTATGGTGCAGCACTTCCTATGTAACATAATACAACGGCTCATGTTTTACCCTTAGTATGCCAACTCCCTTACTCTGACTAGAAAAAGAATGCAAATATTTATTTCGGTGAGACTTTACAAAGTCAAAATAACATGGAGTGACTGTGATGCTCAAGTTCTTGCTATTGTAGTGAACTCTGCAATATTGGTACTTATATGTACGTAAACCAAAGGATTCTCAGAAAGGACTGATGGGACATACCTGGCTCTGGTGATAGAGCAGGGTTGAGTCCTGTCTTATATTTGTTTTAACCAGTGTAATATGGGATGGTGGGGCCTCACTGAAGCGTCTTTTAATGGTGTCTGTAACCACTGTTCTACTGGGCAGCCCTTAGTCAGACATCTGTGCCCCAGAATGGGAGAGGACAGCAGTGTTCATAGAGGGGCATAGCAGAGCCACTACTGAAGGTGCTATACCTTGGTCTAATTTGTTTGTTGGGTTTAGTATATGGGTGGCTGGGTAGTGTTGGTGGTCCATGATATAATGTCAGTCTAGATAATCTGGTGGTCCCTTCTGTCCCTAAACTGTGAGTCTGTGAGCTCTGAGTGTACTTTAAAGCTGTCCTGCCCAATGGAGTCCCCAGCAGAGGGCAGGTGAAAACATTACTTGCACTTTCCCAGCAAATCCAGGGTGCAGGGTCCCTGATAGGGACTTAGGACAGTGAATCAAGTGCCCAGACTAAAAAAAATAATTAATTGATTATAAAATATTATTGTGCCATAATTATATTACTGATAACTGTCAGGTTATAAACTAGTTGGCTACATGCCTGGTCACAACCTTGAGCTGGGAGAGCAGGTCATCTTGGAGCCATGGAGTGCCTCCTGGTATGGAAGTCAGGCTCCTTCCAGAGTGGCAGATAAAATGTAGAGATTTTACTTACAGTATGTACAAGGAGGAAGAGGCTCCCTATTTCTGTGGTCATTCACCTCATCAC
Source organism: Sternotherus odoratus (assembly GCA_032164245.1). Taxonomy (NCBI): domain Eukaryota; kingdom Metazoa; phylum Chordata; order Testudines; family Kinosternidae; genus Sternotherus; species Sternotherus odoratus. Next base: position 44,753,196 of record JAVMKO010000011.1, read on the forward strand.
AGTGCCCACACTGAACAAGATTTGACCTCCAGTTTGGAAGCTCATCTAACCATCATCGGGCCTGATGATATCTGTTTATCTAGACAACAGGAACTGGTTATGAACTGACGGAAAAGCATAGCTCAGTTTGAGCTCCCATTGATCCTTATTTTATCTGAACTGGTTTGCCTCACTCTAGGTTAAGCTCAGCGTGGTGTGAAGCAACTGAGACATCAACCTCCAAAATGAGTTAATCAGTAATTATTTTTTTTCAAAGCAGCCATTTTAAATATGAAAATATCCATACTAAATGGTACTTTTTCAAAAGGGTCCATGTGGGACTTCTGGGATGAATATGAACATACATACATCTGTACTATACAGGTGTAAACACCTATCTGCATGATTTAAAAAGTCCAGACTTGAATACTTATTTCAATAGACACAATACTAGCATAAATAGAAGGGTTGGAGATTACACCTGCAGATGTGGCCATTGGGATTTGCGGATTTACATGTTATAACACTTGTCCATGGTAAGTTGTTTGCCTCTGCAAGGCATGTGAATATGTACATGAATAGGCATAGAGCCTAGAGCACCCAAAACCACCACCAGTGGTTTCAGGTGCTCCTGACCCTGTGTGGAAGGGTCAGGACAACACCAGCACCAGCAAGAGAGAGAAGGGAGACCAGCAAGAGAGAGAAGGGAGCAATTTCTGGCTGCACTGGTGGTATCACAAGGACCTGGTGGTACTGAGTCTAGTACTCGGGATCAAGGACTCACTTTCACCAGGTGTCCTAAATCAGCACCATCAGTCCCATCAATTAGACTGGATGTACTATTCTTGAGGATCAGGTTCTCTATTCTGATCTGGATGTGTTTTTAGTTCAATCTCTGGAGCCACTGATGTCTGCTTCACCACTGAAGACAGGAAGCTCCATTCCCTGGATGTGCATCAAGCCCTACCTTACTGCCTGCAAATGATGAACCCCTTAGGAATTCTCTGGGTCACATTTCATTGCTGTGTGGATGAAGGGGGAAGCAATCTTCTCCTGCTTTGTATGAATGGATGGAAACTCCTCCTAAAAGTATGAGAGCTTACTTGACCAGTGGCAGGCTACCTTTGGTGGCTTCTCTTCAGGATGTTCCTTTTCTGGAGCTCTGTAAAGGGGCAATGTTTGGCTCTGTGCATACCTACACTAGATATGAAACCCCGGTACAAGCTTCTTCAGTAGACACATTCTTCAATACAGTAATTCTGCGGTCTGGTTTCTTGCATTCCCCTCCTCCATGAATGCTGCTTGGGAGTAAACTACAGTACTCCTAAGGACCAGCACTCATAAAAGAAAGGAAGGTTACTTACATTACAGTAACTAGAGTTCTGTGAGATGTATGTTCCCGATAAGTATTCTACTATCTGTCCTCCTCCTCCTCGTCCTCTGCTTCAGATCCTTTCTAAAGGTGGTTGATTGTAGAGAAGGAACTGGAGAGATAGTCAGTACATGCTTCCCCTTTTCCCCTCAGCAGAGCACAGAGAGCCACAGGTGTGGAGTAATGGACAGTATTAGTGAAAAATTTTCCAGTCTCTGGCACATGATGTGCGTGCAAACCCAGAGTGAAATACCCATCTGGACCACACATCTCGAGGAACTCCAGTTACAATAAGGCAAGTAATCTTTCTTTACTTAAGCTTGTGCCTAACTTTAAGCATGTGAATAGTTCTATTGAAGTAAACGGGAAAGCTTATGTGCTTAAAGTGAGGCATGTGATTGTGTTGTTGAGTTGGGGCCTCAGCACATGAAGGGATTATAATCATGGGTTTTTGAAATGTAAGGAATGTTGTCATAACAGCTATAGTACAATGTTGGTAATAAATGCAGTATTATGATGCTGCTATTCTCCAAACATTGTTCAACTTATTCTCTTGCTGAAAATTTGTATCTTTGGATTCTTTGGACTGAAAATCAATAGTGAAAACCATAAGCTACATGCAGTGGTGTATATCATGGTCCAACCCCCTCCACAAATATTAATGTGTTAAATATATATTAGTTTTAATTTAAAAAATATTTTTTAAATAATGTTTTAAAATAATATGTATAGTTCTGTGTTTCCTTTAATCTCAGCAGTTAGATAATACAGCAAGTTTGGTAATAAATAATTCATGTAGAATGTTAGCTTGGTAGTTCTCTTTAATCCACTGACAGCCAGTTATTTATTATTACACTTTTGAAAATTAAAGTACAAAAGAATGGGTTTTAAAAGGACTTTTATAGGGGAAGAAGTAGTGTTGTTGTTTTTTTCCTTTTCTTTTCCTACATTTTTTTTTCTGGGCTGGGGAACTTTAAATGTTAATGTCTGTTAGGTAATACTGACAGAATAATTGGTTTGCATGTTAGGGATATAATTGTGAATAAAACCTTGGCCTTTTAAAATAGGTAATATATGTATCAGATGTGGCTGCCTTAGAGATTAAAGCTACGGTCATTTATAAAAAGAAGTATTTAGGTTTTGGGGTTATTTAAAGATTCCTAATTTTTAACTTGCCTTTTAGACTTTATTTAGCTATGCAAGATATCACCATATTCAGAATTTTTATAATAAACATGTCTAGTCAAAGAAAGCATTAATGAAGCAATTCCCCAAATAAAACAGCCCATCATATCTGAGTTGCAGCAGAGAGAAAGTGTGGTCTTTGTAGTTTAATCAAGATCACAAGACTTGTTTTGAGCGTCTGTCATCTTTAATTTTACGGCACTTCATTTCAGAGTGGGACTGCCAGGGTCACATGCAATTAAAACACAGGCAAGATTTGTCTTGTGAAATCTTAACATAAAAAGTAATGTGTTACTCTATTTTAACTTTTCTACTGAACTCTGTGAACTCACTAATTACTTTTCCCCCTCTTGTCACCTTTTGATATGACATGTATTTTATAGAGGAGATAGAAGTTTGAAATTTTTTTTCTATCATGCATATGACTGAGGATAACAAAATTAAACCAGAGAAAAAAGGAAATGTATTTTTCAGAAATACATTTTTAGAAATATCTGAGCATTACTCTTTCAATTACAAAGGGATTGGAGGATCAAATTCTAGGAAATAACCATTAATCTGCTTAACTAGGGCAGGTAGAAGTGTAATAGCAGACCAAAGATTTTATTGAGGCCAATCACATGAGTTTATTCTTTTGCAGGCGGAGGAGTGGTAGAGGGAGGGTAAAGGGCCTTTAATGTGGTAGGCCATGAAAAGCACTAAAAGACAGTGTCTGTGTAACTTCTTTATAGCTTTAGCGCAGTTGTTGCATCATAGTGATCAGTAAATTGCATAGACCCTTATTAACCTTATTGATAACGAGCTTAGGGAAGTCCCATTCAGGCCACAATATATTCTTCTTTTTATTCTCCTGTCTGTCTCAGTTTGCAATCCCAGTTTCTTTGTACAGAAAGCCTTTATGTTGCACCTCACAATTCTGTGCAACTACTCTGCTGATTTAAGTTGGAGCAAGGGAACTGTAGAGCAGAAAGAGCAGGAGTACACATGGGGCCATGGGCCTATTTAAATATGGCTGGGACACCTGGAGAATGTTTGAAAATTTTGCTTTTAAAGAATCTTTTATATTGCTCTTCTTTCAAGGCAGCTGGGGTCTGTGGGGATCAGGGGATTATTTTTGATACCTGTCTAAAAGAGTTATGTCTACACTGATTTTCATCCCTAGCTACTAATTAACCTTATTGTATACAGGAAACAGTATATTTAATACCTGCATTCTTTCTCTAATGTCATGTAAAATGAAATCTACTGTGAAATCTAGTTAGCGTTTGCCGTTTTGAAGTCATTTTTAACTTTCCAGTCCTGGTGACTGTGACCTCAAAACTGATAGCTATAAAAATGATGAGCCAGTCCCATTTCAGCTTCAATAGGAATTTACTTAAATGTTCTCCATTCACCTGAATATGCTGATGCACATTTAGGGAAGTGCACGTTTTGGCATTTGACAGTGATTTCACAGGAACCATCCATTTCTAGGTCACCATATCCCAACAAGGCCATATGTTCCAGCATTTTCTCCTAAGTAAAGGAGCTCTTTCTTTTAACTAGTAAGGCTAGACTTTGACTGTTGCAGTATAGAGGAGAGAGATAAAAAAAAATCAGTTAGTGATGGCAGAAGCAGATACATTAAAAAGAAACAGGAAAAGATGTTTTAAAAAAATCTTACCATCAAATCTAGGTAGTGGCAAGGACTATATAAAGATTTAAGATTAGCAGCCGGGTTAGTCTGTATCCATAAATCAGATGAGGAAGACTTTGTAGCACCTTAGAGACTAACCAGTGTATTTCAGCATAAGCTTTCGTGGGCTATAGCCCACTTCATCGGATGCAGTGGGCTATAGCCCACGAAAGCCTATGCTGAAATAAACTGGTTAGTCTCTAAGGTGCTACAAAGTCTTCCTCGTCTTATATATAAAGACTAGCATAAGTGCCCGGCGTTGCTCGGGTCAGTCGGAGGTGGGGAGGGGGCAGACAGTTGACACCCCCTGACCAACCCCAACACTCACCCCTCACCCACCCCGACACCTTCCCACCCCCCCGACCAACCCCAACACCCCCCGGCTCACTTACCCCCCGACCAAACCCGACACCCCCACCTCACCCCCTGAGCAAAACCGACACCCCTACCTCACCCCCCGACTGAACAGTGTATTTAATACTTTGTGTGCTACACAGTGCACCATGAGCCGGAGGGGTGTCGGGTTTGGTCTGGGGGGGTGGGAAGTTGTCGGGGTGGGTGAGGGGTGAGGTGTGGGTGTTGGGGTTGGTCAGGGGGTGTTGTGGTTGGTGGGGGGGGTGAGGTGGGGGTGTCAGGTTTGCTTGGGGGGATGAGGTAGGGGTGTCGGGTTCGGTCGGGGGTAAGTGAGGCAGGGGGTGTCGGGTTTGGTCTGGGGGTGTTGCGATTGGTGGGGGGGTGAGGTGGGGGTGTCGGGTTTGGTCGGGGGGTAAGTGAGCCGGGGGGGTGTCGGGTTTGGTCTGGGGGGGTGAGGTGGGGGTGTCGGGTTCGGTCAGGGGGTAAGTGAGGCAGGGGGTGTCGGGTTTGGTCTGGGGGGGTGGGAAGGTGTCGGGGTGGGTGAGGGGTGAGGTGTGGGTGTTGGGGTTGGTCAGGGGGTGTTGCAGTTGGTGGGGGTGTGAGGTGGGGGTGTCGGGTTTGCTTGGGGGTGTGAGGTGGGGGTGTCGGGTTCAGTCGGGGGGGTAAGTGAGCCGGGGGGTGTCGGGTTTGGTCTGGGGGTGTTGCGATTGGTGGGGGGGTGAGGTAGGGGTGTCGGGTTCGGTCGGGGGGTAAGTGAGGCAGGGGGTATCGGGTTTGGTCTGGGGGGGTGGGAAGGTGTCGGGGTGGGTGAGGGGTGAGGTGTGGGTGTTGGGGTTGGTCAGGGGGTGTTGCGGTTGGTGGGGGGGTGAGGTGGCGGTGTCGGGTTTGGTCGGGGGGGGAAGTGAGCTGGGGGGGGTGTCGGGTTTGGTCTGGGCACCCACCCCGACACCTTCCCCCCCCCAGACCAACCCTGACACCCCCCGGCTCACTTACCCCCCGACCAAACCCGACACCCCACCTGACCCCCACAAGCAAACCCGACACCCCCACCTCACCCCCCGACCAAACCCGACACCCCCACCTCACTTACCGTCCCACCAAACCCAACTGGGATCCGTCGCAGGCGGGGAGGGGGCCCAGAGCCTAGGATTTCCGGGGACCTTCGCAGGTGGGGGGGGGGGGGGCACAGAGCTGATGGAGTCCGGGGTTCCGTTGGGAGGTGTGAGGGGCAGAGAACTGAGTGATCTCCGGGGTTCCGTTGGGAGGGGGGAGGGGCAGAGAACTGAGGGATCTCCGGGGTTCTGTTGGAGGAGGGAGGGGTGAGCTGAGCGAGTGCAGTGTCTGTTGGAGGGGGTATTATGACATCATCACCACCTAACCACCCAGCTGATGTGATTGGCCCTGAAAGACTTTCACCCCTGGGGGGCGTCAGAGGTGAGATCTGAAAATTTTTCGACCCTTACCAGCATCTAGACCCCAAGACCCCTCACTGTACCAAATTTCAAGTCTCTGGCTCAAACGGTGCGGGAGGAGTTCGCTGTCATACATACATACATACATACACCACTTGACTTTTATATATATAGACTAGCATAAGTGCCCGGCGCTGCTCGGGTCAGTCGGAGGTGGGGAGGTAGCAGACAGCTGACACCCCCTGACCAACCCCAACACCCACACCCCACCCCTCACCCACCCCGACACCTTCCCACCCACCCCTCCAAGCAAACCTGACACCTCCACCTCACCCCCCGACCGAACCCGACACCCCCACCTCACTTACCGTCCCACCAAACCCAACTCAGATCCATCCCGGGCGGGGAGGGGGCCCAGAGCTGAGGGATTCCGGGGACCTTCGCAGGTGGGGGGGCGGCACAGAGCTGATGGATTCTGGGGTTCCGTTTGGAGGGGGGAGGGGCAGAGAACTGAGGGATTCTGGGGTTCCGTTTGGAGGGGGGAGGGGCAGAGAACTGAGGGATCTCCGGGGTTCCGTTGGGAGGGGGGAGGGGCAGAGAACTGAGGGATCTCCGGGGTTCCGTTGGAGGAGGGAGGGGTGAGCTGAGTGAGTGCGGTGTCTGTTGGAGGGGGGTATTATGACATCATTACCACCTGACCGCCCAGCTGATGTGATTGGCCCTGAAAGACTTTCACCCCTGGGGGGCGTCAGAGGTGAGATCCGAAAATTTTTCGACCCTTACCAGCATCTAGACCCCAAGACCCCTCACTGTACCAAATTTCAAGTCTCTGGCTCAAACGGTGCGGGAGGAGTTCGCAGTCATACATACATACATACATACATACATACATACATACACCACTTGACTTTTATATATATAGATAGATTGAGAGATTAATTTAAATGGCATAAAGACAATGTGGAAAACCCTGCACATTTTCTTTTTTTTTTTTAAAGTCTGGTGCCCAACATAGATTTTTGAACATGTATAAACTACTCTATGGATGTGCAAGTCATTGTCCTGCACCACACTCTTTTTTTTGAAAATTATGCCCACTAACCCAAACTTTTACATACTGCTCATTTTTCTTTTTGTACATGGGCAAGAAAAGGAGTTTGCACCAGTAATGCTACTATAGAACTCAGAGTTCTATAGTAGCCTTTGCTTTTGCATTCACTAACATTTCCCCGATTAATCACAGAGTGAGCTAAACCAAGGGGAGGGAGATTTACGCTAAAGGAACTGATCCTCTAGCTTCAGCAACAGGGTGTTTTCAAACTGTGAAGGACAACAATTCCAGAAAAATGTATAGGTAACAGAGTCCAGTGGCACCTTAAAGACTAACTAAAGTATTGAAGCATAAGCTTTCATGGGCTAATACCCACTTCGTTGGCCAATAAAGTGGGTATTAGCCCACGAAAGCTTATGTTTCAATACTTTAGTTAGTCTTTAAGGTGCCACAGGACTCTGTTACCTTGCAATTCCAGACTAACATGGCTACCTCTCTGATTCAGAAAAATTTATGTGAATGATTTTCCAATTTTTCCTCCTCTTTGTTTGCTTTTTGCAAATAGTTATGTGAGTGAAGTTTTGTTCATTTGAATATTCATGGTAAATGATTTTTTGGGCTCATAGTCATAGCAGGCCAGACTTTTACTCATGTTAAGTAGTGCCTTATCCTGTCTGGTGTCATGCTGAAATCAATGTGGCTATTCATGGATTAAAGCAGGGGTCTCAAACATGCGGCCCGGGGGCCGCATGTGGCCCGCGAAACCCTTCCCTGCGGCCCGCCAGGCTTCCTGTTCTCCCCCCCCCCATAGCAGTTTGCGGGAGGGAGGGGCCAGAAGTGGAGGCTTCTCTGCTGCCTGACTGGGCCACGCGTGTTTCTAGCTCTGGACTTCCTATATTGCTCTTGCTTTGTTTGCCAAACAGCTGTTGGTGGTGCCTAGTGCTTTCCAGGAGGGAATGGGGAGCTGCGTGCTCAGAGGAGGAGGTGGGGCAGGGGTGGGACCTCTTGGAAGGGGTGGAGTGGGGGCGGAGCTGGGGCAGCGAGGGTGTGTGCGTGTGTCAGTGGTGTGGCCCTCGAGCCAGTGCACTAGTCCTCATGCGGCCCTCGTGGTCATTTGAGTTTGAGACCCCTGGATTAAAGTGTTACTCATCATGAGTCGAGGTATCCAAATCAGGCGCTTTATCATAGAAATGTAGGGCTGAAAGGGGCCTTCAGTGGTCATTTAGTCCATCCCCCTCCTCCCTGTCCTCCTTAGTGAGGCAGGCCCAAAGGTACCTCAACCATCCCTGACAGGTATTCGTCTATCCTGTTCTTAATTCTCCGGTCTTGTTTTCTCAAGATTAAACATGCCCAGGTTTTCTCATAGGTCATGTTTTCTAAATCTTTTATCACAATTGCTGACATTTGGTGTTAGTGATTGCGATGAATAGCTAATAGCTACTTGAGAGCAGTAAAAAAACTCAAGAGAAGTAAATTCAACAAACACATGATTTAGATCAGGGGTGGGCAAACTACGGCCTGCAGGCCGAGCCATTTTAAGCTGGCCCACAGGCTCCTGTTGGGGTGCCGGTTAGAGGGCCACACCACGCAGTTCAGCCCTGCTTCAGCGGTCCAGCCAGGCACTGGATCGCTCTGGCACTCCAGCCGGGGTGCTGGGTTGTGAGCCGCACCATGCGCCTCCTGGAAGCCACAGTATGGGCCCACTCTGAGGGATGGGGGCTGCTCCTTGCCTAGGAGCAGAGAAGGGACATGCCACTTTGGAGACATGCCAAACTGTGTCTCCAAATGCCTAACATTGCAAAAGTCTATTTCCCTTTGGATATGGGGAAATTTCTGGAAGAAGTGTTTGGATGCCTTGGTAATAATTTTGCAAGAGGGCTGATAATAAGTAACTTAAACTGTTGGAGAATCAGTGAAGGCAGACAGGTAGCAGACTTGATGAATGGTCAGATACTTTTCTCATACTTGAAAAAGGACTTTTCCCTGTTCCTACCCTACCTCTCACGCATGTTATATTTTGTACATACCATGATCCGGGTAAGTCACATTCACATACATGTTACACTTTTCTTTAGAAACCACATTTAACATGTATACCCTGCATCATCGACAAAAAATTAACAGAAATAAACTGGATTAACTGTGCAAGATATTATTTTTTTTCCATCTCTCATACTAAGCCCCTCTTCAAAACAGCTAGAAATTTACATTTTCAAAACATTAGTACAGCAAATTGCCATCTTTCTGAGCATGGCATTCTCTGTATTCTCATCATTTGAATGATTCAGGATCACTGTCTGGCAGCGTGAGTCACAGCATGTCCTCATGCATGCCTCTTTTTCAATTATTTCTAAGAGGAAGACTGCTGGAGACCCATTTTTTCATCTTACACAGGACCCCAAAAGTGCCAGCTCTTATTTCAATACAATGTTATGACAGTATGATAAAATGGATGTTAACAGGACACTGACAAATACGATCCATTGAGAGATGATACAGTACATTATAGGGCAGAATGTATTACTCCTGTCTTTTTATGAACACAAAATTATCTTTGTAAAGAGAGTCCTAGGATTTTTATACTTACACCCTGTGATACTCTATTTACTGTAGTATTTAGATATCTCTTCATTAGAACAGAAGTTTTGCACATTACATATATTTTTATTTTATCAGAGAGCCACCAGTATCACTCTCAATTTACTAATGAAACTTGGCATTCAAATGACTCATCAGCATGTTGGATGATGCAAAGCATAAAAGTAGATTAATACAGAATACATTTTCTTTACCCATAAAAATGTACCTACTTATATTCTGTGTACTGCTTTACTCAAAGCAAGCATGTCATTTCCTTACCATAGCAGGTTGCGTTAAAAATGAGCTTAATGTGTGAGAAAGCCATTATTGCACTAATGAAAAACCCTATAGTATTTGAATTTTTCATCATAGGCTATTTGCTTTGTAGCACACAGCACTAGTATTTACTGTCACCAGTACAGTACGCATTATAATTAAGTTACAGTAATCTAAAATGGTGAATGGCTAAAGAAAGATGTTAATCTGCAAAAGTGGACCCCCTCCTTGAGACATTTTCTTTGAGTGTTCGCTACAAACTTTTCACTCTGTTTAAGTAAGAAACCTCATGTAAAGGTTCCAAACGGGTCAGGTTTCCAGGAAGTGAGCCCTTTCTATTCTTTTATACAACAACTGATTTTACCATTTGTAAAATAACCTTTTATAGTGCCCTTTAGTATTTAGGTCTCAAAATATATTTCATGCTGGCTAGCACTGCCCTGGAACGTTAGTTAACATGTCACATGTGTGCAGTTTTCTAACCCATATGTGGATACATCTACGTCTGCAGTTCCCACATCTGCTTAAACTAAGGGTTTGTTTGGTATGTTAGTTTGCATTTGTTTTGGCAAAGGCTCTGTCAGGCATGCAGGGACATGCATATATTAGAAAGAGACCATCTTCACTGGCTCTTTTATCCAGAGATGTATCAATATGTTTTTTTCTAGACAGGAAGGAAAGCAGACTCCTCCATTTTGGGCTTTGTCACCAGATAAAAGTTGTACCACTTTGAGTATACAAGAATAGTTCAAGAGGTACAAAAGAAGAGGATAGACTATAGTATAAAGCACTTTTATACCTACCTAATGGGACTTGTACCAGCATAATTATAGTGGTATAAAATCATGCCCTTAGCTGAAATAGTTATCCTGTTGATCAGGCCTTGCTTCTCCATCTGTGCCATGGCATTGCTATGGTTGAAAGTTCTTCCAGAGAAGACCATTTCACACCCTTTAGTATTTGTCCCCCAGGCAGGATTCATTAGTTCTTGGGAGAACTAGTTCTGATACCCTGGCTAACCAACATAGGTCTAGGAAACAGGCCAGTTTAGCAGTTTACTCCGAGGGTATGTACAGTGAAGGCTGGGCCACAAGTTTTAATTGTGTCAATAGATTTACCACCAACTGCTTTTGAAGTCAAATAATTCAAGATTTTCTCCCTCAGCCTGGTGGTCCTGCTTAGGGCACCAGAAGCCCTGTAATCTGCTGACTTGTTACACTGTGTCTCCCACTCTGACTCATCTTCCCATTTTTTACTAACAAATTCATCATCCATTTTCACCTGGTTCCCCCTCATGTAATAGTGCTTTTATTTTACAGAATCTGTACAAGGGTTCTTGGGGGTGTCCATTGGCATCTGTTGTTTTGTACATTCACCTAAGTTTTGACACTTAGGCATGGTATACATTTAAATAAACAAATCAATCAATCAATCCAGGGTGTATTTAGAGCTGTCTAAACCTCAACAACCCTGGCTTATTTATACTCTGATGAACTTCTGGAAAATCCCACAACTTATTATTAGGTAAGCAAACAAAACTCTACAAATTGACTGTGAGGCAGGAAGGAGTGGGCTCTAACAGTGTTTACCCCTCCACCACATTATGTTTTACAAGTGGCCTGAGACAGATGCACACTTGCTTCTTAATCAGTGAGCTTTCTCCTTACACCCAGTAAATTCTTCTAGATGCTCTTACAATAGAGAAGAAATTCAAGAAACAGAGCAATTGGTTACCTCAGTAACCTCTCAAAGCATATTTGAATTAAGGGAGGAAAAGACATCACAATCTGACATGTGTGTGATGGATTCCCCCTTTGGGTTAGGGTACGTTTAGGGTCAAAGATCTGGTATCTTTTGTGAGTTCCAAATAGTACAGATAGGGAGAAGGGATTTTATGGTAAATCTGAGGCCTTGCTGGTGTATGGCATATTTGAACTCTGTATCTGTTATGGTACTGTAGAAGTAAATAAGACTTTTGAGTCCCAGAAACTTTATCTATCTGTCTAGTTTCATACCTGTCTACAATTGTGCAGAAGATGGCATTAGTGTCCTCATTATTGTGAGTGGATGAAGTGATGTATAAGGTCCTAAAAGCCTCCGTGTTCAATCCAGTTCTGCCTCCTACTATCTGCAGTAGTTGTAGTACATGATTAACTTAGGATGATCAGAGGTCATTTTCACCAATACTTCAGTATAGTTTTGCCACTGAGAGTCCCCAATCAGCAACTTTAGGAGTTTCTGTGCTCTGCCAAGTCTAGTCTTGGGAGACTTTTCCAAACCCAAGAAATCCCTCTCTTTTACATCAGTGCATGGTGAAACATCCCACTGCATAACCAATGCTATGGAAATTGTGCCCTTACCCCTTTAAGAGATATCTTGAACTCTGAAGAGTTCACTGTAGCCACGGGACCTAGGTGTGTAGAAAACCAGCCTTGCTTCAATTTTGCATTGGCTCAGACAATTGCACTGCTAAGCATTGCAGGGCCTGCACTGAATTCTCAGAACAGGAAAGAGTTTTGATTTCAAAACATCCTTGTTAGAGAAATAAGAAAAAAGTGTATAAAAGCCAGTTATTAATAAAACATATATCATGCCCACAGGACTGAGAGCTCCTTCCTTATTGTTTAGATAGCTCATTTATTGTTGATGTCTCTCTTTCCACTGAGTGTGCACAGAAGCCCTGAAATCCTTTTACATTTTTAATAAGATTATTTTTTTCCAACTAGTGCAAGAAAACATGTATGCAATACTGCATAAATACTCTATAGAACTACATCATCACAGGGAAAACATTCTCCAGTGTCTTCAGCTAGCTGTGCTTCAAAGAGAATTGATGTTGTGAGAGAAACTGTACAGTTTTTAAGTTCTGGTGAAGGTGCTTCTACTATGTATCTCAGTGTATTTATGTTTAAAGCATCTACATTATCTTTCGGCATTTGCATTCTAGGGGCAAGCACATCTTTAAGTGGAGGCTAAAAGCCAAGAAAACCACACACTCATATATTACTGTATCCGTTTGTTGTAATTGGCAGTCTCTTATCAGGTGAGATAATGATCACCTTTACCCTTTAAGCAGAACTGAGAATCTTGGGAAGAAAGTGCTCTACATCTGTAGCCCCACACTTGTCTTATGGTTTAAACATAAATAGGAATCTCAACTGAAAAAAAAATACAGTTTGTGAAATAAATTTTCTAGTTCTTTGTCTTCAATCTATAGTAAAGTAAATCATATATATACACATTCAGAAATCCTGTGGTGTTCGTCTCCAGTTTTGATTTTTTTCTTATCCTTTCACACAGAAAGAAGTGCAAATGCACTACTCTAGTTTATTGTGTGTCGGTTTGGTTTTGGACCCTGACTGTAAGTTCTATTACATTAATCTATATCAGCATCAAAGTTCCACCACTCTCAGGTTAGTTATGGTGTGAGGAAGGATGGTTAGGGTACTAAACTAGAACTTAAGAAACCTGGATTCGATCCCCGACTAGCAATAGCCTTCCTGTGTAAGCTTGGGCTAGTCACAAAAGGCATGTCTACACTTATCGGGGATCAACACTAGTGAAGACACACTAAATTGATGGCAGATTGGATTTGTGGATCAGCTCAGGAAGTATGTTCCATGTGTAGGTACATTGTGGAAAAAACACTGAGATTGTTATGGGAGTAGTGGACCATTATTCACGTAGATGGAGTTGCGTAACTTAGGTTGACTTACACCCATAGTTTAGACCAGACCTAGACTCAGATCCAAAAAGGTATTGAGCTCAATGGCAGTTAAGTACCTAAATACCTGTGATGATCTGTAGCTTCAGTTCCACTTCTGTAAAGAGGAGGGTAATAGTATTTCATAGGAGGATTGTGAGTCCGATAACTACATTAAAGATTGTGAGGTACTTATATGTCATGTGGTCCTTTTGCCACAGTCTCTAAGTGCCATAGATGGGTACTGGGTGGTTGCTTTTCTCATCCAAGGGTAATTATTTACTTTCATTTTTAGGAGATCAGATCACTCACACTTTACATTGTAACAAATCTGTGGCAAGCTAAGAGTTTATGGCTATCACTGTGCTGAACATGAGGGCAAAATTCATTGAAAGAGTTTGTGGGGTTAGAACACAGACCCCTACTGGTTGAGCTAACAGGGAATATCCATTAGATATTAGCAGGAAAGGACAAGACACACAATTTATTCCATCTACAGAGGGCAAAGCTCTATACACACACTAGCCAGTTCGTAACAGAATTATTTACAGCATTTTATATTATGTGTTCAAACAAGGAGTTTTGGAGATGGATATATATTATCAAATGACACACTTCTTATTAATAATAATTTTAAAATGATCCCTGCCCCATGGTGCTTACAAATTCATTTAACACATTATACAATAAAATGATTGGCAAGACAGTAGAAGGAATAGGGAAGAAGTGGATCTGCAGGTGAGATTTAGAAGGGGAGAGGGATTGGCTTTGTGGATCAGCTCAGGAAGTGTGTTCCATGTGTAGGTACATTGTGAAAAAAACACGGAGATTGTTATGGGAGTAGTGGACAAACCAGGCATCACTGGTAAGCAGAGCAAGCAGGGAGGTGATAGGATGAGACTATATCTATTAAGCAGTGAGGAGCAGCGTTGCATAGGGCCTTGATGACCTGATTTCTGAGTAGAAAGTCAAGAAAACTAGTGTAACCTAATAAGTTTTAAATGAGAAAAATATTTCCCCCCCTTGAATTTTAGTGAAAGGACCAATAGGAGAGGGGAGGCAGAAGGGATTTGTTGTTCTCTTTTTGGGATCTCCAAAATGGAAGGAAGACTTGAAATGTACCTGTAACAGGGCACTGCTGCAAAGGTGCCTAATTAGCCCCTGCTCAGCCAGCCCCAATCAGGGGAAATACATTGGGGCTGGGAAAAGCCAGATGCCTAGCCTAGGGATTGGCTGCACCTGATGGTCTAAGAGCTATAAGGGCTCGGAGGAGCCGGGTGTAAGGTTAGTCTCCTGGCTGAGGGCTGCTGTGTTTGCAAAAAGGAGCCAAGTAAGCTGATAAGATTGTATATCACTTAACACTGGTGGTGGGCAATGCTTTTGGAAATAAAGACACGGATGCTGTACAGTTGAGGCCTCTCGGAGCTTTATTGGGGCAGCCAGCAGACCTCAGGAAGAGGGGCAGTCAGTGGACCCTGTTACAGTACCACAAGTGCTGATATGCTCTAAATAAATGGTTTCTACTCAGGATAAAGACCTAGAAGCCACTTTGGGCAGCTCAATGCATAGTAGCAGGCAAAAGACAAGAAGATAATTGGCTATGTTAAGAGAAGGAAATGTTACATGCTATTATATAAATATATGGGCTATACTTACCTTGAGTACTGTGAGTTTTGTTCGCCCCTTTTCATGAAGGATATAGTGGAAATAGAGTTGGTCTAGTGAAAGGCAGTGAAAATTATTAGTATCTTGGAAAATCTTCCGTATGAGGGAAGATTAAATAGATTAGAACTATTTAGTTTAGAGAAGATATGATAGAGGTATGTAAAACAATGAGTTATACAGAAGAGTTCAGTCAGACACTCCTATTTAGTCTTTCCCATAAATCAAGAACAAGGGGAAGGACACACAGAGAAACTAAAAGCCAAAGAAATTAAAACTGCTATGATGCAAATAAAATACTTTCTTACAGGGTGCATAATTAACCTCCAGAACTTGCCAGATATCACTGAGACAAAGAACACAGTAGGATTAAAAAATGTATTATAGTCTTTTATGGATAATAACAGTTACAGTAGGATAAAAATGTCTATGGGATGAAAGCCACTAACTTCCTGGATTGGGAAGAAACATTCCCCGTAGGCAGGTTATCCATAATTATGGGGTTTCTTGCATCTTCTCACCATAATGGCTGCTGTTGGCGACAGACTACTGAACTAGTGGGACCACTGGTCTGATCTAGATGGCAATTCATATTTTCAGGAGCATAGAGCACAGCTACACAGGGCCAGAAACTCCAGTAGCAGATGTTTTGGTAGCTACTGAGTGTGTTCAGAAGCAATTTAAAACCATTATAAGGACCATAAGAACACAGGACTGGAAAGGTGGATCATTGAGTCCAGTTCTATATTATTGCTGGCAACACTGGTATATAATTCATCAAAAAGTGAAACATTTCTGCACCTCATGCACCCCATAGTTGAGAAACATATTGTTCTAAACAACATAAATTGAGGCAGAGCATGAGAGACTCTTTGTAGGGAGGCTCATTGGATTTTTACCACTCAGCCTTATAATTAGGGAAGCCCTTGGCAAACTACTTTGTGATCCGATGTGGAGTATTTGAAGGCATTTAGAGGGTGGGAAGTTCTGTCACTCCCTCCCCTCCCCACAGGCTGCAAAACCTATTAAAGTCCCAATTATCAAGTTCCTTTAAATTGAAATCCACCTGAAGAGGAGCTGAATGAAATGCTGCTCTGTAAAACTGGAAGTTCAGTGAGAGCAGAGTTAGGCCTATTAGCATGCTTTTGGGGAAAAAAAATCTTATCCTGTATCCATACAGCACTTACATAGCCGGTCCTTCAACTCCAGAAAGTACCGAAATATAAACATGAAATAATGATGTGTCTATTCTGAAGGGGTACGCTATAGTTTTCCTTAAAGGTTATTTAAGGGTATTTTAAGTGCTAGTATGTGTAGGTGTTAAATAGTGTGCATTCTGAGTTGGTACTTTGCAAAGGTATAAATGGCACACACAAGTGGAGACTCAGGCCTTTTTGGAGGTATGTGGCCAGAAAGCCTTGCAGTAACGTGGGTTCCATGCAGTTATCTGTTCTGAGGTGAAAGCAGCCCAGCCTGGCTTTTGATTCTGCCTATCTGACACAAGATTGTCTTCTTTTGCTGTAAATGCTGCAGTCCGAATGCTTTCAGGCATAAAAGGAGGAGCAGGACGGGCCGATGACTTTAGCGTTGAATCTCCTGACTCACTCGGCATGTGTACTATACTTAGCCACAATAGTGCCAATAAGGCTTTTAATATTATGCAAAACACAATTATAGCTTTATAGGCAGAGTTGGTCGTGCCTCCTGTAGTGAAGGTTGCTCCATGCTTTCCATTTTCCCAGTCTTCTGGAGCTTATGACTTTGCCATACTTTAACCATTTGGGCTGGAATTTTCCATGCTGGGTTTCTGCTTCAGGCTGATTTTTTTTTTTTGGCCAAGTTTAGCAAAAATGGTGCAGCTGTTTCTCTGAATGAGGCGAGGGGAAAATATGTTGTTTTGTTCATGATAAGAAATCCTTACATGGTTCCCTGAGAAGAGTTAGCATGTATCATACCTTGGAGGAGGGACTTGAGATATACCATTGATGTGCCTTTTGCCAGCCTGTGAAAAAGCCACCAAAGTTGGCTAAGTTATGGGCATCTGAAAATCTCAATTTGCACATGCTCTGTAGAGACTTTCTACAATTTGGCAGCTCTGTGGCTCCAGAGCTGTGCAGCTGCTCTTTCTGGTTGCTGGCAGGGGGTGGGGGAAGGGCACATTAAATGAGGGAAGGGAGACTCTCTCCCATGTTTTCAGTGCTGCTCCTGCCCAGGCAAAAAGGAAGAGGTGGAACAAACTGACGGGATACACTAGCAGAGTGGTGGGGAGCTGGGCCTGTGGGGGCGGCGATGGTGCTTACATCAACAAGGGTCTGCCCAGGATACAGCTGCTCTTGTGTTGAATTGGGAGCATGTAGTAAATGACCCAAGTAGTGTGACCAGACAGCGATTGTGAAAAATCGGGACAGGGGGTGGGGGGGCAATAGGAGCCTATATTGAAAAAAAGATCCACAAATCAGGACTGTCCCTATAAAATGGGGACATCTGGTCACCCTAGACCCACGGTCTATAGGCTGTGGACTAATTGATAAACTTAACCACTGAAACTTGCCTTGGAATGAACAGGACATCTCCTGTGAAGGAGTCTGGCTTTGCTGAAGCATGGAATGCCCGTACAGACCAGCTGGAATATGTTGCCAGATCTGCAGCTAGTTTAATAGACAATGTAACAACAAATGACAAAATGTATTTATAAAAGGGGGAAAAAAGACATTTATGATCTTCAGTGTTAGAAATTTACTTGGGTTCTCTGATCTTTCTGTCAGCCAGGGAAGTCACAGTGCAAAGGCTGCTGCATTTCGCTGCATTGCTATCCCAGGATGCTCTGTACAGAAAAAATCCTGTTGACTAAGCCTTCCTGAAGAAATATTAAGGCCTCTCCTCTTTCTCCTTCTTCACTTCTTTGATGCTTTTGACACCGCTGAATATACTCCCCTGCTTGTTTTTTTTGACTGCCTTTTTCTGTGGCCGTGCTCATTCTGGAAGAAAGAGTTTCATACTCTTGGGCCAGAAAGCTCTGTGAGGCATGAGTTTTACTCTAGAGCCATACTTGGGGAAGTCTGTGGTCTGAGAGAGAGTGGTTGTCTTCTGTATACATCATGCCATTCAGGATCTAAAAAATCATCATTGAGATCTTGAATGTGGCCTGATAGTGTGGGACACAGAGACCAGTGATGTGCCTCGAATGATCAGCGTCATTCAGGGGCCAGGCTGCTGAAGTGTGGACTGACTGAAGCTTCTCAAGCA
This sequence comes from Sternotherus odoratus, assembly GCA_032164245.1. NCBI lineage: Eukaryota > Metazoa > Chordata > Testudines > Kinosternidae > Sternotherus > Sternotherus odoratus. The sequence continues at coordinate 44,771,691 of JAVMKO010000011.1, forward strand.
TTGGAAAATTCTCCCCAGTTCGCCACTTCCTTGCACCTTGTGTAGTCACTTAGTCATAGTAAAGGTTAGTGATAAAGTTAGTGGGTCTCCCATGCTGCCAAATCAAAGGAGCTTACACAGTGTTAATGACAGCCCAAGGAGCAAAGCAGTGGAGAAGTAAGCCCAGTGAGTTGTAATCCATTCTGGAGGACATGAAGACCTGGATCATTGTGGCCAGATCATAAGATGATCATATTTGATCCAACCTCCTGGCCAGCCACTGATGAAGGTGTTTTGGAAGCTGTAGCCATATCTATCCAAGAGTCTTTGTGGTTTGTTAGAATCACAAAGCTGTGAACATACTTGATTAATTGAGAATAGACTCCCTCAGTGGAGGGTGAAGTCAGAGTTGTTGTTATGACTTCCAAAGTTCTTCTCTTTCCACTGTTATCTCTGTCTTGCTGGTTTCAGTGACAGCAGCTTTTCATCCTGAGGAATTGCTCTCAAGTAGGGATGGGGATATGGAGCTGAGTGTTTAAGTGGGGTTGGCATTTGAGTCAATAATTCCCCCCAGTGGATTTATGTGGCTGTTAAATGGGATGGGGGGTAAAAATGGAATCTTGTGAATGCCACATATGAATGCACTGATTGCAAATGCATACCTTGCTTCTCACCATGATCTACAGCAAGATCTAACAGGAAGGGTTGGGACCCATATGAGTAGTTACACAGATAGCGCTGAAGACATTAGAGTGCTACCTTTTAAGTCAGGAATCACCAAACTATGGAGACTTCACACCCACAGTTAAGGGGAACCGCTATGCTCCAGGGAAAGCTTTTGTTTGCATTTTTAAGAATAACTTTTTCTGACTTTTACAGGCTCCAAGTAACATATGGACATTTCACTGCTGACAATACTGGGAATTACTTCAGTGACTGTGAACACCCATGGGGTTGTAATGTGAATGGTGTTTATTAAGGAATACACTGAGCTTCTGACCATCATTCTTCCATTTCTCTAAACAGTACCTGGTACGTTTCTGTGGTTATTTAATGATGCAGCACCATCATTATACATTTATTCTCATAGATGATCACCCTAAGGAGCAACCTCTTCTGCTTAACAACTTGGTATTTTGTAAAAGGCTGTTGAACAAAGCCAGCATAATTCCTGACCTGTTAGGGGTGATACTTGAGACATATCTCTCATGAACAGCAGATCTATGCATTAATCCTGTGTTTTGGGGGTCTTTAATTGCTTTAAATATTTGCTTCTAGATCTTTGTTTCAAACATTTTATTTACATGGTTTATTTTTCATTTTATGAAAAATCGATAACCAGACAGACTCTTTACCACACTGGATTAGTTTTATTTATTTTCTTTGAACTTGATTAAAAAGCTGTCAAACATAAGTGTACATTTTATCAGCAGAATACTTTTACAAAACAGGGTAGAAGATGTTTATAGCTGGAAACATACATTTCAAAATAAAACAATATTTGATATATTCTAGACAGTTACCCTTTTGTTTATCCATGACAACTGAAACTAACCATCAAATGCATAAATTGATTCAAGTCTAGCCAAGTAATCCTAAGGGCATATAAAAAGGCTTTTTTAAAAGTTCTTTCTAGATGAATTTAATGTAGTTCACCAATAAAGTGTCCTCAGGAGCATAATAAAAATTCTACATAACATGACATAGCTAGGGAAAGAGGGAAGATGTACAATGTGATGAAGAATCAAAATGGATGTTACATTAAAAATGAGCAGTCATGCAATTTCTAAATTTCATGTATAGCATTTAAGGACAAAATATCAAGGCTTTAATTTTGTGTCTAATTTTTTAGACAGAATGTTTATAATACTGTAATAAGTGCAGCTTGCTCTCTTTCTTTCTCCCTTTAAATACACTCATTAAAAACTGTTTTGAATGGTCACTTTCCAGGGGAAAAATGACTATTCAACATGTCTTCATAACTTTCACTGTACATTACAGGGACAAGGTACATTCTATTTACACCGAAATTGATTATGAATGATTAAACATGTCTGTTTTTAATTTAATTGCTTTTAATATGTTTTTAAAACTGTTAAGCTGCATTACTGTTTATATTGTTGTGCCATTGTATATGTTGGTAGGCATCACTTCCTAAGTTTTTTGACCAGATTCTATATACCCAGCTTGAAAATAATGGGATGAAAAATGAGCCCTGGAGTTTTAGCAGAATGAAACCCTCAAAGGGTTAATGTAGAATACATATAGCAAATGTTGACAGTATTTTTTATTCCAATGTTTGAAAATTAAACACAAAATCATCATTAAGTTTTCACAAAATGAGGCATCTGTCACTTGAAAGAAAAAGAAATATTTCAGAAATATGTTTACAGAAATGTAAAAATATTAGACATCAAGACAGATGTGAACATTTTCAATAACAGGCCCTGTCTGTCAGTCTTCCTCAGAGCTGAAGATCTTATTGTACTCACTTAACATAAGTTCAACTATCTGGTTTTGGTACAGCATGTATACAGCCATGTTCCCTGTCTCCTTTTCAGGTCTAAGGAGTGTTGGTCCAAATACAATTCCTAAGCTTTGTGTTGTCATAAGATTCACGGATTCCTTGGCTGCTATCCTGTTGACAAAAGAAAAGAATTGGTTAAAGATGAGGGATGTCAAGGGAGGCGCTGTTGCATTTGAAGCAGAGAAACACATTTTATTGATTCTCCTATCAGTAATGTATATTTGGTTAAATTATATTTTAAAAAGCGGGGATGGAACAGGAGTTGATAACTTCTGGCAACATGACAAATGATGAAAGCAAATTTATATGTAGACAGCAAGACCTTTATTGGGTTGAGATATAGAGCCTGAATTTCAGTACTCAGGAGTACACAATTACACAACTACTTTATGTAGTCCCTTTATTTTTTGTTTGTATGTACTCATGGCTGGATGCACTCTATCCTATTATGTGCATTTAGACACTGGGAATGAGTATCAGGCCCTGAGGCTTGGGAGACAGTCAGATTTGTTGGGGGGCTCCTGGGAGGATCCTACCTACTTCTGTTAGCACAAGTTCCTGTACTGGTTGGTGTTCATGGAAAAATTAAATGAAAGAACACATGGAACTTTGCCACTCCTGCCAATCTCAACCCAGTTACCAAAGGGGTGCAGGAATGAATACATACTTTGAGAAGCAGGGTAAAATATATAACAGTATGTGTGACGTGTCTATCTTGACATAAGGCTTCCTAAAAGATATCTTAATTAAAGGCTTTGAAAAATAATGCTCAGGATTACAGCATTAAACATACTGGGTTTCCATATATTTTATTAAATTGTTGGCTACAGTATTAACATTAAATGTTGACAATCATGCATCCTTGCAGAGAAGACCTTAAGGATCAAGAAGTCTGATTTAAGAACAATACAGATTTAGTGGATAAAGGTGAGGTTGTCATTTCAGAAAATTTGAATCCATTGGGCCAGATCCTCACATGATGCAAATGAGCGTAGTTCCACATCACTCAATGGATTTACATGACTTGGGGACTTGGCCTATAATTTTGAAAAATACTGTCTAGTCAGCGAGTGGAACAGTCTTTTAAAGAACTATTTAAGAACTGTAACTTACACTAGGGATTAGCCCCAAAGCCCAATAAGGTTAATGGAAAGACTTCAATTGGCTTCAGTGGGCTTCAGTGGGCTTTGGAACAGTCCTTATGAAAGCAAAACTCCAACATGTCTGATGTTCTTTCCTGGAGAACCCCAGTGAATAGAAATGTTTTCTTTAAAAATATGTAAAATGTGAAAGAGTCTAATATGCATTTTTTATAGAATAAATTATAGTCAGCCCTACGCATGTATGCAGACTAAAGGTACCTTCAAAACTTAACTATGTACTGATCCGTTTTTCATTTATGAACACTTTACAACAGAGTAGTTTTAAGACTTTTTGTCATTCTGAAAGGAGAAGTGGCTTAAGAATCAGAGCCAACGTTTTGGGGAAAAATAATATCTAGTACTGTTTCATTCTCTCTATTTCCTTCTTCAGCTGAGATAGCTTTTAGAAGTCCTAATTTTTTTTTTAAAAAAAGCACAAATTCTTCTTTCTAAATACTTTTTGCAGAAGCTACAGTGAGCTACACTAATGGTGGCAAAAGCTGCATGAGACCTCATCTCTTCCAGCCCTTAGAGAAAGATTTCTCTCCTGTTAGTGGGTGGGTCATGCAGCGAAGACTATCTTGTAGTGGAACCCTGCCAATCTTGTAGTTTACCACATTCCCTAAACACAAACACTCATTTAGGGTTTTTTGCATGTATAACTAGGAAGCATTACTGTAGTTCTGTCTCGTGTAGCTGTGGTGTCCATTACACAAAGCACTCTCCATATGGCACTAATCAGAACATCTTATTCATTTCTTAAAATATAACATCTTTATTATAAATGAAAAAAGAATACATTATATTTTCCACTATGGCAATATTAACATAGCATTGTTCTTCTCAGGGAGGGGTTCAGAATGTCTCAGAAGTTACGAAGAAAAACTACTCGTTAATACCTTTGGTGCCATTTAATTAAGTGTGAGCATCTGATCACTGTCATACATTTTATTCTAGTTATTTATTGCTAAAACATTTTTTCCTAATACCACTCAAGCAGTTGAGAGGTGATTAATAAGGCCCTGATCCTACAAAGATTTATTTGTCCATGTGCTTAACTTTAAGCACATGAATAGTCCCAATTACGTCATCTGGACTGCTCATAGGATAAAAATTACATGCATAAGTAATCTTTGCAAGATCAGTGTACACAAAATTATATTGGCAAACATATGAGGACCCATTTCACCCAGGAAAAAGTCATATGCACAAGAAATGTATTGCACATTTTGAGGGGGTAAGCATTCTAGAACTTACTGTGGTTATTGAGTGAGATGATATGCCTATTATTAAAATATGAAATCATCCTCCAAATATCCAAAGCTAAACACTAATGTTCACATGAAGGAACAAGTTACAATACTGGCTTCTAACCTAGTACCTTTCTAACCCAATTATTATTTCTTAACATTTACAACATTGTGTTTGTTGCTGTAAAACATGAAAATCCAGAGCCAGATCCTTGGCCTCAAGGAGGCTACTTTGCACCATTCTGGCAGGCTGCCATCCTTGTGGAAGGAAAGGAGTAAGGTAGGATGTGAGAAGAATAAAGAGCTGAGTTATAGACAGGGATAGAGACATGCAGAGTCTCTATAGCCAGGACAAGAATTTTACATGTGCTTTGACAGGTTAGTGGTAGCCTGGGTAGAGATTTGAGCATGAAGTAACACATTTCAAGTCATGGGCAAGGAATATGATTTTGGTAGGATTGGGGGGCAGTAAGATAGGAAGTGGAGCAGTAAAGAGGGAGTAAATGAGAGGATAAATGAGGTGGCGGAGGAAGTCCGAGAGTGACAGCAAATAAGTGGAGTGTGAGTCAACAGTGGTGGTGAGTTGTGTGGAGTGACAGAGGCTGAATGTGGTGTGCAGGCGGAGGAGCTGGGTTGACTGAATGGGAGGATGAGTGTCAGAGTGAGAGGTAAATGATGAGGCAGCACCACGTGATGAGACTGTCACCAGTGGTGTTCGGAGAGAAAAAGTTTGAAGTAGAGAGGAAACCGAGCAGTTATTTGAAGAGAGCGAGAGTTGGGCTGAGGTAGGAATGGGGATGAAGAAGGTATCTAGTTGGCTGGGAGGAAAGAGAATGGTAGGGAGAAGACAATGGCATGAGGAGAGAAGAAGACGACCACAAGCCCAGCCACTCAAAGTTATCTAAGCATCTAACTCCAACAGATATCAAATACTTTTGAGGACCTGGGCTTTATGGCCTAATCTGAAGCCCAACGTAGCCACTGGAAAGACTTTCACTGATTTGCAATGGACTTTAAATCAGATATGTAGGTTGTTGGGAGAGGTAACTATGGGTTGGATCCACAAAATGGATTTGGGAACCTAACTGCTACTTAGGTGCCTACATTTTCAAAACCTATGGTAATCTGTAAGCACCTAAATTCCCTTGATGCCTAAATTTCCATTAATATAGTCCCCAGGGTGCCTACTGGGCATGTGTACTTCCAGCTAAGTTCTGAGGGCTGGTTGGGATCCCTAAAATAGGCATTGATCTGCCTTCTTCCCCATGGGCCCAATCCAATAGGTGTGCTCAGAAGCCGCCTACCAGCTTGGACCTTCCACCAACAAGTGCTGATGGAGAAGGAGCTGGAGCTCCCCTTATAACCTTTTGTCCAGTGGTTAGATCACTCACCTGGCAAATCCCAGCCTCTTACCAATGTGGACCAGCAACTTGAACATAGGTCTCCCTCATGGGAAGCAAGTACCCTAACCTCTGGGCTATAGGACACAATAGGAAGGGGCTCTCTGGCTCTCTTCTATTTAAGCTATTCGGGATGGGATAAAATACTTAATGATTTACTGGACAGAGAGTTGCATTTGGTTCTTCCACAGCCTAGAGCAGTGTCCTAAGCACTGGGTTATAGAGTCAGTCTTACTTTTTCTCGGGCCCAATGAATATTTAATTAGTCATACAAAGTGGAACCGCTTCAAAAGTGCTCTTACGCAGGGCACTCTATAACCCAGAGGATAGGACACTCACCTATAATGTGGAAGACCTGTGTTTAACACAGACAGGGGAGGTGGGGGAAATCTGATCTCAAGTCTCCCACATCCTCGGTGAGTACTCTAACCACTGGACTAAAGGATATAAAGGGTAAAACACCCCATCCCCCTTGTTTTGTGAAAAAGCGCTTTGGCATCTGACTTCAGGAGAGGGTTCACATCTGTGAATCCTGAGTGGCGACAGGCATCTCTCTCTGACCTGGACTTAGGTGCCTAAGTCTCTTTGACAGGCGAGGCTTAGGTCACACCCTTCTCCTTGGCATTTGCTTTTGTCTACCTTAAATAGGTTTCCTGCTCAGGGTGCTAGCTTTTGTGAATCCCATTCTTATACAATTCATGGGGAGAGTTAGGTGACTAAGTGCCTGAGTGCCTACCTTGGGGTTCTGGCTTCCACTTAGTGGTAGGATGCCTAAACATTAGGCATTGCCATGCTGCGGCTCAGACCCTTTGGTCAATCTAGCCCTGAATATTTAAGTACTGCTCCCTCCCTGGCTCAGTCCCCACATGGCACCAGCCCGCAGCTGCAGACCACCACATAGAGGATGTTACAACCTCTCAAGCTGTATATTAGCAAATGTGCTGCCTCCAAATGCCCAGGAAGGAATACTGTCTCGCTAAGGCAGCATGACTACCTGTGCTCTGCACCACATCACCTGAACACAAAGAGCTGTTTGAGCCCTACATAAATAACTAGTGATGTCATAATCTTATGGTCCAGTGGACAGGGGCACTGGACCACATGGCAGGAGACTTTGAGTTTTATTTTAAATTCTCTTACAGCCCTGCTGTGTGACTGTGGGCAAGTCACTTTACCTTTCTCCCTGTCCACTATTTGTCTATCTTGCCTCTCTCGAGTGTAAATTCAGTCATTATGGAGAGTTCTCTGAGACTATCCACTCAGTGTGCAGTGGCAATAAAAGAAATCTAACAGAATGTTGGGAACCATTAGCAAAGGGCTAGATAATAAGACAGGAAATGTTATAAAGCCACTTTATATAGCCACTTTATAAAGACATAATACACCCACACCTGGAATACTATGTGAAGTTTTGGTCACCACAATTCATAAAAAAATATATTAAAATTGGAAAAGGTACAGAAAAGGGCAACAAAGATGACCAGGGGTATGGAACATCTTCCATCTGAGGAGAGATTAAAAAGACTGGATCTATTCATCTTAGAAAAGAGATGAAGAAAAGGGATATGATAGAGGACTAAAATCAAGAATGGTGTGGAGAAAGGGAATGGAGAAGTGTTAGTTACCCCTTCGCATAACAGAAGAACCGGGGTAGCAGGTTTACAGCAAACATAAGGAAGTCCTAATTCATGCAACACACAGTCAGCTTGTGGAACTTGCCAAGGGATGTTGTGAAGGCCAAGAATATTAACAGGTTCAAAATATAATTAACTAAGTTCATGGAGGATAGGACCATCAATAGCTATTACCCAAAGATGGCTAGGCACATAACCCCATGATCTGGGTGCCCCATAACCTCTGACTGCCAGAAGCTGGGATTGGATGACAGGAGATGGATCACTGGATAATTGTCCTGTTCTGTTCATTCCCTCTGAAGCATCTGGCACTGGCCGCCGTCAGAAGACAAGAAATGGACTAACTGGCCCATTGGTCTGATCCAGTTTGGCTGTTCTTATGTGCTTTGGGGAAGCGACTGTCTCTCACTATGTTTGTGTACAGAACATGGCATGGTCGGCACTCATTTTAGATGGATCTTTTGGCACTAATGTAACATTAACGAATACTAAAAGCTGAAGTGGAAACTTTTTGTTGTATAATAGTTGCTGTATTTCTGACTTGTGATTGTCATTATCGAAAATATGAACTACTTATCAGCCTGGTCTGAGTCTGACATAGACTAGACCTAGAGAAAAAAGTAAGTCTTCTTTGAATGGCATTTTTAAATGCTATTTAATTCAGTACAATCTGAGGAAAATTATGACTTTGTGGCTTTATACCTTTTTATTTCAAAATAAAAAGTATTTATCAATGAAATTATGGTTGCTGTATTATATCCACAGTGTAAATTGCTCCTGTAGTTGTGAAGTGAACTTCAGTTTATATTTTTTTTTAAAAAAAAAGGTAAAATGGGCAAGGTTTCATTTTTGGCAAAAGCAGAAAACGTGATATACAGCCGACAACATAAAAAGGGAAAGGAAATGCCAGAGCTACTTTTTGTCAAGCCCAAATGGAAGGAGCAATGATCCATCCATTTAAGATTATTTTAGAAACAATCTATAATCCAGTGCTACAGATCTTGGATCCTCGTCAAAAAAATTGTTGAGCCTTATGCTGTGCTAGGTTGTTTTTTTCCCTCCAAAAAAGTCAGTTGCATTGCTAATTCAAAGAATGTTTTAATGCTTTAAGATCACAAGCCAAAAGAAACTCATATTGAAAATACAGATCCCATTATTAATAATAATGAAAAGAATTAGTGATGTATTAAAACAGTAAAGTGTCTGATTGGAAAACTCTAATATCAAGGACAGCTATATAAGCAAAAATACTTTTTAAAATTTGTGCTTTGGCTGTTACCATGGTAACTGGAAGCTGGAAGCGATGTAATTGACTGCAGGACAACTATACAGTTAAGGTCATTACTGCATAGTGAACGTGGCTCTCCAGTTCTATGTAAACTTACAGTTTTCAGACACTAACTATAAAATCATTATTGATTTTGAAGTTTGGGAGTCATGGTCGGTGCGACAACCCCTCCAAACAAACCATCTGTTAAGATGGGTACTTTGTATGCGTGACTAAGAAAGAGGTAAATCTTTCCCATTGGTGACTCTGATTCCTTTAGCACTTTAAAATGGAAAAGTGTTCATAATGAAACAACACCAAAATCCATAAAGGTAAATCAGCTTTAAATTTTCCCAAAGGAAATTTATTTAGCATTAGTAATTCACTACCTACTGTAGTGAGCTGGTCAGTGTGTATTAGACAGAATTAGAACTGTTCAACTTTGTGTCATTGGCTCTATATGGCTACGGAAACCGCTACCTTGACTCAAATGTGGGGAGGAGGGCATCTCTGCTTTTGGAGAAGCTGATTTTGGCAATGTTATTTACTATTTATTTTAAATTAGATTAAAAAGTTAATTTTAAGAGCCTGATTCTGCCACTCTTGCAGTGACTGGGCAAAATATAATATGACTAAAGAGCAACATGCGGGAACATTAACAAAATCAATCAGAATAATTAGAACAAACAAATGCCCAGCTTTGAAACACTGATCCTCAGCTGGTATAATGCCCACCCTATTTCCTGAAGGCAATGGAGCTACACCAATTTACACCAGTAGAGCATGTTACTCTGAGGGGGTTGTTGTCAACAGCATCACAGTATGTGGACAAAGTGTGGAGAAAAGTAAACAAGGAGAAAAATAATCTCTCAGCTAAGTGGAGTATAGCTCACTATGACACAAGATATTGAAACCAAGCCATTGGCAGCATTCAAGAACAGATTAGAGATGGGTATGGATAATGAAAACTCCACCGTTACATGAGTGGGGATAAAAATGTGATTATACTTCCTTATTTTTCTGGAGACAGCCACTAAAACCTTGGAGTTAGAAAGAAACTTCCTCAATGGATACATTATTCTTTACTTGCCCATTGTAGTGGCTTGCATCTTTTCTGAAAACTGGTACTGGCTACTGTCAAATACAGGCCACTGGACTAGATGAACTATTGGGCTGAACCAATATGTAAATTCCTATAACCTCATTTAGTGGGTAAAAAGCTGCATATTACATTAATTCACTTCACCAGTAAGTATCCCCAAATTAGCTACATCTGTTTCCTATACGTAGTTAGGCACATGGAAATGGAGAAGCTTAGCTTCAGAAGTAACCCGTTATGGAAGACGTGGGCAAACTATGGCCTGCAGGCTGGATCTAGACCACCACTTGTTTAATCCATCCAGTGGGAGTATGGTTTGGGGCTTGCCCCGCTCCGGTGCTCCAGCTGGTGAGTAGGGTCGGGGGCTGTTCCATGCAGCCCCCGGAACCAGCAGCATGGCCTTCTCCAGCACCTACATATAGGGGTAGCCAGGACTTGCTGCCCTGCCCCAATGGGAACCATGGCCAGTGGGAGTTACAGGGCAGTGCCTGAGGACAGGCCAGCACATAGCGAAGAGACATTCCACTGCTTCCGGGAGCCACTTGAGGCAAGCACCGCCTGGAGCCTGCACCCCTGAACCTTCCCCCGTGCCCCAACTGCCTGCCACAACCCTCATCCTCCTCCTGCCCTTCAAACTCCTTGATCCCAGCCTACAGCACCCGCCTGCACTTCAATAAAATGAGCAAATGTGGATACATGTAAAGTAATGCACATTGAAAAAAATAACCCCAACTATACATACAATATGATGGGGGCTAATTTAACTACAACCAATCAGGAAAAATATTTTGGCGTCATCATGGATAGTTCTCTGACGTCATCCACGCAGTGCGCAACAACAGTTAAAAAAGCAAACAGGATGTTAGGAATCATTAAAAAGGGATAGAGAATAAGATGCAGAATATCTTACTGCCCTTTAATAAATCCATGGTGTGTCCACATCTTGAATATTGAGTACAGATGTGATCGCCTCATCTCTAAAAAGATATACTGGCATTAGAAAAGGGCAACTAAAATGATTAGGGGTTTGGAACAGGTCTCATATGAGGAGAGATTAAAGATGCTAGGACTTTTCAGCATGGAAAAAAGACTAAGGGGAGATATGATAGAGGTATATAAAATCATGAGTGGTGTGGAGAAAGTGACTAAGGAAAAGGATTTACTTGTTCCCTTAATATAAGAACTAGGGGCCACCAAATGAAATTAATGGGCAGCAGTTTTAAAACAAATAAAAGGAAGTTTGCCTCCACACAGTGCACAGTTAACCTGTGGAACTACTTGCCTGAGGAGGTTGTGAAGGCGAGGATTATAACAGGTTTTAAAAGAGAATTGGACAAATTCATGGAGATTAAGTCCATTAATGGCATTAGCCAGGATGGGCAAGGAATGGTGTCCCTAGCCTCTGTTTGTCAGAGGGGGGTGATGGATGGCAGGAGAGAGAGCTCACTTGACCATTACCTGCTAGGTTCACTCACTCTGAGGTACCTGGCGTTGGCCACTGTTGGTAAACAGGATAATGGGATGGATGGACCTTTGGTCTCACCCGGTATAGCCATTCTTATGTTCTTAAACCCCTCATCCTCAGCCCCACCCCCAGAGCCCGCCCCTCCAGCCGGAGCCTTCACCCCTGCCCCTCCCCCACACCTCACTTCCCATGAACTCCTCATTTCTGTCCTGACCCCAGAGCCCGCACTTCCAACCGGAGCCCTCACTCCCACACCCCAAACCCAATTTTGTGAGCATTCATGGCCTGCTGTACAATTTCTATTCCTAGATGTGGCCCTCGGGCCAAAAGGTTTGCCTACCTCTGTGTTATGGGAATGGTTCAATTGCTTCCTATACTGAGTGTATTGGCATTAGGGACATCATTAGTTACCAGATCTTTTTGCTTTACAGTTGAAGGCTTTTGGATTGGCTTTACACAGTAGTTTCCTGTTTGTTCATATTGCATTTCTTTTAATCAGTGTTGACATATTAAATTTTGATTTTTTATGATGCGCTGATCCTAGCTGAGAATTTATACTTCCCTTCCCTCCCACAAAAGCTGACCTGCAAAAGTAAAAAAACAACAACAACAGGTATTGCATTATATACTTTGCCTTAGTGACAAGATATTTGGGAAGAAATCATCCAAGCTTGAAATAAAATCTTTATTGAAAGTAATTCTACATCCACACCAGTCAAACGCATTGTAGGATCAGAACAGATGTCCCAGGGGAAAACTGTGTACCAGTCAGGGTTGATTACTTGGACCTCCTGTCAGTTCTTAACTCACTGACGATGGCTGAGGCATTCAGTACAACTTTGTTTTCTTTATTCGGAAATAAAGTTAATATACTTACCTTAACTGTGCCAAATGTACTGGAAAATAACCTGATAATAAAAGTGCCATCCTACAAAGTGATAATGTCTGTCTGTATAAGTACATTTTGACAGGGCTTTTGCAGCCTAGTAGTGAACTATTAGGAAAGAAGTACATGTACCAAATGATGCACAGATAGCCTATCAGGTTTCCTGTGACTACATTTCCTTTTTATTCAAAGCCTCTGGTACATACTTTTCTGATAAACAGCATATTATAGTAAAGTTATTTTCTACTGCAAACTTCCACTCAGCGATGTTAGCTATTTTTCATAACCATTGTTGTGTTATTTGGTATTACAAATATGACCAAGGTATGGAGTTTGATTTTGGGAGTCATTTTAAGATGGCAACAGTAATCATGCAGGGTTAACTTGTATTCTCAGGGGACTATGTCCAGTTATAGGGTGACCCAACTCACCTCAGATGGTGAAATAATTCTGTGCAGACAACTAGTACCAAGCCTATACACCACTTAACCCATCTTGAGAGATTTACCAATGTAATCAATATAATTGAGCCCTTGATACCAATACCATAAGTCCAATTTGCTTAAACTGTTAGCTCATTGCAGTACAATGGAGATAAATTTAAAATATAGTAATAAATTGGGATTCTCAATATTTTATGACTGCAAACAAACCCTCATTATTTATGTGGTTTATGGATGATTTGCTCAGTTGCAGTACAGTGGAATTCACTAGCTGATGAAGCTAAGTAAATGCAAACGTTATCAAGGGAATCTCTAGACTGCTGTTTGTTAACTTCATATACTATGTTTTGGGGGTTTCTCTGTGCATATGTATGTAGTATCTCAGATTTATACTTTATACGGGAGTACCAAAATATTATATTACAATGTATGCCCTCTTTAAAGTGTACTAGGTGGCTTGAATGTATAATTCAAAGATTATAAGAAATACCTAAAATAATTAATATAGTTATAAACTGTTTTTTTTCACTAGCCTGAAATACTAATGTGCTTAAAATTCCTCTTTGCTCCAAAATGTTGAAGTCAAAATAATAACTATTTCAGATCAGTAATGAAGAAACCAAGTCAAAGTTTGTGATATGCTATCTAACAGAGGTCAGAAATAGTACTGAAGGGCTTGCTTTAGCTGCAAATAGTCTTAGTGGTCCCCTGGCCTACAAAAACTTCATAGCTTCCTGCTCTCTGCAGCTGCTAATCACAACTCTATGGGGGAAATCCCTTCCCTTCAGAGGCTCTGGGACACAAGATATGGAATTTGGTGCTGCCTCCTCCAGAATAGCCTTCAGCTCTGCTCATTCAACTACCATATATGGTAACTGGGAAGCTGAAAATGACACTAAGGGGTCCCCCTAGCTACCTTGCTACCTTGCAAGGGATCCCCCTAGCTACCTTGCAGTTAGTTTGAGTTCTTCCTTGGATAAACTGCAATGGACCATGAAATCAAATCAATGGCTAAATGAAATCTGGGGACAGGCTCTCACTTGGCCCAAAGATCGAGCTGGAGAAAGACATTAATTCTGGCCATTTGGCTTTACCATGAGCCTGAGTCAGCCAGCATGGGCCAGTCATGAGTATTTAATTGTCGTGTACACGTACCCAGAGAGACTAAGGGTGGAATCCACAAAGCTTCTTAGGAAACTAAACTCAGATTTAGACACCCAATTCCCTAGTGTGATCCACAAAACTCCTGCCAAACCCTGTAGGCACCTAAAGTCACTCGGTGCTTGCATGTTTCAAAGGAAAAATTCCGTAGGCACCTAAGTTTGAAATGATCCACTCCAGAGTATTTGTCTTGGAAGTCATACTAAGTCTGGGTCTCCTTCAATTTTTATCCAGTGATAAACTTCTACATCTTTTATTATATTTGGCTTATACAGTATTTAATTCATTATTTGTGACTGAGCACAAAGACGTTCTGATTAATATTTGCAGGGGATACAGCTAACACATTTGGGCCAATCATCTTAGCACAATGGAACATTCTACCATTAGCATAAAGCTAGTCTGTGCAGGAGGCAGAGCTTTCTGAGGAGCTGGTCCAAGACTGTGGAACGAACTCCCCCTGCAGTTAAGGACCCTCACACACCTCACCACCTACTGCTCCAAGTGCAAGATGTGTACCTTTGACCTGCCTTCTCTAACATAAACAAACAGCAGGGTGTACCTTTAGAAACCCCCAAACCAAAACCCTAGTAAAATAAAATGCTGCACATGCAATTCTCTTCATATGGGAGAGGATGAGAGAGAGAACAAACCATGTGTACAGATGTTAGACACATTGTTTAATACATTCCTTGAAGAAACTTGAGGCTAGATCCACAAAAAGAATTAAGGCTTTGCAATGCCTAGCTTTTAGGCACCCTCCCACCTAGTGAAATCCACAATCCTGAGTTTATAGCCTAGATTCCCAGTGCAATGCATAGGGAGCGTTAAGTGTCTAAGGATGAGATTAATAGAAAACAGAAAACTGAGCAGGGAACTGCCTATGTTAGCAAGTAGAAGAAGGTGAAGGAGAGAGTGGCCCTAAGTCCTGCCCCTCAAAGGGAGCTAGGCACCTAACACAGGCATGTGGGAGGCACTTCTCTCTGCTAGGGATCCAAGGCCCTTGTCTACACTGGGGGGGAGGGGATCGGGGAGGGGATCGACCTAACATACGTAACTTCAGCTATGTGAATGGTGTAACTGAAGTCGACGTATTCAGGTCGACTTACCTCAGTGTCTTCACGACACTGAGTTGTTCCCCTGTCGACTCCGCCTGCGCCTCTTGGCGCGGTGGAGTTCTGGAGTTGACCGGAGAGTGTGCGGGTATCAATTTATCGTGTCGTATCTAGACGCGATAAATTGATCCCTGAAAGATCGATCTCTACTCACCAATCCAGCAGGTAGTGTAGACCTAAATGTTGAGCCTTCTTCTGGCGTTATGTGCTTACACTTGGTGATGGTGCTGTAGAAGACCTAGGTTTGAATCCCTATTCTTCCTAATTTGAACCCAGGTTTCCTCTGGGAATGCCAAACGCAGCAGACTGGTGAATATTTTGGGGTGAGGCTAAAATAATTATTGGACCAGAGTGAGAATGACTCCATAGTCTAGTGTTTAGACTGGGGATCTGGTCGCTGCTCCAACTCTAACTATTGGTTACAGTGAGAGCAGCCTTTTGTGCACTTTTGGCATATATTCTGAGGATACCTACTGGATCAGGCCCCTACAGGTGAGGGAACCTTTAGTTTGAGGGGCTTAGGTGCTGAGCTGAGCTTTGTTCATGCCCACTGCCAGAAATTTAGGCACCTCCAGGTTTAGGTGGCAGTTGAGCAGGGGTTTTGAGGATCTCAGTGGCACCTAATTGATGGCGTCAGGGATCTAAAGTGGCAGTTAGATGTTTAAGTCCCTTTGTAGGTGTAGTTCTTGGATAGTACAGTGATGAAAGTGGTATAAAAACCTATACAGAAGAGAACAGATTCAGACTCAAATATATGTATAGCTCTACTCATCCTTGACTGGCTTTGTAATTTTTGCCTCTGGAAGCTGTTATTTTTTAGTTTATTATTGACTTCTACAGCAGACCAGCCTAGTAAATAGCTCAACCTGTCCTGGTGCCAGGATCTATACGCATTTGGGGTTTGCATGTTCCAGAAGGCAGCAGATACTTTTATATGAATATAGCTTGAAGTTTCTAAATTAGTTTAATTTTTGTATTTCAAGAATGCCTTAAGCCACGTTTCCTTGAAACGTGAAAAAATAAAACACAGTTTAGTAACAATCACACTTGAATCAAGAACTGCAAAAATAGAACCTTTATCATCAGCACAGCACATCCAAAAATGTCTTTGTAAAATAAATCAAATTATATGAGTTAATTGATTCCAGGCAACATCAGCAACTGCAGGTGGAAACTGAATAACAGGATGTTTATTAATGAAGGACTATTAATCAAAATTGACAATTCCCATTCCTGTTTCTTTTATTTGAATTCTACCTGCAATGGCAAGAGACATATTTGTCAAATTTTTAAATACAGATTGGTAAGAAATGGAAGTATTTAACACTTGGGATTTTATCTGGAGATATAGGGCTATTTGTTTAAACAGTGAAAGGATATCCTAAATCCAATCTGACAAGCAATGCCAAAGATGCCAGTGGTAATTAATTAGCACTTAATTTAGACCACAGAACAACAGGATATGGAATTGGTGCTCAGTGCCATTTCCCCTCAGGCTCCATCTCATGAGGGTCAGGAGTGTGGCTGTTGTGTTGAAGGTCAGTAAATAAATTGGGGGAACACATTGACACTGGACTTTTCATGATAGATATCCTTCACCCTTGTAACTGCTTCTGGCTATCAGTGACGAGAAAAGGACTGTGGTTGTTTAGTGAAGAATGCAGTCTACTAGCCTGATTCAAGCAAGGTAGTGTTTGAACTCACATGTCACACACTAGTCACACTATATGGTTCCTGCACAAACAGAACTATTGCAGCATGTGTCTGTCATAGAAATACACTTTTAAACACAGCTGGGAAAGCTTGAGGAAGCTTGACAAGCAAGCAAATTCACTTTAAAAAGTTCTCAAATTTGCAAGATTTGTGAGCTTAGCATTTAGCTTAAGCTTAATTACAATCAATGGAAGATTTTAAAGAGAGGGAAGAAATTAGGTCAGCAAGGAAAAATGCACACATTTCTTCATTATGCTCTGGACTTTGTCTCTAATAATAATATACAGCAGTTATATAGAGCTGTCCGCCCATTGAGCTCAACGGTGGGTTAGCATTATTATCTGCATTTTACCAATGGGGAAACTGAGTGTCGGAGATGCTAAGTGACATTTCCATAATCACACAGTGATTTGATGCAGAAACTAAATACCAGATCTCCTGACTCCTAGTCCATTTTCCTAGTCATCACATATGGCCACCTTTGGACAACACATTCAGAACCAAACGTGAAAAGCATGCACAAGCACCTGCAAATGAACTAGTAAGGTTGTATACAATTGCACATAATTGCAATGGTTCATTTTAAATATGCTGGTGAGAAAAAAAAAGTTGATATAACCCCTGGTATTGTGTACAATAATAGAATCCGCATCCTTCAGAGCAGGCTTAGTGCTTCAGCTAGCCTGTGCTATCACTAACCCTCTCAGCTGCTCTAGCCTTCTCCCAGCAACTGCAAACTCTGGGGAAGGAGATGGATTTGGCATCCATATAGAGCAGGCTATGATACTGCCTGATACAAATACTCGTACAGCCCATTTTCCCCCCTTTGCAGTTCAACTGAAATGGCAGTGGGCATGAGCATTGCTGTTCAGACACCAGCAGTTCTCTCAAGTTGCCAGCAACAAATGACACCCTGCTACACTTTCAAAAGTCATGTTTTCTCCCAGGATACCAGATGAAGAAATACGAGAAATGGTAGTGTGCCCCCTTCACAAAGATTTAATTGCTGTTGCAGGTATTGTGCTGACTGCATGACCACAGCTTTATATAGTAGTTTCCACAGCAGGGCTGGGTTGTCTCATCAAAGAAATACCTGACCAGGCAACAGCCCTCAGAAAATATCCCCAAAGGAACCCCCAGGTTAGTATTTACCTTTGCTTTCACATCACCGTACTCTGTGCAGTGCCCTGTACATATCACCTGTCTTGCCCATGGGTGAAAGTGCTACTGAAATCAATTACAACTTCTTCAGAAGTGGTTCCGCCCCCCCCCCACAAAGCTTATGTCCAAATAAATCTGTTAGTCTTTAATGTGCCACAGATTCCTCGTTGTTTTTGTCGATACTGACTAACATGGCTACCCTTCTGATAATTGAAGTCAATTGCAATTCTCCCACTGCTATCCATTCCTATGTGGTCATAGTCCTTTTGTGTTGAAGCTGCAATACTCCTACTGGGAGCAAAGATATGGACCCAGGATATGTTCCAAAATGTCCAGTTTTGGATTTAATGCCACATGTAATTATTTGGCTGAAATTTTCAAATTGGTAAGCTCAACTTTAGGCAACCTGTTTGAAAATGTATCTGTTCCAATGAGTCTTGAAAGCTCTGAGGACAAACTTAGCTTTATAAGCCTGCCAATAAGTCATAATTTTTATCCAGTATCACGAACAAATGTTTCTGTTCTATATGGCATGGGATGTTCTTTGGAGTTGTGATCAAGAAGTGTTGGCAGTGAATGGCTTAATAAGGGTCATAACACAACTGCGTTTCCTGTTCTGTAAACTGATAGATCTATATGTTCTCTATGTGGTATGCCATGTTTAAGTGATTCCAACATCTGAAAAAACTGAGTGTATTGGCCCACTAATGTGTGTCATCTCCTCCCTGCCCTGGCCATAAAAAAGTAAAAACAAAAACAAATACCTATCTCTAAATCTTTGTTCTACAGTTTCCCTCTCTTGTTGATAGGATAAAGGTCTATGCACATTGGTCTGCCTAAGAGCAACGATTGAGTGTGGTATGTGAACCCTCTATAAGATACTAGGGCAACATACAGCCACACATTTGTATTGGATTTGAAAGATGCTTTAACATGCCTCTTAGCATCACAGTTGCTTCAGCACTGATATTAAATATGAATGGAATGAGGGTATCTCTTACATGAACTAGTGAACACATGCCACCCAGAGTTTTGGATTTATTTAAACTTATTTACATTTCACATCCTCATGAACAATGTATTTATAATGTCAGCATTGTCTTTTCCACTCACACGTTGTCTTATCCACTCACCTTAGTTTGATATTTATTGTTTATGCACGTGTAGCCCATTGCACTAAATGCATGAAAAGTCTGGAATGGATATTTTCCATTTATCCTACCTCCATAGAAGCACCTTTGGCAGGAACTGCAAGTTTTGTAGGTTTCCATGTCTTCCAGTTTTAGATAGGATTTAGGCAGGTCATTGGCCCTTTTGTGTGTTCAAGTCTCATCTGTCTGCAGGAGTGTTACAATGGGTCATCTGATCGTGTCTGAACCCATCCTAATTGCCTCAGATGCTCTACAAATGTCCACTGTTCATTTTCTGACATGCTAAACTCATATTTTTTGGTTTCCTGCCTCAGTCACATTAAATGCTAGTTTAGACCACGAGTTGGTAATTATGTGGATGTCTAGAACTGAAAGTGATCAAGAAATAGGGACTATTTTTGTTTTATATTTGTTTCTAATTGTGATCATCCAAAATTACAGTACTTGGCTGATCTGCCACTGGACTGCAGCTCCCTGATGAGTTTTACTGGCATAGAGAAAGCTCCACAAGGGTACAGCCAGCTATGCCCACTCTATGCCATAGGCTACAGGAGCTCCTGGATAATGGGGGCATAACAGGGACCTGCTGAAGCAAGAAGAGGGTGTGGCCAGGGCATTGCCATATGTTGGCCAGAATGGCCATAGGGACTGTTGCAAATCAGGAGACAGAACTCTCCAACATGTGCTGGGGGCTGAACTACTCCCCTCAAAGATGCTGGTTTAGGGGATGTGCAAAAGTGAGGTGCTTCCATGTTGATTCCTACACAGCACTGAGCTGTGGCACAGGGATGAATTAGCCTCCAGTGGAGTCAGGGTCAACTGGCTGCCTAGAAGGCTGCAGGTTTCTGTGTAACCTCTCCTTCAGATTCACTTGAAAAAACTCCTCAAATCACTGCCAGCTCTCATGTAAATGTCCTTAGAATAGTAGTAGGTGAGGAGGCTTGAAGGGCACCATATATCTGAGCTGCTGTGTCATTTCTATTAACCCTTTAAATGAGTACTCAGCTACAGCTTGTGTGTGGCAGCAGCTCTCTGTTAATGGAATGCCCACAGTGGAAAGAGCTACACAGGATATCACTCCAGGTATGCTTTTTCCAGTGTGTAGCTAGGCCATACCAAGGTGGTTAATGGCTCATTCTCCTAGTCTCTAAGGCCCAGATGTGTTAAGGTATTTAAGCATTGCTACATTCAGTGATGCAGTGCCTAACTAATTTAAGAGCCTAAATCTCATTTTCAAAAGGAATTTAGGCATGTAGGAGCAAAATCCCTTTGATAGCTCATGGGATTTTGGCTCCTAAGTGCCTAAATTCCTCTCAAAAATGAAATGAAGGCTCTTAGGCATTGCCATGCCAAGGTCAGCAATGCCTAAATACCTTTAAAAATCTGGGCCTATATTCTTTTTAAACAGTGAGCTTTCTCTGCACTCAGCCTGTTGGTCCTTGCACTGAGCTCAGACGGGGGGAAAGATGAATTCAGCCAAAAGACATCTCTGGATCCTTATATTCCCCATCTTTGGCTTTCAGGACCCTCTGGTTGGACTTGCAGATCACTGTTTACCTGCTATCTGGAGTTTTTCTGAAATATCAATTGGAATTTCATTAATGAGGAGGATTAAGTTAGGCTGTGACTGTGCTGGACGCCAGAGAAATACAAACTGCATGTGTGTTGTACAGGAAGCCCCTGTACTATTTCCAGCTGCTAGGTATAACTGGATTTATTAGGGACAGTAGATATTAATTTAAGTGTAATCTGAGTCCAGTGTACAGAAAAGAACGATCCATTCAGTCACTAGGAGAGTGTACGGATCATAGTTATGTGACAGTGCAACCTTACCCAGTATATATCTAAAATGTAAAACTAGATAGCATATAGTATTATGTATGGTAAATATAATCTGGAGTATAATCCTGTCTGGAGCCAGGGGCTCAGATTCTACATTCTGCCTTAGCCCTTTTATGGCACTCCAGAGGTGTCAGGGGACTGATAGCTGATGAAACCAGCAGCTCAGGAATATCCAGCATAAAGGGGTTTTCAGATGGCGTAGAGGTTCCAGAACAGCTGTATGCCACCCGTCTTACAGCCCTCAGTGTAGCAACATGCCATGGTAGGGAGGGGGCAAGGAGAGAGCATCTAAATTCTGAGTATGAAATCAGGCTGAATAAGCATGCTAACGGTGAGACGATTATCTGAAACAGCAGGACCCTTTCCACTTCTGCCTGCAGCATCTATGCAAGGCAGAGCTTCTCTCGATCATTCCCTCCCAAACTTTTGGTTTTCTCTATCCCCTTGGATATCCCCCCTCCTTTTTCCTTTACCCTGACAGAGGCTATTTCTAGCAGTAGCAGAACCGGGCAGGCATCCCTGATGAGTACTGTTCTCCAGGCTGCTCTCCTTCTCCACAGTTCTCCTGTAGGGATGGGCTCAGAGCTGGAAATGGAGCAACTAACAGGAGAAGTGCCGGGGAGGAGACAGATAGCTTCTGACAAAACAGCAGCAGTGCCTCCTAGTTGCTGGGTGTAAGTACTGTAAAGGAATTCCAGCTTCTGAGACTGAGGCAACTTGTTGGGACTTGTGACACAGGAGAGGATACATTTATCATGCACTCAGCTGTGGGTTAGCCATCCTCAGATTTATGACTTTACATTGCATCATCATGGATAATGTATGAAAAGATAACTATTTTCCATTTAGTAACATCTTGCTGGGTTTTCATCTTACCCTATAATTTTAATTATAAAATGAACATAACCTGTATCAAATTATAAATATGTTAACATATTGAATGAGGAGAAGAAAAATAAGCACCAGATTTTATGCTATACAGGCACATGAAGGTATGGTAAAAAAATCTGGTTTCCTTGACCACATTGTCATAATATGCATATATAACTGCTTATTGAATCCAGGCTGTGTAGACAACAGCAAGAACACTGGCTCCATACCATCACAATGCATGCCCACAACAAAGAGGAGGAAAGAACAGACTCTTTCATTGTGTGTTTCTAAGTATTACCAACATAAGGGCTAAAAACGTTACCTCTGTCTGAAGTATATCTATGTATCCATGCATAAGTTATTAACTGTGCTCCCTGAGCACAGTTGCTGAAAATATTAATATATTCAAATTATATTCTAGCTACTGCAAAAACAGTAGATCAAATGTATTAAAATCTCTTCAGACAAAAGAAGTGTTATTTATATAGTTTCTCCCCTTTTTACTTAAAGTCTTGAACATAAACCTTCATCATATACAACATACTAGAAAACAAGAGGATCCTTAGCTATCTGAATGTGGATTTAAGTTCAAATGCAACCATAGCACACTATTATACTTATCATAAACAAATTGTCTCTGATATTATGTGGCTTGCAGTGTTTATAGAACAAGAAATACAATGCTGACTGTAATGCAAGGATGCCTTCTTTCAAACCCTGCAAGTCAAAACACCCTGGACCAAATCCTGAGGTTTGGCCAAACTGCATACAGCAGGAATTGGGAGTTGCAAAGATGGCTTAAAGCCATGTTTGCCTGCCTCTGATCCTAGGCCACCATGTGTAGAGTTGGTTCCCTGGCTTAATTTAGAGAAAGATAAGGGCTGGTTGAGTTTCTCAGTTACTAACTGCTCTAAGGGGCCAGAACAGCAACCAGAGGTCAGCACAGTCATGCCAAAGTCTCCTTTGTACAGCTATGCCCTCTTTTCTCTGTTACACCAGCAGAAGTGGCCAGAAGAGCGGAGTAAAAGCTTTTTTGTCACAGGAGGATTCCCCCTTTGCATTGGTGTGATCATCCTGGGGACAGACTCTCCAGTTGTGGGATTAGATTACAGCAATAATGCAGCAGAAAGTGACTGCACCCACATGCAAGAATCTGGCCTATTGACATTAATCCTAAATGTTTACCCAGTCTGCATGGTGAAATTTCACCAAGCTGACATCGAGGTCCTCATCCAGATCCTTTAGACAGCACTAAACTGTTGGTTAACAAATATGAGAAGATATTTCAAGTTAAATAAGGCCTTTGCTGTGATCCCTTTCTACCACAGTTCAGGATTTCTGAATGCCTTGCAAAGAGATACTATGTATGTGACAACACTCTATTGCTATGCAGATTTGCATCTCTGCCAGTGGATGAACTAAGGCCTTTTATCGGTGACAACGAACAAAGTAGGTGGTCGTCTACCTCTTTTCTCATTTAAAAAAAAAGATGACACGTTTTTCACTGTCTGAAATGATTGTGGAAGCAGAGATACTGGTTTAACTCACTATGAATTATGAGTGGAAAAGTGGGTCTGAGAAAGTATGTTACATCTGAAATATTTTTCGTCACTTGAACATGTGCTGTCCAGAGCTGGCCCTGTTTTACCAGTCACAGGGAACAAACATTTCACATTCACAGATGCTCCTAATTTGGTGCGGTTTGGAGTGTAATTTAGATCAAACGTATCCATGTAAATGAGTCAGGGTTTCTTAATTAGGTGCTCTAAAGAAAAAAACTTGGACCACATCAGTAGGTGTGGGTGTGGTGCCCACAATACTGGAGGTTTTTTCCTATAGACAAAGCTTAGTTTCATTCAGGAATACTGTAGGTCTTTTCGTTTTTTCAGGCACAATAATAAATCTGCAGATGGCATAGACATAAAGACGCTACTTCAGAGGAGCTGTCTAAAAACACTGTCTCTTTGGCAAAAATCTTAAAGTAGGTCATTCTGCTGTGATTTAGGTTTATATTTCATTGCCAGCTCTTTGTTCCTATTATAAATAGGGTGCATTCCAATCCACAGATTTGCTCTTAATTTTTTCAAACTGGTATTTGTTTACAGGGATTTGAAGATCTTCACAAGAAAATGGCCAATATCCTGTTAGAAGTACAAATATTGCTGTAGACCACAAAAAGAGATGTATGTTGCTGATAATTTGAAGATGCTGAAATATGAAATGCTACTCTCTGAAAGCAAAAATATATTGATTTCTCTTAGTATGATGATTGAAACGGTTGTTGCATGTTTTGCAATGTGTGAAAAATGATCTGATCTAATAAGATTTCTGCAGTCTTATAAGTGGGGTATATCCATTTGCCTGGCTTTGTTTTTGAGTTCATATATTTGCCACTGACAAGCATGTATTTTATATAGCTCTATCTATCAATCTAAAAAGAATATCAGAGTCTGTTTTTCCTATCAAAATGCTGGGGATCTACTTGCCAAACTCTCACTAACATTAATGAGTTACCTGCATAAATTATCTTTCAATTGACAGTAGAATAGATCTCATTGTGTTAAATTAATTATTTTGTACAGAACACTGACATTTTGGCATTTGTCTTTTTTTTTAAATAAAAAAAAGTTCCAATGAAGATTTTAAGAATGAAAAACACTGAAATTAACCCATTGTTGTCTTGGTTCTGTACTCCGATATGTTGGATCCCAGTCTTTTAAGATACAATGACCCTTCTCCAGTGCCCTGAGCGCCCTTAGATATTTGGGTTTAAAAGAACTCTAAACTCAAAGCAAAACTCAGGGATTGCAAAACCACATAAATTTAACCCACCGGTAAAGTTCACTAGAACTTGTGAAACCCAGAAAGCAGGAGCCTTGTGTGGGTAGACCAAGGGCCTGACTATTTCACAGTAAACAAGGAGCAGAACCTAGAACTTGTGACATACTCCATAAGCTTTGGAAAGTTACTTACCAAACTTTTCATGTGTCAGTTTCCCGATCTGTAAAATTAGGATAATAAAACTCATCTACCTTAAAGGAAAGTTGTGAGACTAAGGCCTGGTCTACACTAGCGGGAAGGGTTGACCTAAGGTACGCAACTTCAGCTATAGCGTAGCTGAAGACGATGCATCTTAGGTTGACTTACCTGCCGTCCTCACGGTGGCAGCAGTCAACAGCGGGCTCCCCCGTTGACTCTGCCTTGCACCTTTTGGTGATCTGGAGTTCTGGAGTTGATGGGAGTGCCTCTGGGGATCGATTTATTGCGTCCTGGCGAGATGCAAAAAAGCGATCCCCAACAGATCGATCTCTACCCGCTGATCCAGCCGGTAGTATAGACAAGGCCTTAATTAATATTTGTAAAGCAAATTTAGCTATTTGGATCCAAGGTGCTATGGGGAATGAAAAGTAAAAGTTCTCTGCAGCAGGGACTATGTCTACCTGTATTTGTGTACACACACTGGGGCTCCATTCCTGATTAGAGCTCTGTGGGGCCCACCACAAGATACATTTTAATCAAAGTGCAATTATCATCACTCTTTTTACTGTAACTTCAGTTCAGTACATTTGCAAAATGGTGGCACATAGAAAAAGTACCAGATGTAATCACTTGCCAGATTCTTTATGAGAATTAGACTTTTTTAAAGTCAGTAATAAAGGTAGAAAGTATATCTAACCTCACAGAAAAATATGACTTGCACTGTTATATTTTTCTCTAAAACACTGAGAATTTTCCAAGTTCACGTTACTGAAGAATGAATGACCTTTGAGGAATGTTTTATTCACATTAAGAATTGCTATGTGTGATCATAGGGGAATCCATGATATACATACACACTTTAG
This sequence comes from Sternotherus odoratus, assembly GCA_032164245.1. NCBI lineage: Eukaryota > Metazoa > Chordata > Testudines > Kinosternidae > Sternotherus > Sternotherus odoratus. Next base: position 44,797,641 of record JAVMKO010000011.1, read on the forward strand.
CATTTAACACGATAGCAGTGTAAACATACCCAGAAAACCTGGTTTTGTTGCTCTTTTGACTAACAACTTTGTTTTCTTTTCAGTCTACTCTCTTAGTGCACACTTGCTGAGATGTATATTGTTCATGTATTAAGAGTGTCCACATACTGGCGGAGGGAGAAGTCATTTAATAAATTATACAGAAAATGTACTTAATGGGAGAGAAATGGAGTAACTTTTCTGAGTAACTTAAAGGAAAACAAAGTCCTGTGGCACCTTAAAGACTAACTATAAAGTTTTGAAGCATAAGATTTCGTGGGCTAATACCCACTTCGTCGGATGCAAGCAGTGGAAGTGTCCAGAGGCAGGTATAGAAAAGTAGGCAAGAACCAGGTGGGAGGTAAAAAGGTTAGTCCAATTAGGCTGAACCAGCTTGTTATCTCCGATCAGGGAGGGTGGGTTATTCTTCTAGCATTTGAATGGGGGGTGTGAACATGGAGAGAGGAGAAGCTATTTTTGTAATTAGCAAGCCATTGTAGGTCTTTGTTCAATCCGAGATTGTTTGTGTTGAATTTGCAAATGAATTGTAGCTCTGCAGTTTCCCTTTGCAGTCTGGACTTGAAGTTTTTTTGCTGCAGTATGGTGACTTTTAAATCTGTAATTGTGTGTCCAGGCAGGTTGAAGTGTTCTCCTACAGGTTTTTGTATATTGCCATTCCTAATATCTGATTTGTGTGCATTTATCCTTTTTCGTAGGGACTGTCCAGTTTGGCCGATGTACATAGCAGAGGGACACTGGTGGCATATAATGGCATATATGACATTGGTTGATGTGCAGGTGAACGAACCAGTGATGGTATGGTTGATCTGGTTAGGTCCTGTGATGGTGTTGCTGGTGTAGATATGTGGGCAGAGTTGGCATCGAGGTTTGTTGCATGGATTGGTTCCTGAGTTGAAGTTATTGTGGTGCAGTGTGCTGTTGCTGGTGAGAATTTGTTTAAGGTTGACAGGTTAACTCTAAGGATGGTTAAGCTCTGGAACTAGTTACCCAGACTAGCTGTGGAATCCCCATCACTGAAGGTTTTTAAGAACTGGTTAGACAGACATATTTCAGGGGTGCTCTAGAAATACTTAGTGCTGCCTCAGTGTGGGGCAGATGGACCTTTGAGGTCCCTTCCAGCGCTATATTTCTATCAAACAGTAAGTGCATGTGTCGTGTGCACAGAAGTGGCTCCATGATATACTTTGTGTCAGAAAATGGTATTAAAAATTTCATGAGTCTTAAAATCCTAAGCCTACATGTGCCAAGCATCCTTGACTGCCATTAGAGTCTTTGGGGGGTAAGAGGGTAGGTCCCCAGCTACTGGTGCATTACCATCCATTCACAATCATGCTTTTCTCCTTTTCAGATTCTCAGCATTGCTTTCCTTGCTCCATTTTGCCCCCAAAATGTCCTTGTTCCCATTGTTGCTGTCCTGGCTCTTTAGCGCAAGGCGAAGAGGGAGACTCATGATCCTAAGTAAGGCCTTTATTCAGGAAAGCATTTAAACACATGCTTACATTCTGTTGATTTCACTTCATTACTGTTTGCTTATGTGCTTTCCTGAATCAAGACCTAAATCTCCATTCACCTCTGTCTTCAGGCTTCCTGCAATCTCTCTCAGGTCTGCTGAACTTCTCTGCACTGTGGAGTGCTTCATAATGACTATATAAGCCTGATAAATTTTGCTCGATTTTGGGTTTCTTTGTGAAAGTTTCACAGTTGTATATGTGATTTGTTCTGCTATGTAAAAGAGAGTTTTCCTGAGCTTAGATTTACTATCTAAGCCTGTCTAAACCTACTGATCTGCTGGTATAGTACATACTTTAATAAATGAAAATCACATGTGTAACTTGCATCTTTTCTCCTCCACGGAAGATAAATATGGAAATTTTGCAGACATCCCATGCTAAGTATTACTAGTTGTCATACAATAGCTTTAATTTCTGATTTATCCTTGGCATTCTGGGTATTGCTGCTGGACTTGTCATCACATTGTCATTCCTGCCTCTTGCGTGGGCCATTGTTCAGCTCTTCAAACATGTGGCTCCTTTTTTTTAAAAAAAAAAGAAGGTAAAACTAAATCTGTTTTGTTAAATGCAGTTTCCAGAAGCTGTTGCTCTTTGGAATGCAATAAAGCTGATCCATACTGCTGTGTTTGTTTGCCTGTTTTCAGTCACTGGATGATCTGCTGTTCATGGTGTTATGAGGAAGCGGGGAGTCAATTTTTTTTTAAATCAACTAGTAGACAAACCTCTGTAATACTTTCATGCCTTGTGTTACAGAATATATTTGGTTACAGGGTATTTGCTGTTGTTTTCAATCAACACCACTACTGCTTAACAAGGGACTTATTTTGTGTGAAATTGATTCAAGTCATTATTCGTAAAGAACTAATGGTTTTAATGGGGGGCCAGGATTCTGATAATTTCATTTCTGACTGAAAGGAGGAAAAAGCCTGGATTGTAAGTGAATGCATGTAGCACAGCAAAACACAAGTGGCCTAAAGCACAGGAAAAATGGAGTGAACTAATTTTGCAGAATCAAAGGTAAATCAAAAGGAATTGGCTTCCACATGGACAAGGCAGCCAGATAGGCCACAGTACCTGATCCACGTGATAAAGCAAGAGGCAACTGCAAAACTCCCTAGACAACTTGCCTGAAGTGCTTGCCAAGGAGCCAGATGCTGCTGCTGGAAGAATATCGTCCATACTTGGGCATCTGGGTTCGATACTTTCCACTTAAAGAAGCGGGGAGAGGGATTGCTAAAAGGCATCCTGGTCACTGTCTTTTTACAAAATATACTTATGAATATAGTAAATAAATAATATTAATACAGTAAATAATGCCTTTGAGGGGAAAGTCTGAAATTCAAGGATCTTTTACTCTAACATATCGTTTGATACTTTTAGCTGTTTTCTGTTAGTGCATATTAGATTAAAGAGGCAGAAAAATCTTGTGGCTACAGCAGCAGACTGTGCAATGACTGTGGGCTTGCTGGCTCTGCCACTGACTTACTCTGTGATCCTGGGTAAGTCATTTAAATTCCCTGTGCCTCAGCTTTTCTATCTGTAACATTGTAATGGGGTCGGTCACTCACCCGGCGGCGCCCCCGTCTGGTCGTCTGGGAATTAGCTCTTGTTGACCCAGGAGCACCCTCTGCCGGCCGACCTCCGCTTCTCCACGCCGGCCCCGTGTCCCTCCTGGACCCCGGAACCCCTTGCTGAGGGTGCCGCACCCTTGCAGTACCCTCCTGGTCTTAAGGGTCTCCCCTCCCTGGGGAACCCAACGCCCACTATCCCCAACTTGCCTCAGATACGGCCACTGCCAGTCACCACTGCCTCAGTTCCCCTGAGGCTGACTGCAGTCTCATGGCTACTCATCACCGGCAAGAAGGGGTTGGCCTGCTGCTCTTAACCAGCCCAGGGCTGCCCCCTTGCAACCCCCAGTACCCCGTGGGTCAGGCCTTCCCTAGGTTCAGCAAGCTGGGGCCCTCTCACTAGAGCTTAGGCTCCCTGGCTCCCAGCTGCCTCACCCACGCCCTGTCCCAGTCTGGGTACTCTGCTAAAGGCTCCCAGCAGCCAGGCCTGTCTCCCTCTGATTACAGAGGAGACTGCCCCCTTGCAATCCCCAGTACCCCGTGGGTCGGACCTTCCCTAGGCTCAGCAAGCTGGGGCCCTCTCCCTAGAGCTTAGGCTCCCTGGCTCCCAGCTGCCTTGCCCTTGCCCTGTCCCAGTCCGGGTACCTTGCAGCCAGGCCCTGTCTCCTGCTGCCTACAGAGTAGACTGCCCTCAGAGTAACTCACTCTCTCTTTCTCCCTCCTCCTAACTCCTGCCTCCCAGGCTTTTATAAAGCCTGGAATGTTTGGGGCGTGGCCACACAGCTGAGCCTGCTTTCCACTTAAGCCTGCTAGCAGGCTCAGCCAGCTACAAACCCTCTTTCCAGGGCTATTCCATCCCTGGCCGGCAGGGAGCGGGGAGCACCCCACTACAAACATATTTATAATAATAGCTACTTCCAAGAAGGGTTAGTTAGTTAATGTTCATAAAGGACTTTGGGATACCTGGATGGAAGGTGCTGTTAATTAGTTGCTGTGAAGATAGTGATTTCACAAATAGAAGATGGTTACTTCATGTAGGATAAATTCACCCTATGCAGAGAGCCAGTGCATCACTGATGGCCTGTTTAAGCCCTCAAAATAGGCCCTAAATGGGAGTTATGGGTTTACATGGACTTTGGTTGTTCCTAGGCATAGCTGGCCTTCTGCATAGAGGTGAATTTATCTCCTGATGAAAAAACAGGAAGAAAGGGTTGGGTGCTGAGCAGTCATAGTCCTGTTTTCATCAAAAAAGAAGCAAGGATTTGAAGATGATGTGGGGACACACACAATGTTGCATCAGTAGAATAAGCTAACACAGAATGGGTCATATTCTGCAGCCTTTTTACTGAGAAAAAATTCCATTAACTTCAGTGGGCGTTTTCTGCTGTTTTAAAAGATACGTAGTCGAAATTGAGCTACAGTTTGTGTTTTATATTTTTATAGAAGATGTCAGTGGTGTCTAAGATTCAACTACTTTTTAAAGACCATTTCTTGCAACACACTTGATGTGGCATTAACCTGGCATATGCCATATGATTTGTCTAACCAGCCCTGAGCTACGTGTTTTTACCTTGCATGTTATATGGACAGATTTCATGTAAAATCATGTAAACTCCAGGTTTTGTTTCAAAATGCTTAAAACAGCAATTGCCCTAAAAACCCATTTGCACTGTAAAATACAGCCACACTTGTCCTAGTGGATGATATTCCCAGGACTCAGTAAATGACATTGTGACAATACAATGTAACTTGCGATGTTAGCTGCCTTTACATGAAAACAGCCTTTCCTGTAAAGGCACATGCAATTTCTTTAACGTGTGTTCTGTACGTGAGGGGACTCGGTGCAGTTTAGATCTTATGGACATTCTGTGAAACAGACAGGCCTGCTAGTGTGGGGCGCCACTACACATACTTTCCAGTTCAGTTCTGTCAGCACCTCACTCTTCTGTTCTGCTGTTACAGCACTAGGCTCCTCTTGCACAGGAATGACTGATGGTGTCAAAGACTCTGAATGCACTTCTACAGACTAGAAAGAGAGACTCTTCTCCTCAAGTTCATTTCACATCTGATCTGAACCTACTTCTCCAGCACTGAAAAGCCATAGGTAGAATCTGCTGTGCAACCTTGCTTTCATCAAGACTGACAGCATTCAATTAGGCTACGTGGCATCTTCCTTATAAAGGCCAAATCCTCTCACCAGTCCTGAGCATACGTCACTGGCTACCTCTATACTTGGAGCTAAGGATGGGATTCCCAGCTTGCATAGATGTATGTTAGCTGTCATCAGTAGTGTAGCCATGTTAGCATTGGGGGTGGCAGATGGACTGGCTGCCCAGAATACGTATTGCTGGAGTTTGGGCAGACTTTTACTTAGGGTGGCCAGCCCAGGCCGCTGCTTGCTGCTGCCCATGCTACCACTGACATACTATTTTTAGGGCACTCACTTGATGAGAACTAGCTCAAGCATGTCTATGTGAGCTGGGAATCATACATTTAGCTCCAAATGTAGACATAGCCACTGTGCTGGCTGTTGGGACAAATGGAATTCTCCAGCTCTCCTCTGCCAGGCCCCAGCTGTGCGTTACCAAAGAATTCCACAGTTGATACTCCAGCCTATGTGCTCTAGGCTCTTGCTTCCCCCTTTGCCCCTACATGGATATGAGTACTTGTAGAATCTTCAGCTACTCCCGTCCTATCCTCCTGTGGCAGCAGCAGAGATCCCCCATCGACTTAAGCTTCACGGTGTGCAGGGGATGTGCACCTCCAGCACACTAGGTCCACAACGTGAAGAGATCCCTGTAGCAGTGAAGTTGAGAAAAGGCTTTCGCCCTGAAATGGCATTCCTGACTCAAACCAAACCAGTCAGTCAGGAATCACAACAAACGAACAAAAACTGGCAACAAGCTGGGGTGAACTCTATTTATGCATACAGAGCAAAGTTCTGCCATCACTCACCTTATGCAACTCCACCGATTGCGAAGGAGCCACTGAAAACATCCCAGTACCCAATTCTGCTTTCATACATGTCCGTGTAATCTGCTGACATCAGTGGGGTTGCACAGGTGTAAATCAGAACAGAACTGTTTCCCCAGGATAGGGGAAGCATTCTAATAATGGTTTCATACATACATTTGTTCAGAGTCCCAGCAAACAATCTCCTTCTTTCGTCCCTACAGACTTTGATTACATGCTAGCATAGCTATTTAACAAAAACTCCCCTAGAAATGTTAACAAGCTTCCAGCGTGGAAGATAGGGCACAAGGGATATATGTGACTGCTGAGCTACACACACAAAAGCACTTGTGCTCAATAGATGTGCTGGCTGCACCAACGCAGTGTGGAGATTTTCATATCATTCTCAGTATGGTCAGTTGAAGACCCAGCCTGCACCCAGATATGTAGAGGTGTAGAGGTCAGGGAATGAATTGGAGAAGTACAGTGAACATAGTTCGGGCAATAATGGAAGGATGTCACCTACAGCATGCTAATGAGTCAAAGAAGCATCCATTTTTGTGGCTTTTGCTGCAAAGTAGATTTAAGGCTGCTGCCCTGGGCTGGGAGCAATGGGGTGGTCACTCTTTCTGCACCTTCTTCCACCCCCTTGGTTGATAAAGAAAAATCAAAACCATATATGTAGTTATACCTGATTAGATTCTGCATAATGCTCTGATCAATGATCGCAAGATGGGTCATTATCGAGGAAGTGGTTGGTAGCTTGTATTCTAGTTATACTTTAGTAAGATGTTGCTGGACAATCTCAGCCCAAAGGGGAGATAGTTACACCTGTTGTTGGGCCTAAATAAAACAATTCTTATTTTAACAGCTTTAGTTCAAAACAAATACAAAATGTCTGTATTTACCACATTAAAATACTGTTGTTAATAGAGAGAACAGCATATGTATTTTCATTGACCCTCATCTATTGGGCCTCCCTGGCTCACAAAGTGGATCCTTTCCTGCCCATTGGTAAGATGTGGTACAAGTCAGCGTAGTCCCTTATGTCACCCCTTCAATTTTGGATGCCATTTGTTTCTCATATAACCTTCTACCCCAGCTTCCGTATCATGGAGCCAAGACGCATAAAATAGTTCTTTCTTTCCATTAGGATGTGCTTATACAAGTCAGCACCACATGCTGACTTTCTTCATATAGATTAAGAATATTGCTTCCATAATGCTTATAGTCCCAAATGGTTCAATTTATCATTCTGTCCTATCTTCACTGCTGGTATGCTAGTATACTCCACTATTATACCTGCTGATTCACTGGGCTTTGCCACAATAATAATTGGAAATGCAGCTTTTCATAGTCGGATGAATCAGAACATGTGTGTATTTAGATAACAAATCTGGCCTCCTTCCTCCTGTGGAAGTATGATCAGGCCATATACTGAGGACATATGCAACTACCAAATATCTTTCTTTAATTATTTTTATTTTAGTAGTGCCCAGCTGTGCCATGTGCTCTATATACACACAATAAGAGTCTGTTCTTGCTCTGAAGAGATTACAGTCAAAACAGACAAGACAGGCAAAGAACGTATTATCATTTTATAGAGAACCAAGGCTCAGAGAGATTAAGTGATGTACCCAGGGTCACACAGAAAGTCCACGGTCAAGCCAGCAACTGAACCCACGACTCATGAGTCTCAGTCCAGTGTATTAACTACAAGAGCACCCTTCCAGTCTTAAATAGCCCTTCTGCATATTTGATGTCATTTTTCCTTACAGCCTGGGTAACAGTAGTTTCTTCTTGGTGGGTTCACTTCTAGAGGGTAAAATATTTCTTTATATATAGACCAATTCTGACAGCACACACCTGGGATGCTGGGACTAGAACCCTGGTCCTTAGGCACAAAAACATACTGCAGAAAGGGATTTGGGGGTCATAACAGCTCATAAGCTAAATATCAGTCAACAGTGTAACACTGTTGCAAAAAAAGCAAACATCGAACTGGGATATATTAGCAGAAGTGTTGTAAAGCAAGACATGAGGAATAATTCTTCCGCTCTACCCTGTGCTGATTAGGCCTCAGCTGGAGTCTTGTGTCCCGTTCCAGGCGTCCATTTCAGGAAAGATGTGGACAAATGAGAGAAAATCCAGAGAGGAGGAACAAAAAATGATTAAAGATCTAGAAAATGTGACCTGAGGGAAGACCGGAAAAAATTGGGTTTGTTTAGTCTGGAGAAGAGGAGACTGAGAGGGTTTCCTAGGGAGGTGGTAGAATCACCTTCCTTAGAGGTTTTTAAGGTCAGGCTTGACAAAACCCTGGCTGGGATGATTTAGTTGGGGATTGGTCCTGCTTTAAGCAGGGGGTTGGACTAGATGACCTCCTGAGATCCCTTCCAACCCTGATATTCTATGGTTCTATGATAACAGTTTTCAAGAACATAAAAAGTTATTACAAGAAGGAGGAAAAAAATTGCTCTCCTTAACTCTGAGGATAGGACAAGAAGCAATGGGCTTCACTTGCAGCAAGGTGTCTTAGTTTGGACATTAGGAAAAAGTTCCTAACTGTCAGGGTAGTTAAGCACTGGAAGAAATTGCCTGGGGAAGTTGTGGAATCTATATCACTGGAAATTTTTAAGAGTCTGTTAGAAACAAACACCTGTCAGGGATGGTCTAGATACTTAGTCCTGCCATGAATGCAGGCGACTGGACTAGATGACCTCTCTAGGTCCTTCCAGTTCTATTATTTCCTCTTTCCTCACCACTTCTCCTCCTGTGAATATTGGGATGGCTCCTCTGCTTCTGCCCCAGGAGGGACCCTGCTCTGTGTGTGTGTGAGTGAGGAACCCCTGGAACTGTAGGAGAGGTAGAGGTGAGGCAGAATTGATGTGGCGGTTTGGGTCAAAACAGATGTTGGGGCAGAACTGATGGTGGGGGCTGGAGGAGAGGCAGATGTGCTCTGTCACATTTCTGTAGAACATCATAGATCCTTACACTTTTTTCAGCCCACTTAAAATACTACCTTCAGAAACTTCACTACCTCTGATGCCACAAAAGAAAGAAAGAAAACCCAGCTTGATCATTAGATTCCAGGTAGCACTTGTAAGGGTGCCATATTTCTCTCTTGTAAACTGGGCACATTGAATATGGAAATTGCCAAGAGAGGATAAACATGGAACTCAACAATGCGTTTTTTACAATTCTGGATTTGTGAGTCACGTCCATCACTATAGTATCTGAATGGAACATCTGTAGTATCTCATCACCTTTTCCAGAGGAGACGGGTACTTTAAATCTTTCCTAAGAGCTTGTGTAGGCATTCTGCACTGCATTGAACTTCACAATAAGGTAGAACAACTAATTTCTGATATAAACTGAATGTCTTTTTTATGAGTTATGCATTCACAAGAGCCATTTATGTGAATAAAACTTGTTGATGACATATGTTACAATGTGCATAGCTCAAAAATAGAAACAAACCCGAAGGAGAGTTTGCTAACCCATAACTTACAAAACCAACTGCATATATGTATACTGGATTATTCTGGGTAATACTATACTGTGTAATTCAACATAACCTAGTGTACATAGTCCAAAGCATTTTACCCCATGTAAAGAGAAGTACTACTGTTCCAATTGCTGGTAAAAAAACAATGAGTATTTAAGTTTAGTGGTGACATCTTTTTGTGAGTAGAGACAGAATATATGTACATATATGATAAGCATATCCAGTTTTGCAAAAGAATATACTGCATTGATAGTGTTAGATATTTGGGGTAGGACTTCGGCAACTAGCTCCTTTAGGCCCCTTTAAAAATCCCACTCCTTTAGTACTGTTAGCTTAACTTACTTTTTTAGATGTTCAAAGAGGATTTTCATTGTGTCACGGTTTGGCGTAGGGAGCTTCTGTACAAGACGCCTTATGGACTTAACTCGAGTGTTGCTGTCTGGATTTTCTGATGGGGAAAAAATAGAAAAAAAGTATAAGATTTCAGTGTCACTTTAGGTTATTGTTTGTGTACAGTTACGTCAGCCATCTTAACAACTAGAGCTTAAACTAGAGGCCTCTGTTAACGTGGTTACAAGTCTAGCTATCTGAGAATGTCTTACCATCTGAGATTCTGATGGGGAGCCTACACAATACTGTAGCTTACAAGGGATGGAAAAATGTTTCTAATTGTTCAGGAAACATTTTCTCATTAGAGAACTGACTTTGTATTCTGTGTACAGTAGACGCTCGATTATCCAGGATGATAGGGAAAAAATTAATCCTGGTTAATAAAATCCTGGATAATCACCTCCATAGGAAATATGGGGGGAAGGGATTGGTTCACTAGCCACCCTGTGCCGTGGGGATAGGGTGTTGGTTCACGGGCTGCCCTGTGCCCTGGTGGGGTTTTTTTCTGTGTGTGCTTGGGGCAGCAACAAAGCCAGAGCTGGCCCTGCGAGTTGCATGTATTTTTTTTGACATCCTGGTTAATCCACATCCTGGTTAATCCAATCCTGGATAATCGAGAGTCTACTGTATTTATTTTAATAGGCCATTTGGATTCATACAAATGCAAATATTCCATAGTTGGCCTACCTGCATATAGTAAGCAGCCTTCTTATAAAGTAGAGTTTCCTACTCTGGAACATCAAGATCTGCCCTGGACACCTCCTTAAATCGTGTAATGTTTACTGCCATTTTTTTTTTGTTCACCCCTCCAATGACCAGACTGATTAGCATGGTTCCCTTTCTTTTCCTCTAATTTCTCTATATCATGCTTTTGATCCACACACCTATAGATACTAATTTGAAATTATGATTTAACTTGTGCTTTCTAGAGATCAGCAATTGGCTGCACACAATTCATTTTTTAATCTATCTTCTAGAATTGGTTGCATTGGTACCATCCTTTTTAACCGCCTTTTAGTAGGAAACAATTACCGCTTCTAATATACAAGCGGTAACAAAAGAATATGGGAATAAGAATGTTACTGCTGTCTTGGTCGGGATAAGCATTGTAGTTTAGTGTGAATCATGGTTTCAAGGACATAAGTTTTGCATATGGCTTATGTTTGTGATATTTGCATTTATTTGCATGAGATGTTGCTACCAAAACAAAGATATGTACAACTATGGGTTCATTTAGGAACAGATTAGATAAGGTACTAGTAGGCCTGATATGGAAAAAACATCTTGCAAGCTGCATGTTCTAGATAGCCTGAGAATTCTTTTCTGATCAGATCATCTATGGATTAACTAGCACGTATAATTCTGAATATATTTTAGCATTTAATATTTATATTAGTCTAGTGGTCAGATACTCCAGTCAGAGTTGAGCCCTCTTTTTGGTTGGTGCTGCATAAACACATATAATTACACAGTTTCTACCCTGAAGATTTTATAATCTCAGAAGCAAATTTGTAGCACCATAGCTCCATCATTTACATTGAGTTTAATTCTTCCTAGGAAGCTCAATGTATTTTGAGAAAAGACTAGACCTCCGACTAATCAACATATGGATTATTTTTTCAAAATCTTTCATGTGAATATGGTTTCAGGGAAAGTAGCAAGACTAACAACCCAGGAGAATGAAGTTATCCACAGAACAGACATAGGTTTGATGACAACAGACAGAGGTTTCTATGCACAGCCCTATCACTGTATTTTAACCATGATATCTAGGGACCCAACTATACAGTGGAGAAGGTAGTTCAGTCTCAATGCTCAGTCAGTCTTCAGCCTCTCTGCTGAGGCTGCCAAAAGTGGGGGTTATTTTTGTCATGTGGACACCCTGTCCTGAGAGAACTGAATTGAAGACACTATCCAAAATTGTATAAAATTATAGCAGTTATACTTTTCAACCGATATCACTCAACAGTAGTTTCCATTCTGTTTTCCAGAAAGCATTCACTGGACTTAAGCACAGATGCACCCGCTTAGCTCAGATGTGAATCTAGCCTAGGATTTTTAAAAACCAGAGTTATGAAAGAAGTTCAACAACACAAATTAAAGCACCTGATGCTTACGTATTGTTCAGTGCATAGTACTTCAGGGGAAATACAGTACAGGAAAGATTTATTATGGGCATCTATGGATATATTTTCCTGTTGCGCACCCCCACATTGATTTGCATAGATAACTACCTGGGTGTCACCCTCTAATCCCAGAAGTGGCTGCATTTCAGAGATCAGGGAAGTGATTCTTATATGGCTATAATTTATAAAACTTTTAGCATTACATAAATGCACAGGGATATGCTAATAATATTCAAACCCTTTAGAAAATGGAAAGTATGGACAATTCTTTTTTAAAGGCAGATTTTGCCTTCTTTTTAAAGTGCATAACCAAAGACATGGCCAGTAGAAAATAGGGTGAGAGACAGTTAACCAATTGCTAAAGCACAGAAATCCTAGAAGAAATGGTGCATAAAATTATTTTATGAATCAGCCTATTGGTTAATTGTTAGCCTATTGTAAACGAGGAAAAACAGGCAACATGTGGTAACTTTAGTCAGCATTTCTGAACAGGGAATGATAAACACCTCTGCCTGGCTCTGGCATTTATCAGTACTGAAATATTATTACCACATAGAGTCACAGCATGGTTACTGTTATCATCGAAAAAAAGAGCCAGCTAATCTTAATGGTTTGTAAAGCCGTTACCTGCACTGGTCTGACATTTATCATGATCATTTTACCACATGGGTCCTACATAGCAAAGGTATTTTATCTGGAAGGGACATCACTATGAATTATTATTTGCAGCTAGGTAGAAAATTGTATGTTGTAGATACCTTTTCTCATTATAAATCACAGTCACATTTCACCATTTCCCATACAAAGCTGCTGAGCCCAGGCTTTTTGCCACGCTGCTCACTCGCCCTACCTTTGATAGTTCCATGAAAATATTGTGTCCTTTTTCATTAAAATGCTCGATGTTGGTTGTTTAAATACTACATATGTTTGATTTTTTTTTTTGTTATGTGTTAAAGACATTTTTCTCCAACTTTATAAACTGAAGTGGATACACTATTTTTTAAAAAGCCTTGTTCCTGCTTCTATCTTAGCGGCCAGACTGGTCTCTGCTCTTGACCTTGTTGACGCAATATTTAACAGTAGATCGGATGCATGCTACAGTATGCATGATTGTGAAATACCCATGCATTTTCTTCTCTGCCTGAAATCCTTGAATTCCACTTTAAAGCCACTGAAGATTTCCTTCCTTCATTTTCCTAATTGGGAAGATGTTTTTTCATGGATACCTCTTTATCACACTAAAAAAAAAGGGGAGGGAAATCTTACCGGAAGATTTGTGTAAATAGTCATCCAAGAGGTATCACCAAACTATCTGTTCCCTAATGAAGCCCAGTAATTTACAGTACAAAGAAAGAGAAGACATTTTGTAAATTTGACACTTGTTTTTTGAAACCCTAAGGCTAAGTCCAGAATATGAAATACCCGTAGACTAATTTTTTTTAAGTTAAAATAGCACAAAGGCACAACACAAACAAACAAAAATCCCTGTTACAAGATTATCAGTAACTTCTGGAAAGTTGTTTTCCTTTCTCTAAACTGTTTCAATAGGAATAAAAACAACGGAAAATGACACACACAATAAAAAGGGAGAACATGTAGGCCCCCGCTTCCCCCCCCCATTTTTTTTTTTCATTTTAGGAGACATATGGAAGGAGAATGTAACAATTTTAGCCAATTAAGATAGTTTCATATGAATTGCAGAAGGTAATTTTATGTTGCTAGTGTATATATATTTAGAAATTGGGTTACTGTATTTAAAAATAAGGTTCTCTTTAAGAGAGCAAGACTGGAGAGATGCTCTTGTTTATATTTAAATGAAGAATGCATTAAAGAAGCTACAAAGCATTTAATATTATATAGGCTCTTTTGCAAATGAGTTTTGGATAAACATTTGAACATGGAAGAATACATGATGTGCCTGTAACATTAAACTGTGGCTGGGTGAAAATGAACAAAGAAAGTAACCTTTAGCTTTTATGTCCATAAAGAATACTTAAACAAATCCCATTGAATCTTTCTTTTAATCATTAATTTTAAATGGACATAGCTATTTACAACAAACCACTTTGTTTTAGAACAGGAAGTCCAAGGTTTATCTCCAATAACTCACATTTTCTAGTAAGGGATGTATGTCTCTAACCTGACATGCATTCATTATTTTGCAAGGTACTGGAGTCTGACCTTTGACCCTCCTCAGACCTGCTGCATTATTCACGCCTGACTTACTTTGTGTAGTTTTACTACAGTACCCATTTCCCTTTACCAGCAGCTTCAGTTACTTGTTCATGTTTAACGTTAAACTGGCATTTATGGCTCACATTAATGCTTACTTTTATTTCAAGCCATCATCTCTTCTTTTTGTCCTGTTGAACCTTACTGTGTTGTGTGGATGGGGAAAAGGTACTATATGATTCTGCATAAAATATTGAACTATTGAGCTGTCACCAATGCTAAGATTATTTAAAAAGCGGCTTTCCCTCCTCGCTTTTTTATATTGAACTTCTCGCCTTTTTTTTTTTGGACAAACTTTACGCTGTGTTCAAAATGTCACACACTCTTGCCACAGCAAATTCTGTAACCTGAGACTACTTCAAACAATTCACAATTGATTCCACTGCCAGGTTTTGTTTTTGTTTTTTGTTTAATCAGAACTGAGTGGGTTAGGTGGATTTTTGAGTGCTAATGAAATTGTGAGACTTATGGTGCTGGCTACCGCCAGCCATAGTGTGGGCAGACGCTCTGCAAGCTTCCCCACTGTGTTGCTGTGCAAGCATCCCTGCTGTTATGTTTGCTATAGTTTTAATGTCTGTGAAAAATCCCTGATGAAACTAAATTATGTTATGCTCTCTTGTTTATGTAAACAAAACACCCGATTTGGCCGGTTTGTCCTGCCTTGCTCTTGCCCATTTTAGAAGCTCTCCCATAGTACAAGTGCTTAACTTAACCCCAAATCCTATCCACTACCCTTGTATTATCAGGATATGAAAATTTACTTAAAACAGAAGGCATATTGGGCTTGATTTTTCAGCAGTGCTGAGTGCCCACCTCCCCAGTCGAAATCAGTAGATTTCAGTATTCAAAACAAAGATCATTGTGGTTAAAAAAAATAGGATGTTAGATTTTTTTTTAAAATCTGATTCCTCATATCATTTGAAAAACAAGGCTTTTTCATCTTGTATAACATTAACGTCTCGATCTTCATCTGCTATAGACAATGCAAACCTTATTGCATATATAGATTGTAAAATACTACTATGTTTAAAAAAATCCATAAGAAATGTGCAAACTAACTAATGTTTGCTATAAGGAGAATAAATCAATTCAGATCACAAATTGGTTACTTTTTATTCATGCCTCAGAAATAGATGTTGCAAAAAAATGAACATTACAAGAAACCTTTTTATATAGCCAATTGATGAATTCACCAAATGTGATACAGAGTGGAGTTTTCAATGAATATTCATACAACTCTTGCAATCCATTAGCAAGACTTAAGACAATGAGTTTGCAACTCAACCCCATTTAACAAAAAATATATGTGGAATTAATGGGAAAAACAGCACTTACAAAACTTAAACTTTAATGTATCAAACTCCAGGTGCCAGAGTTTGAGGGAAATAACCAATAATAGTCATTTTTTACATATTTGATGGGACTGATTATGCAATGTGCAACTCTAAATGGCTTATAGCACATTGTAGCATGGTTCCATCCCATTGGCTACAGTAGGGTGCAGGCAGATGGATGACAGTGACAAGGAGAGAAGTGCTTTTGCTTAGCCGTGCGTTAAGATGCCATCCAGAAGCTCTGTGCACTGCAGACACTTCATTAGGATGCCAGGATAATGGTAAACTACCACTCAGAGTGACACCCCATTTCCTGCTTACTGAGCTCTCCAACCTCGGCAGATGTCAACAATCTCACAGAGCTACAGACCAGACCTAACTTTCCAGTCACTTTGACTCCAATTTTTTTCCCTTAACAGTGCCATACATTACATGCAATATGTAACAGCAAATACTAAACGGAAGACAAAATTTGCTGCCCTAATTATAGCAAAGCAGCATCTGACTTAGGTACTGTATACCCAGAGTTCATACAATCAGCTGGGCATTATAAAAGAGGGATGCTGTTTGTTAGTCAGTTTTAAGGGTTAATTAGACATAAGACTAATAACTAATAGTTAAAGTCGGATCCCAGTAGAGATGATTGTGCTTCATAACTAGCTTCCATTTAAATATGAAAAAAAATGCTGAGCTCTTTTCTGATCGATTTTATAATCAGTTTCAGCCTTGTGCATGGTTTTCTGTACAGAAAAAGCAGACTTGAGCATCTGGATGGTGTGATATTTTCTCTGCAAATGCACAACTCGAGGCCGTCATATACCTCCCTAACAGCAGTTATAGCCAACAGAGATTCTGTGCTACAATACTTAACCTCTACTTCTTTCCAGAGACGCAAAAATAGCTATCTATCCTTTTAAAAATGTTCTCAAAAATTAAAAACATTGTTTAAAAGGCCCCAAATCATAATGTATTTTTTTCCTGGTCCAAATTTTATTTTTCAATCCTCTGTGTATCCATAAATAGACTCCCCCATGAAAGAATTATTGATGTTTTTGAAACCAGAAATCCCTATTTACTTTACAAATGTTGCACTAAGAATATTTCTTTGTGGGCCAGGTTAATGTTTTCGCAGGAGTGCTCTGGACTGCCACACAGATAACCGAGCATCTTATTCTCTTTGGAAGGAGAAGGAGCATGACAAGGCAGCACAGTTAGCCACAGGGAGCTTTCTGTTTTCTCAGAACAGCGACCCCTCCCCAAGCCTGTGTTAAGGAATGACTTTGATTGGCATTCCAGTCTTCCCAGCATTGTGTGGGGCGGTGTAAATGTGAATAATGGAAGTAGGTTGACGAAGAAAAAAATAGAAAGGATTCTGAGGCATCTATTTGGGATGAAATGAGACAGTCTCTCTCCCTCTCCCCTTCTCCCTGCCTGGAAATTAAGATGCTTATCAGGAATCTTTACAAACAGCTGGAAACATGGGGCCAAATCCTGAAGCCTTTCCTAAAAGACTATTCATTCTTACTTGGGCAAAACTCCCATTGAAGCAAGCAGAAATGAAGTATCTGCACGTGCTGATGTTAACAGGATATTACCATTGCCTTCTGTGGGAACAGGACTGGGCCCTAAGGGAGGACTTTGGAATTGGATCCATTCACAATAAAAACAAATATTTTTACTTGATTAAAATGTAAAGTTGTGATTATTTTAAAAAATCTGTTTAAAATGCATTGAGAATATTTTTTCAAATACTCATTACCATAACATTTTGCTGCACTATAACCTTTGGTCTGATGTCTCCTAATTTTGGAGGAGGTTAAGAAGAATGATTCCTCATAAATTCTAATACTGGCCATATTTGGGGGTTAGAAGTTTCAAGATTTTTAGGAACAAAAGTAGTGTGATCATTTTATTTTTTTTCCGCATCAAAATTGTTTTTTAAAATCCAACAACAGTAAACAGTGTCTCCCCAAGGGAGATTTAGATTTGAAGACTGTTCATTATATCATTTGAATAAGACTAGACCTGGCCTTTTGACTTTGAACCACTACCAAATTTCAGGCTGTGAGGAAATTGTTCTACATTTCCTGACAAATTGAGTTAAGCAGACATTAAGTGGGCTTTAAGAAAACAAATGGCCATCTTTATCACAGGTGGACACTGATGGCTTAATGGGGCCTGGGCTGATTGTATCACTTCTAATGGCTTGACGGGAAGCATTAGGGTTTTTGCATAAAGAACTGGCATTGCGAACCCTGCTAACACAGACCTGTCAAGCGTTCTGTATCCCTTTGTGCATGGAAGCAGATGTTTGTATGTATACTATGAACTGGCATTAGAGCAAGCGACAGATGCCTGTATGAATGCCAGGTTTGTGAATTTTTACAGCAGGAGCATGTTCTGAGGAAGTGCAGCCCTGCCCTCTATCATAGGTAATTCCCACTGGAACTTACTAAATCCCAGCTATGTTTTCATTATTTGGTTTTCCTAGCAACTGGATGAATGTGTCTGTCCTGAAAATGCAAGATGAGAACGCTACCAAATTCTTACAGATTTGCAATACTGGGGCTGTTTTGAAGTTATTATTTTCTGTAATTTCCGTTGCACCCTGTAATCTAAACCAACATTCCTCAAAGGGAAAAGTGGTATTATAGCTATCTAATTAAAATGGGTGTTAATGTTAGCCTGGTAACCATTCCCTCCTCTCCCTGCCAGCCCCAACCCCCAAAAAAGAAATGCTGAATTAGATTCAGAGTACTTCATTGCCTTCCACATACAGAACTTACATTGTAGTTGTCTATCAACAATACAAACAGGTAGCTTGCAGTCCATTAAACAAACACAGTGCCCCCCTCACTTTTATTTGACATTTTATTTGGCTATGACAAATGAGCAGCAGTTGGATTATAACATAATTTGTCTTGTCTTTATTACCAGCACAAAGGACACCATTCATTAATTATTCTGCCGTTGCAGCTTAACACTAACTGGAAAGGTCCCTCTTCGGACAGATGGCGGGGACGATGTTATTTATATCAATCAGCCAAAATCCTCAACAAGGATTACTGTTCCTGAGACTAAATGATTTATTTCTTTTTACCTCACCCTCCCTCAACCCCTTCTGCTTTCAGAGATTTCTCTATAAAAACAAAATTTGATAGGAATCTTAAAGCAAAGCCATATTTAACCTGTTAGCTTGCAAAACAACATGCATGTTACATCAGTTTAACTACACAACATTAGTGGCATATTTTGAACTGTTTTAGCTTTTTTTTTTTTTGATCTTCGACTCCACAGAAAAAAGATTAACTGAGGGTCTTGGAGCAGCAAGTTCAGTAAAAGTTTGCCTTTTTTGTAACACCATACTGCTGTTGTCCCCCGAGACCATCAGGATCAGGAAATGGTGCCAGCTGTCAGGATTTCTGTCTCTGATAAGATGAGATGACCCACCTTATTATAGAAAACTCAGCAATAGACCTTTTGCAAGATGAACTAGGATGTTTAGTAAAACTCCAGGCTAAACTGAGGGTCAAATCATACATGAGACAGATGCTCATCTATTCCTACTGGATAAAAGTCTTTATTCAGTATCAAGGGATGGAGGGATTTTACTTTACTTGCCCTGTCTTGTTAATGAGTCTCCCCAATTCATAATCAAACAGTAATAATTTCTACAGATTGAATCCATATGTAAAAATCTTCTGAACGTCTCTTACAGGACTTCTGAAATGGTGCCCTTTCTTACAGACATACTCTTTAGAAAAAAAATCCATATGGATTGTTATATCGCAAGAGGATTAAGACATTTAAAGTTTTATCCAAGTTGCACACTCCGATATAATAAAGACTAAAACACAGAAACTTTTATTGTCTGCAGAAATTATTGGTATAACCTTGCTATCCTGATTAGTTTGCAAATATTAAAAGTCCCATCAAGACAAATATCAGCAACATGCAAATACCCTTGCAGGTTGTGATTAAGATTTTAAATGTATCCTTTTGCTTTTAGTTAATGAAAAACAAAGTCTTGGAGGATCTAAGTTGTAATTTATTAAACATGAAAGGCTCCTTGATGAAATATAGAAATGAGATATATTTTGCATTTCAAAGATTTAAGCTGACAACTTACTTGCATGCAAATAAGAGCAAGATTTGTAAAAATATTTGAAAAGAAATTATTCCTGAATGTACTTATTACAATAATGTGGCATGTAGATAAGAGAAACACACAGCATTAAAAGACATTCATTTCTCCAAAGTCTTAAAATTAGCTTCTTTCTGCCATTGTGTATTAATGTTCTTCTTCAGGAATGCAGCATATTAAAGAACTGAACAGAATTAGTAATAAATTTGTTAATTACAAATTTAAGCAACACAACTGTGTTGTTTTCCCAATATGTTTTTTTCAAAAGCAGAATTGCTAATGCATTTTAATCATTTATGTATAAACATTTGAGGATAAAATATTCTGAAGTTTATCAATTTCAAGAGCTGTTTATTTGCTGGCAAAATAGGGCATGTTATACAACATATATCTTATCATTTTTGCTCATCAAATCCCCATTTGCTGAATGCAAATTTCTCTGGTCTAAGTGCTCTTGCACCTCAATTTAAATGAATAATAGGATAGACTCTATTAAAATCGGTTTAAGGTTGCCATGGGTGACATATCAGTAGGGTTAAAATGAGAAAAAAGGTCACAGAAGCAGTCCTTACAACCTGTTTTTTTTTTATCATAATGAAGCATATGTAAGTATCTATGTAGGTTTAAACAACAACATATGGAAATTGGAGACAATACTTAGTTTGTAGATCTTTTCAATTTTTTTTAAGACAACATATTCGAAAACAAATGAATATGAAATCACACTACCATCAATAACTGGGAATGTATTCAGTTGCATTGAAAATTAGAGAGTAAGCCCCAGTACAGTAACATAGTATTCTGACAGATTGTGGATTTGTAAAAATAAGAGAGAAGTCAAAAAAATACTGTATTTTGATTGTAGCAAATCCTTCATTTCAAGGAACCAGTAAGGTACTCTAATCATATTAACAAAGAAGCCAGAAACTATACCAAAACACCTCATTTAAGAAGAATTTTGAGTCCTTGGCTAACCAGATTTATAGGATTATGCATGCAGTTATTTCATAAGTATTGAAAATATTACCACTTCACAAGGAAACCTTGCTTCATCTATCACTTTTGTGTGTGTTGTAGTCTTATCCTGTTTAAAGCTGAACAAATAACACTACTGACCATGTTGAAGACTTGAGGAATAAAGTAAAAATCACAACTTTTCTGAATTTTTGGATCTGTTTTAAAAGTCAAAATCTATTTGTTAAGGTACTACACTTATTGCTGACTTTTTATACTACTTATGGTTCTCATTTGAATTTCACAGAATCAGATTTTTGTTACAAGTGTTATAGTTCCTCTCTTTTTAACCTATATTAAAAAGAAAAATCTCCTTATTTGCTAAGGTTACAGTGTTAGTTTAATTTTCATAGGAACAGTGGAATATTTTGAAGCGAGTAACATTTACCAAGTCATTAGTTTTATGCAAACTAGGCAGGAAGATGAAAGAAAAAAATATCAATTATTTATAGATTGTTAAAATGTATCTTAGTGCAGTGCTACTGTATAGAAATGACAATTAGCCAAACTTACCTTCTATAATTAATAATGCATACATTATGCTCTTTGGGCAACTAATCACCAGTTCTACAAATTTGTTTGACACTGTTGAAGATACTTATCACATGGGCTTAAAAAAAAACAGAAAAAGGAAAAAGAACAATGCTCTGCCATTCATGGCCAACTTCAAAAGGCTTTCCTCCATCCCAGAAGTGACAAGGTGCTTTCAGTGAACAAAATGGTGATCTACAAATTGTTTGACTATGTGAATGAAACATCAGACTACAACCCAAACATTCCTAACTAAAGAACTCACAAAAGACCAAATTCAAAATGTAAGCATCATACAATCTATTACATTTAGCAATATCTTCGTGGATACAAACTTAACTCTTAAGCCAGTCTACGTGCAGATCTCTGAACATAAACAGGCAAGCGGACTACATTACACATCCTCTTTTTTCCTGTCCCACAAGTTTGAGTATGTGGGAGGAGCACATATTGTATTCATACCTATAATGTTGTTTCATCAAACAGTAGATTCTGAACCCCATATTCTGCTGAATTGAAGAATGATAACAGAATCAGCAACACAAATTCTGTGTTCTCTCACTGCAGTCCCCTGGGGTTATGCACAATTCTTGTTATAATCAACCACAGACTTCACTATCCAGTCACAGGTATCAAAATATGGAAAGAATATGCAGTTTTTGCAATGGGGAAATGTCATGTGTGGCTTCCTCATCCATGATGGTATCCATTAGGCTCCTCTGTGAGGTGTTAATTTTTTAAAGGGTGCTTAAAATAATTTTTTACTACATATTTGGTTACATCTTTATGTTGAGAAACTAACGTTAAGACATATGGCTACTAGCATTGGTTTCCTGTAGGTCTGAATGCCACCACAGTTTTGTAGGTTTCTTGGAAAACATATTTTCCAGTGCTTGTCCTCCTGATTGTTCATGTTTGTTTAGTGATCTATATCATAGCAGATATATAAGTGAATGACTACACCTATAGGTAGGTCCATCCATTTCTCTAATGGCTTTTTGTTTGCAGTAGCTTTTACACACTGGTTATTCATTCTCAATGGTTTCATTTAAAACAGACTTAGGATGTCAGGATGTAGAAGCATGCTGCGCTTAGGAAAACATCACCTTGTGGTCAAATCACCTGTTCTATGGAGATTTAGACCCAGATCTTAATATGGTGTGCAGCTGCCATCAACCCTTGACTGAACAATGGATTCATCCAGAAAGAGATTATCTCCACACTGAGGGTCAGATAAGTCACTATTTTTACTGTGAGTTCTTGGCTTTGACCCATGGACCTCATGGGGAATTTTCACCCTTAATTTTCTCCTGAAGATCCTTCTTCCTCATTCTCCTTCCTTCAGAACACATGTTCTAGTTTCTGTTATTTAAACTAATACTTTATAGCTGTATAAAGGTGGAGTGGCTAAAAGGTTTTTGTGTAACAGATTATTAGATGTCTCACAAACAGACACATTTCTGTCATACTAAGATCTGCACTGGTCATGGGCTACCTGCTAATACACAGGGACAAGAAGTATTTTACTGTCACAGAGGATAACACAAAATATTTTTTCCTGTGGTTTTATTTGTAATAAGAATATTCTTTGCATTAATTTGTGGACAGTCTTGAATGTATAAATATTAAGGCATTGCCAAATATTCCAAGTATCCCTCCATGGCAAATTGTCTTTAAATACTGGCAGCTTTTTTTCTTTTTAACATTTACTTGTGGACCAGAAACACTTTCAGTCTATTGCCCCTGGCCTTCTGTGAGAATGTTAGTTAGTAATGCTCATAAAAACTCAATTCATCAATGTGAACATAATTTGCTATGAACAGAAAGCTCACAAAAGGGTGAATTTGTCAGATAGACAGGTGGCCTGAGATCTCTCCCTGATACTGAATGATATGAATAATAGATTCTGGTAAATGTATGCCAAGACTTGAGCTGTAAACACAGCTGCCTCCATTCCCTTCCAGAATAACAGCTTCGAGAACGAAAGCCCAGGAACCACAGTTCCACCTGAGGACTAAGCTTGTGTACACACGCACACACACAAATGCATATGCACTCTCACGAAGAAAACACGTGTCATAAAAAAGGACACAGCTAGTTGTTTCTAACCTCATTCTCAAAACTCAGGCATGAATGCATTTTAAACTATGTGAAGATTACATTAAAAAAATGTTATACTCTTCAAACAGCTTAATTTTGCACCCACTGAGTCAAAGGGAAGACATCAGACAGCTTCAATAAGTGCAGGATCAGGCCCAAAGATGATAAACTTTGTGATATTACTGCTTATCATGTAAAAATAAACATCTTGGCTCTCTTTGCTATAGCATTATGTACAAACATTAGTTAAGTAAAATCACCTGAGTCCTGCAAAACTCTTTGTTTTCCTAGACTGTAGTATTTTTAAGGCTCATGCCTATCGTAACATTTCCAATTGTAGCTGAATTTTTCAAACATTAATTACAGGGCACAGAGCATCTTAAGAAGCGATTGCATGTGCAAAAGTACCCTTTGTACTTTCCTAATGTTCTGATCCTGGACTCGTATCCAGGTGTATATTAGAGTGGTCTAAAGGCTGCTCTAAATTAAGCCAGCTCCCATTGGCCCCAAGGGCTCACTACAGCATCCATGGTAGCAGTAGTTGGTGGAAAGCAGAGGAAAGGACACAGGAGTTGTTATGCTGGCTGTCCACCACTAAAGGATTTCTCCACTTCAAGGGGGAACCTCCTGTGGCTGGCTACACCTGTTTATAGGCTCTACCAATTATGTGGCTCAATGTGTGACACACTCGAGACTCTGAGTTTTATAATCTCTTTTCCAAATCCTTGCCAGGCACTGCACATACATATAAGAGAAGGACTGTAATGTATATCATAGTATTTTGGGTGGTTATAGTGTTTGTTTTGGTCTATCAAACACTTTTATCTTCATAATTCTAGTTGTGCCCAGAGCTTATCAGAATTGTTCTTCTGCCAAACACGGTCAATGTTTCCTGTATACTTTGACCCATATATGCCTGAACTAAAGCATTTCTCCCCCGTGAATTGAGCCTCATTTTGGCTTCCCAGCACCAAGTGGGCTCCCTTGTCAGTTCTTCACTGGAAATAACATAGCCCAGCAAATGAACTGGGGATTGTATTATCTAAAGCTGATGCATGTTTGTTCTGATATTTGTTATCTAGGGAGGATGTTCTTTATAATGAGTTGGCTAAGGTAAGGGACATATTTTTTGCTCTGCACTCAGAACCGAAACATCCTAAAGCTCCCAAAATGTGACAGAATATTTGAGGTATTGATGGCAAAAGGGAAGTTTTTTGAATAAATGAGAGCCATTGTCAGAATAATGAAAGAGAAATGAGCTATGATTTAATCTGTTTTCTAGCAATGTCACAGAGGAGCTATGAGACAAGCTATCTGCAAATTCAGAATTATTACCCGTACAAAGCCATTCATACACGTTATGACTTTGGGCAAGTACAGGGGACACAGACGTGCCAAAAAACTGTATGCAGATATTTCACTATTAATTACACATTTACACAAGTTCACACACCTAAGTAATTCCACATCCAGTTGACTGTAATTTAAGATCACTATGATATTGGTTCCAGCACTGACTGTTTCTGATTGTGGCATGTGCACTTCACTTACTCCCTCCATTTCTGGTGAAACTCCAATCCTTTCTGGATATCCATTGTAACTGTGGAAGATATATAGATTATAGATCCAGTCTTTTGCATTTTTTTGAGGACAGAATAATCCATTCAGATTCATGGCTGTACACCGCCCCCCCCCTTCCAACATATATATTACCCTGGCACATGTATAGCAAACTTGGATAGAGAAAAATCACAGGTGTAGTGGCCTAGCAGAAAAGTCTCAAACTGTTTTAGTGCCTTGGAACAATGTATAAACTGCTGTCCCAATTACACTGATCCTCCATATATAATCTGTAGCCAATGTGTTCACACTTGTGAAAGGGAGAGGTGGTTACATAGGATGCTGCTGCCTCTGTCACCTCCACTGCTCAGATCTGAGAGCTGTGAAGGTTGGAGGAAGGTATGTCTGGAGTAGAGAAGAGGAGGTAGAGAAACAGCTGCTTTATATGTTCCCTTCTCAGGGCAGATATAATAGACAATTTATAGCTGCCATCAACAGTGATAATATCTCCTATGTGACTTTGCTACATTGCAGAAGGGGTTCAGGATAGGCAGCTGGAAATGGGGCTCAGCCACAGAGAGCACTACATGGAGCAGAGCTCAGCTGCCATTGCTACAGGCAATGTAAAATGGCATGAGCAGGTAAGAGCCACAGAAACAGGCCTCACTGAACCTATGTATTTCATGCAGTATGTAAGAAATGGCAGTTCTGATCATTGGTTTGTCTCCTTTGCACCATCCCTGCTTTAATGGCTGACAAAGCAGTAGAATGGCAGATGCTAAGGACGGATGGAGCTCTTTTCCCTTCACAGTGCAGATCTAAGAGTAGCATAATTCCGTAACTAAGCTAGCTGTGGGCCCACCTGTGAGGGAAAGAATCTGATAATCCAAAGGATAGTGCAATTTTCCTGCTCACCAAGTTAGTATAGAAGAGCTCAGCAGCAGTGGCAAAAACAAAAGCAGCAACAGCAGAAGATGGACATGAGGTCAGTATATGAGGTCATTGAGGTCCTTGTCAGTAGACTTCCTGTGAATGCTTGAATCTGTGGATACAGGTGTGACGTTGGTATACCAGGTACCAGTTCATGCCAAAGCCACTAGACTCCAGCTGAACACTGACAAATGCATAGCTCTGGCTCACCTGTCTGGCTCACCTCTCTCTTAGCATTGTTAAATAAGATATTAGGTTTATAAGAATGTGTTTAGATTTTATGAAATGCCTGTAAATTGCTGCATGTGTTAATCTCATTTAACAGCTGTAATCCATGTTATAAGATTATATTACGTGTTTGCATGTACATCTCTGTAACTGTGTAACTCACCAAACATGAAAGAAACATTAATTAATGTAAAGGCATGCTTCCTACTGAAAGAGTTAGGCCCACTGAAACCAAATGAGCCATTTTGAAACATCAAAGGACAAAGACTTTGTTGATTGCTTCCCCCCCATAATCATGAAGAGGAGACATGCATGAGGACTCTAGGGGAGGGAATTAAAATCCTTGACCAGAAGAAACTGGATCTCTATGCTGTTAGGAATTTGAGAGAGCGAGATTTCTACACATGAGCAAGGGATCCCCAGCTGCTTTGCTTGGGCTACCTGTAGCTGATATATAGAGCTTGCATATTACAACAGCTTCTAATACTTTTTGGAACCTAAGACCATAACTCATGGTTTACCCTGCTTTAACATTGTAAATAATGCTCATTTCTTTATATTAGTTAATAAATCTTTAGTTAATTTACTAGAGAATTGGCTACACGGATTGTCTTTGGTGTAGGATCTAAGGTGCAATTGACCTGGCGTAAGCAACTGCTCCTTTGAGACTGGGAATAACTGGAATATTGTGGGTTTTGGTGTAAGGGACCATCTACCACGAAGACAGGGTGGCAAGACAGACTGAAGTACCCAAAGGGGCTGTCTGTGACTCCATGTTAAGGCTGTTATATTGCTTGAAGAATTCACACTTGATACTTGGTTGGTGAAATCTAAGCATATAACTCTCAACCAGTGTGGACTTTGTGCCCTGTTGCTTAACATTCTGCCCTAAGGATGGTACTCACGCTCCTGAGCCACTCCAGACAGCTTGGCAACAAGCTTGTCTACTGAGCCAGAATATTGCTGTGAGGGTAGACCTGGGATTGCAACTGGAGTTTGACACTTCTGCGATGGTATGGTAAATTGCTGTGAAGCCAGATTATGATGTAAGTGGTTTAAGGATCTCAGTTGTTCATCAATGTGTGGAACTGGGGTTAATGTACAGGGAAAACCAAATGGGATTTCATGCTGCTCATGCAATACTTTCCCAATACCGAACTGGTGAAGTTTGGAATCTTACAGATCTGCCTACATTTGCACAGCAAAGAAAGAAAAGAATAAGAAAAAGAAAAAAATATGAATAACATTCAAATATGAAAAGCTTATGTCAATTTTAAATGCAAAACTGGGCAATCCACTACTCAACTCCCCAAATCTATCAGCTCTCCCCATTAGTTCACACAAATTCATCACTCTTCTGCCCCTATTCCATAAATTCTCCTATCTCTACAGTGCACTAATTTTTCCTCCACCCCATTCCATTAATTTTTCTCTTCCACTGATTTAATTCTGCTCTGAAATCCATTAGTTCTCACCTCTTGCTCCCACCTCATTAACATCCCCATCAAGTTCCTTTGCTCCCCATCTCTGTCCCTCAGTTCTCCTCCTCAGCCAGTTCCTAATTTTCCCAAACCTGTCTTGGAAGGGATGATTAATCGACAAAGTCACCCATTCTCTACCTAGACCTCTTTCTTCCTAGTCTCACTACCCCTCAAGTTTGTCAGTTTTCTCCTTCCTTTTAAGTACATCTCCACCTGGTTCTCCCACATACCCAAGATGATGTTACTCTCCTTTGGTAGTTGCTACAGTAGCTCTCATTGCTGCTACTGTGACACCCTCTCCTTCAAGAGACAGCTCTTCAGTGCTTCCTACCCTGGACTCATTCACCACCTGGTGGCTCTCTCACTGGAGGAGCAGAGAGGAACCCAGGACAAGAAGAGAGCCTGACTGACTGTTGGGGCCCAAGAGAGAGGAGGAAGTCTCGACCACAGATTCTACTCACCCTGGCAGCTGGCCAAGTAAGCCAGAGACTCAGAGTGGGTGTTTGGGCATCAGGGAACAGATTGAAAAAGTGGACCCTCTAGCCAAAAACATGAAGTGAGGCCAATTTGCAGGTGAGAGCTGACAGGTGCATTACATTCAGCCATAGTAATTCACCATCAGGAGGGAAATACGTCAGGTGGCTAGAACATTTATGATAACCACCAGGGAGGCCTGTGGTTCATGGAGAAGCTGGGGCCTGTGGTCAGATGCTGAGGTCAATGTTTTTATAGAGAATATAAAGGTTTTGTTGAAGGGAATGAGGGGTAGGGTGTAGTTAACTAATCATTGATGTTCCTGTGAGAACATTTCTATGGTGACTGGAGTTGGAATTGGAGGGTGGCTCAATAGTCACACTGAGGGATCAAAGTAATGTTAAAATGGGCCATTCACTCACTGACATCACCTGTTGTTCCCATTGCAAGTATATCTCAAGACTCCCTGCCCCCCAAAAAGTGGCTTGTAGTGATATTGTAGATATTCAAGCACCTGCATTCCCCCGTATGAAATGGAAGTTACTAGTTAGCTCACAATCCACCAACAATTTAAGATTTATACACAGACTGCCTGATTTACCATGTTTCCCCAAGAATCACACTAGAACCATAGGGCTCCACCAGTTCAGAATTGCTCTAAAGCTATCACAGAATTGCCCAGCATAGGGGATCCTTTAGTGACTTCTTACAGCTGCCTCATTGGCTCCTATGCCATGTGCTCTTCCTGCAAGCTAGTGCGAATGGGACAGCCAGTGCATTCCTGTGACCCAGCAATGTACAGCTGCTCTTTTAGCTCCTTGAGGCTATCAGCTATTGCCACAAGTTAGATCGGCATTTTGCACACTGGGGTGTGGCCAAAAGATCAGGGTAGTGCAAAGGTGGTTAGAGCCACCTGTTCAACTCCCCAGGACTTCTGCTGAAGACTTAATTAGATCCCATGGTTTGGCCCATAATCTCCCAACAGAGGTGGGCCATAATACACAGGATACAATTTGACAGAAACATCTAACGAAGTGTAAATAAAAAGCATGATAAACAAAGCTAAAAAGCTGCCATTTTTCATTGAGGGGAGGACCTCAGGACATTAAAAATCAAAATGCTATCATTTACATGGTGTATTGACATCCATATCAATGTAAAAAAGTCTGACAGGCTGTCATAGTGTAAACACTCCACAAAAGAATATGTATATACACTTGTAGAAATAAGTTGTTTTACTGTTTACATAGCACCTAGCATCATGGAACCCCAATTCTGATGGGGCTTTTTAGGCCCCATCCTAATACACATAATAACAACAAAAATAATACTACTTATAATTTGGTATGTTGTAGCCTTAACGCTTATGACAAGTTATTCACTTGTTGTTGCTTTTACTACCTTCTCTCTATAAATGGGGGAGAGGAGGAGTTGTAATCCATTAATTCAATAGATGCATAACTTGGAGAGGGAGTATAATGAAGAACAAGTGATTAGAGTACAGGACTAAGAGTCAGGACTGTTTTATGCCTGATTCTGCCCCTTATCTACTTGTGATCGCAGGCAAATTGCAAATCTCTCTGTGCTTCTGTTTATATACATTTCACAGGGAATAATCTTTCTCATATCTACCAACCACACAGTGATTTTGTGTAGCTTGGCTAATTAGCTCATAGTTAGGATCTTAAAGCATTCTTAGATCCCCGAATGAGAGCAGAGCCAGGTGAACAAAAGCAAAAAGCAAAAGCAAAAATCAAAATAAAAAATCAATAATAATAATAATAAAAAAAAATCCATTGATGTGCTTGCAAATCAAACCTGCTGACTTACTTGGCTGATGTTTTTGTATTCATGAACAGTCAGGTGAGCGTTTTTATTCTCCAAGACTCAATCATGAATTCCCGCATGGATTAATATATCTGAGAGTATTCAAGCCCATTTTGAAAACCCTTTCTATTATTGGCACAATGATTTGTCAACTGGTTATAAAATGCTTAATAAATTATGTGCCAAAAGAAAAGTTCTTAAGGGCTAGTATCTATACAGTTAGAAACTGGCGCAATAGTGTAGACACAGCTATACTAGGTCCTATATCTGAACCTTATAAAGGTTATATCTGTGTCCACACCGTGGTCTTGCACAAATGTAACTAGATTGATTTCTAGCCCAATATAATTAAATCAACACAACTGTGTGTATATCAGCCATTAAACTAAGGTAATCTAGTCAGGGAACATGAATAATGCCATGTTACTTAAGTGACTAAATTATAAAAGTGAAAACAACTCAGAGAAAAATGATAGCTACCACTTCAGGACCAAATCACAGGCTGAAACATGTTCACAGGAAGTATTTGCAGAACAATTAAAATAATTATCAAAATAGTAGGAATTATCACCTGTTTGACAGTAATGCACGACCATAAAAAGGCTATGTTCATCACTAGATTCAACCATAATGCAAATAATTCACAAGCAGAAAAAGGCTAAATTATTCTTAAGAGATCATTCAAAACGCTACAGCAAAATATTAGTATAAATTGAAAAACAGGCATTTACATGGTACCTTATTCTACAACTAAGGAGAACATACACTGTATCTGCAGGATAGCAATTTTTTTCCTATCCAGATGTCTCTTTTTCTTTCCAGAAGTTGTAGAGCATTGGACAAGCAATAACAGATGATGAACACATGCATAACTACAAATGGGCAAGCTGATTGTTTTCAAAATTGGTATAAACATTTGCTCTTGGATAGAGATTTAGCCCATAGCAAATCTTTACATTCTCGTTATAAACCTCTGACAAAAAAAAGAGTTTATAATGGAAGTGCTGACAGTGTGAAAACGTGGTTACGGTCAGGAAAGTGAATGGATAAGTGGCATTTTTGTAGTTCCATATGTATACTCCATCAATGATTTCCATGCCTGATTTTGCTAAGTTTATACTTTAGAGCAAGAACTTGTTAACTGCTTCTACTGCCATTTCCACCTAGGACCTGAAAATAAAACTACTGTGCGCATCATCACTTGCAATAAAAATTCTAGAATAAGAACTCTGGCAAAATGGCTGAGGAAAGCACAGCTTGCTGTTTAGCAGTTGTTATTATTTATTTATATTATAGTAGCCCCCCAAAGGCCCTAATCAGGAGCAGGGCCTCATTGTGGTAGGTGCTGTACAAACACATTGGAAGACATGTTGGGAACTGGAAAGTGAGAGAGAGTAAGGGATTATTAAGGGAAAAGGAATGGGTAAACTGAGATGAAAACTATATGGAAGTAGAGAAAGAGTGGAAAGAATATGACAGAGTGAGCTTAGGCAGAAGTAAGAGAGGAGTGAGATGTTGAGGGACCAAAAATCAAATGAGAAAATGGGGGAATAAATCCAGTATCCAAATTTCAAAGTCAAGTAAATGATGATGTCACATGGCTATGAAAGTTGCTTCCAACTGCTGCTTCTGTTCTCTATGTGGGAAGTGTAAAGGGAGGCCACTGGGCCTAGGTTTCACTGGATCTGGTGTGAGAACGTGGTTAGCTAGATGGCCTCCCGCACTCTCAGGTGTAGCTGTTGCTATCTGATTTAATAAACGAACCTGTTGAGTCAAAAATTTCAATGAGGTGGTAGGGTGGGGGAAGCCTCTGGGCCCAGTAATACTCCTAGTATTTTCATGAAAAGGGAAAAGACAAGAAAAGGAAGCAAAAACCAAAAGACACTTCAGACTGGTAAGAACCTCTTCAGAAGTACAGTACAGAAGGTGGCTCAGGACTAATGGCAATATTAAGAATGAGGGGAGCTAATGCTGGGAATTCCTATGTCTCAAAATCCATCAGAGAGAAAAGAGGAGCTGGAAAGGAAGAGTTGAGACACACAATAATGATCTCATGGGGTTGGGAAGAGAACATAAAATGGAATAGATGTAGATGAATCTCTGAGATATTGTTCTACTGTCAAGCACAAGTGAAGGGAAGAAGCCCAACATTGGAGACCAACTAATGGATGTGCAATGGTGTAGAAAACCATTGGTGTAGAAAGCTGTGGATCTGGATCCACAGATCATCTGAATGCTTTCTGGGATGAGAGGTGACTGATCAGGTAGGTGTTCTCCATTTGAGCAGACAGGGAGCCTATTTCTAGGTTCAAATCTGTTATGGCTTATCAGGATGGCTTTAAGCTGTCAACTATGGACTTAAAATAATGAGAAAATTTATATGGAAAATAATCCAGATCACTCATTTTCAACAGAAGGGAGAAACCAGATTCACAAAGGAACTTAGGTGTGGTGATGCTGAGTGTCACCCTGTCTAACTCCAGGTGCCTCAAAAATCACTGGGATTCTGAGTTAGGTGACGAGGCTCCCTATATAATGAATGAGGAAAGTTAGGAACCTCAGAATGGGATTCACAAGAGCCAAGATGCAACATGGCTCCTCGCTTAGGTCAATGGGAAATACCAAACTGAGGAGTATGTGCTAAGGCCCACTCCTCTCAGAGATAGATGCCTAAGTCTGAGCTGAAGGGAGGCACCTCTCTCTGCTTGGCATTTGCACCTGAAAATTCTCTTATGGTTAAGGTGCCTACACAGTTTTAGCAGGAAGACCAGCATGTTCACAAAAAAGGACAACCTTCCTTATAACTTTTCTTGAGCAGTTAGGGTACTTATCTAGGATGTGGGAGACCCCAATTTCAAGTCCCCTTTCTAGCCAATGGGGGAAAAGGATTTGAACTGGGCTCTGCCACCTCTCAGCTGAATGCCTGTGGCACTGAGCTGTGGGATGTTTTGATGTGGCACTTCCTCAATCTCTCTTCACTGAAGCTCCCCACCTTGTGCAGAGCTGGCCAAAGTCCTTCTCCTTCCTGCTCCTGAGTGGAACTGGTCCAAGCCACTCGCCTGAGCCCACTTCTCCCCCATGTGGGGCTGGCCCTAGCCCCAATGCTCACCCCTACCCCCGAGCAGCTTTTTGGTCAAAAAAGTTGGAATGTCCAGGGCAAGGTTTAAAAAGGGAACTGTGTCAGCTAAAACATAATATATCGGCACCTGGTTGTGTTAAGAGCTGTCCAGAATCCTGGGTCACTGTGGGGAGACCCTAAACCTCCACCTGCTTTAGGTGGGGGACTGGGGCTCTGGAACCAGCCCCCATCTTGTGTCCCTGTCCCCAGGGTGCATCATCCAGGGCAGGTGGAGAGTTCAGGGCTCCCCACAGCATCTCGGGTTCCCTGGGCAGCTCTTAGTATAGTCCAGGTCTAGTTTCTGGCCTGGCCAGGGGTGGGAACTCAGGGGAAAGAGGAGAAACAGGGAAAGAAGTCATAGTTCTGCCGCTGGTGCCCCTCCTTCTATACAGGTTCCAGTGCTCCTGCTGGGGCCCCCAAATTGGCTGTGGGCCCGTGTGTTAATCCACCACTGCCTTATATATGCCCTCTCAGTTTGATAATGAGCCATTGATAGCTACTCTTTGAGTATGATCTTTCAACAAGTTGTGCACCCACCTCACAGTAATTTCATCTAGACCATATTTCCCTGCTTTGCTTATGAGAATGTCATGTGGGACCATGTCAAAAGTCTTTCTAAAATCAAGATATATCATGTCTACTCCTTTCTCCCATCCACTAAGCCAGTAACCCAGCCAAAGAAATAAATTAGTTTAGTCTGGCATGATTTGTTGCTGACAAATGCATGCTGGCTATTCTTTATAACCCTAATGTGCTAACAAACTGATTGGTTAATAATTTGTTCCAGTATCTTTCCAGACATCAAAGATAGGCTGACTTATCTGTAATTCCCCAAGTCCTCTTTGTTCCCCTTTTCAAATATAGGTACTATGTTTGCCTTTCTCCAGTCTTCTGAGACCTTAACCATCCTCCAAGAGTTCTCAAAGATAATTGCTAATAGTTCTGGGATTGCTTCAGCTGGTTCCTTAAGTATCCTAGGATGAATTACATCAGGCCCTGCTGACTTGAATACATCTAACTTGTCCACATATTGTTTAACCTGATATTTCCCTACTGTGGCTTGCATTTCTTCTCCCTTGTTGTTAATATTAATGTGTTGAGTAACTGGTCATCATTAACCTTTTTAGTGAAGAGTGGAACAAAATAGGCATTAAACAGCTCAGCCTTCTTGATATCATCAGTCAATAGCTCTCCTGCCCCACTAAGCAGAGGTCCTACACTTTCCTTCATATCCCATTGAAGTCAATGGGAGTTTTGCTATTGACTTAATTGGGGCCAGAATTTTACCCCAAGGAGTGAGAAGAATTATTTAGCATAATAAAGGTGGCATTAGCCAGAAGTAATGCTATGAAATAAAAAAGGGAATATCAGGAAAAGCTTCCAAACAGTGAGATCTATTGGACTGCAAAACAAGAAAATCTAGGCCCACCTACAGTCTATATACATATCCTGAGTATAAAGGCTGCACTGGTTTGTAGTATAATTAACACAGAATTATATCACTAAAACAATATACACCAATTGAATCAACTCCTCTTGAACAGATGAGAGCTCTTAAATTTCTACACTGAAAACAAATAATTTGAACCTGGATAATTAGAATATAATGTAGTTAAAATTATGCAATACTTAAAATATTTTAACTCATTTAAAATTCTGACAGCAAATTAGTTAAAGGTACATCAGTAGTTTCACACGCCTGACTCAAATCTGGTATCTATTTTGTCAATAGGAACACTTTATACAAGCTGGATACACAAGTAGAAAATCATAATGTTGGTAAGAGATAATTAATTAATTCACGCTTCAAGATAAGAGCACTAGGTCCTACTGACCCTACATGTTAATCAGTTGATTGATTAATTGCTACAATCATAATAATTGTAGGGTATAAATCTAAATACATTTAATGATAGTCTACACTTAGAATAAAAATGTTTTCAGTCTGCTTATCTTCCCCGTTTCTTGAATCAGAGGCATTCTTTTTGTCGTAAAAAAACTCAAATTCTTTGGTAAGGGATCTGTGTAATCAGGTGAGTTTACATTCTGTTCATCCCATCAGCATTTTTTGTAGTCTCAGTTTACTGTCTAATGAAAAAATGTACATACATGAAAACCAGTTGATTATGTACAATACTCAGTAGAAGCTTCATCCAAAATCTCTTCCTTAAAAGAAAACCAATGGCACAGACCAATATGGTAGCTGTATAGTTATACAGTGCTTTTTATCCCTAAACACTTTAGAAACTGAATACTGCTTCTACCATTGAAATGCTGTAGCCTCTGAGGTGAAAGCTACAACTGTTCAATAGCATCATGGTAAACAGACAGAAAATGAAGAATACCTGACTCTATGGAAACTAAAGGGGACATTTTTAGAAGGGAGAATGCAATTATTGGAGCTGAAATATGCCCAGGACAATGCTGTCAACACTCCTCACTTTGCAAAAAAAAAAAAAAAAAAAAAAAAGAAAAAGAAAAAACAATCAAACAAACAAAAATCCTATGGGATCTTTAATGACCACATCTCACCCAAAAGACAGAAACTTCAACCAGCAGTACCCTCTATTACAATACCTACTAAATCACGGGTGGTTCTCCTAGAATCCCTATATGGTCACCTATACAAATAACAAAAGTCTGACTCTCAGACTCATAGACTTTAAGGTCAGAAGGGACCATCATGATCATCTAGTCTGACCTCCTGCACATTGCAGGCCACAGAACCTCACCCAGCCACTCCTGTAATAGACCCCTAACCTCTGGTTGTGATACCGAAGTCTTCAAATCATGATTTAAAGACTTCAAGTAATAGAGAATCTGCCATGTACACTGGTTTAAACCAGCAAGTGACCCATGCCCCTTCTCCCCCCCCCCCCCCCCGGCTGCTGACTGCTTAGTTTGAGAGATCTAACCAGATTATGGCAAAAGCAGGAGATATCGCTTTCACAGCAGAATTCCATGAACTCTTGACACCCAGTTCTCTCTCCACAACCTTATTCAAGGTACAATAAGGTTTCTGTTGACTTTAATGGAAGTTACTCAGAACCTGTGGTGAGAGCACTAGGCACCTGAGATTGCCCCCATCCTTTCCTTTGCTTTGTACCTTTTGTCATTACACTAAATAAACCCAGTTATGTTTTACAGACATGAACCTACCATAAGATTGTATTTAAAAAGGTATGGCCCACATAATCATAGTAGCTAAACTAATTTACAAAGAACTGTTTGTTTTTCTAAAAGCACATGTGAGAAACAGTACTGAGGAAGGAAACAATGTATTTTCTTTTCCCTACATGCAGCCTACCTGAAGTATATCCATATATTAATTTAAGAAGTGCTATCATTAAAAAGATAAGTAGTTTTAGTTATTAATTCAGAACAATCCACCACCATAATGATCACCAATTAGCACTCTCATTGGAGAGGGTGGGACTAAAACACCTAGTAACGCTTACAAGTGATCCCTGCATATCAGGACTGAGGTGCTTGGGTGGAAGTGAGATGTTTTGCTGCACCCATCCTGTGGATAAGGAACCACAGTCTCTAGTGCTGTCAACCGGGCATCTTTATCAAGCACTACATTCACATGTTTGGGTCTGATTTTCACATATACACAACAGCCTCTTTATATCGCTCTTGACATGTAAAAAGGGGCTAGAAAATGGAAATTACATTCACATTCACTGTAAAGCCACTCTGAGCACTCTCAGTCTTTTCTGTTGGAGATACTCCACTGTGGATGTATAATTTTTTTTTTAAATCACTGTAATAGTGGGACAGGATCTTGGGTCTCCAATATTCCAGGTGAGTCCCCTAGCCACTAAGCTAAAAGTTATGAGGGAAGTCCTCTTTCTGCTTCTCCCTGACAGTTTTGTGTAAATACATTTATTAGGGCCCAATTCAGTAGACAAGTTCTGAACACACCTACTGGATCAGGTCCTGAAGGCGAGTTAGGCAGAGGAATGTCTATCTTTCCATGGTTTGCAAATTGCTTTGGGGCTTAGGCATGCAGACACCTGGTATGGGCTGCTGTATACATGTCCAGAGGCAGAAACAAAGCTGAGGGAACTTTTACTGAAAAAAAATTAGGTGCTAAGTGAGTGTAGGTACCTACAAAGATAGGGGGAAACTGAGCAGGGGTTTAGTGAATCCCAGTGGGGCCAGATTCTAAGATTTAGGCATCTAAAGTGGCAATTAGGCACTTAAGTCTTTTGTCAAATTATTTTGTTGTGTTATTTCAGAACAAATAGCTCAACTTTTCAAATAATTATTCTGAAGCTATATTTTAGGGAAAAAAAGAACGACCCTAATTAAAGCGTTGATATTAAAATCCATCTGATATTGATTCAACTTTGTAATTTTGGTACTTTAAGGAGCATTATTTTCCATGGATGGTATCCATGCTGGAATTTTGTGCTTCCTGTTTTGTAACGATGTTCTGGTAAATGAATAATGCTAAAATGTTTTAAAGAATAATAAAAGGCACATATTTATACTTTAAGGAACAACAGCAGCAATTTTGTGTAGTATTTTCAAAGAAACATGCAGCTGAGCACATTTCACCGAGTGAATGAACTTTTATGGTCTTTAAAGGGTTATCTGACCTTCTCCTGCTGCAGCTTGCTTGACTCAAAGTTACAGCACTGGAGGAAATAACAGTGAAACTGTACTATAAAAATAAATTACTATCATGAATATTAAGCAACAGGAATATAATAAACATGACTGCTTACACAATTCTGATTTATTGACACTGATTTGCTTGTGAATTATCACACAAAGCACTCATTTAATTTTTCAGGAACATGTGCAAAATAAAGCTTGGTGGACAGTTCCCAGAGACCTTGACATCTGCCACTGAATTCATACTTCATTGTTCCTGGTGTCTACTTTCTCCTGTAGATTGCAGTGGTGTAAATTGCTTCCTTTTTTCATGAGTTTCTTCACATTTCTTGAGAATTTTTTTTTTAGACTTGCACAGTTTTTAAAACTCCTATCACAGAGGTTGAGCTCTGACACAGTGGAACAAATCCAGCTGCGAAATCTCCTAAAGGCTGTTCATGCTTGTTCTGTTAAATAGTGCTCAATTTGAGTCAAGGGGTTTCATTACTATATTTATGAACCTTTTGGCACTAGGAGTTGGGATTTCTGAATGCTATTCATTTTACATCAGTGTTTGGCAATGGGAGCTCTGGATCACTGGCACTGAGGGGTTAAAGACAATAGAGGAGATATTTATTTCCAGATAGAAATCTTGCGTGTATGTGTATAATGTTAGAGGTATGCTGAGGCACTATCAAATAATGGTGGTAGTCAGCAAACTGCCACAGTTGCTAACTAACGGGAATGGTAGGCATTAAGAATTCTCAGCCTATTAAAAGCCTAGTGCCTATATTCTGGATCAGATATTTGTTATCCAAATTAATGGAAAGTATCTCATCTTGAAATAGGATTATTCTCCTTTAAATTTTAAACCCTGCTTTGTGTTTATGTGCTTATATCACTTTATGACATGGTGTGTTATGTGAAGCCTAAGATTATTTGTGGAGATTTCTAAGACAGAATTTCCTCATTTTGCCTGTCATCAGCCTACAGCATATGCCAAAAGACCCCATTTTGAGGGAGTGATTCAGAAATACCATCTAAAATAAGGGACAGCTACAGCTTCAAAGAGAAAACACTTATCTTGGATCAAATCCTACTAACATTTCATTCGATGGTTACTGTCTCCACAGTTTTGATAGCTCTCTGCAGAGGATTTGTATTTGCACAGTGGGCCAGGTTTTTTTTTATGGTAATACACTTAAACTTGCATGCTGGAGTCTGAGTGCATGAGGTGCTCCCAATCTACAGTATGAAGAAAAATGAGCAAAGAACTCAGCTGCAGAGCATGTGGGTTAGTTCTGGGTGAATGTGGAGCTACAGATGCAAAACAAACATGAGCAGAGAAAAATACCATTCTAAAAGTGGCACTTGGTAGCCAAGGGTTGGAACTGCAGAAGCATGTATAAAATTGCCTGCTGGGCAATCCCTCTTTGCTTCTCTCTCCCTTTTTTAAAAATTTAATAAACAAAAAGAACTGCTGAAGCTTGCATGCTTCCCTCACTTGCCCTCAGCACTTACTTACATCTTGTAGGCACCCAAGGGTTTTTCTCCCAGACCCTCTTTCTCCTCAATAGCAGCTGCAGCAATTAGTGATGGTGGACAGGACATTTTGGTTAGAGATTTTAGCTCTTTTCACTGGTCACCCCACACTCCTTCTGCACCCATAACAGCCATCGCTTACATGACACCTTGACTATGCGCTAAGTCCAGACCTTCTGCCTTTTACTAACAGTGTTATGCTTGACTCTGCCTTATTGCCATGTGCACTGTCAGGATGGTTCTCTCCATTAGCTCACTACGCTAACCAGAGTGGATCATATCACTTTGGAAGATGTTTTCTTTTCACTTTGGAGTCAA
The DNA here is from genome assembly GCA_032164245.1 of Sternotherus odoratus. NCBI lineage: Eukaryota > Metazoa > Chordata > Testudines > Kinosternidae > Sternotherus > Sternotherus odoratus. Next base: position 44,837,170 of record JAVMKO010000011.1, read on the forward strand.
GATTCCTGTTATTATCTGTGAGCGCCACAAGGATTTATGCAGACATACATTTGCATCTAAACACTACTAGTTATCCCCTATCTTTAGGCCACTAAAATCTTGCAAAGTCTGCATGCCCGCTTGGCTAGGTCACTTTCTTTTTATGGTTGAGTAAAATACAATTTGAATTTAATCAACATTATAATGGTAAGTGTAGGCATGTGGATTTGTGCCTGGGCTGGTAAATGTTATGGTGATTTGCAGGGCAGCACTACTTGCATACATTGTTTTATTTGATAATGGCCAGACTGTGATCCCTTTAGTTACCTTAGTGAACAGTTGGTCATACAGGCAGAGTTACTGATGTCCATGAAATCACTTGTGTGAGTAACTGCTCATCAAGATGAGTAAGGCATTTTCAGTCTGAACCTACCATAGACATAACCTACATGAGCCAAGTTAATAGACTTACATTTTCAGATTTAAGAGAGCTGAACAGTAACTGCTTGACTTTTGAGGAAGAAACATGTTATTTTATTTGGTTTTAAGATCCTGGATATTTAAAATGTAATACTTGTGCTGGTCTGCATAGTGGAGCCCACCTACAGAAATATTGTTTAGCCGGAAAAAAAAATACAAGTGAAATGCGATGAATTTGTGCTGAACAGGTTGCCTTTGTACTGCCTATTCACTGCCATCACTTTAAAAGGGAGGCAGACTCATGGAATTACTTATTTCTTCCATTCCCTCACTTTTTCTTACTCGTCTCTCCTCTTTTCAGCTGTCATCTAGTACAGCAGGTGCAAGTACAGCTGCCAAGGATGCTTTTCCATGGCCAGATTGTCAGGTTTTCCAGCAGCAGGTTTCCACAATTTGTGTCCCTCAAGAGACAGTATAAACCACATTAACTTTGACTGAACTCTGTCCCACTCTTGGTAGGAACACAGAACCTGCCCTCATACTTAAACACCAGTCTGATTTGACGAATATTTCATGCAACCACATTTCAAACTGTGTTCACTGTAGGTATTCTCTGTAATACTTGTATTATCGTCTGATTGCCCACCATAGCAATATGGTATCATTTCTTCTCCCTAACTGGGCATGTGCTGCTGTAATAAATTTGCAGGTTCTGGCTAAGTCACCTGATGTTTGATTCTCTCAGGGAGAGAGCAGGACTAGTTGGTGGCATTTTAAAAACGTTTAAACTCCTCCCCCCCGCCCCTTATCAGCCACTTGAATCAGGCCTCATCGGAAATATCACTTCTAGAAAAATTCGGCTGCTGTAATGTTTTATGGATTTAAAATTAATTTCTCCTATCACTCGTGCACAAAGTAATTGAGGTTGACACATGCCTACATGGTCCCAGCTACTAAAGGTATTGCCAGAGCCTTACCTTGTTTGTTTTACTGCCATTTTTACCAGGTCTGTAGCCAAGGGGACTGGACTGGCATGGTCTTTGCTGTGAAGGCTGCAGTCACATAGCCTCTTACAGCTGGTGTAAATGAATGTAGCCCAGATTCTGCTCTCATTCATGCCAGAAACCAAAGTGGTCTAGGGGAACACAGGCACTGCACTTAGCACAACTCAGCTAGACTAATGGATCACGAGTGTTTAATTTACTGGTCATCAATTTTTGGTGACCAATCAACATTCATCACAGTAAATATCAAATGAGTAATTTTGGTGCAGATGTAAATGTGCATTCCTAGGTCTGACCCATCACACCTTCCATGTCAGAATTTTGGCCAGAGGCTGAGGAGAAACATAGTCACCTTCTTCTGTGTTGCTAAGCAGTGTCCCAGATACAACAGTATTTCACATAGAGTGTGGTGGGACTAGGACAGCAGGATCTCCTATATGGCAGGGAGCTATACAGACAGAAGAGAAGGGCACGGCATGGAGATCGATCAACACCTCTCATCTATGTCATTTTTTCCTCTCATATCAAGTTCTTTTTTCCTTTCCTCTCAGGTTCCCTTCTCCTTATCAAGGGCTCTGTCATCTTCCTCTTAACCAGGCTGTGTGTGAATGTGCAGAAGCCTCCAAGAGAGGTTCAATTTTGCAATGATAGGATTCTGAAGGTGTGGCTGTATTAGCTGCTTTCCCTCAAGCCATTATTCCTCTTATTCTGAACATTGATCCCTCGGGATGGAAGCTGCACCCATTGCTGACAATGAGGAGAAACAGCTTTCTCCATCAGAGCCTCCACGTGATCCCACAGGGCTGAAGGGTCCAACCTTCCCTCATCAGAACTTCAGTTCATCTATCTTTCACAGGAATCTCATCACAGGTGATAAGTGTTTCCTCGTCCTTTTTTGTTTCTCTTTCCTTCCAAAATGGACTGCCTCAAACTTCTTTCCCTCTTTCCTCCTCCACTCTCTCTCTCTCTCTCTCTCTGAACTCCCCTCCTCCTCTACCAACCCACAGTAATTCTAAGTGGTTTGCTTCATTGCTTCCTTTACCCCCTCCCAAACTTTTTCTTAATCACAAATCAAATTTAGGCTACAAAACCAAAATCCATTTGCTAGGACTGTTTGTATGGACAACATTTCACGCTGCTGAATATTTGTGAAAAGTGAATACAACAGGTGTGCAATATGCAATCTGTTTTTTAATTCACTGCAACATTTGTAAATACTCTCCTTGATATTCGCTCAGCTCTTACACTGTGTAACACCAATGGAGAATCACTCGCACACTAGGAGTGTATCTGGCTGTAAATTAGAAACACATGGAATGTGATAAATGGAACTGAGACACCCCTTTCTTATGGGTATTTTTGGATCAAATGATTTCCTTCTAAAGAGCCAGTGGCTGTTTCCTCTCCTCCACAGATATGGAATACTCTAAGTACAGCAGTTCCATGGAGTGTAGGAGAATGGAAAAAGCATTTAGTTTTACTAATGTATAGACGTGTAGACAAATTTACTGGATTGTCAGACTGGTTAAAACAAAGAGAAAGATAAAGGCAGGATTAAAGCTTAATAAGATCCCATGAAAGAATATGCAGTCTAGGGATTTTGGAGACAAGGCATGCTTCTACACAATATTAGCACCTATCCGCAAGTACCGGTTTCAAAACACTATCCTGGCCTTATGGCACACCGTGATGCTCTACTTTTAAAGGGGTTCTCATTGAACAGATTACCACAGATTGGGGTCCAGTGATTCATTGTCTAAGCAATAAACCATTCATAACAAAGACACCTGTGCAAGCCAGTTGGCTGTAGTCATTCTTGTTTAACATTTAATTATGAATATAATTAGCATGAGTTAAGAGACAGGCCAGGCACGAGCAATAAAATTTCCAGTATGCTAAAAAAAACATCCCACAAACCCCAAATACAACAACAAAATATGCAAGATATTGGTAAGAATATGTCCCTGCTGTGCAAATGTATTAACCCCCCAAAGATGTATGCTAAATATAATTTCTTTTAAGTTTTTTAGTTGCCTTGATACAGTGCAGCAGAGGATATCTTAGAAGTCTGCCCTATGTTTAGAGTTCTGATTACTCTAAAGCACAATTTTTTAGAATTTTTTTTGTTCCTCTCATTTTTAAGGCAATTTCTTATCATCAGCTTTTTACATTCAGCAACTATTTTCTGTCAAGTGTCTCAGGAACTTTGCTTTCCTCCCCCTTCTCTTTGAATTGAAACATACCCCATTACATGAAGCCTCAAAAAAAGTTTGATTACAGGGCAGCATAAAGTCCACAGAAAAGAAAAAAAAGAAGTTGGACTGAGATTTTCTCAAAAATCTTACCTGTGTAATATTTACAGCAAAGCTTTGTGCTAGCAAAAGAAAGGAAGTAGCAAAAGACTGCAAAAATCTCTTTCTAAGGTGGATTTTCATGCCCAAAAGAAACAAATCAAACAAACATCCAGAGCCAGCTTTAGTTTTAGACAAGTATTTTGCAAGCTTACTGCTTATAATGACTCTGTGCAATAGATATCAATCCTAATCTGCCCCACCTTTTTCTCATTTCTCACGAAACATACATGTGATCCTGCCAGCACTCTGTGTGCAAGAAAGGAAAAATTACCTATGAATTTTCATTCTACCCTTTGTTTTAACCAGTTACGAGCCATGAGAGGACCTTCCCTCTTATTCCATGGCTGCTTAGTTTGTTTAGTAGCTTATAGTGAGCAATCTTGTCAAAGGCTTTCTGCAAGTCGAAGTACATTATATCAGCTGGATCACCCTTGTCCCAGGAGTGCCAGAAGATCCCTAAAAGAGAGATGCTGAAACTATGGCCCCTCCCCCACACTGCCCCTTCCTCTGAGGCCCTGCTCCCATGCTGACTCTTTACCCCAAGACTCTGCCACCTGCACATGCCTCTCCAGACCCTTCCCGCATTGCTTGTCTTACAGCTGGTAAAAAGGGGGGGGGGGACCATGGTCCCCTACTCCCCCCATTCTGGCACCCCTACCTTGTCCAAATGCTTGTTAACACTTTCAAAGAATTCCAATAGATTGGTGAGACATGATTTCCCTTTATAAAAGCTGTGTTGAGTCTTCCCTAACATATCATGTTTATCTATATATATGATAATATTGTTCTTTACTATAGCTTGTCTGGCACTAATTGCCAGGATCACCTCTGAAGCTTTTTTAAAAAATAAGCATTACATTAGCTACCTTTCAGTTATCGAGTACAGAGGCTGGTTTAAGTGATAGATTATATATCACAGTTAGAAGCTCTCTGGTTTCACATCTGAGTTCTTTCGCAACTCCCTAAATGTCTCCCTGAGGACAATAGCCACTTTATGACCTCCTTTTGGAACACTAGAGGCTGGAAGGGGATAAGTGGGAGGTCTATCTTCTAGGGAAGGGGATCTGAACAATTTCATTCCCATTCTACCTGGATCTGAGCAGAGAAAGGCCAATTGTACAGAATGAGGAGTGAATTGCAGCCACTGGACACAAATGGCTCATTAGTATCAGAAAGGTTGGAGGAGCCAGCATCTTTCATACAAACAGAGGGTTTGCATACAAAAAAGCTTGTGGGAAGGAGAAGGCGGTCGACCTAAGATACACAACTTCAGCTATGCAGTGTATCTTAGGTGTATCTTAGTTCGACTTACCTGGTCATCCACACGGCAGCGAGTCGACCACTGCTGCTCCCCTATCGACTCTGCTTCCGCCTCTTGCTGAGGTGGAGTACAGGGGTCGACGGGGAGAATGTTTGGGTATTGATTTATCACATCTACACTAGATGTGATAAATCAATCCCCGATAGATCGATCACTGCCCGCCGATCCAGCGGGTAGTGTAGATGTACCCAAAGGGACTGTAGGTGGGAAGCCCACAGCAAAAGGAAATTACAATTTCATTCAGAGAATTGTTTAGGAAAGAAAGAGCAGATCAAAATTCCATAGTCATCCAGAGATACTTAAAATACCATCTAGCCTGTGTCTGGATTAACTCTGCTTTCCAAAAAAGCTTCTTTGGCAGAATGTTATTTAAATTTCCAGGTGAATCTGATGCAAAGCTCTCTCTTGCTCTTCTCCATGAAATGCAGCACAGTCCTGGACTTACATAAAAGGAAGAAATAGCTTCTGAGGACCTGGCTGATTTTTGTGTTTATTGGGTTGGCCCCCTTCACAACCGAGCCTCTTAATGTCTGAAACCTTAGTAAATCTGAGATGGCATGAGTTACAGAGCTATTCTTTTTATTATGCATATTTCAAATTTTAATCTGTAACATGGTTGTGGCTCAAGACCACAACTATTCTTTGTAATGAAATTAAAGCAGACTTGAAAATAAGAACAGCTGAAGAGAGAAGAATGAAAAATGCTGAAGATGCAGAAGGACTGAAAACGAGAAAGAGTAAATAAAAATTTGATTTGATGTCATCAAGAATTAATAAAAACATAATAGGTAACTAGATGGAAATATTTTGAAGAAAAGCTAGACAAAGATTAAATAGAGAGTGACAGCAAAAATTGTTGTTTTTAAAGGTTTTGACAACTAAAACTGTTTTATTTTAATAGAAAAGAGCTGTGAAAAGATTCTTAAAAATGACTCACATCTATGATACTTTTATGTCCTCCATTACCGAAGTATCTGAGTGCATCATAATATTTAACATACTTTTCTTCACAACACCTCTATGAGGTGAGGAAGTTATTTTCCTTCTTTTACAGCTGTGGGGCAGATGCACAGAGAGACTACAGGCTAGATCCACAAACAGATTTAGGTTCCTAGATGCCACATTAGGAGCCCAAATCCAATACTTAAATCTTCAAAGCCTCTGCTCAGCTTTGCCTAAGGTCTCTAGGTGCCTACATTTCTGCCAGTGGGTATGCACACAACTATCTAATTAATACCTGACATTACTAAGCTGCTTGGTGCATAAGTCTGGCTGGATTCACTAACTGGGTGTTTCTCCCTCCTATTTGCAGTGCCTCATCAGTGCCTAACCAACACAAAGCAAAGAGGTGGTGGTGCTCTCTTCTGTCCCAGGACCCAAAATTTCACCCAGGATGTGGGACCCCCATGTTTAAATTCGCCCTCTGCTTAACTGGAGGAGGACTAGGTTATAGATTCATACTTTCCTTCAGGCCCACAGAGCTTGCACTCAGGTCTACTAAGTTCTAAGCTAGTGGCCTAATCATCCTCCCACACACAGATACTGATTAAACTATATAGCTATACTTCGACACATGGCTATGTAGCTTTCCTCTGCTCATAAGGATCTGGGTATAGTATTCTTCACCTGAAATGATACCAGGCAGTAGGCATGATAACAAATACGTCTAGATTTGAACTCATTCTTTTGGGTTATACAATGAAGGTGAATCATTATACCCACACAACCAAAGGCAAAGGACAAAGTACGCTTTTCCATGTCCCCTCTCTTATACCTTTACACAGGACAAGTTAACTACCTACTAAATATCAATGTGCTGCTAGCAAATGGATTTCTTTTGTACTGTCAGTGGCTAGAGTGGAATGGCAGAAGGCAATATAAATCAGATTCAGTGACAAAGGTGATTAAACATTCAGTCTTTGGTCCAGATTCTGTCATCCCTGCTCATGTTAAGCAGAATTTTACTTTGCATCAACCTTATTAAAATTTATGGTGCTACTCATGGATGAAGGTGCTACTTAATGCAAATGTGGAAGAACCTAACCTTACATTAACATTGTTGTACCTACATTACAGATATACATGTGTACCCATAGGGACATGCTTGTGATGTGTAGGCAGCGTTCCGGAAATATTTGTGTATCTAATGCCCAGGACCTCATTGGCTGGAGGCCTTGTTATCTTCCACTCCTTACCGTTTGTAAATTGTCAGATATACTTCATAGTGATATTGATTATCCACATTCACCAGAGCAAGCAAAACTGTATGATTTCCCTGAATTAAATTCTAACGTTATGGCCATATCTAAATTTGTTTATAAGGGGGAATGGACTGTTGAGAGATGATTCAAGCAATCTGACTGACTAATGCGCAGTGTAGTAATTTTCTGGAGCTATGTACATACCAACTGAAGCCAAATGAAACTGAATCATCCAGGAGGGAAAAATATCCATAGGCTTACTGTGTAAGTTACTTTTCATTTAATGCTTAAAATAGCATTAGCATAAGGATAGCATGAAAGTTCCTGGGAATTAACTTCTCCTATCTAGCAGGCTAAATCCTCAAGAAATGCCCTGCTTCTTGATTATTCCCGACTATTACAAATAGCAGAATTTTAGACTACTTCATCTTCCTCACCAAATACATGGATCTAAGTAGTGCTCACTGCAGAACCCAAGGTTTGATGGTGGGATGGTGTAGCTCTAAGTTACCTTTTCTCCTTTAATCCTGGGACTGTTTTGTCCTCTTCTGGAACTCAGGGCATGTCTTCACTAGCAATGTTAAAGCACTGCCATGGTAGCACTTTAAAATAGCTGTGTAGTCACAGCACCAGTGCTGGGAGAAAGCTCTCCTAGTGCTCTAAAAAAAAAACCCACCTACACGAGAGGAATAGCTACCAGTCTGGGAGCATAGCTCCCAGCGCTGGTGCACTGTCTACATTGCCACATTAGAGCGCTGAAACTTGCAGCGCTCAGGGGGGTGTTTTTTCACACCCTTGAGCAAGAAAGTTGCAGCCTGTAACGTGGCAGCATGGACCAGGCCATAGTAAGGGCCCTTTATGACTACTCTGCTGGTCCAGGATCACCAGAGTGTGCTGCACTTTGGCAATACCCCCTGATGGAAACTAGGCATCAGTGACATAGACCCAGCGAGCTCATCTTTACACCACTCAGGGGACTCATCTACGGCAGGGGAATCCCACAATACCTACTTGAGGCTGCTTTCTATCTATTTAATGTTTACTGAGCAATGCAAACTAGCCAGACCGGGGCAGTGTCAAGGGTCTGGTCTCGCGTCATTCTCACTGAAGTCAATGACAGTTTTGTAACTGATTTCAGTGGGATCATAAAAAGGCCCCTATGTTATCAAATGAATTATTAAAAGAACAAAAAACAACACCTCTTCATTCACACCACATACACACCTGACTCAAAGTCTAAAGACAATAACAAGGTTCCATGCAGGTTGTTTTGTAAATTTTTAAGGTTGTAGAGGCAAGATATATAGATTGATTGAATAGATCTCAGAGATTACATTAGATAGATTGATTAGCTAGAAATCATCCTGAGGTGTAATAAAGGAAGCAACAAGGCCCAAGGATTACAAGTAGCAGCAAATAATGTTTTTATCAGACTGCTACTATTTTATTCTTAGAAATAAACTGTCTTAAAACCCCTTCAGAAACATCTGTTCATTAGTCTATCAATGTGTATAACAGCTTCCAGAATATAACAAGAATTAATAATAGTTAAAAGAGCAGAAACATTAATTTCTCATACATAAATATTAAAGCACTAGTAGATAGGCATGCCAACCCCAGTGAAAAAAATGCAGAAATTGGGCTTGTTTTTGACTAAATTGACTTGCAAGTTGCTTGTTGGATAGTTTTTGGTTTGCAACGTCTAGCTCAGGGGTTCTCAAACTGTGGGTTGCGACCTCTCGGGGGGGTTGCCGACCACTTCCCGAGGGGTCACGAGCTGATTTTTCCGCTGAAAACCCGCCGCAGCGATCGTTTCCGCTTTCAGCAGCTTTTCGGCAGACATGCCGACCTATTTCGGGAGTAATTCATTCGGCGGCTTTTCGGCGGACATACAAGGGGTCGCACTGCCGTGCTGCTCAGGAAAAAAGGGGTTGCCGTAAAGGTAAGTTTGAGACCCGCTGGTCTAGCTTGTCTGGCTTGTAGCTTTTTTTTAAGCAAGCAGGGGGGAGGGGGGCAAGGGACAAGTGGGGGAAAGCGGGGGGAGAGTCAGAGGTGTACAGTGGGCCCACCACAATCCCTCACTGCACACCGGGAGGCTCTAGTCACATAGAGCGTTATGGTTCCTAGGGATTAGCTTGATTTTTGGCTTATTGTGAAAGTCGGGGTGCTTAATTCCCCCGTGCAAGTTGGCAACTGTGCTAGTAAGTTGTGTGTGTGACAAGATTTCAAATATTAATGCACGTTTATTGCTAGTTACCTTTATTTTCACCAATAAGAGATGGAAAAAATGAGCTACCAGAATATTTCGCATGTGAAGGCTAACGTAGAGGGTGAGGCCATAAGATAAGGTGAAGGATGAGATCATGGAATCATGATAAAGTGCTTAGGAGTGTGATGTTGTTTTCTTCTAGTTCAGCTGAAGCACAAAGGACTGCTAGGGGTAGTGATAAGGGTGTAGAAAGCCAAGATTTAGCCCCAAAAGAGCAGTATTGTGAGGGGGAGTCTGCACATCAGAAAGAGAAACAGATTAAAGGCAGATAATATGTATTAAATACTTGACTGTGGAATAAAGTAAATGGGATATGAAGCAAAATGCACATCAGGTAGTGCCCCATGTATCTACTATATCCTCTTGAAGCACCAAAGATCCAGCACTTCAAGAGGACATAGCAGGTAGATGGGGGCACCTCTTGAAGTGCATGGAACGTCAGTACTTCAAAGGAACATCTCTTCATTCCAGTGCAACACAGACACTGAAGCTGAACACAGTAAGGAAATGGCTATACTTTATTTTTTTCCTCTTTGAGCATTACAGAGACTGAGATGTGGATCAAACCCCAGAAGATGATCTTTAGTCCTGTTTTTCTTGTGCTATGAAAGAGGATGTTGGGGGGCCATGGATTGAGCCTCCGAAAATGAACTTTTACATGATGCATTTTCTTTGCATTGTGTATTTAACTACAGGATATCTTTAAGTAGCCGAGAGGGGAAGAGAAGGATCTTGAGAGATTTATTCAACTTCATTATATCTGATGCTAGTCATGAAGAGCTTTAGTTGAACCTAAACACTCTTATGAACATAAAATCAAATTAAACAGCACATTAAGGTTTCCATATTCTCTGACTGATGTGCGCGCGCGCACAACTCTCATTAACGGTAATGGCAGTTATGCGTGAGCGTCATTCGGAGAACAGATCCCTAAGTGCTATATTGTTTTTCCTGGAGATTTTTCTTTATTGGGCTTTATTTAAGCTCCTGTTAGGCTTGCAAGCTTTTTTTTTAAAGGGGAAGAAAAGAGAGAGAGAGAGAGGGAGAGAGAGAGACAGAGAAGCCCAAACTCAGATTGCTTGGCAGGCAATTTTTTCCCCAAGCTGTCATAGTCTACAAAGTGAACCCTAAGATATTAAATTTAGAGAAGTGTTGGTAGCACACAACCCCCAGCTATATGTAGCAGAAGTTGCTTTCTGTTTTGAAAATACTGGTTCTGCTTGCAGTAATTTTTTAAACACAATTAATAATAGGTATGAAAAAGAAAATATCACGAATATCATTGCATTTTACATATGGTCAGTGTAAGACACAGTATGCAACCTTGTTCAACCTGAGATAAGAATCTCATTCTTGATACATACTGCTGAACTTTCCCCTCAAAACATGAGTAGATGCTCTTGTAATTCACAAATATGTCTGGCATTAAAATACTGTGGTTGGAGGTACACATATTATCAGCCTAGAATGTCTCTAGTGAAATGAAACAAAATATGAGCATTTTATTCCTTTCTTCAATCTCTCTTACCTGCTTAAGATGAATTGAATATTTAAAATTTGTACGTAGAGAAATTTTTCCAGTTTGATAATAAAATGTTTTAAGATATAATAGACAATCAAAACCAATAAAAAGACAGGAGCAGGGTTAATGGAAAGTAAATCATGTCAGAGATGCCTCTGTACTTCCCTTTCTTTTCTTTTTTTGGTTGATTATTTTTAACTGATAAGTTATTTCACTAGCTGCTACTGTATGTGATGTACTTACTTATTGCCTCCAAAAACTGTTCAAAGAAGCAGTATGGGAACAGTGGCTCAGGCAGCTCTCTGAAAAACATCTTGAGTGCTCCGGTGACAACGTGGATGTCCTCCCACTGGCTGTCGTCCAAATTCAGCTTCTCTTCTGGGAAAACACGAGGAGAAATGGAACAACTGGTTTTAATGAAACAATTACAAGACACTAATTATTATGTTAATGTTTGCCTACTATCATCAGCAACCGTTAACAGCCTTCTGCACCTAGAGGTTTGGTGCTGTGCATGTGTGTGTGTGCGTGTGTGTGTGGGTTTTTTTTTTTTTTTTTTTTTGGTAGGAAGAGCACATTTTGAATGGAATACCATCTGTAGGAATGCAGCTGACAAAAAAACAAGAGACACAAAGAGACAGTACCATTGACACAGTATGTCAGATACATTTATTCCCATAATGCTTCAGTATGAAAATTAGCATCACAGCTCAACATGATTCAAAGCTATTTGGTTTTGAGGCCGAGGGGCTAAGAGTTGCCAATGATGGCCGGCTCAAGGGACCGGCCTAAAGGCCTTGCTGAGCCAACAGGAGACATATGCTAAACATGGCAATAGAAAATGAGTTATTGCTTTACATGTGTTAGCCTTGCTATGTACAAGGGAATAATGGGTAACACTTTTCTCCTTTTTTGCCTGAATGCAATGTCAGCAAGGAATAGAGTACTGTGAGAGAAAGGATATTAATTCCTTCTTACTGCTTCAAAAATATTTTGTTTGGTTTTCATCTCTGGGAGGAAGATTTGCCCAGCAACAATATTAGACAGACCCCTGTTGGCCTACCTAGGCTATGCAAAGCTGTCAAAAATGATAACACACTAAAGACAAACCACAACCGCTTACAAAACTATTTTTGCAAACAACAAAAATGTTTTCTTTTGAAGCTTGACTGAGCTGAGGAATTTAAATATAAAAGAAACTAAATGCTAAAATAAAGTTTATAATAAAAACAAAGCAAGATTATTATTCTATTTTTGTCTTCTTGTTATAAAAATCTGATGTTATTAGAACACAATAAACAAATGAATCATAATCCATACAAAACTCTATGAAAGTGTAAATACCACTTACAATTAAAAGGATACATATCTCTAGAAGTTCTGCTATCCCAAAAATGGATTTGGTTTTTTAAATGTGTAGTGTGACTTTAACTTTTAGACAAGTTTTAGTCTGTGTGCAAATCAAGAGACAACCATGAAAACGATCAAACAAAATCAAAACAAGATAATCCTGGCAAGCTGTACCACAGCTCATTGAAATTGGGTGTTTAACAGTTCAGTTGCACTCAAGTCCATCCTGTTTACCCAACTTTAACATCATTTTTATCATTCCATTCTTTATACAAAATAATGGAAAAACCCGGACACCATTAATTTCAGCTCTTCTAATGATTTTTCTCTATAGAGAATTTGCTTTTGGGCAGAAGTTCAACTTCAGAAGACACATTTCTTTGTGTTTCTCTATAAATGTTAATACATGTTTTATGAAATATTGGACTCAGAAGGTGTCCGCACATAGATAAATTAATGCATCTATGCCTCAATTTATAGTAATGTTTGTCAATGAAGTTGAAACAGTGAACTTATGCTTACCACATGGGTTTTTCTTTCTTTTTCGCTCTTCTTTTTTAAAAAACTTCAAATTCCTACCTAGCCCATAAAAATAATGATTTGATCTGAAATGAATTAACAGAAGGTCTTGTTTAGACCACAGGATCATATTTGATTGATTGTATTTCAACAATTAGCCTTTTATTTTGCCACAGACTATTGAAATAGATCGACAGCGTCTTAGCAGGCCAGCTTTAAACAGTCAACTGTTCACAATAGCATCAAAAAGAGAGACCTAATGGGGTTTACTGTCACTTTAAAGAACAGGGTGGGTTTTCACATTGTTGAAATCTGTCAGATATTTTGAAATGTCCCTCTCACTATGGTGCCACACCCCCTGCGTGTCCTTATAATAAAATTGGTTTTACTCCTGATTAAATCATTTTCTCCCTACCCACTACCATACTTCTCATAATGGACCTGTGTGCTCTACAGCTGGTGTTCTTCCCATGGTACCAATTCTTACTTTATCTTTTAAGCACTTTGCTGCTAAGATCTCATGCAGAGTGCTTATGTTTTGTTAAGAGCTTCATTCTTAGAGAAATAGCTTAACACATGTTCTAAAAATGTTGTACAACTTATTGCTTAAAACACATTTAGAAAATGTATAAGTACTGTAGCTCTGGCACAGAACTTTAAGTAGAAACCTTAAAAAAAACCTTTGTTTTTACCATGCAAGTGTCTTAAATGGCTAATGTGAAATGCTCTGCTTCTAAGGCTTTACGGAGACTTATAGTCCCAGATTTTTGCACCATTTCCAGCTCTTCGAAGAAAGGTGTTAGGAATGTATCCTCTTGAAAGCAAAGGGTGTCACTTTACCCTCTAGCAATAAGAATTTTTTTTTAAAAAAAAAAGTTTGCTAGAAGGGGCAAATGTCAAGTAAAAATATTACACAGTAAAAAACAAATTTAAAAGAAAATATCAGTCTATTCAATGTAACATTTTAATTCTGTTTCTACGGTTGGAGTCACTCACACACTGTAGTGATGGGGCTATATTCAGACCCAAAAGATATGTACATTTCAAATACATTTCAACTAAAATAAAGGGCCTGATCCTATAGAGTTTACTCAGCCACAACTCCTAGTGGAGTCAGTACATGTTTTGCCTAAGTAAAGAGTTGGATCCAGAGTACATAAATCTGGTAACTGATTTCCTTGGGAGTGGAGGATACTTAACACTTCATAGGATCAGGCCCTAAAACTGCTGCTTTTAAAAAGCATTTAATTATTTCCCCACTAATTGCCAGATTATATCATTTTATCTCAGATACAAACATCAACACGTCTAAGGAGCCTCACAAAAATATTATGCTAATAGAATGGTAAGAATGAAAAGCGAAAAGAAGAAAGTCAGAGGGGCCCCATCAAGGCTCTTACAGGGGAAAATTACATTTGTTTTACATTCATGAAGGGTGTGTGTGCTTTTACAATTTTGTCATTTTTAAATCAATTTTGTCAGTAGTTTATCATTTCATTTTTTTCTTGTATTAGTTCCAGTGCAAACAAATATGTGTTCAGATGTGGGTGGCGGATATGCACCGTAAGGGTCTCCTTCTCAGAAAGGAAAAAATAATCCATGGAAAGATCAATTGAAAAATTAAACAAAATAACCAGGACAGTACTAAGACCTAAGTTTTAAAGAGGATCAGATTCATGTATGATCTTGCATACGGCTCTGTCTCTGGAGAGGAGTAGTGATCCTTTGAGCCCTCATCTCAAGTGTTCTTTATTTTGTGAAGCATCCTTTTTTTTTAATGCCATTTTACTGGGCATATCTTCCTGTCATGCCACATTGCCAGTTGCCACATGCCACATTCCCAGAGTAAGCGAATATCAGCGTCCTGCCCATACTTTGTGTGTACCCTTCATGAGGGTCTTTTGCCACTGAATCCACTTCATTTAGTCTAATCAGTGCAATAGTTCCACACCCCCTGCTAACTGGTGATCTGTTATGTGTTAGAACAGAAGGGAAAGGAATATGGATCACAATTTAAAAACAGGAGACCTGGAATTGGTTGAGATAAGAGAGAGAGGGGAGAAAAGTAGAGGACAAAAAGACCAAGAGAAAACATGGAGAAGGATGAGGAATAGGACAAATAATGTTTAGAAGGGGAAAGGAACAAGTTAGGGAGAAAGAAACTGAAGAGAGGTAAGGAGAAAGGATCAAAGACATTTAAATACATAAGGTGGTGGCAAGAAGTGATAGCGACAAAGGAGAGGAACAGAGACAGAATGGGAGAAAATTAATGTCGCACAGTTAGTGGCCATGTTGGTTTTTCATGGTGTATTGGAGATCATTGTTCTACACTGCTACAATGGGATACTGAGAAAGGTGAGTTAGAGGGTGAACAGAGGTTCTTGGTAGCTGGAAAATCTTATTTGAAACCATTTCCAAGATAGCATCTCTTTTTATTAGGCTAATTGGAGGCATTCAAAATGGCCATTTGTTTATTTTGTGGGAAACAACATTCCAAAACAACCACCACCACCACCACTGATACAGTACATTACACGTTCTCTCTCTGGCCTGGGGGAAACCTGAAACTTTTGGACAACTGGGCACTTGGATAACTGGAAGTACTATAAATAGAACTTTGGGATATCTGGAAATTGGATAACTGGAATTATACTGTATGTACAGAAAGAACAAGAGCAGAATGTAAGCTCCTGTTCAAAGCTGTTTTCAAAAATATTTTCTCACAAGAAGGACACTACAGATTGTCATCTTGCAATGGCTCCTTTTGGTATTAAATACTTATATTCTTTTTACCATTTCTCCTCAGGGAAAGCCTTGCACTGTCATATTTACAAAGGCTCACAGTCCCTAACTTATCTGGGAGCTGAAGATGTGCAGAGCCTTATCAATTCCATGTTGTTTGTGGGTCCATCCCCAGCTCACTAAAAGCCAAGGAACCTGTAGGCCAACACGATCCAATAGATATCTTCCACCTGAGAACTCCAAAATGGAGCCCCAAGACAAAACAAAGTCCTGTCCCATGGCAATGGGGAAGGGGAGAAAGGACAGTTTTTCAACAAATGGCCTCCCCTTTAATACTCTTTCCACCATTTTTGTGTGGACAGGTTCGTTTGGAGACACTTCTCTGATCACTCTCTCAATAGCAGCATAACAAAGGATCTACATGGGACAGCTTAGTCCGAGGTAAACTGAATGAGATTCCTGGCCACAAAGCAATGCTATGTCACCTGACCATGGACTATGTGCAAGGCCCTGCTATTCCTTTTTCCACATTGGATCTGAACATCCTCAGGGTTGGTAGGATGCTTGTTTTATTTTAATTTGTTTTAGCTCGATTGACAACATAAATGTATGTTAAAAATGACAAAAACTTGCCCAATTAAAGATGAAGCTGCCTTTGGTAAAACCACTGTAATGGTGGGATCTCATCAACCTTGTCAGGAATAGGGAAGCAACCAGCTATTAGCCTTTTTAAAGTGATGACACTGCATCACTATAAATTAGTGATGGAAAATATCAAAAGCTTTGGAGTTTCAGTTTAAATAAGCATCTAAAAGTTCAGACATTCATCTGAACTAAGAGTGAGCCTTAGAGCGCACTGTATGGAACACCCATCCCATGCAGACCAACAAAGTATTCTCCTCCTTTGTGACATTTCTGTCCAACCTGCATGATTCTTTCTCCTCTTCCCTTTCCTAGACTCAAAGTGGCCTATAGTCTAGATTAGCACAGTCTCTTATCTTTCTCTTCCAGGACCTTTCAAGCAGATAAAAGAAGTGGGAAATACCAGTGAAGTGAATAACTTGGTTGTATTGGTAATATGTTCATGTATATAGTTTCCACCCTGGGTGCCCACAGGGGTGCGGGAAGGACATAAAATATTCATGAATAGCTTTTTGCTTAATTCACCAAACTTTATTGTTGACAGATCTTCATGGATCCAATCAGTAAAACAAAAACAACATTTACTACCCTACTGTGTAAGTCTCCACCAGTTCAAAAGAAGGGCCTCTTAATGGAAAATTGAAGCCTTTACTTTACAGCATTTGACGTAAATAGATGATATATGGATAAAAGGACAAGCAAATAACGTACGTATATATCACTAGTATGCCCATTATCATGGTGTTTAGGTGCAAATTACTGAGCAACTGTAACTAAAAAGCAAAACATTTGTAATGTGTGTTAATGGTGTTGTTTATTCCAGTTCTCTGAAATGACAATTCACTGACCTGAGGGCAAGTTAGAACAACCCAGTGCTAGTAACTTAAATCTTAATGTGTGCCAGAAAGAAATAGGATTTCTATACTTGGATACACTGTACCATATTCATCCTCAGAGTTACTTCACAGAAGTCCATGGAGTCACACGGGGATGAACTGTTCATTGTTTCTGAGGACAGAGATCCAATATAGCCAAAAAAATTGTGATCAGCCCAGAAATAGTAAACCATGAAAACATTAAAAGTAGTTCAAAACTTTTGAGACATGGTCAGCTGGTGATTCCACTACATCAAATATGTTACCACTTTATCAGTTTCTGTAAATAATTGGAAGTATAAAAATATACAGTGACACTAAATGAAGGCTGCAATTGGTATGACAAAACAAGATTTATCATTACCATATTCTTCTCTGTCCTTCTCCCCAAATACCATTTTAAGGGTTAGATGCTGGTATTATTTGTTGCAGCACAACTTGATGACTTGAAACATTAATGACATGAAACAATAATGACAGTAATAAATTGAATTATATTTACAAATTCTTAGAAAATCAGAAACATAAACGGAATCAACTATTATATACTGGAAGAATAGTGGTTTTATATATCATTAAATATATGTCCTCAAAATACTATTAAAATATCTTAAGAATTATCATAAAACATACTATCATAAATTAACCACAAGAAGGAGCAGACATCATAACCTACATCCAGTCTGTCAGCTCTATAATCTGAGTATACTAAGTCCACAGGGCCAGATTCTTGCTTCCACTCCAGCACCACTGCAGCAGCCAGGGGGTCCACGGACAACAGGTTGAGAACCGCTGCCTTGGAGAATATACCCCAGTGGTATAAATTGGCATAGCTATGAGGCTGTTCTACTTATGCCAGGGCCAGCATATACCAAATTACAGAATCCTGATGACTATCACCCTTCCCTGCACCAAACAAATCTCAGATGTAAGGCAGAACCTTGATCACAAACTTTGTATAGCCCACACAAATAAGAGGCATGAGAAATGATGATGATGATATTTGTTCTTATGCAGCTGGGAAGAAAATGTCTTCTTGCAAGTGGACATTTCTTTTTGTGGCATGGCAACTATAATTTCACAGTCTTCAGACACTCTTCTTGTTGCTTTGCTCTTTTTGTTTGTTCTCCCAACTTTCCCCAGTATTCTGCACCAAACATATGTATTCCATATTCCTAAATTCAGCTATTTGATTTCATTAAATTTTCTAGGTAAATGCTAACAACAGTACTCCATATGTCTTGAACTGTAGGGCACAGGTGTCAAATTATTTCTTATATAGGGAGCTTGCTTTTCATTATATATGTTACCACCCAAAGGCTTTCTGTACAGCTTTATTTCTTTGCGTCACCTGATCATTCTGATTTAGTATAGTATAGTATAAATTAGCCAGGGTAAATATCACCCTTTCCAGCTTTCACTCCATTGCCATCTTTTTTGTTTCTGTAATTATGTAGAAAACAGAATTGTGATATAAATTTAGAGTTCATACTCTCACACTTTTATGTTCAGGTCTTTGATAAGACCTTGCTATCACAAATTGGAGGTGGCTAAAATACTACACATTGTTTTGATTGAAGGTTTTTCGAGATCTTGTACAAAGAGGAAGTGAGGCTTGAGGGTGAGACAGTATCTCTTTGTTCAACTCCATGTTTGAAAATATCTCCATATTCCATGTAATTTTAAAATGGATTGTACTATTAAAATAGAATTTTGGGGGGATTCTGACATACAGTCCTTCAGTTCCCTTCCTTTTTCACAGCTTCTAACACTGCTTCTATTTCCAGCTTGTCAAAAGCCATTTATGGCCTAAACATCTATATACAATATAGATATTTTGCAATATTTGGCAGACTTATTCAAAATGTAATTCACTGTCTGCTTGTGGTCGAAGGATCATAAATTACTTCACACATAATGTACCCCAAAGGGTAAAAACTTCTTGGATTAAATTGTAATAATTTGATTAAAGAAAAAGAGACAAAAGTAATTTTTCTAGCTACACTGCTAAGATCTAAACTCAACAAATGGGTTACTGTTTTCCCACAAAGCAACTTCAATAGGCTAGATGTGAAAACAGGTTTATTATAAGTATCCTGTCATAACTAGGGGATCACACATACGTAAAGGATCTAGAAACACAAAATGTGCGACACTGGATCAGACCACTTGCCCATTTAGTCCAGTATCCCATCTCTAGATGTTGTTAATCTCTAATGTTTCATAGGAAGACAACAAACAAACAAATATCCAAGACACTTGGTGCACCTAGTCAATTATATTACTAGGATTAGGCATGGGGAGGAAGTTCCTTCCTGATTCCATAATAACTTATTTCATGGGCAATGGATGATCAACAAACTTGAGACAGATTGATACCTGAACTAAAGTTAAGCAATTCCTCTTTTTCAGCTACACTACCTTAAAGAAAAACCTCACATACGTATTAGTGTATAGAATATTTTACCTATGAATCATTAGTTTACTTTGAGCTATTAGGAGAAAATAAAATTAGGTGCTTGATCCTATAAAATTTAACTCACATGAGTAGTTCCATTGATTTACATGGACTTCTCACAGGAGTAAAGATTATTTGTATGAGTAAGTCTTTGCAGGACTCAGACCCAGGTTTGCAGAAAGTCAGGAGCACAGGTTCATATATGTGAGCTTTATTAAATTCATTTATGACACAAGCCAACAGAAAAAAAGGTATTCTGACACAGTCAGGTATTTGTATATCCCATGTATAAAAGTCAAGGACAGAACCTTTTATTTTGTATAGAATTTAGCTTTTGTTCAGTAAAGCCAAAACAATTCTGTTCATCAGAACTTTATAAAGAACTGTTACTAGTTTCATAATGTGAATCCATTCGGATTATCTGACCAAAGATAAGACTTCAATTGATTTACAGTATCATTCACCACTTTACCAGTGCCACACAAGGGAATTACAGTTAATTGGATTATGTTGGTCTCCACCCGCTGATTGTAGAAGAGAAAGTCTGAAACTGTAACTATTTCAAACAGACCATATCTCTAATCAACCATGGGATTTGCACTTTTACTTATGAATAAGGCTTAATTTTTTTCTCTGTGCTGTCCTCTGGTTTGGAAGAGGTCATTTTAAGCACTTTATTCAAGTTACTCAAACTAAAAGGAAATTCCCTTCATTATTTTAATTGGCTGTTTATAGCACTTATACCTGACCTTTTCTTTTTATATTATTTAACTGATTTATTTGTAGGGAATTGAGTAGTATTGAAAAATGCAGATCAGACTGCCCAGGAAACCAAAGTCTCTTTATCCATGTAATAGAAATGTCCCTACACTGCCTCACCAACGTGCTTCCAACCTCTTCTGGCAGGTCCTCTTTTGAGATAAAAGGATAGGTCAGTCTTCCTCCCCACACACTCAGCGCTTGACATCTTTGCTGAGAATGTCACCTAAGGTAACAATTATTTTCAGTTGTGCTATATAGAGCTAGGAACTCGACTGAGCCTACTAAATTCATGTCAGATAGGCCACTTATCAGCCACCAGATAGCAACAGTGTTCACTTGCTACTAACCTGGGCTAGATTTAGGGCTTGTCTATATGGGAAAGTTATACTGGTATATATTAAGATATTAACTTAAATATTTCCAGCTCTTTGAGGAAATGTGTTAGGAATGTATCCTCTATATTGGATAGATGCCTGTTTAGACACACTTCTTCTGGAATAAGAGTGGCTTTTTTAGTTTACTTTATGTGGTATATAAACTATACTGAAAAAGGCCATTTTTATTTCAGAATAAGAATGTCCACACAGAGAGATATACTGCTTTGACTATACCAGTATAACTATACATGTATAAATGGTAAAACTTTGGGATGAAGACAAACCCCATAACTGGTGACTTAAAGGAAACAGGATCTTTTACTCATTATCAGCCTCCTGAGTTATCAATTTCCCATCACATTTTCTTTTTATGAAAGATACAGGTAGCTATTTGGTTTACTCGGTTTTAGAAAAACTTTTAATATATTTAAAGGAAATGAATAACCCCCTGAACTTAACTTATGTTATGTTCTTCATTTAACAAAAACTTTGTTTAGCTTGCTTGCAGCTAAGACTGAATTTTAATGGGACTTCCTACATATTTAAGGTTTAATATGTGCTGAAACTTAACTGAATCAGGATATGAGATGATCATTTTACATGCATAAAATAAAACTTTCAAGGGGGAAGACTTTATAACAATGAAAAAATATCCTGTTCACATGCATTGGTAGGTTTTCAAATATGAATAATGAAGTCTCATTATCATAATTACCATCTTGATTTGCTCTGTTTCTTTATTGTGAAAAGATCTGGTCCTTATTGATGTTATTGATTTTCAAAGTTTATCTTTAAAATACATGTTTTAAAGTTACAGACTCGTAAAAGTTTTCAAAATGACTCTTTTATTTTAATAATTTATTACTATGTATAATTCAATACCTAAACCACCACACACTCAAATACTCCAATGCAATGTAACAGTCAAATAACCCTACTCAGCTGATCAGATGCTCATTAGGTATAAATTGTCATAACTCTACCAGCTTCACTGGAGCTATACTGATTTCTAGCAGCTGAGGGTCTAAAACTGAAATAGATGCATGTAGTCCTTTGTATGATCATGAACATAAATGGGGTGTTGCAGTGGGTATCATTTAAAAAAATCAACATTTGCCTGTAGTTATCACATTCTGATGTCTGGGATGCCTTAGTCATTTCTTGATCTAGCCATGAGGTGGCATATTCAGATATTAACGTAAAGTAATTGCTTGCAAGCGTCGACTTTTTAATGGCACCTACTATGCGCATATTAAATAAATATTGAGCTCTTAAAAATAAGAATATCATGGCTTAAGGACCAAATTTGTGTTCACATGTACATGTGTCTATAGGAAAGGCGGAGTAAGAAATTATACATGAAGAATCTTTTCACCTCTTCCTTCACAAATCTCTGTGGCATGACTTGCTTGCATCATGCTTAATAGCAGAATGGTTGAGTTACGGGTAGACAGAACGAAGATCGCATGGCATGCTTGAAAACATGGCTCTGCTTACCCTGCTGAAACACCCTATGCTATTCTTTTATTCTGTGTGGACCCTGGCTCATTTAACCTTACATGGAAATAAACTACATGAGGGGCACATGTAAGTACATCAGTAAGTTTTACAGTTCCTCTTTGGCAAAGAGCTAGGCCTATGAAATGAAGATTATTAATGCCGCATGATTAATTTTCCTTCAGTTTTCTCACATTCTTCATAGTTTCATGTGAAAATAAGAGACACAGCCATTTGTGTAGTTGGGAGTAGTTATTAAAGTCATGCCTTTTCCCCCAACCTTACGCATATGGAAATGTTCATCATGTTCTAAGACAGGAACTGCATGTTAATTCATGCTGCTTTAGCTGTGTATAGTTACATCCATATTTTTGGTACACACAGTTCTTCCCCATTGTGAACTGTAGTTTAACCCCTAATATTTTAGTTCCTCTTGTGGCAATTATGATTCCTGGCATGATGAAAAAAACCAGAAGGGTGAGAGAATTCAAAAACTTTGGACGCATTTTACTAGCTGTTTTCCCTAAAATTAATTTTGGGAACAGATGAGCATAACATGACAATTTGAGAATAAAGTAGAATTTTTTCATACCTTTAGTGTAGAGATATACGTAGAGATATACGGGTGCCCCCAGAGATATATAAAAATATTGGGTAGCTTACAGTGACATTCAAAAATTCATACTTCCTTTTGGATACAAAATTATATGAAAAGTTTCAAGACAGCACACAACAAAGCAATTGACAAGAAAGATAGCATCTGCTTTTCTGTCTATTCAAGCTGAAGTTTTTCATTCTAAATGCAAGCAATATTTCCTAAGTTAACATAATTAACTCACAACAATCCTGGAACATCATAATATAAGATACAGATGGAAATTCTAAGCTTTAAAGTGTCTTATAACTGGCACAGAATTATCATTTTTAGCTGAGCAAATCGGAATACTAATTAAAACAGGTGTTTTTATTTCAAACACTTTTGCACACTGTGAAATTACCAGCAGGGTTATTTATGTATTAGTCTACTATGAAGCATAACTTTCTTAAAAAATGAGATGTGTGATAACAAAGTTATGAGATAAAAAGAATGACACTCAGTGCTGCTTCCTGAAACAATAAAAGACCAGTAGTTCAATTAGTTAGTAATTTCAATGTGACTACTTGACAGATTCTACTAATTGTTAAGTTCTCACTAACTATTGCTTTACATAATTAATTATATTCAAACACAAACAACAAAGACATGTGGGCTAGCTGCCCTTTTGACAATGTTTGTAACAAACTGATTTGCTTTCCAAAAATATTTTTAGAACTAAAAGATATTAATCTTGAGTAGAACTACACATTAAAATCCTAGCACAGCTCTACATTTTACCATGGTCAGAAAAAAAATGCAGATTGGTTAACATGATATAATTTCTGCTGCATGCATAATAGCTGAAGTCTTTCTAGTTGAGATCTTTCATATTAATTTAGCATTGCATAAAATTCAGAGTAACAGGTCCAGAGGTCAAGCATCATTCATCATTAGTTGAAGTGACATTTGCAACCCTTCATATAGCAGCTGCTTGAACGGAGAAAAAAAGGTATTCTTTGGAAGAACAGGGGGTAGAACACAATCCTAGCTCTATCTGCGGAAGGGAAAACAAGGTGCCACTATGTCAGCATGGTAATGTGCTTAAATTTAGTGATGTCATTCTTCCATAACCCCAGGAGTCACAAGGCACAAGGCAGCTGCATTCCTGAACTTAGTAGTTCTGGCTGAGATAAGTAATAACTAGAAGTAAATGAATTACACTAGTGTGGTTGTGAACATAGCTCTGTGCATCTAAATTATGATTTATATCAGGATTCTATCTTGTTTTCTACTTGTTAACAAGGCCGTCCTTGTTCTCATAGCATCCTCTAGGCACCATAGTTTCTGGGAAGCCAAATAAGATCACTGTTGAAACTTCAAGACAACATTCCAAGACTTTGCAGCAGAACACATTGGCCAAATTAGGACTTCTGAAGACTGTTAACAAACAAATAAAATCTTTTTTCTTTGTGTTACGGCTTGCCTACTATAAAACCTTAAGATCAGAACAGGAAATGTGATCAATTAAAATGAAAAAGTAATCATCTACACAAAAAAGATGAATGTGTATTAAAAGGCTAATACTTCACAGTCCCTTTGATATATTATTAAGGAAATATATATTTTATATCATAGCAATTTTTATGTGAAACATGCAGTCTCTTTGGAATTATGCATATTTTTAAATCACATGCAATACAAAATAGTTAGATTTTGGGGCTTTCTTATATTTTGTGGTATAACTTTCACATTTTTATTGTACCTGTATTGTATTGTATTTGATTGATTCATGTAATTTATAATCTGTTATTTTTAAAGCATTCTTATATTTAATATCTAGACTATTTTATGGTAAAAACAGATTTGATCAATTTTACAAAGAGAAAACTAATAATTTTTAAAAGTCACCTAGAAGAATGCGCAGAATGTTCAAGGACATTGATTATTATGCATTACGTTTCTATAAACAGCTATTAATTCAGGTGTCAAAACACCTTTCCAGTAGCCACATAGAATAATTTACTAGTACCCATTCTGTCCTTAAAAAATATCTTATGAATGCACTGTCATGGAGAGTACTTACTTCCCTCATCCTGCCTCCAAAGTACAAACAAAACTCCCCTTGACTTCAATGACAGTTCCACGTACCTAGCAATAGCAGCATTGGGCCCTTAAATCAGAAGGTTAATTTCACTACTGATTTGCAAAAATGGTTTAGTGAACAAGTTGGTCATGTACTAAAAAAATTAGTATATAAGATGGCCACTCATCAGTAAGTATACCCCTACTTAAATCAGACCCGACGCATTTCTACAACAATCAAAGAACCAGGCAAATTATTTCATTAATCTTTTGTTCTTCACCTTCCTAAAGAATGTAATAAAAAATACAGATATCAGAAAAGAAGAATGGCTGTAAAAGGAATAGAACAGCAGAGGCAGGATGACTGGCAGATAGGGTTGCTGCATCCCCCTTAGAGAGACTGCTCCTTTTCCACACCTTATGTCTCTTGTACCATAAAAATATGCATAGATGTATGTGGGAGCATCGTAGCAGATTTCTTGGGATGCGTGCCATGCATCTGAGCTTCGAAGCTGGCTCAACGTTGTCACCATTAACTTGCAGTGTACACAGCAACACTTCAGTCTAATTTCAATCAGTGAAAAGTTACACAGAAACTTAGAGAAAAGTACACAGGACTCTGCATGTTAATAATGATTAAATTCAGTATCATCAGCACCATTGCAATGAATGCTGATACCAAAAAAATTCATAATGAGGGAGCACTTCATGCTTTACCCAGTACAGCAATGAATAATGCTACATTTGGACTCCCAATAAAAGAAAAAGGGAGACAAAATATATTCCAATGATATTTTCAGGTCTGCCACCTTCTAAATGACCAAAGGTTGCAGTTTAGTAAACAGTGAAAAGCTTATTTAGTTGGGGATTGGTCCTGCTTTGAGCGGGGGGTTGAACTAGATGACCTCCTGAGGTCCCTTCCAACCCTGATTATTCTAGTTTATTGAGGTGCTCTGAATGTTGTGAGTCTGAGTCAGATCAGACTTAGAAAATAATACAACACAAACTTCAACTATCTCTTACACACAATGGCTCATAAAGCCCCCAATCGGTTTATCTGTCTAGCAATCCATCCACCCTAAACTCAGCCCAGATCATATTTAAAGGATATTCCGTTGTCATTAAGATTGATTAGTTCATATTTACACATTCATTCATTTCACATAAACAAAGTGTGTAGTCATTTAATTTATAGCAGCTCTACTTTCTTTTATTAGATGAGGATTTTTTTCCTTTTAGAGATGAGGAAACAATTGCAGCAAGATGGGCTTTGGATCTTGACAACCACTTTTCCATTAAAGGCAGATCCCTTTAAACTGCAATCACTTTAGATAGATTTAAATGTGTTTTTTAAGTGCAGATGCTCAAAGTTCACCAAATAAACAAAAAACTGCAAGAAAATCATGATGAAAACTCATTTTAACAGTTTTAAGATTCTCTGCATCAACATCATTCATTGGTGACTGGAGAGTTTTTAAAGTCTTTCAAATCCTAGAATTCTTTCAATCACTGCATGCCTTAAAGGGACAGAAGGCCTTAAAATGTGCTCCTTAACTCCCCAGTTGAGAAGGATACATAGAGGAGGAGGTGGGGTGGGGAAGGGGAGAAACAACAATACAAAAAGCATTAATGCAGAGAACAGTGGGGTCTCTCCCTAATTTGACTTTCTCTACAGGTGGTCTGCAGCTGTATCCAAACAGGTTACACTATTGCCTTCCCATGAGTACTACAACAAAGTGGTATCTGTATTCACAAGAATACATTTAGTGGCATGGATTGATTCAGGTCTAAAAATAAGAAAAAAGCATTTTCCAGCATAGCCTGAGGTAACTCTCTGTGCCAGCAGAAGACAGTAGCACTCTTGTCTCACTGGCTATGCATGAAGATAAAGGATGTGAGAAACCTACTTCACATGACTCACTGAGGCACAGTCAGCTTGTAGTTGATTCATTCTATTTGTGTCAGCTTGTACTCCATCGACAATAGCAACAGACTAAACAAAATCAATAAGCAATATTCTGTTTTCCATTGACTCAAAGGTAAATCATATTGGCCCCTGCGATTGATATATTTGATTTATAATGTTGGACGTTACCATGCCTACAATAGGTCTTAGAGACAGCTCTGTGCCAGAGGAAATGTGAAAGATTGCATGTTCAGGGCCAGATACTGGCTTTTAACCATAACTCATGCAGGAAAGGGGCTGGTGGGTCTCTACCACAGGTGGACCGCCTTGAGGAACTGCCTGCTGTAGTTCTGCCACCCAATCAGAATTTACTTCACTGTGGGCCCAATCAGTTTTACAAGTTGGTATAAAGATGAAGTGGGGACACCCACCCACTCATGAAAGGGTAGCTTGCATCATGTATGCTTCCCAGGAGAATTGTACTTACCGTATTTTTCGTCTTATAGGACGCTTCGGCGTCCCCCACATGGATATGCCAGCAGGAATCATAGTATATGTAATATAGCTGTTAGCACCATTCCAGAGAGTAGTCACTTTTATAATGAATTCAGTCTCTGCTTCCCAAAAAGTGTGAATCCCAACTCCATTCCAGGACTCAGGTTTCTTGATACTATGATTCCTGCTGGCATATCCATGTGGGGGACGCTCCGGCGTCCCCCACATGGATATGCCAGCAGGAATCATAGTATATGTAATATAGCTGTTAGCACCATTCCTGAGAGTAGTCACTTTTATAATGAATTCAGTCTCTGCTTCCCAAAAAGTGTGAATCCCAACTCCATTCCAGGACTCAGGTTTCTTGAAGCGCTGTTGTTATGCCAGAGCCACAGTACTAAGCTGGCTTTTTAGTATCTTTATCAACAGTGACTTCCATTTAAGATAGAAATAATGATCCATGACCCATTATCATGGATGGGTGTAAATGAGAGCAGAATATGGCCCTGTGTGGTCTTTCTATCAAACACATATGACAAATTTTAATGAAAAGTCTTCTCTAGTTCTAACAGATGTTTCCAATTTTTTCTCTCCCTCAGCACTTTAAACCACCATCTTTAGTTTTCATGTCTAAGATACATTATTATAGGATACATCATAATGATATACTGTACATTCATATACAGTATCCTATACAAAGACTACTTGATTTATAATTCACATCCAATAAAGAGAAAAAATGGTTTAACTGATGACTAGTGAAATACTAAATGCATTAAAATGTTTGAAAAGAACATCATTTTCTTGTAATAGTGGTGACATAATACAATTAAATATGGATATAAGATAATGCCTCTTATTATTAGGCAAGTGAATATAAATGGGGCAAGAAGAAAAGTAACCATATAGGAGCAAGGGATACAAGCCCTTCCCCTTCAAATAAACCAACAAATGAACAAAAATAAATAAAGTTGAGCATCCCAAAATTGCAAAATAAAGTCTAGTTTTAATATATTTTAGTAAGGCTTTTGTTACGATAGGATGACTCCGTTACAATATCAGAGAGAGCTGTGTAAATTGCTATACAGTAAAACCTCCATTTAACGGACTAATTCGGGCGAGGGGGTGTCCGTTAAATCAAAAAGTCTGTTATTTAATAAAAAAAACAAAACGAGCTGTCGGAGCAGCAGCCTGCCCGCCACAGGGTCGGGGCAGCAGCTCCGCAGCCCGCCCACTGCTGGGAACCGGGGGGCAGCCAGGACCCGGCAGCCAGCCTGCCCCAGTCCCGGCTGCTGGGACCGGGGCGGCAGCCAGGAGCCATCAGCCAGCCTGCCCCAGTCCCGGCTGCTGGGACCGGGGCGGCAGCCGGGAGCCGTCAGCCAGCCCGCCCGGGTCCCGGCTGCTGGGACCAGGGCGGGACCCGAGAGCCGGCAGCCCGCTCGCAGGCAGGAGCTGGTAGCCCGCCCACTGGCGGGAGGTGGGAGCCGGCAGCCCGCCCGCTGGCAGGACTCGGGTGGGAGGTGGGAGCCGGCAGCCCGCCCGCTGGCGGGACTCGGGCGGGAGGCGGGAGCCGGAAGCCCACCCGCTGGCGGGACTCGGGTGGGAGGCGGGAGCCGGCAGCCAGCCCAAGAGAAATGGATTTCGGATGCATCAGACTTGCTCAGAAATTTTGTCCGTTGCATCCGAAGTCCGTTAAATCGAGGTCCGTTAAATCGAGGGTTTACTGTACTGTATAATACATCTATATTGGTTTTGCAAGACCAGTTGCTGAGTATATATATGTAAAATCAGTTGCTGAGTATATATTTTTACTGTTCTATGATGTAATTAATTTTTGAGCTTTGGTATTGAAACCCCCACCCAACCCACCTTCATGCTGAAATACATGGCAGAAATTAAATAAACATAACTCTATGGGTCCAATCCTGCAGTTGTTCCTCATGTAGACTTCCCATTCTATTCAAAGGAACCTTGTAAGTGAAAGAATTGCTGGACTGAACTCTACGTATTTGATATTTAACTCTGCCCATGTATTTCAATTGGAGGAATTAAATAGTAAACCCACACAAGATTATGAGCGCAGTTCCTGCACTGTGATCAAGCACCCAGCACAGTTCAGAAAGGGGTGTAGATAAGAGTTGTTAGTGGCTCCCGAGGCTGGTGTCAATACTGTGCTTGATTGCTCTGTGGTCTAGTTTACGGCAGCTGGAGATTTCTGATTGATGGGGCTGCTCTTCCAATTCCTTTTTGGTAAAAGAGGCTTTGAGAAGTCACCATGATTCCCTGAAATATATAAAACTGTACCTTTACATCTTTTGTGGAGTCTGATGTCAAGCTTTCCAGTCTTCCAAAGTAGGAATCTAGTCTATATTGTATCTTTAGAGAAGAGTAAATTACTTACAAGGAATGGATACTTTTATTTGCAGGTAATTATGGATTCATACACACATCTTTATTAAGAGCCCATTTTTGAAAACCTAATGCACTGACTCAGCCACATAAATTAGCAGAAAAGGCAAATAATCTCCTCTGGAATTGGAGCCAATGGGGTTTATTACATGGAAAGTATCATGGCAAGACTCATACGGTGCCTGAGTTGACACCTCACTGATACATCAGACCAACTTAAATTACTATTATTTTTATGCAATAATAATTATAATTGCAATTATAATATTGTTGTGCTAGGAGCTCCAAGACCAGGACCTCTTTGTGTTAGACACTGTACAAGCATAGAACAGAAAGCTGGCACCTATCCCAAAGAGTTATTTCAGGTTTATAAATATCTGTGCTGTCTTTTGTAGGTGACAAATCTGAGGAATTGTCACAGATTGAAGTGTTATTAGAGGAGGTTTTTAAATTAATTGATAAACTTAACTGTAACAAGTCACCGGGACCACATGGCATTCACCCAAGAGTTCCAGAAGTACTCAAATGTGAAATTGTGGAACTATTAACTATGGTTTGTAACCTGTCCTTTAAATCAACTTCTGTACCCAATGACTGGAAGATAGCAAATGTAAAGCCAATATTTTAAAAGGGCTTTAGAGGTGATCCTGGCAACTACAGACTGACAAGTCTAACGTCAGTACCAGGCAAATTAGTTGAAACAACAGTAAAGAATAAAATTGTCAGACATGTAGAAGGACATAAATTGCTGGGCAAAAGTCAACATGGTTTTTGTAAAAGGAAATCACGTCTAACTAATCTATTAGAGTTCTATGAAGTGGTCAACAATCATATGGAAAAAAGGGGATCCAGTGGATATAGTGTACTTAGATTTCCAGAAAGCCTTTGACAAGGTCCCTCACCAAAGGCTCTTACATAAATTAAGTTTTCATGGGTTAAGAGGGAAGATCCTTTAATGGACTGAGAACTGGCTAAAGGTCAGGGAACATAAGGGTAGGAATAAATGGTAAATTTTCAGAATGGGAAGGGGTAACTAGTGGTGTTCCCGAAGGGTTAGTCATTGGACCAATCCTATTCAATTTATTCATAAATATTTTGGAGAAAGAGGGAAACTGAGGTGGTAAAGTTTTCAGATGATACTAAACTGCTCAAGATAGTTAAGACCAAAGCAGATATTGAAGAACTTCAAAAAGATCTCACAAAACTAAGTTATTGGGCAACAAAATGGCAAAGGAAATTTAATGTGAATAAATGTAAAGTAATGCACATTGGAAAAAACAACCTCAACTATACATACAATATGATGGGGGCTAATTTAGCAACAACTAATCAGGAAAAAGACCTTGGGGTCATCGCAGATAGTTCTCTGAAGACATCCACATAGTGTGCAGTGGCAATCAAAAAAGTAAACAGGATGTTAGGAATCATTAAAAAAGGGATAGAAAATAAGACTGAGAATATCTTATTGCCCTTATATAAATACATAGTGTGCTCACATCTTGAATACTGCATACAGATGTGGTCTCCTCATCTCAAAAATATATATACAGGCATTAGAAAAGGTTCAGAGAAGGGCAACTAAAATGATTAGGGGTTTGGAACAGGTCCCATATGAGGAGAGATTAAAGAGGCTAGGACTTTTCAGTTTGGAAAAGAGGAGACTAAGGAAGGATACAATAGAGGTATATAAAATCATGAGTGGTAAGGAGAAAGTGAATAAGGAAAAGTTATTTACTTGTTCCCCTAATATAAGAACTAGCGGGCATCAAATGAAATTAATGAGCAGAAGGTTTACAATTAATAAAAGGAAGTTCTTCACACAGCGCACATTCAACCTGTGGAACTGCTTGCCTGAGGAGGTTCTGAAGGCTGGGACTATAATCAGAGTTTAAACGAGAACTGGATAAATTCATGGAAGTTAAGTCCATTAATGGGTATTAGCCAGGATTGGCATAGAATGGTTTCCCTGGTCACTGTTTGTCAGAGGGTGGTGTTGGAGGCATGAGAGAGATCACTTGATCATTACTGGTTAGGTTCACTCACTCCAGGGCACCTGGCATTGGCCACTGTCAGTAAACAGAATACCAGGCTGGATGGACCTTTGGTCTGACATAATATGGCCTTTCTTATGTTCTTATATTAGAAAGATTATTGCATACTTAAGCAAAGTTCCAAAGGATGTAAAATTGGGAAATCAAATTTTCCAGCTATGGAACATTATAGGAGAACATTTTCAATGCACATTAAAAATGCATTACAAAATCTGTGGTTCACTTTACTTGTATTCAAACACCTAAATTTACCCATACAAAATCAGGTAATTATGCTCTTAACTATCCAATTCATGTGAACAGATGGATGCACCCACACATTTTTGTGGGAGCATTTTTGGAAGCCTATAGAAAATATGGCCCTTAAAGATTTTAATAAGGTTGGCAAAAACATAATTTGCATAAAATTATGTGGTTCCAAAGTCTAAAATTACTTTGATTTAAAAAAATGAAAACTGGCAAGGGAATAATCCATAATATGGTCTAATTACATTTTTTCTTAAAAAAATTAAATGGTCAAGATCTTAACTTTGATAATATTTATTGTTCATGCACTGAAATTAAGAAACAGAATTGTATATAGATTTTATGTTCCTAAATATGTATTTAGCTAATGGAATTCTTTTACCTTTGATTGAATACAAGATAGTATAATTGTGAGTGCATATTTCATTTATAAATTAGAAGTCCAGACCTCTATTAACGTTATTTTTCTAAGATTGAAATGCAAACTGAGTAAAGCCTGAAATTGCTAAGTAAAGCTGATTTTCCATCATTAACTTGCCTATATGTATATATAAAAATGCAAGTGTATGTATATATACACACACACGCACACATCTTTTTAAATGATGATTGATGAAGGCAAAGATTCAACACTTACATCTTGGTCCCTACATCTGACAGACTTGGCTTTTGTCAGCTTGTCTCAGTATCTTCATATTGTTTTTAATGCTGTAGTTTTTATCTTTATTATTCACTGAACGGGCTTCACCATTGTTCAGAATATATGTGTCAGTTGTAATGTATACAGTATTGTAAAAATTGTTCCATTAACTGATCAGATTTTCTGTTAGAAGTGAATATTCTCTGTCATGTTCAATAGAAAATATGTTTAAAAATAATACTTCTCTATGCTTTGTGATATATTGTTACTTCTTTGTTTGTAGAGGTTACTTACATCAGTAACTAAATACCTCTTTGTTCTTCATCAATCAGAATTGATCAATTATAAGACTTGTGAAACTAGATCAAAATTCTAAGCTGTATGGTCATGTTACCACTCATATTATTACTAAAAGCCACATCTATATTCCAAACTGGGATACCATAACCTCTTTGTCATTTTCCAATAAAAAAGACCATACCAAATAGGCAGAGCACACCGTAATTAGCAGCTGGCAGAGAAAGCTGTAAATCTGTATGAGTTCTGAACGATTTGCTTACATTGTTGCTTTGTTGACAAATGATGCTGTACATGTTAATGTTCCTGAAATGTCCCCATTGCACCTGACGTGCCAATAAATGCCAGCCAGCTGTATGAATTATGGAAATAAGATTTTTGTTTATGAAGGTATCCCAGACATTTATTTTACTGCATGCCTCTTGACAGATTTAATGTCTGGAGTTACATTGAGAAGATATTTGTTACCTGACATAATGGTTAATGGTAACTTTAGAGGCTTTTTTTTTAATGATGAGACTAATATATATATATATATTTTACTTTTACCTTGTGGTTACACATTTTACTCTGAGGGTAAAGCTTGCATATTTTAAATGAAGTGATACTAAATTGTTCCTAATGTACAATAGATTGGATATAAACAGCGCTGCCATATATAATAAACCAGAATAAAGGTCTCTCCTTGAGCTACTAAAATGGGGATGTTACAATAGGCTTTCTATTTTTTCATAGATTACTTTTTTCTCCGGTATGTGATTTCTAGTACCTCATTAATGTACAAAAAACCTATACAAATCTGCAATTTTTAAGTATTATAAAAACCTCATAACATTTATTGATAGCAAAATCAATACATTATTCATTTAATATGTTAAGGCAAGTTGGCGAAAGTTTAAGAACATTTACATTTATTAACTACCTTTGACATTAGGTAGAATTTTAACCCGAAAACCAGTTACTGGTCTCTGAATTTTAAAAGCAAAACGTTCCTAAACAGCACAAACATTAAAGTAAAAACTCACTCTTTTTAGCATTAGAGAAGCAAGGACTCATATCCTGAGCCTGATCCTTCTCACTCTAGTCAAGAACTATATTCTCAGGGACCACCTTCCTGAAACATAAACTTTGATAAGGCTAGAAACGTGCTATCTTCAAGATACACATGTTTGCAAGTTACTCTCGAGTTTCCTCCAACATGTATTAATTTTTTTTTTTTGGCTGAGCTGTATTCAGAAGGCGCCATAAAGAACTCACAACAACACTGCTGTATGAAATGGCCAGCAGGTGTTTTGTCCTCATGGAATTTAAGCATGTCATTCTTACTACTCTACAACTAAGGAACCTGACTCCAGCACTAAAGTGGAAAATTTTAGCCCTACCACTCTTCAGTTCTTCCTTTAGCTGCATACATCAGTGTTACTGTCAAGAGGAACAATAAGCAAAATATTTATTCCATTGGGAGCAATTTTATTGTCTTTCCTGGGTTCATTTCCAGATTTAGAAGCTTAAGCGAGCAAACTCAGCTTGTTCCTTAAAAGTTCAGATATTACAGAGTCTTTGTAACATTTATATAAATGGTGGTGGTAACTAAATTAACCAAATTCACTCTGCAACTGCAAATCAGTCTCAACTGCAAATCAGTCTTTACTAAAACGTTCCCTTCCCCTCACCATCTAAAAGGAGAGAAGGGAAAAAAGAGTCCAGATGGTTAAAATTATTTTAAGAAAATATTTAGTGGTTACAGTTCAGTTCTTCTGGCCCACATTCTCCACTACAAAAAATGACACCCCACATTTACTGTGTTAATCATTTTCCAGAGTGCCAGCCAAATATGTACATAGGAGTGCATCTCTCTCTCTCTCTCACACTCACTCACACACACACACACACACACAGGGCATCATTAGTGACTCCATACATAAATTGCTTTGAATTTGAATTTAAACTGGCCTAAAAATCCCACTATTTCACACTTTGCTATTGAATTTAATCCCCAGATGTAACAAAATGAGTCCTCCGAGGACAGCTGAATTTTCCTTAATATTCTTTTGGTAAAATATTTGCTAGTATTTGCAGAGGAAACATTTAAAATTGATTCCCTAATTGCAAAGGTTCCCTGATAATCTCACTTTTTGGGGAGGGGTCTACAGTTATCACAAACTCAAAACTTCAGACAATTTTCAAATGTTTCATTTAAATACAAAATGAATTATCCACTTATTTGCCATAATCTAGTTTACCTCCCAAAAGAAAATCCCCTGGCGATGTCAAACTCTGCTAGATGCCTCTGTTCTCCGCTGTTACATCTCTGGCTCACTAGTCCTCCATCCTTGGTTCCTGGCTACACCAATGCCATATTCTTGCCGAATTTACTTTGCATTTCACCAGATAAAGAAGCTGCAGCAGCAGAGGAATATCAGTCTGCTTCTCAGGCAGCTTTCAATGCAAGTTTACTCCCCAACATGATCTCCTCATGAGGCCATCAACAGGAGGCAAGGAGGGACACAAAGAAAGAGGAAGTTTCAACAACAGGTACTTCAGAGACAGAGCTTATGTCTTCACTAAAGACTGTGAGTCCCTGTGCTGTAGTATAGCCAGTCTGTGGAATGCTGAGTGGGGGAAAGTATGGATAGTGAAGGTAGCTTACAGAAAGCTACCGTGAAGGATAACCAGAGGGTTTGGCCATGGAGAGGACCAGGTTTATAGGTGGAGGGAGGCAGTCTGTGCAGGGAATCAGGAATAGGATTTGAGAGCTGGGATGGGCAGTAGGGTTCCCCTCTCACTCCCTGTCCTTCCTGCCTGACCCGCTCTGCAGCCTGTGTGCACAGGAAGCTCCAGTCCAGTACAGTTTGGCAGAATGGGCCTCCACTCTGGTGTATCACAGAACGTCTGCCAGATGGAAAAGCTCTTTCTATAAGAGAGCTGCATCCTGCGCTTCTCAGGCAACTTGGGCTGGGGTTCTTCCCCTTTACTGCCATTTTCCTCTCAGTTCCAATATGGAAGCAACCAAAATGCAAATATATAACTCCCCACAAACATACTCAAATACACAAACTTAACATAGATCACACATTTTTTCTTGTAAAAGTAACACATCTTTTAAGACTACATAGATCATTAGAAGGAATGTATCTTAATACAATCAGTTGAGACTTGGTTTCCAATTGTGAGGAAATGGATGTGTTGCTTATATGTTGGAGTAGAAATGTGTGTTTGTTGTAGAGTCGCATATACTGGGTATAGTGATGGTTGGATGATAAGGCACATGAGTTGATTTGGGTGTGGATATTAAATGTTTGTTTATGTGGTGATTTTCCTTATCTTTCAGAAGTTGTGTTGATCAAGCAAAATGGCCTTGACAAACCTTAAATAAAATTAATAATAAAAAATAATGGCTGGATTACATACATTGCCTTATTGTAAACTGAGAATAACCTAAGTAAAATCTGTGGAGCTACACCATAGATGTGTGTGTGTGTGTATATATATATATATATACACACACACACACACATGTACACTCCATCATTTAAATACACCAGAGAAAGGGAAAGAAGAATCAAGTCCATAGCGTGCAGTCTCCAAAAGGTTAATCCCTTCTGTATTTGACATAGGGTGACCAGGCAGCAAATATGAAAATTTGGGACGGGGTGGAGGGTAATAGGAGCCCATATAAGACAAAGACCCAAACATTCGGACTATCCCTATAAAATCTGGACATCTGGTCACCCTAATTTGACACTACTGCCTGTATTTTCTCAGAGGAGAATTAAGGCTAATGTGTGGCAGAGGAGTAATGTATGGAAGCCTGTATTATTTCTCCCTCCTCTTCTGTGTACGTACACAATGGGAACTCAACATCCAATACCCATTTTCCCTTCCACAGGCAAGGAATTCATTGAAAGTAATGGGAAGGAAATTATAGTAGTCTCACAGGTCTCTAACAAGAGGGTTCTGTGTGGAAAAAATTACTTGTCAAGGCTTCTTATGAAATGATACAATAAAAGTAAAATATATCATAAAGAATAGCTGAAAACCTAAAATGCTTACATTCCTTTTCCACCATTAAATCAAACCAGATATTGGTAAAAGGTGCAATTTTGACTGGAGACGTATGAAGGTGATAATATTCCTATTTCTTGAGGTCAGTAGTATTCATAGACTAGACATATGATTCTAACAAACTAACTCATCAAGGTTTGCATTACTTTTCTCTAGAATTTTCTATTTAAAATTTAGGTAATCTTGTTACTTCAAAGAAAATAAGCAATAAACATACAAGCAAATAAATAAATACAGTAAATGAATCATGATTAAAGGCTTGAATAATTACAGCCTTTGTGGAGCATTTTTGTAAGTAGTCCCATGGATTACTCATGTGGAAAGGGCTCCTCAGTTCAGTCCTGAATAATATATAGTCCTCTATGGACTTGATCTCACAAAGATTTTGTAATCTTTAGTATAGTTGCTCATGTGTATGAGCGTTTGAAGGACTCGGCCCTAAGGTATTAGAGCACACTCCACTAGAGCATAATACAACGTAGAAAAGCAAAACCAAATAATGGAAAAACAGTATGGGACTGAAAATAATGAATTTTAGTAATAAATATGCTGCTGAACAGTAACAATGCAGAGGATGAATGATACCACATCAGGCTACTGGTCCACAAAGTCTGGTCCAGCCTCTGCAGTGGTCAATAGCTAATGCTTCATAAGAAGGCTCCCATGAAACCTTGCCTCCATGAAATCTAAAACATTTGGCTCATTGTGTAATGCTAAACATGGCCTTCCTGACCCCTATGACAATCACATTTGAGGGGGATATGAGTCTCTGAAGAGTGTTTTTCCCCCTGATATTCTTCAAGGTAGACTGAAGGAAGTGTGGTGTAGCAATGAGAGCAGGGAATTGGTAGTCAGGATTCCTGGGGTCTATATCTAGCTCTGCCGTTATCTGATTTTTAAAAAAATTAACCATCTTTAAAATAGGTTCTTAATACTAAATTGCTCCACAGAAGTCTTATGATGATTAATATACAAAAATACAACACCAGAAGTTTTCCTTTTTTTATTAACTTGTGAAAACACAGAATTTTTCCCCATGAAAGTGTAAGTTTCTTCTCACTTATCCCAAATGTTGCCCTGGTTACCATTAGCTAGAAGGGTCAACCTGAAGTACTAATATCAAGGGCAGATCTGGTGCATAGTGTTAGAACTACAGAACACTGATTGGAGAAGATGAAAACCAGAGGGTAAAAATGTTTCTCTTCTCTCTGATGGATTTTTATTTTTTCAACTTGCTTGGTAGTAAGGCAGAAGAGACCAAAAAAGGACAGAAAAGAAAGGCAAATACATAGAAAACATTGTTTTGGTGTATTTCTGTTTTTCTTGCCAATCTTAAAATGGCACTTTGAGTTCACAGCACTTCATTTACTGGAGATATTAATACACATATAGTGTATAGCATACCTGTGAAAGAAAGCAATTTCCACAGGACAGAGGCTCTTTGATATTGTTACTTCAACCAAAACTTTGCAAAGCATGAGCTTGGTTTTGTGTGCAACATATGACTATTTGTTCTTGGTCTTAAAAACTTTGATTTATTTAACTGTTGCCAATGATGTGACTCAGGGAAAGATAAAGAAGGAAGAGGCTGAAAGAGAAAAATGCAGCTAATGTCTTCATCCATTTGATTACACAGAATTATATGATACAGCAATTAGTGCAGTATGCATAAAAATGTCTATAAAATAAATATCAGTATCAAAGAAAGAATACAGAAAAAACATTGTTAGATATATGCCATGATAACAGCACAAGCCCCAGTAAGACAAGATAACTAAACTGAATGGTAAGTTTGAAGGTGTTTTTTCTCTCTTCAAATGACATCTCTGATCCAGAGGTTGTCAACCCCACCTTCCATCTTTCGCAATTGTAAAAGAGTTGTAAATCTTTCACTCTCCTTTAGATACCATTTGGTAATATTTCTCATATAGCTGGCTTTTCTTCTTCTTCTTCCTGGTTTGCCTGTGCTCTTCCCTAATAGCATACGTGCTGGAATCAAATTGTTCTGTGATCAGCGATCAATGTGTTCACAGACAAATTTTATTCTTTTAGGTAGTCTCCAGTAATTGTGGTGTTTAAAAATTCACCCTTCTCATGAACTCATCGTTTTTAGTTTTTGTTATCCAACTAATTTTTAGCATTCTTCTGTAGCACCAAAAAGCAAATGTTCTCAGTGTCCTTTTTACGAATACAGCTCCCATATCTGTACAGGAGGGTTGATGATATGTAGCATTACAGCAACCTAATGTGGATGTGTAGTTTTAACTTTAGACAACAGTTAGAAGCCTTTGGAAGTTACTGAATACAATTTTGCAAGCTGCATCCTCATGATTTCTTCATTGTACCATTTGCCTGATATGATTAAACTCCCTAAGTAGGGGAAACTATTCATTTATTCCACAACTTGATCATCCACATGCTGGCGTTGTCTACCTGCATTACTGTATTTACTTATCATCATACTTGTTGTCTTTCTGATATTAATTGTCATTCCGTATTTCTTGCTGGCATTGTTCAGAGCAATGAGTATATTTGAATATCCTTTCCTAGTCAAAGTGATATAAAATAGGTCATTGGCATATTTTATGTTGTTGATGTATACGTAATTGACCTGGTTGGTGTCTTTTAAACTTTCCCTCATTATGCTTTCTATGCATATACTGAATAGTTGTGGAGATAGAATACAGTATTGGCATACATCTTTTTTTATGCTGCAATACACTGATATTTCATAGTTTATTTGGATTGCTGTTTTCTGCCCCAATATCCTGTTTTCTGTCCCAGATCCTGAGAGTTGATATTACATTTTTAAAGACTGCGTGTCATCTTGTTATGTTGGATTTGTCAAATGCCTTCTCAAAATCCACAGAGCATATATACATTTCCTTTGGCACTTCTATTGCACACTTACATAAGATCCTCAAGCCAAAGAAGTCTCTCTTTGCCTGCTCCTGAGCAAAATCAAACCTGACTTCCGCTAATTCTTGTCTCAAGATGTTGAGGGTGCTGATGATTTTCATTCAAACTTTGAGAGTGAGGCTTATCAGGCTTATAGTTCAATTTTGTTCACATTCTCGAGCATTATTAAATATCAGTAGAGGAATGAAGACTGACCATCTGAAATCCTCCAGAAATTCTCCTTGTGTGTATATCTAATTGAAAAGTTTTAGCAGGTACATTTTAAAATCTTCATTTAGGGATTTTTGCATTTCAACCACAATACTATCCTTCACCAGGTTGCTTTTCCTTGCTTTATACTTTTTTGGCATTTTTTCCCTAGTTCCTACATTGTAATATACAATATTTTTCCTTCTCCTCTTTCAATTTTGAGATCTGTCAGATTTCCAGGATTGTCAAGAAGTTCCTTCACGTATTCAGTTCATCTCTCTAGGATGCTGCTGGTTAGCATACTCTGTCATTCTTAGCTTTAATGCAATTAATGCCTTTTCTTTACTTCTTTATTTGTCTCATAATTCTTTTTCCAGTGTGACAAATCTCTTTGTGATTGTGTCTGATTTCATATTCCTTGATTTCATCGCATCTTGTTTTATCCATTTTCTTTGTCTTTTTGCACACTTTTTGAATTTGTGTATCTTGCTGTACTCTTCACTTCTCCTATCTTCACATCTTAAACTTTTTTAAATTTTCCTCTTCAGTGTTGTATTCATTGGACACATCCAGTTTGGTTGATGTTCTATCTAATTGCATTCTATGCATTTCTTGTTGTTTTTTGACTTTATCCACATTAATCTGTAGTCTTTTGTTCCTTGAAGGTTGTTTAAGTAGTGTGTTCGGATTTAGTCTCAGCTTTATGGCAAGCAGATTATGATCACTTCTGCAGCGTGCTGCTAGGAATGTTCTAACATCTGAAAATGTATTAAAATCTTTCTGATATTAAAATGTGATGTACTTGGTTCCTTATAGTACGTTATGGTTTGTCCCCCAGGCGTCTCCATGTATATAAACTTCTCAAGTGATGCTAAAACCACATATTGCAGATGACCAAGCATTAAGCATAAGGAATGAAAAAGGAGATAGACTGACTGAATATGCAACAGGAGTAGTCTGGTATTCTGCACTATGTGATTTCAGCATCACTTGAGAATAAGGAGTTAAAGTATCACAAAAAAGATAAGAGGTGAAATTTTGTCCCTATAGATGTCAATGGAACAACTACCATGGAGGAAGTTGAGAGAGCTCACAAATATTTAATGACATATATTCTGGAGAGACAATTGGAGAAGCAAGTAAGGCTTTTGGTGTTATAACATGGAGATGTTGCATCAGAAAATTTTATTCCCAACCAGCATCACAGCATCACAATGCAACATCATCAATTGTTGCATGATAAACAGGCATGCTTTGCCTTCTGGGAAATATGTCAAGCTCCACTGCCTTTGGAAGAGCAGAAGCAATAGGCTTTCTACATTTTTTGTAGAAAAGGCAGAGCTACATTCTAGGGACTGCTTCACTTTTTAAATCATTTGTGCCTCAGAAAAAGTAGAGATATGATTGACATACATACACCCCATGAGAGACGACTGATGTTACACTTCTTTCATGCTGCCACAGAGTGATTTTGGTTATTGGGATGTGCAACCACAGGTGCCAGCTTCCAACTTTCCTTGTGGATGTTCAATCCTTGCTCAGCCCCAGAACCTCCCCCCCCCCAGCCACCTCTTCCCCCAAACTGCCACCTTGCCTCTTCCCATCCCCGCTCCACCCAGGTGCTGCTTCCACTCCATCGAAGACCTTATCCCCATCCCCACTTTACCTCAGCCCCTTTCATGCCTCTGCCCCCTCAGTCCTGCTCCCTGCATGCCTCCTGCATGCAATGGAACAGCTGATCAGCGACAGGTGGGAGGCACGGGGAGGGAGGAGGAGGAGTTGGTCAGTGGGGCCACTGGGGGAAGGGAGGGGAGCTTGATTACTGGTGGGTGCTAAGCACCCACTAATTTTTTTCCATGGGTGCTCTAGCCCTGGGATACCTATGTGTGCAACCAAGATGATCCATTAAGAATTGTGAAGGTGGGATTAAGACTGCAGTACTAGCAAACCTAATGACTCCCTTGGTGCCATGAATAAAGAACAATTTCAAAATTAATGTCACTGTGTAATAATTTGATTTTCTGCTGACAGAACAAAGCACTGAATCCTGCCAGGTGCTTAATGCTTAATGCTTGGTCATCTGCAATATGTGGTTTTAGCATCACTTGAGAAGTTTATATACATGGAGATGCCTGGGGAACAAACCATAACGTATTTCATATGAACTTCAGTGTGTCCTAAATTCCTATTGACTTTAATGGGAAATGTGCATGCTAAAAAACTTTTCAGAAGGTGACCCTTGGGATATTTTTTCAATTGAATTCATTAAGCATAAGCAAACCAGTTTTAAAGAAGAAAGAACCACCCTGTGCTCCCAGCAAAACATTGTCTATTTGTAAAACCAAAACTGAGCCAAATAAGTCTGAAGTATTTGGATTCCAACCTCTTACCTTATGTTCCAGGATTGGTTCAGACCAAAATAATGCAAGAAAGATTGCTCTCCTGGTATCTCCTACCAGGACAGGAAGTGAAGACGCAGAAAATATCTTGAGAAAGATTGTTCTAACAAAGTGTTTATTCCTGTTTTGCACAGTTCAAGAGGTTCAGATAGTTCAGAGAAACATCCAGCCATTTGGAATCTTGTTTTAACTAAATCTGAACTCTGAATTTTGTGAGGGTTGCTCATCGGTATTTATTATATGCTAAATCTTTTTATCTTAACAAGGTTTAGTAATGGATCAATCAGAGAGTTTTCAAATACAGCAAGTTGCTTTTTACAGACTATTACAACCTGGCTCAGTTCCCTTTTGGACATTTACCAGTCTGTTGTAAGTGGACCCAGCCCCTGAATCCTTGGGGCTTCTCTAAGCCTAATGGGTCTGGACTGAGTGTAGTCACTGTTCCTAGTTCTGTGTCTCTGGGGTACACTCTCTGGTTGTCTGGGTCTGTCTTGGAATATGGGATTTTGCAGGCCAGCTTCTTCCAACCCTGGAGTGCTTCAGGCCTCCCAAACTCTTTAGTTGCTCCCACAGGCTTCCACCTTGCTGTGGGTACTCTGGCTTCTGTCTTAAACACTTTAGGGACCATGTGGCAGTTAGGAAAAGACTAGGTTTAGCAGAAGCTGGCCATTAAGAGACAGAGTCAATGGCCCTTGATTGTTGTCTTGCTGCCTTATCAGAGACTGTCCTTTAATGAGATGTCAAGCACCTTTCTGAGGCTGGACAGCTGCTTGGAATACATCATAATAATCATGGCTTGGGTGAGTTAGACATTAATTCAATACCTAACACAAAATAGATGCCCTAGTCCAAAATGGAGGCTACAATACAAAATGGAGTTCACAACCAGACATATGATGGTTAGATGCTGTATGGCCATATTGAAACACGATTAATAATAGTTTTAGTTCTAAATTAATGTTAGCTCTAAAATTATGTCAAGCATTTAAACTTGAAATTTCCATAAAAAAACAAGAGATAGATATTGAAAAGTTGTCAGTTAAAACTCTCATTGACTTCAATAGTTTTACTTGAATAACAAAGGTTGCATGATTAAGTCTTGAAAATATTAATTTTGTTACTATTATTAACTAGCAAAAATACCCGGCGTTGCTCGGGTCCGTCGGAGGTGGGGAGGGGGCAGAGAGCTGAGAGAGTGCGGGATCCGTTGGAGGGGGGAGGAGGCAGAGAGCAAACCTGACACCCCCACCTCACCCCCCCGACCAAACCCGATACCCCCACCTCACTTACCCCTCAACCAACCCCGACTCACATTTTCACCCCTCCACCCAAACCCGACCCCCCCACCTCACCCCCCGACCAAACCCAACACCCCTACCTCACTTACCCTCC
This sequence comes from Sternotherus odoratus, assembly GCA_032164245.1. Lineage (NCBI taxonomy): Eukaryota > Metazoa > Chordata > Testudines > Kinosternidae > Sternotherus > Sternotherus odoratus. The sequence goes on from JAVMKO010000011.1 coordinate 44,881,129, forward strand.
GACCAAACCCAACTCGGGTCCGTCGGAGGTGGGGAGGGGGCAGAGAGCTGAGCGAGTGCGGGGTCCGTTGGAGTGGGGAGGGGGCAGAGAGCTGTGCAAGTGCGGGGTCCATTGGAGGGGGGAGGGGCAGAGAGCTGAGCGAGTGCAGGGTCCGTTGGAGGGGGGTATTATGACATCATAACTATGTCACAGAGAACAGCAGCTGCCCAGCTGTTGTGATTGGCCTTTAAATAATTTCACCCCTGGAGGGCGTCAGAGGTGAGATTTGAAAAGTTTTCAACGCTTACCCTGATTAGGACCCTAAGACCTATAACTGTACCAAATTTCAAGTCTCTAGCTCAAACGGAGGAAGGAGTAAGGGAATGTACATACACGCATACATACACGCATACACCATTTGACTTTTATATATATAGATTTATTTACTGTTGTTGTTGTTAATTTGTATTACCATAGTGCTTAGAGGCTCTAAGTTACTTCTGTTCCATTCTATGCATCCGATGAAGTGAGCTATAGCCCACGAAAGCTTATGCTGAAATAAACTGGTTAGTCTCTAAGGTGCTACAAAGTCTTCCTTGTTTTATTTATGGATACAGACTAACACGGCTGCTAATCTTAAACCTAAGTTAGATCAGGTCATCATTGTGCTAGGTGCTATATAAACACATTGTATGAGACTTTGGCCAAAGAGCTTACAATCTAAGTAGAAAAGACTCCCCCACTCCCCCCCGCCCCCCCAAATAAAAGAGACTAGAAAGTGATATGGAGAGATGAAGTAATTTGCCAAAGGTGACAAAATAGGTCAGTGATAGAGCCATAAACAAACCATAGGCCTCCTGAGTCACAGTCACTACTGAGTCACTACTAGTTGTCCTGCTATGTTGAAAGGATAGGAGACAGGTCTTGACCAGATCTAGTATTTCACCAACTAAAAGGGAGGGAAGGTGGATGCTGCCTCAGCCTGCCCTGAGTAAAAGGGGGAGTTAGCACACATGGCTACCCCTTTTAAACCCTTCTGCCCACCCGGTTTCCAAGGGATAAAGTCAGTGTTGTCACGCTGGCCCCTTGCCCCCTTTTGCAGCAGTTGGATCTCTTTCCCACACCAAGCCGTAAAACACAGTTTCCTTCATTTGGCCAGCCAGACAAATCCCATCATCCCCCGCACCCGCTTAAAGGTGCAGTGCCTTTCAAAAATATAAATGTTTTTTCTTAGAATTAAAACATAATAAGATAAAAATTTAAAAGTTACTTGTATTAATAGTTTCCTGACATAAAATATTTAAATTAAAACTGGGTAGTATAACAACACCACAGTACAATGAAAATGTGGAGCTCAGTCCTCCAAACACTTATACAGGTGAGCATCTTTACTCTTGTAAACAGTCAAACTAAGATCAATGGAGAGTAAAGTAATTCATATGCAAAGGTATATTCAGGATCAGGCCCATGGCCTTGACATAAATCAACAACGCCACCACCGTTGGCATAGAGAGAGTAAACAGGAGAGTCCTATTGAGGAAGACTCTGATTTTGGGGAAGGCAGACTCTATGCATTATTGACAGTATTCTGTACTGCATGATGGAAGGAAATTTCTATATCAGCTCTTTGAAATAACATATTAACATGTTTCATGTAGAGTGAAACCTTTCCGGTATTTTGCATATTAGATAACAATAACATAAGGATCAGGAATTTAAAAGCAAAAGGGCATATTATCATATTTCAGTTAGTTTTCATATACTGCTTAAAGTGCCGTAATGATATTCTCTCTCATACATTTACTTTGTATGATGTCTGTCAGAGACTTTTTCTGTTTTAAATGGAGAGATTGTTGTAAAATAATTACATTTTATATTATAAAATTAAACAGCTCCGATATTTTTAAATGGTTTAAAGATTTGAATATGCTCCAAATACTTTAAACCCTTTCTGTGTGTTGCTTTTAAATACTTAGTTAATTTTTGAGAATTAGTATTTATCCTGGGGTTATTTAAAATCTCTCCCTCTCAATTACAAGCAATCTAGAATTTCCAATTTCACATTGGGAAATTAATAATTTGAAATTCTAGAACAGATACAGTTTATTTCTAATCTTGCATTAAACCAGGAAACAAAGGGATTTCTAGAATAGTGGGAAATAAGTTTGTCCAAAGTGGAATTTTATTTGCTTTTTAATAAATATACTATTGACATAGTGTACAGTTCAAATATATAAGCAAAAAATTCCCAATTTGGCTAAATGATCATATTTCTTCTGAGGACATACTGTAAGCATTGTATAGTCATTGCTATCCAAAATGCTGTTTTATCCGAGCTTTAAATTTTACTCAAATTTGAATAAACTGCAGAGCTAGCAATTTTGCTGAAGAGCAATATCAAAATATGTGCCTCATGGGTCTAAAAACCACAAGTTATTTTAGCTTTTGTAAGAATTCAGGGTGTTTTTTTTTTAAGCTGAGCACAGCGAGTAAATAAATATATACATTATCTACCTTTATGACCTTTCTTTTCTGAAAACAAACAGAGTCCATCATTTGTGACTTGACTTTCCGTAAAAGTAACAGTTCATAAAAATCTGCGAAACTACTACTGGGAACAAACAAATTAAACAATGACAATGTAATAAAATAAAACTGCTGTTGTACTGCTATGGTGGAAGAATTGCTTCTTCGCTGGGATTAATACATCTTGCAGAAAACAATTTTAAATAATGTGTAACATATGGATTCAGCTTTTATTATTCTTCTAAAAGAAGACAATTATATTTATGTGATAAACTGTTCAGTGTTAGTAGCATAATGTTTATATTACTGGCCACTTAAATACTCTTTGGCATACTTTTATAAGGAACAGCAGTCTCCAGATCTTTTGAAATCCATCTTACAAAGTAAGTCCTGTCTGTTACTGGAATGCAGTGGCTCTTACATACTTCTTCCTTTGCTTACTGAAAACAAAAAACGTACTGCAGGTAATTTAGTTGTAAAATGGAATGCATGTGAAACTTTCTAATGTTTTAGATAGACGTATACAGTTAATATGTTATTTAAAGGGTTTTTTTTCTTCCTAATGAAGAGCATGGAAGGTCTGTAGCACTTGAGAAAATGGATGAAAGTCAGTTTTCTATTTTAACTTTTGGGAAAGACGTTACCATCATACAGTATGTACATTAGCAAGCCTTTTAGAGGTATTTTTGTTAATCTTCTCATCAGCCATAGGAATGGATAGCTTTTACACGCTCCTTTTAAATGGAAAACATTACAATAGGAAAGAAAGACTTTGGGGTAGTTTTCAAGGAGCTGCTTTTGTCCCCTTTAGATTGTAGATACTTTTCAAAAAGGATTACATAGAAACATTTATCTCCACGTCTTCCAGCTTCTCTGAGACTAAGCTGCATACATTAAAAAAGGGGTGTGAAAAGGTTCCATATTATTTTCTGTTGCTGCTGTGTGCATAGACTTTATTGTTAGCATCAGCCACAACAGAATTTCTGCATTGCCTCAATCCTGCTACCAAATATTTCATTCGTATTACAAAATCAGCTCAGTGACTATGTAAAGTGAAACAATATATTTATTTCAATCTATTAAATACAAAGAAAATAAGAATAAGTATTTGAGCTTGGAAACTATTTGTGTTCTAATTATTCACTCCTGAAGTACAAGTTTAGTACGGCTAATAATCCAGATTTCATTTGCTCTAAATGTTAAGGTCATTGCAAAAGATAAAGTGAAGGGAATGTCATTTTAAAAAGTGGAACCTAATGGAAGTGAATCTGCGTATCCAGTTAATTTGGGATTTATTATCCCTGTAACTAGACTTGCAACTGTTCTGAAATCATGTTGACTGAAGACTTGAGAGCAGAATGAGTGGATGGCTACCCCCACCCCCATTCTCAAAAGAAACCCTGTGCCTGCTGCTTCCAATTTAGTGCAATCATGCCTCTTACTGGCCAACACAAGATGCAGCATTAACTGACACATGCAAATGAGTATTCATGGAGACTCTGAAATGTACAATAAAGAATAAAGACGTGCATTCTGTGCAGAATTGTTTTCTTTTATAAAACGGAATCCAAAAGAGAATGCCATTTCACCCCAAATCTATAGACTTTCTATGGTTACAATCTGCTGTTGAAGCCAGATATTAAAAATGAAGTGTGGATAAATGGATAGAAATGAAGTGTGGATAAATGGAGAACTCCAGTTTCCAGTGCTGTCAATCTTTCACTGGCACTATATTTGCTTAAAGAGAAATGATCCAATACACTCTTTCTTTCTCTTTCTCCCTTCCTTCCTTCCTTCCAAAATGGCACTTTTAAACACACAAGGAGGATATAAATAAAGCTGTTCATCTTATGTTCTCTGTTTTATACAAAGACTGCCTAAAGCTCTCCATTATCAAAAGGACATATACATCAAATAACATAGCAGTGCAAGCTTCACTATGCACCTATTTCTCAAAGTCTCTGAAATTTGTTCGGAGAGATCCCTTTTAGCGGTGAAGGACAGGGTAGTACAGGTTCCATTACCTGTTTAGCTATTGGCACTTCTGCTGAAATTGTCATCAAGGATACCATCTGGTGCAAGCTGTGATGACAATCAAGCTGGGTGCTAATATGCACACCTGTCCACAAGGGCTGCATCTAACAACTCTTTTCACATTGATGGACTTGATTCACCCCATAAATGGTGCTTGCAGCAGCCAGGATGTAAGCTCCCCAATGGTGAGAAACCCGCCTGGAGGAGCAGGAAAAGTTCTGAGCTGAAGAGCTCAGAACTGTCTGGTGTAGACCACAAAATGGGCAAAAGTCAATCTCCTGAATTATATTTTAACCAGCAACCCAGAATGGAAAGGTTAGTATTTGTTTGTTAATCACCTGAGCCAGTGTTTCTCAAGTACGGTGACACAACGCCTTATGACAACAGGGGTAGCAAGGGGTCTTAAGGTGTTGAAAATTGTATTACAATCAAAAGCAAAGAAAATCTCATTCCCCCATTTCTCGCACATCTATATCTTCAAGGTCACGTATTCTCACTCAACCTTTGGAAACTCACACACAAATTATATGGCTTATCATTGTTATCAATGATATATGTACTGTAAAAGTAACAGTAAAAATGTAAGGGGAATGTGATTCCACATAAGGACTTGCCAATCTGAAAAGATTTTAAGGAACACTGACCTAAACAACCATATTTGCTAAATCCTAATGTTAGAATAGAATGTGTGCATAGCCAGTTGGCCAATTTTCCACAACTCAGCCTGAGTTTGGGCCTGTACAATGCTACTTGAAAACCCTAAAGAGGTGGAAGAGGATGATCTCATGGCTAAGGAAAAATATTGGGACCGAGAAGATTTAGGTTCTATTCCTCACTTTCCTGAAGACTTCCCACATGATCCTTGGAAAGTCTCTTAATCACTCTACCTGTGAAATGGGGATATTACTCCTTCCATACCCTCACAGCAGTGTTAGAATAAATCTATTTATGGATGTGATTGCTCAGATGATGAGGATGCTATGGTGATGAGCTTCACAGAAGTGACTACAAATTTATAATAACAACAAATATTAAATAGACAATAAATAATACATAGAAATATATAGAAAAGAATAAATAAAAAACCCTTCAGGTGTATACCTTAGAAGTTAATTAAATAAACCAAATTAAGGCCACTCTAATTGTGAATGAGATTCCACACAGGTTTAACTAATCCTCTTTAAATTCACACCTTTAGTTAAATTGGATCAACTTTCCTGAATGTCCCCAGATAGAGCAGCCCTTACTTTCTGTGGGACCTTGGGCAAAACTGTTAACTTCCCTATACCTCAATTTCCTTATCTGTAAAATAAAGAGAATTGTGCTGATCTGCCTTTGCAAACTGAGATCTAAGGATGATAAGTGCATTGCACATGCTAACTATTATTTGTTAACATTATCAGCATTGAGCTTAGGCTTCTACAACACCATATATGTGGAAACCTTCCCTTTCTCCTGTTAGCACAGGCCTGACTATCATTAGCATCAGCCAGATTAGTGTGGAGAAAGCTGCGGGGGTTAAGGAAATTCCATTTCCCTTCCACTCAGATAACATGGGAGCAGGATTTGGCCCATTAAAAATAAACAGAGAAAAGCCCCTCTCAAAGATTTCTCCTGTGATGCAGCAGCTGTGTCCAGCAAATCATCTTATTCTAGCACAAGAAGAGTTTTGGAATTGTTAGATAACCACAGGATAATATTAATGCATGTGTTTGTGTGTGTGTGGTTATTATACTCAGCCACAACTGTAGTGTTCAGAACTTGTGGTGGAGACCCTTGCCATTAATAGGAATTAACTACCACTTCATATGCTTTGATTCAACCATAACTAAAAAAAATATTTAGTAGATGCATTTGGCTACGTCCTATCATGCTTTATATACTGTTCAATATTCAAATGAGTTAATTAAACCAGATTATACTCTATATCTTGCATTTATACAAAATTACAATAGATGTTTTATAAAATACCAACGTACATGATTTGTATGCTGAATTTTCAATATTTTTTTTATCAAAAACATGCACCAGAAAATGCACAGTAGAGACAGTTTGGAAAAATTTATTATTAATGCACTTTTTCCTCTTCTGCTGGAAAAGAAAGAATTTTGTTGTGCATGTTATAAAATGTTAAATATTAGCATTATTTAAAGTTAATAGGATGCCAAAGAAAATGACTAATAATACATTATACAATTAGATGCCTTTCATATTAGTGTATCCATTAACAAAATAAAATACATTCAAACAGAGGAGTTCTGATTTGCAATTTTTAGCAAGAATTGCCCATGTGTAAAAGCTGAATTATTTATTCATTTTTTGAACTGCTGGATACATCAGTTTGCAATTATTTGCATTATGTTTGAATGCTTTGTCATGTGTCTTTGATTCAAAAAATAAAAATACAAATCTCTTTTTATAAAGGCATTTTCATTTACACAAATGCTTTAAACTTGCAAAGTCCAAAGTATTCTTCCCCTCACCCCTAAATTAAGTGATTCATCTGTCATAGATAGACTGGCTAGAAATACCAAAGACCTCCATTTTCATCTGCCAGCTACTACAGATGTCTGCTTGTTATCACTGTTTAACTTAGGCCTCTCAATACAGCGCTCCATGTCTCTATCTTGACCTTCTAAGTGTATTCTTTTTCCTGTGCATAACTAATTCCATCTTGTTCCCAGCATAAAGATCTCAAGTCAGGCATTATGTAGTTTTTGCCCATAGTTATTTTTATGCCATAACATGCTTTGTTTCTGCACCCCGAGTTCTACTTATTTTAACGTCAGTTATTCTGACTTCTCAGTTGATGTCAGCATTGTCCTTGAATAACACATTTTGAAACCATCTAACCTTTGCTTTATTAAGAACCCATTTTCAGCACTCCACAAACTCCATGTGATTTTGACCTCACATGTTGTCCTTTTCCATCCCCAGAAAAGTTTGTGTAATCTATAAAAGACACTATCACTAGCACCTATACATCTCTTCATTTCATTCTCATGTCCTCAGTCTCTCCAGCCCCGATATCTCATAAATTTAGCCATTCTCAAATCTCCTGTATTATAAACACACAATCTTGGGCTTTGGAAAGGTGTTCTGAATCCTCCCATTTTTTAAAAATAAATTACTTTGGAAAAATATATCTCACTGGTGTCAAGTAAAAATGCAACAAACAGTGATAAAGTTTCCTTTTTCTCCAGGCATCCAAGAACTTCATGACATCTACACTGCAATTAAACATTCCCTTAGCCTGAGCCCTGTAAGCCTGAGTCAGCTAGCAGGGTCTAATTGCAGTGACATACCCCAACAGTCCAACCTATTACACCTTCGTCCTGTTTTATGGTACACAGAGAAAGAGCAACATAACAACAACAACAACAACAAAGCTCTTACTGGGGAAACTTTATACCCTGAAAAATACTACATATTACCCGGCATAAACAAAGAACCAAATTATGAGTTTGATTATGTGCTCACAGCTACCAATTATTTCAGCAGGAGTAGCGTAGGTGCATCTGAGGGATGACTATATCTCAAAATATGTGTGTCATGCACACGTTAAACATACATTGGTTCTATCATTTTTTTCCAAGTAGTCATCCTAAATTTGAATGAGAAAAAACATATGCACTGCAATGCCTAAGTGCAATGGACCTGTAGTCAGATTAAATCATATTCACATGGGTTTTATAGGGGGCTTAAGTTAAAGAAGTAGATTCTCTCTACAGCTGAGCTCTGTTCAGTACACCAGTGTCTGAGTAGAGGGGGCATCTGAGATCCATTTATGCATCCCTGGTTCTGAGGCCTGATTTACACTGATCTTGGCATGAATTAGAGTAGTTTACGGGCTGCTCTTACTTATGCCTGCTGCAGATCTGTATAGCACAGCAGAGATCTGCCCTGATGTTGACACAACACCCCCTGTCCCAAATATGGCCTCTCTGTCAGTATGGAGTGCAGCTGATGAAGGAGCCAGCTCCCCAGAGTTACACTCATCCAGTGGGGGGGTGGAAGGAATATCAGTGGTCAGAATGGCCAGAATCTGGCTCCTTTGCACTGCCTGAGGGCTACAAAAGGGCGGGAGACCATAAAATTATAAAAGATTAGGGTTGGAAGAGATCTCAGGAAGTCAGCTAGTCCAACCCCTAAATGCTGGCCAAAAGCTTTCTTGTTAACAGTAAGGAAGATACTAGAAGTTTAAATAGGTATTATATATACCTGCATTGAAATTCACTCTTATGCATAACATTTTGTCTTGTTTAATGGGGAAATCCTTAGCTGAGGAGATATGGAAGATTTTTGGTCCCTTCTGTACCATCTGAGATAGCAAAGGTGCTCAAACATGATAGAGAATCATCAGTTGAATATATTTTAATGGTTCCAAAATGTTATATGCAATTATGGTGCTATATAAATAAAGAAGAACAACAACAGGAGAAGACATATTAAGTGCAGGTTCACACATTTATGGGCTGATTTTTAGTGAATCAGCACATCCACAATCTCATTGAAATCATTGGCCAGATCGAAGGTTTCGAGTCAGACTCATTTTTCATCAGAGTTAGTAAATGGTCCTTTTGAGCTCAAGATGTCTAGACACGGTCTTATGGTGACTTTCACTGATAACAGATATAACATTAGAGATTACATAGTGCTGAAATTCAGGATGTTGCAGCTGTGCACTCACTTCTAAGAATCAGGTACCATGCATAACTTCAAACATTAAGAGTTTTATGGTTTTTTTCTTTGTTTAGGCAGCACAGTCAAGAAGAAATATTACAGAATAGTAATATCCTTTTAGTGGTATTCCTAAGGAGAATATTTTGGGGTGGAATGGAGGAGGGGGAGAAGAAAATATATATAGGGAAGAGTATTTCAGGGAAATAGTAATGATGTGAACATTTAAATGGGCCCTTTAAATGTCCACAGAATACTTTAAGGGAACACACTTCTCAGAAATGGGGCAATTAGCTAATGAGATAATTCTACTCAGGTCATGAGGAATAAGAAGTGATTTTTATGAAAACAGTAATTACAATATTATGAAAATATAAAAAGTGGTATGAGTGATTTGAAAATTTCTTAAAAGGGGCAATTCCTTTTCAGGAAGAAGATTTTTCTAAGGCACACTGAATCTGTGAAGTAAAAAGTCTTGGAAAAGAGCACATCCCTCTGGCAATGTCAAAACCTTTCAAGGAGTACTCCTCTTTATAAAGCTCTTTATATCATATATTTATGGGGAAGTAAATTATCATTACAATGGGTCTATGATAATTTACATCAGTGGATAAACTGCCCCATGGAAATTAAGACTTGAAGCTATTATAGAGGTCTTCAAGTCCACACCCTCCTTTGCTACTTTTCTGAGCATAATCTAAGCCCTTTTCTACCATTTCCATTGAAGGTGTCTCTGGGATAACTCATGGCAGTTGTCTCATTGTCCAATTTATGTTACTGCTACTTGTAAAATCTTTAGCATCAAATTAGTTCTTCTTGTAATATAGCTTGGATCAGCTGTGACTAAGTCAACACCCTCACTCTGTATATATATACACACACACAAAACAATCATATTCCCGCATCCCAATTATATTTTCTGAGACCATAATAAAGTATTTTTAATCTTTCTTCTTTTAGTATTTTCCAACTATTTACACATTTATTAGTATTCTTTGTAGTCACGGTTTTATTGTTTTGACAGTGAAATTCCCAAAATTGTCAACAGTGCTCCAGGTCAGGTCCTACTGACACTTTGAATATTGTTACCTGTCACTGCTTTTACATGAAGTACCTCTAGAGTGGTATATACTATTAAAAAAACCCAGCACTTGCTACCTATGATAGCAACATTTACATGGCATTTGTGGTTTTCCCCATTCTACATATAAAGAATACCACAAACACCATGATAAAGTCAAACTCCAAAGTGTGGTGAATGTTGATTTATTTTTCTATTACCACCCAGCACAATATCACATAATATACACCCATGCATAGTACTTCTTTTTTTCTGTTGCAGCTCATATTGCAATCTCCTATTTGTTTGCCACTATTATATCTTAATCACAGAATTTTAGACATTGGCTACAGGGGAAAAAAATCTATTTGGTCATATTTGGGCTCATCCTATAAGAGACTGAATGACACCATCTCTTATCAGGGGCTCTACAACTCACAAGATGGGCCCTTATATTATATTGTACACAACATTTTCCACTTCGTATAGTGCACTTATAAATGTCTCTAATACATTTTAATTTGCTTAATTTTACCCTGACTCTCACTATGTCATTCTAAATAATGCATCTTGACCCTTGTTTTTGGACTCCTCAATACTGACATTTCTGTCCTGTTGCTATCAGAGCAGCACAATTCATGAAAGAAGAAATTACCCCCAAAGACTGACAGCATCCCAATATGTGGCTACCTCCCATAATTTTGCAAAGTTTTCAAAAGCAGAGCCCTTTCAAATTGAACTTTTTGAAGTGCTAATAAACAAAATACCTATTATGATGTAAATAGTTCTGTGGAATAGAGAGGAAATAAAAGGCACGTCTTATGGGCATGGCCAAACAATGCATGCCATAAAATTCATGGTACAAATGCGGCTGCTCACACTGACCAAGCTTATTACCTCTTATTCCTCATTTTATTGACTTACTCACTGAGAGGGCTAAAAAGGAAACTATGAAAATACATTTTGTAGCATCAAATATTGGTTCTAAGATTGAAGACTGGAAAGCCATGTATGCCAATACTTCTAAGTCCTGGGTCCTTACGCGCGAAGAACGAGGTTAGCAGAGTGAGAAAAACAATTATTATTATAATGGTTAATTTTTTAAAATTTCAAATAAGCAAACAATAAAAATCCAAATCAGGGTGCAGTGAAATATAAACAGACTATTATCTTCATCAGGTCTGGAAATCTGGTTCCCATTTCCAAAATGGATATGTTGGTGGTATTGTAGCTAATACTTCCTCCTTACCAAAAGAAGAAAGTAACGTGCATATCCTTTACTTCAATGACCCACTTCCAAGTGAAAATGAAAAGTCTGAACCTTAGGATGGGTCATTTAAACACCCTTCCCCTTTTCCTTTCAGAAAGAGAGAAGGAAAGCTCCTCCTACTGGAGCATTTAGAGGCTTAATCAATAACATATGCACACCAAGGGCATTAAGACATCACTTCTGTGCTGTTGAAGTTAACGGTCAATTTGTCCTTTCCATTGTATTCCTCTGTTCTCAGGATTTTATAACTTGGCAAAAATAGAAGAATGATGTTCTTGGCTGCAACTTGGCATATGCAGGTCTTAACCCAAGAACAAATTGTTTTATAATTATTCTTGAGAATTACTTCAGTCTGTTTTATTTTTCTTTTCTTGCCTGAGCAATGTGAAAGAAAAGAATAACTATTTTTTGATGCTTTCAAGACATTTTGGTTCTTCACGTAGCAATAAAACCAAGAAGAGCTTGATGTTTCAAATGTGAACTTTAGTGCACACACAGTGGCTTCACACCTCTTGACTTCCAGCAGAAGCACTTATGTGAGTAAATGCTCAACAAAACAAGTAAGAGATTCACAATCATATTCAGTAATGCAGGACGGTGAAGGGGTTCATCTGAAAAGAAGTTGGTTTTGCATTGGTTGAATTCTAAATTTAGAAGTTTTAGACAAGTTTATTAAAAAGGAGAGAGATGTAATCAATTACTTCATAAAAGCTGTCTTAAAACTGGATAAAAGGAGGAATCTAATCTGTTTCACTATACTTGCATGAGCTGAAACTTACTGGTCACACTGCCTGTCATATATGTTTCTAAAATAGAAGGAAAACACATAACAAAAGAAGAAAACTATCTGGAAGAGGATTTTCCCTTCTCCACTTTTGCATTTTTAATCATTCTTACCACACTGTTAAAACACTGAAGACATTTGGATCCCATTGGACCTTTAAGTCTGTAGCTGCTATCTGGAAGTTGGCAGCTTGTACTGAAGCCACTCTGCCTCTGCCCGCAGAGCCTTTGTTAACTGACAGAGAGCTGAAGCTGCTGGCTGCCTTTGAAATGGATATGTTGGGTCAGTGGAAACGGTTGGGTGTTTTTGAGCGGAACCTTATTTTTTCTTATTTAAAAAAAAAGCTGTGAAAAGTAGCTGCTTCTTCTTCTACTACTAAATGCTTGATTTAAAAACACCCAACCCATTTGTGCTGACCTGATGAGTCAATTTAAAAGGCAACTTCAATCCTCCCTCACTTACAAAGGCTCTGCCAACAGAGGCAGAGCTGAAGCAATGCAGGCTTCTCTTATTTTGATAAGAGCAGCTCCAGACATTAGACTCCAACAGGTTCCTAAAATCTTTACTATTTTAATAGTGCAATAACATGATCAAAAATAGCAGAGCAAATATCTTCAGAATGTTTCCACTTGTTTTCTTCCTCTCACAAACTTCTTGATAACAGCTATGAAAATACAGCTGAGGAGTCCTGATGTTTGAAGATGGTCTAGATCAGGGGTGGGAACCTCCGGTGAAGGGGCCGGGAAGCGCTCAGCGAAGGGGCCGGGAAGCGCCTGGGGGAGCTGCCGGTGCCGTGCAGCCACCATTAGCCGGGCGGCGAAAGGAGGAGCCGCGGGGAGCCGACGGTCAAGGGTGTGTGTGTGGGGGGGCTGGGCTGGGGGGCAGGCAAAGGGGTGGTGGGGAGGGGAGGCCAGGCTGGGCAGGCGGGGAGGGGGGCAGGAGACTAGGCTGGATGGGGTGGGCGAGGCGTGGGTGCGGGAGGGAAGGAGGTTTGGTGGGGGGGAGGCTGGGCTGGGCGGGTCAGGCATGGGGGGCAGGAGGCTGGGTTGGGAATGGGAGGTTAGGTTCGGTGGCAGGACCGGCGACAGGAATTTGGGGGCCCCATACGCAGATCGTGTGGCTCCCCCCCCCCGGCCGGTCTCCGGCCGCCCGCGCCCCCCCCCCCGGCCGGCGACAAGGGGGTACAGCAGTGTACCGGGCCCGCCCTGGATTTAAGGGGGCCCCCCCTTAAGTCCGGGGCCCGGTACAGCTGTACCCGTTGTACCCCCCTGTCGCCGGCCTGTTCGGTGGGGTGGGGCGGGCCAGGCAGGGGTGGGGGAGGAAAGGCAGTTAGATGGGGGGAGGCTGGGTGGGGGTAAAGGAAGATCACCCCCTACACCCAGGCTGATAGCGGGAGCTGACTGGGGCAGGCGGCAGGACCCCGGCTGGCAAGGGGCCAGCGGGGGAAACCCCAAAGCAGTGCAGGGCTAAGCACTCCGTCTGCCACTGCTTTGGGGTTTCCCCCGCTGGCCCCTTGCCAGCTGGGGTCTCAGCTCCCGTTGCCAGCCTGGGCTTCCTCGGGGGGGGGGGGGGGGGAGCGGCCCTTGAATGAGATTATCAATGTCCAAATGGTCCTTGGCAGAAAAAAGGTTCCCCACCCCTGGTCTAGATTCTCATAAGGTTCAAAACCCTCGCTTGCCAATCAGATACTTGCTCTTGCCCAACCATTGTAGAACAATAAATATCAACACAAATGAAAAACAATACGCTTTAAGCTGTCTGAATTCCAAGACTGGCATTATTGTGTCACATGGGAAAGAAAAGGATAGTGAGTATTTTTATTGGTCCTTTCAACCTGCAGCAAAATATAAATGGGAGCCAGGTATTCCTAAAAAAACCCTATGTGAATAAAAGTTCAGTGATTTTACTAATAATGCCACTAGTGAGTTACCTTTAGAAAGGGAATATTGCACCTATAAACTCAATATACTAGGTATGTTGGAATCCGTAAAAATTCCAATTACTGCTTCAGAATTTATTGTGCACATATGGAAAATAATACTTGTAAAAGAGAAAGGGGTTTGTGCCTGGTGCTGTCAATACTGTGAAGGATGGGGTGATTATAAAGCAAATTAACAATACTTTTAAATGTGCATTCACTTATCTTTCCAATTAAATCCTTGTTAAACAACTGCACAGACAGTAATGGTGCTTCTGCAAAGCACTGATCAAGACAGTTTTATTGTAATTTTTACTCTGTAACAATTAATCAAGTAGGCATTTTCTTTATTATTAAATTATTTAGTTAATAAATATTCGCAATTGGCTAACATATTTGTAGTTTCAATTTTTGATATTTTTTTATTCTGGAACCTATATTTGAGTATTTTCCTGTAGCAGGATCACAAGAGAAGTATTTTAATTTTTTTACCAAAATAATATTTGTTAACTTGAGATGATAGTTTTAATAATAAATGTTTCTTTTCTATTCTAGGTCACTTAACTAATTCCAATATCTCTGGCATTTCTCTTATGCATTCCACAAACATGCTGCTTTCTGCAGCAATATTTAAACTCCATAAAAAGTTATATTTCTTATTCTTTTTCTTCTTTAAATAGTACGTAAGAACTAAGAACACAGTAACTGATATTTTGATGGTAAATTGTGTTTTACAGTTAACGCAAAGTATTCCAAATGAAATAATGGTGTCCAAAGGTCACCTGAACTGCAAATAGCAAGTATTTTGCAAACAAAGGATTGAATATAAAGAAAATTAGAAGCTGCCTTGTTTGCTGAATGAACCAGTAAAGACTACAATTTGTATTTCTATGGTTAGTTTCCCTGAACATACATGCAATTGCATAGGATTATAGTGCTTCCTTGAGGTATTATAAACACTTTATAGCTGTTTTTTTTTGTTAATTTAGTGCTTATGAAAATTGCTTTTTTGTCCCAGAAGCTGAATTCCTCTCTAGCCACAAAATAGGTACAATACAGGAAGTGTGCAGAGTAAGCTTTGCCCTATGAGTGCGCCAATGTACATTAACCATATATTGGGGAGGGTAATTCAGCCTCCAAATGTGCAATTCCTTGCACACTACAGAAAAATGGGCGTGGACACAAGGGTTCCAATGACTTCCAATGGTAGTGAGGCTTTCTGTGAGGTGGACACTTATATGCCATAACATTTCAGAAAGATTAGAATATCTGTTGAAAGCATAGGTCTCATTTTTCATAGGGTTGACAGTGAAATTAAAGAATATTCTGAATCATGTCAGAAATTTCAGCTGATTGGACTGGATTCTAACAGCTATGAGATCATACATGTAATACCTTTTCTGGCTGGATCCTTCAGAATGACCATAACATCACTAGTAGACTTCCAATTAGTGCTTCTGCTTACTACAGTCCACTGGACTATCCCCACAGGGTCTGGATGCTTTCAAATTTTAACTGCCAGAGATTCAACTGGCAACATGTAAAGTAGCAGGAAGAATGGACATCCCCGATGACATCCTCATGATAAGATTGAAGCCATTAGAACAGCAACCAATTGTCTAGGCAACAGTTCTCATATTACTGCTAATTTACTCTCCAGAAGCCCTTTTTTTAAAAAAAAATATCTAAAATAAGAAAATATATGTCACCAATAATCTTTTAGGAATCAATTATGCTGAAAAATGATGACTCAGAAAGATTCCAAAGTACTGAAAGATGTTATAGTCTGGCCTGTGTGTGATCAGGTGATCTTTTCAGCTTTAAATGGGAAAAATACGTCATTGGTAAAAGATAATCTTGTCACACAAAAGCAAAAAAAAGATGCAATATCAATAGCCTTCCATACAAAAAGGAAACCCCTTGCAATGGGCTGAGCAAATAAAGTAGTTTGTTCTGTTGTTGTGACTATTAGCAAAAAACAAACAGCTTTAGAAATTACCTAACTTTAATGAACAATAGTAAAAGAAAAATAAATTCAGTGCATGAAAAAATTAATGGATTGCATGTGCGGGGTTGAATTTATAAAAAAAATTCATAGAATTTGAAAATCCTCTTTTGATCTTTTCCCCTTTCTTCCTATTCCTTATATGAAATAGTCAATTGTCAGCTTGCTTGCTTTTTCTACCTTCCTTGCCCACTCTCTTTTTTCTTTCATCCAGTTTTTGATACTGAGATGGTAACAGTACAAAGACAGGGACCAGAGTTCGTGTTTTCCTCTTCAGTTAATTCTATTTAAAACACTTAAAAGTACAGTAGGCGGTCTGTAATTTTTCCTATGATAATGAATCTAAACTGATAAGTACAGATTCCATCTGTTATGAAACCAGAAAATTTTAATAGTTAATATAGATGAACAATACAGATTTTTTTTGGGGGGGGAGAGGAATGTCAAAATCAACTGGGCATCAAGAAATAAACCCCCAAGCATTTTCCCTGTATACGGATTGAACACATGTTCAACTTTTGGAATTTAAATGGCCCTTGGCGGCAGTGTTGATTAGTACTTATAGCTGAATAAATTTTAACAGAAACAAAATACTTACAGAAGAGAAATGAAATAAACAAAATAAAAAGTCATTTAAAATACTATTTGTCTGGTTGAGACTAAGTAAAAAATGAAGACAGGGATTAACAAAAAGCAAGCAAAAATAATAATTAAAAACACCTGACCAGTTTACCATTTATATACCAATTTGTAAATGAGCAGGGGATGAGGAGGTATGAATCAATCCTTGAAACATGTAGGCAAAGTGTGCCCATTCCCCCTCCTCATCCTGTCTCACCATCAAGAAGTTAATTTCATCGATTGGCAGGGGAAAAGACACTTTTAACGGCCTTTGTTACCTCAGGGTTGGGGCTGGTTATGCAACACTCCAGCGCGTGACACACAAATCACACTGCCAACCCCCACACCTTTTCATATACACATGGAAAGTGTGCACAGGAGGTGAAATTAAGCCACTTTTCAGGCAGCGACTGGCTCTTTTGTGGGAGGCTGGGGAAGCTGATTAGCTACCACACTCATTCTGTGGGGTGAGTTTTTATCTTTGCACTGTCCACAGTCAGCTTGTGATGAATGCACTCACCATTCCTCTCTTTATTTGTTCTGAGTTGCCTGTTGGGGTTCCAGGTATATTGTGAGCCTCATCTTTCTGGAGTGCGGAAGGGACTTACCCACTGGACTACATTGGCCAACATCTGGCAGGTTTTTTTTACCTTCCACATAGCAGCCTAGAGGTTAGGCTCATTAGTCAAGAGTAAGTTAGCAGGATGCTAAAATCAAAATTAAAAAAGTGTGTGGATAGTGTCCAATGCAAGGAGTCTAGTGTGGATTAGCTCTTGGGTTGTAATGTCAGGGTGGTAACTGATTTAAGTCTCATGCAAACTAATGCCTCTTCATCTCCTGCACCAGAGAAGCGTTCATCAGTTAAATTAATTAAGTTGCAGCCTGCTCCTTGAAAGCAATTCCTTATGTCTGAATCATTTCCTAGGCATCTGAACCAAAAATTTGGATTCTTTAAAGAGTGAATGCACACACTATTAAGAGAGTCAGCAGGGTTTGAAACCTTTGCTAGAGGGTTGTGGAAAAGATTCCCTGACACGCTCCCTCTCTTGCATGCACTGGTGTGAGGTCTAAAACGATCTGGCCTAAATAGGTCTATGTCTGAGACTTTCAAAACTGGGAACTGGGCATCCATATCCCTTAGGCAGCTTTGAAAATCCCAATCTGTACCTCTGGGATGATGCAACTGTATCAACAAAGACTTTAAAATGTAACAAATAGATGAAAAGATAAAATATGTTGTCAGTAATTTAGAAATACCATTTTTCTTTGAATGTCCTTTGAACACGTTTGAATGTCCTTTGACTGTCCTTTGACCACTTAATGGAAAGTTAGGTTTTCTGAGTATGCCCTTAATAGACTATGGTCCTAGTATACTATTAGTTACACCTTTGAGTACTCAAATTTGACATTGGCAAAAACCAGAGGAAATGCCTCCTGGTATTTTTATGCTACCAAATACGAGCTAAGTGCTTTAGCTTTCTGACCAGCTTCACAGCATCAAACCTTCTACTTTAGATGGATACTTGAGCAGTAATTACCTTTGAGTAAGCGAAGGTTTGATCAGGCAGATCTAATATTTTAATGGAAGATTTATTTTTCCATTCTTCTAATAGTGTTCAGCAAATATTTTAAAAGTGAATAAAGTTAGGAAATTCTCTTATTCCTGTTACTGGTTCTCCCTCTCTGTTTCCAGGAGAAATATATTACACAACCAAACTATAATGATCTGAAAACGGTTGGTCTGATTATCCACTCACACCAGTGTAAAATAGTTGTGAATGGGGGGGGGGGGGGGGGGGACCAGGAAGCATGTCTCTGAAGAAACAAAAGGGATGACATCAGTATTAACCTACAGTTCAACACAGAATTCATACTTCAAGCTGATCCATTTTATTTCCAATCCTTAACTATATCTTTGTCATCTTGCTGCCTGGTAGTGATATACAGCCATTACATGAAGGATCTAGTTTTGCTTCACACTGCGAGGTCACAAGTTAACTCTGATTACAATCTGCTGGAGTTTGTACCTTTTCAAATGAACAACAAAGCTCAGACTGAACCACTGAGTTTTACTTGGCTTCCATAACAAATTCAAGCTCTATATGCTCAGCTATGAGGCTTTCACTACACCTTTTTGCTCCCAGTTTTCTTTTGTTGCCTCTCACATCACTTTAACCCACCCTTCAAGCCAGACTTTCACTTTAACTCTTGCCATTCACATCTTTGTGCTCTCTTCCATGTGGACTACTATGCTTGGCATCTCTCCCTTGGTGGGCAAAAATCCTTGCTCTTCACAGTCAAATCTGGATTTGAATGAATTCTGTAAAATTCCACAAAGTCACCCTATATTGCTTATGTCTACACATTCCAGACACTCACACACTGGATTCTGATGGATTTTATGCCCAGTTGCAAGTAATATGGCCACTACTTATAGCTTGGGAAAGGGTAAAACAAGTTCAAGGCAGATAAAATACCCGGAAATGGACACTGTGTCTTTAGAAAATTTAAAATAATAAATGCTGCAAGTCCAGCCAGTCTTGAGTGCTTTAATACAGAAACTATTGATTGTTTTCATAAATGTAAAACATCCAGACACTTGCCAATAGGCACTAACATAAATTTCTAAATA
Source organism: Sternotherus odoratus (assembly GCA_032164245.1). Lineage (NCBI taxonomy): Eukaryota > Metazoa > Chordata > Testudines > Kinosternidae > Sternotherus > Sternotherus odoratus. The sequence goes on from JAVMKO010000011.1 coordinate 44,900,638, forward strand.
AACAATAAACAAACAATAAAGATTTTTGCCTTGGGATGCTATAGACCACATTTTCAAACTAGCAAATTTTGCATGGGCAGCCTTTGAAATAGAGAAAAGCCTCAATCTGCATATGTAACTTAGATAATTGTGCATCTAATTACTTGATTTGCATGTGCAAGAGTGCCCACCAAAAAAAAAAGTGCAATTTAGAGCCATGATTGGAAAGAAAAAAAAGAAGCTCTTTATCTCTCACAGTACTTTATGCTAGAAGAAAGACCAGGGAATGAAAGGCTGAAACTACTCCAGAAATGGGGGAAATTGAACTGCTATCTGACTAGAGCTTGCACAGTAAAATATGCAATTTGAAAACTCTGTGTGTACACACACACACACACACCCCTCTGCCATAGCTTGATTTTGGATGAATTTGGAAGTTCAGTTTTATCTAAAAATACTGGGCTAAATTCATCCCTGGTGAAATTCCATCACTTTCAAAGTGGTGACATCTTCACTGAGATTTGATAAAAAGTTCACAGAAATATTTTTAGATTGAATTGAATGGAGTTATGTCAGGGACAAATTTGGTCTATATAGTTTTCAAAAATAATGTTAAGCAGTTGTATTCAAAATCATAAAGAATTTCTAATGGATCCTTTAGAAACAAATATGCCATGCTACAGAGTCTTAAAATCAGGGCTGGCGACAGAAATTTGGGGCCCCCCTACTTTGATAGTTTGGGGGCCCCCCCAGCCCAGCCGGGGCCCCCCCAGCCCAGCCGACAGCGGATGGGGGCCCCCCAGCCCAGCTGCCCCCCCCCAGCCCAGCCGACAGCGGCTGGGCCCCCCCCCCAGTCCAGCCGGCGCTCCCCTCCCCCCAGCCCAGCGGATGGGGCCCCCCCCAGGCCAGCCACCCCCCCCCAAGCCCAGCCCAGCCAGTGCTCCCCCCCCTCCCCCGGGCAGCGAGAGCTGCCTGAGCCGCCCTTTCTCTCTCCCCCCTTGCCCCCCCACAGCGCTGCTGCTGCCGCCGGCCGGCTCACAGCTGGAGCCAGGCTCCTGTGTCTGGAGGGAGCCGCGCCGCCTCCCCGCTCTCCAGGTCCAGCGACAAGGGGGAACACAACGGGTACAGTGGTGTACCGGGGGCCCCCTAAAGTCGGGGGGCCCGGTACAGCTGTACCCGTAGTACCACCCTGTCGCCGGCCCTGCTTAAAATTATTACAATCCATGATGAATGACAGGAGAGCAAACGTACCAAAATTAGGGATGGGGAAACTTAAATATATTAACACCACACTCATATATAAGAACATTTAAAACATTTTACATTTTCAAAGTTAAGTGCAAATATGAAATAACATAAGAAAAAACTTTCTACTCTCCATTTAGGAGTCAAATCCAACCTGTAGTCCTTAATAGTTCAAGAAAAGCAAGGATCTTTTTTATTGTGTCTCAAAATACCTGAAAATACAATAATAAAATAAAAACTCTTTTGTTACTACCCTAAATTAAAATAATAGAAACTTTTTAAAAGCATTGAACACTAAGCTGGAGCTATCAGGCCTGCACCCAAATCTGGCCTTGATGCTCAGGACCTGAGAAGAGAGGATTCTGCACAGTGTGGAGAAACATGTACAATGCTCAGCAATGTGAGGAAAATTCTAGTCAGCAATACACCGAGCACTGGGGAGCAGAGGAAAACTAGGCATGATGGGTCCAAAATAAGATTTAGTCTGCTTTTACCCGCTTAAGGGCAATCCAGCAGCCTCAAAATGCATGCGTGCAGGCCATTTTTTTACGATTTTCAGTCAGTTACTGCGAACCAGGAGATATACCTTAGCTCAATAACACAGAAATGTGTCTGAGAATTCTCTGACAACAATATCTCAGCCACCTGCTCATTGGCCCACTGCAGATGTGGGGACACAGTGTTCTTCATGAACTGTTAGCCAGCAGCATTCACTTCCTTCAATGTATTTTGCCCTATTGGATTGTAAAGGGAGTGTTCAGCAGTCCGGGCTGTTAACTCACAACCCTCTCCTACAACTCTGTAGGGCAGAACACCTTTTTGCAAGGTCAAGAAGATGGATTCCAAGTCTACTTGTTGTTTAGCTCCCCAAACTAGAGTTCCAGGAAGCCACCTCTTCAGCACAAATCTGCAAAGTGTGAACACCATCTGATTCCCTAAAAACACATTGCTGTTCTAACAATAGTCTTTAGGCAATTTTGTTCAACAAAAGCAATCCAAAGAAGGAAGAGTTATAGCAGCTTAGAATTTGGAATTAGTAAATTTACTAATACACCTTTTTTCGAATGTATTTTAATGCATGAGATTTTACTTCATAGTTCCCATACTAGAGACTCATTGTCAGTGATTTTTATTAATTCCTTTATATAATGGCGATGTTGTATGCTTAACCCTTGCCGAGAACAGTAAAGTATTCAAAACTGTGAGTGGCTTTGGGATGTATTTGTTCACTAGCTGCCTATACTGGTTTCCACACCTGTGGAGTGCGGGATTGGTTTTGGTAATATTTGTGAAAAACCAATACTATTTTAAAATAAAATTTAATTTGAATATTGACTGTATGTCTGGTTCTCATTTGCTCATTTTACTGTTCATTATCCCTTTTTTTGCAGGGGAAATTCTGATCTCATTGAAGTCAATAGCAAACCTCCCATTGACTACAATAACCAGAATTTATCCCCAGATCTTATCTTTCTGTTTTTCTTCTTTTTCAGCACCTGTATTTTATGTATTCCCCTGATCTTTCTTTGTTTCATTTTTTTGATTCATCTGCCAAATCATCAATGATTCTTTTTATTCTTGCACTACTTCTTCCAGCTTTTGTTTTATATTCAATATTCAGTTCACTGTCACTCTTCCTTTTTTATCCCTTTGCTTTCTCTGATTCTCTAATTTCCATGTTTGCCTCATTTTTGTCATTTTCTTTCATTTCTTCATTTCTTTCTGTCATTGGAGTGTCATTTTCTCTTTCATTCTCCTTCTCATCTCCCTTCTCCCTGCTACTTTCCCCCTCTTTTCTTGTGCTTTATTTTTCTTTCCTGTCTTTTAAGCATACCTACTTCTTTGGTTGTTTGTTGTATCTCTCCACCTTTCCTATCATTCCCCAAAATGCAACTCATCATTCTGTGCCACTATTGTATAGCAGATTCTGAAATATTGTCATCTGAGACAGTTATGTACTAAACAAAATATCACCAGGGTGAAGGAATCACTTACCCTGATTGACAACAAATCGTAACTTCTGTATTGTTGCCAGATTGCCACTAACTCTGTATATTCCATCGACATCCAGACCTAGAAAAGGAAAACATATTTCATATTGGCTCATGTGTATATTTTATTTAAGATGGCAGTCAAGAAAACATAAATGTCCTAACAAATATGGGGAAGAATAGTACAGTGAACTATTGGATAATAAATCACCTGACAAAGACCAGAATAATATGATGCCTCCTGCCTGATTAAAACAACATAGAAAAACAAAATTTTAGGTTAACTCAATTGAACCCAAAATACTTTATTGAAATGTTGTAGTAATTTTCTCAACAGGTGTATAGTAAAGATATAGGTATTTTAATTAGCTTGGAAAAGCATAGTATAAGTATTAACTTGAGTGTATGCGAACAAATACACTCTACAAGATGTAAAATCAAATTTGTGTAAGTGTATATTAACTACTTATACTACTTTTTTATACAGAAAAAAACCCCTAAATTAATTATCAAGTGGTACAGCACAAAACAGGCTAAGGATTCCTCCTACGTAGTAAACTAAATTCTGCTTTTAATGTTATCTATTGAAAGTAAAAAAATTCAACCCCCCCCCCAGCTCATATTACAACACAAAGCAGTTCTATAACTTATATATCATATTGCAGGATCCAGCAAAATTCAGATGTGATTTGAAATTATAAATAACTTTAAATTTAAAATTTATTATTGTTACAAATTTACTTGGGTTCAGAAAGAATGTCTGATTAGCATTTCATTTGTACACACAATATGGTAGACAGAGAAAAACCTGAGAATATTACACCAATTATAGTGTTCATGTGTCATCAACTTTCTGCTCCAAGAACTTTGAAAGTTAAGCTAAACCAAATCAATGTAAATTGGTGGATTTGGGTGTCCTTTCCATTATCATATTACCGTAGCTGGATTGGAAACTACTTATTTTGGAAATCCAATTAGGCTAAATGCAATCTTTTTTAAAAGAGAAGGTTCTTATGTTCTGAGTCTGTGAAGAAGTTTTCAAAGAAAATCACTTTTAAGGGCACCTTTATCAAGAATGAAAACATCACTGCTCTGCTGTCAGTATTTCTTCATGGCAGGCTATAAATACTTAGGGAACAAGATGAAACAAAAGTATTTTCAAAGTGTCCTATCTGGTGCTGGCAAGAAGCGTAGTGGTAAAGAACAATTCAGAAAAAAATATTCATTGTATTAAAGTCAAACTATTTGTTCATCACTCCCAGGTACAGTGCCAGCTGGGACCTGGAAGTATAAAGGAGCATTAGGAATAAAGAAATACTATATAAATATAACCCCAATATTTCAGAAATTCTAAATTACTCAGTTTGGATTCCGTAATAGAAATAGGAAAATGTCTGAAGAAGTTCTTATGTTTTCTGAGCTAGTTTGCCTCTCCTTAATACAAGAGTTGTCATATCTATCCCCTGGCTAAAATCCTGCTCTGTCTCATACTAATGAAACCCCTTATTGTGCTTGAGTTTTAAGATCATAGCACATAGCCAACTCATTATCTTAGCATCCATTAGATCTTATCTGCTATCTTAAAACTTAATATTTTGTGAGCTTCAGTCAATTGTTTTTTAAAATAACTTCAATAGTTATTTTATACACTTTTTCCTAGATTTTAAAATCCATTATATTTTATTACTTTTTGATAATTTCCTATATGTGAGCACTAAAAACTTTTAACAATAGCTATTTACTGAAATAGATCTGGTATTGACACCTGTTTGTAGTTATATGAGAAGAAGCATCGTACTGAATATAACAAAGTAAAATGTAAACTTGATGAAAAGCATTCCTTGGGCAGTACTTTCATTTAAAATCAACTATGTTCAGGGTAAAAATCTTGTATTTCCAAGGAGCCTGTTATGCTTCCCGATAAACAGAAAGAAAATGTTTTAAATCTAACAAATTATTATGTAATCAAGCATTTGTTATATTTGTGATGTACTGCACAGGACTCCCACAACTGGGAGCCACTGTGTTACCGTCTCTGTCTCAGAAAGTGAGAGTTTTGCTGTTGCCAAGCTGTGTGTCAGTTCCCTGACATACCAGTCTGTTTGCCTTCCCAGCAAACACTTCAAAACTCTACCAATCTAAACCTTGTCTTGTAGTTAATAATCAATAAACCCCAGTTCCCAGGGACACCTTCCTGCAGTGCCCAGCTCCTCTCAGTGGAAATTCACAGAAATTATAAAGTTTGCTCTATCTCTCTGGAGACAACACACAACAGCATGTTAAGTTAGCTAAAGACTCACATGTTCCTTTAATATACAGCACAGAGATGATTTTGTAATAAAGCAAGGATAAGATTATTAACAAAGAACAGACATTAAGTGACACTAAGAAACAATAAATGAGACTGGTATGGTTACAAATAAAACTAAATAAAACAAGCTTTATTGCAACTAAAAATGGAGGTTACTTACCTGTAACTGGAAGGTCTTCAAGATAGGTGTTTCCTACCTGTACTCCATATGTGGGTATGCATGCACACCTGAGTACATAGATTCTTAACAAGTGTCCATTGGGCTGCACAATTGGGCATAAGAGGTAGTGCTGCCCAACATCTCTCCACTTCCTCTTACTACAAACCCAATAGGATCTGAAACAGAGGGGACGGAGGGTGGCTAGTGGAATACAGTTAGGAACCATACATCTCAAAGAACTTCCATTTGTTCTTTGAATGCTGGTCTCTAAATGTATTTCACATGTGGAAGACTGACAAGGAGTATTCAGATTGGAGGGGGTGCAGGGATGCTGGCAGTAAATATGCTTGAAGAACTGCAGTCCTCACAGCTACATCTGCAGCAGAGGCTTGAGTTAGCACATATTGTTTTGTGAATGTGTGAATGAAATATAGAATATTTATGATAATACCAAAACTCCATTTTGAGTGTCTCGGGGAAGATATTGCTTGTCCTCCTGACCTTTCTGCTGTAGCAAGAAACATTCCTGATAATTTACTGACTGGTTTGGTTCTTTATAAATAGAATGCCAAGACATGTCTGTCATTCGGGGAACAAAGTCATTACTCTTCAGTGGAAACATGCAGTTTTGGGAAGAATCTAGGTAAGTGGATGGGTTGCTAGACATGGAATTCAGAAATTACTTTAAGGAGGAATTTAGGATGAAAGGGAAGGGAAACCTTTTTGTGAAAAATGGCATATGGTGGAGCAGCAATCAGTACTCCTGTCTCGCTTACCCTTCTGGCCAAAGTAATAGCAACTAAAAATGCAACATTCATGGAAAGCTGTGTCATACAGAATTTGGCCAAAGGTTCATATTGTGATTTTGTGGCTATTGACATGATGAGATTGAGGTCCCATTGAGTGGTAGGGTTGACCACTAGTGAAAAGGTCTTGACTAGGCCTTTCTGGAATCTAATCTATTGTTGGGAGAATAAAAATGGAATGCCTGTCCACTGGAGGAAGAAAGGCACTGATTCCTGTGAGATGACTTTCAGTAAACTAAGGGAAAGATCCAAATTCTTCTGTAACAGAAGATAATCTAAAATGATTGAGACATCTGCAGAGCCTGAGGAAGACTGATTGTGCTGTGCCCAGGTAGAGAAACAGAAAAAACAGACTATGAAATAAAGTGGGTTTGGATTGGAGTGTCTGATTTTGCTGTCTTACTGAGTTAAGGTGCCACAGGACTCTTTGTTACCTCTGCTATTCCAGACTAACACGGCTACATCTCTGATTACTGAGTTAGAAGATTCAGGAAGGGACAGATCACGATTGGAGGATGAGTTCTCAGAAGTTCCGAAAACCAAAACTGTCAGGTCCAGTTGCATGCTATGACTCTGGTCCTGTCATGATGGATGGGGGATTGATGGAAAGGAAAGGCATATTTGAGTTGGTGGGGTCATGATAACAGGAGAGCATTACCCTGGGAGTTGTGGCCCATCACTGCTCTGGAGCAGTACAGGGGAAGTTTCCTGTTCATTTGGGACTTGAAAAGATCCCACTGGTGTGTCCCCCATTGAGTGAGTATTTCACTCAGGACCACATTGTGTATTCATGGTATGAAGAGAAGTTGGTTGTCCACTAGAGAGTTCTGAACACCTAGTAGGTATGTGACTTAGATAGTGATGTGGTTTCTGATGCACCAGTTCCAAAGCCATTCAGTCCATAAATGTGTCATGTAATTTACTTTGTTCTTTTTCATATCACTTTGTGGCAAATTGTTTACTTAGACATATTTGTACAATAGAATAAGGTCAACAACCATATAAAATATGAGTGCAATTTAACTAATACTCAGATCATCATTATAAGCGTTACAGTTAAATACATAGGTTACTTTGCTTAATCTTCCCCACAACTGTATAGCACTGTTTTTAATGTCCAAGAAATTTGTAGTTTTAGTACAGGACAGCAAGACTTATTCAGAAGGTTCACTGTGACAAACAAGAAAACTAAACTTTGAAAATATTTGTTTAGAATGTGTCCTCAAAGTTACATCAAGCATGCAGTATGTTGCCACTAATGCATATTCTTGCCATCTTTTTATTCTTTTTTTTTTCTGTAGCTAAACAAAGTGACCTCATTGTTTTCCACTGCATTTTCTCTTAAACATTGGCTGGGATGATTGAGATTGAGGAATGTGGGAAAATAGCTTCCCAAGCCACGTCCATCCCCTTTAATTCTTAGCTGTAATTTTTGGCTTGGCTTGAATCACAGTCATCACATTTCATTCTGAATCTCTCTGTAAAGTGATCTTTCTTAAACATTTTTTTCACTCATCATGGGATCAGAAACAAAACCATTCTAGTCTTTCAGTGGAACACTTACAAATGTCTTTTTACAGAGGAATCACAGACGCTGAATTTCCTTTAAAAATGTTTGAAAGAAAGGTTTTCATTGCCTGATTGTCCTCTTTGTGAATCTTGTCATCTGTATGCCATGAGCTACAGCTATTTTAATCTGTTTTTATTTGCAATCCATTTGGTGTCCGCCCAAGAAAATGCAGGTGATTCTAATTAACTTACTGCTGAAGATGTGAAAAAATCTCAATTGTGTTACAGAAAATTATATCCTTAAAACCTTCCCTCTATTATTTATAATGCCTTATTAATGAAAATGATTACATTAATATATTTACCACCTGATTCATCTTTGTTCACTTTTTAAATCAACAAGGTTTATGACAAAGGGAAAAACTACGAAACACAGACCTCGTGTACACATGCCAGCTCTTTGATTTAACTGGAACGGCATTTTAAAAAATAACATTACTCTACTTTATGGAACATGATTTAATATCTGAAATAACTACAGTCCAGTTTTCCCCCTTAAAACCTTTTAATATGCTCTAAAGACCAAATTCTGCCCTTTAAATGTAAGTGCTTAATTGGAAGATTTTGTCTATCTCTGAATGCTTCCTAGATAACTTCAATTCTGCTCTCTTTTGCTGGATTTGGTTGTGGGTGATGTCTAGCATAATATGGCTAGTGTTTAACCCACATGGCTAAGCATATACAAAGTAATTTAGTTTATGGCATGTGCTCTCATTCTAGCTGTCCAATTCAAACCAATTGAGCTTCCAGGAGTTAAAGTAGAGCAGCACTGGAGCACCCATTCCATCTCCTTCAGAAACCAGAAACATCTCCACCTCCTCCTCAGAGGAAACAAGAGCACCTAGTCAATTATAAAAAGACATGATCTATAGTGTTAGGATCCAGATAATTGTTTAGAATGATAATTGCCATAGGAATAATCCAGTAGCAAAACCTTTCTCCCACCCACAAACAAACTTAAATCAACTCAACTAACCAGTAATTCAAAGCCGCCCAATCTATCCCAATGCCCATCTCACCCATACACTCAGACCTCCCTAAGGGCCCTAGAACGTGGCTGGTTTATACAGCGCATCCTAAAAGTCAGGCTATTCCACACCAAGAGAGGACATATGTTCCAAAGTTGAGGGAGCCCTGACAGCGAGTGCCCTGCTACCATTTCCCTCTCTTTTACACAGATGGGTCTCCAGCTCCTCTGAGCTGAATTTGAACACCTCTGGTAATAGCTATTCTGGAAGTACAGCAGTATGAGTATGAAAACTGATTTTTTTCAGACTGGCAAGTCCCAGACCATTTAGGATTAAAACCAATAGGCAGCCAATAGAGATCCCAGAGCATGGGCACCATGTATTTCCTGTCAGAAATAATGATTACTCAGCAGGTTACCAGCAATTTTTTCTACTCATGTGCCCCCTTGTAGCACACATTGCAGTGGTCCAATATTCATGTGATAATGGTGCAAATAATAATTGTGAAGTCCAGAAGAAACGTCTGTATCAGAAAAAGGAAGGTTGCCACAACTGGCTAGGTGCAGATGGAAACAGGCAACTTGGCTATTTGTAAGAAATGATCACAAAAGAGTAGCTGGGGATCTAATGCTTGGGAGAGGGGAGCGAGAAAGGGAATAGCCATGACCAAGAAATATGTACATTTCCATTTCTTATATCCCAGCTGTGCCTGTTAACGTCTCAAAACATGTACAGTCCAGGAATAAAGCATACTTGACTGATATTTATTGCAATATGCTTTATATAAAATTTCTATCCGTATTTGTTCTGTCACACATTATGTCCTCAATGAGTTAAGTAACATGAAAAATACAGGCTCAAGATTATATCTGTCATGGATGAAAATACAACATTTATGACTCAGTGTAATCCATTCATTGGTTTATGGACCCAAGCCCTCTGGGGAGTGTCACAACTCCACATGATATCCTTGAGTGGTATATTTTGCCTTTGGATCTCTGATTTAGCTGAAAGAAGTTTAAAAACACATGTAGCCTGACAACTCCCTACTGGCTACACAACTGAGGAGGGTCAAGAGCATAAATGATTCCAGCAAAAGCCAGCTGTAACTTATGCTCACTAGACTGGCTCAGGATCAGTCTGTTTCAGACAGTAGCATACAAAGAACTTATGCACTTTGCTAAATCCTCCCACTTTCATTAAACCATGCCCCATTTGGGGATCCATCATCATGAACATTAGGCCTGCATTTTCTGAGCAACAGCAGAATATTAGTGAATGCTGTATTGGGGGGGGACTTTCCTTAGGACTATCCACTCCCCTGAGTCAGTCTCATTAATTTAAGTGAGAGCTCTGGGTGCAAACTAAAGGGCAGCTATAGCTCTTTAGGCTCCCCAAATCCTTTTACTGATAGTAGAAATAATCTAGTGCATAATAGGGACAAATCCCGACCCTGTCTTTAACAACAAGAGTCAAGTTAACTCCTTATTGCCCTATATGCTGTCTCCTCACCAGGCTGACCAAGGCTGCTGCTGATTTGGCTCTGATTTGATGAAGGTGGAAGCCTTGAGCAATTGGGTGCCATGAATCTGCTTGGGCCAGGGTTGGTGGGAACTTATATTCTCTGGAGTTTGGTACCCCCATTCCCAACTGTTAGCTCACTGCAGCATGACAGTGACTGAGACTGTGTTATATCTAGGAAGGGAGATGAGAGTCCCTAGGAAGATTTCTGACTTCTCCATCCTTGGGCTGCTTGGGTATGAATGAAAAATCCAGTTAGGCCCACTCCTCTTTTCTCCATCTGACACTGCCATTTTGAATATGTCCCTGTGGAATGGTGTTCCTTTAAGGAATTTTCAGATGCTCCACAGTTATCTGGAAGGAAACCACCTTTGACTTTAGGGATGGGTACTGTGTACTGTACACCATGTATACTGACATCATTTCCCAGTACTGCAGGCTGGGAGAGAGAATATAATTCTGCCACTGGGTAGGCAGGATGTGTTCAATGGATATAGAATCTTAAGTGGACACCTGATGGGATTCAAATAGCCTTTCACATCCCAGGAGCTGTGTTTGGCCCATACAATGAGAAAAGAACAGACCATCACAGGTAAATCCAAGTGTTGTATTTGAAAGAAAAAAACTGGCAGACCTGGGCCCTTAAGATGGAGATTTAGGACCTATTTTTTCAAAAGGTGCTTACCTTCAATTCCCATATTTCACACAATATGAAATGACGGAATAATTTTGCAGGCATATAAATGTGTGTCTGATTTTTAAGTACATTCAGGTAGTTAGATGTCTATATAGGAGTATTTATATTCTTTCACAACTGTGTTTGCAAAATGGGAAGGCTGTTTTAAAAATCATTTTACAGAATATGGTACTTTCTCCCAGAGAAATGTGTTGCAGAGCTGCTGGTTGCTATAGGGGCTGCTGTACTCAGTAGAGCCCAGCTCTCACATAGAAGACAGGCTGGGGGGAGAAAAAGGAGAAGGGAGCTAGAGGGTTCCTCCTGTCAGCTGCAGTTCCCAGCATGCTTTGAAGGAAGGAGAGTGCTGCGCACAGGAAACTCTGTGCAAACCTGAGACTGAGCTTCAGGCTCTTTCTCCCTCTGAATCCCTGGACTCTGGGAAGAAAGGTGTGCAGGTAAACTGGGCAAAGGGGGACCCTGTGTCTGGGTTTGGGAGGTGTGGGGACAAGAGGGTTTGGGTGTATTGGATCGGGAGGCCCCCACAGCTGGGCTCTGGAGGAAGGGTTGTGGCTATCTAATCCCATGTCTGGGCTCAGGGGGCAGAGGGGAGGCAGAGAAACGGGACCTGGGTCGTCATAGGGGTTCCTTTAACTCTCTACCCCTTGGGGAATTGTTTTGTGTGTCTATATTGTTACAGACATACTTGCTGACAGCTATTTTGAAATAAATTACCAAAATAATTGAAATTGGTGTGATTATGTGGTGTTATTTTGACAAATAACGTTTGCAGAATTTTGCAGAATTTTAAAATATTGTGTGCAGAATTGTTAATTTTTTGGTACATAACTTTTAATTTTTTGGTGCAGAATGCCCCCAGAAGTAATATACATCAACACTTCTAGTTCTGAGGATTGTATGTCTGTCTATTATATAAATGTGATGACATATAAGGACACATTCACATGATGATATATTTATTTACTATACAGGACTGTATTTTTGTAGTGTACATTTTACATATTTTAATGTAGTGGTGACAAAGACCATCCTTTTTTAACCCTTTTAAGTTATTCAGGCTTATCTTGAGCTTGAATATCCCAACTGATACCCAAATTATGTGTCTAATATCAGTTTTTAACTTTGCTTTAATTGGCATGTTATGTTATTTTAATGTGTGATGACATTATAAAATTCTGGATGTATAAAATGATAAATAGATTTAGTAAAATTCTTAAATAAAAAATCTTCTCATGGACTATTTTCCATTCAATCCTGATCCTTCACCTTGCCTGGAGCAAGTATAACACTTGGTTACATTAAAAAGTGATATTAGTATAGTAATAAAATAATATGAAAACATATACATTTTAATATAATGGGGGAGTTGCTTTTGTATCTGCCAAATGTAGTTTTGCTTCCTCTCCCTGTGCATAGGATTTGCAGCTATTAGCATTGCCTTTCCTCTCATTGCCAACTACCTCCAATTGCTCTAATCACGCCAAGTCACTTGGCAATTTGGTTTGGTCTTCCTGTGTTTGCCACTCCTATAATTTTGGCCAAAATTGTTTATGAGTGAATTTCCACCAAAGAAACACATGTTAAAAGACCCTGAACAAAGTCACAAATGCCTACAAAAACTTTTAGAGAGTCCTGAATTGGGTTATGAATATCAGAAAGTACTTCTGTTTGGAAACTGGCAGACAGTTTCACTGTTTTGACAGAAGCAACTCTGTGGACCAATGGAAATGTATTCCAGGCCACAGTTTGAGAAGAACTATTACACTGTATTACATTAAAATAACACATACTTTAGATTAGGAATTGCTCTGGTACTATATGTCAAAACAGGGTGTTTTTGAGTATTACAACAGTTTTAAACAGAACAAATCACCTTCCACACATACCATATTCAGATACAAAAATATTTAAGTGGAAACACAACTAATGTAACTGCAACACAATAGAGACATGAAGCAAACAGTGACTTTTGAGGAGAAATAGTCTACCTGCCTCCTTTATATACAGCAATGTGCACTATTTGTTATCTGATTTGGGAGGTAAATGCAGCAAGTACTGCACAACAATGTCAACTTATAGTAAGAGTCAGATTTTAAGCAGTGGAGTTACAGGTATCATTTTCAATTGGATCATCCCCTTTGCTTATGCAAGTATTGAAGCCCCTATTCAGATTTAATTCCTGTTTGGGTCATGGAATGAGGTAGAAGGATGTGGAAGAGTGCCCATTCAGAGTTCAGCTGGATTTTTGCTCGGGCTCACAGAGGAGGAGTTCTGCAGTGTTTTAGGGGACTTGTGCAGCAGAAGGTGGTATACAGTATTTTTCATGCACCATCCCCTCTCCAGTGGAGGTTTCAGAATACATTTAGCTATCATTACTTGATAAGGTCTCCTTTGGAGCTATCCAATGTTGCTGAAGACTTTCCACAATCTCCCCTTCAAATCGATGTCATGTTCAGCATTTCAGTAGACATTTAATACCTGCCGTAATATGTAAATGATTAATAAGAATGATTATGAACAATTTCTGGTGTGCAAGTTCTGGACTACAGGTCTGAAACTGGCTATAGACCAGTTTATAGCTTTGGTGCACAGGGAAAGGGATTTTGTTCCTTCCCGTTTGCTCATAAAGAACATGCAAGTCACATTGTTTGTCATGATTATGATTGATTTGCCCTTGTTGATGGCAGGCTTTCCTGACTGCCCTGAGTTCCAACAATTAGATATGAAGACTGGTTTCCCGAGGTAACGATCTGCCCCACGTGTGTTGAGATGTGCTCCTCACCCTAACAGTGATGCATTATCACAGCTATTGTTGGAGTTGGGTGGATGAAAGGGACGCCTGTGCAGACATTGCATTGAGCTTTCCACCAATCCTCACCTGGCGGCTGCTCACCTTCAGCAAGAAGCAGTTTTAGTTTTCCCATATCTCGATTACTGGCTACTCAAGGGACAACCTGTTTGTCCAAGCTGTCTCTGGATGAGAAATAGGTCCTGATGAACCATCCCTGAAAGCTGCAGAGTTGTAATCTTGCATGCTTGGTCATGAAAGTGCAAGATGCCATTTGACCCAGAAGCTTCAAACAGCAGGCTTCCTTGATTTCTCCTGACCAGATTTGATAAAGTTATGTATCTGTCTATGGCAAAGTAGGCCTACACTGCCAAGTAATCCAAATATGACCCTTTGAATTGAATCCAAATATGCTCTTTTGAATTGAATTTGAATTGACAAGGAAACATAGAATTCGGTGTATAACTCCATTCAAACCAGTGAGTTTGTTTGCATGTAACCAAGCAGAATTTGGCATATATAATTACAGTGTGGATTCTTAAAAACTCTTCTTGGACCAATAACCTGTTAAGATCCTGATTGAGCTAGAGCAGTCTATTAGGTTAATGTCTAATTTGGGATCTTTAAAAAAAACACTAATTCAATAGCACATAATGGCTTAACATGTGATAGCCTATTTGGGGATTTCTTAGTTACCAAATTATTAACTCCATGCAATGTAAATTTCATAAATCCACTGGGTGTAAATTGAATTACAGAAACAACCATGGAGCTTGATTTTTAACCTGGCCTCTTCTTTGCCCCTGAAATTATTTGTGAGATCAATTATCATTTAGGCATCAATCTGATTATCCTCTGATATCACAAAGTTAGCCATTGATATGACAAACTGCTCTAATAAATAATTTCAGAAATAAAACTACAACAACAATTAGTTGTTCCTGCAAGTTGCAGGCAAAATCTCTTTTGAAATTCACCCATAGTGTGCTATATGGACACACTAAAATTTTTATTTAATTCCTTTTATTGTAGTAATACTTCCTTTTGAAAAAATATCAACTCAGGCACTAGAATATTTATTTTTTCAAAATACAAAAAAAAAACCTAGTCTACATTAAGGAATAATTGTATACATCATTTTATTTAAAAATCATTAAGCCATTTTTGAGGAAAAGGGTCAGAAAAATAATCTGAAGCCACCATTTTGTAAATATTTCCTAACAGGGTAAGGCTCATCATGCCAAACTTTAGCCCAGCATGTGTTTTTATGGTTGAGCTTTTAAGTTCTTAATATAGGGGTTTACAGTGGAAATACATAGCTTGATGGTATAAATGATGCTGCTAAGCTATAGCATTGTGTCTCATATCCTGGATTTTGAGGAGAAAGGGAGAATATTGTGTATTGTTTTCTATCTATCTATTTAGGCTAGGAGGTGGATATTCTCAGGAATGAGCTTCCCTTCACATGGCTCTGACTAGAGGTATGTCAAGGCCTTCATTTTCCCATTGACAGAGTAAGCCAATGAGAAAATGGTTTTATTTTCTCCATAGTCTTAGCTCTAACATGTGTCAATATCACATATTTCATTTACAATATATTTGGAAATTGTTTTAATTTTTAGATGTACTCAGTTTTATTTTCATAAATTAAGTGAGTTTACTTTCTTGTTTAAGCAGTTGAGAAAGGTTTCATGGAAAATCTGGAACATAAAATCTCCATCTCTTTATAAAAGTTTACACAGGGATCCATTATACCACATTAGAAAAAGGCAAAAGCTCATTGTTAGCCCTGGTGTAATACCAGTGAAAGCACTGCTTTTACACCAGGGATGAGTTTAGCCCAGGCCCTGCAACTGTTACTGTGGTGCACTCAGTGTCTGCTTGTTCTCACTGGCAAGAGGGCAAAGAGGATACCTTGTTTCTCTGGAACAGATTAGTCAATGAAGCAAGCATCAGGTAGCTCTGACAGAGATGTCAACTCGTTCAAAAGCTCGTTTTTTTTCCAGTACAGTGTTCATGTCTAACTTCTTTTGTCCAGCTTACGTTACATGCTTCTGGAGTTTTAAAATGCATTTTTTTCTTCCTTTCTGTATTGTGTAAGCTCCGTTTTTTTATTCTGCTGTCTCCTTTTCCTCAATTTTCCTTGCTTGATGTTTCCTGTTGACACTTCTTAATTTTTTTTCAAACTCAGAATGTGGCTTTCGAGCAGACACAGAGGCCCCAGAGTGAATACCCCTACAGAGCCAATTCTATCTTGGACCTCACACAACACCATTAAATGGCTCATGCTGTAAGAAAGGTGGCTATAGTGCGATTGCATAAGTCTGAACATAGAACTGGTTGAGGAATCCTTGTCAATACATTTGCACAAAACTAAATTGCTGTTAATTTCTACTCAGAAGTAAAAATACAACATTTTAAATCACAGCCTTGCAGGGAGTTTTTTTTCTGAACTTGTTCAGTTGTTTCACATTGCATTCATCTGTACATTTAAGATTATGGTTGATGGCCACTTTAAAGTAAACATAGTTCATTGCCCTCAGAAACATTTTTGTTCAGTCCACAAATATTCCATGGAATAAGGGTTTATCTGCTGAACTGTTGGATTTTTTTTCCCAGCATGTAATTTTTTTATCAGTTTGTTTTGATTCTGTACCTCTTTCCCCTCCCCCTCACACTCAATGCTTATAAAAGTAGGGAGAAGAAGTCTCCTTGGAACAAGATAAAATCATAAAAAAGACTTCAAGAATCTCATCACAAGCTAAACAGTACAAATTGCACATTCTTTATGGAAGTATTAGCTTTTAGTATGTGCCTGGATTCAACTATAATAGATTAGCCCAAAGTGGGAAAGAATGAACAGTAAAAAAAAATAGCAGAATTAGGAGCTCAGATAGTTTAGTTGAGCAATATGATCTCTGCACTTTAGGGTACTGAATTCATACTGGAAGCAGTATGGAAAATTATATCAAAGGAAGAAAGCAAGCAACTATAGGCCTGAAAGAAGGGGCAAAGATACAAAAAAACGTTAATAGAAAGAAAAAGTAAATAAATGTATTCCAAATAAATTAATGAAATCATAGAAAATGAACTACTTGTTATTCATGGATGAAACCCTGTGTTTATGGCAAAAAAAGCCTGCAACAATAAAACTTATAAAAGGAGAATCAAGGAGCAAAATAACTTCTAAACTGTAATTCATGGCCCATGTCCTGCACTGCCTTAGAGCAAATTTGCACTGTGACAGGGGTGTAAAACTGCCCTAAAGACAGTTTAGTTGACCAGTAAAGGATTCCTCCTGGCATAAGGGACTCCTGATTTCCAGCTTCCAAAATGCCCCATTGGGACAACTGTCAGATGCTGCTACTCCAGTTTATGTCTGGGACTAGCTGGCACCTGGACAGACCCAGGACTGGAGAAGCACAAAGGTGGATTTACGCATCTCTTCTTGAACTGTCCTGTGCACTTCTTGGCACTTGAAAGTGGCCTACTATTATTCCTTAACATCATGCCCCATAGGTCAACAGGTCATTTAGTACAAATCTAATAACAATAGCATATTACTATATGCACTGGCAAACTATGAAAAGTTGTGAATGAGTAGGCTATTCATTCTATTAGATTATGGCTCATTAATTTTACATTTTTGTAAAAAAAAAAGAAAAGAAAAAGGAAAAGTTTTACTAAATGTATCCTTTTGCTATAAAAAGTAGTTCCTAGGAAAGGGATAAAATAGGAAGAGAATAGGCACCTTTATTGTTTGCAATCATTTTTAAATTTCTCCATTTATTCAATTCCTTAGAATATTTGGACTCTTGGGTGCTTAATTTGTCCCCCAGAAATACAACTGTCCTTTCAGGAGCAATTTATCACCCACCAGCTACTTTTGTCTCACTTTCTTTTATAAAAAAAAAATCCCCCAACAATTTGGACTATAGAACAGCTCCCAATTTCTCTTTTAGAATGTGAATTAAAAGTGGATGAAAAGGCCACAAGCTGCTGCCCAAATGGCATGTTGGTAATTTGTTTAAACTGCCATTTTTCACCTTCATTGCTTCTCTCCCTCGGGAACTATTCTACTATCCTAGATTCTATTCTATCTGTGTTCTTATACTGTGTTTATCACTGTGGTATCTGAACAACTTCCAGTAGTCCATCAAGCACATAACCACATCTCTCACATGTTGTTTTTGTTCTCATCCTCTCCCTAGAGGGAGAAGCAGGTGGAGTGGAGAATCCTGTTTTAGTACGGTGTTTGTGTGTGTGTATGTTTAATATAAATACTTGTTACTATGTGTTAGAGAAGGCGTGGTCAAAGAAACATGCCTTGCTCTTGGAGCAGAAAGGGGTGCGGTTTGTGATGGTTTTAAATTCTTAGGGGGAGATGACTGCATTGCTTCAATACCATCCTAGACGGTACTTTATTTTTGTCCCTACCAATAAATCTTCTCCCTCAATCACTGAACATAGTTAAACAGGGATTTTGTATTTGTGTTTATATGATGATATTCCAGTCAATTAGAAAGTAGTGTTGGACAGTCAGGCTAACGTTTTCAAAAGTGACTAGTGATTTTGGGGCCCAACTTCAAGTGGTCTGATTTTCAGAGGGCAGCTGTTCAAAAATTCCTGAAAATCAGGCTTTTCTGGGCACCTAGAATGGAGGTACTAAAAATTATCAGTTACTTCTGAACTATGTGTCTAGTCATAATCTAATAGAATGCCCAACAAATCTGAGCAGAACTACTAGTAGAGGTTTGCTACTGCTTCTGTTCAATGTGATTTTTCTCATTGTAAGCTCAGAGCAATGAAGCTTGGTAAATAACGTTAGACTAACATAGAAGATAACAAAAGGAAATAGTTAAGGTATCATAATAATTTTAGCTATTCTTTTTTTCAGGTCACTATAATCTACCCAAAGATAACTAATTGTTCAAAGTAAACATTCTACTCCAACCACAAAAGGAATCCATTACACAAACATATAATTCACAGTCATTTTTAGTGGGTTGTAAACAGTTTGGAATGAGCATAAAATGGGACAAAAATCAAAGTGAGCACTTAGAAATGAAAAAGTGTTTGCTACAAAAGGTCAGTCCCTTTGCTTGGCAAACTATGTAGAAAAGCCTGGGAAAATGTTGAACACAAAAGCAGTAAGGGAATTTTAAAGCCAACAACCTCCCTGTTTCTTTAAACAGACATCGGAACCTATAACTGGATCTTGTCAAACAAATGACAGCAAAAAACATAACAGCTGCTAAGAAGCAAAGTTGAGAGATAAAGTTTTCTGAGCTAAGAACCTTCTCAGAAGTGGACTAAAGGTCTTTCTTAAATCTCTAGGCAAGGTTATGGATCCCAGGGTGGCTTTTCGGCACTGAGTCAAATATGCAATTTTATGTATCATTCCTGTCACAGCATATTGTGCTCCAAAAATACAGAGAAAAAACAATGTCTGCAATGTTCACATTATAATAAAACCTATACCTGTAATCATCAACTCTGGAGTTGAGGGTATCATTTTAAAGGCATTTAAATTGATTTGGGCAGAGTAAGTTTGGAATTTAAGTAGGATTTGGAAATGTAGGGGAAGAATGAATTGTCAAAACCATGTTTCACTAGATGGTTGCCAAAATAAATGAAATCAAATTTCTCTGGAAAACTAGCCCCATTCCTTCACAAACCTAAAATATACTGTTTGCACAACAACATGTTTAGGGTAGTAAAGTATTCGATCTGCTACTATATTGTGCCATTGGACACAGAGAAATTATCATCCCTGGAAAAGATTTTAATATCAGTTCACTTTCACATGATAAAGTTTTGCTATGAAAAGGTACTGGTTGGCATTTTGTTTAGGTACTACAGAATGGTGTTTCTAATTTATTTAATGATTTTTACTTAAAAATAACCAGTGGAACTTTAAAGGGTTCGCGAATAACAAAATAAACAAATGATTCAAGAAATGACTGAAATAATACCTGGCATAGAGACATAAAAACTTGAGATCTGGGCTCCACCCTTGGCACAGTCTGTGAATTACTGTATACGCTGAGGTTTAGATTGTCACAACCTTCCTTCACTCCAATGCTTGGCCCTGCTCAGATTGAGTCTCCAGCTATTAACCCAATATTCCCTGCTGGGAACAAGCAGAAATGGGTAGGGAGCTCTGGCCTCATCTTAGTTAATCTGTAACTAAGTAAACTGCTCCATGAAGAGAGGCAAAGGAACTTATTTCTTAGTAAGATGTCTTCAAGTCACCAAGGCCTGATGAAATATATACTAAAATATTAAATGGCGTAGAAGATATCTGAGCCATTAGCAATTATCTTTGAAAAGTCATGGAAGATGGGAGAGATTCCAGTGGACTGGAAAAGGGCAAATATAATGCCAATCTATAAAAAGGGAAATAAGAAGAAACTGGGGAATTACAGACCAGCCATCTTAACTTCAGTATCTGGAAAGATAATGTAGCAAATAATTAAGCAATCAATTTGCAAACACTTAAAAGATAATAAGTAACAGTCAATATGGATTTGTCAGGAACAAATTGTGTCATACCAGCCTAATAGCTTTCTTTGACAGCGTAACATGCCTTGTGGATGGGGAGGGGGAAGCAGTTGATGTGGTATATCTTGACTTTAGTAGGGCTTTTGCATGACCTTCTCATAAACAAACTAGGAAAATACAACCTAGATGGAGATACTATAAGATTGGTGTATTAGTGGTTGGAAAACTGTTCCCAGAGAGTAGTTATCAGTGCTTCACAGTCAAGTTGGAAGGGCATAATGAGTGGAGTCCTGCAGGAATCAGTTCTGGTTTCTGTTCTGTTCAATATCTTCATAAATTGCAAACGGTAATGTGATAATGGCAAAGAGACTACATTTTAAAGTTTGTGGTTGATGCCAAGTTAGAAGGAGCTGCGAGTGCTTTGGAGGATAGGATTAAACTGCAAAATGATCTGGACAAACTGGAGAAATGGTCTGAAGTAAATAGAGTGAAATTCAATAAGAACAAATGCAAAGTACTCCCACTTAGGTTTGAACCATCAGTTGTACACATACAAAATGGAAAACTGACTGCCTAGCAAGGAGTACCGCAGAAAGGGATCTCAGGGTCATAGTGGACCACAAGCTAAATGAGAGTTAACTGTGTAACACTGATGCAAAAAAAGCAAACATAATTCTCAGGCGTGTTGAAAACAAGACAAGAGAAGTAATTATTTCTCTCTTCTCTGTGCTGATTAGGCCTCAATGGGAGTATTGTCTCCAGTTCTGGGTATCACATTACAGGAAAGATGTGGACAAAATGGAGAAAGTCCAGAGAAAAGCAACAAAAATTATGAAGGTCTAGGAAAAAAAAACCTATGAGGGAAGATTGGTACAAACCAACCTTACTCAAGGCAAAATGTTCAGTTACCATCTAGCCTTCACGAAATAATAGAAGTTTTCTCTGCAGAGACTACTACACTGGACACCAGGAGTCCACTGTTTCCCCCAGTTAAGCTTTTGACTGAAAGGGAACAGGATTGGGCTCCTCATATTTTTAGGAACAGCATTTCACCAAATATCTAAAAAGGGACAAGTAAAATTGATAGAAAAAATATGAATATGCTCCTGAAAACTTTAAATCAATGGACCACCCATGTCGGGTTTGCAGATATGGGCCTAATATTTAATATTTATGATAAACTATCTTGTTAGCCCTGCAACATGGCTCATGAAGGGTATGGGTTCAATGTATCAAGGATTGATTTATCGCGTCTCATCCCGAAACACACTCCCTGTCGAATCCGGAACTCCATCTTGGCTAGAGGAGGAAGCGGAGTTGACGGGGGAGTGGCAGTGGTCGACTCGGCACCATAAGGATGGCCAGCTAAGACGACCTAAGATATTACAACTTCATGTACGCAATTATCATAGCTGAAGTTGCATATCTCGGTCGAACCCCTCTCCCCGCAGTGTAGCCCAGCCCTAAGAGAGAGACTCTGCACCCAATTCCATTTCCGCAGTTAGAAATAGTGAATGATAGATTACAAAGTTAGAGTTCACAACTGTATAAACAAATGCTTGTGGACTAGTTAGATCTGCATTATGGTCTGAGAAGAGAAGTTTACTGGACACAAAGAACTCCTGTCTGGCTAAGAGGCAAACAACATCCAAGAAGCAATGGACCAGTCTCTGATCTCAGTTACATCACTGTGATTCCAGAGTATCTCCATTGATTAATGGAGGTATTTTGGATACACATTAGTGTAACTATGGTAAAAAATGGCCAGTACCAAATTACCTACCCAGCGGTGTCAGTATTAAGGAAAATCCTCTTGTAGTTTGACAGTATAATGTGAAACCATCAAGATAAGGAAACATACTAAATGGTATGTTTTAGTTATCTCACTATTCAGCTTTTTTCCTTATGTGTGGCCACAATAAGCTAAAATTAAAGAAAGCAAACAGTGTTTTATTGGACATAGTACATGACATATAAGCACCTTCATAACATAATGATTAAGATTATCTTGTTAATAGCACAGTTGTTCAGCAAAGCATGAATATATTGTTCTTTCTAGTTCAAATAGGCAACATATAAGGATGGACTCAAAATGTTTTTTGGATTTTTTTTAAAATGAGGTATTTAAGCTGCATTTTTTGATACAGTACAGTATATAGATTATATATATTTTTAAAAAGAAAAAGTAACTATGAGGGGAAAAAAATATTTTCCACAACAGTGAATGTGCCAGCTGTTCTGAGTATTTAGGCCATCTTACTAACACTATGAAAGTAAACAAAGTTTTCATTAAATGTGCCTTTCCCATAATTGGTACATAAGTATTTCCCATGACTCTGCAGTTGAGTGTCTTGGCTGGAGGCATATCTGGCCATTAGGAGGAGGGCTTTAGATCTGTTGAGTCTCAGCCATGCCGGGAGACTTGGCACCTCCACATACTGCTTCCTAATACCAACCCCAGTATAAAATGTCATCAGAAGCTTGCATAAACATTGGACTTAGTTTCACATAAATTATTGCTGTTCTGAGATAGATTATGCCAGAACTTAGTAAAAACAACATTTAGAGTAAATAGAATATGAGTAAATACAAGTATCTTAATCCAAGAAAATGATAATAGAAAAATGTATATCAAATACAAACTCGTAAATACAGCACAATGAAATTTTATCTCATACCACTGAGATTAGTTTTTATTTACATACTGTACTAACTAAAGTGATATACTGTACTTAAAGTTACAGCAATTATGAAAAAAGCATATGAACCAAAGAACAATAATACAATGCTTTAAGGGATCAATTGCTCTGTAGCAACAGTGACACACATTTTCCTATTAATCCTTATGAATTCATTTGATAGCCTACATACTTGGGATTTTTCTGTTATAATTTAGCATTAACAATGGACATTAGGTTAGCGAGAATCTGAAACACACAAATGATTTCTATTGGCTTTCTTTTTTCTTTTTAACTTTTAACTCTTTTTATTTTGTTTTCACAAGAGTGGGGGTTCATTTTGGGCACCATTTACATGCATACACATGTACACTGTTGCAATAAATGGGATACAGGACCAAATGTCCGGTATAATAAGATACAGCCAGACACCTGTAGGCATATGTAAAACACAACTATTTTAATTATTATTTATTTGTCAAGAACCAGTATCATGACTAATGGGATACGTCTTTGGGTAGGATTCTGGCCCTACTGCACCCCCCTTTATGTCACTCTGGCAAGAAAAGGGGTTGTAAAGAGGCTGCTGTAGCCCTAGGGAAACTTCTCAAGTACAGAAATATGGAGCCAGTGTAACCAGCCCTATGTCACTCTTCCATCAAGGTTTCGAGGTAAGGGAGTAACAGTCAGTGTTGGATGGTTCATGGCTGGAGCGCTCTGCGCTCTGGCTATTTTAGGCTGAATAACATCCCATAGGCAGCCTAGGTAAGGATGTCATAAGTTACAGATTCTCTGGGAGTATTGTACTGAGGGCTGTACTACTCCCCTCCCCCACTGTAGCCTGGATTCTGGGAGGTGCAAAGATGTGTAAAAGCACCTTTGGCCTCCCTCCTCCTGGGTTACCCTCAGGCTACTCAAAACATCTGCAAACACTAGGTGCACCTTTCAATGAACCTGAGCTAAGACTGGAACACAAAACTAGGCAAATTGTACAAGGCTTGGTGATTTCATAATGCAATTTTTTAAATGTAAAATTGATTTTCTCTCTAATCTCCATTTTCCCTTTTGCAATCTGCTTCTCTTTCTCTCTTCCTCCTTCTCCTCCCCTCCGTAAAACTTTCTTACTCCTTCCTCTATATTTCTCTCCCTGTCCTCTTCCCCATCAGATGGTTGTGCTCAAAAAACACTGTTACTATCTCCCCTGCACAATACCTCTGCTCTGTTATTCTGTCACTTCATGTCTACCTACTACTCTGGGAATAACAGTATTTCCAGTGCTGTCTTTTCTATATAATTAAGTCATGAATTTCCAGGAGTTTGAATCTCTACACCAAGTTCATTGCACCCTTCACATAAATCCAGCTAACAATCATTAAATTAAAATTGCTATCTCCTTAGTGGTTAACTGTCTAAAGATATTTTTATTTTCTGCTGGTTCTCTTTTTTTTTTCAGATTCTAGACAACAGCACTGCGTTGTCCGATCTTTATTTTGAAAAATATCTTTTTCAGGATATACTTTTCCCATGACCCCTGGAACAAGTTGTAAACTTGTATGAAATGGTGATTAAGCCTCACATTTTTATACAATACATTTTTAGGATTCTGTATCTATTTCCAATGATAATGACCTTCAGTGAGAGAAGAGGAAAGATCAAATGTCCTAATTACATTTTATTTTGCTGTGATTATTTATGATTAAATAAAAACTCTGAAAATACAAATGAAAGTGCATCATAACCTTGTGACAATACTATAGCTTTGAATAACATACATAAAAACAGGCACCCAAATGCAGAAGAGGAAAAAAAAATGTAAGAGAGACTCAAAAACTACTTGTAAGTTAGACTGGCATTTGTTTTGGTTAGGTAACATTGGGGACTTACCAAAAATGTAATGGCATAACAACCACAAGGGATCTTAGTATGAATGTTAAGAGGGTTCTAGCACTGTAATTACTGACATTTTATGAACATTTTAGAATTGGCTTGCACACAAAAAGTTTGCAATAGAATCAACAATATGTCAAACAGACAATATAGAGACAGTAATTAGCATTAATTTGTTTTATTAATATCTCTATTGTAAAAAAAAAACAAAAAGAAAGAATCTGTAATAGATGAGTGAATCACTAAAGTATAATTTTAACTGCATGGTTTCTGTGGCAAGACAACTGGAGTTGCTAAGTTAGAGCATTAGTTGTAAATATGACTGCAGAAATGAAAAATAGTGTTGAATATATTAAGTTACCCACCTCTTTTTTCAACGGCTTCTATACAGCGTTTTACAAATAGGGGGACTGTGGAATTTTCGTGCTCACACACTAAATGCAAATGGGAGCCAAAAACTTGATCTAAATAGAGGAAAGAAGATAAATATATTATAACATGATAAACAGTAACTAATAAATAATAATGATAATAATAATGGGCTTTTTGCTTCTTCAAAGGCTTGTGCATTAACCAGCTACTCCTGTGTGGTTGTTAGATAGATAAAAGAAGTACGAAAGCCTTCCTGACTCCTGCAGGTTTTTGCTTTAAGTCCCATTTGGGATACAATTGCTCTTATAAACATAATTTGCTGAAATTACAGATAGAATCAAGCCACAAAATTGTGATTTGTATTTTGAACTGCCTAATGTTAAGGCGTGGGATTTTGGTTCAGTGCAGCATTATGATAAGAGCCATTTCTAAAACCCAGATCTCTGTCTGGTTCAAATTGAAACATCCAAAAGTAAATCATGATTTCCCTGATCCTGAAAGCTCACACATGAATAGAGCCCTCCACCAAAATGAAGCCCCATTGCTCACAATGGAGCTTCATGTTAGTGATTGGGTTCGATTGCACATATTAGCTGGTAGAATCAGTACTTAATCCCATCTCTACTGTAATTACTGTTAATAAATTATCCAGCCTTTTAAAAAGTTCAGCAACAGTATTTGATATCCTGTAGCAGTGAATTCTCCAAGTTGGGTCTGTAAGTGGTTGCTCTGAAAAACTTTTCAGTTGCCCGATATAACCAAATACTTCAGTATTTGACAGTTCACCCTAAGTATGTCGTATGTGAGGTTCAGGAAAGTTTAAGAACCATAATGGTAATGTTAAATAATTCTAACAGAAACATTGGAAAGCTTTTAAGGGCAACAACTGTATACTAAACAAAGTTATATTTTCTTCTTACATTTGCCTTTTTTATTTGTTGTACTTGTAAAGAAACTATTTTGATAATTTATCTTGTCTATTAGCAGAGTGGTAGCCATGTTAGTCTGGATCTGCAAAAGTGACAAAGAGTCCTGTGGCACTTAAAGACTAACAAACGTATTGGAGCATAAGCTTTCATTGTAGGTATTAGCCCACAAAATCTTATGCTCCAATATGTTTGTTAGTCTTTAAGTACCACGGGATTCTATCATTATCTTGTCTAGTGTATCTGGATTTAGGAATATACTGGTAGTAGTTATGGCTTTGACTTCCGGTGTCAATTTCACCTCTGTTCCTCTTAGTATTCTTTTTTGTGTAGAAGGCAATTGGCAAAAATCCCATTTTCTGTACTTTTGTATTTAAAAATGATGTACTTTTGATGAGAATAGCAAATAGGCTTTGGTGACTGAACTTGTAAATCATGTTGTTTACATACTGAATTAGAGTTTAACTAGGTAATGCTGTTTTTTAGTTTTTATGCTTTTAAACTTTTGACCGACATAGGATGTTCATCTCAAAACACAGCATAACCAGGTTAAATATCTCAGATTACAAATTAGCTTTATCCGCCTCATCTCCACTCTATATTTTTTGACAAAGTATGAAAAGAGCACTCAGTAATGGGAATTTTGTCATCTAGAATCAAAATGAATCAAACAGATGAGGAAAATCACTCAATAAGTGCAGTTTAATGTTCAAATAATCTGACTGCATTATCAGTATTTACCCAAAGACAGTCTCCACATACCTTTTCAACAGCATACTACACTTTGAAATTAGTACAAAGGACTTCAATAAAACTTCCATACCTGAATTTCTTTTTAGAAAAATTTGAAATTTAGGAGAGCACATATAATTCACCATATTAATTCCCAGAACATCAAGGATGAGTGTAGTCTTCCTAAACTTTCTGCACAGCAGTACTGAAGACAAAAAAACTCATCTATGATATCTCAGTTCCTTCCACTCCTAGAACAGGAGCTTTGTCTCCCTCACCCAAAATTCAGTTGCACCCCTCCCATAAAGTAGTTAACAAATTGTCCTGTCCTTCACAGCAAGCCAAAAGCTTTATGTTCATCATTTGCTTTATGTTCATCATTATGGGGTGCTGGAACACTTTTTATAGTGTGGGTGCTGAGAGTCATTGAATCAAGCTGTGAACCCTGCATATCATGGAAACTACTTCATGTCAAGAGGTGCAGTAGCACCTCCAGTATCCTTATTTTCAGCACCTATGTTTGCCTTACAGGGTCACCAGCTCTTGCCTCCTTGTTGTTCAGTTCTCACCCTTGCAATATAATTGCCTTTTTTCTGTTCATGGCCATCAGCCTGAGGAACAAGTTGGGAAAGGGGAGCAGGGAAGCAGGGCAAGCTGGAAGTGCGGGCATGGGCAGGAAAATGGTCCCCAGCACTGAGGAGTCAGAACCAAAACTTCTGCCAAGAATTCCACTCTACCATGTCTTCAAATAGCCAGAAAGCCTCCCTTATCCCTGGGTCAGTACTTTTCAAAAGCCCTGGCAAATAGACAGGTCCTGGTGATGTAGAAATGTTATTATGTATGCATTTTTAAACTTGATTCTAACATTTAAGGTGCTACTAATTTCAATTTTTTCAAACAGGAGTACTTAAATAAATAAATAAAACAGACCTTTTCATGTAAAAAGGAAACTCTTATAATTAGAGCAATTTTTAGATTTAGATTGTAAAGTATTTGAAGCACAGGCCTTCGAAGCCTATATATAAACCATCTTGGATACACAGAATCAGATCCCCAAAGGTGTTTAGGTGCCTAATTCCAAGAATCTGAAGCCATAGTTATTAAGAACTAGATTTTCAAAGTCTGCATTTTAAGTAGGGAGTTTGGAGCAATGATGTGCAATATTTTAAAGGAATGGAACTGGAAATAAGAAATAGGCAGTGACCACCTGTTTCTCCAAATTATTACAGCCTGCTGAATCTGCTTACCATATGATACAGGGAAATGAGTTCTAGGTTTCCTGAGTAAATATATGAAGGAAGATCCATTCCAACTCATCCAAATATATGTATTCTGCAGTCTGATATGTATTCTGCAGTTTTTTACAACCCAAAAGTCCACTGAATTAGTCAAACTTCTGGGTACACAAGGAATGTAGGGTTGGGGTCACAGAAATACACTTTAGAAAGTTGCGTACATGTGTAGCAATTGCATATTAGTGAGTGATCTGTTAGATGTTTGTAGGGTTATGTTTGTGACAAAGAATGGACAGGTTAAGTTGTCTTCATGAAACATTTATTGTTTCCTCCAGTGGTAATTATGTATACAGAGATTTATGATTAAAATGTTCTAGTACTTCCTCCTTTGACATCTTAATTGTTTTTAAAATTTCAGTGAAGACCTATCAAATTCTTCACATGACATGGAATGTTTCTGATGCTAATTACATTAAAAATATGTAAAAATGAATCTTATTTGAGGGGTTAGGGTGTTTGTGGGTCAGAAGGGATGGGGCAATGGACTGCATTGTCTATAGATAGCCTACGTATCAACGACTGAGGAGCAATTAATTCTTTATGGTTCAGCAAGTTACCGTAACTACAATAAGTACATCATGTCTGGCATCCAGGAATCTCAAGTTACTTTCACAATTTCCAATAATAGGAAGGCAAGTGTTATACTTCAAAAAAAACCACAACACATTGGTTTAGTGAATGATGGTTCGAGCAAGGAACAGAGAAGTTGGAATTCTAGAGGTGAAATTCTGGCTCCACTGATGACAATGTGAGTACTCCCATAGATTTCAGTGGAGCCAGGATTTCACCTTTGGATTTTATTCTTGAATCTGCAAACTGCGTAACCTCAGTTTAGCTACCTGTAAAAATGGATAACACTATTTACTTATCTTATAGTTAATATTTTGAAACACACGTTATCATCCTTCTTAGATAACATGTGCTAAATATTATTATTGTCTTCAACTGAAGGACCATAAAGGCAAAGGGACAACATGAGTTAGTTGTCACACCACTGTTACAGTTGCTAAGCAATGAAAAGGGCTCCAGTAAACATTTAAACCAATCTACATCCTTCTAAAAAGTATTATTTTAGAAAAGCAAGATTATTTAGTGACTGAATATCATAGAATCATAGAATATCAGAGATGGAAGGGACTCAGGAGGCCATCTAGTCCAACCCATCTGCTCAAAGCAGGACCAATCCCCAGCTAAATCATCCAAGCCAGGGCTTTGTCAAGCCTGATCTTAAAAACCTCTAAGGAAGGAATATGCAGCTGGAGGACAAGAACTCCTGAGTTCAAAGCTAAGTTCTGCCCCGACACTGAATGACTTTGATCCAAGTCACTTAATTTTTCTGAGTTTCCATTTCCTTGCCTATAAAATGGAGATGCTAATGCTTATATCACAATATGCACATTCTTATAACTCATATGCTTGTACAATATTTGTATGCTTCTACAATATTTTGAAAATAAGAAGTTATACAAGTGCTAAGACTTAATTTTTGTAGGCAACTCTGATATTTCTTTTCTTTTTTAAACTCACTTATTGAAAAAAATAAATTATTGCTCTTAAAAATGTTCTTCTTTAATATCTATAAATATTTTAAATCACTGTAAGAGAAGAAAGTAACCAGAACATCTTTTCATATAATGAAAACAATAACCGTTCCCAATAGATAAAGAAAGCAAAAGAGGGTTTTGTTTATCGGTGTTAGGGCACTTCGGAACTCCATTTTTTATTATTTGAAAAAAAAAAGATGTACACAACACTTCTAACCTCTTGTTATGACAGTTAATGTTTCCTATCCAGCTTATTTAACACAAATGCCTGGGAAATAGACACAATTACCACCTTATGGAATGCTACTTAAATTTAAATGCTCCCCTCTGAATAGAAACCCACTTCATCTTCTCAAAGTTTATTTCAGCTTTTCAGGAATTATTCCTTCTATAAGCTCCTAAAATTCTCTTCTTCGTCATTTAAAATTTTTAACTAATGATTATTCAGAAGTATCTTTTATTTAACAAAGGAAATTCTCATACAATGGACTCTGTTCACAAGAATTTGAACAAAGGAGCTGCATACTATACCCATACACAGCTTTAATCATTCATTCTTTCAGCTGTTATCAATTTAAAACCAATGAAACTCCCACACTGAGTCCATTTGAGCAGTCAATTTTAATATTTTGGGCATATGTAGTTATTTTGAATTGGCTGCAAAAGCAGAACTAACAAGTTAAGCTCTAACCATAAGTCTACATCAGGCTGGTAAACCGTGCATCAAACACAGACAGTTAGTCAATACCATAGAATGAAAAAACAACAAGCATTTTTAAGAAGAGCAATATATTCATAATATGTTTGGCAGTATGGTTTGCATTACACATCCTTGATATCTATGCATTAAACCTTCTATTCAAGATGGTGGTGCCTGTGACAGCATTGTATGCTGATATAAAATGAGACACCAAAAGGGGATGGCATGGACACTAACAAAATTATAAGATATAAAATGATAACTACAGCTGC
Organism: Sternotherus odoratus; assembly: GCA_032164245.1. Taxonomy (NCBI): domain Eukaryota; kingdom Metazoa; phylum Chordata; order Testudines; family Kinosternidae; genus Sternotherus; species Sternotherus odoratus. The sequence goes on from JAVMKO010000011.1 coordinate 44,931,580, forward strand.
AATTAATTGCTCATTATGGTGAACAATCCCCTTCAAGTTTGCAAGCTCACTGCCAGGAGCCTGACAGAAATACTCTTCACATGCAGCTTGTGCAGCCCAAGTCTAAGCTATTGACTCAAAGCTGCAGAAACCCAGAAAATGGGAGACAATACTGCTGTAAAATGAGCATTTAAAACAAGATCACAGAAGTCACAGCCGCATTCAGAATGTTACTGCTTCATTATTTGTGGTGCGTATGTATGCAATATGGCTAAGTTCTCACAGAACTCTTAGGGTGTCTATTTAATTGACTTTTTTACTAAAATACAAGCACCACAGGAAAAAAATATTAGTGCCATTGGAAAAATGGAACATCACTGTTCTAATTTTGGAAAAAAGAGTAGGCGGCATGGTAGTGCCATCCCCACAGGTTTTGGGGAAGACAAAGCTTTTAATGAGATGCAATGCAGTGCATTCAAAGGCAAATAAATGCTGATCTATCCCTTCTACAACTTAATTTGGACAGTTAGATTGCTAACAGTTTTCATCAAAGCCTAAGTTGAGAAATGTATCCTCGCTACACCCTCTTAAATGTTGAGGGGAAGATAGGGTAAAGAGGGAGTGGAAGGGGGTGGGGGGGAAGAGAGATGCATGGAAAGAGGTGAGGGAGGGAGAGAGAGAGAGAAATGAGTAATGAAACAGCAATTTTACAATTACTGGGTTTTGTGGGGCATTGAAAAAGGCAGTGTCTATATATTGCAGTGGAAGCAGTGTTGAAATGACAAGTCATCACTTAAGGGTGAGGGGATTCCTGGTCCTGCTTGCAGTGTGTGATCTGGGTCTTGTGCAATCAATCTGCAAAGAGCAAGCCTAGCGCAAGGTGGGGTGGGTTGTGCCTCTCTGCCCTAAGGAGCACCCTGCTTTCATTCTCTGTGTTTTGGGTTCTTATGTGTTATCATTCTGAATGCCAAGAAATAAAGTAGTATTATATTGCAACCTTCCAGCATAATGAAATCATGATGGCCTAGTCTTAGAAACACTAACAACTCACATCAGAAATGTAATTCATGTATATAGGATTGGGGTCCATATCATTTTAATGGCATTAATTGTTTTAGGTTTCCATAAGAATTATATACTTCTACACAGAAAGATATGTAGGTCCAATTTTTCAAATGTTATTACGTGCTTAAAGATACAGATAGAGGCCCAGAGGGGTTTTCAAAAGCGTCTAGATACCTATGCTCCACTGAGTCAGTCGCTTTTGAAAATCCCATTAAATGCCTATCTGCATCTTCATGGACCTAAATACATTTAAAAATCTGACCCTTAGTGCCCAAATAATTAGATGACACTGAATGTTAATGGGATAGTGTGAAGCAAGAAAAATAACCTTGCACATTTCGGAGTCTGATGAACCTTATATTTAAAATACATGTGCAAATCACATTCATCTACCACTCTCCTTCCTGCAGCAGATGTTTCTTTAAAACAAAGTTTTGTAAAGGTTAAGTGACAATTACATAATGTCCAGATTTTCTAATAGCTGTGTTGATGGATCAAACTACCCCAGGAGAAAAACTACAATTTAATTTTGAAGCATATATACCCCAAGTTAGGTACTGTTGAGAAATGTGTTGAGTCCTCTGGCCAAGAGTGCACACATCAGTGACAAACAGCGAAGAGGACTGCATTTAAGTGAACTTACCACCTTAAAATGTATTCACTCTTGCCTATAATTTACGTGTTAAATTTATTGGAGTTTTGGTTCCAGTGTGACACACAAAGGAAAAAAATCAATACAGATTTGAGAGCTTTCTAGTGCCCCTGGAAAATGTGAATGGCACTTGATGAAAAGTGAAGGTTTTCATAGCACCTACAGTGCCACTACTTTGGTGTAATTATCACCACATGCTTCACATATTTATATTAATTCTTCACTAGCCCATAGAACAGTTTTTGTTATAAGTTTGGCACTGTGATGTCCTGAAAGGCTATAGATGTACTTTTATTGAAAGTATTAATTATTTTAAGGGATTTATAATTCTGAGAGAAGTATTCCCCTCTGGGATTAAAGTTAGTATGCATGTTCTCAGAGTTGGAGGAAATTGTTGTAAAAAACTGGTCAACATCCCCCCCCCCCGAGAATAGGGGAAATAAACAGTTTTGCAACATTTCTAAAGCCATTTAATTCACCTTTAGGGGAGTAAATAGATACATTTTAAAACATGAAATTGGCAAGCTCTTTATTTTTAATCTGGATAGTTGCAATTTGCTATTTAAAATATTGTAATATAAGACTAAAAATTAACATTTAAAAGTGGTCTGTGTGTAAGCACTGCAACTGCATTTTCATAACATTATAACAGATTAAGGGATAAACTCCACTGAAGACAATGAAGGAACCTTATCAAATGAGCATTTCACATAGACTTACTGTAGATTGGAATTAAGCCCTGCTAACGAATCCTGACTCATTTGCATGGCCAGAACCTAATCCTAATGAATCTTCTTGGAAGAAAACTAACATGTTTTCTGTACAGTTACATTCATTTATTATTAAAACTCTGCTAGGGAATGCAGATCCTGACTCTCTATGGCAGAACATAATGCATCTGTGTTTTCCATACAAGAACATCCAAATTAGAACCACTCTATAATGCAACTATATCTGAAAACAAATGCATCTGGTTTTCCTACAGAGATACATTAGAGGATGGATTTGAGTTATGCTACTGAATCTGGATTTGTTAGTAGGGATCACATCTGATCCCTGTGCAACATCACAAGAGATTCATCAGCTACACTTTATTAAACTGGAAAAAACCCACCCTTAACTACAAAAATTAAAAGACTATAAATTATAACACAAGCTTCTGCTCTGATACTGTAATAACTGAAACAAACTAAAATTATGCCCTCAAATCCCACCCTCAACCCAAATTGTGTTTTAAAGTGGCATCCAAACCCCTTACATATTATATTGAGATACAACAGTTGATTAGGGAGAGATTCTGAAAGTTAGGCACACAACTGCACACGTAAATGTGCATATGAACTAATTTATGTTTGCAAATACCTGATGTATATGTGGGGGAAGATTTTCAAAAGTGCCTAAGGGATCTAGAATCACAAGTCTCATTGACTTTCAGTGCAAGTTGTGCTCTTTAATCCTTTAGGCACTTTTAACAATCTCTCCCAAAATAATCAAGAATTTATGTGCACACGATTGTGTGTGCCTAACTGTGAAAATCTTCCCCATAATATTTTAGATAGTAAAGGTCAGATCTGGAGGTGATCCCAAGCATTGCTCTGTGCCCTGTGGAGGGCTGGGTGGAGGCAGCTTTCTGCCACCACCTTGATCCTGGGCAAAGGTGGTAGGTTTAACCTAAACCTAAAGCTGTTGACTACTAACTGATTGCTGTTGGTTCAGAATTGCTGGCATCCAAGAGATGCCAAGTCCTTGTGGCAAAGAACCCATATCTAGCCAGTTTGCATATACGGTTGTAGGTTTTCCACATACCAATTAATGAGCGTGCAAATTTTTCAAGCACAATTCCAGAAGATATTTGAATATATGGTCTTGCTTGAACACTGGTGGTCAGAATACCAGTTACAAGATGACTGTACCTACACTTTGGAAAACAGCATTCCTGAAATCAACCAACAAAAGGTAACACTGTTTTTTCTCTATTAATATATGTATTAACAAAAAAACCCACATTGTTACCATTTGTTGGTTGATCTATCTATCTATCTATCTATCTATCTATCTATCTATCTATCTATCTATCTATAACAGAACTTCTAACACACACACATAATTTTATCTTACAAAGAAACAGTCATATGAGTTAGACAATGAAGGTGGATAGCATGTTTCTTTACAATGTAGATGGTGTACAATTGTGTGAAGTGTGCACACCAAAATAGCATCATAAGAAGCCAAGCAATACAGAGATATATTTACGTACATATTGTTTTAGTCAGAAAAACTAAACTCTTACAAAACTCAATGAGTTCTCTGATACACAACAGAAAAAAATAGTTAGCAAGAAATACCTGCAAAATCCAAACAGTCCTATGCATTTAATTGGTGACAGGAATGAAAATATTGTGAAATAGGAACACTCATTAATGAACTTTCAGTTTTTACTTAGAAAAATAAATAAGAGAAAACACACCTTTAATAAGTCCCTTTTCTTGCAACGTTTTCAGCGAGGGTCTTCGGTTGATAAACTTCTTTAATCTGCTTTTAACTCGATTTCTGTCATTTGTATCAGAGGTACTGTAGTTCAGTCTGAAAACTGGAGAAAAAAGAAAAGAAAAGCTACATTTCTAGTAAAGCTACATTTTTTAAAACTAGCAATCTTTTGTGCAAATTTTCTTGGAAAACAATGGCCATGTTCCGCCCTTGAGAGATCACACAGTAGGTCAGTAGTATAGCTGGTTGGATAGTACAAAAAGTTTGATTAATATTTGTGTGAAAAAAATGATGTGTTCACTCAGTATTATTCGTGGAGTTATATTATTTATTGTTCATAAATATTTGGATGGCCACCAGTTTGCTTGTGAAATGTTCACGAATCCCAAGAGTTTCACATGGATGATTATTCAACCGAAAGTTCCAATTGGAAGTGTGATATATGTATATATTAGTGGGATACTATTTTTATGAGAAGGGGTGGGATGATCACAGCACTGGTGATGGTCTGAATCCCCTTGCCAAGTCAAATTAGGCATCCCATTATTGTTAATACAATTGTAGAAAGCATGGCTCAAGGACAAGAAAGTTAGGCAAGATGCATTTATTTACGAAGGAAAAGTGTTCCAATTCTAACTATTACATTTTATTATATTTAGGTATTTACTGCACCGAGAAACTGCTGGGCTAAGTTCTCTCGTGGTTTATGCCAGCAAGATGTGGGTCCCTCTTTCTGAGAGTTCACAGGAACAAACTGTAATGATGCAAGTCAGCTATAACTTCTTGTGTGCTCGGGTGTCCACAGAGAACTGTCACAGCCCCCTAAATGGGCAATACTGATGGCAAGAGGCATATCAAGGATCCCCAAATATTCCCTACTTCAGCATTCAGCACATCCCCAAGCTATATTGTTCTAGCCTGTATTTAAAACAGCAAGTAGGGATTCTGTGTGAGAAAATCTCTGTGAGGATTCCCCAACCTCACACACCCTAGGAGATCTGTTGGAAGCCAGAGATATCCATTTTTTGGATCCATTTGACAGCGGCCCTGCCGGTACAGATTCTACTGGCAGAACCACCGACGGGGGAGGCAAAAGGGCCAGGGACCTTAAAGTCTGCCGCATCAGCACTTTCATGTGGGCTGAATAGGGGCCAGTACCAGCTTCTTTTCAATACACCGTACTGACCTGTACTGGCCCACTTTCACCCCCGGTCCTCCCTAGAAGGATCTGAGAAAAACATTATAGAGGGAAAACATGATATAGATTACGCTGGGTTTTGTAGCAAGCAGTTTTACATTAGTTATAAATAAAAACAGAATGCAAAAAGGTGCACAATTATAAAATAGTGATGATTTAAAGGGTTCTCTTAAAAAACAAAACAAAATCCTCGAATAATGTGGTTTATATTACAAATCTGATTTTAACAGCCAACCTTATAAAATGGTTTACGCTTTGCTGTTGTCAAGAAAGAAAAACTTGCCAAATTGTTCATTTTAAGTAACTATAACCATAACCAATTAAGGAAAGCAACGTTTAAACACATGCCTATGATAATCGGAGCATAGTTTGCTTCTGATTTCACTACTGATTTTAACAGAAGCATTTTCAATTTTCCCACAGCACTAAAATGACCCCACACATACTTCCACAAACTAGTAATCACACAGGACAAATAAAACAACACTTTATTGGAAAATACACAGCTTGGTACAATAATTCATCATTTATGAAAAATTGACTTCACATTTTAATGCTAACATTCTTTAGGGTGATGCATCATAGAATATAAAGATTAGTGCTCAATTGATGGTTGACTCTTTTGTTCACTTTATACTTTAGAACTTTTTGTTCAAAATTAGGCAATCTTTGGCAAGGATGGGCTAAAATTCCAAGTCACTCAGCCTTGCTATAAAAAGAACAACAAATGGATGTTTCCAGTTCTGCATCTTAAGGGTACTTTGAAACAGTAAAGTGAATTGTATTTAGTTTTTTGACTGTGGCTATGTGGCTTAAGTTCATTCTCTCTATAGTAGTTCAATTTTTCTTTCCTTGCTCCCAGGATACAGCTTTTCCATTTCAAATATGACACAAGTAAAACCACTCTGTTACTTTATGCCTTCCACATTTCTCAATCTGCAGGATTCTGAAATACTTATAAATTATAATTCACATAATGCCTGCTTGCATTTCAGTATTAGCTCTGCTATAACACCAAATTTGTTAAGATGATTTAACAGATCCCAATGTGGTTCAAATTGAAGAACAGTTAGATAGGGGATCTACAGTTCAATTTGTGCAGTAAATACTCCTTATGGACAGAAAGATGTTTTATTCCAGCTGTAGTTTTATACCTGAAACAGCAACTATGGTGTTAAAACTACATCTAGAGGTAGGAATCATTATTGTCATAGACACTTTTTGTATATTTAATGTCAGATTATATATAGCATGGAGAAAAAACAACAGCAAAGCCAATTTTGATGAGTTTCTTCTGTTATGCTGGTAAGCACATGCAAGTCACCAGAGGGAAACCTCCCAGAAATTCAAGGGTTTGGATAATATGATCCAGAATTGAGCACTGGCTAGAAATACTCTTGCTGGGATCTTGTTTAGAAATATATTTTTTCCTGCCAAACCGCTGCTCTCATGGTATCCCGATGTAATAATGGCTTTGTTTTATATTTGGAAATGCAAAGAGAGCTAGATGTTGCTTCCAAATAGAAAAGTGGAGTTATACAACAGACAGATTATAACAAACAGTTTTCTATAGTACTTTACTTTTTCAAATTTCAAGACTATTGGTGTGACTAGTGAAGATCTTCCATTAATGGACGTTGGCAAACTCAAACAAATTAACTATCAACTGCATGTAACAACTTGGCCATCTAGCTGTCCATTAGTTAAAATGACTGCCTGCAGTCAGTGTGGAATCCTTGAGTCGTCTACTTGTTCTGCATCTGCCATTTGTAGGGGCTGCTCTGTTGATTGTTCCTTCTGAAAAAGAAACTGTGTCAACAGTTTCTGTTACACTCCCCATGGTTGGTCTCACTTACCTATGATCTGGGAGCTGAATTCTTTTTCTTTATGGCAGCTGGAGTTGGCCATCCTTTTTCTCCATCCAATATGACATGAACAGTTCTCTGACTGACATCTGTTGTAAAAAGTGTGCATAAGCTCTCTTACCCTTTTTAGCCAATTTAGCTACTCTCTCTATGTTTGGCCACTTTGGAGATAGGTTCTTTTCCAAAGTTGGAACAGAAGTTCTGAGTTGTCTTCCTAACAGGAGTTGTGCTGGATTATATCCAGTAGCTGCTGCTGGTGTTGATCTGTAACTCAGAAGAGTGATGAATGGATCTTCCTGCTGTAAGATTTTCTTGGCTATCTAGCAATCTCAGCTTCTCCATTCACTTGTGGACTGCCAGTAATATGATCAAAATCATATTTTGCTAGGAATGACAAATTCTGCTGCCGTGAATTGTGGCCCATTGTCCTTCAATGGTAGTTGTGGAATACTGATGTCAGCAAAAGTGAACTTCAGTTTCTTGATACCACTGTAACATGTTAGATATTTCAAATACATTATATTTCTGTATAACTGGAAAAAAATAGTCCATTACAACCTCTGAATAGTCCATTCAGTCCTCTGAATTGGTATAACCTCTGAATAGTCCATTCAGTCCTCTGAATTGGTATAAATTTGCAGCTAGTCTCTTCCAAGGTCTGTCTGGTAGAGGTGTTTGTTCACTGCATTGTTCAGCATTGTCTCTGAAGTTGATTTGATCTCCTTTCAAAAATCCAATATCATTAAATCTTCCACAGAGTTCCTCCAGCTTTCTCACTAACCCCATCATGGCCACTGTGCTGCAGTTGAGAAGCTGTTGGTCCCATGAACTCTGAATGCATAGCTTTGTCTTTCTGAGTTGTTTCTATGGTGAAGTGGCCCATGCAGTTCAAAATATCTGCAGAGCTAGTCAGAACTGTGTCAGGTGACTTCAGCTCTGGGATGGATTGAAGGTGATTGTAAGTGCCTCCTGAGATGACTGTGATGTCAGCTCCTAAGTTCTTTTAAAGTCAATAGTCTTGGTGTGAATATTCAATTTCAGTCACCAGGCAGGTTCTATGTCATCACAAGTGATAGAACCTAGAATCAATGGCTCTTGACTGTCTGTAATATGAGTCAATTGTCTGACTGCTTCAGTGAGGCAAACAGCTGCAAAATGTCCATATTTCATGCATTCATTACACCGTGTGCCTCACCCTGGACATGCATCTCGTCTTTTTCACACCTTGTACATGTAGGCTGGAAATTGTCCCTCTTAGGCATTGTCTACGATATTACTGTAAGGCAATCTAAGTTACGGTAGTTAAATTACATACGTTATGTAACTTAAGTCTCCGTGACTTACATCAACTTAAAGCGGCATCCACTCTGTGCTATATAATTATGTCAATGGGAGACGCTCGTTGTGGTGAAGTACTGAAAACGATGGGAGAGTGCTCTCCCATCAACTTAGTACATCTTCACCACATCTGCTAAATCACTGCCACTTCATCGATGCAACAGCACCAATTTAGTGCAATAGTGAAGACAAGCCCTTAGCCTAGGAGTCCTCGCTCCTTCCCTTGCTATTTTATGATAATGACTTTTAACACTCAAGTTTCTGTTTGTAGCTTCTAGGCTAATTTCACCTTTTTCAAGTTTCTCCTCCCTTTTTTCTATTGTTTGAATAATTGTGATGTCTTTGCTATCTGTATAACTATCTGTGTATATGGTTAAAGCTCTCTTCAACTGTAGCTAATGTGAAAGGTTTTTGTCTGTTAATCCAATAACCAGGCTGTCTGATTTTCTCTTTTTGCAGTCCCCAAGTCATTTTTCAGCCAATGTTTGGAGAGCTCTTATGAAACATGCAACATTTCCCACTCGTCCTTGAATTCTCTGATGACAGCATGCTCTTTCATAAACCACAGATCTCTGGGGGTATAAAGTATGCATCAAACCACCTTTTATAATAACTTCTTGACTGTCTTCAGGAAAGTGAAAGGATTTAAGGGTATGCTCTTCTTGCTTCCCCACAGCATATATTAAAGAAGATACCTGAATATCTCCACTCTCTTTGTGGAATTTATTTGCAATATGAAATATTGCAAAATATTGTTTACGTCCTCTGGCTGCAAGCTGTGTTGCTGTTCCTTCTGTCTTCAACCTTAGTTGCTATGTTCCTTCTGTTTCTATTCTTAGTTTACTTCTGATACCACATCATGATCTTGTGTACCAGATATGGACTAGTCACAGAGCCTGCTTACACATGAGATATATTCAGTATAGATCCTTCTGTGCTCTTCCAAGTATGGCGGAAACTCAGTTAAATATGGTGTTTTATACACAGTGCCACCTAGTGGCTGAACAGTATAATACAGTTTAGTATTCCATTACACCTCCAACACTTGTAAATAGGTATTTCAGTTGGTACCATTAGATTGGCTATTCTGACATATAATTGAACAAATTCTGGAGCATTGTTTAAAGTGTGCTACACATACATGCTTCAAAAACAGCATGCTCCAACCACTGACGACCTGTGCAAGTATCTTTGCCCCTCTTTCCTTGCCTAGATTATTCCCACTGGAAACACAAATAGTTTGTAAGAGAGGAAAGGGAAATGAGTTGCTTGTCTGTTCTGTGCCAGGAGACCTTTACAAAATGTGTAGGTGAAAACTACATAAGCCAAAATATCATTCTAAATTTTCCCTTGCCAAAAATGAGAGCAGGACACTGCATTCCAGCAGCAAGTTTCCTCCCTGGTCTGATGTTGTTTTGGGAATAAAAACTGGGAGATGAATGACTTGGTTGATAAAAAAAATCAGAAGACACTTTAGGTAGAAATTTAGCAGGTAATGAAACCTTTTCCTTGAAAAGCACTGTAAAGAGAAAATCTACCATTACACCCCTCTCCCCCATTCATAATTCTGAAAGACGTGCCTGCTGAGGTCATCAGCTACATTACTCTGTATACCTCAGAGGTATACAGTAAAATGAAGAAACTATCTTATTGGTTATTCACCAGTTCCAGAGTTTTATTGCTTTGGCACAAAGTAAAGGACAGCACGCCCCACTTTGATAACTGATGTAGAACATGCATTATCTGCTATGGCCTTGACAGATTCAGCTCTGGTCAGTGGAAGGAAACGAGTGCAAGCATTTCTGACAGCCCTCAATTCTAAAAAGTTGATCTGAAGAAGATGCTCTTGCAGAAGACCATTTGCTGTGCATGATGTGTGACACTAGATGTGCTCCCCATCCCATTTGATGTTATAAGACTAGGAGAAGGAGGTTGAACAAAAGGAACTCTTGCACAGACTTTTAAGGGTCCTTCTACCAATTGAATGGATTCAAAACCTAATGAAAAATAGACGCTTGTCCAGAATGTGCTTGTTCAGCATAAAAACTATTCTGAGACATCCCTGGAAGCATTGAAGATGTAATGTGGCATATTGAGTTACAAAGGTGAAAGCTGCCATATATCTTAAGAGTTAAAGACATTTTTTTTACCAAGGTTAGAGGACTTAGCTGAACATTTGAAATAAAAATTTTCAAGGTCGTGAACCCATTGGCTCTGGTTGTCATGGAATCCAAAGAAGCTCCTGTGAAATCTATCTGTTGTACTAGGGTCAAAGCAGACTTTTCAAGATTGAATTGAAGGCTTAAACTGTAGAACAGAGATCTTATTGTTCACACTGCAGACATAACCTCATGGTAAGATCAGCCCCTGAGTAACCAATTGTCAAGTTAAGGGAAGACAGTTATTCCCAATCAATGCAGGGGGATGGCTATGACCACTGTGATCTCTGAGACTGCCCTGGGGGCAGAGGAGAGTATGAATGGAAGCACACAATAATCAAAGTGATCCTGGTTGATTGTAAAATGAAGAAACCTCTTGTGAGAGGGGTGAATATGCATTCTGATGTTGAGCACTATTAATTAATCTCTGGACTCTAACCAAAGAATGATACCAGCAAGAGTCACACCATGCTGAATTTCTGTGGTTTCAGTTATTTAGATGTGTGAGATCTAATATATGCCTCCATCTCATGTTCTTTTGGGGGACCATAAAGTACTTGGAATAGAGACCCTTGCCCCTGTGCTGGACCATAACTGCTTTTATCCCTTAAGCACAGAAGAAAGATGACTTCCTGTCTCAGTAAGTGCCCACAAAATAGGTCTCTGACAAGGGACAGGGATGAAATGGATTGAATAACTGAGGTTACAACCTTCATCCATTTGTTGGATATTATTCTCCCCCATGCAGTCTGGAAATGGAAAAGGCAGTGGTAACACTGGCAGACTAGGTGCCAGCTCTTGCCCAGTCTCTTAGGCCCCAACTGAACTTTGATGAATGCATAGCTGGAAACCAGTCTGGTTCACCTGCGTGTTAGTATTATTAAAATAGCTATTAGATTGGTAAAAAAAATGTGTTTAGTGTTTAGGAAATGTGTAGAGGATGCTGCATGTAGTAATCTCAATTATAACATGGCTATTGAGCATTTACATTATAAATAGGGCAGTTAAGCAATCAAAAATAATAATTGTGATTAATCGTGCTATTAATCACACTGATAATAGATTACCATTTATTTATATATTTTTAGATGTTTTAAACATTTTCAAATATATTGATCTCAATTACAACATAGAATACAAATTATACAGTGCTCACTTTATTTTTGATTACAAGTATTTGTGCTATAAAAAAACAAAAGAAATAGCATTTTTCAGTTCACCTCCAAGTACTGCACTGAAATCTCTTTATCCTGAAAGAGTTGAATTAACAAATGTAGAATTATGTACAAAAAATAACTGCATTAAAAATAAAATATATAACTTTAGCGCCTATAAGTCCACTCAGTCTTACTTCTTGTTCAGCCAATCAATCAGACAAACAAGTTATTTTACATTTGCAGGAGATCATGCTGCCTGCTACTTGTTTATAATGTCACCTGAAAATGAGAACAGACGTTTGCATGGCACTGTTGTAGCCATCGCTGCAAGATATTTACATGCCAGATACACTAAAGATTCATACATCCTTCCATCATCAACCACCAGTCCGGAGGACATAAGTCCACACTGATGACAGGTTCTGTTCGATAACAATGCAAAGCAGTGCAGACTGACACATTTTTCATTTTTCATCATCTGAGTCAGACGCCACCAGCAGAAGGTTGATTTTCTTTTTTGGTGGTTCAGGTTCAGTAGTTTCCATATCAGAGTGCTGCTCTTTTAAGACTTCTGAAAGCATGCTCCACACCTTGTCCCTCTCAGATTTTGGAAGGCACTTCAGATTCTTAAACCTTAGGTCAAGTGTTGTAGCTATCTTTAGAAATCTCACATTCTTATCTTCTCTGCGTTTTGTCAAATCTACAATGAAAGTGTTCTTACAATGAACACATGCTGGGTCATCATCCAAAACTGCTATAATATGAAATACATGACAGAATGCTGGTAAAACAGAGCAGGAGACATTCTATTCTCCCCCAAGGAGTTCAGTCAAAATTTAATGTATGCATTATTATTTTTTAATGAGCATCATCGGCATGGAAGCATGTCCTCTGGAATGGCGGCTGAAGCATGAGGGGGCATAAATTTTTTAGCATATTTGGCACGTAAATATCTTTCAATTCTGGCTAAAAACGTGCCATGTGAACACCTGTTCTCACTTTCAGGTGACATTGTAAATAAGAATCCGCAGCATTATCTCCTGTAAGTGTAAATAAACTTGTTTGTCTTAATGATTGACTGAATAAGTAAGAGGACTGAGTGAACTTGTAGGCTCTAAAGTTTTACACTGTTTTGTTTTTTAGTGCAGTTATGTAACAAAAATATGCATTTGTAAGTTGCACTTTCACAGTAAAGAGATTTCAGGTGAACTGAAAAATACTATTTCTTTGGTTTATCGTTTTTACAGTGCAAATATTTGTAATAAAAATAATATAAAGTGAGCACGGTACACTTTGTGTTCTGTGTTGTAATTTAAATCAATATATTTGAAAATATAAAAAACATCCAAAAATAGTTAATACATTTCAATCGGTATTCTACTGTTTAACAGTGTGATTAAAACTGCAATGAATCGCGATTAATTTTTTTAATCGTGATTAATTGTTTTGAATTGATCATGTGAGTTAGCTGTGATTGACAGCCCTAATCATAAACCTCTGTAACTGTGCAAGTCATCAAACAGGAAAGAATTAATTAACATAAAATGATGGTTTTCTACAGAAGATGTTATGTCCTGTCCACCAAGGAGGTTCACGACAAGTGAACGAGCCATTGTGAAATATCAAAAAACAAAGACATTGTTAATTTCTCCTTCTCCACACCCATGAAAAGAAGATGAAAAGGCAGATCTTACACTTGGACAGTATTTGGGAGTCTCCCAAAAAACAGAGCCACCAGGAGTGGCCATCTGGTCTGGCCGTCTTGGTAGTTTACAGATTAGGCATCATGTAAGTATGGTGGATCAGGCTTGCAATTGCAGTGGGGAAAAGTTTCCAAAACCTTTCTCCAGAAACATGGTGCAGATGCAGTTAAATGAACCAGAAAAGACATCGATCCTTTCAGAATTAGGACCATGTGTTTACTTTGTGTGAATGTGGTGAGAGAATATTAAATTCAAACTCTGCAACCAGACAGTACATCTCCAGCAGTCTAATTTTTGAGGAGCAATGCTTTGGGCAAGGCCTGTATGACCCAGAAAGAAACAGGTTTAACATTTTCTAAATTTCCCTATATGGCTGAATGATCTTATTGACATGGTTTACCCCCCACATCCCCACACCACACAATACGATCCTACCTTCCTCCCAATTACTTTTATTTCACTCTCAATTTACAAAACATTTATACAAAATCCCAAGGGTTTACCTATGATTAATTCCTGCCAAATACTGTATATTTGGGTACTTTGAACCTGTGTTGAAAGCACTGGTTTTTGAAGAACTATCCATTAACGACTTTCTGGACTGTGACAATGGATATTGACAGTGCTTGTCAGACTAAAGCACTATTGATTGTTTCACATCATGTGTATAGCAAAACCAATTTCTTTCAAGTGCCTCTTCCTAACTGTAATACATTATAACAGTGCCGATCTGTTTATCATAACTCCCCAAATTATTGTATGTAATGCATTAAAAAAAAAGGGTTCAGATGGAATAAATGGCACCAGTGGGAGAAGTTAAGGCACTAAACAATGCAAATACTTTATCATTGCAAGTTTGTCTTTCGCTGAGATTTATTCCTGAAGTTAAAACAATACAACTGTGTGTGCTGTGCTGTGCTTTCTTTAATAATCTTGAACATTTCCTGTAAGGTGAAGCTGATCTGTGTTATGAGAACAATTCTTATACAGGTCAATATTTCACAAACTTCTTCCCTGTGCACTTACACAAGGTATTATTTCACTGGGAATATTCATATGCTTCAAGCTAATCACTTGCTTAAGTGCTTTGCAGAATCAGGGCCAACATGCATAGCACCTTGCAGGACAGTGCCAAATGTGAGATACTAAATGTGACCATAGAGAACGTGTCCCATAATTCCTTGGGTACTGGAAATGTGAGTCTAACAGTGATGCAGTATGGTATAATCATGGCATAGATTTTCAGTTCATTATGTTGGAGTTTATAGCACTTTGGGTAAAGCAGCACTTTACCTGTTCCTTCCACAAGGAATGCAAATATTTTGAGAGTCTGCTTAATGTATGTATTCACTAAAGTAACAGGTACAATCTCACCCTTCATGGCTATATAGCACCCATCATCTGATTATTTCAGACTCCGATAATTCCTATGAAATAAGTTGTTATTATTATTATATCTGTTTGAAAAATGGGTAAATTAAGGCACAGGGGGAGGGATAGCTCAGTGGTTTGAGCATTGGCCTGCTAAACCCAGACTTGTGAGTTCAATCCTTGAGGGGGTCATTTGGGTATATGGGGCAAAAATCTGTTGGATGATTTAATTGGGGATTGGTCCTGCTTTGAGCAGGGGGTGTTGAGCTAGATGATTTCCTGAGGTCCCTTCAAACCCTGATATTTTATAAGTGGTCTGCTTTACAGAAAGCCAGTGGCAGAGTCCTGACCCCTAATCCTCTCCTCTTACCTCAGAGGTGCAGTTTTTGTGAACAGGTTGCATGGATCTGAAAACTGTGTAGCAGCAGATGATAGCTAGAAGAGACTAGAGGGACTTCTTGAAGATATTTCTACTGCGTAAAGGCATCATAGGCCTAAATGCTTGAACTTAAATTATATTAAATGTGTTTAAATGTGTTTCAATTGCCTTTAAAACAGGTGTTTGAAACAACCAAGTAGATTTGTAACTGTAAATATTTATGCAACAGACTCAGAAATAAATAATAGGACAAAGAAAACAGTGATTATGTAGCACATATAATTTTGCTGTAATATGACAGCCTTACAACTTAAGTGCCCAATACTGTCCTTATACTTCATGAAATCCATGTGCATTAGCAGTAAAGATGCAATAAAATGACTATATCATTCATATTTCTGCATCCAACTCTTATACTTCTAAAATTTTGTGTTTGTCCAATCTGCTCAAATAAATGGAAATAAATTGACAGTATGTATTCATTTCACTGTAAGTTTACATTATGAACTGAAGTTGCACTCATAGATTTTGCATTCGTTGTTTGTAATTTTTATATGGAGGAAAAATAATGCAGTATTTCTGAAAACTGATTGCATTTTGTTATCCTCACCGTCCTAACAATGCCATTATGTTATGTATGCATTACATTTACTTTAAGTATACAAATCACTATGCCAGAAATCAGTGAATCTGTTTTATTGGTGTGTAATGACTGACTTATGTTAATGTAATGTGAAAAATATGTCACTGGGGTGAAACCCACTCCATTCACACAAAGCCAGAGTTTCAGGCTCCATGTAGGTGGAGCATGGAACAGTCGGGCAGGTGATATCGGTTCCTCTTGTGTTGTCTGACCACAGCATCTCTTACCGGGACTGGCTCTAACTTTTTTGCCACCCCAAGCAACAAAAAAAAAGGGGATGGGGGGGACACCGCAGGATTGGACAGAATGCCGCCCCTTAAAATGTGCCGTCCACGCACATGCTTCCTAGGCTGGTGCCTGGAGTCGGCCCTGCTCTTATGATCTATGGGGTCAAATAGGGGTCACATCCTCTTTGTGTCACTGGCAGTAAGTGCAGGGGTCACCAGACTTGCAGAAACATGGCTCTATGGCAACTCTCTTGGTCTGCACCTATTGAAGCCTTCAGAGATAGCTTATTTCGGTCTCACATATGGGATATGCAGGTGGCCTCTCCAGCAGCAGAACACCTGCAAGGCCACCACAGCACGTGGCTTAAATTTACTCTTTCACGCTTGATGAAGAAGATAAAGTAATACCCTGAAAAACATATTTTTCAGCATATAACAGCAATGAGCATTCAAACCATATTTCTTCTGGTAAAGAATGTGCTTGAAATAAACTATCACAAAATTCAGAAACACAATGGAGTACATTTTTTTCCCTTCAGTGCACTTCTCTATAATAAAAACAGTGGAGCGGCATATGACATGAAACTCCCAGAAAAACAGAAACAAACATTCGACAACTTCACTGGAGTTGGATTTAGGAGTCCAGAGCTCTATTACTAGCTCT
Organism: Sternotherus odoratus; assembly: GCA_032164245.1. Classification (NCBI taxonomy): domain Eukaryota; kingdom Metazoa; phylum Chordata; order Testudines; family Kinosternidae; genus Sternotherus; species Sternotherus odoratus. The sequence continues at coordinate 44,948,467 of JAVMKO010000011.1, forward strand.
GCCACTCCTCGTTGGAATTGGGGTGATCTAGGATAAGCTTATTAGCATGTATGCATTTTCTTTTATTCTTTTAAAAATGTTTTCTCTAATGCTTTCATGTGAAGAATAAAGAAGTTATAAATGGGCAACTACAACTGTCCATAGCCTCTGCGGAGCAAACAAGGTACAAACATTGACCTGTCTAGGCAGTCTGGTTTGCTGGGAAACTCACACTGTAGGCAGGGAACTGCAGGTGCAGTAGCCCTGAATTGTGACACATGCATGCTGAAGCCCCTCCATGCATATTCAGCTGTAGGGTCTTATCTGTAATTTATTGTAAGCTATGTTATTAAAGGTAAGTGGATCTCGTGCTTTGGAGCACAAACAAACCACCTGAAGAGGACAGGAAGGATTTGGTATTTCATGTACCTATCTAGCTACCATACATGACTTCAATGGGATTACTCAGATACTTAAAGATACATGCAGTGTTGTTGCAACTGTGTTGGTCCTAGGGTATTAGAAAGAGAAGGTGGGTGAAGTAATATCTTTAACTCGACCAACTTCTGTTGGTGAGAGAGACAAGCTTTTTGAGCCTATACAGAGCTCTTATTCAGGTCTGGAAGCTAGGCGTGTGATTAAGAACCTTGCTGAACTGGGGCCATTCTGAGGGAATATTATCACATGAAAATCATTCTCCACTGATATTTTTGTCAATAGTGCTCCATTGCTCAAAGTGAACACAAAAGGGATGAATTAAATGCGTTTAGAAACGTGATGGAATATCAATAGCATTATTCTTCCCATTATTCAACCAGTTGTACCACCATGTATGTAATCTTATATTTTTCTAGACCCAAAATTAGCTTCTTAGTGCAACCCATCCAGAAAAGGACTGGATTTGACCTATACTACATATGCTCTAAGAACCAAGATCATTATAATGTTTCCTTGCAATGAACAGCTAAAGACACATGGTATTATTCATATTAAAATTTATTATTTGAATACCAAGGAATGTTAGCATACCAGGAAACAGCAAATGCCAAGGCATGTGTGTTTGTTTTTTAAATAAGAAGTCAGCAGCCGGGTTTGAATAAAAAGGCAAATGGAATTTCTTGTGAAAACCCATTGTTTTGAAGGTAATCAAGGAATAGCCAGTCAAAGAGCTAAGTTCCATTTTCTATACAAACATTATTATTAAATTTGGATCCTTTCTATTTTATCGAGTTATCTCTACCACAAGTAAATCATTACTAAGTGTAATTGAACGAAGGTTTTTTTTAAAGAGAATAATTCCATATGCTAAAGAAGTAATTTTACTTCTTTCCTTAAACAAAAGTTCTTGTAATAGTCTCCTATGTTTATTTTCACAGATTGCAGAGGTCCTTGACAGACTGATCTTTACCACTATGAGCTTCACTTTACTTTTCTGATCCAAGTTATATACACTGTATTGATTAAAATACAGTTGAATTTACAAACATTCAAACAATTACAGCCTTTTTTTACAAGACAGTTCCTTACATTACAAAATTATGTTAACCTAAGTTATGTCGACATATAGCCCCCACAGTCATTAAATCATGTTTGCAGGTCCAAATGACACTTCCTGTATCCGCAGTGCGCATCCTCATCGGGATGCTTGCACCAACCTAATTGTCAGTGTGGGGCAGCAACACTGCAGTGCAATGCAGAGTCTATACTGACACCACATGGATCTAACTATGTAGGCCTAACAGGTCCACTTCTCGTGGAGGTGGAGTTAAGTTGGCATAGCAAGCGAGTTACACTGGAGGGTCACAACATTTTGGGGTAGACGCTTACAGAGTTAGGTTGAGGTAAGCTGCCTGATATCGACATAACTCTGTAGTGTAGACCAGGACTTAGTATTGAAGATTTTGAAGAAAGGAAAAAGGTCTGTAATGAAGGTGTTTCAGGAGCTATGTGAAAAAAGCACACAAACTAAAAACAGGAAGGGAGTGTTTATGGGCTCAGTTAAGGTTCTTCTATGAGTCTGTAAAGGTGTAAAACAGACCGTGGGTTGGATTGTTTCTTGTCTGGTGTTTGTATGTTGTTTGGGTGTGGCAGGGAGAGGGAGAAAAAGAGAGGAGGGAGCTGGTTATAGCTCCTTGATTCTCAGGCCAATTTGCATGGTCCCAAATGGCGTGTTTCCATCGCACACCTTTTCACTGATTTCACTGAGGATTGGATCAGGCCATAAAGGACTACAAGCCAGCTGAGAAATGGCACAGAAGCTGCACTGTGACGCATCCCTGCCTTACGCCAACACATCTCCTCTCTCCCATGAGATGCTCCTTATGTTGAGGTGAAGATGGCAGCTGGTGTAGAAGCCAGCATTGATGACTTTATGCCAGTTCTCAGACAGGCAGTTGCAGCCAGAGTCTGGTCCCTTTGTGTTATTTGGGCTCAGAGATTGTAGCCCAATGCTACTAGCCACAGGAGAGGAGCACAGCGAGGGCATTACTTGCTCTAATTGCTCAAAGAAAGTAAACAGAATTTGCATGACAAAGCCATCTAGGTACACAGATATAGGGGAGGAAGACATGATCCAATTGTCACCTTTCTCAGAATACCCCCTTTGGGAGCACTAATACTACTAGTAGCCCTTGCTGCCCCTGGTTCTCCAACCATGTCTGGCGTCCCCTGTGAGTGTACCATGGAGGGCTTCTTGTTCCCTATACTTATGTCTAGTGCATGAAGGAGCCATTTCTGAATGTAAGACTGTTCGCACTGGGGCTTTCAGCCATCAGCATCCAGCTGACAATATAGCTAAACTGGTGCAAATTGCTAGTGCAAATAGGTAAAACACTAAACACTATAATTTACACTCTGTATTTTATCTTTCCTTGAAGATGGGGCAAGCTAAATTGGTGCAAAATGTAGTTTAAAGGGGCTTACTCTGACCACACTTGTGGGTTATATTACTGCAGTTATAGTGATGCCTGGGTAAATCCCAGCTGTAGACTTGGCCTAAAGGAGAATGGTTTTAGCTTTAAAATCAATGCTCCAGTTGATAAATTGTAGCAGTGTTTAACCTATATAAAACATACTTAATGGCATAATTTAGCCTTTAAAGTAAGAAGCAAAACAACTAATGAAGGACAAACTTTAGAGTTTGGATATGGTTCAGATAAGCACCCAAAACTTGAGATGCTTATCCAAAGCTTATCTTGTGCACAAAAGCCGTATTTCAAGAGCAAAAGTTCTGCAGAGAAGAAATTCTATTATCAGGAAACAGCACCTTATGACAACATTCATGTGTTAAGTAGTTAAGCATCAAAGTTTAAGCCAAACATTTTCCAGAAAACTACTTCATGGAAGTACAATATTTGGATGAAATCCAACACAGAGAAAGAAAATATTATTAAGGAGAAAGATAATACAAATGCAATTAGGCTATCAAGCAATAAAACTCAATATGTGCTTGATATCTGAAACCTTCCAAGCTTACAATGAATAAGTAAAGCAGAAATCAGAGGCCTTAATCTTCTGAAATCTTACTGTCCAAATTCATGGTACTATTATCTGAGTGTTTTAAAGATATTGTAACTATTTCGTCTCAGAATATGATAGCTTTATTTCTATGAATAACCTAAAACTTGGGTGGGGACAAACTATGGATCCCTGATTTATTCAACATTGAATAATTATTTCAGAAAAGTACACTTCTTACTTTCTGAGTTTTTGAGACTAATAACCATAAGGGAGAAAAGGTTAGTGTTGCAGAACATGTTTCATTGGGTATCTTGTCCTTCCCATTAATGACAGAAAGCACTTCAATAATAGCTCCTTTTCCTACTCTACATTTTACCATTCCTAAATGACTCAGGAAAAAAAAAGTCATACCAGATGAGATCATTGATGCATCTAGTCTGGCATCCTACTTCTTCCAGTGAGAATATCTGATACCATTCTCCAGAGGGAGGCAAAATTCTTACAAATGATACATCAAGCCAACTGTGCTTCTGCACCCCCGAATCTGATTTCCCTTCCCTGCCTCTCAACTCTTTTCTCCTTAAGCTTGCCCACTCATTTCCCTCCTTTCCCCTCAAATCTGACAATTTTATTGATTCTCAGCTTCATTTTCTCAGTGACTGAATACAGAAATCTAATTATCACCTCCCCAAAATCTCATATTGTTAGAGTGAAAGTTTCTGAAAGGTGAGTTGGTATTTCTCTGTCTGGTTCTCAATTGGTTTGTAGGGTTTAAACTTGTCAATTATGTCACTTTTGCCATACTGCTATATTCATAACAAGGGTTCAACTGGAAATTAGAACTCCTACTCTTTGCTGTTGTGCCTGGAGAGCACTATAGCATTTACCAATCAAAATGGTGGACCTCTCAAGACCATGTTTTTTTTCCCCAGTACATTTCTCTATCCATTTTGCACCCTGCTTTAATTTTGGTTAATATAGAAGTAAATGGAAAAGTCCCCATTGACTTTCATGAATAGACTTCTCAGGCATCCTATGAGGAACTGCATGGATTTTTAAGCTATCATCCAATGTCATCATTTTCATCTTTAGTGTGAAACCACCCAACTCAGAGAAAAAATACAGAAACTCAGTTCTCAGTCAGGAACAGATTGCACAGTTGTTTTTCTAGAGGGAAATATCCAGGTGCAAATATGGTTAACATTGGCTAATAATACCAATTTGTTATCCCAAAGTCAATTTAAATGGGAATGGATGGTCAGCTCCTCACTCTCACCCTTCTCCAACAGACTTCAAATGCCATAGTCTTTAGTTATCTTCTCCGCACATTCCTAAGGCATCACTGTGTCTGACTCCTGTTACTGTAGCTTAAGCTTCTTTCAGTAGAAGGCAATTATGTTATGTAAACAGGCTTACTTAGCAGAGATTCATATCTATTTGCTTTTTAAACTGCTTCTGTGGGGTAGACAAGACATCTTAATTAAGTTTTCCGTGATTATTCCTAAGTCTTTTTCCCTACCAATGATTGTTTGAGTGCATAGTTCATCAGCACATGTGAGAATTATAAACTTTTTTAATATTTATTTATGGTAAATGTCATTTGACACCATGTTGCACAGCTCCTAAAAATCTTGCATTTTCACATAATTTAAACTGTACTTAATTAAAATCATAACATTGAGTTGTTCCATCCACTAACTTTAATAGAACTTTAATATGGTAGATTGGCATAAAGGCAGAATTTGTGCTAATTTTTGGAATAGCTGGACTTCTAATGAGCCATGGGGCAGATTTACCAGTAAGCTTCAACTTCAGTAATGCAAAGAGCAATAAACCCAGCTCAACTGGTCACTCAGGATAGATTTAGGGCTACACTGCATCACTTGAATGATGCAAAGGATCCAGAATGCATAAAAGGCCACTGTGTTTTATTTTTGTCCCTGCTCAACTTTTCAATAACAATAATAGAATTGAGTTCAGGTGAAATCCTGGCCCAAATGAAAACACAATGGCCCAACTTCCTTTGATGTCAGTGGAGCCAGGATATCGCCCCTTGTGTTAATAATGCAATAAGAGTTGTTCACAATTTACAGTGATCTTTTAGGAAACATTATTCAAAGCCACCTCACTGTACCCTTGCATTTCATATTCCCCTGGAACCTGGAAAACAGGAAGGGCCAAACTTTGGAATTTAGCACCTTGACCAAGCAGTAGGAAGCAGAGCAGTTTGTCCTTGCAGAGCTCAGGGAGAGACAATCCCACCTGTGCACAGGCAGATTGTACAAGCTGCACATAGGAACCCTCTCCTCTGTGGACTTGTACAGTGGAGTGTGGAACTATAGCTCCAACTCTCCACTGATCCTGCAGCTGCACATTGAAGGATCAGGTTAGGCTGTCTTCACAGGTGCAGAGAATGCGATTCTGAGAGGCCCTTGTAAAATCAATGCAGGGGGCGAAGCTCTTGATGCCCTCCCTCGGCATATCCACATAAGGGCTTGTCATAGTTTGGTCTTAATTAAGCATCTTAATGACTTCCTCCATCCTTTTCCTGAAGTTTTTCTCTACACAATCACAATTCTATACAGTGAGCGCCCTCTAACAGTTTGAAAGACTGCACTGGTTCTAAGGGAATTCCCAATGTACAGATCAGAGACGTTCCTGGGACTGGTAGAGTATTTCAGACAAATGTAAGTTTTTAGGTGCTCCAACTGTACATGCTTCATTAACATGCTTGTCCTTAAACTGTTTATCTGACATGTCAGCAGGTAGCTGATGGAACAAATAGGAGGTCCTGGGAAACACATTCATTTTTAAAGTGTTAATACACTGAATCCAAAAGACAGTAATGTGCATCCATCCATTGAGTGCTTCTTTAAATGTTTTGAATTGGAGGGTCATAATTTAAATGAAATGCATCCTCCAACCTGGAAGGAATAAATATTTAAATGATTTCTCTGTCAGGGAAAAAGGTGAACTTAGTCAGTAAGTAATCCATGCCTCCATCTGATAGCCTGATTTACAGTCTCCCTAATTTAGTTTAATTTAGACTTTTATAACCTAAAAACCTTCTTATTTCTATTACATTCCATCCAAAATACCAGGAGGATTGTATTTGAATTAGTTATAGCAGAGAAACCTCCAAATACAATGCCATCTGAGAATCAGTTTTGCTAGCATTGCCATTGGGATAGTCATTTTAATAATCATTACAACGGATTTCAGAATTTCTGCAAATAGAAGTGGTGATAGACTACCCTTCCTGGTGCCTTTTCACAAAACGAAGTTCAATAAGTCACATCCTTTCATTCCAGTTCTCAGTTTTCTCAGTTGTTGCTGAATGGGTGGGGAAGACAAAGTTTCAGCAGTGGAAGATATTTCTGGTAATAGTGAAAATTCATGGCTCATTTTAGCACCTACCAGTAAAAGAATGAAAATATGTTCTTTCATTGTGGGGAATGAAAATAGAAAATTATGCAAATAGTGATATGTGGTTGAGAGGAATGATGTGTTGTTTCTGGAAGGTACCATAAAATATTATGATCCACTATAGTATGCAAAAAGAAATAAAGGTCCACCTAAGAAAATGCATCAGAGTTCCCTTTGTGAGGCATGCAAAGACTGCACCAAGTTGGAGCAACCAATGTTTGATAATAGGGGTTTGAAAGCAGTATAGCAGAAGCAAATATTTTTATTTAGATCCAAATAAGTTAATCTTTTATTGAGAACACTGAAAGTCTTGAAAAATAGTTGCCTGTATTAATTCTTAAATTTCTGAAATGTTGTTCATGAGTTCTTCATGGTTCTCCTGGAGACATTACATAATTGTGCTAAATTAGCTCCATAGGTTTTTCAAAATGTAGCATCCTATAAAAACAGTACCATTACAGTGTATATTTAGTTCAGTGGATGTAAATTTAGACTATTTGTTCAGTGCCTGATAGCTTCTTGTCCTTGTGTGAATTTTGTTTCTCTATCAATAGGAATTTATTTTGTTAACAAAAATATATGGTGGCTCTCTTATTTGCAACAAAGAAGAAATGTTTGTAAAAATGCATGCGTGGCTGGTTTTTTTAACTGAAGTCTTTCAATACTGTTTTGAACAAATCTAAAGAGATTTTAAGACAGACATTTTGTATTATAAAATTCCCAAGGGTCATATGTATGATCGTCTTTACTAAAGCTTCTTTCAGTCCCAGTTGAATAAATATGTATTTTATTTCACTAATCTTGAAACAACAGGAATAAAATTTACTCAGGTCTTTTATACCTCAGAGAACAAAACAAATACTACAAATCTTTAGAGAGAAAGGATATACAAAAGGGCTTGAGGTGAATGTTTCAAAGCAAATACACTTTAAATGATGTGCAAATTATTTCAGCACTTGAACATGATTTATGAAAGGGGATTAGTCCACTGAAACAAGAACCCAGTTTAAACTGTTGGGTTTCAAAGTCAAGTATGAGAAGTGGTTGTAAGAGAAGGAAGGAAAAAAATCCTAGATAATAATCTATAGTGAAGATTTCTGATTAATTTTTTTTAATTTACATTAGCTATCACTGTCATTCAAGTAGTGGACAGTATACTATGCCTTCCTTTATGCTATAATTCTCCTTAAAAATTAAGTATGCAGTAATGATAATTAAGTAATAATGAGGTAATTAATACTTCACTATCTTGCTTTTCACTGGTATGCCCCACAAATGAGCATGAGGAGCATGAAACAATTAAAGATTATCCAAGCTCAAATAAATAACTTCACAGTGAGTTGTGTGTCAGTGAATAGACCAATGAGTCACAGGTCACATCTATAATAATATATTATATTATATTGTAATATACCCACATACTCTTCAAATAATGGGTAATAGCTACTCTTAAGCACTATGAAAATGATCACTTTTATGTAATTGTAAAGATTAATAAGTGAGCTAACTTTTCATGGTTCTATAATGACCCTGATGTTCCAGTAGGTAAAGGAAAATTTAATGATCCTGTTCAAATGTGATTAATATCTAACTTCTTCCTGACTTAAAATCTGGACTTGGTTCAATAAAAATGAATTAAGTGAACATGCAGCAATTCTCTGCCAAACTTTTACATGGAAGTTGGTTATGCCCAATTTAAAAATATGTTATTAAACCCAAATAATAAATTCTGGAAGGATTTAGAAAATTAAATACAAATCATTATGCAATAAATGACCTGTTGCAATACTAATAAAATAAAATAATAAAATAATAATAATAATAATAATAATAAAATGACATATTAAAAAGCACCAGAACATTCAAACTGAAGGAACATCTATTGATTTTAGACAGCATCACAGTAAAACCACTTCTCCATGGTTGATCTACTGAGGTTGATGCAGGGTGAGCGTAGACATTCCAAGACTTGCGTTGACTCTGAGAGTCCTCCAACAATGTTCCATTCCCTGAAACAGTGACTGCACTTGTTACTATTTTAAATTCTACTTCTTCTTATCAGATGTGGAACTTACCAAGCCAATTTGCGGCAGCCTCATCAGCATAGTACAGATCCTCAGACCACAATCAGATCTGGTCCGAGGTCAGTAATCAGTGATGTATGACTGTTAAACTTCACTGTTTTGGCTACACAGACCAGAAAGCATGCACCCCTTTAATTTCCCCTGCCAAACATGTTTTTGAAATGCCTTTTCTTGGCTGACCACCTTGCAAACACACCTAGAAACTCTCCCTTGTTCTGTGCAACTGGCCAACTGGCCATGCCAGCTCCATGCACTAGACATGCTCCTGCTTGGAGTAAATGGGAGATATTGGATTTCCTGGGCCTGTGTGGAGAATAAGTTGTGCAAACACAGCTGCAGACTAACCAGAGAAATGTGGAGATGTATGAGCAGATCGCATGGGGGCTGCTGGCAAAGGGGTATGGCAGAGATCAACAGCAGTGATGTGTAAAAGCAAAGGAACATTGCCAGGGATATTGCAAGCCTGGGGAGGACAACAAGAGATCTGGTGACAAGCTGCAGACCTGGTGCTTTTAAAAGCACTGCATGCCATATTGGTGGAGACTCCAAAAGCACTCTGCAGACCACTGTGGAAAGCTGGTGAAGCCTAAGGGAAAAGACCCATGCTATGAATAGTAAAGAGGAAGATGAGGACAAGGACAAGAGGGAAGACATGACAGGGGACTCCAGCCACGTCATGAGCCAGGACCTATTTGAGACTCCAGCACAGTCTAGCCATTCCCACCAGCAATGTACAGATGAGATGACGAAGATGGTTAAGTGTGTGCATAGATTTTTCCTTATAATCCTTAAATGTAAAGATGGTGCAAGGCTCCATCTCCAAGCTAACAAAACAAAGTATTGACCTTTTATTGTTTTACTCATACAAGAATAGTTAGGGGTACAACAAACAGAAGTAGAGTCATTGGGTTAGGTGGCAGCAAGGCAGGGCTAGTTTATATTCGCAGGGATGCCCCTTTTATCCTACTGAGATATGGTGACAAAAACTTTCCTGGAGATACTTTGCATTTCTCTCCTGAAGGCTTCCAAGGATGGCTGCTTTATTTCTTCTTCTGAGGTAGGACACTTTCCCACACCACTCTGTGATGAATTTGGCTGGCACCATTGCAGTAAACAGGCTAGCGGTACTTAGGCCTGGGAGGCGGGGGGGTGAGGGAGGGGGACAGAACTAGCAGTTGTGCTCACTGTGCCTTTGTGATCCTCAGGAGCAAGATATCAGCTAATATCACACTACAGGTGAAAAATAGTGTCAATGTTCAGTGTCATTGCCCTGTACTCATACTGACGGAATAGGGATCAAAATTTTCTCTCTCCAATCGACAAAAAAAATCCTTCCCCTCCGTCCCTGATGGGTGATATTTACCATGGCTGGGGCTGGAGAGTGGTGCTTAACTGAGGTGCTCCCAAGCTGAAGTGTCGATAAGTATTTCTTATTAAAAATATTTAAGAGAATAAGAGAAGGGAGTTTTGAAACTTATCTTTCTCTCTCCCTTGTGTCTGTAAAACAATGATACATGTCTGTCTGTCTTTATCAGCAGTTTCTGGCATGACGTCCTTTGAAGGGTACCTCCTCCATGGATGCAGAGCTCCTGATCCAGAGGAGGAGGAAAAAGAAGTGAACTAGAGAGGATATATTCACAAAACCCAGCAAGCCAATATGATTGACATCATGGAGAAAGACAGACAGGACAGGAAAAAGGCCCAGGACTCCCAGCAGGACAATGAGCAGGAAATGAACCAGGACATAATGGGTCTTCTCAGGCAGCAAACCAAAATACTGCAGATCTTGGAGAACTCCATGATTGCTGCTCCCAAATCCCATAACATATTACATGGCATCACTGGGTGACTCATTACCCCTACAATTCTAGCAAGGAAAACCACAGCTTCACATACACTGACCTGTGAAAATGACGGTGGGTATAGATGTACAAACAATGGACTGCAAATAGACAGAAATATTTACATCCTTCTACTTTAAATTATCACCCATTAAGTTATATTAAAAATTGTATAATATTGCCTGTGGGGGTTTTGCACATTGAATTTATGCATTTTTTTCTGCTCAATAACTTTCTCCTTTTGGAGAATCAAACTTTTTAGTTCACAATAAATATTGAAGACCACATAGTGGTAATCAAAGTAAACAATACTTGTAAATGTACACCAAGCATATAGGTTCAGGAAAACACCCAGACTTATTTATAAATGAACAATAACAATTCCTAGCAGCACCCAAAGCTTCTGGCCCAGAGAACATTCCAGAACAGAACACTACTGGATGACTCTTAAAGTCTTCTTTCAAAGAATCCCTCAACCATATAGCTCCATATTGGGCTCTCATAATAGTCATTGCATCTGTCTGCTCAAAATCAGCAGATAGTTACTTCCCTTCTGCCCTCCACTCTGGCAACTTCTTTTCTCCCTTTGTCTAACACATACTATGCAGGACACAACAGGCAGCTATAAACACCGATATGTTTCTCACTGAGATCCAATTTAGTGAGTAAACACCACCATCATCCCTTCAATCTGCCAAAAGCACATTCAGCAATCATTCTGCACTTTCTGAGCTAAAGATTAATCTTTTCCTGGAGCTGCCAAAATGACCAGGGTGCAGCTTCATGAGCCAGGGGAGCAAGGAGTAGGCTACATCTCCCAGAATCACTATTGGTATTTCTATATTGCCAATGGCAAGGTGGGCTGGTACCAAAATATGGATATGACTACTGTCCACTGCCCCACTGCAATTCAAATACCCCATTGCTGCAAATCCATCCACTATGGCCTTCACAGGAGGAGCTGATTAATGGTTCTACACATTTGCATGACAGTAATAATAAATAACAATGCTAATAATTATGCTCCAGCAATTTTCTGGACTTTCAGTTTCACATCTCATTTGGAGCTTGTATGCCTTTATAAGTGGGATTGGCTTCCAAATATAACACCCAAATATAGAGGAAAATGTAAAATATCCAGAGTGACTGCATGAGTAACTCCTAGATTGTAGGGAAAATACAGGATGCTTACCAGAAAAAAGACATTTTTAAAGCTAAGGGAAAATTACAAGTAGAAACAATAGAAATAATGCAGCCAGTTCAGGCTCTTATATAGTATACAGCAAACAAGGAGATGAAATTGTTTTTTCTCCAATATCACAGGGTTGGTTTTTTAATTTCTAAAATATTTAATTATTTTGCAACCTAAAACTGAGGAACAGATTACTGTCCCCACTGCATAAGGAAATAACTGACAACAATTAGTATTTATTCTTGTTGCTTTTGTAATAAAAATAGAATTCCATCACTTTCAAGGAAATGTAAAATATTAATAAGTATGTGATGAACTGAGTAAATGTGACGCCATACGGAAATGATGGAGAACAGGTTGGAAATATAGTGCTTTTGGAATGTACTGCATTATCAAGCTTGTGACTGTGCATTTTGACAAGAGCAGCCCTCAGATTGATATAGTAGCCAAAGGGCACTCTTCCTACTGAGAAGCCGTTTGTTTTCATTTGGAAAAGGGAAGCAAAAAATGGATTCCAGCCTACAATCAATAGAGAAGCTTCTAGCTACTCAAGCCCTGTCTCATTCACAAGAGGTCACTAATGAGTGGGAAAAAAAGCATGAGAAGAACCAAAATGCAAAAATCACCACCTCCATATGCAAGTTAGATTTTTATTGGCTGTGGACAAAAAGTTAGTATTTATAATTGACAACATACAAATCAAAGTCTACTTTCTAGAGAACTTGATTAGTTAGGAGAATAGAAATGAGTTATAAAACTGTCTATAGGGGTATCTAAAGCATCAGCAGTTCAAATCCAACCCAGACTAGTGGTGAATTTAAATGGTTATCATAAAACTGCTGTTCAGTGCCAGTGTAAAATGAACCTGCTGATCAGAGCCATTTCCTAGTGAACAGGTGTGTACACCACAGAAAGCACCATTATAGCTAGCACTAATTAGCACAACCGTTGGCAGTCTCAGGAAAAAGGCTAAGGCCTGAATGACCATGTACAGATTATGAAATATTCCCACTAATTTAAGAAAACAATCTGGCTGCGTTTGTACCTGGGGCCGTCGACTGGAGTGCTGGTGTTGCTAGCCACATTTCTTGCGCCAAAGGTACAGGCTCCCAGAGTGCAGGATTCTGCTTTAATGCAAAAAGTGTCCAACTGGTCTGAGCGCTCCTATTACCATTGACACAGGGCAAGAGGCTACCTGACTGCATAAGTAGTAGCTGTTTACATTAAAGCTGAGCAGTGGCTACTGTTGTAAAATACAAGGTACTGAACCCCTGCACATCTGGGAGCAGGCCTGAGGTCTTAAATTGTAATGATAACATTTATAAATACTAGGGTGACCATATTTCCCTCTGCTGAATATGAGACACCTGGTAAAATTACTGGAGTTCAAGCGAGTTCAACAGAAATCAAGCAAAACTATGCAGTATAAGTGTTCAAATTAACATCAAGTTGACTGAGCCCCGGTTAAAAAGAAATCCTGCATAGTTGGATTATTTTTATTTACATTCTTATCTTTAAGACTTTAGGGTTCACCCGGGGAAGGGTGACACACTCACACCCCTACCGCTCCCCCCCCACTCCTTTACACCTCTCTCACATGGGGGGTGACTGACCGACCTGACCCTCCCTGTCTGGGGTTCTCTGCCCTTATGCCTAACTAGGCCCCCGGGACGGGCCTGCGGGAGGGGCTGGAGAGCGGGGAGAGTGAGATAACCTGACCTCTGTCTTTGCAAAGCTCATCTCTTCTCTCCCCTCCCATTCACCCACCATGTGGCTGGAAGCAGCTTGTCCCTTCCTGCCCGCACAGCGTTGAAAGGCAGCTAACAGCTCCAGACTGCTACTGGCCATCAACATAACCCAGCCATCTCAAGCCCTAAGGATGCACTGTGCACCAGGGCCCAGGGAACCTGACCTCAGGGGCTTCAGCAAATCCAGCCAGAGAGGTGGCTCAGCAGGGAAGGGTGCATAGGGGCTGGAGCAGCCCCACATTCCTTGGAGATAGGTGAAGAAGGTACAAAGCCTCTGCCCTGGAGGCTGCTGTGGAGCCTGAATTTTGGGGGCATGAGCAGGCTGGAAATTGCTTAGTTGAGGGGCAGAGTGGCAGCCACATGCTAGTGCTGTGTGCAGCTTTGGCACATGCAGGGCTCGGCTCCTCCTGGCCAGCACCCTGGGCCAGAGGGTCTTGGGCTTTCCCAGGGCTCTGGCCCAGTCAGAGGCAGTGGGGGGAGGAAGGAGCCTGCCCAGCAAGCTGCTGGTGAGCTGAGCGCTCCGATCAGGGGTCGGTTCTCCATACAATGCTAGGAGTGGGACATGCCCCACCAGGGGGATATGGGAGAGCAGCACGGGTGAAGGGGGAAAGCAGGTAGATGACAGTGAGAGGGGGAGCACTTAAAGGGACAATGAGTGGACAGCAGAGGTGACACATAACTGTCCACTGCCTGGCACTTGTCCACACTCACCAACCACCGCAGCTCACAGTGGATAGCCAGCATCAGATGGAAACAGGATGGGTAGTGGGAAGCCAGCATGGAGTGGGGACTGTGCTGACAGACCAGAGCGGGAGTGCCCGGCCCCATGCACTGCATCTTCGCGCTGCCACCAGCCACTGCACACTTCCCCTCACTGCTGGTGGGCGGAAGGCTGGCAAGCAGGGATCCAGCCAGCAGCAGGACCTGCCATTACTGATGGGGGAGGAGGGGACATGGGAGACAAGAAATAATGGGAGTAGTTGCCCATTTTTAAGAAAACGTTGGGACACCTGCAGGAGGGCCTATATATGGTACTGTCCCTTTTTAAAACAGGACATCTGGACGCCCTAATCAATACCACCATACCAACACAGGGACACTTAGCAAACTAATTTTCAATTTAAGAAGAAAAGTAGGTACTAGGTCATTGGATTTAATCCAGACCAGGTTTAGTGAAAGTCTGTATGATTGAGCTGACTGATGTTCTGGAGATTACGTAAACTGAGTTTGCTGGTTTTCCAAATTGGAATTGGTGTCCAAGTCTCAAAACCCATCCTTGTGGTGCAAATTGCCACCATTTCTGGGACTCTCTTCAGAGGCATGAAGAATTAAATGAGCCTAGAAACCTAACTCTCACTCCTCATCAAGTAGAGGTCTCCTTGGGTCTGAACTGAGGGACAGTTTGGGCTGAAACCTGGGATAGTTGTTGTCCTCACGATACTTGCTCAATCAATAAGCAGAAACTTTCAATATCTTTCACCAGACCTTTGATACTATTTTTTACCATCATTACATTTAAAATGTAAAGAAAAAATTACAGATTAATATGAATTGTCTCTGAATAGTAATTAAAGTTTTCCCGGAGGTGTCAGTAGCCCTATAGCTCACACCAGTTGCCTTTCTTCCCCACAAAGAATCTGCCTAATCTTTCACTTTTGTGGTTTCTATCAGGCTGAGAAATATACATACTTTAAAAATATTTTTTTTTAAATTGACTTTGCTGACAGCCATCAATAAAATGGAAGTAACAGAAAGATAACTGTTTAAAATGTGTAATAAGTTTATAAATGCACTTACTGCAGATACTGCACATATCTTCCCTGTGCTCTGCAGTCAAACTGGACAATGAAACGACCACCTGTTAACTGCTAACAATGTGTCATTACCAGTTCTCATGCCTTTTAAAAGCAATTTTGGCTCTAGCTGCCAATAATTCTGGCGACGATACATGTGTGAACATTAAGGGCACAGAAAGCCAAAGGCAGAAAACTGACAATACAGTTTGTGCTTGGACTGCTAATAAGTAAGTGAATACTATGATTTTTCTAATTCCACATAAATACTTAATCTCAAGGGGCAAAAAAAATATTTTTTTTTTAAATCCAGATACATATTTTTAAGCAATGCAATCTACAGTATTTAAATATAAACTTCAGTTCCGTGAAATTTCACACCAGATACCTTCAAATTTTTAAACTGTTTAAACAGCCTTTAACAAGAAAGAGGCCACTCACAACTCTCTAAGGTCTAAAAAAGAAACGTAGACTAAGTTTATATCACTAAGTTTATGTGATCAGTTTCTTCTGTTCTGTCTCCTAAATCATTGCTGAGTGAAATATAAGAATTATGATAGCATAAAAACAAAAAAGTTCAGCAAACAGTGAGACAGTTGCAAGGCACTTTGCCATTAACTTTAGTTGAAGCAGAATCAGGCCCTTTGGCTGTTTCACTGCTTGTTGAGCCTTTTTAAAAATGTCTAGCAAAAAATACAATGTAATAATACAATAACAAATTTATAAGAACCTTTTATATGCTACAATCAAAGCTGCTTTACACTCTATTAAAAAGAAAAAAAACCCAAATCTATCCAACTGGAGAAGTTACAGAATCCAAATATGACTCTAGGTATCAAAATGAGTGAGTTAACTGAATTTACTTTTGTATATTCATATGTAATTCTCACTGTTGTTACCTATATTATTTTACACCCATTTATCAAGGAGAAAACATCATCCATCTATCTAGCTGTGGCTTGTATCACATTGGCATTTAATACCCTGATCATGCAGAGAATTATGCACAGGCAAATTCCTGTGCCTGCACAGAACTCCACAACTTGTGTGAATTTCATGACACAAGGGGAACTGAGTTTATTCTAGAATCAGAACGTGTATCTCATATGTGTATCAAAAAAGGGAAACAATTTTAGTTTTGAGGGTCTGTATGGCAGCAGGAAGTAATGAAAAAGCTCTGTGCCTTTAGTCTGCACAAAATCATCAACATCTCAACACAATTTCAAAAAGAAAGATTAACTGGAATAGAATAAACCAACACTGGTTTCACAGATTTTCCCTTATCCTTTATTTTGTTTCCCTAGGCAAACAAAGTAAAACTTCAGACTTTTGGAATTTAGATTTTTTTTCATAAAATTATAGTAATATTTCTAGTTGTCTGAAGCAAATGATATGCCTTTTTTTCTGTACACAACTGAAGTGCACAAACATGTATTAGATAAAATTACTCTATTAGTAAAATTAGTTCTTTTCCTGAAATAGAAATAAGGTCATTGTAATAGAATGTTAGGATAGGATCCATATCTCTTACTTTTAAAATAACAACCTTGGATATACATCTTTGCTTCCTGTGTAATTTATTTAATTTAGAAGACAATGTCCTCTCAACTCAGATACCTGCAGATAAAAATTGTCCTTTTCTTAAATGTAAGTTATTTACCCAGCAAGGGCAAAAATAGGCACTAATATTAAGTTTCTAGTTTCATTACATTTTATACATAATACAAATGATCTTACACAAACACTTATTTAGTTCAAAAAACTTACTTAGAGATCTTCTGTGTTCAGACTTTGGTTCTTTGGACTCAGTACTTAAGCTGCTCAGTAATTCACTGCTAGAGGATCTTTGAAGTTTGAACTCCAGATTTCTTGGTGTACAACTCTTTTCTTTTGGCTGGAAATAATGATTTTTCAAATATATTTTATATATTATATATGGAACAATTAGGTACAAAATTAGAGAACATTCATACAATCAGAAATGGATAGACACTTATACCAGATGATATAATGAATATTTAAGTTAAGGAAAGTGTAATACAAAACCTGTTCACCATAAGACTGCTGTTTTATAACCCTTACAGTTGGTTTTAATTTCTCAAATAAATTTCAGATGCTTAATTGGAAAACAAAAGGCCTAATTTTTTATGTTGGTGACTGAAATTATTTCCCCACTGCATGTGTGTCCAAAGAATAGTTTGCCTTCCTATCTTGGAAATTACAGTAATTGTTGAGTTTCAAGTACCACTATTGTTGGATTGGATTCAGTTTGAATTCATTTTGGAGGTGAAAAGAAGGAGAGGATTCAATGATCCTCTCTTGTCCTACTTCATCCACATGAAAGGCAACCAGAATGGGACTGGTCTCTTACAAGAGGGGCAGTGCTATTGTAGCTGCTGATACTCAGCACCCCAAAAGGGGTATAAGCAGGCAAAATGGAGACGTAATCACTCTGGTGCCCACAAGCTCAGATGAATTTTGAAAGGGAAAAACATGTTGCACCTTTTCATAGTTATAGTGGGGGGCATGGATCAGTGTTCACATCGTCCTTCCCGTTGGTGAAGCTAATGATCTAACCAGCAGACCAAATTTGGTGATGAATTCTGGTCATTTGGCACCTAAGGCACATTGCACATACACTAAGAAGATATAGCAGTTGCTGCATCTGTATATATTCCTCAGTCTACACTGACTTGATAACAGGCACATGTCACTGTCCTGCATGGACAATATGGGGCAGACACTCATCTGCTATAGACTGTCATATCTCCACTGATGATGATCATTTACATCAGCTGAGCATCTACCTTCATGTATTTCTTTGTACTGCCCTCCAAAGAGGCTCATCCCCTTAAAGCCAGGATTTCACCCTTATAGGCATGTTAAAAAAACACACCAGCAACTGAATTTATGGGAGATTAAATGAACAACATAAGCAAGAAAGCTTCCACAGAAATGTCACCCAAAACTCTCCAATAGGCTATCAAGTGACAGTACATTTCACCAATGAAATACAACGTATGAAGATATACATCCTCAGATCAAACTTTCCTATAGCTTGCAGGTATTACATTGCTTATAACTCTTTAAAGAAGTTGTAGCCCTGTACAAATTAACCCTTTTTGATGTGTCACAGATCATGTTCACATTAATCAGTTTCAGGTGCTATCAATTCAGTTTCAGCAAAATTCCTTGGAAAATTCAGCAAACAAAGATAATGTTTCTTACTACATTTTGCGGTAATCAAGAGGGGTCAATGTCCTATAAAAAAACCTGTTCTTGGATCAGGCATCGATAGAAAAAAAGGATTTGGAATTTAGACTGAGTATCACAAAAAGAAAAAAAACCTATAGCTGAATTGGGTTGGGTAATTAAAAATGGTTTTCAGAAAATTCAGCCCTGCTTATTTCTAGAAGAAAAACCCTAGCCTTCCTGGGAGAATAACAGCAATCAGTTACAAAGGAATATTATTTGCTAGTGCTATTCTTGTGAATAAGTAATATGAAAATGCATAAAAGGCTCAAATGTATTAATAGTTCTATTGAAGATTATATAGTGTAGGCTGCATAAACAGAAAATGTAAAAAATCATTAGTTATTAAGCGCTTGTGTGCTTTTACAACCCACAGTAAACCAATGCCCTTGTTATTCCAGAGAAATAAATGCAAATTCTGTTTTAAGACAGGAATCAAATGACTTTTTAGTTCAACAACCTTGTTTATCTGACTTTTTTTTTTTTTACAGGATATACATACATACATATTTATATATTCTTCAAATAAAGGAAAGTCTCTCCAGCTAGCTAGCTTTCTCACTGTCTAAAACCTGTATAGATGGCTAAGCAAATGAAGTTTAAATGACTACATCTTAATTAATAAAGGTAACAGACAAAACAAATACATACCAATCTGTCAATTGCATTTTTGATAGCATGGAACCAATCCAATATGATGAAGTCAATATCTGACTGAAGGAGGAACTCATTTCCTGATATTGTTGTGATCTGGTTGGGGGGAAGGGAGGAAGAAATGACAGGTAAGCAAACCACACAAGATAGATCATTTTATTTTATTTTATTTTTAGTAATATGTACTCTCTCTCACACTGAAATGTTTTCTTTTTGTGCCAGTAATTATCTCTTAGGGAACTGGGAGTTACCAAGCAGTTTTGAACCTCTCTCTGAAAACTGTTAGTCTGTGTCACAACAAATGACTTATTGTCTCAGTATTATAACTATTAAATGCAAAGAATACTAAAATAATGTTATGTGACACAAGCTAAGAAAAGCAAAGGAATTCAGATTTAAGACAGACGGCTCAAATTGAAGTCAACGCACTCAGGAAAAAATGCATATGCGTATGTTGAAATGAATTGTGAATTTCCTGTCATTTTAGGTTTCTGTTTCAACTCCCCTTGCATGTATTTTATATTTGATTTCTCTATATTGATGGTTATAAATATATTTACCTATGACCCCAGAATGCCTCTTTCTGAACACTTCAGTCAAATTAACATTAGTGTTATTTCTTTTTAAAAAACCAAACAGATATAGCTATAGCAAAGTAATTAGGAGTCCATTTACCAAGAAAAATAGTTTATTTGAATACAAGTCAATTTACATTTTTGACACCCACACTGGGAATATTTACCAAAAGAATATTAACTCCCCTGACATGCAGCTCCACAGTCTAATGTAGCTGGCAATATTTGGTGTAAATATGCAGACTTTTCTTTCTCTCAGACTGAACTTTTTCTGAAGTGTTATGGGAATTATTCATTTTTAGAGAAAGAGAAACAGAGAGTGACCATGTCTTCACATAGACAGATTGTACATGAGAGAGTCAAGGATAGGGGATGTACAAGTGGTTTATACATTTGGCCATTCATTCAGACGTGCTCCAAACTTTATAACTGAAGATGCACTGGGATTCCTGTGCACTGGAAGTGGACCTGCTGCCCATTCCATCATGAGCAGGAAGAAGATGATAGACTTTCAAAATGACTGGGGAAAATTCAGAGCCCCTTCCATAAAGGAGCCAATCAGCCCATAGCTGATTGTGTTAAACCCTAGCATAATCATGATCATGTAGATCTCAAATACTTGATTCCCAGTGCCAGTGTTGTTATCCTGCCAATGAACTAAAAAGGTAAAAAAAACCCTCTCTTTTTTAGCAACAGTACAAATTCCAAATTTAAGTTAAGGTAACCAGACCTCTGATTCTCTCCTTGGTTTACAATGAAAGCTTTTGGGTTATAAATATATTACATAATGTCACAATCTATTAACATACACATGCAGAAATGAATTAGACCAAACACAGAGGACAATACAATCTAATACATCTCTTTCAGTATAAACAAATCATTATTAAAATTATAAAAAGGAATAACATTTTCAAAGTAAGAGCAACATACATTATTAGATTTACTGTATTTTGAAGGCTTAAGAAGGACACAACATAGTTCAGTAAATTCATGCTTTATTAAAATACAAGTATTTCAGCATTGCATAAACATTGTACCGTATAATATGCAAAAGAGATACTTCATTGCTAACAAGACTAAAGCAAAATACATTTTGAAAGTTTCTGTGTCAATGTGTTATTGTAATAATCATATATAAATGGTGATTTATGAATAAATCAGTAAAATAGATCACAGAATTTTAGGAAGAGAATTCATTCAAAATATACTCTCTGCAAGATATAGTTCAAGTCAGTTTCTCTCTTTCTTCATACTAATCTTCAGAGTAACTAGGCAATTTCAAGAAGACTGCTACTGCTCTCTACAGTTTAAATGCATCCACTTCTTAATTACAGTCAGTAATTGACTTTGTTCTGCTCCATTCCAGTCATTCACAGGAAAGCAGTTCCAAAGGCTTTGGCTGGTAAATCCCATTTAATGTGCAGATTTCCTATCCCACTTTTATATATTACCTCTTTAAGATCTCTTATAAATGGTTCTTGGAAAGGATTGCTAAACCATACTTGCACTTTGAACAATCGAATTTCCAACACCCTTGGGAAAAGACATCAGTAAAGAATTCTATCTTTGACTAAACCTTGTGATTGAACAATTTATGATCACTGCCCTAAATGCTGTATAACTAACAAGTGTAAATGGTTCAATATTAAGGCATGCCAACATGCCATCTCAGTATCAGGTGTAGCTGAAATAAACATAGGGACTAGACAAAATGAAACAACTCTGCTCTAGCTAGAGCTGCCAGTCTCCATTTTGCCTATTACTCCACTTATTTAAATATCTCCTGAAATCCCTTCTCTCTACATATCATGTTTTCAAGGAATGTATTTTGGCAACTATGTGTCAATGTACCTCTAAAAAATTGCTGATATTGTCAATACATACTAGATACCTAAAAGGAATAAATAACTTGTATAGCACTCTGTTATTTGGGGAGGGAGTGTCATCCAGTGGTTAAAACAGATGACTAGAAATCAGGACTCCTGGGTTTTCTTTCCAGGTCTGTCATTGACTTGCTATGTCACCATGGGAAAATCACTTAAAGTACAAGATCCTCTTGTGTCATGTGGTTGTTTTGCATTTCACCACAGCATAGTTCGGCTATAAAGCCAACTTAACTAGCCAAGTGAGGATTATCCCAACATAGCAGTGGACTAGAGTTGACATACCCTTCATGATGCCAGCACAGCAGGAGAAAGAGGGTATGGAACACTCCTACATATTAGTCATGGGTTGCTTAGGGATTGTTATTAGGTGCTGCCCTGTAAAGCCATGTGAGAATGGGTAAGCCTGTTGCATGCAGTGCTGCACAATCTGTTCCAATGATTTTAAACTAGAAAAGTGCTTACATATCTCTAGAAAGCCACTCAATTACAACTACCATTACAATGATACTAACCAATGCATAGTTGTGCCCCAGAATGAATTCACTTCAGCAGTACCCCCTTATATTTTAATTGACTTGCACTATCTTTTCCAAGTTATGAAATATGTAGGAATGCACCACTTCAGGGCTTTCCAAACCTTTTCAGAGCATGGATCACAGGTGGAGAGGGTATCCCATAGATCACCTTCCCTTCCATTGGTCATTAGGTAACATTCTTTTGGCAACTACATCAACTGCTTATGGGGAAAATATTTGTAACTATCTTTAGTGCAATTTTGGAGGTGGAATCAGGGGGGGGGAGGAGCCAGCATGATATTATTATCCAGCTTTCCACAGGCCATTGGTGGCCTGGACCTCAGTTTGGTAACTAGTTCAAGAGAGCCACAAGGGCATTTTTACATGACCTCCAAGATATTCCTTGAAATACCTATATTTCTTTATTCATACACATTTCTATATGCACATTGCTTTACTTCCTACCTTTGCTTTAGCCACATTTAATAAGGTAGAAGCAATTTTAAAGATGCCATTGACATAAAATATATATAAGAGCCTTGGAAACTCCTGGGAGGTTAGGAGAGAAATTAATAAGAGAGAACAGAAAGACAAAACAAACTTATAAGTGCACTTATTTCAAACTGCACATGTTCATCTCTTACATATTTAAGGCCTGTTTCTAGTGATAGGCTAATTTCAGCCAGACTAGAGCAAATCTTGATTCAAGGCACCTAGCAGTGAAGTGAAAAGTCCACTGGGGGGTGAATGGTGGGAAGAAGTGGCAGCAAAAGATGGACCAACCTCTCCTCTGAAACTGGAGGGGCTGGAAGGAGCTTCCCAGAAATCAATGTGATAGTTGGTGATAGAATCAGGGCCATGGGAAATGTGACCATTCAATGAATCCTTGCTGCACTTATTACCATTTCTCTGGAGCTCTCAGTAGAACACAACACTGTCCCTCATCGAGGGAAGGTAATTTTCCCTTATATAGCATTTTCAATTCTGAGGATCTCAAAGCACTTTACATACATGAATGAATTAAGACTGATAGCAATCCTGAGAGACAGGTAATATTAACCTCAATGTACAGATTGTGAAATTGAGGCACAACAATGTTAAGTGACTTCCCAAAATTCATAGCCAAGAATAAAACTTAACACCAGAACCCAGGCCTGTGCTTAAATCACAAAAGCATCCTTCCAATCACAATATACACAAGATATGAGATCATTGCTGGGAATATATCATACACCTGAAAGCTTTTAAAAAGAAAGCAATACCAAAGAATCATCAACTAGTATAACAGAGCGTAGCAGTTGAATTCTGAGTAGCCCATCTGTGCTTTATGAACATCTGCATCGGACTGGGGAGGAGACAGAGCATAGGCCAGGACATGGAATCACCCTACAGAAATTACTTCAGTCTGAGTCTGCAAAACTCCCACATGACCCATTGCACTGTTAACATAGGCGGCATGACAAAAAGATGCACCCAGTGCAGAACTATAGTTCCTTGCATAGTTCACTCCTTAAAATGTCTTGAGTGCTGGGATGCAGGCAGCCTACACAGAACTATGCCTGTTGACCTTCAGGGGTTTGAAACCCGGCATGGGTTCCAGGGAGCCTATAAATGCAAGATAACAGTCTTGTTCACTGGATGCCATCTGATACCTGTGCACCCAGCATTTCCCACTTAGTGAACAGAAAATATTTCAATTGTGAATTAGTGGACACCTTTATGTTTTGAATTTTGGTGATGTTCCTCTTGCAAAGATTCACCTACATCATTCCATATAGAGCATAGGGTTTCCTCCCCTGTGAGATAGGAGGTGGAAGACTTTGTGCCTCTGAAACCATCCTGACCCAATTCACAAGCTCCCCAACCCTTGATCTCTGGAAATGTGTGTCTATTGTACCATGTTTCCAACGAGAAACTGAGGAACTGGAATTAATTTTCAAATTGGACACAATTAACCAGGGGCTTAACAGAACTTCAGATTGGTTCTCTCATTACAGTAATTGATTGCATTTCCTGAGTTAATTTTACTGACAACAGATCTCCATTTCAAAAGGTGTTTTTTTCTCCTTCTGATAATGGACCATCTACATTTAACAGCCTTCTTAGAATTGGTATGCTAATGTACATTTTTTTCTTTTTCTTTCTTTCTGTGTGTATAAATGCATTTTACTTCTGTTCCATTCTGTGCATCCGATGAAGTGAGCTATAGCTCACGAAAGCTTATGCTGAAATAAACTAGTTAGTCTCTAAGGTGCTACAAGTATTCCTGGCTTTCTTTACGGATACAGACTAACACGAGTGCTATTCTTGAACATGTTTCTAAGGCTGCCCTTCAGTCATTGCTAGCCATCCTGGTCCCTATCATAGAGGGGGCACCAAAGAGATAACAAAGCCACATGCTATATATTTTACCCAGACATTTCCAAGCATGGAGTCCCTCTGCCCTGCACTGGGCCACTATATTCTCCATCCCCAGCCCAGCCAGTCACCATGCTTGGAAAAGAAATGGTGCTGTGGAGGTGACTGATCTCCCACCTTTTCATGTGGGGGAGTAGCTAACCCTGTGCAGAGGGTTCCCTCCATGCACAGATCCTTGTGTAGCAATGCACTGGCCTCACCCCCTCCCCCCAACCCCAACCCCATCAACACATGACTGGGCCTGAAAATGCGTGAATTTCACCCAGGAAAAAAAAGGTTAAAAAATTAGGGTTTTTTCCCTTTTCTTTACATTTACCATTAGAGTATAGCATAATTTTGGTACAGAATACAGCAGATATTCATGGGTTTATCCATACCCTAAGTGAGCAGAAGTAGAATTTAATTAAAATAAAGTTTGGAGACATAGTCGTTTAATTAATTTGGTATGAATTGTATTTGAATTGAATTAACCAGAAACAGATCTGTAGTTTTTAAAAACACATCAAAAGGGTATTTCATTACTAGAAATTGATCTAAATTATTTTCTCTTTGATAATCCAGTCTCTTGCCATGTTTGTGATAAATAAGCAAGCAGTAAAAAGAAGAACATATAAAATACATATTTGTGCTTTAATATGAGGTAAATATGCAGCAATAAACAAAATGAACAAAAGCAAAGAAAAAATTGGTATTGTACTGCATTTTATTCACCTTGTATCACATACCCATACTATCAAGCTAACATTGTCATGGTTATGCTAATAGTTAAATTACTTAGTGGACTCAAAGGTGTTTATGAGCACCACGGAAATTACATTATCAGGCAGATTGTCTATCTCAAATTACTGTCTGTCTTAACTAACCTCTAATAGTCCTTCTGACATGTCAAGCAAAGTTAATATAAAAATGCGGGTGAAATATCAGTTCGAAGAAAAAGGTCTCCTACCAGCTCTCCAAAAAATGTTTCTTGTTAAAACATTTTGTGAGCAAGTATTTGCCTTGTGTTCCCAATGTTGCTAGATGTTAAGTAAATATATGCTGATTGCAAAAAAGTTGCTTTGGCTACTCTCTTATTAAAATGCATTTGTAACCCCCATCTGTCATGAAAGTTTTGAAAAGTTTGTTTACTTTGGATAGCTGCCTTATCCAAGGTTACCCCTGCAAACAATGATGGCAGTCTTCAGAAGTTGTGTGAGGAACAAGCCACTGGGGATCCATTTTTGTTTTAATTGGCACACACAAACACTTTTCTGGTCTGTCAAAAAGATCAAGCTAATATGCATGGAGGGTGTTATATTCTCAGCTTTTGGGAGTAGTAAAGCTCCCTTTATTTAAGTAATTTAAATGATAGACTGCAAAAACTTTGCAAGTCAAAAAAATGTTTTATACTTTCTTTGGGAATATTTGTTTTGAGCAACAGCAAATGTTCTACATATCTAACAAAGTTGAACCTTATGTTATAATTAACCTGATTCTTTTGATTCTTCAAAAAAATGTTACTAAATCCAAACATTGCTAAATAAAAGAAGCAACAAATAACTCCTGCATTTTTACAACTTCCCCAGTGTTAACAATTGTGAGCCCATTTTATTCCAGAAGTGTATTGAATATGTTTTCAGTCTTTAGGTGTGATTGATTTACTTGTACATTTGGTGGAAACCTGAGTAGTGTCATCAGATCAAAACAAACTGTTCAAGTAAGTAATTTGTTATTTAATGGGAAAACACAAATGTCTGGGCTACAAGAAAGAGTGGTTTTCAAGTGGATACAAAATTATAGTGGCTTGAGGTCAAACTTACAAGGAAGAGTGCTTTCTTAATTGAAATTGAGATGTCTCTTTGATACCCCCAAACAATTTTGCCCTGTGAGTTCTTAGAACAGACACTTATTCAGCATAATAAAATCCTCTGTACTCAGAGTTTGGATTGTTTAAAAGAGAAGGTGTGTCTCTGGGTCTAATTATTTCCTCTTTCACTTGCCCTTTACCAGTTAATTATACCAGTTCGTCCTGAAAAACACCAGCATTAGCGAGGAGAGAATTGGGTCCTCTGTATGCATTACAGGGCAGATTCTGTCCCTTCTTCCTAGGCTAGGAAGGACCTCTGAGCAGTAGAATGAATCTGATTCCAATTCCAAGGCAGATGGATGGTATTTGGGAAACTCTTGAAGGGGAAACAGACCTCCTGAGCAGCAGGAGCACAGGTAGAAAGACAGGGAAAAAATGGGCTGGAGCTGGTAGATCCTATGCTCCACGAATAAATCAGACACTGTCCCCTGTGCGAGTCACAAGAATAGCGAGAGATGAGCGAGTCTTAGAGGGTTAGAGCGAGTCTTAGAGCCTTAGAGTCTTAGAGTCTTAGAGCGAGTCTTAGAGGGTTAACATGCAGAGAACTGTAGGTATAGAGGACTTCCCCTCCCCCTTTAGCTTGTGCAGAACACCTTAATGCCAAACCTGGCTACTCAGATTGGGAGCTGAGGATGGGATTTGTGTTTGAAATAAAAGGACTGTTAGAGTAAAGCCAGACCGTAATTTGAGATAGACAATCTGCCCATGGCATATCAAACTGAATAAAGTTGAATTTTCATCATTATAATTTAAGTTTAAATTAAGTTATAATTATTTCTACATACCGTATTTTTCGTCTTATAGGACGCTCCGGCCTATAAGACGCCCCCTCGTTTTTTAATTAAAAAGCCGGACAAAAAAAAAAAAAAAAAAAAAAAAGCGCCTCGCTCTCCCGTCCCCGCCGCGTGGGCGGGCTGCCGAGGTTCCCCCCTCCCCGCCGCGGGCGGGCTGCCGGGAGTGTCCCGGTTCCCCCCTCCCCGCCGCGGGCGGGCTGCCGGGAGCGTCCCGGTTCCCCCTTCCCCCCTCCCCGCCAACTCACAATCAACAGTTTTCCATGATAGTCTTGAATTAAAAAATGTTATTGCTCTTCTGGTTGAAGAAGAAAGTGATGGAGGATTATAAATAATGCCCAAACTTACAAACTGAGAGTACTATTATCCAATCAATGCCACATTTTACTCCCACAGGGCACAAATGATTAACTCCAGAAATCCTGTTCAGTCAATGTCTGACTAGTAATTTGTCAGCAAAATACTACTGGCCAGCTTGGATGTCAGTATTGTCAAACTATTTTTAATGACATGATCATGTCTTGACCATTGGAATTGTGTTTTTCCACTGACAAGTATAATACATTTTTTCTCTCTCTTCTCCTCTTTCCTCAGAGAAAAGGGAACTGTACACAGAAAAAGACCATGCTGGATGTCATGACATTGAACATCTCTCTTGCAAACAGCAGCCAACCCTGCCCATCAACACTAAGACCCAACATCAAGCACCAGCGTTGCACTCCCCAAAAGAGCTGGTTAATACATGTTAGGATTGAACACCTTCGGCTGAGCCTGCAGACTAGCCAGGCAAGCGTCTTGGCCCCCTCTTCCACTTTATGTCCCCTTCAGCCTGGTTCTAACCATTGAGCTGGGTTGCTGGTGCTTGCCCCTAACAGTGGAAGTGATGAAACAGCCCTGACTTTCCCAACTGCAAATGATGTAATGGGAGTAGGGCACGTTAGACTTCTGTCAGTCATTCAGGCAAGGGAGCTGGGGAGGCTGCCATCAAGGCTTAACAGTTTCAAAGCAGAAAATATTAGGAAGGTAAGAAGGGGGAGAGGGAAACAAAGGAAAGAGAAGTAGGAAGGAAGATAGACACACAACAAATGACTGAAGGAGGGGAAGCAAGAGAGATAACAATAAAAACACAATTCAACAATACTGTCTGACTAAATGGGGAAACAGGGGCAAAGAAAATTGTGCGTATTGTTCAAAGATTTAAGACAGAGGGTAATATAACACAATCTTCTATGAGATACTTTTTCCCTTGGGGCAATATTTTCCTGCTATTGCCTTCACAATCTGTATCTATATATTACACATACACACACGTATTGGCAGTGGTTTCTTTGAGAAACCCCATCTTTCTTAGCTTTACCAGCAGGACAAGACATTGTGATTAATAGCCCTGCTGTCCAATTTTATATGCACGTTATCACACATTATGATATATGTGAACGAAACTCAACATGATAAGTCACTGTACCAAACAACATCAAAAGGATGGTGTGTGCTATGTTTTCAGTACAATCAGTCTAAAGGATGTACATGTTTGTTTATTTTAAATACTGCATGCGTGTAGATTTTGTTTTGTTGACACCACAAATTTATTCAACAGTAGCAGAGAATTTTTACAACTACATTACTTGAAGGCAAAAGCAGGTATTGCTGTGGGTATTTCATTTACTCACACGCATCTCCTATTAATAAGTGCTGAGATTACACAACAGGAAAAGGAGACATTGCTATAAGTATCTTCATACTTATAGTAACGTATTTGCCCATGATTATAAGTGTTTATAAAACATTCAAGAATCGTTCCTTGTCTACTTATACTAATGAGAACACCTGTTAACTTTAGAGCTGCACAGACTTATTTGCATTGAATTCAGGTTTTTGTACACTATACATTGCTTTTGAAACAATTAGATGTTTTCAGAGACATATAGCTAAAAAGGAACAGCAGCTTGAATGCCCTCCAGCCCAAGTCAGTGCTGATCCAGATTTGAGAGAAAAACAGAAATCTGCTGAATTATAATAGTGACATTAATTCTGCTAGCAGAGAACAAAGGTGTACCTGAAAAGTATTGATAGCAGATGTGTATTTATTATTTGTGGGGAGAAGTACCCACTGCTGAGAGAGGTAGTTCATAAGGATGAAATAGAGGCACTGAATATATATTTCTCATTCTTATTTTTGCTTCCTCCTTTTCATTAAGTGTTTTTCTTCTTTTTCTCTAACAAGATTCCTTCCACTTAATGAAAATGCAGCACGTGTAGTCAGTCTTCTAAAAGAGTTGTTCATACCACTTTATTCATTTGTCATTAGACAATGCAATAGAAAAATGCAAGAATCCTTCTAAAACTAGGGACCCAAGCACCATTCTCTGCTATGGAACTTTTCTCATGTGGCCGAGAGCAAGGGAGACAAAAGGTCTTTTCCCTCAAACCAGGTCTGCTGAATGATAGTGTAACAACATTGTACCACTACAGAACCAGGCTAGCTGGCTTTTGGGATTCTATTTAACAATAATATGAAACATCAATAGGAACATGTATCGTGCCAGCTGTGTCAAATTCTTAATCATAGCAGGCAGGAATGTGTGATGGTTATCTTTACTTTTCTTGAACAGAGCAACTGGGCAACATACACACAAAATCTGTGTTTTCGTCTTCATCTTTCCATCCTCATCAGCACATAATACTAGGAAAAGTTACAGACTATACATTGTGTGAAATAAGGCTGTTTCATTTATTCATTTAGGAAAATGTTTCCTGTAAAGTAGCATTTTCTTTCCATTAATTAAAATATATTCATCAAAATCTTTTTACTCAGTTATTTAACATTTTAAATTTAAAATGATGTTGATATTTGCTAAGAATGTAATTATATTGTTAAGATCTAAATGAGCTGTGCAGTTTAAAGATTAACTATTTTGTTAGATAATACTTACACCAGCAATGCTATGTATATAGCAATTAGTAGGTATGCAAGGGAACAGATATCTGTGCTATACTCCAAAAAGACCAAAGACACACTAAATGAGGGACACAATCCTGGAACAATTATTCAATCCTGAGGATCTGGAATCAATTGTACTTTATAAGAATTCAGGATCACTGAATAATCTGGAGCATGAGTTTCTTTCAAAGAACACCAGCTGCCATTCAGTATGTAAATTTGCTAGTCTAGGGATCCCAAGCATGGACTTTTGAATCTCAAAATCCCAGGACAGGTGATGTTGCAATCCCTAGATTTCAATGTTGGAAACAATTAGAGAATCAAAGGATTCTACTTTTTCTTGACTCTGGAACTACATTGACAGCTGTGGAGAAGCATTGGTCCATACATACACAAGGCATTCTAAGTAGTAATGTAGCAAGGCCATAAATTAACAGCCCAAAATATTATTTCACAATATAAGACAATCAAAATTTCTGTCATTTTAAAATAGGTGTCTCGGGATAGCTCTTGTAGGGAAAGGTAGAAAACAACATGTAACTCATTATAAATGCTGACATTCACCCTTAACAAAACCTCGGCTACCTTTATGGGGGTTGGGAGAAATTAATTTCAATGCCTCCTTCCAGCTATAAACCGCCCACAACATCTTTCACCGTCCTGCAAATAATAACAGGGTTTGGGGCTACTGGGTCTAATAAATGTAGATTCAGTGGTCCAGACCTTGACTTACTCTCTCTATGCCTCAGCTTATTCAGAACTAAAATGGAAAGATCATCTATAGAGATCCCTTTCATGGATGTATAATATGTATCTGTCAGTGCAACACCCCTGTTATGCTTTGTGCAAGGCCTCCATGCCTCCAGTGAATTTCATCCTAAAAGTGCAGCTTCTAAAGCTACTGATATAGCCGTGGGGGCCGCCAAGTTCCCTGGTGAGCCAGGATTTATTGAGTGACTTAACCTCACCTCAGGTTGGTTAAGGGACATATTGAGAAATCATCCTCACAATATTCTTAAAATATGTCATGAGGTTATTTGCTTTATGGACAATAATAGAGATGTAGAACAGACTAAACTGTTATAAAAGATTATTGAAAAAGAATGATATGGGCTCTGAAAGTATTAACTCTAACCAGAATTCAAAATACTTTCCTGGACCCTCCCCCCCATACAAGAAAAAATACAAAATATTGTGTTGGACAAGTGGAAAAACTGATTAAAGTTGAAAGTCTGAAAATGGAGATTTTGAATGAACCAGACAGACTATTCTCTTAAACTCTAGCCAGTCCAGTTAAAGAAAGAACACATGGGAAACCACCATGAAACAAGACATGATGATTATCTTTTAGTGATGTCTCTCAAGGTGATGAGAATGGACTCAGAATGAATTATCATCATTTGTATTGTGGTAGCACCTAGAAGGCCCACTCAGCACTGAGGTCCCATTATGCTAGGCACTGCATGAACACGTTTGCACACGCAGACACACACATAGTGAAATGAGAGCTCCTATCTCAAAGAACTCACTGAATATAAGAGAAAATATAACTAGTGGGTGTGGTGTTTTAGATGCTGCTTATAATTATTAGGACCAGGGGACTGTAGGTACCACAAACAGATGAGGAGGCACACAGTAACAGTGATATGGTTATGATAAGCATAAGGCACAATCATAGAATGACACGTTTCATTGTGGTAGCCATGTTAGTCTGTATCAGCAAAAAGAATGAGGAGTACTTGTGGAACCTTAGCAACTAACACACTTATTAATGGAAATTTTCCTGCAGTTTCCCAATCAAAATGAAATCCAGGATATGTCAGTGGGTTGAAATTTATCAACTCATTCTCAGTGACACTGTTGTCTGGGTCAAGTGAGAAATTATAATCATATTTGGTTTCAGATGGAGCTAAAAATTAGAAGGCAGGAACATAACTAGAGTGATATTTGGTCATGAAAAAGATATTACTTCTGGGCCAAATTGTGAAACCCTTACTCAGATTAGTGACCAAGTACTCACACATACAGTGCTCCTTAAGTCAATGATAGTAAATGGATGAGTAACTGATCACCAGCATGAATAAGTGACTCACAAAAAGGCATTATAAAATCATGTCTAAATACCAGATTAACAGTTTGGTCTGATTTATTTATTTATTAGTTTGTTATATGAAAATTAAAAGGATCTAATGCCAAACATAACACTTTCCAAGGATGAAAGGAATTACTTTAAACATAAAAATAAAACTAGGGTCTAAGGTTGCCAAACCTTCCAGGATTGTCCTGGAGTCTCCAGGAATTAAAGATTAACCTTTTATTAAAGATTATATCATGTGATGAAACCTCCAGGAATATGTCCAACCAGAACTTGCAACCCCACTAGTGTCTGAAAATTTCGAAATACTATCATTTCCTTACAAAACACTGTCAGTCAAGTTTCAGATTCTCACACCATTCACAGGAACTCGAAAATCTGCAGGGATGTGCCACAATGTGATATAGCATGGAAAAAAATTGAAAAACTCTGGTTCCCAGAAATGAAATCACACCTCCTAGTTTTAAACAGAGAATAATTGCCAAATATTTGGCCATCAACACCGATGACTAAGGTTGGATAATCAATCAATAACTTTTGTGGTTGAATTACTGACTGATAAGTAATTTCCTGCCATTTGTGATTAGAACTGGGAAGTGGTTCTTTGGATTTGGCAGGCTTTGCCTCTTTTCTAAATATGGTGTGTCTTAAAGCTTAATATTTCTTTGTATGTTTCCAAAGGAAGACTTGGGATGAGGCATTATTTCCAAATTCAGCTTTGGGGTGGTGTTTCCTGCAATCATTTAAGAGACAAAACCTGAGAATCTGAAAATAATTTAAAAAAAAGCTAAATTATCAGCCATGGATATTGTAAGCTTTTTAGCAATTTAATTTATTAACCATGAGGTTTTTAGTTGAATTTTATAGCTCCATGACAGTCACTCTGATTCTTGTTATTAGCAAATATACAATACACACAATGGGAGAACAAATAAAACATATGAAAATTTGTATGGCTTCTTCTTCCAATGATGTCACAATGCATATTATTCAAGTACAATTTAAGTGGCTGGAAACCCAGGCTTATTCTACAAGATAAACTACAAAGATAGAATGTCCATTACCAGAGCAGTATTTTATGGACCCTTGATTCTCAGATACCCTCTCATTCCTATTACGCTATTACAGATATCATACAATAACGAGTCACACTTGACAACTAGAAAGCAACCTCAGGTCAGACAGATATATTTTAAATCTTAAAAACTGCCAAACAAAACAAAAACTCTTAAGAAAACTGGAATTTTTGAGTTTACTTGCTAAGGTTTTATGTTACACCACATTACAATCCCACCCACACCCTAAATCCTGAATTTTTGTTTCCTTGCCACTAAAATAATTAGGTATGTTAACGGATTCTTGAGGCAGACAAGTTAAATTGAGAAGCTACTTCCTGTTGATGTGGGATACTTGCTTATAGGGCAAGAGCTGGAATAGCTGATTCTCTCCCTTTAATCATGCTGAGGATTAGAGATGTGCTCAAGACTGGAGATATGTGAACAATTTTGGACTGTAAACAATACCAATGAAATTAACATTTTGATCAGCTTCACACTAATGCTAAAAATTGTTTGCTCTGTAAAATCACGTCCCGCTATTGCTAATACCTGAATTATAGGAAAAAACTTTCAAAGTAGAACCAGTCAGTACATCATCTTATTTCTTCTTCTTACATCTTCCTGGTGTTGTCCCTGATGCAGCAAGACACTTAAGCACATTCATAACTTTTAGTGCATAAGCAGTCCCATTGTCTTCAGTGGCAAGACTTAAAATTAGTAAATAAAGCATTTAGTATTATGACGCTGGAGCACCAATAGCAGCCAAGCTGACCTTGTTCAAACAGAAGGGTACCACATATGTATTGTAGCATGTTTCAGTGACAGATCGTAGGTACAATATATAAAACTAAAGAAACAAGAA
This sequence comes from Sternotherus odoratus, assembly GCA_032164245.1. Taxonomy (NCBI): domain Eukaryota; kingdom Metazoa; phylum Chordata; order Testudines; family Kinosternidae; genus Sternotherus; species Sternotherus odoratus. Next base: position 44,982,885 of record JAVMKO010000011.1, read on the forward strand.
CATTGATCACTCCTACTCATTCTTGCATAGATGATGGTTTTGAGTAAAGAAGTAGCCAAATACAACAAACTATAGACAGGATGAGGCAAGATGATTTTGGTTTGGATTTTATTCTAACATACCAGTCCTAGGAAAGCAAGTGACAACAGTCTCTGCTAACCCTCCCGAGACTATGGTGTGGGGTTAGCTCACTAGAGAAACAGAAAAGCTATCATGTGATTTCACTTATGTGAGAAAACCCAAACAACCTAACACTGTCCACTTGCAGACCACTGAAATGGAAAATGAATGCAGTTTCCCTCTAACTTTGGATTAGATGAGCCAGAGTAAACACAAATGTATCACTTCAGCTACCACTGAAATGCAGCTACATCTGGGCTGAAACACATCAACAAAATATATAACAAATACCTTATCTAACTGTAACTGCAGGGACATTAAAGTATGCAAATAGTAATTACCAAAATCACTATTTAGCCAAAATGACAGGGTTGACAAGATGCCATGCGGTCTTTTAAATATTACAAGAGAACAGGAACTCAGTTTTACATCTCATCCAAGAGCTTACATTGCTTCTATTTGATCATGCTGCCCGTGATTCTTATTTTTTCCACATTACAATGTGTTAAATAACAATTTAGAAACAAGGAAATAAATCTAGATAAATTAACAATAGTTGTAAAATAAACAAATAAGTTAATGAATTAATTAGTTAAATACAAGTAAGTTCTGTTAGGGACCATCTAGTTTCCTATAGGTTCTCTTTTCTATTACAGACTAATATAGGAACAGTAAATTATTACACCACAATTCCAGGTTCACTGGAGGCAATGTGCATTAGGAAGTCATTCAAACTTGAGAATTTTCCCAATGTATCAGAATTACAGAAACACCTGTGCTAAATAACTTTGTGCTGAGCCACTGTGAAAAGCTGCAGTGTTAAGCGGCAATCAGCATATCTTACTCAATGGAGCAGACTACTACTGCAGCATAGAACATATATGGAAACAAGTTTTAATCTTGCATGACATTTTCTTTACACTGCTGTATGCAATTTGACTGCTTTATTTATCCAGATGTATTTCTATGTTTTTACATTTATAGTAATAGAACCTCATATAGAGAGAGTTGAAAACAAGAGTTGACCATAAAACCCTTTCCCAATGCTCCTAAATATCAGAAACCTTCAACTTCTGAGCTGAAATCATTCATTGCTTGATCACTGCAAGAAGGTGATTTATTGTTTTGTTTCTGAAAGGAAAAAAAATGAGGTAACTCCCTTCAGCCTACTTGAATTTGCCAAGAATGGGGAAAATGTACTTTTCCTATTTTAAAAATTTCTAATCACATTTTGTAAAATAAAGGTATACAAAAATTACCAGTTGCTTGAAGCAGAAATCTTGGTGTAGACCTAGTCCTTACTAAGTACTAGAGTCTTTGCTTGACTTAAAAAAAAGTCAAATTACTTTTACAAATGACTGCACCACACCTTAAGTGGGAGGGAAGGCAGGGCTATTGTCTGGCTTGCCAGAGCTAGGAGTATATCCCTTTAAGGCAGAGACATGGATGTTGCTGTGGATCCAGAGCAGATCAGAGTGAGGATGCTGACTCAACCCCCCACCCAGGGGGTTTGTAAATTTTGGGGTTAATAGGTACAAGCTGGGTGGCAGAAGTCCTTTCACTTGAACCAAGCAGCGACGTACCCATCCTCCCTCCTCTGAAAGTGGCAAAATATCAGGTTCAGTCAGAATCCATTGTTGGCACTGCACTAGCTGCTCCTTTCTCAGGGGGATGGGAAGAAAAATTTCCCTCACTGCTGGATTGGCCAAGGCAGAGTGGGTGTTTTTTTCGGTCTTCCTAACAGCAGGTGTGGGGGTGGGGGAGGCTTAATTGGGGTGAACATGGAATGGGACTTAGGTTATAATGTTGCAATTCATTCTGTCAACATGGGGTGGATGTCCACTGGACGTACTCCATGGGAAAGGGATACAAGGATTAGGTAAAGGGTTTGGTAAAGGATTTAAAGGAGATGTTTGTTAAATGAGTGGGAACAGGAGAGTTGGGACTCCTATGACTGGACTGGCAGGTTGCCCCTCTTTTGTAGCCCACCTTAACCCTCATTTGAGAAATGGGGGTGGTAAGGTCTCAGCAGCATGCTGGCTGGGGACAAGGATGAAAAAAAATGGGGGCAGAACAAAGCCCCCCAGATAGATATTGAAATGATCATGAAGTTACCTGTACGCTTTTATCTGCTGAGTACTGCCAGACAGAGAATAATAAAGTTGCAGCTTAGTGTCTCCCGTCCTTCTTCCAGTATTACCAGACAAGGAAGAATTATTTTAAGATTGCATACTATCCAATACGAAATGTTTTTAAGTCTACAGGGACTCACTAAAGCATATGCACTGTGCATGCATGCACCGCTAGTAAAATGTCTTAACTGTACAGATAATGAGATGGCTCACACTCAATGATTTAAATACAGGAAAGGGTCTGTTGGTAAATACCAGAGAGCTTGTAAATTACTGGAAGCAAATGGGAATGCTGCAAACAGGAATAGGGGTTGCAACCATCCTGCTTTTCCCACAGTGCTGAATCTGAGAGAGGTCCTGGCTAGTTTATACGTAGACAGGAAGGAAATATTGATATGGAAAATGTCAAGAAATGTTGTTCAGCACCTCATCCATGCGCTTGGGAGGTAACTAAAAGCAAGTGCCCATGGTCTGCTTCCTACATGTTGCAGTTAAAAATGGTTTAAACGTTTACAACATTGTCCCCAGGAAATGTGTTTCAAACTCACAACCCCGTTGCACAATTCTGTGTGTTTGGCAAGCCCAGTTCAAGAGACAGTCCAGACAAGTGGGAGAAGGGCTATTGCTGTCTGAGATTAAGCGGCAATGGCACAACTATGTTAGGAAAATTGTAAAGTGCCTTCATGTAGCATGCCTAGCTGCAGGTAGAATTATGAGAAGTAATGGTGAGCCTCCAAAGTGAAATTTGGTTAATGTGTGTGTATCCATGACCTTTTTGGGCTGAAAACATTCCAGCTGGACATCTCAAAAGAAATAGCTTTTTCAAAAAATGTCCAATAATTCCACATTTTCACTGAAGTGGATTGCTATAAGAAAAGGCTTTGGGATAATATTTCAATTTAATATTTCCAACAATACCAGAATACTGTCTACTATTTTAAATTTGAGCCGGATGCAGAAAGATTTAGTTTATGTAAATAATCATTACCCATTTGAGAAATCCCATTTATTTCAGACATCAAGGATGACTTTGTTAGTAACCCACACAGAACTGTTATTCTGTAGAAATAGGGGAAATGTTTTCAGGTGTCATGAAGCTAAGGAATTCCAGGATCTTGCTTAGTCAGGTTTTCCTTTGTTGTCATCATTCTCATTTCTTAGCTGTAATACCACAGTTTTACATCTTTAGTTTCTATAAGGAAAAACTAATAATTTCGGTATTTTTCTTCTGACAAAGAAGCCCATTGAGGATGGCCCCTGGACAACTCCACTAGCCAGGTAATTTAAACAGCAAAAAATGATAGGCAGATACATTATTTTCATCAAGGTCCCAGGGTAGCCTTCAATTAAGAAAAACAATTGACTGATGTTTCTCTATTTGCTGCCAGGAAGCTCTATGTAGTATTGATAGAGCTTTTCCTTCACTCTGCCCAACATGTGGGCTCAGTGTCAAGCTGTGAGTTTGTAAATCTTTTTCAGCACTTATCAGAGCTCACCACGAATTATGGCGTTGCCAAATCTGCTTTATGCAGATTTTTTTTACACTAAAAGAAAATGTATAATTTTATGGTCAAAAAAAGAAATGTCTACATAATTTCAATTGGAAAATATAGTCAGTTATGATTGAACCCAGGACAAAAATACCTTCCTTCAATACCATGCCTATAAAGGGATCTGAGTTTGGAAACTTCAGAGCTTTCAACTCTTATATTGTGCTCATAGTAATAAATGTAAAGTGATAAAACAAAGACAATGATATGATTAACCTGCTAAATGCTACAAACCACTGTTACTTTCAGAGCAGATTTTTTAAAATGTATATTAACCTCCATGGAAACAACAAAATCTCTTATTTTTTATTGTTGACTAGTTAGCATGTCTCACAAACCCAGCCCTTTTGTTGGGGGACCTTAGGAAACTTATTTTTTGTGTGTGTGTATATATGGTTTTTAAAATATCATTATAATAATATTATATGGCAGGCAAAAATATAATGAAAATGATAATTTGCCAATAAGATTTAAAAAACACTGAGGTGTTACCTATCAAAAGTTCCCCTTCTGTCTGTGATACAGCACAGATTGCAATCGTGACAGTAAATCTGGTGCTATTGTTAATGCCATGGCACTTTGGTTTTTGGCTTGCTTTAGTCCAATCTGTGACATGCTTGTGAATATCTTTCTTCTGTTCTGTCTGTATGGCATATGGATTTCTGGGATACAACGTCAGACCTATCCACATAACAAGTGTTCAGAGCACCTTATCATTTTAAAAAGCCAATTACTCAAAAAGACAAATGTGAAATGTTTCACATTTAATGATGAGCAAATCTGCAAAACAAATGCAATTTTGCTTCATCTAAAAAAGTTTAGTTTAACTGTAAATATTGCAATGGAGTCTTTAGCAATACACACCATGAATAGGGACTAGCTCATGTTATGCATACTGTACATCATCACTGTCATTTAAATCTGCAGAATTTTAAACGCTGAGTTGGTTTAAATAAATACAAAGAATCAGAATACAAAATAGTGAAGTATAAGCCTCTAAACACACTGTAAAAATGTCACTGCTAACACTGAGCATTGGACACTTTAAAAAAAAATATTTTGAAAGTCTCACCCAAAAAAATGAAAACTGCATATGTCTACAGAGGTAAAGGTCAGTAATGAAACAATTAACAACAAAAATACGAATCCATTTTTTAGAAATATTTGTCAATATATAAAGAATGTTTTGTACTGCACATAAGTTCCCAATTAATCCTGGATTAGTGTCCGTATGTCATATTCCCAAACTGAAATGAATTCAGTCAAAAAACTTATATACATGGGTTCAAAGCAAAATTTTACAAGGATTTCATGGGTTTGGAAATTGCTGCTTTCTGATACTGTACTAATAAAGGCCCAGATTCAACAAGGTATTTAAGCTTAACTTTAAACATGCGAGCACTACCACTGAAGTAAAAATGCAGAACAATGGATTCTATATAGCTGTATGCATAGTGAGTGTGTGTGTATGGGTGGGTGTAAACTTGTGTGGGTGTGTGACACACACACACACACATACAACTGTCATGCTTAAAGGCTTTTCACAGGCTGCTGAAATACTGTAGGTGCTCTGCATCTCTAACAATCAGGACTAGAAAAGGAATTAAAGTGACTACTGTTAGCACCTTGAGCTACATTTTGCTCATCTTACTTACACATGAGATCCAGTGATAATAATGGGACTACTCAACTGAGTAAAGCAAATTGGTTTGTTAATTATATTATTGTATTATATACCCATTTGCTTAACTCAGTCAAGTAATCCCAATTTATTTATAGATAGATAGATTGATAGATAGATAGATACGGCTAAACCACCCTGAACACGCCCGATCCCATCTGATCTCGGAAGCTAAGCAGGGTTGGGCCTGGCTAGTACTTGGATGGGAGACCTCCTGGGAATACCAGGTGCTGTAGGCTTAACACCTGGCAGTAGGTATAAAATGCCTCCAACGACAGATGGAACGACACATCGGATGTAGTATACCCTGATTGTGTCCAGTCTAAGTGGACCCTGACATAGTGTGGGAATAATGCTAGGAAAAACAAACAGATTGATAGATAGATATGCATTTTTAAAAATTATTTTGTTATCAATTTTATTGAAGAAAATCCTTCTTGTTAAACTGTGAACATTGGTAACAGAATACTTTATAACATGGGAAAATGAATGCAGCTGGCACTGGTAATTTTAGAAGAAACTAATCTTGATATTTATAACATCATGTAGCAAGCGGAACAGTTTTACCAGGCTTGGAATGTGGAAATGTAAAAAAGTTCACCTTTCAGCTCTTGTACTTTAGTTCTGCATAAGTAAATCAGCAATCGGCTGCTGCAAACACAGACAGAAAGTTTACTATATTATATACTTATTGAAATACTTTTTAAAATCTATCTGTGCATATATTGTATTTTATGTTTAATTCCTGTAATCTTTTTCAGGGGTTAAGTATGCACAGCTGGACAATCAGTTCATACACTAAACTAGAAAGTATGTCAGGCAATACAAATTTGATAAGATTCTTATTTTAAATTATTTCCCTTGATTGTAATTTTTCTTTTTCGGAAGGTCAGAAAACCTCCTGCACAATTTAGGGGTTGGTGTTTTTTTTTTTAACTTGAAGAAAGCCAACCATGAAGAGCTAGTAACTGATTCATGAAAATCAGGTATTGTAGCTCTAATCCTGGATACAACTGTAACAATAATTTCAATGTTATTTAGTATTTTTGGACAGTAATAGACATAAAAGTATAATGAAATCTAAAAGAAAATGTAATTAGCTGATTATTTCAATTATGATATTAATTTCTAATATTTGGGGTTTTAAATAATCATAAAATAAAATGGGCCAAACATAAAATGGGCCATAGGTGGTGTATGTATATGTATATTGCAGAAGGGATAAATTTCAGCCCACTAATTTTAACATTTGATGAAAGGAAGATCTAAGAATGTATGAGTTAAAACTTTTTGAGCATTGGGAAACCCAGGGATTTCAGTTTTCATTGTTTTTTGCAAACATTTCCCTTGCTTTTCATCTGCAAGATTTCATTCCTAATTCTCCACTTCCACACCCACATATACCATTTTGACTTTGATTTTCAGCTCTGAATGAAATAAAAAACTCAGTAGGAAACTGTTAAAATGGTTATGTTTCTCCTAGTTTCACACAAGACCCAGACAAAACCATGAATTTCCTCATTGTCTGAACACAAACCTACACACCAACCCATCTTCCTCTCAAACTCGACCAACATTTGCTCAAATGGGTTAGCAAGGACTGCTGAATCTTTTAATAGACCTGATCTAAATACTGAATTCCTACAAATACAACTCAAAAGCAAGCAAACTGTACATAATTTTGGATTCTGTTGTGAACATTTCACACAACTCTAGTTAAACCAAAATATATTTACAAACAACAGCGTTACTGGCCATTCTGATAAGAAACTAGAGTAATAACTGAACGGGAGTAACAAATCGAAAGGAAAAAGAACTAAATTAGGATTTGAACATAGTTATATATAACATAGTGATTTGTACAAAAGTGTCAATATTAGATTTAGTTATTGCAGTGCTATGTAACAGAATGAGAAGCTCAGACAGAAGAAAACAGTTATTCACTACAGTACTTTCCCCCCTTTAATCTCACATATGCTTTGGCCTGGATTTCTCCCTATTTTATTTGTAGTTTTAACCTCTGTTACCTTGTCGGAAGTGGGCTATTCAAAGAATGTTTGGAAGCAAAGCTCTGCTTTTACAGATGGACGTAAAGTACTGTTAAATGAGAGCTTTAAGAAGGACTTTTTCCAATTTACTTTGAGTTTAATCTGAAGTGGTTTAATCACAGCTTGTGCACATCTTCTTAAAAATTGTTATAGGGGAGGGCGAAGTAATAATCATGTAAGAAGTCATTATGACAGATGCTGGTTCCCATGATCCTATTTACACTTTAACGTTATTATGTGAAACCCTATCTGGGCAGTACCTATGTCAATAAAGTGTCAGGTGGTCAATTGGCAAGAGAGAATAAAGAGTAAACCAGATCAACATTTTGTAAATGGCTCGCTGCTTTCTTTCTTTTTTTTTTTTTTGCACCTGTTATTCTAAAATTTCTTTCAGTTACATTTCAAAACACTACAGTTGGGATCTCCTTGCCAACCTGAGATGGCATAAGCCTGGGTAACAGAACAAAATGTGAGAAGGTCCTTCTGTCTTTAACGCCTGTTCATCAGTGAATCAGCCTCCAATTAATCTGTTTCTTCAGTAGGAGTTTAATAAAAGTCAAGCACACACATGTTCAGTCTTGTTTAGTATTAAAGCTGTGTTAACATTATCTGCCTAGCCAGGTCAAAAATCTTATATAATTAAACACCAGAAACCATTTCAGAATTTTAAGGGTTTTACAATTTTCTGTCAGTAATTGATTATGCAAGGCAGAACAGTTTAAATTTAAAACAAGATAGTGATGAGAGTGATGTCACTTTTCACTACATATCTCAGAAAAGTTTGTTTCATGGCCAAACTAAACATAAACTCCAACTTATTAGTTTTGCTATTTTGCATTTCTATGAACCAGAAAAATCCAGCCACCCAGATTTCCTTTCCATATTGTGAAATATAAACTGAATTGGCTCTGCACATCCTAAATTCAGCTACTATAATACAAAATGGGTTTTATATCAGTCAGTGGTGCCTCAAACTTTGTTTGTAGAAACACAAATATTACAGTGTGATTGTGATAAAATTGTATTTTGGAAATATCATGAATGTCTTTTGTACCACAAGCAGCCAAAGACCCTGTCATCTACTTTGTGCACAAAGTGGCAAATAAAGCTCTCACCATCACAGCCATGGAAATCCACAAGGTAGTAGAACTAGTGTGATTCTACTGCACAAGGGAATAGATGCCAGGAGGTTACATTAAGGGTTAAATTACTAGATTCTTAGGCTTTGAGTCCCCAATGTGTCTGAATATAGCTGATCTGCAGTCTTTATTTAGAAAAGGGTGTGAAATCCCAGAGCTTCAAGTAAATGCAAGCTTTAAATATTGATTAAACTTCAGCTTGACACAAACATACACCTAACCAATATGGCCTAAGAGTCACAGAAGTTGAATACAGGAAAGAAAGAGAGATGAAAAATAAATATCATTATAATAAGCCATTTACTAAAGCAGATCTCTTTATGAGATGACTGTTCATCACTAAACCCGGTCCCTCTCTGGGGCCTCTGTTTATCACACCATAGTCCTTCCTATGAAAGGAGCAGCAGGCTTAAATATTCCACATACCCGAGAGATATAAATTATACCAACCTAGTTCTAGATAGCGCTATGTTGCTGAGAGAGCTTCTTCCGCAGACCTACCTACTACCTCTCATGGAGGCAGGAGTTATTAAACCAACAGGAGAGCTTTCCCCCATCAGCTTAGAGGGTCACCACCACAAGCACTAAAGAGGTGCAGCAGTGCCATTGTAAGTGCTACAGTATAGATGTAGCCTTGGAGGCACCCTATTTTCAACTCCCTCTACCTGTCCTGTAATGTGTGTAGCAGCTCCAACCACTCGGCTTCATCTTCCTATTCATTCTTTAAAAAAAAAAGTCTCTGAAATGTTCTAGTCCCTGCTACTTATCATCCCAAGAGTTGCCTGAGCCGCTCATCTCATTCCCTCCCCTTTCCATCTGCTGAAAGGGCAGCAGTGCTTGGGCTGCTCTGCACCATGCCTTGCTCGACCTCTGGAGTTGGAGCGACCACTGCAGGGGCAAATTTCTACTGCCATAGCTGTGCCTTCTGGTGGTTTCTTCCCAACCTGCTGCCCCCTGCAAATACAGTTTTCATAGTCTATATGAGCCACCACTGGGGTAGGCCACAACAGTAACACAAGAAGATAATAGAGGAGGTTTATGGGGAAAACCAGGAAGACCAGTTTTAGATATTTTCAGCTTGAAGTGATAGTGAGACATCCAAGAAGGGAAATCAGAAAGACAGGGATGAAGATGGGAGGGTGAAAAGACAGATATGGGAAACTTTCAAATTGAAATGATTGCTCAACCCATGTTAACAAATGAGATAACTAGGGATGAGATAGAAAGGGTATGCCAGAATAAAGCCTAGAAGGATTCTAACAAAAAGGCAAAGTAAAGGAAGAGGAATCCATAGAAAAGAAAATGAAGACATAGGTAATTGTACAACAGCAGAACCAGTAGAGTACACAATGATGGGAATTCGGGGGGGGGGGGGAGGGAGGAAGAGTGTAGGGGATAATCAATGGCATTAAAGGAGTAGATAGATTAAGTAAACTGAGCACTTAAGAAGATGTTAGATTGGCAAAAGGAAACAATTTAAAAGAACAAGAATAAAGAATATTGCTGTAGGGAAGAAGGGGATTTGATTAGGAAGGGTGCCACCAGCTGCAAGGATGGGGAGAAAGAGAAGGAAGTGAAGTTGAGTGGTACATGTATGTTGGCAAGGAAAGTCCTTCTGTTTGTCCAGTCTTCTACGCAGTATGCACTCATCACCACTGTATCGAAGTATTTCCTAATATGATAAGTGAGGGGGAAGGTAAAACAGCAGCAAAAAGTGCAAGCAGAAGAGGGAGAAGAAATGGGTAAGAGGCAGGTGGGAGGAGAGGAGAAAAATGAGATGAATAAATATTCAGTGGTTAAAATGGGGTGATAGAAAACATGAAACAATCAAAACAATAGGAGTCAGTCTTAAGGTAAATAGAAATACAGCAATCAACACAGGAGCAGTCGGCGAATTATGAAGATAAATAAGCAAATAGATGGCACTTGATATAGTAATAAGATCAGTAATTTGGTGGAACTCTTATGGGAAAACAATGTATAGAAAAATGTCAATCAATATGGCAACAGCAGATCAATATACTAGATATCCAATACAATGGAAGACAGTATTTCTTTCACTATAGTAACTCAATAAGGTGAAACGGATCAAAAAACAGGTAAATGCCAATCAATATGGTGAAAGCAGATCAATGTGCAAGCAGTAATCAGTCAGTTTGATGGCAGCTGTGAACTAGCAATCAATAGAGTAAAGGAGCCCAGTAGACCTGGGAATGACAATTGGTTCAGGAAACACATGCAGGTACCACCACCATCACCACACACAAAAGAAATGATACACAAACAAATAACCAGATAAAAAGATCAGGGCACTGTCAAAGGGACCAAGCCTTCCAGTCTCCTCTATCCTGGCATGCCTATGATTCACTGCAGACTTTTCTATTATTTTTTATGATAAACATGAGAAGATTGACAATTTTTAGTTCTTATGACCCAGACATCTGTTAAGCATAGCTCACACCAAATAGAACAAAGGCAGATGTCAAAGAACCTTAACTATGACCTCCAACAACCTTAATATTATGTCTCTGGGTTTGTACAAGCAGATGTTGACGAACAGTATGTTGTGGTTTAGAGATGTGAGCAAGTAAAACCATCGAGCATAATATTTGTGTACTAATCTAAATTAGTATTCAGACCTAAACACAAGAAACTCCAAAACCCAGATTGCCACTGCTTATACCATGTCTACCCTGACACCATAAAACACTTCCTTGAAGTATACATGTTAAAACATATTGTGAACTTCAAATTACACATTATTTTATAATCAAATATCAGTTTGTTGGAAATAAACAAACTGGCTTTCTCCATTTGTTTTGAAGTAAATAAATGCAAAACTAAAAGGTCCCATATTATGGCTCCATTATTTTAAAATTAATATAGTTTGATAAATAAATAAATAAATAAAATCCTTCTTGCTACTGCAAATAAAAGGGCATCAATAGAATGCTATCTCTGTGGGGAATAGAGGATTGGTTGACACAAAGACATCTGGAGTTCAAGGCAAGTACATTTTCTGTGTTGGTATGTGAACTTTACTTTGGGATTACAGCAAAATTGCAGCCTTATAAATATCTACACCATCTCTCGGAGAACAGGAGGCAACCTCTTGAACTACAACAATGAAAGCACATCTTTCCAAAGCACATTTCAACTGTGCATAAGATTTCACAATATGCTGTAACTCTTCTCTTTTTGAAACTGTTATCAATCGCTTTTCACCTTCAGGGCTCTAGACAAACACTGGCTAATTCTCATGGCATCCATGTGAGGTAGATAAGTATTATTGACACTTTCACAGTTGGGGAAACTGAGGCCAATATGTTATGACCTAAACTGTGGCATTAAGCTACAGCCTACCATGATGGGTGGTATGGAGCTGCACTACCAGAAGAACTCCAGGGCTGTCAAGACAGCTTAGCTGCTGCACAACACCTATGGGAGTTACAGATGTAGCCCCTTTTGGGGCTAGCCAGGGTTTTTTTGGCCGGTAAGAGTCAAATGAGACAATAACCCCACCTTATCCTTATCCCTATTGAGGGAGTTATTCAGGAACAGTCCTTGAACTCAAGAACTATATTTTTGACTGGTCCCTCCATGACGAGTTAAGCTTTTTACACCCCTTTATGTTTGAGTGACCATACAGGGGCCAGCCACAGTCTAGTCCTAAATTATTTGCTCCAGGTCAAATGAGTCAGTGGCAGAGCCAAGATTAGGATAGAGGAGATCCTGTCTCCCAGTTCTGTGCTCTGATCACTATATCGTTCCATACTTGATTCTTTAAAGATCTTTGAACTGATTATTCAAAGATCTGCTTTCAGTTAATTGAGGATTCTTTCTAAACTGAATCCTAACACAGTCCTGTCACTAATATTATATATATAGTGACAGGACTGTGTTAGGATTCAGTTTAGAAAGAATCCTATATATATATATATATATAAAAGAGGAAGGATCCTACATTCACTACAGGGAATCTGCTGGGTAGCTATGGATGAAATGTAAAGGAAATTGAGCATTCTCATTTTTTCCCAATGTGAAGTAACATATGAACAGTCTCTCTCATAAGATTTTAGTGACAGGAACATATTGGCAAAAACAAGAGTCCTGGAACCATAACTAAAAAGATTTTTTAAAAGAAGTAATTTAATACAATGCTTATGCAGTTTCTGAAAATAATTTTGCCCACACAGCACTGGAATTATAGGTGAACACAGCCAACTCTAGGAGAGTATTGACTGTCAAATACATTTTAGTAGCAAGGGTGTTCTCTGTGTGGCTAACATACCATTTTCATTTATGCCTTTATAGTTGCAGCATCAAGACTAAAGGTTTCAATACCTGCTGAATGCTTGCCTGATACTGTAATTTACTGTGAAACTGAAGGCACACACTTGATAACCAAGACAAAGAAATCTGTTTTGTGAAACATAGCATGCTATGGCACCAGGAGAAAATAAGATCTTCCCTCACATAATGGCATAAATGTTTCTCTGCAGTTGCACCTAAGAAAAGTACCACCACGGTATGAATCAACAAGGGTAACATATTCCACTACAGTTAATTATCCTGATTTATCCCAAGAAACTAGGTTTTAGTCTGTAATCTGTGAGGAAATCTGCTGTTCTAGTCCTAAATCCTTTCCTCAGCCTGGTGATTATCAACTACATTTTTGTACAGGAGGGAATTAATGCCACATACTGCCTAAGCAGCTTTCAAGTAAAAAGGCCTAGACCTGTAATAACTTTTGTACAGTGTATTGATTCAGGGAGAGAGAGAGCCTGCAGACATTGGGGTTTCCAGTGGATTTCTATGCCCTCTTTTACCTCTTACATTCTGCAGCTCTTCTAACACTATTATGAACCCTCATATTAACGCTCTGCAGGAGATTCCAGGTAACTCTTCACTACTGCCAACATAGGCTGTGTGTAAAACCCTAGGTAAAATGCTGGAATTACAATGAAACCTGATTTTTCAGCTTGCAACAATCAATACAGCTTAGGAATTTGCTAACAAGGAACCTTTACAGAAAATAATAATGTTTTCTGTAAAAGGCCATGTATGAGGCAGACGTAATTTTCCCAGGAGTGTATGCACCCCAGTTGTAGTAACATTTACATTGACTTTGATTATTAAACACACCAATTTGGATTTTTTTACAGTGCTTTTAGTAGAACCCAAATAGGATGGAATCAGGCGTCTTTTGTTGGAACCGGTAAAGCAAACTGGGGGGGGGGGAGACCTATCTAGAGCCATGAATTTATTCAAAAGCATTTCAATCTGTGTGCACATCTTCATCACTTCAGTGATAATTAAATCTCGGAATCACAGGTGATGTCCTCACATAGTCTCTTTGCCTGGCTCCCACTGGGCCAATGAAGCAGGCCTCCCTGTGAGGCCTGTTAGCACAGATCAGGTGGTAATGTGGAGGGACAGATGAGCTTTAGTTGACAGATGGCAGGATGACCTGGAAAACCTGCCCCCTTTTCTGGGATCAGGCAGCAGCTGACAGGTATTATTTCATAAAATAACGTCTAAAAGGAATCGCCAGGGTCTTCGCATTAATCTGAGGCTGCAACCAGCCATGTAACGTTTATGTCAGAACAAATCTGTCTCTATGCAGGAGAGGGAAAGTGGTTTTTGATGAAGTTGTTCATAAATTTTAATATAATATGCCTGATGGTGTCAGATATAGTCTCATATCTCTTTTATATTTAAAGGCTCTAGTGAAACATAGAAATATTCAATCTCAAACAGGCGACTTTTAAATAACTAAAAAGTTAACCAAGGATACCTTAGTGCTTTTTTCTATGTTCAATAAAGAATTTGCATATATAATCTCCCTGTTTTTAAATGAAAATGAATTAAATTGCATGAAACTCCTTTTGCAATGGCACTAAACAAAGGGAGCACTAAAGATTTTGCACACTTGTTTTTTTATAATAATAGAAAAACAACAGAGACAGGAAAACAACAAAAGGAAACTAACATCAAACTGCTGGTTGCGAACAGTTTAGTGACAAACTTTTAAATCAAAAATATTTCCGTTTAAAAACCTGAACAATGTCTGGTTTGGGGAGTTAAATGTCCTTTTCACACACATGGCATTTGAAAGTTTAGGCCCAGATGAATATTTAGAGAATTCAAACACCTGGATTGGGTCTGGGCTTGCCAGCCCTCTGAGACTTTTGTAAACTAGTGAGAAAGCAAGGTCATGCTTCCCACCTCATGTCTTTCTACATACAGCAACAGCTAGTTTAGCTAAAACCTGATTAACCAGTATTAATATGCAAACAAATATCGATCCAGAATGGACAAAAGAGAATAATTATAGTTATTCTTCTGCATGTTATACGAGACAGAGACATTTACTAGCAATGTATATGTCTCACTCTCTTTTTGGGACCACCTAAAACCCCTGTTCACTTTTGCATCTTTTATAGTTTTTTAATTGTAGAAAATCACCTGCTTAAATATCTCTAAAGGATACTAATAAAAAAGGAAAAACTACATACATAACAGATGCACAAGTGAATCTTGGGATGAATGTATTATGGATACAGAACCATCATCACACACCTCATAATCACATTTTCACCTGCCCATCTGGTGCCGACCTGTGGGTTGTTAGTAAGGCACTTGGATACAGTAAAATGTGCTCCTCTAAAAGGAACATCTAAACAGAATGATGTAGTGTGAGGAAGTTACTATGAATTCTGAAGGCAAAATAAAAAAGAGTAAAATGCACTATGCTCTTTAAGAAAGATTGTAAAACATGGCTTTACATTTAAAAATGTTAAAATTGAAATTACAAATAATGTAATGCATGTAAACAAGCAGCATTCAAATATAGCCCTAGACTGACATCCTTGTAGACTAGATTCCTCTGTTTATCCATTAAATAAGTACAAAAGAGGCAGTGACAGTGCAAGCTTCCCTACACTACTCTACAAAGTGCCTCAACTCTGACCTAGAGAGATCACCTATGAGGTTGAGAGGTTAATTCTGTCACCATGACCACTGAATCTTTGGTCTCTCTATTAAGACTGTAAACAAGGGTGCCGATTGTAATGATGACTTGCATTTTGTGGACACCTGTCCACTGGAAACTGAAGTGAAATCAGCATGGTCATGATTTTTGAGCATCAATAAAATAGGCTAAATTCAAACTGGTGATCTAGAGGTGAAAGCCTCCAAAGCCTAGTAAAAGCATTGACACGGTGTACAATTTTGCCTCATTTGTGTTCCTTCACTGGTCACTGCATCACATATCCCCTTTGTGTTCCTTATTGTATTCCAGGGAGAGCTCAAAGAGGTTTCTGCATGTCCCTATCAAACTCTGGGAATAAGATGATATGTGGACTATACAGAGGGATTTGTTCTCTTGAAGACATGTGGGGAATTACATGTCTAATACTCATTAGTGTTTATGTCAGTTACCTAGCTGAATCTCAGCATGTAAGCAAGAGAATATATTTACCAGTGATCATTACCAAAGGACAAACATAACTCATTAATTACACAGTACTCCTGTGTGGTAGATGAATATCATCATACCCATTTTACAGATAGATTAACTGAAGCACAGTGACATTAAAGGCTGGGTTTTCAGAAATGTTCTGTTCCAGCAGTCCTATTGAAAATCTGCTGGGCACTGAATTCTTTTGAAAACCTGGCTACTTGTTTAGGTGTCTGAATAGGAGCTACTGCACACTGAGCACTTTTGAAAGTCTGGGCCAAATTCACTTTTAAAGGTTTCACATTAACCAGAATGATGGTAGAACCTAGAAGCCCTACTGCTCCAATCACTGATGAGACCCTTCAATCAGTTTGAAACTCTTTAGCATGGTTATGTGTCTACAAATTACTATTATTTATTATCTGTATTGTGGAAGCCTTTAAAAGCTCAGACTTCCACAAATACACAAAGGGTTGTGTTGTCCCTATCCTAAAGAGCACACAAATTTACAAAGTGCAAAGTACAATAAGTAGGATAATTTTATCATCGTGTGAAAAACAATAATAAAAAAAACCTTGCCAGTTCACCAACTGCAAAATTTGCAGTTCTTAGCTTTCCCTGTTCCCCTTTCTGAAAAAAAGGCAAAAGTGAAGCATTAAAATGGCCAAACCCAAATCCCTGTCCGTTCTTGTCCTGACCCTTTCAGCACTCCATCATCTGCCTGAATCTTGTCATAGTAACATGCAGAGAATTGCTGCTCTCTCAGCAACATTGTTTTCTATTTTAGTATAATATCTGTGTTACACAAGCGTAAGGCTTATTTTACTCTGAATCAGGCACAAAAGTTGCTCCTGGGTATGAAAAGTCTAGACCTTTCACTTCCTTTCATTGTATTTCATGCTGCCAACTACATAGCAAGAAGTAACTGGAAAGCTGTCTATTATTGGAATTCCCGGAGATAAAGTGTTTATATCATATTCTTTTATTGAAGCTGGAATTAATACAGATTTTTTACAAAAAATGTATGAATTAATTTGTAATATTCCATGCAGAAAAAGAGAAATTCAAATTCACTAAACTTCACCTTGTTTAGATTTAAAATTGCCTAGCGTGTCAATGTTCAGATGACTTTAACCCACATAGAGGGAGTTCAGTGGTTCCAGAGACCTTTTTTTAGCAAATGAAATGCAGCTCAAGCATAACTCATCTCTTCATTGATTATGTGAATTACAGCTTGTATGTTTTAAGGAAACCATTTATTTTTATGCTAAGTTATAAACCGGACTATGAAAATGACTCTAGCTAAACAAAAACATTAAGGAGTCCAAGAAATGAATGGACAGGAAATATATACTTATGTGGTTCAAAGCACTAAGACTGTGTTAAACTATCAAAGGTGTATGCAGGGGTTCCATTTGCTACTGAACTGATTCTTTATACTGATCCTGACTGCAGGTCTATTAGCAGAGATATTGAAAGGATGAGATTGTGTGTGTATTTGCATAAGGACCTTCATAGTCCCCAGGCCAAAATTTGTTTGCTTGATTAATTTGTTACACCTGTTAAACCCAAATAATTGGGTTTGGCTGAGGAATTAAAATCACAATAGCTTCTCAGCTCTATTACTGAAGTTTGAGAATCTCACATTTTGAAGTTATCACATGACCATGCACCTAATTTTCTCATGCAGTGACGGTAACATTAGTGCTAAGAATCCTATGACTTTCACATGAAAAAAACCTTCACTCAACCGCCACTCCCCGGAAAAACCACTGAGACACATCATGAATACATTCAGGTAATTGTCTGTAATCAAACATAGTAAACTTTGGGATAAAAACATGCTGTAATACGGGCATACACTATCTATCTCAAATACCAAAGACTAATCTTGCCTGATTCCTTAGTTTATTAAGAAAATTTACTATTGTTAGATAAAACAAGTCACTAAAATATTTGATGTTTGATACCCAAAAACCCATAACAAAAAAAATCTGGAATAAGCGCTACCAGAGCATCGTTAACACAGTCCAATTGTGTATACTACACAAGTAGTTCTCACCCAGGGGTCTGCAGCCCCGTAGGAGGCTCAAGCAGGTTTCGGGGGGCCTTCAAGCAGTGCCAGCATTAGACTTGCTGGGGCTCAGGGTAGAAAGCTGACGGCCAGGTCCCTGAGCCCTGCCACCTGGGGCTGAAGCTGAAGCCTGAGAAATGTAGCTTTGTGAGGGCCCCTATAGCATTAGGCCCCAGGCAACTGCCCTGATTGCTAACCCCTAACGCAGCCCTGGCTTTTATATGACGAAAACCAGTTATTGCTGCTCAGGTGGACCGTGGAGTTTGTACAGCATGTTGTGGGGCCTCAGAAAGAAAAAGTACTACACAACACCTAGTGTGTATAAGGGACTTCTGGCTGTACTGAACCTTTTCCTCAGCTGGAAGTTTATTTTACCTTCTATCCTGCCCTTTTCAAGACTGCATGAAGAAGTCTCTCTTACCACAATGCCAATTGTTGTATATATTAACCCAGAACCAGATCTTATTCAGTGCAAGTGCACCCCATTTTACTTAACACTCAAGAGGAGACCCTTTCCCAGAGGCAGCTGTTCTGTCAAGTGAACTAATGAAAAACTGCACTGTGGCTAAAACAATAGAAGGTGTTCTGAGATAGTCCCATTAAGGTAACAAACTGTATACCAACTTTCAGGCAAATTACCTTGACATGATTAATATCAGAATTTGAAATGTATGATTAATAATCCAGCTAGCCATCCACTAGAATGGCTGTTACTGTATAAGTAATGTATGAATTAATTTGAAACAGTAATGATCCTTCATTTACACAATACCTGTAATCAGGGATAATCACCTATGATGAACACATTTTAATAACTGATTGTATAAATTATAAACTGGACAACACACCTACCTACCTCTCTGGCAATCCTCAGCAACTGAATAATAGTGAACAGCTCTCCTACACAACATTTTAGGACAGGAAGTTTAGAAACCCTAGATATACTTAATCCTACCTCAGGACTAGATGACCTCTTCAGGTCCCTTCCTGTCCTACAGTTCTATGAATATTATCAGCTTCATTCAAACACTAAGACAAAAATACCTCCCTGGCAGAATTAAATTTGTTTCCTCTTCCTGTTAAAATTTTAGCTTTCCTAGACTCAGGATAGTTCATTTAATTTGTCTATAGCACTGAGCTGGCCAACATTACAATCTTGTATTATAGAATAACAATTTTTAAAAGTACAAGGTATGAAAACCGTATTCTAAAAATGAACTAAGCAGATGGGACATGCAGTTCTAACTTAGTCCCTTTGCATGTGGGTTTTTTTTCTCCCTATCTCTTTTTTAAGTTCTCAGAGATTTATCTAGTGGAAAAGGTCAGCCTGAAGCAGAAGGGAAAACAAAATCGAAATCTTCCAGCTCTAGGGTAAGAAACTGTATAGCTGCTAAGGAAGAGGAGAGATTGGGCACATAACATCCTCACCTCCCACACTTGGCAATTCTCTATGCCTGGAAGCTGCCACCCAGGGCAAGCAGCCCAGGGTTTTCTAGTCCTAGACTAAAGATCCTCCTCGCAAGTCTTCCACTTCTTGGAGATGGACCAACGCTCGGTAACTTAACTGGGACATAGCTGTGTATTTCCCCATCTAGAACTTCAATGTATTGTACTATAGCTTCCTTCATCCCACTGGCTGGCAACATCCTCTCAGAGTTCTGCCAGAGAAATCTTTTTTCAGGCTGAAGTCCCTTTAAGAGCTATGTTCTGACTGGTCATTATATGAGTCCACAGGAGTGGGGGCACATAAGGACCTAACCAACCTACTGCATGGGGTGTCAGGGACTCTAGCCATTGTAGGCCTTGCACTTGGGACTGTTTCCTTATTTCCCCTGTGTGTGCACAATGTTCCACAGGGCGGAGTAGGGAATAGGCAAGATCATATCTCAGACCCCTCTGCAACAACTCACAGAGCTGGCTGGGACAATCCATGGAACTAGCCCAAAAACTATTCTTGTAAGGGTTTCAGGATCTGGCCCTGTCTCTAGTTCAAAGGTTCTGTCTTCATTATAAACTAATTATTTTACATTTCTTAATGTAAGCAGGGTCTGAATGAATTATTCCCTGACAGCTAGCTGGGAGGGGAAGAGACTTCAAGAACAAACTGTATTTACATGAACACACTTACTCTGCATAGATATCCAGCAGATAAAGCAGTGTGTTGCTCAAATTAATCAAATTTGGCTGGTGTTGGGTTACAAATCATTGAATGAAAGGGTAGTGAAATGCTGTTACCAATGTTGTCATTGTATGGATAAATGGAAGCATAACTATGATTAACTTGTCCCAAATGAGAGGGTCTCCCCCAGCTGAAAGGACCTTGTTAAGCCAGGGACTCAAATGCCAGAGCCTTGTGAAAGTAAGATGGGTGGGGAGAGGTATCTCAGCCAGGAGGTGTGGACACTCCCCCAAGGGTTCTTCCCAGACTGGTTTAAGTAGTTCCTCCCCACTGTGACTGATGTGCAGAGGTCACAGCAGAGAAGCAGGTGACAGCAGAGGTGACTGGGACAGTTGGCTGGCCAACGCGTGGCTGGTATGCAGAATGAGTGGCTGGTTGGACAGACAGTGGATTGGAGAAGCAGCTGATGGGATTGCCAGCAAAGAGAAGCAGCAGCTGGCTGGGAGGCTGGTGGGGCAGTCAGCCAAAGCAAGTGCTCAGATGCTGGAGCAAGCAAGGTGTCTTCTTCTGCAGGTTGGAGGTGAACTCACACAGATGTGCCTCTGAATCCTGGGTCCTCTCTCACCAAGGACAAGGACTGTGAATGAGGCATGAGAAGGGAGAAGAAAGGGGCACAGAAAAAGAACTTCTGGTTGTGTAACTCAAGAACACGAGGCAGAAGACACTGTGACACACACTCTGGGATGGGTGTCCTGCTCCCAGTTTTATGATTACGAATCCCGCCTGTGGCATTTTCCCTAATTAATGTCAGGTGACTTCTCTTCTTTCATTAAAACTTTCTTTTCCACACCCAGACTCTGTGCTTGCGAGTGGGGAAGTGTTGTCTCTCAGAGGTGCCCAGGGATGTCGGGTAATTTTTCCAGGCTTTTGGGTGGGGGCTTGAGTCAGTTTTGTGTTGTGTCGATGGACAGGAACCCAGATATTGAATCCAGCCCTGGTTGCTGCTGGCTCCACCTGGCAGAAGATTTAACACTCAGTTAATCAGAAAATGAATATCTTAAAAAAAACATCCTGTAGATAATTTGCGATAGGGTGGGCTCTACCATGCCTTTTAGTCACTATCCTATCTAGGGCATGGTACAGGATGTCCCCAAAATTTCCTCTAGAGGGAGACAATATATATCCCCTTCTGTGGCTGGCCAGCTCTGTTGGCCCATGTGGAGAAGGCGGATCCACTGTGCTGCCTCTTTCCCCATAGATCACATACCTTAACATGGTAAGTGCAAGGATTGTGATGATGACTGTCTCTTAAACAGGATAGCATAAGGTATGGGGAAAGCTTAAGTTAGGTAGGTAGATCAATGAAAAGAGACTGATAAAGAGAACGTGAAAAAGACACATAACACCATCCTTCTGAAGGGTGCCTTGAGCACTCAAAATTAAAAGAAAGGGACAAAGTATTTTTGGGTGATAGTGTTACCTGGTTCATTTTAACACAATGCACAGTCAACCTGTGGAACTCCTTGCCAGAGGATGTTGTGAAAGCCAAGACTATAGGAAAGTTCCAAAAAGAATTAGATAAATTAATGGAAGATAGGCCTATCGATGGCTATTAGCCAGGATGGGCAGGGATAGTATTCCTAGCCTCTGTTTGCCAGAATCTGGGAATAGAAGACTGAGAATGGATCATTTGATGATTACCTATTCTGTTTCTTCCCTTTGGGGCACCTGGCACTGGGTACCGTTGGAAGACTGAATACTGGGCTAGACAGACCTTTGGTCTGAGCCAATAAGGTTGTTCTGATGTTCTTATTTCTTCCAAGAAATACTGGGTATCTCCATCTTCTTTTTTTTACTTTTAATTCCACAGTTTCAAACATATATTTTAAGATTTTATCAGTTAAAATCTTGCAGAGAGGATTATTTTAAAGAGTGTAAGTAGAGAATTACTTTTTCATCTTTGGTTAGGTCTGGAACTCTTTTTCTATTACAACTCACAGAACAAGTTGACAATGCAGAAAAGTAAAATGCAAGCAAAGAAGACAGCAGCCAGTGGCACTCTGGGTCCCATGGGATATTCCAAATTGCAAAAAGCTGTCACCATTGCCTGAAGTATCAGGTGTGGAGAGCATGCTGTTGTTAGTTGTTATATCTAGTGCAACTGAGAGCTACTCCTAAAAACAAGACAAGACACAAGCCTCCATTCTCCAGAGCAGTAGGCTTCTAAATGCAACTATGAGTGAATGGGTTCCCTGGAAAAAAAAGAAAATCCTCTCACCAAAGTGGAAAATAAAACAAGGCAAAGGCCCTGCCACAAAAATGGAAAGATTCTCTTTATCAATGGATCAGAAAATGTCATCTGTGGCCCATGAGTGACCTTTGCTAGTGATGCACAGAGAACTAGTTATTCACCGGTGATGGCTTCTCCTCCTGCTAACTTTTATTGAAAGGTAGCTATATTACACGCCTTTCTCATATTAACTTTTCATGTAGTAACTGTTGTTGCTAATCATGTGATTCAGATTGCCAGTGTGAGAGGAGGCGATCCACACAAAAGCAAATGGGAGTGTAAGTAGTGCACAAGACAATCCATTAAGATGGTTTCTATGCTCTGGAAAAAAAAAAGGCTAGGGGCCTTTGTGCTGGATCTTATGTGTAGACATAAAGAATCATTTGAGGCCAGAGATTGTTTACAGTGACTTATGTTCATGAAACAGTTATAGAATCAGAATAGGGAGTTAGAAGTTTTAGTAAAACTGAAAACATATCAAATGGCAGGAATGAGAGGCAGAAAGGGAATGGTTAGGATGTTGCAGATGGCTGTAGATAGAGGGGAGGGACCAGTCCCAGTCCAGAGAGACAGAGGTGTCCGTAAATCGAAGTGTAAATATACAACACATGAACACTTCCCCCAAAGTCAAGAACTACTCAAGCAATGCCAGCTGTAAAAATGGAAGTGTTCAGGAAGTGTAGGATTCCTCAAGCATCTGTTGGTGCTATTAAGAGTAAGAAGTAAATCCACATTGGCAGTACTTGAGAATTATTTTTCTACATTAACGCTGACAACAACTGCCAAGTTCTTTGCTCATTTGCCACACAAATATCCATTGAATGGCACAGGAATCAAAACCAACCGAGAAACCAACTACAGGCGGAAAAATCAGGATCAAGACAATTTAATAAATATTAATATTTATTCATATGGCCAATATGATTAAGGGAAAGGCAAGGAAACGGGGAAAGGAAGGGGAAGCACTTTGAGAACATGGATGGAACATACATCCATTAAAATAATCCTGTATATGTTACTAATGCACATGTTGCCAGTCCATTGAAAATAACAGACTAGTCTTTAGCATACAGCCATAGCCCTACAGGAGAGGAGGTGATGCAAACGCAAGGAGGGAGGCAAAATCCCTTCTTGAATCCATCAGTGTGTAAAATGCATCATTGCTCTACCCCTGTCTCCTTCTGGGACCTCCTTACCTTTTGGGGATTTTACACTCCTACAGGTACATGTCGGGAGTGTTGCCTGCATTCCCCCAGAGCATAGCGACTTCAGTTATCCATGGGTCTTGCATGGGGGAGGGGGGGATGCTCCTTGAAATTCCTTGCTAGGACAAAGGTCAAATTGGCCCAAGGTGCTCAACTAAAAGCTAGGTTAGTAAAAATTGCAATCACTGAACTCTTTAAAAGCTAATATAGTTTAGTATTACAATAAACATTCATTCCCCCTGTCATATTATAATCAAAGTATACTTAAAGCAGATGAAGGCACTTGGGTCTATCTTTTGCTTCATGAAGCGTGCTCCATATGGATCTCCCAGTCGTATTGTGTCTTACTGCTTAAGCAACACCTAAGTGTCACATCTCTTTGGTGCTCTTTTCTAGGTCATGCCAGTTTCTTTATGCATCATGAGCTAGGGTTTCCAAATTATTTTTTCAAGTCAAGACTGCAAACAAAATCTGTCTTTTGTGTTACTGGTGACACTCTGCTGTTCTCCTTGGTGTGCTCCTGTCTGTCCTTTTCTTTATCCCAGATAGGAAAGAAAGTACCTTAAAACTACTTTGTATTTTCTAATGGGTTTCCCCCTCTTCGCTTCACTTTCTATAAGAAATGTTCTTCCAGTAATACATTTATTCAGAGAGTAGTCAGCCAATTTTTTTAAACTCCATTTCAGGTTGCCTGAGGGATGCAAACAAGGCTTGGTACCTATCATTAGTTGGGATAACTGGCGGTAATGATCACTTTTTGGTAAAACACAATACATTTTCTGCTGAACAGCTACAAAACCATATTTTAACTTGAAGCACAAAATTCATTTGTTTAAAATCAATATAACATTTAATTTGTGTATGCTTATTTGTGCTGTCTTTATATCTAGAATGAAAGTCTACCAATAGTCCAAATTCACTTATTCTTTACAAAATCTTGGTAAACTGATTAGTTCCATGTGGGATTCATTAAGTAGCACAAAGCTGCCTTCCACCCTTCCAGAACTACTACACACAATGCTTTTATATTGATTGTACTTTTAAACTATACATAAGCCAAGACATAAAACCTTTACGATGTTTTATGTGCAGATAGAGTAAAATACAAAATATTTCCTGGTCACATACAAGGACTCTGAAGTTTGTAGTAGGAGAAAGTGACATCTATCTACAGCAGCATTATCAATCGTGGTGCCAGTACTCAAACTTACTTTGAATTATTTATGTTATTGTCATGGGGCTTATTCAAGGTCAAATGGGCAAAGGCCACTCTAGTATACAAGTTTTCCCATTTAGAACAACATGGAAGATGTGGGTAGCAGATTCCTTCATGCCCAGTTGTTAAGTAGAGACCTTGGTATCCCACAGTCAGACCATAGCAGGTGTACACTACGGCTGAATATGAACGTGGGGGATGGTGGTCATAGCCTACTGCTCCTCCTCATCATATAGGGTATGCTTTTTGCCCAGCGAATACATGATATTCACAAGACCGTTAACCGTGATTCATACTTTCCCTCAAACCTATTCATACAGTGCAGCACACAGCTGCTGCAGAGTTCAGCATTATGGCACTCTGTGGCATACAGAATCCACTGACTAGTCTCTGGGTGGTGTTTCCATTGCATTTTAGGGCTTGATTCAGCGCATGTGGAGGGCAGAGATTAGAGACCAAACTAGCTATGACTCAGTCTAGGTAACAATGAGGTGATGTTGATGGGCTGCATAAAGCAATCGGAAGATACAACACATACAACAAAGATTATATCTGCCCATTTGATTGAGGGGAAGAGGGTGTAATTGGATCCTTGGCTGCTGCTGAGTGATCAGGTAGCAGCTGAGGATGTAATAAAAGGAGGAAACACAGGAGTTCTGGTAAGAGACTGACCTATATTCCCTGGGTTAAATCATTTGACATATGTCAGGGTTATTAAAGGTGGTTACACACCATCACCTGGGAGGTATCCACTGAACAAAGTGGCTACTGTTACTATAACCTAGATAGCATTTTATAATTTGCCTCAAGGCAGGATATTGTCATTGAGTCTTTTGGATATAGACTTTGCCACTGTGTTCTATTCTACGCATCTGTCACCTGAACACAAGGCTACTGAAGCATATTCTGCTACTTAAAGGGTGTCTCCCACCATAATCACATTACAACTGTATCCCATCATCTGCCCTGGGTCCCAGCTGGTTTCCAGGTGGAATCAGTGTTAATTTTGACCTAAAAAACCCTAAATGGTTTAAGATCGGTCTCAGTTGTGACCAGTGGAAGCACATGAACTGGAGTTTCCTCAGGTTTGCAATTCACTCACCTTCTAGTCTGAAATAATACAAATTTGTTGACTTTAAGAGCATATGGCAAGGCTCAACTATTTTCAAAGGATTTGGGGTGGGTTTGTACGCTCGGGGAAAATGGCACATTTTTACTTAATTTTGTTGGTTGGTTATTTTTTTGAGTTGTGGGAGGGAAGGGAGTGCTAAATTGCTGAATTTATATATCCACTATATGCTATATAATATATACCTATATCATGGGTAAGTACTTTATCAATGACCTATAAATCAAAATCAATCAAACATATAAAACTTTGAAGAAATGGGCAGTAGTTCCCATTAGAGAGCTTAAGGTGTAGACTTCAAGTGAATTGGTTCCTCAAGCATGTTAGAAAATACATCGGCGTAATCCATTACTACAAAGAACCATTTCAGCACAATTATCTCTCTCTCTGCCCATCACCCCCCAGCCGGGGTATGGGCCACCAACTGGTGTTGGTGTTTCAGTAGCAATTGGTTCCCATACGGGGTGGAGTTGCTAGCCCCATGCCCATGTTAAGCCTACAGCACCTGGTATTCCCAGGAGGTCTCCCATCCAAGTACTAGCCAGGCCCGACCCTGCTTAGCTTCCGAGATCAGACGGGATTGGGCGTGTTCAGGGTGGTTTAGCCGTATTCAGCACAATTATAGCTGTTTAAAAAAATCAGTATATTTAAATATTCTGTATTTGTCACTTTCCTGTATTCTCCTGGATTTATTTATTTTACTATAAGACGTACAATAAACTTTGTTAGTTATTTTCTTCATTAATGCATACATGTTTGGGAAGAGCATGAGCTATGGAAGACAGAGAAGCTGAATGGAGCTGGTATACCGGAGCCTGAGAATTCGCCTGAGTATAGAACACTCCATAGCAGCTCCATTTAATTTTGGTGGACACACTTCAATGCCCTGTTCCCTTCTTTTGGGATGATCTCTTTTGGAATGCTACCATAGTCAAGTGGCTAATGCTTCAAGATTTACCAGTCAAAATGCTTTTGTGGTTAACATGTGATATACACAGAAGTACATGAGACAGAAAAGTATATCTCCATTTCCTCATAGGTACTATTGAAGCAGTGGGTTCATGGAAGATTCATGGATCAATGCTCAAAAGGAGACCACAGAGCACAGTATTTCAGTTACCTACAGCATTCCAAATGTCCTACTATTGGGAAGCACCACCACACTATGATGCAAACATAAAGCAACTGCGGTCCGTTACACTCTCTGTTTTATCCACCCCCAGTGATATGTACTATTGTTTTATTGGCATTGGGCCAAGTCCTGTGGTCCTTATTCAGTTTTAATCAGATAAATAGAAACTCTGACTCAATGGGAACAAAAATGATCTGTGATCTATAACTGAAGGAGGCCAGATCATGAATAAGGAGCAACAGCCCCTGAAATTTCAAACCCATTAACAACTGGATGTTTAACATGAAAACAGTACCATGTGAGGAGTCTAAAACCATCTGGTATCCCAGGTGTGGCAATGAATTTTCAAATTAACCTGGAAGAGCTGTTATCTGCATTGATGTTGAAGTCATCCAGGATAGTAGGTCTGCTGGCTCCAACATTTGGATGAGAAATATCTCTGTCAACTCATCTTGAAAGTCAGTGGAGTATAAGGTGCATGTACACCACAACTGTTCCTAATTTAAACTTAATCTGGATTTCTCACGTGAGAGGGACAAACTAACCATATTTGGTGTAGAGCACAATTTACATATTAAATCAATTACATCTCTTCTTTGGCCCTCTCTTGGCTCTGGCTGAATCAAAGAAAAGTCTGGAGAGTCTAGGCTAATAAAGACCCTACTCCATCATCCAGCCAGGTTTTAGTTATATACAAGTAAATGTATTTATACAAAATAAATACCTGGTGAGGGGAAAGCCTCTAGGTAAAGTTAATCAAGGTTTGAGACTGGATTTATAATAACCTATATTACTGTCTGATCTCAACAAGCTGTGTGAGTGTGTGTGTGTGTGTGTGTGTGTGTGTGTATCTATATAGACACCAATGTGCTACATTGTGTCTCTGAATAGTTAAATTTTAAGTTATTACATATGTATAGTCAGAAATGTATGTATCACATCACATACTCCCTTGTATGCATGTTGAACTGTAAAACATTAAATAATATATATAGGAAGTACGCCAACTCTGAGTGGCATGGAAACCCTGGAGATTGGTGAATAATATATAAAACCATTTCTTTGTTAGCAGCACGTGTCCTGGCTTACTGAGTCTTGTGCTGATATCTCACTTTTAGGAACTCACTATGTCAGTCAAACCTAAAAATCCTTCCCAAACTTTCTCCCACTCTTTCACAAAAGAACAATCTGACAAAACCTCAACTTCCAAGATTGAAACAAGACCTCTTCTTACATCTCTTCAGGGGGAATCAAAGCCTGTGTGGCATGCAAGAAACACAATATGCAAATCATGCCAAAATGTTTTAAAACATAGAAATACAGACAAGTAAATGGAGCCTGCTGTATAACCTAATAACTTGACTTTAAGCCCAATCTAACCATTGGATATTTTTACTTTAGGAAACAGGGGATTTTGTGCACATCACAAACGCGAAGTTCTCAACGCATGTAGGGAAATCTAGACTGCATTGTTCTCTTGCAATCCTTAGTAACTGTCCATACTGCCATCAGAGTCCCTAGTATGTGAGCAGCAATTCCACAGAAAGGGCTGCTGGTTTTAGAAGAGACATTGCTGCTGTAAGGAACTGGTTAACCATTCCCAGTACCATTTGGATTGATTAAATATCTGTTAAAATGAAGAACGTAAAGAAGAAAGACACCCAAGCACATAGAGATTACCATTAAAAATTGATGTGATAATTAATTATGATAACAATAAGATGACAGAGAAGTTACCAAATACGTGTTGTGTACATAGACAATTATGAATTCATAGGTTTAATCAAAACAGATTTAAGTACAGTACTGAGATTATGGGTATGTCTTCACTACCCACCGGATCAGCGGGTAGCAAGTGATCTTTTAGCAATCGATTTCTCGCGTGTTGTTAAGACACGAGAAATTGATCGCCCACGGTGCCCCCATCGAATCCGTAACTGCAGCTTGCCCCAAGGCACAAACTGGAGTCAACAGGTGAGTGCGCCGCTGCCTGCTGCCGCCATGAGGATGGCAGGTAAGTCAGCTGAAGATACGCTGACTTAAGCTACATTATTTACTTAGCTGAAGTTGCGTACCTTCAGTCGATTCCTCCCCTCCCCCCCCAAGTGAAGACCAGCCCATAGAGATATATCTATGAGACATTGATCCTTTGGAAAGAAGGCAGGTAAGAGAAGTGGTCAGAGAATACTTTTATATAATAAGAAAGAAGATTTGAAAAACAACAACAGGAGAAAGCTACCTTGGAAGAATTGTTGGGATAATATCATGATGGAAGAGGATAAACAACTTTATCAAAACAACTTTAAATGTCACGATTGAGGGAATTGAGGAAACTACAAACTAACTGGCAAAGGTTGATAAGAACTGGGACTTGCTATATTAATGTTATAAATAGAGGGATCTATTTAGTGATGTGAAATGTAGGATTACCTCTTTATATAAGGCAACCAGAAAGGCAGGGCCCTTCTGATTAGCTGGACAACCTGTGGCAGCAGCAGGGCTCAGGTTAAGAGGGGCTTCACCGGGATGAATATATCACAGTGAAGGTTAGCTTTATTCCTCACTCCCCCAGTCATCCACATACAGAGAGTATAACAGCCATCTGAACACACAGGCTCTCTCCCCTCTGGTAAAATGAAAGGAGAGAAGAAAGAAGAACTTCATCCCAATGCCAGCCAGAAAGAAGAGAATAAAGTGGCTCCAGTTAGAGACCAATGTATTGATTCTCACACTGTTTGACTATAAGAAAGAATTTAAGAGGGATTAAACCCCTAGGGTGCTATAGAAATAATATAGAATTCCAAAAGTCTATACATTAAACAGAGACTCTTGAATGGATATCTTTTAATAGTTTGGAGGTTTTAACCATTCTGTACAGTGGTTCTCAACCTTTCCAGACTACTGTATCCCTTTCAAGAGTCTGATTTGTCTTACCTCCAAGTTTCACCTCACTTAAAAATTACTTGCTTACAAAATCAGACATAAAAGTACAAACGTGTCACAGAGCACTAGAAGTGAAATATTGCTCCCATTCTCATTTTATCATATAGTTATAAAATAAATCCATTTGAACACAAATTAAAATTTGAATACTTACATTTCAGTATATAGAGCAGTATAAATAAGTCATTGTCTGTCTGAAATTTTAGTTTGTACCGCCTTCGCTGGTGTTTTTATGTAGCCTGTTGTAAAACGAGGCAAATATCTTGAGAGATTGATGTATCCCCTGGAACGCCCCTGTGTACTCCCAGGAGTATGCGTACCCCAGGTTGAGAACTACTGCTGTAGAATTCTATAGAAGGGATATAATTATCTGACTTTTGCACTGCCCACTAAATTATGGTGACCACACAGCAAATGTGAAAAATCAGGACAGGGGATGGGGGAGGGGGGTAATAGGGCCTATATAAGGAAAAGACCCAAAAATTGGGACTGTCCCTATGAAGTCTGGTCACCCTACACTAAATCTCACTGTTGGGATGTTGTCTCAGCCTAAAATTTCCTTTTCTAAATTTCATCCCATGACCTTTTCCATGTATTCCCTCATGGATCCCAGGGACCATTGCTGACAGGAGAAGTCTCTCTTAGCTTGGCTGTATTGCTACAGACAGCACTAAAGGAGATGCAGGGGGAGGGCAGGGTATAGCTGACATGGAGACACACAGGGTCACTCTACAGATAACCCTAGAATCCCACGTATCCCTGGGAAGCTATCAGGTTTAGGGATATGTGCTTAAACCTTATCTCTGGCTCTGTTGGGATGGTGTGGGAGAATCTGCACAAAGGAATCCCCTGGAGATTTTGATGTAGAGAGCCTCCTGTGACTCACATAGTTTAACTTCTCCATAGCTGGTGTTTACACTGATATAAGTGACAAGAGAATCAGACCTCAAACTTTACTCTTTGGAATAACGCAAAGGGCATGGTAGGCAAGATAGGCTACCTATAGCCACTAGGATAAAACAGTGACCATCACACAATTGGGCTTGCAACTAACACAATGAAATCTCAACAAAGAAAACACAATCATTGCATTTTTGGAAAAACTCTGGAAATGAAGACTAGGAATGAATGAGCTCAGGCCCACAGACAGAAATTCTGGTCCCCAGGGCCAGGGCCATCCCAGGGGAAGCAGGGTTCCGGGGTAGAAATGATGAATCCATCACTTCCTGGACCACCCACTCTGGCCTGCAGGGCCCCCCAAAGCACGGGGTCCAGCGTGGTCTCATGCACCTAGCTGCCTTGTGGCCCGCCTGGACAATTTAAAAGGGCCCAGGGCAGTGAGGTCTGAATGAGCTAAAAAAATGGAGGAAAAGGAGGTGAAGGGACAAAAGGAAAGTTTTCTCAAAGATAAGTTAAGGTACAATTAAAGATAATGTGTTCTATCCACCCAGTAATAAATATACTAGAAGTTAAAGGAGGCCAATTAGGATGAGCAAGGATGTGTAGAATGATCCAGAGAGACATATGTGTGGTATATAATATCAGATACAGAAGGGAATGGAAAGGATACAGAATGAAGTTGAGAGTGTAAAAAATGATAAGAAAAGCAAAGGTGGAGAATGAAGGGAAGATTGCTCAAGATGATAAAGATAAATAAAAATACATTTTCCAAGTACATATAGTCCAAGAGGTCAGGGAAGGAGACAGAAGATCCTCTAAGAGATGACATGGGTAATTCATTGGCAGCAGAGGTAGACATTGATAACAAAAATTGAATACTTCCCTTACTGTTCACAAAGTAGTTTTGGGGGCAACACAGCAGAAACAGACATTGTCCATTTCTCAAGGGAAGAAAATGACACAATGAAGGAAATTAAGATCACTATATATTGTGATTGTCTAGAAGCTGATAACACTATGAGAAAGACAGTGGTGCATAAAAAGAAAAGCTTTCTTAGGCTTGTTGAAAAGGCTTTTTGGAAAGGGAAACTCAAATAAAGGTATAGGGCCAAATTCTGAACACTTATGTGCATGGACAGTTCCCACTGAATGAAGGGGAGCTACTTGAAGAATGCATTTAAGAAATTAACTCATAATGGGAAGCAATTAAAATTAGCCACTACAGAGTCTTTTGGAAAAATCAGTGTTACCAATGGCCTGGAGAAAGATACACATAAGAGTGGCTATTATACACTTATGCATAGATCTACGAAACTCCCAGAAACTACAGACAAGCAAATTTGCCCTCAGCAAACACTGAAAGTAAGAGATGGGTGAAGAAGGATCAAATCATACCTAACATTTTCAAGTAGTTACATTATTCTTAATGGGATTACTCACACAGAAAGGCAAGCAGGGTTTAGTTAGCACCGCTTACTCATTTATTAAAAATATTCAAAACCAATACCTTCCTTCATCTTCAAAGAAATAAAACAATGCAAAAGAAAAGATTGGAAAATTCTAAAACAAAAAAGCCTTCATTTCATAAATTAAAGAGCTAAATTAAAATTATATAATTGTTATTGTATCATTAACAAACCTAAGCACCTAAAAGACATTAATAAATCCTACACTAAACATCTAGTATACTAATTCACACCAGCTGAGAATATGGCCCATTTTTTAAAATTAATATACACATTAGCTCATTAGGATACAACTGTCTTAACTCTTCCCTATTCTGTATCAATAATTTCATATTCCCACAATAGAAATCCCGTTTGAAAAAGAAATTTTAAAATCAGGTGTATAACTATTAGTGACACAGATAGACCAGTCTCTCATAGTAATCCACATACATACACAATTTTACTATATTGTAAATGAGCAATACTATACAATTCCATTATTAACCACTATATTAAACATTATACACAAAATTAAGCAATTTTGACTATGCAATTAATGTATTAATTGACATTGCACACTTAACAGTATTCCTTAGAAGAATATATTTAGATACTGATTTAAAAATAGCAAAAATACCTTATATAAAAAAAAGCCCTATAGTCCATGGGCCAGAGTTAAGGTTGTAATGTAATCATAAAATATGAATTTCTTTATACTCAATAACATATTTTAATATGTGCAGATTGTAAAATGTATCATGTCCTTAACTATTCATTTATTTTATTTTATTATTTTAGATTTGTAAGTGATCTGATAAATAAGTCCTGATGCAACCTTAAATGATTTTTAAATATATTTTTAAATTTTCAAAAATATGCAAATGCAGTCTCCAGTCTTTCAAGGTGCTGTAGTTCAGTTGAACTATGCATATATGTAAAGTTAAGTACATGCTTGAATGCTCTCTCTCTCTCTCTCTCTCTCTCTCTCTCTCTCTCTCTCTCACACACACACACACACACACACACACCCCTTAATACACACATTCCATTGCTGTAACTTTATATGTGTGGCAGCCTTTTATATCAGATATTTGCATTAAACAGATGAAACATCCATTTCCCCATTATTATAGCTGAATAGGATTTGGCTGTTTGCGCATTATTTTTTGAGATGATATGTTCTGGAGGTACAATATCTTGATTTAGAATAGACTAGATATCTAGCAAGAGAGAGAGAGAGATGGGTCATGCTGTGTTTATTATATGCAGCGATTATTTTTTCTGTGTTTGAACATTATGCTTATTACTAGATATATTATATACCTTTTAATATATAGTAATAAGACTAATGTTCACTCAGTTTGAAGTTAATATAGTGATTAATTAAATTAATCATAACCATACTATGAGCTAAAAGTCTATATAAATACATAAAACTGTCTTACATACAGGAGCTTATAAAAAGAAAGCTATTTTCTTTCCCAATATGAAATGTAAGTACTCTTAAAAAAAATAATCTACATCTTGCAATCAAAACAAATGAAAGTTCATTTAAAATAAGTCTTTTTTTTTCAAACTAGTTTATTAAATGTGGCTTTTAATTATTGGTTTTTATTATTTTTGAAGATTTTGTATTTAGATGGCATACACATTTTCAATCATGTCTTAATTACTTTTAAAAATGCTGCTCTGGCTTAGGGACAAGACAGATAACTTGTTAAGCATTTGAAATTTCTGAGCTGTTTTCTCAGTTCTGGCAGTCAATACCCAAGTCCAGATTGTAACCTCCTTTCTGCCTCCAAAGCCTGCCTTGGCTGCGTGTCCAGTGAGGGATTATGGATTTATCAAGGAAGGTAAGTGTGACTACAAGCATTGGCTCGCCATCTGCTCCCCAGCAGAGTTTGGGCCAACCTGCATAGCCTGCAGCAAGACCAGGGCACTGTTCTCAATCCAGCCCTTTCCAACCTGGCTCAAGAAACACATCACATTCAGTCAGATGATTAGGTCTAAGTAGTCCATATGTAACAGAATATTTTTCCTAAATACCAAAATGAAAACAAAATGAATGCCATTTTTTTATTCTCCTTACTCGATACATCACATTTTACACAAATAAATACTCTCTTAAGGTTTATGCAAATTATAGAAAAATAAAACTATGCATTATTTAGCAGTTCTCCCATTTCAAGATCTAACAGACTTTATTCACAGCATGTTTTTCCCTAGTTTATGTTGGCCTTCTTTTCTGATTCTACTTTTTAATTCATCTTTTTAAATTATTCCTTTTTAAATCATTATCTTATGTGTCTTCATAGATTTTCATGTATTAATCTATTATTAATTTTTTGCGATATTCAACTTAATCTTAAATTGTTTAAATCTCTGTTAAGCTTAAACACTGGTACATGGACAGCTTTTAGAAATACTCTGCTCTTTAACATTTGGAGCATTTCTGTTTGTAGCTCATAACATGATTCAAAAACTTCTTATCAGATATGTTCTTGTCTATTAGAGGTACCTTAAACAGAACAACCAGGCACCACATGGGAAAGCCACCAGTGCTATATTAAAAACAAAAACAAATTGTTGGTAAAGATTTTGTCTTGTTGAATAAAAAAATCTGTATTGTACATTAAAACCTTGACATCTGTTTGGTGAATGTAAAACTATAACACTATTTCCCATATTTATTCAATTTTCTTTCTGTTGATTCAGGTCAAGATTTTTATCTTCATGCACAGCTCCAAAGAAGGCAGTTGTAACTAGCTTTTTTGCTTTCTGCAGCTCAGCAGTGAACATGAAAATAAGCTGAATAAACATCTTACCCTTTTTAGTTAAACTGTTGTCTGCCCAACTGCTGAAGGCACACAGAAAACAATCTAAAATTGTATAACCCATAATACAGTATATTAAATTACAACAGTGGTCAGTAATGGAAACTTATTCCCAGATATGAATTATTTACAGCCCATTTAAGTAATCCATATTCAGGTGTGGCAATGAAAAAAAAAAAGTGCAACATAAATCTTTAATGTTGACCGGTTGAGAGAGCAGAGCTGAGGATTACAGACATTTTAAAGGGGAAAAAAACCCCTAAACGAATTGATATAGCCTGTTCAGTGGCTTACTGCACCAGCGTGCTAATAAATTGACGGATGGCATGTCAGAGTATGAGTTGAAATCCTAGCATTTCTAACTAGGGTGGGATCTAATATCAGTGTACCAAAATAAAAAAGTTTCTGGACCTTGATGTCACAGGACACACTCTGTGCCTCATTTAGTACATCCTGCAGGAGCTTGGCAGACTGTATTGCAACAAAAAAATCCTCACTTTCTATTTTAACCCCATAACTGCATTAGTAATTTTCAAAAGCCATTCTTCAGTGTGTTTTAATATCAGGAAGGATTATTTAAATATAAGCTTTTATTTTACTTTCTGAGTGTCATTTTAAAGTATCTTATAGTATTACCATCCAAATCTACCACAAATCCACATGATTATAGTCTAGATTTCCAAGTGAGAAACACAGTGCATGTATCATAAAACAAGGTGCGTAAAATATAAATGATGGGAAATGCTGTTGGACAGTTGGTTTTTGTTTGCTTGTTTTTTCTTCTGTTTTGTTGCTGTTGTTGTTTCCCTCAAATCATATGGATTATAAGATAGTTCAAAATGAGGATGATGGTGAGGAAAAAGCTCTTATTAACAATTTCTTTTGTTTCCTGGAACAGCACCTATATTAATTCATCTTGCAAAGATCATTGCTCAAGAACTAAATTTTGCATATATTAGAAAGCAGAATTAGCATTGCACTGTGTACAACATTCCATGCTAACTTCTCTCCAAGCAACCATTAAAGGTCATGTTTTGACGACTGAATGGCATGTCGGCACCTTGGTTCCCTAGAGAGGCATTCCCCAGGTACAGGCAAAAGGTTATTAAATTACCTTCCAAGCAACACTATCTCCTCGGATGAAAATAATTACAGGCTTTTAGAGGCATCAGAATGCTTTCTATTTTTTTAAATAAGATGAAGATGCAGTACCTAATGACCATTTTTGTGTGTGAGTCATAGAGCCTGTCAGCAGTGACAGGACAAATGAGCATAATGGCATAGCTTAAAGGGGAAAGGTTCATTTTAAATAGTGACAAATAATATTTAAATGGCATTGTTGGAGACCCATCATGCTTGTAAAATGTAGTTTGTATCTCTTCCTCATCCTTTAATTTCATCACTGTCAAATGGTATTAGCTGTTAACATGCAACATCAGGTGCAGATATAATTTTTAACTATTAAATGTGCCCATAACCAAACACAATGCATCTTGATTGTTCATATATTTTGTAGTAGAATAAATAATGTATTTGATAATTCACAATTTGCTCTGCTAAATTGTTGTGCCATATAATGGAGGTCTTTACTAAAAGACATTGGGAGGAGGGGAAAGGTTTAAAATGTGATACCTCAAACGGATTTCTTGTTGCCAACATGCTAAAATCGAAATTACTTTCTTTTTAGACTAATGTAATTCACAGGTTTGAAGTGCCAAGGGCAAGACTGTCAAATGTAGTAATTTAGTCAAAACAGTCATGGGCAAACCAATACGGTGACATATATATATAGTATATACGTCAGTTAAGGGGGGCTGACATTAAACTTATTCATCCTTACAAAGGCACTTATTCCTACCAGAAAATGTCTGAATTTGAATTGTCCCCGCGACATCAGACATTGCTCAGGGCATGAACAGAAAATGTCTACTTTAAAATATTTAGTAACAATCATTAAGCAAAACACTGCAGCACAAGAATTCTCCAACACAAAAGCAATTATATAACTTGAAAAAAGTTAATCAAAAGTCAATCCTATACCTGCTAAAAATGACATAAGTGAATGCCAAGTCACAACCTTTCAGGAAATAAAATCATGACTGTGTGAATACACTTAGGTAGAAAATTACAAGTTCTGGAACTCAAACTTTCATAAAGAGGCTTCTAATTTTTAAATATTTTTGCACAGCTTCATCACATTTATTGCTATTTTATTTTCAGATCACTTAAGCCAAAAATGTAGACAGTTTAGGTACCTTTGAGTTGTTAAAAGTTATAGCCAATTTTCTGAAAAATTATACCAGCTAAAAACACAACATTAAATATTTACCCTGTTGGATGTTAAAAAACGCTTACAATGACAAATGTTCACATATTGACTATTCAAAATGGCCTTCACTTTGAAATTGTGAAATGGAAAGGATTGCAGATGTACAAGAATAAATATAAAAACAAATGAGTTGACTTGAAGTGTTGCCGGCTTTCATAAACATGCTACTGCAATAACATGTGACATTAATATTTAATTACAAAAGCACTGCTGCAAAATCTTTGAAATTAATGTTTTGCAAAATTAACATTCAGTGCACAGAAGCAAAGTCGTTCCAGGCGCGACTGTGATTAACAATGCCATTCACTTTACATATTATATTAATATATTATTCAAGCTAAGAATTAACACCTCCTAATTTAAATAAGGTGCTACATATCATGATGAGCTAAAATGCTTTTTCTTAAAATGGTCCATCTGATTTTAAGCAATCTGTGTTTATCATTTAATATTTTGTTACTGAATACTGTTCTCTTGCACTTTAATTTCAGGATGAAGATATCTCATTAAACTGGTGCCTTCAGATTTCAGGATTA
Organism: Sternotherus odoratus; assembly: GCA_032164245.1. NCBI lineage: Eukaryota > Metazoa > Chordata > Testudines > Kinosternidae > Sternotherus > Sternotherus odoratus. The sequence goes on from JAVMKO010000011.1 coordinate 45,021,172, forward strand.
TTAAACCAGTTAAGCCATGTTTTGTTTATTTTTGCTAGTACACCTGGCATTACTACTCTATTCCATTCCATTCAGGTTCTCAATCCACACCCATTTCTATGATCTCTGAATGCCTACTAAAGAGTTAACCATTTATTTTTCTTAAGGAATTATGGGCCAAATCTTCAACCAATGTAAATGAGTATAGTTCCCTTAAAATCTAAGGATCTACACTGATGTATGCCAGCGGAGGATGTAGCCCATTTTGTCAATATGACTTTTAATTGTATTTCTGGGAAAGGGGTAATTTCTATGGCATTGATTTTGTGGTGTTGTTTTCAACTAGTAACGTGTTTCTACTGATGTATCTATTCTTGTGTTGCAGGGCGTAGTGTTCCTCCTTTAAGGGAGGAAAAGGCAGATCGAGGGCTCAGGGGAGGTGGCCGGTTTAGCACTCTGAATACTTAGTAGAAAGTCCTCTGGGCCCTCCAGCTCTGTCTTTCAGTATAAAGACATTCAAACTTGTACTGAGTTCCTGTGGAGAATTGTAACTTCTGGTGGGGCACCACTGCTAAACAATCAGGCCTGAAGGACTGTAAGCAGGTTAACATTCTATAGCAGGTCAGGTAAGCCAGTTATTTTGGTTTGAGGAAAATATTGATGAGACAGATGGGTACATCATTTCAGTTTAACTGCACAGAACTTCATTTTCCATCTTTCACATACTGTAATCGTTTGGTTCTCTTATTTTTAAATCAGTGAAGTAATACATAACCATCCTTAAAGGGCTGGCAGATTTTTAAGTGATCAAAATCCCATGATCATTTTTAGTATCAATACTTATAAACTGATTAGCTATAATTTCACTCCAGCCTTCAGTTAATAGAGGGTAACAACACAATACCAAGAATCTCTCATACTTTCTATTCAGCCAAAAGAATTGTGTAACACCTTATGAATTGAGAACTCAGTAATTAAAGTTATGTCTAGTTAGCTATTAAATCTCTCCAGCTGTTTGGTTAAAACCTGCAATCATCAACAATTTCCTGTTGAAAAATATCTTAACAAATCAGTTATGGGGATTTGATTCCTCAGTTTATGTGTTCGTAGTGGTGAACATGGAGCAAAGATCCTTTTCCGTATATTTATATGTGAATACCTTCATAGATATAAATAGTCTAAGTCAGCCTCAAGGTCAATGAGCAGGAAATCCTCCAATTGCTCTGCCAACCTTATGCAGGCAAAAAATATAATCAATGTTATTCGGAGTTTTGTCTACATAAGAACTGTGTAACAAATGCAAGATTCAGATCTAAATGAGACAAGGTGACAGAGTTATACATGACAGTTAGTTATAGATTCAGTCTTTGCTCACATCATCAGTGTCCTACACCTGCCTTGAGATGCTTTTTGGTATCTTAGACTATATCTTTGCAAGGGTCTAAGCAGAGAAAAAAGTCACAGAATCTATCGTGAATAGGTGAGTCATGGGCTCTATATATTTTTGGCCCCAATCATGCCTCCCTCAAAATCCCTTGAGTAGCCTTTCAGCAGACCCTCTACAACAGGAAGCATACAAGAAGCCATTTGCAGAATGAAGCCTCAGAGTGAGAGAGAATGGTCAGCTTGCTTTTGTGCATTCACCCCTGTTGTAGGAATGTCCACACACAAATTATTCAGGGTCATGGCAGTCAAAATCAGTATGGGGGGTGGCTTGCTATCAGAATGCAAGCACATTTTAATACTGCTATCTGCAGCATCAATCTGTGCCCATTTTAAAGAATATCCATGGAAAGCCTACATTTGTCCCCTTGATTTGATATTAAATTGGATTCAGGTTCAGTTTGTGACAATGGCTTAAGGGCTGTATCCTGCATCATTTGTTTTACACAGAACTAGACTGAATGAATTGATGACAAAATATTGTCTTGATTACATGGCATTAAAACCCCCCACCCTAGACTGCAGCAATACCTACAGGCCTTTCCCTCTCCCTTGTGATTTTGGAGGCACCGTGGAAAATTAAAGAGGAAAACACTAGAGCACACAAATTTCTATCTTAACAAAGGTCACTTTCTTGTTAAATGTCCCATTATCACCTGTGACACACTGGCATTATTATTATGGGCATATCTAAACACTATATATCATCAACTTAGCTTTCTCATTAAAACATTTTTTTAAGAAGCCATTTTGTTCAACAAAGGGAATAATGATTCATTTGGTGTTTTCAAAACAATTTTTTTCTGAAGTCATCCTTATTTAAAAGCCTGAAAGAATTATTTTAATATTTGATCACTAAATCTGAACAAAATAACAACATGACCAAGATTTTCAGCTCAAAAACATGCGGTACCATAATTATGACTAAGAAAACTGTCTACCCCTCTAAGACCCTTCCTTCCGCCAAGATCTCTAAAATAAAATACTCTGTAACTCAATTGATAGTATAGCATGTTTTAAAACTCCACATAAGGCTGCACATACGGTATCCAAGTGGATGTTTCAAAGTTTCATTATATTTGACTAAAACATGGCATTTCAAAATGAAATAGGAGAAAATAGAGAGGGCAAATGTAATAAAATGGTGACATGTTAGGACACTATCCAAAAATGTTACTAACTCTAAGTATAGTATCTGGGATACTTGCAGTATTATGGTATATAGTATACTTGTCTCACTTATTAAATAGGGATCTGGAAATGTAATTCCAATTAATAAATATACACATACCATAAATCCCACCCAGTAGAATACACATTAGAGATGGGAAAGTTTGGGAAAAGCCCCCTGAATGTACTAAAATAATTCTTCAAAGATCAATGTTCACAATTTTTGGAAACACCGACGAAAACATAGGAATTGAAGTCTGGGAAAAGGCTTAAAGAAAACCCTTAGGAATTACTGATTCTGCAGTATATGAGCTAACACTCTCCCACTCAACCAATGAGAGTTCTGCCAACATGAGCACTACAGGATCAGATCCAGTCAAAGCACTTGTCTCACATTGTTACTTAAGAATGTACTGTATTGTGCACTTGACTTCTTATCATAGGCAGGTGGTGAAAATAATCTTTGGAGAGGCTGAACAGGAGCATGCCCAGGGATGGGCCATGGCCCACCCAATTAACACCAAGGCCCACCCAAATCTCAGCACAGTGCTTAAAGTGCGAGGAGTGTAGGGTGTGGCCCCAGGAAAAAAATTAAGAATGAACCAGGTCACTAAGGGGTGCAGTCCTTTTTAGTGCAGTTGTTGCTGCCTCGCACCACTTCTCGGGGATCTGCTTCCCCATCAACACAGGCTGCAACTCTGCCCCACACTATTCAGATCCTGATATCGCCACCCCATTGGATGATTGCTTAGGAACTGACAGCCCATAGGCATCCATGGAAAAAAATAGTGGGTGCACAACAGCCATCGGCCACAGCTGTTTGGTGCTGCCCCCAATCAACTGATCGGCAGCTTGGGGAAGGGATGGGGGGAGAGCAGAGAGCAGCGAGTGGCGGGTGGATGGGAGCCTCAGGGAGGGGAAGAAGCAGGGGTGGGAAGGGACAAAGCAAGAGTGGAGTGTTAGGGGAAGGGGACGAGTGGGGCAGGAAGAGGCAGAGTGAGAGCGGAGCCTGGGGAAGAGTGGAGGGGGGTGGGGCCTCAGGGCTAAGCAGGGGTGGGAAAAAGTAAACCTCAGCACCTTTGTGAGAGCCAATCAGGTTTTGTCCAGTCCCGCACCTGCCAGCAGTGGATGGGGCAAGGCACACCTTTGCCAGTGGGGATGAAGTTATCAGAGCTGGGTGGCATGGGACCGAGCCAGAGCCTGTGGCTACTTCTACATTTGAAAATGAGGAATACTTGTAGCATCTTAGAGACTAACCAGTTTATTTCAGCATAAGCTTTCGTGGGCTATAGCCCACTTCATCGGATGCATATAATGGAACAAACAGAAGTAAGATGCATTTATACACACAGAAAGCAAAAAAAAAAAAAGTTTGGTTTGGTAAACCTCAGGTGTTGCAGAAACAGAACAGCCTAACCTGCTTCATGCTCAAAACAATAAAGAAGGGAGCCAAGATTGCTTGAGAAATAAGGCTCCTTGAGAACTGCTCGTCCATCATTTTGCTCACTAGGTATCAGCTTCCCAACAGCTGAATTGAGCAGGAGGGATTGTGCCCAGGATGTCCAGTGTAGGCTGCAGATGTGCTTTAATATCGTGGGTGCACTTATCTCAGCCTCTGCACAATTTTTCCCCTCTTATAATAGCCTCTTCTTCTGTGCCCATCCATCTTGTACAGGCCCGTGATGGAAATGGCCAGCAGTCCACTAGCCTGATGGTCAAACAGCCAAGCTAGGTAGCTGTTTTCCACAGTTTTTATCCTTCCTGCCCCCAGGTGTACAAAGCCCAATTTCACTGCAGCAGTTATGGAGGACAGAAACAGGCACATGAGGGGTGGAGAACATAAAAGAAGCCACCTCTGCTCTTTCTCTATAGGAAATTAAACTCCAGTCCATTTCAAATATAAAGAGAGAAATCAACGACCCAGAGAGAGAAAAAAATATTTCTTCTACGTTTCTGATACAAACCCTCTCTAGTACGGTCATTGCTTGAACTAAAGACACTACAATCACACATCTCTAACACAGATTCATTATCAGATGCTCTCCATTTATTTGCTTAGTGTCCGGACAAACCCAAGTCCAGGAATGATGGTAACTTCTATTGACTTCAGTGGAAATTGTATCTGTTTATATGAGGACTGAATCAGGATTTCCATGTATAACACGTGGTATAATTTGTGATTAATATTATTAATCATTGCAAACAGAGGGTAGCCATTTATTGTTTGTTCTGTGGAAGAGGAGAAACAGAAATTGGGCTTTAGGTGTTAATTAATAAAATCATTGTCCTTTTACACTGAAAGTGATCATTGACTTCAAGCAGTGCTATTTTGTTGAACTGTTCCCTATTAGCATAGAAGCAACGGTAGAGGCAATGTCTGAAACTTCATATGTGCTTTAATGGTTGATGTTACAGAAACTTGTATGTAGCTGTGGGACCCCTAGCAGCCTCTCCAGCTATTAATTTTCATGTTTATAGTTTAACCTTCTACATTGTGGTAAACTTGTTGCTCAAAGTAATGAGCTTCAAACTGGAGATGTCATGGAGACGACAAAACACCACTAAGTATGCAAATTGAAATGACATAGTTGTATTGGCAAAGAAGTGAAATTCCTGAGTAATATACTGTGTAACCATATAGTATACTGGATAAACAGTGGTGCCCAATGAAAAAGGGAGAACAGGATTACACCATGGTAGATATCACTGGTAAAACACATTTGTAGTGAATGGAATTGCACTGGTTTTACACCAGTGTCCAATAATAGATTTGGCCCAATGTATCAAAAAAATGGCAATCAATACATTCACTTTATATACCTACATTTATTGGATCTTAACATTTACAACTAAAAAGAACATAAATATATTTTACGAATTTGAGTGTCCAATGACGTTATGTGTTCTTTTGTAACCACTGCAGCAAGTTTAGAATGATGCACAAAATGAAAAATCTCTGCACTGTCCATAAAGAATACAGACAGTACCATGCAATCTCTACTTGCTTCTGTGTGGTAGAGAGGAAAAATCAAATAACAAAACCAAAACAAAAATCCCAAAATACTCAGAGGGTTTCGAAGCCTTCAAAAATAAAATAGAAACAACTATAATTTGTTCAAAAATAAGCTGTTGACCTCTGTAATCTTGCATATTTTGTGACATAATACAGTACGTGATTTCTGCCATGATCTCATAACAGTTTTCATCACTGCAAGAACTCATCGTGTGACATATTAACATCATAATTAATGCACTATACTTTTCTTTCTTCCTCTAAAAAACCCTTCTCCAGGCACCCCAGATGTTTGGGGTCTGTATAAAGATGTACCTTCTCAACACAACCAAGTCTCTTCTATAGGCCCAAAATATTTTAACGTATTAAAAGTCTTTTTATAGTGTTTTACCACTTTCTATTTTTCAACAGAAATTAAGTCTAAGCCACAAATGTCAAACCCAAACACAAATCCAAACCCAGATCTGAAGTTCTACAAAATCCAAGGAAATTCACCTTTGGCTATCCAATCAAGGCCAACTCTACATACAATTTGATAAACTAGAGAAGATAAAAAGTAAAGATGTTGATTTCCTGTTTTGACAGTTTTAAGGCTCTCTTACTAAGGTCCCATCAACAATAGTACAATTTTCAATATTAAATTTCTACAGGAAAAGAGATGCAATTAAATCTCTATTGTGTTTGCTAAGTTTTAGTCTTGGATTGCCGATTAATCACAAATTATAATGTAAAACTACTATATGATTAATCTTTTTTAAAGTGAGTGATTCTTGAATCTTAATATTTACACTCAACTCACATGGACTAGTTTGTAGTGTGCATGAGAACAGCAGGAACTAGGGCTCTGTGTACATTCTCTCCCTTCCTGACATAATGTTAGCTCATGCAGCAAACTGTTCAGCAAATTTGGGCTTGATTTAGCCCCTTTCATCCTCACTAGCAGCCTAGCAAAATAAGCCATTTTAAAGGAACAGCAAGTTGACCCCACGGAGTTCTTCTCCAAGCCATTGTTGAGGAATCCTGCTCAAAATAGTATAGTAGCTCTGGTAAATGTCATGTTGTTGGCTTGGCACAGTTCCTTGTCCTTTTTTATTTACATATTAATTTATTTCACACTCATCACAGTAATATTTGAGTTACTCCCAACTGCAGTAAGTAGATGAGGCAGGATTTAGCTCTTTCACGGCCTGTATTTTTGGATGGGATTTTTTGCCAGGGGAAGTCTGTGTATTGTAGATGAAATAAAAAGCAGTTCAGGAAAAAATAAGAACCCCTGACACTTCACCATTCAAATCCGAACTTTCTATTAAGGTTCTGAAATGTTCAGATTGGAAGTGTTTCCTTTTCATCCCAGGGGGATATATAGAGGGCATTTCACACCCTCTTATTGTCCTCTGATCTGGTGACAGGGATCTTATGGGGGAGATCTGGTAGCATACAGCTTCAGTCTAGTTCCCACGCCTCCTCTTTTGGGACAACCAAGTAACTGCTTCCACCACACCCTCATATCATTTCCCCAAAATCTTCAAGAGTTCTCCAGGCAGCCCACTCCTCTTAATCCATTTGGGTTTGCCTGCCCTTTTCAGACACTACCATCTGGCATGCCATTAGGCCTTCACCTATTTTATTTGGTGCGGGCAATCAGATACGTGGTTGTCCCTTGAAGAGAAGATTATATGTTTGATGAGGAGAAGATGGTAGCCGGTCACAGGGCCTCTTTTCCAATAAACCCTACCATCATCATTCCTCAGAACATTACAGATTACAAAGGAAGCTTAACCTTGACATAAGAGGATCCAGAGGAAAAAAAACACAAATTTCCCTCAAGCTACTAACATGCATTTACATGGATATCTTTAACATTTTCATCCTAAGAAATCTGTGAAATTATTAATACCGATAATGAGTTTAACATTTCAAAAAATCACTATAATGTCTATGTATGGTTACAGTGACCTAGACTAATAATGCTTTATACATGAAAAAGCATAGATGAGCATCCTCAGCTGCTTTAAACAAACAAGAAAAATCCATTTACAATATCCACCTCCACTACCAAATTGTATTAAGAAAGAGTTAAAATATCAAATAAAATTATAAAGGCACTGATGATATTTTTTTTATAACAGAGCTATTGCTAGTAAGCTGTATTTCAGAGAAACACTGCACATTTTGATGACTGTCAAAATTTACATAACTTACTCTACATGAATTAAGTATGAGGTATAAAATGCAACTTTGGCTAAATAAACCCACAGCAATTGTAAAGCAGTATTTCAGGCATTGCTAGAATAATAGAAGACCAAATCACCAACCAAAAAATGAGCATTGTGCGGGGTGAGCCCCCCAACATTTAGTTATTGTGTGGAAATACATTGATAGGAAGATAATCTTTAGAAATACAGATCACAATTCTGCAGTTGCCATAGTACTTTTTATTTTTATTTTTAATTTGGTGTCTACGATGACAACTCTGACATATTAGGGTAATGAACTGGGTCCGGGAATTACAAGAAAACACATAAATACTAGAATTTCTTTAAAACATTGAGTGTTAAGAGAAACAAATTCCAGTCTTTTAACATCTGTCCTACGGATTCTTACCATTTATCTGCTGATCAAAAATTCAAATGGTGCCAAAAAAAATCATGAAGTCAAAAGGACTTGGTGGGGGGATCTTTGTTTCTCTCTAAAAGCCTAAAAGTTATGCTCAACTGCAGCACAAAGAGTAAAGAGGTTGTTATTCATATTAACTACATTTACATTCCTATCGCAACATCCAGAGAGCTAATAGTGGGGTTATTAACATAACAAACGTAAATGTTCTATATAAATAATACTGTTTCAGGCCAGCAACCGCTCATCTGACAGCATTTAGGCACAGGCTCAACATCTGTTTATGAACACTTTGCCTAATGATATCATCAGATATCATTAAGTGCGGCAGAATACAGCACAGAGGCAGGTGCAGCTGCCTTCAGTACCCATCACAGAGGAAGAAAAGAGCTGCATTCCCGATCCGAAAACCCATCATTAGGACAATTTTCTTCGACAAACCAGCCCTGTGATTTCAATCTGTATATCACCTGTAATTGTAGTTTTTAGCAAGAAGCTGATTCTATACATTTAGCGACGAATCACGTTGATGGCCTGAATACTGGAAACACATTTGTGGTACCAGCTGCGGCAGCTTTTTTTAGAGCCTGTGTTAACAAAATACTGCTAACAAGGCAATGCTTGGAGTGCAGCTTTGTTTCTCTTTCTTGTTCATAGTGTTTAGATGTGCATAATTATGGAGATTAGCAATTGATTGCTTCTCAATAATAATTGATTATTGGTCACTGAACCTTCTCCAAAGCACTTCACTGGAGGTGAGGGCAGGTGATAAGAGCATTCTTATCAGTTCTAGAAAATATAAAGGAAGGGTCCAAGAGAACCTTCGATTTGTACATCAGTTTCCATGATAAATAGACCAAAGGGATAATAGAATATCCCAAAGCCTCGTTTGCCCGGAGGCAAATTGTAGAGATCATAGAAAGCCTGCAGAATTCTCCCTGTGGACTATGTAAGAAACATACATCATTTTTATATATGTCAGTTGGTCTTTGATTTGAAAATATTTCTACCCATTTAATTTATCTTTTTCAGACAGTTTTCTTAAATTGTACAATTTAACGGTTATATCAGAGAATGAATATCAGTTTTGAATACCCCTTCAATTGAAACAAACTGAGAAAATAATACAAACCTTTCCCAGACCAGTTTAGCTTGAAAGATTGTCTCTTTCACTAACAGAAGTTGGTCCAATAAAAGATATTACCCTCACCCACATTGTCTATCTAAAATAATGCAAAGTCTCTTTAGTAGACATGCAAATATTGAAGGCTCTATTGTCACAAATAGATAGTCCTAACTTCAAAATCTCTATTCCCATTTTGATCTGCTTTATATCTATCAAAACTGTGATCTGCGGTGACTGCCTTGATGCAACATAACATAATGTTGGCAATATAACATGATGCTAACACTAACATTTAAAGGATACTGCTCTTATTTTGGGCTTAATCTCACACAGTTAGTTTGGTCAGCAAATATCCAATTTAAATTTACTGGAATGCAATGAAGTCACTGAGACAATGGAGTATTTATCGTGTTTATAAAATGGGAAATAACATTTCTTGTTGGCTATTTAAAAAGTATTTTGAACAGTTCAGAATGATATTCTAACCCTTTTATATTAATTGGAAAATAGAGTTGTAAGTCTGACATCTCATTCTATCCATCTTAAAATAATGTTTTCTTTTAAATCCTGAATTTTACAAAAACATGTTTCCTCTGTGGCAGTGAACTCTATAACCTGATTCATGAAAAATGCAGCTTGTTTAAAGTTAGCTTGCTCTATTTCCACATTTTTATGCTAGAATGGGAAACAGATTTCACAAGCATTATTGAAAAGGAAAATGCCTAAGGTACAGGGATAAGGTTTAGGCAAGAATAAATGCTTGGGATCTGAATCAATGCGCTCTTCCCGCTCAAAGAAGGGTCTCTCACACAACTAACGGGCACAATTCTCAGGGAGCATTGTTCAGTCAAAAAGCAGACGCTTCTCTTTTGCTGCTTTCCCCAACAGCAACACAGTGCTAAAACTGTGACAGGAAACACTCAAAATTAACACTATACTTAGGATCCAATCCAGTTCAGGGATATACAGGGTTATTCTGTGCTTGTCCCCTGCCTCCTCTTACCAGCTTCTATCTGCCGAGCACACAAAATAGAGAAGGAGTTTTGGGTGGAGGTTGCAATCCGTTTGGGATTCCAGGAGTTACTTTATCCCCTTTCATGATGAGGTTTTGAATTCAGGTGATGCTAAGTATTTTTATACTTTTTTTTATATAAAGGACTTGCGTTATAAAGCAGCTTTGGCCCAACCTCCCGTTTGAGCTCAAAGCTAGATGTAGTCATAATTTCCCCAAACACAATGACTTGCAGGTGCAAATAGTGATCTAGATAACTAACTAAGTGATCTGTGAGCGGAGCCAGATAGTTAGACATAACTGTGTCCATAATTATTTACAAAGCAAAAGAAAAGTCCAGGCTTTTACAATATGTACTTGATACATTGCATAGAGGTTTTGGTGGTAAGCTCTGAAACGGGTAAGCCAGGGAGCCAGGAATCTGTAAGCCAAGAAACTGTGCGCCAGGAAACGGATGCATTACAACTCCCCACTTTTACTTCCCTTCTCCCAATTATGACATATTCATAATTGTATTTTTTTTTAAAAAAACTGAAAAATGTGGGGGCATTTGCACCATGATAGCTAAACTAATTTAGCTGCACTGATGGATATACTTATGATAAAGAAAGCGAGAAATACTTGTAGCACCTTAGAGACTAACTAGTTTATTTCAGCATAAGTTTTCGTGGGCTATAGCTGTATCAGTGTATACAGTGGCTTGCACCTCACCACAGATTTAAACTACAGCAAGTCACTTTTCACACTAGTTCAGTAAATCTATATTAGGAATTTACATGGATGCAGCTACACTGGTGCAAAAAGAGTAGAAAAAGCCTAAACAAATTTGTGGCAACCAAGTGTAGAAATTCCAAATTCCCGTCACATTCCTACCACCAAAAAACTTGGGCAGGAATGTGTGCTTAATAATTACCATAATTATACTATAATACAATACAAATCACACACACAAACTACATTAAAAGAATATTTTTGAGGTTACAAATTCAAGCACTCAAATGTTAAGAAATGCCAGAATTAGGGTTGCCTATGCAACCATAATCTTCTCCCCCACCTTGTGCATATGCATTATGATGCAGCCTCTAATTATGTGATCACATACTATTTTTCCACAGGATTCCCATCTTATTCCATGCACAAGGTGGACCTGTTCTGAGGATAAACCAAGGCTATGCAGAAAAGGCAGCAGCCTGCCAGACCCGTGACTCATTTGTTAAAGTAGTTGGAAAGTGGGTAGTGAATGAGGCAGGTAAGAAAAAGGGTTCATGCAAGCTGCTCTGCAGAACTGGATTCTATCCAATTCTATCCTTATATCTTTGCTTCGCCAGTGCTGGTTCAATCCCCATCCCATAGCTCTTTTTCAGTTCTCTCTCTCCTACTTACTGCATTTCATACTAATTCCTAGTCCCAATCTCTTTGTCCAGCTGATCCCAATGTACCCCAATTCTCCCACCTCCTTGTCCAATCTCATTGTTTTCTCCCCAGTCAACTGTCTCCCAGTCCCCCTACCAGTTTCCTTCACCAGCTCCCAGTCTCAGGCCTGGCTCCCAGTCCCAACCTTTGAATGGATGGAGCATGCTCAGTCACTCTGTACAGTATGGTCAGCACTACGAGTGGAAAGAGACTTGCACTTGCTCAGTGAAGATGGAATCTTTAGCTATTAACTATTCAAATCAAAGTAGTCTCTACTGAGTATGTGCAAACTGCAATTTTTCCAAGCTTATAGTTTCAGTGACTTTGGGTGGATTTTCACAGGGACAGCAAAAAGCACATCTCTGACACAAAGGCCACACCTTGCCACATTTCAAGTCCTTGCTCTAAAGCCATACAGGCAATAGAACTGTTCCAAGAAAAGTTTCAAGAATTTTTTGACATAGGCAAAACAACATATTTTGCTGTAGTTTCGTTCTCAGAAATGGATGAACTATTTTGGTTGAAATTTTCCAGAAGAATTCAGCCTGGGGCTGACACCTGGCATCGAAAATACCATCCCAAATAGTTGTAGTCTGCTAAAGTTAGATCACAAGATTGGCCATAGTGGGTCAGCTCAAAAGTCCATCTAGGCAATTATTCTGTCTTATGACAGTGGCCAAAGCCATATGCTTCAGAGGAAGTGATGAAAACAGGTTGATCTATTGTCCCCAGTTGTCCAGTCCCAGCTTCCAGCAGTCAAAGGCTTAGGGACACCCAGAGCATGGGGTTGTGTCCATGACTATCTTGGTGAATAGCCAGTGATGGACCTATCTAATTCTTTTTTGTACCCAGTTACATTTATGTGAAGAATTGTACAGTGTGTGTAGAAGCACTTCCTTATGTTTCTTTTAAACCTGCTGCCTATTAATGTAATTGGATGATCCCTGGCTTGTGTGTTTTGGGAATGGGTAAAAAACACTTATCCAATTTCTCCACAGCTTTCACAATTTTATACATGTCTATCATATCCCCCCTTGGTCATCTCTTTTCAAAGTCAAACAGTCCCAGTCTTTTTAATGTCTCCTCATATGAAAGTTGTTCCATACCCCAATCGCGTTTTTGTGGCTCTTTTCTATACTTCTTCCAATTATAATACATCTTTTTTGAGATAGAGCAAACTGCAGGCATCATTTAAGGTGTGGGCATACCATAGATTTATCTAGTGGTATTATGATAATTTTGGCCTTATTTTCTATCCTTTTCCTAACAGTTCCTTACTTTGTTAGCTTTTTTGAGTCTTACTGCACATTGAGCAGATGTTTTCAGCGTACAATCCACGATGACTCCAAGATTTCTTGAGTGGCCACGACTAATTTCTTGAGTGCCCACGACTAATTTAGACCCCTTCATTTTATAAGTATAGATGGGATTTCTTCCAAGGTGAATTACTTTGCATTTATCAACATTGAATTTAATCTGCCATTTTGTTATTCAGTCACCCAGTTTTGTGAGATCCCTTGCAACTCTTTGAAGTCTTCTTTGGACTTTTCTATCTTGACTAATTTTGTATCATCAGGTATCACTTTGACACCAGACTGTTTATCCCCTTTTTCAGATCATTTATGAATATGTTAAACAGCACTGGTCCCAGTTCAGATCCTTGGGGGACCTAGCTATGTCTCTCTCTCTACTGTGAAAACGGCTACCCTTTGCGTTCTAGCTTTTAAGCAGTTACTGACCCCTTTTATCCCACAGCTCCTTACTTTGCTTAAGAGCCATGTTAATTCTCCGCCAAAATATCATGTTCATCTATGTATCTGGTAATTCTGTTTATACTATAGTTTCAAGCAATTTGCCTGATAATGAAGTTAGGCTTAGTGGCCAGTAATTGCCAGGATTGACTATGGAGCCTTTTTTAAAAAAAATGGCATCACATTAGGTATCCATCAGTTATCTGGTACAGAAGCTGATTTAAGTGATAGGTTACATACTATAGTTAGTAGGTCTGCAATTTCATATTTGAGTTCTATCAGAACTCTTAGGTGAATACTGTCCGGTCTTGGTTTCTTTTGTTTAATTTATCAATGTGTTCTAAAACCGCCTGTAGTCACATCTCAGACTGGGACAGTTCCTCAGATTTGTCACCTAAAAGTTCCTCAATGCAAATAATTCATTTAGCTTCTCTGCAGTGGCTCTGTCATCCTTGAGTGCCTTTTAGCACCTTGTTCAGCTGACTAATTCTTCTGCAGGTTTCCTGCTTCAGATGTACTTTAAAAAAATGGCTTCTCGTTTTTGAGTCTTTTGCTAGCTGCTCTTCAGATATCTTTTTGATCTGCCTAATTATACTTTTACAGTTAAGTTGCTAGACTTTATGCTTCTTTTTTTTTCCTCAGTAGAATTTGATTTCTGATTTTTAGAGGATGACTTTTTTTCTTTAACCATATTTGTTATTCTCTTTAGCCATAGTGGCCCTCTTAGTGGTATTTTTTTAATTTGATGTATATAGAGAGTCTAAGCCTCTCTGATGATGTTTTTAAAAAGTTTCCATGCAATCTGAAGACATTTCACTCTTGTGGCTGTTCATTTTAATGTTCATTTAACTAGCCTCCTCGTTTTTGTATAGTTCCATTTTTGAAGTTAAATGCTACTATGGTGGATTTCTCTGGTATTCCACCCACCCAAATGTTAAAGTTAATTACATTATTGTCACTATTACCAAGCAGTTAAGCTATATTCTCCTCTTGGATGAGATCCTGTACACCAGTTAGGACTAAATCAAGAATTGTCTCTCCCCTTGTGGGTTCCAGGGCTAGCTGCTCCAAGAATAGGTCATTAAGGGTCATCTACATCTTATTTTGAGGTAAGAGCTTCCTTTTCCTCCTTCACTACAATTTTTCTATTCCCCTTCTTTCCTTTTCCTTTCTTCCTGTTAACTTCCTTTGTCAATTTCCCTTGCCTTACCCCACAAACAAAAATAAATAAAACCTCAAAACTTGTAACCAATATGACTGTTTCCTTTCATTTTATTTTATGTGTATTTCATCTCCCATTCCCTTTGCCAGCATACCTCCCCAACCACTACCACTGAAGACTGTATGTAACCTCTTCAGGGCAGAGAATGACTCTGATCTCTGCCTGTGTGTTTATAAAGTGCCCGTATCTTGGCTGTTATAACCATATAAGCCAATACATAGTAATAATAATCATTTGATTTGTATTTGATGCATATATTGTATATGAAAGTATTAGCTATGTGCTCTGTGTTTTCGTGACAAGACCTCTCCCCCCCCCCACCCTCAGGTAATTTAGCTATGATAGCTATTGAGACAGTAGGAGAGTAGTATCATTTGGTCAATTTACCTTTTTTAATTGATAGCTTTCAGTATGTTGTTCTAAGAGAGTCCATTTAAAAACATTACTTGCCATTTGCAACATTTACCACCTGCTCCTCATGCTTTGCTCACATGCTGTACAAGGTAGCTGTGAGTGTAATGGATCACAGCAAAAGCAAAACACTTCAGTTATGGATGTTTGCAGTATTAATCATAGTTTCTGGTGCTATGTTTAGTTCTAATTCTATAAAGTTTTAAAAGCAGATTGAAAAAATAGTCAAATTGTGTTAAGCAATCCGATCACTTATCTTTACCAGGTGAAATCAAAAGTTTAACTTCATCATCTTCTGGCCTTAAAATTAAATGTCAAAACATATTATATAGTATCGGATACTGCATTTTATATAAACACTTGTGTACTCTATCTGATGTGTATGTATATCATATAAATGTTATATAGTTGGAGAGAGGGAGAGGGAGAAGAAGAGAGAGAGAGTCTATTATGTGGCTACCTAATGCAGCCTAATACAATACAGGCTTTTATGAGATCTCGAGTTTTAGGTAAGATTCTAGAAATGGTAAACGGTCACTTTTATTGAAGATCATTTTCAGGTCTCAAATTGGCCCCGGTCAGCAACACAGCACTATTTTATGGCTACCCTCTTGTTCTATAGAATCTCAGCTTCTTTCATTAAAATAAAAAAAAGTTTCCAGCTATTATGGTTGTGAAGAAAACTTTGAAAATAAGAAACATGCATCAACCAATGGTGCAATATCTAGAGAGACCTTGAAATAATAACTTTGAGAGGTGGCAAGTGCTCCATTCCTCTTCATGTCCAGTGATGGGCAACTTAGATGCCCAATGATGATTATTTAAATGCCAAAATTATTAACTATTTCTCTGCTATCATAGCAATTAAGAAAGGAGATGGATGATCTACTGTGTAAAATCTACTATGAGTAGCATCTCGTTTTGATGACATAAGTGAGTGGTTTATGGGAGATAACACTGTTTCTTTCTATTGGGGCCCAGAAGAACATCTGAGTCCTAGTGACCTGTCAGTGCCCTCATCTCTGTATTGACCAGTGAGAATCAGGTCTGCACTGGAGGTAGCTGTTGGGCAGCTTCCTCCCTGGCTCTTCCTCTGCTGCGAGCTGTCTGCAGACTCAAGTAGACATAATCGTGTCAGTTACATTCAGTTCACATTTTCAAGCTTTTCTTCACGACCATGAAGGCTAGAAAACTGAGATGATGACACCATCACATGATTCTGGGAGCTGATGTCCTAGACACGTACCTATTGTGCATATGGCTTATCTGAACCTCACAGAGTGAGCCAGGAGTTAGGAGGCCAAAAGAGCCCATGTGATCATATTTTGAATATCTCCATTGTCTGTTTTAAGTGGTGTCATCGCATTTTGCCAGAAGGCGAAGCTTGGCTCCTGGCCCAGTTTGAGCTCTGACACTATTAAAAAAGATACCCTGGATATAAATAGAAATGGGTCCAAACCAAAAACTTGGATCCAAATAGTTTGAAATTTGGCTGTACTTTACATCTGCACTTGAATCTGGATCTGAATCTTTTGCACTGAATCCTTCCCTGTTTGTAAGCATATATACCATACACGGCCACATCAACACCACCCTATACCAAAAAAGTACCAACAGCTATGTCTACCTTCATGCCACCAGCTTCCATCCCGGACATACCACACGATCCATTGTCTACAGCCAAGCACTGAGGTACAATCGTATTTGCTCCAACCCCTCAGACAGAGACCAACACCTACAAGATCTTCACCAAGCTTTCTCAAAACTACAATACCCGCACAAGGAAATAAGGACACAGATCAACAGAGCCAGACATGTACCCAGAAGCCTGCTGCTGCAAGACAAGCCCAAGAAAGGAAACAACAGAACACTACTGGCCATCACCTACAGTCCTCAGTTAAAACCTCTCCAATGCATCCTCAGTGATCTACAACCCATCCTGGACAATAATCCCTCACTTTCACAGGCCCTGGGAGGCAGGCCAGTCCTCGCCCACAGACAACCCGCCAACCTGAAGCAGATTCTCACCAGCAACAGCACACCACGCCATAATAACTCCAACTCAGGAACCAATCCATGCAACAAACCTCGATGCCAACTCTGCCCACATATCTACACCAGCAACACCATCACAGGACCTAACCAGATCAGCCACACCATCACTGGTTCATTCACCTGCACACCTACCAATGTCATATATGCCATTATATGCCACCAATGTCACTCTGCTATGTACATCGGCCAAACTGGACAATCCCTACGAAAAAGGATAAATGGACACAAATCAGATATCAGGAATGGCAATATACAAAAACCTGTAGGAGCACACTTCAACCTGCCTGGACACACAATTACAGATTTAAAAGTCACCATATTGCAGCAAAAAAACTTCAAGACCAGACTGCAAAGAGAAACTGCACAGCTGCAATTCATTTGCAAATTTGACACAATCAATCTGGGATTGAACAAAGATTTTGAATGGCTTGCTAATTACAAAAAATAACTTCTCCTCTCTCCGAGTTCACACCTCCAATTCAGCTGCTAGAGGAATACCTCACCCTCCCTGATTTGAGATAACAAGCTGGTTCAGCCTGATTGGACTAACCTTGTTACCTCCTACCTGGTTCTTGCCTACTTATCTATACCTGACCCTGGACACTTCCACTGCTTGCATCTGACGAAGTGGGTATCAGCCCACGAAAGCTTATGCTTCAATACTTTAGTTAGTCTTTACGGTGCCACAGGACTCTTTGTTACCTCTGCTATTCCACACTAACACAGCTACCTCT
The DNA here is from genome assembly GCA_032164245.1 of Sternotherus odoratus. Classification (NCBI taxonomy): domain Eukaryota; kingdom Metazoa; phylum Chordata; order Testudines; family Kinosternidae; genus Sternotherus; species Sternotherus odoratus. The sequence continues at coordinate 45,039,117 of JAVMKO010000011.1, forward strand.
CTGATTCTTGACATATATACCACGTAATATTACTATACAATTACTCTTAGAACTCTCAGGGCAATAGAACAGTAGCAGACTCAAGAAGATACTACACAGAGCCACAGAACAAGGATCAAGCCTCAGTTATTCAAATGAATTTTAGTTTTTAAGCACACCATTGCTTAGTATGTGCCTAGACCGGCTATTTCATTAGACGAACAAGGATAGAGAAATTACATGAAGATAAGCAATTTAAAATACATTCAGATAGTAAGTGTTAGAAATTGGTGTTAAATGAAAATCAGAATACTCACATTAAGTTCCCCTGTTTTTTTTTTTTTTTTTTTTTTGTAAAAATGTATTATTTTAAAAAGTAATATATTTTCAGCACACATTCTCAATAGGAATGTGACTTAATACTGTATAGTTGGCTTTTTACCAAATTCCACTGGAGCAACTTCCTTGCCATCTGAGCAGGTTTTTTGCTAAATGCCACTGAAGTGGCTTCACTTCAAAACAACACTAGAGAAGGTTTTGTTTGGTTTTGTGTTTTGTTTTTAACATGGCACTGCAGTGACTTCAGTTTAAGGCACCACTGCCTGAAAATCTCACCAATGGGATGTCACACCAAGGAATTACGGAGGACAAACCACTACAAATTCATGAACTATATGTTTTTTGTACATGGCAGCAGTTTGTTTCAAGCTCATATCCATGTAATATTGTAAGTTACTCAAAAACAACAAACTGCCATATGTCATGCAGCCCTGTCTATACCATTTGGAAACCAGTTAATAGCTTCTGATTTACTGCTTGATACATGTAGGGAGAAGGAGTTTGTAACCACACTGTTTCCTTCTCCTTACCTTGAGAAATACATGGATTAGATTACTGCAACATGATTTATTTGGGATGCCCTGGAAATTTATTTGTGATTTCAACTATTGTACAACATGGCAGCACAAAAGCTCAGGGTTTTTGCCTGTGAGATTCTGTGACATTTGAATTTTGTGTATTTCTACAAACATGTACAAAGCCCATGCATTTAGTCAGTTTGAGAACTGAAATCAGCCTACATCCAAATTAAATATATTAACATAATACTAAGGATCTTATTTATAATCACACTTAGATATGAAATTTAAACTATAACCTTAATCCACATTTTTACAAGGTAGCACAGCACATATGTTATATAAAATCTCCCACTGTCTGGAAGCTCCAGCAAACCCTGCTACAAGAAGAACAGAGGGTGTTAATGATAGTAATGCAGCTTTTATTGAGAATTTTTAGTGTTTTGTTGGTCTGATATTAATTTTAACATTATTTTCAGTTCTTGTTTTATGTAATGGAAAGGACACACATCAGTTAAATAGTTGAAACAATAATTATGAAATCATTATGAAAATGCCCTGAGAGTTGTAAAAGGGTGACTATAAAAATAATCAAAACAGAGGATGAAAAAGTATTAGATATAATTTTCAGAAACTCATTTGATTTGTCAAGAAAGAATTATTTCTATTTTTTTATAGGACATTAAGAAACAATCCATATCTTATTTGCAACTTTTTAATGGGAAAACTATACAGACACAATATTCTAATCTTATAAACAGATACAAATGAGTCTGTAATATTTGATGGGAAGATATGTTATCTAAGGTTTCCATTTCTAGTGTACATGTGTAAACCATTTACTAGTGTACAGCTTTATAAAACAGCATAAGATGGAAGTATCTGAACACTTAGGTTGTCACCTTAAAACAAACTGTCACACATTTTTCTTCACACATTTGAAACCCAACTTATCAACCTTAACAAGTGTTGTTATCAAAAGAATTTTGGTGTCTTTGTTCTTTCCCTTTTGCAAGTAAATTACACTTTTAGGATTTATTAAGACAAGAAACAATTTTTGAATAGCAGGTCAAAACTCTCTATGGAAAAATTCTCATTACTTTCTAGCCTGAAGCAGTATTTACAACCCCAACTTATCCATCTTTCCCTGTTTTTTTATATATCTGTATTTCCAGAATCTTGTTTCTGTGCCTAATGCTATAACACTGCAGCAGTTTGTTCAAAGCAACACTCTTATTTTTGCTCTTAGCCGGTGCTATACAAACCCTGATCAATTATTGAAGTGTAAGCCCTGAAGTAACACAGCCATTACTGCAGCAGGCAGATAAAAATGGAACACTTTTAGCTTCAGTATATTTACTTTAGAGTTTCAGCAAACAAACCAACAAGTTAAACTACCTTGTCTTTCACTTTGTTTGATGTACTAATATTTCCTGCATGTTCAAAAGTCTCTCTTTTAAAACAAAGTTACTGAAAATGTTATGGCTGCTTGTTTGTGGGAATACCTAGCTTCAACATTTGCATGAAACAGCCTTGAGATATAGAAAGGACGGCATTAAAGTAGCACAGATCTAATACAGAAGCTGCTATCTGCAGTGCCATAAGAACCACAGTTTCTTTTTTTATGAGCTGGTTGGTATTTTAAGTTCGCCAAACTGCAGAGCCTGCATATGGTAATGACATTAAAAATGATGCTGATCTGCATCTAAAACAACAAACAACATCACTGAGGAAAGTATTCATTAAAGATAAAAAAAATCAAATTAGAGGTGCTGGAAAATTCTCATGAAAATCAACCGCTAATCACTTGTGGACTTTTCTCTCTCTCTCCATAGCTTGCTCCTTTATTCACAAAGGAATGCCCAAGATGTTGTAATTTTTTGTTAAAATGCTTTCTTATTTAATTATACAGAGTCTATCTGAGAGAGACGCTAGTTCAATACTACAACTATTCATCTTCGGATGGTACTGCATGTGCATCTGCAGACGAGATATAATGTTTTCCAGTTTAAATGTCTGTTCTGGGTTTTAAGGACTAAATGATAGTGAAGATGACTGGAAATGTTCCAGATCTTCCCATATATACTGCATAGCAGAAACAAAAATTAGTACTTGTACTACAGAACTAATAGTGTTTGACATTTGCATTTATCACTTATGTATGAAGAGTGGGAAGAAACTGCCCCAGGAAGTTTGGGTGAAACTATACGAATTCAGTTTAAGAAATGGATGTTTGAAAAAGGTTGTATAGTTGGGATTACTCCTCAGCTGCTTTTTTCTAAGGTACAAGAGGAAATCAAGCTGTATAACTTGTAAGTATAGGTGGAAAATATTATGAAAAATGATCTCATGAATACCCGTGTCGTCATATCCCACTGGAAGGTATTTGATAACTGAATGAACTATCCACAAATTAAAAAGCCACATGAACTTGGATGCTTTTGGGGGGGGAGGCTCAGATTCTCTGGGGGCCACATTTGGCACCATTTGTATTGGCGAGCATTTACTCACACAAATGTTTGACTTCACTGGGGCTACTTGTGTGAGTAAGCAATCACCTACACAAGTCCAGGATGCACAATCTGGTTCCAAATTTCTCCATGAGCTTAATAGTGTAAAGTATAAAAAAACCAGACTGCAATATAGAACAACTAAATATTTTCTGAAAGAAGATTGCTAAATACAAATTCACATGTAAATCTGTTGCTATGAAATGTTATTATAGCATGATCAAGACAATAGGAACATCTACCCCTTTTTGCTGGCTGTAACTATTGGAGATAACTAACAATGTCAAATTATTACGACTTCTCTTTTCTTCTTTACCCTTCACTTATTTCAGTATCTTTTATTTTAAAAAGCAGAAACTGTAATGCATGTAAACAAATCCTTTATCTCCCAATTCTTTCCGAGCAGTGCCTATTAGCCTGATAACATATTCAAGGTATGGCTCAAATACTTGGAAGCAGAAACCTTTTCATTTGAACATTAGATTCATCGAAAGTGAGGTAGCCAATTTGTTGATGCAAGCGTCTGTGCTATTATTTTTAGAGCTTTCTGGCAGACAGCTCATGAAAGGTGGTTTGTATAAACCAGCAATATAATTTGAAAAAAAAAAAGTGCAAAAAGGGAATCTATAGTGATGTATGCTTGTGTGAAGCTGCTCTTTATTTAAACACTGCACTGGATGGTAGAAATAGGCTGACTTTGAATTTATGAGGTGTTAAGCTATGTCTCATAATGATTAACATTAGAATCACAATTTAAACCTGAGGTCAGATTCCAGAAACTATATTAACCCTTTTGCCATCAGCAAATCTGGACTCCCACCGCTATTACAGTTGGTGATATTTGCCATTGCTGTCACAAACTTGATGCCTGATCCTGAAACGTCTATTCAAGCAAAAATCACTGAATTCACTGCCAGTTGTGCCCAAGTAAAGAATGTGGGCACCTTTCTGCCCTTATTTTGTATGCATCCAGTATCATTACTGCAATTTTCTTTAAAAAATGTACAGTTTTTCAACTGGAGCACTGTATATTTACCTACCTTTGCACAACACTTATGATGTAATACAACCTCAACTACAGAAAAACATTGAGGGAATTTAGCTTGGAGTTTCCAACTTTTGATCGGGTTGCATGAAATATTTACTTTTCCAATTTATTCAGGTGAACAGACCCTTACCATGTGAACATTCTGTTACTTGCTTGGTAATAGTAATAACAATAATAATAATAATGCTTAGCACATCTATAGTACTTTTCATGTCTGGAGCACTTCACAAACACTGGGTCTGAATCAAACCATAGTATGCATCAAGAGAAAGTCTGTTTGAAGGGCACTGTAGCACTGAAGGAAAACAGATACCCAGAGGAGTCTCAGAAACTCAGTGCTGCTGGCTGGAGGTGGGTTGTGTGGGACCAGGACACTAAGGGATGCCTTATTTCAGGGCATGCACTGGAAGCCTCCTCCAGCAGGGCTCCTATGGAGCTCCAGCTGCAAATGAAAGCCATTTCCCACAACACGGAATCCCACTAATGGCAGTAGTTCAAATAATCATGGGTGAATGGCTTTGCTAGTGTAAGGTGTTCAGTCTGAAAAAACACTCTTCCAGCAGAGATGAATGAAACCCATTACATAAATAGTCCTCTTCAGACTATTTATTCAGGTAAGTAAGTATAACTATCCACATTCTACAGATAGAAAGACTGGAACAGAGCGCTTGAGTGGCTTGGCTAAAGTCCAAACAAAAGTCAATGTAAGAGCAGAATTAAAATTCAAGACTTTATGATTTCCATACCCATATTAACTGGCAATGAACTGTTACTTCAAAAGGAAGGTGTTGTTTTTTTTTAACAACTACCTATCCTGCCAGTATGAAATAAAAAATTTAGAAGACACAGCAAAGTTTCTGGAAAGAGAAGTAAAACTCAATTTTCCAAGGGTAGACATTTGTATGAGCATGTAACATGAAACTAAGGTCACTCTGGCTACCAGGAGACAGGGAGGAAGAGAGGATCTAAGAGAGGAAAAAATGAACATCAAACACTCTGGGGGAAAAATTCTTATACCCTGTGTTGCCTCTCTGAAATACATGGGGTTCCATAGGGCGAAAGTGAGACAGAATTTGCCAGTTTGGGAAAGGAGATAAGGACACACACACAAAAATGTTCACCAAAAAAACCCCTCACATCTACAAATAATTAAATATTGTGGATCTTATTCTTTGGAAGCACTAAAATGACAAGTGTTTCTTAAAAAAAGTTGTCACCTTTTTATTTAACAGGCTTTCAAAATAGCACATAAGGGTTTGCTCACCACACCCTTTTTTCTATTCTTTTTCTACCTTAGTTCCACTGTTGTATTAAGGTTTTAGAATTTAGTTTTTGGAAGGCTGAAGCCACCTGAACAGCAAATTCACATTACAGATCCACTTTTCATGGGCTGGTCTCACAAAACCAGAGACGTTGAAACAGATCAGAAAAAAAGAATTGCAAAACAGACTACCATAAAAACCAATGTAAGATACTGCCAGAATCTCATTTCCTAGATTTCTTCTAACCTGTGTCAGATACTATAAATACAGCCACTACAGAGAAGTCCAATTAATATTTTATTTATCATCATCATTTAGTGATAGGACAAAAGATAAAATAAGATAGGATAAGAGATAAAATGTAATATTTTATTTAAGACTGGACTCTAGAATATTCAAAAGATTTAGACTTGAACAAATGTAATTCTGTTGGAATCAGAGTCAAATGTTGGAAGATTTCATGAAAATGTTCTGACCCAGGATTATTTTTTTTGGACTGATTTTCATTTGGTTTAGGGATGTGAAAGTTAAGAACCTTTGACCAAAGACAATATAGAACCACTGCAATATATCCAGTTTCAAATTATTTGTCTATTTAACCAGACTTTGGCATGAATTAAATGATTTTCATGCAACTAGCACCACAGAATATACCATATGCGAAATTCGATTCAGAGGCAGTTATAAAACCTCTGGGTTACCCAGTAAATAGTCTCATGATCTTATGACATATGACCTACTGTAAGTACGCTGGAGAATGACTCTAATTTTGAATATTCATTATTATCATGGGTTTAAAAAAAACATTTTAATGTCACAGAGAAACAAAAGCCATTCACGGGCCAACGCCCAGTCACTTACGCTTACCACAGATTGATGATAATACATCAAAATGTCAGAAGATCTGTATTTACTAAGTTTGATGAAGAAATTCTGACAAATACTATTTAAGATAAGTGGCATTTTCTCCTAATTGTTTTCAGATGGATGAATGAAAACCTAATGCCCTGCTACTTTGGTGAAGCACTAAATGGCTTTAAGTCTCATGTTTATACAATGTATCGGTATACACACTAAAAGGGGAATCAGGATACTGTATGAATGTGTTTTAGGGATCCATATAGTTTGAATTGGGAAAAAAATGCAAGAGGATGCCCCAGATAAAACAATACATTTTCTTGTTACCATTTACATTCTCAACTTCCTGTTCCATGTCTATCAGCCTCATCATCTTGTGCAGCCGTCATATTTTTTAACAAATACAAATGTCATACCCAAACATTTTGTTTTTAATGGAATACCTCAAAATGTATCATTTAATATAGTTGGATCAAATAATAGAAATAAATTTTAGCCTGACTTCAGGAGAAAGTACCATAACCCACAAAGTTTTTTTCCCCCTCATAATATGTTTGGTATGTTATTTCTCTAAATCAAGGGGCTAGACTAAAGGCCCCTGAGTCAGGCCCCAAATTTCCAATTTTTTCAAGGATTCTCCATCACTGATTTATCATGAATTTATATTTGGCACTTTCATCCTTTGGCCTTCTGATAGATCTCATGTGTCCATAAAAATAAACTACCATACAAAATACCACAATTCTGAGTAAAGTATAACAGAGGGTTACTGAAAACCAACAACAAGTTCTATTGGCAAAGTCATATAAAGAAGCTTGCCTACAGCTAAGCCTGTTAGTTGCAAGTATTATCAGCTCATCATATTAATTAAATTATTACTAATGTTCACTCAAAATAAAAAACAAAGCAAAAAAGACCACAACCAAAAACTAATTCACTGGGAAAAAATAGTGTAAATGATTCCCATTTTGGCCCTTATGCCAGGTGCATGAAGGCGAGAGTAGGGGAGGCAACCAATCCTCATAAGGTTTAAAGCAATGTCGGGGGAACCACACTAAGCTGTGTCAAGTTCTCATCTTCAGTTAGATGTGGGTGAGAATAGGGAAATAAAGTAGATCCACCCCCTAATCTGAGGAATAAAATAGCTTACAGTGAGTGACTTTCTCTGGCTTTCAGTCACCCATCTATATATTGTGTGTGAAGGGTCACAATCTTCCTCCTAGAAGCCAAAAGCATTCCACTAGATAGCTCCCATCTGAATACATTACCAGCTGGAAGGGCATGCAGGCTGGTGTCACTTTGGCAATTGGGGCCTGCTCTGAAGCCCAGTGAAATCAATGGATAGGCTCCTTTTGACTTTGGAGATTATTTTGTGACAGTTCATATTCTTCCCCATTTTCCATTCTCTTCTCCTTCCCCCCACTCCATAGCCCAGCCACCTTTTGTCCCTTCCACTAACAGTAGTTGGTCTAATAAGAGATATTATCCCATTCACATCTTTGGACCAACACCACTACAACAACACTACAAACAAGATATCAGGTAACCACTTTATGATGAACCTGGATATAACAAAAGTCCATTTAGAGTGACATATACAAATTGAAATTCTATTTATAGTGAGTTGCATCTTCAGTGTAAATAAAAAGAGCTATAAGAAGCTTACATTGTACATCAGTATGACCAAATTTATTAATTCAGTCTCATATATATTGAGAGTACTGCCACTAACCAATAATGCTGAGACAATTCCTAGTTGGCATTTGTCACAGGTACTCCCTCAGGTATCTGGCCCATTCGCTTGGTCTCTTATTCACAACATACACAACAGACCATTGCTTTTCCCCACATTCATCTTTAATCTTTAGATTTCCAAGTATTTCAAAAATATAGCACAAGCACATATTGGGAGGACTCTTCCACCCAGCTTTCTCCATCACATTCAACTCACTCTCTTCATTCCCCCCTTAATTCTTGGTCCTATCTATTATACATCTTCCCTTATTGAGCTAATTACCTTATTAGCCCAAGCCCTGTTCCAAAGTGTCAACAACCCCCCCACCAAAACAATTGTTCACAACAAAAATATGGTGCATAGTCACTATGCACAGGTGGAAATATGTACCTCTGGTTGTATAAATCACAGAAGCTCCATTTTATTGAAAGTAATAAGGTTAGACTATTTCTGCAATTAGCAAGTGGACTGAGTGTAATCTGTGCAAAGTATTCCTGACAGATGCTTTCCCTCTTTTTAGCAAAACTTTAAGCTTTCAGCTGTCTTTTATGTTTCCTACCTTAATAGATACAAAGTCATTGAGAATTGGTCTAATTATTCTGCAATGACTATTTTAAACTTTTGGAAATCTGCTGAAACAAACATCTGTGTGGGTACGCACATACTCACACAGAGACACACATATAGAATCATAGCAACTTTGAATAGAGTACTATAGTTTGCACACTATAAATGCAAACAATCACATTTTATCAGTTTTTTTGTCTTTGCACAATGAAACAAAAAATGAAAAATACAGAAAATAACTGGCACTGTTTCTAGAATGTGTTGAGTTGTGTGATCATTTGGTGAGGTGGACAAATGCTCCCAAAGGACTATGTTCAGGTTCCCAAATGAATTTTATTGGTAATGTAAGGCAGCTCTGAAGCTCTAGTTCATTAATTTTTACACCAACTGGGTCTTACTAATTTCCAGTTACATAATAGGTAGTTTAATAAAATATATATTTTCCTTCTTATCCTATATTTCAGGATACTATAGATGTGTAATATTGACAGGGATTCTTTTTAAATAGAATTATGTGTTAAGGTATATACTTATAGAAAATTTAGTATGATCAATAGTTTTGTGTTTCTGAGGTGATGTAATTTGTCCAGACCAGACACAAGGGCAGATTTAACCAATAAGCAGAGTCTATCATCTGCTGGCAGGTATTGTAGTATGTATGCCCTGCGGAATATTATATCTGACACCCAAACTGGAATTTTGTGGCTCATAGACAATAGTTTCCTCAGGTGAACCAAAGGGGAACCTCCCTTTTCTTAAACTGTGTCATCTGAAAGTCATTTTTTATAATTTACATAATATACTTCTATATCAGCTTCTTCCTAAATATGGATGACTTAGTTGGTCTTTATTAAACATTTAAGAATCTTTTAGGGTTCTGATTAATATTTTTGCACATAAAAGTGGCTACACCACCATGGTATAGTGTGTTGGCTAAACAACATGAATCCCAGACATAAGTCTCATTTTCCAATAGCTAGGTGCTCTTCTTTCTTGTTCACCAAGCATATTGCACATGAACTGGCATTCAAAATATATTTTTCTAATGTCAGAAAAAGGATGGCTATATGACACCATGATATACTGTGAATGAAACACCATGAATACTGTAGGAATACTCTATTTCAGCCACATGTAATGCTAGATGACCTCATGTATTATGTCACTCAATAAAGATGTCTACGGCGAATCAAAGTAAAAGAAAGTGAAAATTCTAGTATCATCATTAATCAATGTGTAGCTGTACTTGACTTCAATAAATCCTATATTAATTGGAAAATATCATGTTCTGAATGAATTATGCAAAATAAGATATCATTTATCTTGTCAGATAGGCTTTCATAGGTCCATATTACACCACATGTATAAAGATGAACAACAAAATGCTATAAGTATCCTAATAGTCAAACGGAGAAGATTGAAACACTGTAGATAAAGTAAATATTCTAAAAAGGTAAGGCAACATATAAGATAATCAAGTAACAATAATTAAACCATGTTATCAAATAAAGAACTATTTATTAATAGATAAAAACAGAAAATTGCCAATCAAAAAAGAGCAATACAAATGGAGAAGTATTGTACAGTGAAAACAGAGATAAATCTATAAAAAGTGATAGTAGATACTGAAAAAAAGGAATAGTAGCAGGTAAAACAGTACAATATTGCAGCCTTCTTCTGTACCACTGAAGAAGTTTATGGGCCAACATCCCACAGATTTTCTGTTTTACCCACTGATCAAACTGTATGACTAGTACTTTCACTACTGAAAAACTATTCTCAGATGCTGAGCCTAATATCTGAGCAGTGTACTCAACAGACAACCTAACAACAAGAAAAAAATGTTTTAAAAAAATGCTCCTGAACTATCTTCTGTAAATGAGGTATAAAATGCTGTTAAACAACATGCATCTGGCAGGTCAAACGGTTCAGATGGCATACCTATAAATGCACGTAGTATTGGTGGGTTCTTCCAATTAAAATCATGTCTTCAATGTTTTAATGTTATTTTTACTATCTATTATACATAAATAAATGTAAAGGTTACCAATCTTTATGTGATATTGTGTATAATAATCATCTTGGTAACTCTTTCCCAGGCACAGTAAGTAAAAGAAGTATTTAAGGACTGCTGCTCATTGCAACTCAGTTTTTTCTGTTTTATTTCTTATATGAAACACAGTGCTTCCTAATCAACTACTAGAGGTAAGGAGGCAACAGCAGGTAAGATTTGTTGGTTGTCATTTATGGGAATACCTGTGAAATCGACTGTAAACAGAAGAGACAGTTTCTCTTACCAGGCTCTAACTAGATTATGTTTTGCTTAAGTCAGGCATGAATAACCCAAGAAAAGAGAAAGACATGAACATTCATGTGCACCAACGAAAATTCAGAGATATCTGAGCCACAATACCAACTCACATTATTCTGAGAGTCCTGTTAGCTTTCCCCGCATGAATGCCATAACACTTACTATAAAGAGATATACATGTTGAGGATCTGAGACATTTGGCTGGAATAAAATTGGTTAAAGAAAATTAAGGAATCTTAAAGTTTAAAGCAAAAACATTTATTCAGAAAGAACAAACTATAAACCAATGTCAAAGCCTATTCTCAAGAAATACATTTCAGAACAAGAGCAGTAGTAAGCAAACAACATTAGTGACAAAGAGTCCTGTGGCACCTTAAAGACTAACTAAAATATTGAAGCATAAGCTTTCGTGGGCTAATACCCACTTTGTCGGATGCATGCAGTCTTTAAGTCTTTTAGTCTTTAAGGTGCCACAGGACTCTGTCACTTCTGCAATTCCAGACTAACATGGCTACCTCTCTGATTCCAAACAACATTAGTAAGGCTAAATTAAAAAGTAAAGTTCCTCAGTGCAGGTTTAGTCCTGATATCTCCATATCTGTACACAATCAAGCACAGTGTTGGTACTAGACAAATAAATACATTAACCTCGTGTTTTTCAACCTTTCCAGACTACTGTACCCCTTTTAGGAGTCTGATTTGTGTACCCCATGTTTCATCTCACTTAAAAACTACTTGCTAACAAAATCAGTCAAAAATATCACATCCTAGTTCTGAAAAATTGCTTATGTTCTCATGTTTACCATGTACTTATAAAATAAACTGATTGGAATATAAATATTGTACTTATGGTGTAACCGGAGCCTGAGCCCCACCATCTGGGGCTAAAGCCGAAGTCTGAGCCTCGCCACCAAGGCTGAAGCATGTAACTTAGCATTTGCCCTGCTTGCCATGGGTGGCCCTGCACTTGTGATTCCCCATAACCCACTGTACGAACCCCCAGGGGTTCTGACTCCCAGGTTGATAAATACTGAACTATGAAGGTTTAAGATTAGCAGCCGTGTTAGTCTGTATCCGTAAATAAGACGAGGAATACTTGTGGCACCTTAGAGCAGTGGTGGGGAACCTTTTTTCTGCCAAGGGCCATTTGGACATTTATAATGTCATTCGTGGACCGATCCCCTCTCTCCCCCCCCCCCCCCCGCCGAGGAAGCCCAGGCTGGCAACGGGAGCTGAGACCCCAGCTGGCAAGGGGCCAGCGGGGGAAACCCCAAAGCATGGCAGGCGGAGTGCTTAGTCCTGCACTGCTTTGGGGTTTCCCCCGCTGGCCCATTGCCAGCCGGAGTCATGCAGCCTGCCCCAGTCAGCTCCCGCTATCAGCCTGGGTGTAGGGGGTGATCTTCCTTTACCCCCGCCCAGCCTCCCCCCATCTAACTGCCTTTCCTCCCCCACCCCTGCCTGGCCCGGCCTATCCCATCCCACCGAACCTAACCTCCTCCCCCCTCCCACTCCCAACCCAGCCTCCTGACCCCCATGCCTGACCCGCCCAGCCCAGCCTCCCCCACACCAAACCTCCTTCCCTCCCGCACCCACACCCACGCCTCACCCACCCCATCCAGCCTAGTCTCCTGCCCCCCTCCCCACCCGCCCAGCCTGGCCTCCCCCCCCCACTGCCCCCTTGCCTGCCCCCCAGCCCAGCCTCCCCCCACACACCTCCTTGACCATCGGCTCCCCGCGGCTCCTCCTTTCGCTGCCCAGCTAATGGTGGCCGCGCGGCGCCGGCGGCTCCCCCAGGCGCTTCCCGGCCCCTACCTTCAGCGCAGAGCCGCCCCCGCATGGCAGCCTACGTGCGTCCCTGGCCGGCGGCTCCCCCAGGCGCTTCCCGGCCCTTTCGCCGAGTGCGGAGCCGCCCCCGCCTGGCGGCCCGCACGCATCCCTGGCCGGCAGCTGCGGCGCATCTTCTCCCCACGTCCCAGTGCCTGACTGAGCCCCGGCCCCGCCGCGGGCTGGACGGAATGATTTGGCGGGCCGTATAAGGCCCGCGGGCCGGAGGTTCCCCACCCCTGCCTTAGAGACTAACCAGTTTATTTCAGCATAAGCTTTTGTGGGCTATATCCCACTTCATCGGATGCATACAATGGAACAGAAGTAAGATGTATTTATATACACAGAAAGCAAAACAAAGTTGTACATTACCATACCAATTCTAAGAGGCTGTTTAATTTGGATGGGCCATCATCAGCCCTCGGATCAAAATGTTTGCCAACCCCTGATCTAGACCATTCCTGACAGGTTTGTCTAACCTGCTCTTAAAAATCTCCACTGATAGAGATTCCGCAACCTCCCTACGCAATTTATTCCAGTGTTTAATTACCCTGACAGGACGTTTTTTCTAATGTCCAACCTAAACCACTCTTGCTGCAGTTTAAGCCCCTTGCTTCTTGTCCAATCCTCAGAGACTATTTTTTTTATCCCTCCTTGTAACAACCATTAATGTACTTGAAACTTATGTCCCCTCTCAGTCTTCTCTCATCCAGACTAAACAAACCCAGTGTTTTCAATACTCCCTTGTAGGTCATGTTTTCTAGACCTACAATCACTTTTGTTGCTCTTCTCTGGAGTTCCTCCAATTCCTAAAACGTGGCACCCAGAACTGGATATAATACTCCAGTTGATGCCTAATTAGCATAGAGTAGAGAGGAATCATTATTTCCCATGGCTTGCTTATATCACTCCTGCTAATACATCCCAGAATGATGTTTAATTTTTTTGGAACAGTGTTACACTGCTGACTCATATTTAGCTTGTGATCCACTATGATACACAGATCCTTTTCCTAGGCAGTCATTTCCCATTTTGTATGTGTGCTACTGAGCTACTTTCTAAGTGTAGGTAACAAAGTCCTGTGGCATCTTAAAGACTAACTATAAAGTTTTGAAGCATAAGCTTTCGTGGGCTAATACCCACTTTGTCGGATGCAAGCAGTGGAAGTGTCCAGAGGCAGGTATAGTTCCCCACTCAATATACCCTTCCAGCAGGACTGTGAACCACTGATAATTACTCCCTGGGAATGGTTTTCCAACCAGTTATGCACCCTCCTTATAGCAGCTCCATCTAGGTTGTATTTTCCTAGTTTGTTTGTTTATGAGAAAGTCATGCGAGACAGTATCAAAAGCTTTACTAAAGTCAAGATGTACCACATCTACTGCTTCCCTTCCCCACCATCCACAAGCTTGTTACCCTGTTAAAAAAGGCTATTAGGTTGGTTTGACATGATTTATTCTTGACAAGTTCCTCTCCAGCCTCTCCCCATGCCACCACTCACATCGAGAATATTATTCGTAATCCTGCATGCCAAGGAAATTCCCTCTTCTTTTAATCCCTCCTCAAGAATTGTTTCTAGATATACTTCTTCAATCTTGAACACACATTTGTTATGCAGGTTCAGAGTCTGTTTGGGTAGGTCTACACTGCCTCCCAACCCAGGTAGACAGATTTGTGCTAGCAGACTCATGCTAGCACACTAAAAATAGCGGTATGGATGTTGCGGTGCGGGCGGAGGCTGGTAGAGTGGGGTTGAGCTCTGGTGGTTAGCCCAAGCCTCTGCCAGCACGCCAATGTCCACACAGCTATTTTTAGCATGCCAACATGAGCCTCACTAATTCGAGTCTGGGAGGTGGGTGTACAGAGGTGGGATCACAGCTGAGGAAGAGGTCAAGGAATTTTACTTCAATCCCTGTATAGCACACATTAAAGCCAAGGAGGATTCCAGTGCCTCAGTTCGCAGAAGCACAGTGACTGCTCCCTCCCAACTTCCCTGGGGCTGTGCAGCACCTCAAAGGGGGTGCTGGGCAGGTCACGGCTCAAATCATGAACGTATTGACAGAAGTGTAATAAACCTTTCCAAAAACAACCACAAAACATGTATTTTTTCCTATGGATCGAGAGACATAAAATATCCAGTTAAATGCTCCCAGTAATGTATGATGAGACTATTTTACTGTCAGCTTCTATGGCAGTATTTAAACGTGCTGCATAGAAGTTCACCACTAAATTACTAACTACAATGTGCAGAAGAACACAATAAATAAAACAACCCCATATATACTTGGAGCATGAATGTAACTCCCTTGTGTTGCTGTATGGTCATTATTTAGGCAAGATGTTGCCCCATTTCGAATTTCTTTATTGCATGCCTCTGAACGGCATTAACACAATTCTTTAGAACTGAATCGGTCCAGCTGGGGTTACTAAAAGAAACTTTTGTTTCATCTTTTACATTTTATAGTACAGCACTGTAAAAACTTTTGATACTACAAAGAAAACACTGACTCATCTGGTAGGTACAAGACTTACACCAAGAACTTCACAATTAAACTGTCTAGTGAACACAGGCATTCCATCACATAGTCCAGAGTGCTGCCCATAAAATGTAATCTCACCATTTCTATTTCTCTAGGTAAGATTAAATACATTTAAATTAAAACTGCAAGCTATTTTTGTATAAACCTGGTATTACTAATTTGTTAACTATGACAATTTCACACAGAAACCCTTTTGTTGGAAACTGAATTTCTCATGTAATAATTAGCTGTGGAATATTACCCCAAACAGGTGTCTGTAGCCTGTCAAAGTCAGAACAGGTGATTTAGAATTAGCGTATTAAAAGAACTGTGAATTAGCAAAGCAAAAACGTGTTAATTTCTTGTTCCATCTGTTAATATGAATTCACTGCCAAATATTTTACTTTGTAGAACTCTGCTGGGATTGGCAAGAACATACACTATAAAAAAAAAGTTTAAAGGCCTGAATGTTTAAAAATCATGACATACGTTACTGCAAAAATAACTTTTACATTTGAACAAGATTTTTTTCTTTTGTATCTTTTAGAACTTCATAGTGCAGAGTGTCACAGAATCCAGAAAATTGAGCTAAAACCCTCTTGCAATTAAATGATAGAACTTTAAAACCAAAATCTGAATACGTTACAAGAAAATGCTTTCAAATGGCTTGATTAAAAATGAAGACTCGTGCCTTTACTCTACTTTTACATTAGAGGCATATCCAAATACTTTTACATTCAGGA
Source organism: Sternotherus odoratus (assembly GCA_032164245.1). Taxonomy (NCBI): domain Eukaryota; kingdom Metazoa; phylum Chordata; order Testudines; family Kinosternidae; genus Sternotherus; species Sternotherus odoratus. The sequence goes on from JAVMKO010000011.1 coordinate 45,055,330, forward strand.
TGTGGGCGTTTAAATGCTCAGTTCCTATGTCATCCTGAAGAAAGTCTATAAAACCTGTAGACATCTGAACTATAACGTGTACTTGGAGGAATGGATATGTCATGGGTCTCTTTTATAAGTGGTGGCACAGACTACAAACTATCCATCTTACTCATAGGCCTGAATATTTATGAGGCTATCCACAGAAATATGTATGACAGATTTATTTTTGGAAATAGTCCCCACATTCACACACTTTCCTGTTCTTTCTTCTTTAACTAGAAATAAACATTTCCCCGGTTAACACACACAATATTTGAAACAGAACAGAATATAATCCTTACCATAGAAACTCTTGTGAGGTAACTGAAATTACTGTGGTTTTTTTTTTATGGCAACTATCATATTACTCAGGCACCCTATATCCCTGTTAATATCTAAGAGGCAAGTAGCTTGTATGTCACTGAAAGGCTTTCTATAGGACAGTAAGACAAATACAAACTGATTTTGCAAAAAATAGTACCTGTTTTTTTAAAATTCTAAATTTGGGAGAAGATTATCCCCAGAATCCACTTTTAATTTTGTAGTACAGTATCATCATCAACTATTAATAAATGTCAGATGTAAAAGTATGACCCCTAGTGTATGTAGCTCATGGCTGCAATGCATTGCCTAGTGTATGTAGCTCATGGCTGCAATGCATTGCCTGGGTAAAAGATGCACTTCTCCAGTGGTCCTGTGCTTTGAAGTGCATACCTGAGAGAGTTTGTGCAGTTCTGTCCCACCATCTTAAAATGTCTACACTGTTCCACATAAGCTCTGCTTCTTATCAGTCACCTGGCTATTTGTATATGTTCTCCTTATTAGCAAATTCCTGAGCTGACTGCCTGCTCCTCACACACCAACTTCCGAGTCAGCTTTATGGGCATATCTTCTTCTGCCATCTGGTGTACTCTCCCCAGTCATGTGAGAGACATGGTAGGTGAGGTAATATCTTTTATTGGAACAACTTTGGTTGGTGGAAGGGATAGGCTTTTGATCTCTTACTCAATGCTGTGAAGCTCAAAAGCTTTTCCTTCTATCAACAGAAGTTGGGCTAATAAAAGATATTACCTCACCTACCTTGTTTCTCTTATTCTTCTTAACAGTGTCAATGAGTGGCCTTCAAGAAATCTCCTTAGCAATATCAATGAATGGCCTTCAGCCCATGGCTCCTACCACCACTATGGCCATTGTCTCAGCATCTCATACTCTTCTTTCCACAGAGCTAGAAGAATTTACCCAATCTCGGGCTGCCCATACACTCACCACTAGTGATTTTTTCTGTGAAATTCTCCCCACAGAAAAGATTTCCGGGGCTGCCTAGAAGACACCTACTTCTGAAAGTGAGGAGGCTAGTTCATCTGAGGAAAGATGGGAGCAGGGAGTTGGATGGAAGGAGAGTAAGAAAAGGGAGAGAGGAGAAGAACAATCAAAGTAAGAAAAATAAGGTCCCTCACTGGGTCTATTATTTCCATGAATGGTTTCCTTCATTACTCCTCATTGCAAGGCTGCCTACGTCCTGGAGCACAAGAAGACTCAGAGTAGGGATGGGCCATGGGCGTGACCTGTGAAGTTCAGATAAAGATCCAAACTTACCTAAAGTCAAAGGTGTTTTAGAGCCAGCATTTTGTTTCCAGACCATCTTTGGCTGGGAAGTATGCAGAAAGGTCAGGAGAGGATCGAGTATGTGGGAAAGAAAAAAATGGTGAGTAAGACAGCAGAGTGAAGTTTTGGAATGGTATAGAAACTGCTCAGGTTTCAATAGTCAACCCATTGATGTATTTACTACCAATTATACTGTGTTTAGAATCTAATCCCTACAACAGTCTTTAAGAATCTTTTGTGTAGGTGTTTAGATAGAATATTATCTAGATAAGGTATGCACTAGCCAGCAACTCCTAAGCCCAGCCTCCTGATAGTTGCAATAGCTCTTCCTTATAGGATTCAGTGATTCAGCATTGTTCAACCAATTTGAAATCCACCCCTCACCACTCTACCCTGGTGCAACTAATAAGCTCTTCTGGAGAGAGGAAATGTAAAAGCGACTAAGTGCAGTAAAACAGGTGGACACACACATTCCTTCAGCCTCATAATACTACAGAGAACTCATGCTGCTATTTCCAAGCAGCAGGTCTCGGTTATGACTGAAGGAGTCTTGTGACTTTAGCAGATTTCACAGATTTTATTTTCTGTCACATTAAAAAACAAAGCAAAAAATCCCCATAGAAGCCCATATTGCTGTTTGGCTTTAGCAGAGCCAAACCACCCATATTCCATTACTATAAGTACTTTAAATAAAGCTTAAAGATATGCAGCATATTCTTAACTGCAAAGGATATGATAGGTAGTTTCTTCTCCCTAGTTTTGTGCCACATCCAAGAGATTAATACTTACATGAATCATCTATAATGACTAGCATAATTTGAGGAAGTGAATGAGATTTTCCTGCATTATTTATATTGTGAACTCACAAGAATATGAATAGTGGGTTATGTAAATTCAAATCATGTTTACAGTAGCAAAGTGCATAAAAAGGAAGGCAAGGGTTAAACTGATATTTTCCGAATTGATTCCTTTGTAACCTATTGCTTATTATTTTACTGATGTGTGATATGAGTTACAACCTATGAACTACATATGGGAAACTTCTATGGTTTTCCACATTTGAATGGAAAAATAATTATGTTGCTCACATCTTTCACATACTTAAAATTAATGCATCAGATTCTTTCTCAGAGTGTGGGCCTGGATATCTACCTTTAAGAAATGAAGTCTGCCAAACTTTTAACCTTCTAATCATAAAGATTCTGCATTTTATGCTTGATAATTCATCCTAAATGTCAGATTAGCCTTTAAAATAGAACACATCATAATGTTTAAGAAATACAATGTCATTATGCTGTTATTAGTGGTAAAACTTGTCTAATCTTGATATAGCATCACCTTTAACAAATGCTTTTGGGGGGCAGAAGAACCTAGTGAAAACATAAAACATTTTATGTAGTTTTAAAAATATACAATACATTAAAGTTTAAGTTGACTTATCTGAAGACATATTTTTGGCACGTAAATAAAAAAAGGCAAGAGAAGAACTTGTCAGAAGGAAAATAAAGTATGTAAATTAAATCAAAGGTAAGGCAGCTACACTTTTTGTATAAATAACTGTGTTAACAGATTTTTATGCATATTACAATATATTCAGATGCATTGCTTTTGCAAAAACAAATTCATTGCTTCTCTCCAAAGAATGGATTAAAACAATTTATTTTATAAAATTTGGATAGATAGGATAAGAAATGTAATAGCCATCTATGGAAAATAAATATTAAAATTATTCAAGCTCCATCTACTTTATATTAGTAATGAGATGCACTTCATTCAAATTCCTTTCAATTGAAACAGTGCTGAGAAAGCAAGAACATGATTCTGTAGGAAATGATTTCTAATCTTCATGATAACATACCAATATAATACAATTATTTACAATTGACTAAGAGTTAATTCCAATAGTATAACATCTTTCTTGCAAAAATGTCAGCTTTTATTGATGAAACAAACTAAGAATAAAACATTTTTACTTGTAGACTAACTATGCTGTTTTTCATTCTGTTAACCAAAACAACATTGCAATACTGTAAACAAAAAAACAACATCAAACTGGCTGTGTTTGCATGATTTTATCAAGAATCATAAGCAATGGAGTGAGCATGGGATTTATTTGAAGCATTAAAAATGGCTTGACAGAAAAAAAAATACTGTTTTTTTCTAAAAGACAGATAGTGAAAATGAATCTGTCCTGCAGTCATCACTAGCTATGCTAATTATGACAGTAATGATGTCAGAGACCATGTATATCATTGTAAAGGTAAACATGATGGAGCTGAATAGAAAACTTAGTACACCTGATTTCCAATACACCATCGTTTCTGGTAAATTTGGAAGTATGACATATTAACAAACAGCTAGCATTTAATCTTCCTTATGTGTGAACATTGTACATATGTTGGGTCATTTTTACTGGAGTCAGCCCATTGTTTTATTGCTAACAATCCCCTCCCCTGAGAAGTCATGATTGCACATTTCACCTATGCTATATTCTTAATATTTGTATAAAGAAAAGAGATAACGTTTAATTACTTCTTTGTCACACAATCTTGTGCTAATTCTCAAAGCCTGGCATTTATAAATAAGTTTAAATTGATTAAACATAAAAAAATGCTACTTACAACTAAACAAATATTTGAACCTCTTTTATATAACATTCTATTTTGGATCCTCAAGGGTTCAGTGCTCCAAGATACACACCTCTGAATACTCTTAGAGTCATCATTCAACATTTGGCACTTGTTTCTCTCTTGTGATACACTATGTGTAATCATTTGAACCACTGCAAGATGGAGTTAAATTGCTATGAAATCAGAATAACACTGGTGCAAGTTACTACGAGTCATGAGGCAAGGAAAATCAGGGCCTTCCTCTTTGTAGGGTTAATGGTGTAACTAGACGACTGTAGCTCAATATTCCTATCTTATTTTTAGTGTTTTTAGCTGTCTCTGGACATGCAGCTGTTTGAGGATGAAGAATTAATGTAACTCGTTTCTTATGGCAAAGGAAGGAGAGATTACAGCAGTGTGCCAAGACACAAAAACCACAAGGAGCTGAAGTTCACAACAAAAGCAGCTGCTTCATCCAATCCATTTGGGGTTACCCCACTGAAGGCTTACAACTAATATTAAAATGCATGAACAAGAATGCCCTTATAAACAGAATATAGAAATCCTGCCTTATCTCTTCACATGGGCTAGCCCAGAAAACTTGAACACAGAGACAATACAAGGAAACAGGTGGTTGAAAAAATATCTTACATCCTCCAAAACAGCTGCCCTAGAAGAAATTCAATCTAGGTATCCCCAACAAACTGCCTTTTCATCAAAGAATATTTATATGATATGCACCGTGTACCTATTTAGAACATATATTGTAATGTACATTATAGCACCAACTGGTTCTGTTTGATTGGCATAATCTTGGCACTTAGTAATATTTGTATTTTTTGAAACTGTACTTAATTTGTTTACAACAGTTGCTCACGTTCCATTTGTACAGAAGAGCCGTTGTTCCCAAAGGCTCAAGGATATTACTGTATGTCTCACATTACTCCTAGGAGCACAGCGACCATTAAAATGCCAAAAGAAATAGCAGTAATGAATGGATTGACCTCCCAAGTTTCAACAATCTGAACTATCTGAAGTTCAGGACTCAGAAATGTTTTAGCAGGTTAGAGTCTGTGAGAAAGGATATGTGCAGGTGATGAATGACAGGTTATGCCACTTGGACAATGGAAAAAAATGTTTTACGATACAACTATTTCATGTCATTTTACTACACCATTATAATGTTTGGATTCCCTGAGGGCAAACTTAGAACCTATTTACAGTAGCAACTGAATCCAACTCGTTTGTAACAGCTGAGATCTTCACTGGGCACAAAGAACAATTATTCATCCTAAATGCCATAAAAGAATCGGTAAGTGTGTGGCTTTCCTCGAGAAGTTACTTGCAACAGTAACAGCAAAACAATATGGATTGCAAAACAATCACTTCTCGACAACTCATCCTATTGCTTTCAACATTAGAATCCAGCTCTTTCCAATGTATAGTACTGGACTGAAACACAAAAAATATTAATTACTATATGCCTTGATAAAGCATGATGAATTAAACTTGTATAGATTTAAGGACGGATCCTGTGATATGCTGAGACCCTTCCATTTTAAACTGTGAATGACTCTCTCTCTCTCTCTTTTTCTTTGTATTTGCATGTTTTCTTTTCATCTATTTAGACGTATAAATCTAAATAATAAGTGAAAGGAAAACATTATTATGACAATTTGAACTAATTATTACATACTTCAGTCCAATATTCTTGGCAACTGACTGTTGATACGTAATGCTGGGAAATCAGTATTTAAAATGGAAATGCTAATGCAACTGAGTATTGCTATAACACGAGTGGGGTGGGAAAGGGGTGTTTTAAGGTCAATGATGGAAGTTGGGGGCATTCAGAGGGGAACTCAGAATACTGGACGCATAGTCATTAGTGTCAATTTATATGTCACCAATATGAACTCCTCCCATACTTCTGTGCCCTGTCATGTCTACTGTGGTTGGCTGAAATACTTCTAGCATCTGTCATCTGAGGAAGAAGGGGATGCCAGGACTGTTTGAATGGAGGACTCTGACTGTGGAATTCTCTCCTTTCTTGCAGACTACTAAGTTGCAGCCTTTAGGACTTGGTGACACACCTGTTTGATTTAACGTCGTATCCTGCTGGGAAGTTATTATTGGCAGAGCTGGGAGGCTAGAAATCTGTTCGGATTGTTGGACAAATTATTTGGGCATTTGCTTCAGCTTTTGTTTTTCTATCACGTTGCCTGATAATGAATAATGGGTCAATACACAGAATTCTATAACTATATACGTAGAAAAATCTGTGTATTTGAATAGCAAAATATTAAACTTTTTAAAAATAACTACAGATCACGGAGAGTAACTATTAGCTGCAGAGGTTTCCTTTGTGACACTAATTCCCTATTCCTTTGAATGGGGTTTAATTGTGCTGTCACAATAATCTCACAGTGACACAGTTCATAAAACAATGTAACAATGTTAAGATTAAATAAATGTATGTAACTGTGGTTTATTTAGAACCATATTCCATAGTTTCTATATTTGGGAATCTCAATTATATAGAATTTATTAGTCTGACATATTAACCTCATTTTTATAGTTTCCTCAAAAGCTTCCACATTTAGTATATATATAATTCTTCACAGCACACAATCTATTGACTTCTCTTCAGTGTATTTATGAGTCTTCTCTATTCGATTGAAGATATGGTGTCAGCTTGCAATGTCAAAGTGATTCTGGACTGTGACAGAGTGCTGGGACCTAGCAGGTTAGCCAGCATTCTGGTCATTTAAGCATCAATCAGCTCCCCCAGAGAATAATGACTGGGGATATTCAAGATAATGAACTGATCAGGCTGGATGGGCTCATGAACCAATTAGCCCATCAGCTGAAGGGTATAAGTAAGAAACAGAAAGAAAGCTGAGGAGACAAGACCTGGCCAGTTGAGAGATCTCAAAGAAGGGAGAGCTCAGTTCTTTTCTGAACTTGTGGGAAAGGGCTAATGGTAGAGAAGCACTGTAAGTAATTTGTTGCATGGAATTGTGTTGGTCATGGGAATGTAAATAAATCACATGAACATGCTACTTACTGGACAGATTCTGAAAGGTTCCTGAGGCATTTGAGGAAAGGCCTGCTAACTCATAAATCTGTATTTTCAGGGAAGAGTAGGTGTAGATCTTTGTACTCCTCAAGATCATCCTCTTAGAATCCTTAACCTAAGAGTGAACTTAAATTTGATCTGCCATGCTGTGTCGTTCTGTGAAGTTACGATCTGGGAATTAGGGGTAACTGCATGCATTGTGATCTCACTTTTGACCGAGATCGAGAGTGTGTCCTCTGTGACCAAGGAGCATCTCATGGATTCCATGAGGTCACTGGGCATATTGGAGATATGTAAGCTAATTAGCTGAACAGGCTGTGAGGGCTCATGAACCAATTAGCCCATCAGCTAAGGGGTATAAGAAAGGGACGGGAGATGGGTTGGCTGAGCCCAGTGTGTTGAAAGACCGCAAGAAAGGGAGACCTCTGTTCCTCTCTGGCCCTGTGCTGTTCATTTCATACACATAAATGAGTAGACATGGGAACAGGTGGCTGAGAATGTCTTGGTAGCCTGCTGAAATCTAGCCCATAAAGTCAAATTAATATACTAAAGCAATCTGTATACTAGCTATATTCTGATAAGATAAAGACCAACACAAAAACTCCTTGGAATACTGAACTAAAAGTTTCTATGGCTGTTATAAAAATCTGGTCCTCTTTTAATTTTATTTCACGTACCAGTGACAAGTACACTACTCAACCACTGACAACATTACCTCTATCTGGGAAAATTAAAATTTTATCATTAGGATCAAAGTATGTGAGAGAGTACTGCCATGTATTCATATATATTTTTTAAATCGTTAAATATAAGGAGTGAAATGTTTGAAATCTTTTTATATCCTTGGAACCCACAGGTGTCTGCTGCACCAAAAAGGCAGAGAGTGCCTTACAGAACTGATGGTCACAGAGACATTCCTTATTAATTTCACACTATGCTTGGCAGAAACAGAAATCTGACAAGCATCAGCACAGTGATTGGCAGCACCATGACGGACAATGCAAGTCAAAGCAATTGGCAGCACAGCTATGCACCCTCCCAGAGTCCAGAATTTACTTATAGGCAATGTGAAGTTTTTTTCCCTTCAAATACCTGCCAGCATAAATCATCAAAGGACACCTGAGAGATTGTAAGTCATTGCCCTTGAGTTGTATGTCACCCTTTTATTAGTGAGGATAAGACCTAGACATTTTAGAAAGGCTTATTTGGAATAAGCCTACCAAAGTCTAACTGCTTAGAGAATGATGTAGTCTTGTCTGAAAACAGCACTGGGGCCAGAAACTTGTGAGAAATAAAACCAACTCTTAACACTTACTTTATTTGGGGCCTTGAACAAATGATTTAGGGAGCAAATTTTCAAAAGCGGCCTCTAATTTTTGGAGACGCAAGTACTAAGAACCTTCGAAAACAATTAGGTCTTTGGTGTCTAGTCAGGCACCCCAAAATCGAAACATACAAACTTACAGAGCAGTTGTGAAAATGTGGGCCTGAATGTTGGTTTCTGTTTCTCCACGTGTAAAAGAAGATAGAAATCTTTAATCCTCACAGCAGCCATCTGAGGTAGAATCAGTTAATGTTTCTAATTGCACTTTGAGATGAAAAGCATTATATTAGTCTATGACTGTTTTAAATTATCTCATTTGGCAGAGGCTCTCTCTGTTGTGCCCTACCTCAACATATCCTTATTTCACCAGTTTCTTTCCCTTCTCCTCATCCAGCTAGATCCTTTGCCTTTTACAGTTAATCCTTCTCCTTAATTTCCCATACTTGATCCTCAGCGGTGCTTCCTTCCTCTCTCTTAGGGTACGACTACACTACCCGCCGGATCAGCGGGTAGCGCTTGATGTATCAAGGATCGATTTATTGCGTCTCATCTAGACATGATAAATCAATCCTCGAATTGATGCCTGTACTCCACCTGAGCAGGAGGAGTAAGCGGAGTCAGCAGGGGAGCAGCCCCGGTTGACCCGCCACCCTGTGGATGCCCAGGTAAGTCGAACCAAGATACTTCGACTTCAGCTACGCGAATAGCTGAGAGGGTTCAAAAACCAGCTCTGCTCAGACCTTGTGACAAATGTTTTAATATAGAAGCAGAGAGAGGTCCTTTGGGGGTAAGCAAAAAGGAGAGATGTACTTATCTGAACCAGTCCCAACCTTTCGAAAAAAGATCATATTGGTTTTTCATCTTGTTGATACTGATTTATCTCTAACGATTGACACGTCTTTCTTGCCTGCAATTAAATATACACCATAGCCATTAACACTAGCAACATATTTTGTTTAGGATTTTTGCATCATGCCTATCTCGTGGTATTGGAGGGTGTTTTCATTTAGGGGGCAGGCATTTTGGAGGATGAAGGCATTTTGATCACTGGAAGAAAGGGCCAAATTGGGTTGTTTACCTGAACTGACTAGCTATGCTGGAAACACTGCTTGCTATCGCAGCCTGCCATCTCAACATGCTCAGTTGTTAAGCTACCTAGAGACCAGCAATCTTGAGATGAATGTCATCTAATCCTATTACTCAAACCCCCTGAAGCACCCTGTCCTTTTGCTGTTTTGTTACTGAGTTAGACCCTTATTTGACATGATAGTAGGTCTGAATAAGCCATGTATCCCATTGGCAATTTTTTCTTTCCTTCCACCCTTTTTATATTTTGTTTCCTTGCTTTTTCACACAGAATTGCATACAAAAGAACAAAATCTAGCAAAAAACAAACAAACAAACAAAAAAACCCACCACTACATCGATGTGGCCTCTTTTTAGATGGCTTAAGGAAAATATTTTCAGGAACCCACTTCTGGCCATCATGACTAGCGCTCTGAAAACTAAGCAATTTTAGAATCTCTGTGTGTTCCAACACCTAGGCTCAGCTGGGTGGATAAAGAGTGGCTTTAGCGTTAAATCTGAATATTGTACAGCTTATAAACTCTGCTTCAAACCCAGGCTTTATGCCCCTTAAACTGCTGTAGTGCATGTTGCATTCCACAAAGATTTAAAATTCATCAGACAGACAAAGTGTACATTTAATACTCACAAGAGGGAATATAGAATGCCTTTCAATACATCAAACTCCTAAACCTTTTACATCTTTCATTTTTAAGCTACATGGATTTTGATTTGTACAATTTAAAAAATATTCTGAAGCCTAGTCAATCTAACACTAAAAAGCACTGTTGCACAGTAAGAAATCAAGAAATACAATTCAGCAAACCTGGTATAGTTGGTCCCCAGGGAAGTTTTTTTCCAATTCTGTTTGTCATAGCCCAGATCCATCATGTCATGCTAGCCTAACTTACTACTACTTTTTTTTTTTTTTGCACACTCCAACTATTTTCTGTTAAACTAGTGCTGTCACAAGAAAACATATAAAAATGCTCTTTTGCAAACATATAGTTTGGTCTCTACTGAACTCTCTAGAGCCATGGATTTCTCTCACTGTCTTTATCAGGGGTGAATGTTGACAGATCACTGAACCTTACTGTCAGCAGTGACAGGCTTAAAGCTGTTTTGTGCAAGGTGGATAAAAAACAAAAAGGTTTCTGTGCCTTGCATCTAGAAGGTCCCTGATTCAAGAACAAAGGCTTATGTTCAAAGATGATTAGCTTAAAGGCATTTCAGAGAATAGCAATAGTTAGGTGTCTTGCTAGTGGGTGAAATATGTATTCCCATGAGAACAAAGGCAGCAGCAATTCTTTTCTGCTGAGATGGCAACTTTAATAATTCCATGTATTTATCAATATTGTGTCCAGACCTTAGGGATTTTGCTTTTCAGGTGAAGTTGAAGATAACTGCAATGGTATAGCCTTGAACAATTGTACAAAGACATAACATAGAAAATTGTCCCATAATGTCCAGAGGGAGAAATAGAAGGAAGGGTCCCTTTGGTCCAAATATACATAATGTAGATAAATGTTTCCAAGATTTAGAAGGAGAAAGGTGTGGGTTTTACATGGGCATAACCCTAAGTCCCAGCAACTTTTTCCAAACTGCGAAAGAAAGTCTTAATCTTGTAAATCACCCAGTGTTGTTTATACTGCACAAAGTTAAATCTGAAAAAATTACCGGTAGAATTTGGATGAATCATTAAAAAATATAAATGTACTTTATTGGCTGCTGTCATGGATTTAATTATACATACACATGAGTGTAGATATCATGGTTGACACAGAATGAAACAGGGAGTGTTGCAGAGATAGATAGTAGTACGAAGCCACTGGCAGAGCACACACTCTGCACCTGAGCTAAACTCAGACAGTGCACAGGAGGGCACCATGCAGTCAGTGTAAGCACACAGTACTTTACCATATTCCAAGACATCGGGATGGATTTAATTGTTCCACGCTGATAATCACCAGTGTGAAATAACGAGTAATTTGGTGTTGAGTAGATATAGCTCTTCATGTGCCAGCAGAGGGGACTTTCAGGAGGAAATGTCTTCTAATTAATGATAGTACAGAGCCTTATGAAGTGTGAAGGAATGTGTAGCGTAATCATGATTCCAAAGGGTCTGGTAGCATAGCAATAGGAAGCAATAAAATTTTAAAGCTAACATGCTAGACAGATACAGTACTAGGTAGCTGGAAGAAATCTAAGGTCAGATTTAAATTATTAGGACTCCCTAGAATGATAGGTTGAAATCTTAGAGGGTCATGACAGGCCTTTCTCTTTCAAAATTCAATAAATTGAAAATTACACATTTTGGGAGGGAATTGCATTTTACTGTATTTACTTAATAAAAAAAGACGAGCCGTTGGTGCTGTCTCATTAATAAAAACTTCATGACACTTTAGGGTTTTCCATGATGTCACTTGTCTTAATTCCCTGTCCCCCATCCCTGCGGTGAATGTACAAGTTACTGGTTGGTTGCTGTCCGAAATACCAGTAATGACTGCAAAGTATACTTGCATGAAATGTAGTACATGTTAGTATGAATCTTTAACCAGAATATGAGCTATAAACCTAAATATAAGAAGAATGTTAATACATGTTGTTTAAGATGTAGAGATGTGTTAATTCCTCTCAAATTATGATCATGGAGAATGGTTAAAATGTCAGAAACAAACTTTCATACTGTAGAAAACTGTATGCAGAGCAGTTTATAAATATATCACTTCTCTTTTGACATGTATTTCTCATGGTGCACTAAATTCTGGAACAGGAGAAGACTGGCCATCAGTGCAAAAATAAAATTGTGTCCCCAGATTCTGGCTGGCAGCAGCTGCATGTTTAGCCTATGGGACAAATTATTCCTGCCAAAACCATAACTGTGTTGTCTGATGGGAGAGGCTGTCCATGGGTTATTGCTTAGTGCACTGGTCATACATGGAAACCAATGTGGACCACTATGCCAGATCCCAGAATTCCCTCCATGTTCCTATGTGGGAAGGCTTATTGATGTTTCAGCCTCTCCACATGTGTTTTGGGAGGACCCAAACAGCCAATTTCTAGTCCACTCTCTTTTTGTACAACATGGGGGTTCTGGCATACGCTGATACACAATGTCTACCAGACTGTGACCACATATTTGCAAATTACTGACTTTTTTTGTGATTAAACAAGTATATGGTTCCCGGGGCTTGCTGCCTTTTCTGACGTGATTTTGTGTGAAAGTCATGATGCTGTATTTGGGCCTTGGGAAAAGACTAGGATTACAGGGAAAGGATTTTAATATTTTTTGCAGGATCTACCAGAAGATGACAAGGGAAACAATATAGGCTGCCCAGGTACAAGTGGCTGTGCGCAGCAGAAATCTTATTAAAATGTCAGTATATTCAAAGGGAACTGAGAACAACTCTAGCCAAGTACATTTCTAAGACTGTGAAGCCCTGCTACGCCCTTCCCTATTACAATAGATAGTAAAGGGGACACCGCATCACATACACCAAGCCAACCAAAACCCTGGGTTTCAGAAGTGTTCAAAGGCACTCCAGGAAGATACTACAAGCTGGCAGCTAATGAAATGCAGCGGGAGATGTTCCCAGCCTAAATACCATAAAAGCCAGGTGTGTTATTGTCAGAGGAGAACTGTACCTGTAATGTATAGTTTGTGTATAAGACTTGGTCTCATTCTGCCTCTATCCCTATAACCTCTCAAAATGGTTCCTTATATGAGTTTTCTCTTCTGGGACAGAATTACTGGTTCTTTGCCACCCAGAAATGTGAATGTTCTACTTCTAAAGACCAAAAGTCTTATTTAAAAATTATTTGCCACAAAGTCTTTTCAAATGAAATGTGTGAACAAGGCATCTTTTTGTAATGGCTATTTATCATTGGCATTTAAGTAGGAATGACTGGATACATATAATAAAGAATATAAGGATTGCCAAAAAATTTAGTCATGATTTAGATTAGTAAAAAGCGTATCAGACTCCTGACTAATTCACATCTTTAGGCGTCCTACTTTTCTTCTCTTTTTCTCCCCTCTTTGTATAAAACATTTTTGCTCTGAAAATATTGCTGACACTTTTGATTTACCTGAGCCATTGACTTACACTGGAAAATTTGCATAGCATATTTTAGTGGTATGAACTATTTTAAATGCCCGAAGATAAGTTTTTCATATGGAAAAAAGGCATTTGAAATAATCTAAAAAAATAATAAATTACTCTACATTAGATTAATTTTAGATTAAGGGAAAGCAACAAAGCAAGAAAGAACAAGGTAAGGTCCCCAGTGTGTTTCCTGTCTACATCTATACTGAACACAAAATGGGATCTCCATCCAGAAGACAGAAGACTCTTAAACTTCATAATACTATCCAGCTATACATGCCACCCAAAATAATTACACAGCGGTAAAAGAAATGTACTTATGAGGTCCTATCTCTTCAACTGCTCTGCAGGTCCCAGCACAGAACAGGTGCAAAACACCTCGGAAGTCACCCATTCCACACTGGCCTGGGGTCTGGACAGACAGGAGCAGAGTGGCTTGGACAATAATAAAGAGACTAATATTACACGTAAAACAAGGTTGGGATTCGTCCCAAGAAAAGGATTCCACTGTAAACAGTTCTCATACCTAAAAGATTTCTTACATTCCATTAGTTATTTGTCCTTTGCAGGTGTGCTATGTTATGAACTCAAGGTGTAATATTAGCTCAATAAGTCATTTTTTCCCCACTTAATTTCTAGAAAGAAACTAACTTTCCTCATTCGTCTGGATTATACTGTACTGTGGAATAGACCCATTCTAAAAAAATCACCATATTGGAAAAAAAAAAAAGAACTAATACTATTTCTAGTTAGCACCATAAAAACTAAAGTAATGCAGATCAGGCCTGATCCAAAGCCCATTGCAGTCCATGGGAGTCTAGATTGACTTCAATGGGTTTTGCATCAGGTCCCTGGTCAGTTGCATCTATAGCCAGCAAAGCATATTTACTTTTATGCTGGTAATTGTATTGGCTTGGCTGGGAAGTTCTGATCAATTGTATGCATTGTTAGATTACTTTTTTCTTCCTTGTTTCCTCATGTCTGAATAATGTCCTTTGCAGCTTGTAAGGACAATCAAGTATGATCAGAAGATAAGTCCAATTTCTTTAAATTGGCATTATATTGTTGAGTTGAAAGTAGTTCAGATTGCGCTATTCTACGTTGAGAAGTATTATGTTGATTATTTTTTTCAAATATTATTGATGTAGCTTGAGTATACAAAACATTTATTTATACTCTATTTCATCTGCTTAAATCTTGCCTCTCTGATAACCTTGTAATTTTTGACCATATTGTTGTGAAGGGTCAGGATGTCATATTCCCTTTAGTCAACATTTTAAAAAGCTAATCTGAGTGAGTAATTGCATTCCAGTTTGAAAGATTATTAAAATAATTAGTTTACATGAGTACAGCCATTGTAATCATAACACGTATTCCAAAAGAGTTGGAGGAATAAGATTAACATTGGAGCTGTATGAAATTCGGCAGCTTGAGCATGCAGGGCTGCATGTGAAGAGTAATCTTCAGTTTTGGGTCACATGGGTAGGCATTCATTGAATATGCTCTAACTTTTAGTTCCAACAGACCAAAAAAATCAAAGGGCAACTCAATGAACTATCAAGTTATAACTAGCTTCACATGGAAAACAGGCAAAACCACTGTGTTTTATATAGTTCCTGCCCAAAACCACCATCTGACCCAGGACCTCTCAACATCAGCCCTAGTTTATTTGGCATGTCATTTCAAACTTAGCCCAGATTCACTGAAAAGTTGGCAAAACGCAGCAAACATTAAAGTGAACCTGGCCAACTTCTACATTTCACCTTCTTTTGTTTCACTGTCACAGTGCCACACAGTGACTCTAACAATCAAAAAAAGAAAAGAAAAAAAAGAAAAGAAAAGAGAGAGAAATCAGGTCTGTGTACCAATTCTTTGTTTTGTCTGTCATGTCTGCTAGTTGGTTACATTGGCCAGGTATACACTAATGAGGTAAGTCGAACTAAGTTATACTAGTTAAGTTACATAAGTTACTTAAGTTAATGTAACTTAGATCAATTTACAGTGGTGTCTGCACTGTGCTAGAGACGTTCCTCCATCCACATAGCTTCTGCCTCTCAGAGAGGCGGAATACTGAAGTCAATGGGAAAGCGCTCTCCCAGAGACTTATCATGCCTTCACCAGACCTGCTAAATTGATGCTGCTGCATCGATTGAAGCAGCACTGATTTAGCCGGTAGTAAAGACAAGCCCATAGACAACATATCTGGAAGTCTAATCAAAACGAAAAGGTTAAGAAGTATTAATACTACTACTATACTGGCACCAGTGCACATGATGCTTCACAGAAGCAGATCAGTTCCAACCATAAAATGGATAACTATCCTGCACTGTCTGCATTCTAAGACTGTGTGAAAACGTGTGAACTATGTCCAAGCCAAATTAAACAACATGGTGGTAAAAGTATTATGGCCCTGTCAGTTCTGGGAGTCATTTTCCACTGATCCCTCTCTCAATCTGTCACTCTAACAGCAGTTCAGAGTTCTTCACTTCAGTGGTGCCTGTCATTCTTACTTCTCTCAGAGACCTGTATAGTACTATTATTTATTAGTTGTATAGTTCTAGTGCTGAGAGGGGCCCAACTGAGACTGGGAACCACTGTGCTAGCCACTGTACAAACACCTAGTGAGGCAGCCCCTGAACTTAGACAAGATGGCTAAATTATAGGAGAGGAAACAGAGACACAGAAAGGTGAAATTACTTTCCCAAGGTCACAATGCAAGTCAGAGAACTCACAGAAGAACTCAAGTCTCCTAAGTTTCAGTCCCAACTGCCACCTGGGCAATGAATGAGGAAGCTAAAGTAACTGACGATTGGGCATCACTTAGCATGACTACCATACTACCTGCTATCCCCTTTAGAGTAGGTTCCAACAATGGCTGTTCCCGGTAGTAATATGAATTCTAATTTCATTGCTATTGAAATTCATTGCTAATTTCATTGCTACTGCTATTGCAGTAAAGATTTGCATGGAAATATACATTTAGAAATGAACAGACAGAAAACAGACCGTTCCTTGTCCTTATGAGTTTGCTTCTGTCTGTCACAGTCTCATATTAAACAACAACAATATAAATTAACTCCATTCCACACTCCCAATTCCTTGCTACCCGATATTTGTTGCCATGTGGCTGTTAAACATTGACTTGTTAACAATGTGTACCAAACTGGAATAAATATTGTTTTTCTTTAAATGTACAGCATTAATCAGAACCAGGTCATATTGTTTTTAGTGGCAGGACACATTCCAGGGTAACATGCAAGAGATATTTAGGGGTGAGAAGCATTTTATGTATATCAGCTACTTGCTATCAGACTGATTCTGAAATAGGTGGGAAATTAAAAACAAAATGAACTGCAATATGTCATCATATTGAAAACATATAAAACACACATTTTGCCAGCTTCTCAAATTATTTTGTGGGAGTTTTACACTTCACTACTAATGTTAAAGATTGGAGAAGATATAAATAAATTTAGAGCAATGAGTACCGGCCTGTTCAAAATTAAACATTATTACAGCAAGGAACAGAAGGACTTTGTGCTGCAGAATAGTGATCTTACAGTGTACATCTGGAGCATTCTGTCTAAACCCTGATGTGCTGTTCAGGTTGAGGACATCAGATGTCATTAGTCAGAAAAAAAAGTGTTACTGGGAAGAAATTGTAATGTGTGCCTAAGCACACAAAATGGTCATAAATAAGGCAATGCACCATTTGTAGATGTGTTAGTCAATTATTCTTTATTTGTAGCCCCAAGGCTTCTGAACATTCGTTCTCCTTCCCTGCACCTGGCCCTGACTACAAAATAGTCAGGGTGGAGTTCTTCAAATTCCCAATGCTTTCATTTTTGGAAGCACTGTCATTTCAGCCACCACCAAAACACTGACCCCTTTCCCAACTCCTTACTAGACAATGGCAAATTAAACACACACAGTCTCACCAGGACGACAGGAAAGCAGATATCATTCTGTGTATTGTGAATGTTCACATCTTCCCACAAACTTGTTAATTAGGTCAAGGGTGAAAGTACCATTTTGGTCAGTGAATACTGCCTTCTGCAGCAAAACTGGCCAAATGCAGCAAAATCAGCGCTCACAAACATCAATCTGAATTCCACTTCAAGTATGTGCTTACTCGTTTTCATTCATTATGCACAAATGGGGTGTTGTGGACATTAATGTTTGGGGAATGATTGTTCTTCATTCAACAATCCAACAACAAACAAGGGATTTATACGTGAACAAGAGTATACCTATTCTTTTTTTTCCCCTATCCACTATTCTCCTATTTAAAATGTTTTAATCCTCCAATCAGGGTCTGGAAAAGAACCATCTCTGATGTAGGTATCCAACCACAGATCATGCCTCATAGATAACTGATGAGAATAGTTTTCAAAAAAGACCCATTATTTGAAATTCATTCGTCTCAAATGACTAAATAAAGCAAATATAGTCATAAAAATCAAAGTCTAGTCACATACAAATAACAAAGAGCAAAAAGGACCTAAGAAGTCAGATAATTTATTTGTAATAAATAGTTTTATTGGTTCTGTTCTAAAGTTTATGTGAGAATACTGCAGATTTTAAAAAGTTATATATTTACCAAAGAGATCTTCAATGGAAAATCTGTAGGATAGTAAAATGTGCACTGATCTTTTCTGACATTTACAAAAGTCATTAATTAATATGATTAAGCAAATTAGACTGAGCCAAAGTCTGACTGATTTTAAGAGCATGCTGCAAGAGCCACCTGTTTGCTAGAGAGATTAGATCCTCTGGTGATGGGAGTGAGAGAAACAGAAATAAAGATAAAAGAAAGAGATTGTGCTGTATACTGTTTCGTACAACGTCCATCAGCACAGCATCCAAAGTCCTCTAGATAATATAGTGGTCCACCTTACTTGTTAACTGAAAGAAAAGCCCCTATCCATTACACAAAAGGAATATTTCCTTTAGTTGTTCATATTAAATGGCCTAGACACACACATGAAAAATTCTGATTCCACCCAGCTGAGGTACTTATCACCACAGTATCTAAGCACCTCACAATATTTAATTCTTTTTATAGTCGCAACACCTCTGTAAGGGAGAGAAGTACAATTATACCCATTTTACAGAGGGAGAACTGAGGCAAAGAGAGATTAAGTGACTTGCCCAATGTCTCAGAGGAAGTCTGGGTCAGAGGCAGGAACCAAACCAGGTCTCTGCACTCTAATCACTGGACCATCCTTCCTCATGTAGACCAGGCTTCTTCTCCTGGAGGACAGTGGTGTGCACATATGTAGATACATACACATACACTCATACACACTTTCATTGAACTATTGTTGACTGACTCTTTACTTGCCTGTTAGGGATTGCTCCATCAAACCTTTGGTCTGTGGGTAGCCACATTTTTGCTGGGGTGTTCTGTGGCATTCATCTTAGGTCATCTCTCCTCCCTTTAAAAAAGTGGTTGGATACTTCTCTGAGGGTCTTTACTTTTACTTTGTTATTACTATTATTATTGATTTGTATTACCACAGACAAGGATTCCTTTGTGCTAGGTGCTATACTAAAAAGAGAACTCCGGCCCAAAAGAGCTCAAGCAATCAATTTGTAAGACAAGTGCAAAGTACTACACTTAGGAGGGAAAAATGCAATGGACAACTATAAAACGGGGAATAATAGGCTAGGTAACAGTATTTCTGAAAAGGATGTAGGGGTAAATTGGAGATTCCAGAGGAGAGCAACAAATCTGACCTATGAGAAAAGATTAAGAAAACTGGGCATTCTTACTCTTGAGGGGGAAAAAAAACAGGACACCTGATAGTCTTCAGATACATTAAGGGCTGCTATAAAGAAAACGGTGATCAATTGTTCTCCATGTCCACTGAAGGAGATGTCCAACAAGCAAGGGAGATTTATGTAATTCCCCTTTACACAAAGGTACCCACGGTCTGAGTACCCATTTTATGTGCAATCAGGAATCAGGGAGATCTCACATCTTTGGACAGTTCCAAAGATTCTGTCTCTTAGGCTCATTTCCTGGTGCTGCTGGTAGGTGCCCAACTCCTCCGGGTGTTCTAGAGAATAAAGCTACTTGGTAATATAATCCCAATGAAACAAGGGGATAACCACACTAGGCTAGCTGCTATGTCACTTGAACTCACAAATAATTCAAACTCACACAAACAAACAAATTAAAATGATAACATAAAACATATGTAAGGATTTGATTAAGGAGAAATTAACAATAGGTAAAAATATGAAATGGTTAAAATAATCAGAGACATTAATAATGCTTTTCAGCATACAAGGTACTGTGACCACACTCTCCCCTCAATGTTCCTAAACAAAAGTGTCTCCCTTCTCTGTTCTGTCTGTCCCCCATGTCCCAGGTACCTGGGTGGCATATGTGAATACACCTTGCAGTCCTGTAAGGAGCTGCTGTTAGAAACTCATTATACTGGGACTTGGCAGTGCAGGTCTTGATGACCCAGGTAGGGGGAAAGCTCTTTTGCAGATATATGGTGCCTTACTGGTGTAAGATTAAACCCTAACCACCCATCTAACTATAATACAGGGTACTCAGGTTCCTTTTGTGGTTGAGGTCAGGAGATCGAAGTAGGCAAATGGGTCTTCCCTGGGGATCACTGGAGAAGGACTAACTGCCTGCCCCTTTTTGGAACCACACGGATGGTCTTTTAAACCTGGAACCATCAGGTTCAATTGTAGGCAGGTTGGGTCTCTGGATCCAAAACCTTGGATCTGACGTGGGCTGCTGCAAGGCAAGCAGGCTGTAGGGGGTGGCAAAAGAGACAGGCTGTCTCCTCCTGTTGTCGGCAATCTGGTAGCAGGAGGAACAGATTGTCCCCTCCTGCAGGCCGAGGTTACAGACTGAGCCTGGAAGTGCTATGCTGGCAGGCTGCAAAGAGAGGAGATCTTCCCTCCCTCCCTCCTGCTTCTAGTGAAGTCAACAATGCAGGACACTGTGGTGGACACCATGACGTCCAAAAGTTACATCTCTTCTCTTGGGGTACAGCCCACTTGCTAAGGGAGGTGAGGGGCTATATTTAGGATAGATATTAGGGAAAACTTTCAAACTATAAGGGTAATTAAGCTCTGGAATAGGTTTCGAAGGAAGGCTTTAGAATTCACCTCATCGGAGGTTTTGAAGAACAGGTCTAACAAACACCTGTTAGGGATTGTCCAGATTTACATGGTCCTTAATCAGTGCAGGGTTAATGATTTCTCCATTCCCTTCCAGACCTTCATTTCTATGATCATATGAATCTAAATACAAGACAGTAGACAACAGATGGATAGAGACAGGGAAACTGTGCGAGAGGCATGATGATGGTCTTGTCCACAGTGATCAAGAAAGGAAGGGGGACGAGGGCTCACATGGAAAGATTGAATACCTATGCTTTAGCCATGTTAAGCTTCAGTTTATGGCTGCCCATTGACAAAGACAGGCCGAGATTTTAGTTTGGAGAGAAGGTGACATGTCTGGAATAGGGAGGTAGATTAGTGAGTCGTCAGCATAGAGAGTGTAGTTGAATTTTTATTTGCAGATGAGATTACCCAGAGATAAAATATAGAGGGAGAAGAGAAGGGGACCCAGGACACAGCCTATTGAACCCCCAAATAATGTTGGAGAAAGACCCTCCAGAATACACCTGGAATTAATTATTAGAAAGGTAGGAGAAGAACCAGGGAAGGAGAGAATCATGGAAACCAAGGGAGGGTAAGATTTCAAGAGAAGCATAGCTGATAATGTTAAAGGCAGCTGACAGGTCAAGGAGAATGAGGATGAAGCTTTGGTTCTGAGCTTTATGCCACTATATAGGTTTCAACCGCTTTTTAATGGCAGAACTTTGGTTCTTTAGTATTTGAGAGTATCTTCATATAATATGAATCTTAAGATGTATAGGTATGTGTTCAGTGCCTCAAGTGCTTTGGCAGAAGGCGGAGCAGTACTTTATCAATTCGATTTTTGAGAATAACATCATAACACACCGGAAAGTGATATTTTTCCCCAAAATACAGTGTTTGCAAAGAGAAAGTATGTAGCTATAAAACTGATTTCTCTGAAAAGAAGTTCTTAAATATAAAATTTAGTAAGTGGACACTAAGGTAAAATTGTAGGCATATCACTATATATTTCCAGAAACACTTTCAAACCTATTCTCAACCCTGTTGCTCACAAAACACTTTTAACTTCAGATGTTAACAGAACAATACATTAAACATTCATAAATTGCTATTTGAAAGTTCTGTCACAAACAAACCTTGACAAACAAACAGATCACGCATTGTCTGTGCTATTTGTGAACTAGTGGATCCAATGGTTCACTTACTTTACAACCTGCTTTGGAATAATTTGGCACATCTCTAATTTTAACAAGCTTCAGTGGGATTAGATATAATGCAAACTTTGTTTACATCAATTAACACAGAGAGAAGTACAAACAAACTTGTTAACTGCATTTATCAACAAAAAATAGCAAAATGAGAATTAGTCCAAACTAAGGTAGTGTATAACTAACTCAAATTGCTACAGTTATCTTTTAGAAAAACCCCAAACTTCATTTAAAATAGGTAGATGTGTATTTTTAAGTATGCAGCAATATTTAAATTCACACTTGCAGTATGTCTATATTATCAGCTCCAAACCGAATGCTGCTGTACATTACATTGCCTGTAAACACACTGCTAGACAGAAAAAAAAATTATTATGCAGAGGTAACAAAGAGTCCTGTGGCACCTTAAAGACTAACTAAAATTATGCACAAATTTACAATCATCGTGTGTAAATTATTAGTCCCATTTCTAAATCACTCGCCTTGACTGACTTTTACAACTTTCTACAATTGTGGTACAACTGGAGACAGAACATAGGTCATTTCAACCCCAATCTAGTAAATTAATCGTATAATCACCCTGTCTCCACAGAGAGGAGCTAAACTGGATACATACAGGAGTCCTAATCCAATGTTTAAGAAAGGGAAAGGGAATAAAACTAGGTGAAATTAAGTCAGAGATTGAAAAGTGGGGCAGAAGTGAGAACCTCATATGGTCTAATGTACTTCTACAAGAAGTTCAATTCTTTATCTGTTATATATCTTGCACTCTCTGTTACTTAATAGTGGAGATGCCACAGTCTACTATGTATGTAATATTTTAACTAATATAGGATCAAACTGTATATTATTGCTTTCTTAAATCGCACAGAGATAACTAGATGAAAGCAAACATTTTGTTTCCCTTTTAGGTTGTGGGTTGCTATTTTACTCACTCAACATTGGAGGAGGGGGGTAATCTTGTGGTTTCCCCCATCTTTCCATTTGTTAAACCGGGAATTTGCTGGGCAATGTTTTTAGTTATGTTTTGTGAGGCGCTAAGAGGCCCGCAGACCTGGGCACTTTATAAATACATTTTTACTATTCTATTATTATGCCATTTTGAAGCAAAAGCAACATTATGAAATAACAGAGTCATGCTGTTTGAACGTAGCATTGTTAGTGAATCCACTGGCAAGTTATCCAAGGCAGTTAATATTGTGTTTCTTGGTATTGCGATACTGTGACTTCCTCTTCCTAATGTGATGGAATTAATTCATACTCCTACAACCTGATAACAAGGTTATTACTATGCTAACAATGGCAAAAGGTGGCTCAAGTGGAACAGTCTGGCACCGTTGAACATTTCAGATCAAAGGTCTATTGAACTGAAACAACAAATAGAATCAATTTCTTGAACTGTGTCTGTATTTCCAAACTTGGAACATTAGACCACAGAATGTGGCTTAATGAAATACAGATGAGTGGTGCCATGGAACAGCCAGTCCTACTGCAACAATGAAAATTAATGTAGCACTCTCCTGGCTGGGGAAACAAATCAGTTATTGAAGACAGCTTTGCATTTTAACACTTTGGTCTTTGAGGATAGTCAGGGCTGAGATAACTTACTTAGTCACAGCTAACTAAGGAGAATTGGGAGCAACTCAGGAAAATATGTAGTTAACTAAAAACTGAACGAGCCTTACCAATCTTAGTGATTTTTCACCCTGAACTCCATTGGTTCCTTGCACAAGTCCAGTTCTCTGCTTTTATTCATTTAAATAGTGTTGCCTACAGAACAGCAAGGAAACAGTCTCCAATCCACAGGACTTGATTGGCTATAACAGGTATGTAAACTATACATCCCTGGGCACTCTTGCAGGTAACAGCAGGGATGTTAAGTGAATTAATTTAATAAATAACAGAAAAGCCTGAAACTCATCCCAAAGGCAATTTTTTTGTACAGTTCTGATCCACTCAGGTAAGTTTTATACATCCAATGAGAGAGCTGCGATCTTTTCAAAAAGGGAGGGGAGCAAAGAGAGGTACTGGTAGAAAAAGCGGCATCGAAGGAATAAAGAAATGAATTTAACAGGGCCAGAATGTACAGAACAGTTTTAGTATTGTTGTTATTATATATAGTATTGTTGTTATTATAGTATTATTTTATTTTTAAAGAGAGGATCAAGGAGTGATAGTACTGACAGGAAGGGAGCTTGGATTTTGTGACCTAGAAGGAACACAGCATATCTATATTGGGAAGAAAATAAGTAGATAGAGATTGTAAGGACAGGTACAACATTAAAAGGAAATGATGCAATTGTAGCTGAGGTTGCCCAGGCCAACAACAGAGTTTGAACCCAGCACCTTCACCACTAAGGCCTGATCCAGCAGAGGATCTAATCACATGTTTAACTTTAAGCATGCACATAATCTTATTGAAATCAAGTGCTTAAAGTCAAGCATAAGTGTAGGGTCCTTTGCTAGATCAGGGTCTAAACCAGGGGTCTCAAACTCAAATGACCACGAGGGCTGCATGAGGACTAGCACATTAGCCCGAGGGCCAGATCACTGACACCCTGCTCCCGGCCCCACACCCACTCCTACCGTAAGGCCCCACCCCTGTTCCACCTCTTCCCACCCCTTTCCTGTCCCCATTCCAACCCCTTCTCAGAAGACACAGGCCAACTGACTCAGGCTAAAATAGCCAAAGCCCAAATGTGTGCCCTGCAGTTTGGAGCCCTATAGCCCCAACCTGTCGAGCCCAAGTCAGCTGACCTGGCTCAGCCACAGCTGTGCCCTGGGCTGTGGACTGCACTGAAGATGTATCTTTTGGATTTGTTCACATTGCATAGTGAGCCTGGGTTCAGGTTTGAGCCCAGCTTCTCCTTCTGTCCACACACAAATCAGTTTGATGTGGGTCAGTGAGCACTCAGGACCTAGGACCCTGCTGGAGCAACGTTTGAGCCTGCTGGGGGAGTGGGACAGGTCCAAGTCTTCTCATTGTGCACTGCGGATGCAGCTCTGCTGCAGACCAGACTCACAAGATCTGCATAGTGCAATATGATACATTAGCATGCATAATACACCCAGGTCCTACAATCGTAAGTCCGTATTCACAGTACAGTGCAGACACTCAAGCATGTGCTTGGAAACATTGAATCAATAAGCCCCAAGTCCCACAGACCCAGGTTTACAGTGCAGTGTAGACATACTCCTAGATGTCAGCCCCCATTGATTAACATCCTACTAGGTCTTTTGACTCCATGTCTTGCTTTACACAAGCGAACACTTTAAATGAAAATGAGAACAAGTTCCCTAGGTACATTCCTAATAAAACTTTTAAGAAACATTTAAAAGTATCATGCCTCTTTTCAATCACCACTCCACATACAACTCCATTAATTAACTAGTTTAGAAGCAATTAAAAGACTTATTTAAAACTTGTGTTATTGGCAGCTGTTTATTCATTGACCCCACAGAACTAAGGCAGTAAATGTCTAATTTGTTTGTTGTGTTACCAATAACTCAGCATTTTAAAGACAAAGGAGACAGAATGCAACTCCATGTAACATGGAAATGCCTTAAAACACAAAAGCTAGTGTCTCCAAGCATAGAAATAGAACATTTATGTAGATAGGGCAACACAAATAATCTATTTAACCTAATCTTTTAATTACAGGAAACATCTCCTAGCAAGACATACAAGAGCAATGAAATGACCCACAGCTAGAAATCAAGATGATATATTTGTGCATGTGAAAGTAACGCTAGCAGAATTCATAAAAGATAATCTCCTTGAGCATT
The DNA here is from genome assembly GCA_032164245.1 of Sternotherus odoratus. NCBI lineage: Eukaryota > Metazoa > Chordata > Testudines > Kinosternidae > Sternotherus > Sternotherus odoratus. Next base: position 45,081,264 of record JAVMKO010000011.1, read on the forward strand.
ATTATCTTTCCATCAGGACATGTTGTCATCACACAGCAAACAAGAGAAAAATGCTTTTAAAAATGTTATTAAATACAAAAGTGTAAAGTACAGAATAATGAAAAATGGAGCAAGAGTAGAGACAGGCAAGATTAGAATGAAAGACCCAGGTAGGAACAAAATCTCATTTGAATGGAAAAAGCAGCATCTTGAAAAAGCTGGAGTGAAAATTAGGGCCCAATTCTGATACTTTGAGATAATGAATAGCATCTTACTCTGAAAGAAGTTCCATTAATTTGAATGGTATTATTTGCTCAGTTAGGTACTATTGAGCATGGCAAGGAGGTCAGAATTCGTCCTTATGTGGGGAGTTTGCAAATCTCCTCCCACTTCTTTTAGTGATTCTAAGGATAACTGGCAGAAACTCCTGAAGGATCCTGGCAATGCCACTTACTGCAGTGGAGAATTAGCATCTTATGGAGAACCCCTGAGAAAGTATTACTCCCTCAAATCTGGAAAAGTGCTGGGGACTGGGAGAGAGATGTGCTGAAGAGAGTAGTACTACTGCTAATAGTAGTTATAAAAGAGTCAAAATATCAAGAGATGGGAAAATTGAGCCTTAAAAAAAAATCTCTTACCCTCCTTTCTCTGTGTTCCCCTTTCCCATCTCTGATAATTCTGACACTCTTCTCTGATCCTTTCCCTTACTGCAACTAACTTATTATCCATATATTTGAAGAAAAAATTGGCTTCCATCTCTTTGATCCACTATTATTTCACTGCATTCTTTCTATGACCTGCACGCAATTCCTCACTCTTTCTTGTTTCTTGTTTACATTCTACTTTACCATCTTCCTCTATGGTTTTTTTTCTACAACCAATAAAGCCTAATGTCCATTCTATGTTATTGTCCAATACATGCAACTTATTAACACTTATTCCTTAGTTTGCAACATCATGCTAAGTACCATATTTGTTTCCAAAAACCAAGGGATAAGGAAAACAACTACACAAGGTCAAAAGTACAGTCTTTTCTTTTCTCCCACTCACATCCTTATATAAACCTCACTGTCGTTCTTTTCCAACAGAGGACTTGTTTTTTCCAAACCTGGGAATTCCCATCAGTTTACCTGTTTGACAGAATTTTCCTGCCTTTTCTCAGAAGGTGCGAATTTTTCAAATGCCAGTAACATACCACTACAGAATTTCCCATAAGTAGGTCGTAACAGCAGTTTGGATAGTTGGGACTGTGGTTCAACAGCCATATTTCCACAAAAGCCAACTCCCTTGAAAAGAGCAAAATCGGAACTGAGAATTGCCATCTTGTGAGTCAAGACAAAACTATGACCCAAGCACATGAAAACATTCAAAAAATTCTTTCTACATGCTGCAGAATTGCTAGACGTCTTGGAGACGACCTGTTGATTCTGTTAGCATACACAATATCCTGTAAGTTCAGCTTGTGAATACAATCTTTGAAAATATGATCCCAAATCATTTCAAAAATGCGGGGATAAACTTCCAGCTTCACTACGGCCCCTTTCCGCCATGTCAGCTGTACACAGACTATAAAGGGAGTAAACAAGGAACACTCCTAGGACAGGGGTACCTAGGCCGGTATATGTTGTCCTACACTGCCCTTAAGGAGGATGCTTCCCCACTCGGTAGACAGACATGCACTAGCTATGCTCGAGCTGTACGCTAAAAAAGCTGAGTGTCTGCAGCAGCCTGGGGAGTGGCTTGGGCTAGCTACCCAACGTTGGACCCCGGGTGTCATGCAAGTTGGGACTGCGGTGGCTAGCCTGAGACACTTCCTGTATCCTCTTGAGCAGAGCTAGCATACGTCTGCCTACATGCACCGGAAAGCAGGCTCCCAGCTGCTATGTAGACCCTTAGAATGAAGGCATAGTAGGCCAGGGCTAAAGTGAGTGCCAGGAGGGGCATACCCCAAATGGGAGGGAGAAGTGGCCAGAGCACTCTGGTAATTCTGAGCTAAGACGCGGCCCTTGATAAATGTGAGGAGGCTGCTGTACAATGGCCCAAGAACAAACCCAGACTCTGTGATGGCTCAATATCAGGTTTGTCATGTCCCTACTCTTCTCAGGACTCTCAGCACAGAGCCTGGCCCGTAGAATGTGCCTCACCCAGAAAGACTGGGAAACATTTATCTGAATAAAGTATATCTTTTTCTACATATTCATTTACATAAAAACTCTTCTCTGCCTTTAATCAACCTAGACAGACTATAAGACCCTTTCTCGGGGAAGTATATGTGCTGCACAATATTGAAATAGACTATCTTCAGGTCTGTCTTCAGCTGGTGTAAATCAAAATAACTCAATGGACCTAATGGAGTTAAGCCAAATTACACTAGCTGAGGAGATACTCCCTACTGTCTACCACACTTCACTGCACAACATACAGAAATGCAAATGTGGACTATGCAGAAGAGGATACCTCAATGCAAAATGAAACATAAAAGTAAGTTACAATATAAACCCACTCTTAATTGATTTAATACCTGCTAATACACAGTGCTAAATTAGATCGAGCCACACCTCTCTAGGATGTTCTAGGACACTTGCTTTGTTGCTCCTCTTAGCCTACCAACCATGAACTATGGCATTGTTCTTAAACATGAAAAAATCAATGGAGGACTCAATACAATCTACTATAGAATAGCAGATGTATTTGTGCAAGTTATTCATGGCCTTTTAAGGCATTAAGAGTGGCTGAGGCATGAGTATGTATTTGTTTATTTGAGTTGGGAGTCCTGAAGTATGATGAGTCACCTTTGAGTCTGCCTCAGCCTGAGTTACCTCTGAGCCTGAGCCTGCTTAAGCCTGATGAGTTATCCCTGAGCCAGAAAATCTAATGAGTCCTCAGAGGCAATTATTTGCAGGTCATGGGATAGGCCCCACACCAAACCACCAGGGTTTGGACAATCCACAGGAGAGGACCAAGGTCTCCTAAGGGAAGCTGTCTTTCCAATTTGTTCACTGTCGGTACCTGGCTGGGAACATTTCCATTGCCAATAATTTCAACAGACTGCCATTGCTCCGTCTCCTACCATACCTACCAGCACCTTTGCCACAGAAGGGGCAGATCTCCTTGCAGAGCCCCTGCTGCACAACCCTCAACTTGGTGTGCTGATGGCAGAGCGCTCCTTAGTGCGCCAGAGGCTGGCCCAGGCAGGAACCAATAGAATCAGAGACCTCCTGGTCTGTGACTGTGCGGGACTGGGTGGATCCCCTGCCACTTGGCCAGTGCACAGGACTCTCTACCCGTCATACCTTCCAGCATGTACTCCAGGAGGCGAGGACAACCTTACTGCCTGCTTCTCGGGCCTTCCTTGAACAGGTTCTTCAGGAGGGTGCTTCCTGCCTGCCCTTCATCCTTGGCCCTCTGGACCTCTTCATCAGGTCCTGCCATGTGAGGCTCCTCCTCCCCATCCTTTCCCCTGTATAACCTGAGAAATCTGCATGACCTGCAGGCAGTTCATTTCTGAACTGCACCAAGGACACATCTGTACATGCTCAAGCTCCATACTTTTCATTTCCTCACCCTCATGTCCCACCCTGACAACAAGCAGCGGGACCTTCTGCCATCTGAGGATGGTGAGGAATTCCAGTGGGCCAGTCTGTGTTCCACCTTGGTCCCACAGCCCACTGGGGATATCAGTTGGTGGCTCCTTCATGCAGCCGTGAGCATGGACATGTACCTAGCATGGCTGACACCCAACCCCTCCACCTGCCCTTTTTACAGAATGAAAGGGACCCTGGCACACATTTATCTCAAGTGATAGGTTCCACACCATACATGGCCTCTTTTCTGGCTACTTCAGAACCTTCTCCTAAGGTTCTGGCTGCACTTTTCCCAATACCTCCTGGTTTAGGCACCCTATCCATGATCCCATGAAGTTGTGAGACTTCCTTGTAAATCCTCTCCTGGCACTGGCCAAAGTGGCCAGCCGTCATACTCCGAGGAAGATGTTGAACTGGGAGGTTCTCTGTGACTGTGGAACCTATTTCTGTTCCTCCCTCCAATCATGCATCTGGGAAGAGTTCCTCTGGCCTATGTTTCCCTAGAGAAGCAGTTGTGCTGTGGTACTGTGTGGGGTTCTCTGCTTGGTGTCCTCCTCTGGTTTCCTATGTATGATCCTGTGACCCTCATACTGGTTCCTGCTTTTTTATAATTTGTTGTCCCCCAATCTCATTTGAACTCTCGGCTCAGTAGCTTCTCCACATAGGCTGGTGGAGGGGCCTTCAGACACAGGCGGGCTTGCACCCACCTGCTACCGGAACTGAATAGGTGCTCCAGACAAGCACCTATTCCAGTCTGCACCTGCTCCTGTCTCCACCTGCCACCTGGCAATTCTGACACGAGATCTGTGGCAAAATAGTTTATTTCCGACCATTCAAGTGACAAGTTAAACATTTTTCTGCTCTTCAAGGAGCTATACAATATTAAGTCACTTCCAACACTGCCTCTCTTAGATGACATGCTCCCTAGAATATTGAAGCTCCATCTCCACCTCATGGTAAATTTATACAGATAGCAAGAAGGAGGATTATTGTCTCTTATTGCACAGAATCTAAGAATGAGCTAGCTGCCCCCTGCATGCATAAAGAATGCCTGGTCCCTGTCCTGAAGAACTGCCAATCTAAGTCATAAACCTGCAGATTATGGTCTCTGTGACACTACACGAATACTAGAAGTTAATTATGAATTGGTAAATAAAGTTGTTTTCAGGATAGGGGTTTAAGAATAAAAAGGTCAGACAAGGGATAGGCTGATTAAGAGGTATGGGGGCCACATTGATAAAATCATCTAGTAATTTAAGTTGTTGTTGCATATGTATATCATGGCGACTTCACACTTTTGTAAACATTTTTTGGTGTTAACTAAATTAAAAAGAGATGCTAATGTATACTGCACTTTTTGATAGATGAGATAAGAGAAGGAGGGGGAGAGGGCATATCCCTTCTTTGGAACAACTTGTGAAGGAAAATGTCTGCTCATGATTCCTCCTAATCTGCATCAAAAGAAAAGCATCTACTCCTGTGTCCACACTGCATTTAACAGTGTCCTTGTACCAGCAGTTTTCTTACAGCTCCTTTTTTATCAACAAATTAATATTATAATTTATTTACTCTCATTTACTTCATTGTATAATAGATATCAAAAGGCTTCTACTGGGGTTCTAGACCACTAGGTCATTAGTTAAAAATACAATCACATCAGAAAATTAAAGCAGCTGCTGTTCACTCCAAAACAGAAAAATAACAGACAAGAAATAGAATCCAGACTCAGTCAATATCTCCATTCACATGTAGCCCAGGCTGGCTTGACGTGGCACTCTGTCTCCCTCTAGTGGTGGCTAGACAAGCTTGGGATTGTTGAACCTACTACAGCCTTGGGTAAGAGACACGTCTTTTAGTTAATGCAGTAGAGGCTCAGATCTTTAGTGCTAGAAGTCCCAGCTTTGATCTCTGCTACTGATGTCCCTATGTGGTTCAGCTTTACACACAAATCCAAACCTATAAGAAGCCCCTTTCCCCCTACAATAGCCAAGGTAAGTGAGCTGGTTTTCATGTGCATCTTTAAGATCAAGAAACTCAGGGAGCTGGCTCCATAATTGAGGACCCCATATGGAAAGTGTCTCGCTGGCAGCTCCAGCTTGTTTTATGCCAAGTAAGACTCTAGTTCAAGCACTTCTGCTGACTACAGTTGTTGCATTATCACACCACACAAGGCTCTGCAATCCATTAGTGGTCTGTGAATCACAATTTGAAAACTATGGCTCTACATGGAATGGAGAGGTGCATTTTCTAAGAGGTATGGAGGATGTTACTTGTGTGACTCTGTTACACCAAACTGCCCTCTACTGCCCCATGCATCCCTTTGAAAAACCCTACCTTTCTCCAACAGGATTTTTGCTACGTAAACCACTCAAACAGAAATATGTGACTCTCTACCATAATCTGGCACACATTTGTGTGCAAATGTGAGGTGCTGTCTTTCAAAGAGAGGAGAGCCAAGGCTCTGTTTGCACAGCCAACATCAAAATATCTGCCTCCCTCATTAAAGAGAAACAGAAAAATGGAGTAAAGTGGCTTAGCCAAGTTTTTAGAAAATGTAGTGGCTGAATACAGAAATACCAGCTCCAAACATGTAAACAAGTCAGATTTGATTATCTCTGAGTGAGTTCATTTGCGATTCGTCTCCGCTTTGCATAAGTTTGATACGTTAAAGAAATATGCAATGTTTGGGTACATATAAAGACAAATATATATATTATATTAATTCATTTTTAATATGAACTGGCATTAATTTAGCAGCTTTTGTTCAGAAGGATCCCAAAGCATTTAAAAGACAAAGTCTGCCCTCAGAAACATATATACACTTACCAGTTCTGCAGTGCCTTTCACCTGCTGATCTCAAAATGCTGTAAAAACACCACTGAATCAAGTCTCACAAGTTCCCTCTGGGGCTGAAAAAATATAAATAATATCCCCACTTCACAGCTGGACAAACTGAAGCAGGACCAAATGCTAGAGAGCTTCAGTGACTTTTCCAAGGTCATGCGCTGGATATCCTCACCCTGTGTTTTAACCAAGACATCATCCTGTATAAGTTATTTACCACTACAAAGTATTCACCCAATGTATTTCACTATGCTGATCAGATGATCCATAGTCATTTACTGTTTTAAAATATAAAAATATTGCTGCATGTATAAACTAGTGATCACGGGTTTACAATAGCAATATTTCTTTCTAAATCAGACATTACCTCATTTAATAATAAGACTGAAAGAGTAGGGATGGTAAGAAACTATTTCCTTGGTAAGAATTTTAAAACTTGCTAGAAATATCAGTTGCAAATGACTACTATTTATTACACCTGTAAAACATTCCCTTTAGAAAAAAATCCCTGCCATTCAAAGATGTGAGATAACCCAAGAGTGTCAAAGAAATTACAAGATCAGGTGAAATTATTATATGTCTCTGTAAGTTGTTTCACTGGAACAACATCACCGTACAAAACTCTCATCTTAGAAAGCGTTCCACTTTTTAACTGTTAACCTAGCAACAATAAAATCAAGCCAGAGAAAGCCCGTGTTGATACACATACTGTCCACCAGATGGCAGCAATGCGTTTTATGAATAATGCAGTAACATTGTGCAGTCTACTTCCATTTCTAATTTAAATTATAAAACAATAGTTACTTCTTTAGATATGAATAAACCAAAATAAACTCAGCCAGAAAGTAAAGAAAACTAAACAGCTTTGCATTCATAAAGTTGGTTATGGCTGACTAGCTGAGATTGCTCTTTCACAATATATAGTGAAAATCAATACTGCTATTGCTTTTCCTACTTTGCAACCATCTATTTGGGCCCTGACATTCTTCAGTTGTTCTGCTCCACCAAAATTACTTCACGTGCACATTAAGCATTAACTGATGTTACATTTTATTTTTGTTACACGGAAAATGCCCGTGGCTCGAAATAAATATTTTTTTTCCTGATGGACAAATAACATCTGCAGTTATGAAAGCTGCAGTGTAGCTGTCAAAAGCGAAATGAGTCACATAATTTCTTGAGAAGCACATGTGTATATATACCCACCGCTCTTGCAGATAGAGACATATTAGGAGTTACACCCTTACCTACATGGGGTCACTTGAAGAGACTATTTTCAAGCAATTCTTTTTATCATCAGTCATCATCATCATCATCATTTCAGACGACTAAAATTAAATGTCCATTTTCTGGTTAAAGTTATATAATTTTAAAAAATCAATCAACTCATCTTCACAGCAACCTTTGACTAGATTTTCATTTGTGAGTAGCAAGGATTTACTAAAACATATAGAGCCAATTTCAGCCCAGTGCAAGTGCAGGCAATAATATGTGGCTTGATTATCCACTGCCTCTGTATCTTGTTCTCATTTATAGCTGCATACAATGAGCCAGACGGAGCTATTTTGGGTTACACCAACTGAGGAGCTGACTCAATGAGTGTAAAATGACACCATTTCCACTTGTAGCATTTTACACGCACCTTCCATCCATGTAAATGATTACCTAAGGGGCAACACAGAGGAGGATTGTGCCCAGGAATGCAAATTCCATTCTCGTTCACACACTGGTTTCATTGGAGTTCAGATATACACCCTGACAAACGAGAACATAATTCTATCCCTGGTCTTCAGTGAAACTATGTCCATTTAGGCCAGGCTGTTTTGGCTCATAGTGTGCATGGGAACTTCAGTTCTCAAGAGGTTATTCCAGACACAGTGAAAGCCATCTGCAGTGGACTAGAAAAGAAGAGTGTCCCGCCGAGAAGCTGTTACTAAAAGTCTTCCACATTTGCACTGGAAATCTTGGATATATTTTAGAGGGGCCACATAGAGTTCAGTTCAACATAGGTTTTGTTTAACATCTTAATTAATGATACTGTATGTTCCATTCTATGCATCTTATGCATATTATATATATATATATATATATATATATATATATATATATATATATATATATATATATATATATATATATATATATATATATATATATATATATATATATATACACACACACACACACATAGAGAGAACACGAAAAGGTGGAAGTTGCCATACCAAATCTAAGAGGCTAATTAATTAAGATGAGGTATTGTCAGCAGAAGAAAACTTTTGTAGTGGTAATCAGGAGGGCCCATTTCAGACAGGTGTGAGTAAAGGTAGGGGGAATAGTTAACATGGGTAAATGGATTAATATTTCCCCTGTTACTCACACCTGTCTGAAATGGGCCATCCTAATTAGCACTACAAAAGTTTTCTTCTGCTGACAATACCTCATCTTAATTAATTAGCCTCTTAGGCCACTGGGGGAGTAAATAGCGTAGCTAAAGTCGACATATCTTAAGTCGAATTACCTCGGCACCCTCACGGTAGTTGACTGCTGCCACTCCCCCGTCAACTCCACCTCCGCCTCTTTTGGTGGTGGAATCCCAGAGCTGATGGGGAGAGGACTCAGGGATCGATTTATCACATCTACACTAAACATGATAAATCAATCCCCAATAGATCGATCACTACCTGCTGATCCAGCACTACCTGATCCATCAGGTAGTGTAGACATGGCCTTAGAGTTGGTATGGAAACTGCCACCTTTTCATGTTCTCTCTGTGTATATATGTACGGTATATGTATATATATGTATATATACACACTGCTACAGGCTGGGGACCGACTCGCTAAGCAGCAGTTCTGCAGAAAAGGACTTGGAGATTACAGTGGATAAGAAGCTGGATATGAGTCAATAGTGTGCCCTCGTTGCCAGGAATGCTAATGGCATATCAGGCTGCATTAGTAAGAACATTGCCAGCAGATTGAAGGAAGTCATTATTCCCCTCTATTCAGTACTGGTGAGGTACCATCTGGAGTATTGTGTCCAGTTTGGGGGGGGCAGTATATAAAGGATGTACACAAATTGGAGAGTCCAGTGGAAGGCAACAAAAATGATTAAGGGTCTGTGGCACATAACTTTGAAAGCAGCCTTCAGCTACCTGAAGGGGGGTTCCAAAGAGGATAGAAGTGGTGGAATCTCCATCCTTAGAGATGTTTAAGATCCAGCTTGACAAAGCCCTGACTGGGATGATTTAATTGGGGTTGGTCCTGCTTTGAGCAGAGGGTTGGACTAGATGACCTCCCTAGGTCTCTTCCAATGTAATCTTCTATGATTACAGGAGATTGCCTACTGGAGGTGGCTGTTAGTGTAGGTTTTACACTATCAGTAACTTGTGGAGTTAGATTTTTTTTTAGTGAAAATAAAAGCAAATCACGACTGGCAGAGAGTTAATGGCTCTCTACAGTCCCAATTTTGTAGTCATGAAACATACAGAACTCCCTTGAAGCCAATGAGAGTTCTATATGTTCTGTATGTGGCACAGCTATAGAATCAGGCTCCAGGTAGATGCTCAGATACTAAATGTAAAAAACTTCAATAGATGAATAAAGGGAAGAAATTCTGCCTAAACTTTTGTAGCAACTTTTTCTTCATTTGCTTACATTGCCAACTCATGAACAAACAGAAGCTCCTTCAACCTTCTATTTTAGAAAGGATAAAGAAAAGTTCTATAATTTTATGTCTTTGTTTCCCAAACTCTTTATGTATATAAAAAATCCACAAGTCTTGGCCTCAATCCAGCTTCTCACTACCAGATCTTCTCCATTTTTTCATACACTGTTTGAAATATCATGATGAATACTGTGCATAGTACAGGGTTTTTTTTCTCAGTCTCCATAAAGTACCTCTATAATTTCAACTTATCTTTATTGCTCTTCTGTATGCAATTCAAGGCCTTGTTTTCCTTTTCCTGCTATTAAGCAGAGAGTAAGGATTCGAGATTTTTATCCACCAGTACCCCCATATTTTGATCACTGATCTATATTACAGAACCACTGAGAGTAAATTCCCTTTTTTATTTTCTTGCCTCAGTCTCTTTACCTTGCACCTCTCAAAATTTCATCAACCATTTATCAGCCTGTGAGCCCAATCTATAAAAAGCAACCTGAGTTTTATTTCATTCTCTCATAGTGGTACTCTGATGGGCAAGGTGACAATATGAAACCATTTGCTGGTCATACATGTCATATATAATGCACAAACATCTGACAAAAATGGTCCCTTTCTGGTAAGCACAACAAACACAGGGCTAAACTGGATCCTCAGTAGCCCAGTGAAACTCCCTGATTTCCTAAGACTGTCCAATAGTCTGGTAAAATCAGCATTGGTGGGCTCTTTATATTCATAAAATAAAGAGTCTGGCATTTGTGTCACTGTCCAGGGTAGGGGGCAGTAATGAGCTGTGCTCCTTCAGGAGGAGCCCCAGGGAGCTCGGTCACAATCCGCAGGGGAGGTAATGGATGCAGGGGGGCTGGAACAATTTGTGTAGTGAGGGTGCTGAGAGCCATTGAACCAAACTGTAAACCCTGTATATGATGGAAATCACTTCAAGCCAGAGGGTGCGGCAGCAACCCTAGTTCCAGCACCTAAGAATGGATGGAGCAGATTGTGTTGTCCACACTCCACTGGCTGAGGCAGAAAGGCAACGAACCTCCCTTCACACTGTCCACTTTTCCGGTATCTGTTTCCCAGGGGAGAGCAGGTATAACAAATGTCTCACATACACACCCTGCTTTATATGCCACCAGGGCATTATGACAGTTCCTCAACATTACACCCAAAGGCCTCATGTTAGGAAGTGCTTCTCCTGTCTCCCAGCATGGCCCTCGCTCAGACAGGCATTAACCCTTAGAACAGAATTGACTTTTCAACCTTATAATATTTGCAGTTACGCACACACACACTTACATACAGTACTCTGTACAAATGTGTTCAGTTCTCCTCAAACCAGCTATATGACCACAGTTACTAATTTTCCTGCTTTTCCTTGTTAATCAGGGATAAAATATTCTGCATCCATGCACACAGTGAAAACACAGCTCTACCTGGCATTATTTTCATATGCTTCTGCCTGGTTCTGTGTGACACAGTGTTCTACTGTAGCAGTAATTTCTAAAGCAAAAGTTGAGATCCAATGTGTGTCTGAATTTTCTGCCTTTGACGCTTATGGTAATTACAGGTATCAGAAGAGTGAGGCAGAAAACTCGTAAAATCATGGGCTTATTTTTAATGCTACTTTATTATTTTTAATGCTATTTTAAGTAAAATGATAATTTAAGATTAAGAAATGATTAATGAATACTTCTCAATTTAGGGTATATTAAAAGTAACTCCAGTGATGTCAATGGAATTGCACCAGTGTAAAAGTGGTAAGAGAGGAGAATTAGGTCCATTCATTCTGATATCAGTAAGAATTTGTACTTATAAAATACCTGCTATCCAAAGTTCTTACTGTGCTTTACATCCACATGTCTGTAAGATACAGTATTATACTAATTTTAGAAATGGAAAAGTACACCAGAGAGTAAGTCCCCCACAACAGAGTGTGTGCTCTTCTGCCTTGCACCCAAATTACATAAGCAAAGTGCTTGATGTGTTGATGAAGCATGAATTTGCACAGGTACATAATTTTCCAGGCCAGCTTTCACATGTCCCATAGATGTTCTGTGTATACTTTTGCCTGCACATCTTAAAAAACCTGAGCCTAAGTGACTCACCAAATAGCATTAAGTAGAAAGTAAATAGTAGAACTGGAAATACAATTCAGCAACCCTCTTCTCCCACTTCAACATACAAGTAACTCTTAGTGACTTCAATGGGAGTTATTTATATCATTCCTGGATGTGGGAGGGGGGGGGGAACACCTCAGGAATCCTGTCTGTTAGCCCCTGTTCAAGCCTTTTTCTTTTGATCCAATTTCCTATTACTTTCTAGATAATAATTGTAGGTTATTCTACTGACACTGTCATAACGTAATATATGTAGCCAATTATTTAAAGATATGAAATTAGATTAAGATAAATTCCGATCTCTGGGTTATCAGCTAAACCCACAAAAAAAAGTAACTTCCACACCTGGTTAAATTAACATAAAGGTATCTAAAACTGGGCCAGATCCATCCACTATTTCTAAAACATAAGGCCAGCAAAAGTTAATACACTGACTGTACATGTCAAAGACAAAAGTTTTCTGTGGATCTAAAGTTAACTCAGGAGACAAAGCTTTCTGGGGGCCCATTGGAGACTGTGGAACAAACTCTGAAAGGAACTAAGGATCATCACAAACCTCATCAACTACTTTCCCAAGTGCAATCTTTGACCTCCTTCTCTAAAACAAACACACAGCAATGCCTTTAAAACAAACAAAACCAGGCCCCCAAACTCCACCAAAACAAAGCATTATACCATGCACACAGTTCTCGCTCTGGAGAGAGGATGAAGGAGAGAAAACAAATCACATATGATAGATGTCAGTCATGTCACTTAATGCACTACTGGAAGACACTCGGATATTATGGTGATGAGTGCTGTTTAAGAACCTGTAGTATACAGAAGAGAACAGTAAATTTAGCAGTCAGATTCTGATCTTGGTATAAATCTGGAGTAAGTCCACTGAAGATAATGCGGTTGCTCTGGATTTACACCAATGTAACTGAGATAAGAATCAGGCATGTTAGATGCTTACTAGCTGTAGAATAATCTCTTTTACATTAGGTCTAGGTGCAACTATACTTTTAACCAAAATACAGAACTTTCTAGTATTTTTCACTACATTTCTTGCCTTGTTTTCTAGGCTTTACCCATTAGAATTTTATGAATATGAGTAAACTGACAGAGCTGCAGCCTTTTTAAATTAAAGTCAATATCACATTAAGGCTGTGGCAAAAGCCTAAGTATCAGTTTCTGTAATTTATGTAACAAAACCTTTATAAACAAATGAACTTGGAAAATGAACAGAATCACCAATGAAATAAAATAATGACTATGTTTGTTAAATGAATGACGCTATTAGGGGAATGAAGCTGCTTACTAATTCATGTGTATGCTGCATAGTGACTTTTTTAACACTGACTCTTTTTTTAAATCAACCAAAAAGAACCTCCCCTACAAATCATTAATCCATTGTGGCATGATTTTGTATTAATGAAAACCTTAGCACTGTGGAACCACAGGTATATTAAGGTCAAATGAACACTGCAACCTCTTCCCAAACCTCTTATCATAATTTTAAACTCACAAAGGCGGTTTGGCTTACACGTGAGGAGGAAGACATAAGTAAAGCATTCTGAAAAGTTCTCCACAGGCACACAACATTGAGAACATTTTTCAACTAATCTAGTTATTAATGCCTCAGTTACCATATTAGTGCTGGCTGCAAAGCATTCCCTCATGTTGTTATTTTCTTCAGCTATAGCTCACATCAAGATGTACCTATCTAATACAAAACTGAACTAAGTAAAGGGGAAAAAGGAGAATGACGGGATGACAGAGGCCCTCTTTCTGTTCCAGTTGCTGATTGACAATACTGCCATCCCTTAGCACGGTTTTATTTAGTTATTACAACCATCTCTCTGTAAATGACACTTAGGATTATTTAAGATTATGTTGTAATCCTTTTAATCCTCGGTGCTTTAAATTTCAGGCTAAACACCAAAGAGCAAAATAGCACTTAGCAGAAATGTTTAAAGCATGTGATTTGAACATAAATCTTCTTTTATTCACCACGTCTCTGATGAAGACCTAGTCCTAGTGCATCACAGCAGTTAGCCATAGAGAACACTACAGTGTCTCACTGTAAATTGCTCTGTTTGCTCAGATTTTGTTGAAACTGCTTCAAAGTAGTTCTGTTTACCGGCACTACGTCATCAACAAAATAAACAAAGGTAAGTCATGCTACAGGTCACTTCTATGCACTCTTTGATGAAACTGAAGTGTTTAAAATGCACAGAAATAGATAATGTGCACATATTTTAAATGAATTTGGCCTTGTTCTGATCAGACTTACCTTAGTTTAGGAAAGGAATAACTTCATTAAAAGTTAAACATGTGCAAGATCAGAATCCAACCCCTCTTCCTGCCTGAATTTCATTTACTGTAGGTTTATATATTTTTCCACCCATATAATATGTTCCATATCAATTAATTACATATAGTCCACATTTTTGTTGGCATGAATATTCTACGCTATGTACATATCTTAGTGAGAACTCAGATTCCATATTTCCTGCAACTTTAGGTATTCGATTTTCTTTAACACAAAAAGTCATTTTCTATTTGTAAACTATAATTCTTGGTCTCAGATTGAGTATCCAGGGTAAATCAAACTCAGAATTCTGTAGCGAGTTCTGTGAGAATGCACCAACAAAAACCAACATTGCTCTGTTTTAGTCAAGAATTAATGCTTTATTATTCAGTTTGCAATTAAACAAAAACCCACCAATCATGCTTTGTTGCTGTGCTTTTGAACGTATAATCATATTTATTCTGATAATTTCAGAGTTAGGCCAACTAATGTAGCTAATCAAATAGCAATGCAGGTAATCAAATAGCAGTGCAGGTCATCTAGATTTAGTCTTCTAGCAAAGCCTTTTGGATTATTTCCATTCCAACAGACCTATGAGTAGGTATTAAAAGGATGGCTATATATTTTAAATAAATAAAGCATCAAGAGTGTTTCTAGCACATTCAATATCCAAATATAAGCCGCCTTTCTTGGTTTTAAAAATCTGCCTGGACTCTCACTTTACAACCCTTCCTACTGTTTCTATCCATCTAGCTGGCACCAATCCTTTCAGTCCTTTCTCAAAATGCCACTACTGTTGGTACCAAACAACTCTTGCTATCTAGCACAGACTTCTAGTACAGCTTCATCAATTTAAACAATGCTCCACCCTTTTAGGTTTATATCTCTGATTTCTCTCCCACTCAGTCATTGATCTTATGAACAAATGAATTAATGGTTTTAGAAGAGAACTGATCATGATTCTTCTCTATACTCATACTCAAATAGTTCAGTGATCTCCATTAGCTCTGCTAATGTGTAAGGGTGTGTGGAATTTGGCTAATGTTACATTTTATGACTTATAGGGATACAAAACTGAAGAATGAGAGCAAAATTGAATTGTTCACCCTACCAATATGCTCTATGGATTCCCCAAGAATTGTCAAACCTCATATTTTATAAAACACTGTCAGATTTTAAGAGGATGGTTGCAAAAGCACCTTAGGGACTTAGATGCACATGTCCTATTGACTTTCAGCAGTCTTAAATCCCATAGGTGTTTTCAAAAATATTCCCATTATATCTTTACCTAGAAGTGGGTCCAAATTATCTGCTACACTGACAGTTGACAGGTAAGAGATGAGTCCTTTCAGGAAGACAGTTTCAGTCCCTGATTCTTTGTCTCACCCCAGTCACAGAGGCAAATAAAAGTCACCTGGTGACTACTCTAACACTTTCAAGCTGGCAACAGTCCCTAAGGGAATTTGAACCAGCTGAAGATATCCAGAGCTCAGCACATGCCAGCCATATTACATGCCCCTTGATTTTCTGTCACACTAATAGCTGTAGGGTAGATGGCATAGAGCCTCTAAAAAAGGGCCTCACCTTCAGGGTAGGGCTAGAAGCAGAATGGCCCATTCCTTGAGATGATTCTAATCCAGTAGAGATCATTGAGGCTCACCTATGGAAGCATCACTGCTTTGGAGCGGACCTGTGGAAGCATCAATGCTTCCCTGTTGTAAAGACCTAAATTCCTATCTAGTCCAGTCTTCAAAGGTCTTGGCACAGTATACTAAGCAGTATTTAATCTTGCTTCTCTCCAGCATGTAATCCACACCTGCTCCTACCTTGGAAGCAATTTGATAACTCCTAGTGCTGCCACGTGCAACCTGGTTAGCTGACATGCCCATTTTTTACTCCATTTGGCAGGAGTTATATGTCATGAAGATGCACCCTCCCCTCCTCTTGTGTCCTAGAAGCAGGGGGGCACAAGTCACCACACACAGCTCTTCATGGATGACATGAGGAGCAGGACAGAGATCAAGGGGAGATGACTGAAGGAATAATGAACCTCTAAATAAGAGAACAAGGGTGAATAATTTTGAGGACAATAAGATCTAAATCTCTACCCAAAGTTCAGACCTTATTTTGAGGTTTGAAATAATTTTGTTACATTTCTCTTCTTCTACTACTCTTTCCTCTCCTCTCTGCTTGTTCTTCCCCCACTCCAGAAACATAAATGAAAAAAAACATTGAAAAAAAGGCATGAGTGCCTTTTGTATGTAGACAAGATCTAAGCTTCAGGTACTGATCAATTTGGTGAAATAAAATAATATTATGCACCATTTTATAACCTCTTACCAGCTAAATATAGTTATCTCTTTTGCAAAGCGATTGTTAACTGACACCCCTATTTACCAAACTCACACTGTATAAACTTCACCTTATTGTAAAACCAGGGTATGAACTACTAGAGGTACACTAGTTGCCTTACTAAAATAAATCAATGTAATATATAAATAACAGCTGAAGAAAGGAAAGTT
Organism: Sternotherus odoratus; assembly: GCA_032164245.1. NCBI lineage: Eukaryota > Metazoa > Chordata > Testudines > Kinosternidae > Sternotherus > Sternotherus odoratus. The sequence continues at coordinate 45,098,266 of JAVMKO010000011.1, forward strand.
CTCATTGTTAGAGCCTCACTACTGAAGCCCTATATAAAATTCCAAATGCTAGGGTGGAAAAAAATATATCATTACAATGCTTGATTCAACTCCCATGACATCAACAAAAACCTTTCCATTGATTTCAATGGGTGTTGGACTGGGTCCCTATGGTGGAAGTGTTGCAACAACCTTTTTTAGCATCCAGATCCTGGAATTTCAACCCTAGAATAATGCCTTTCTCACCCTTGAAAGGCATTTATCTTGCCATTCAGTGAAATGGCATGCAGATGAAAAACAATTAAGCAACATTGTTTTCCATGAAATAAAATGATCAGCACATGAGAAATATATAAACTTCTGAATTGGCTCTGATGGATGCCAGGTTCTTCTCCTTCCAGCCCTCTCCACTCAGGAATGAACCTGGGTCATCACAGCCGTGAGCAGCAATAAAAATAAACAGAGTAACCACACTCAGTTGGATCAGAGCTTAAGTAAGCAATTTGAGAAAGTTCTGTTTATAGAAGTTCTTTAGGTCAAGGATTCCAGGCTTAAACCCAAAGCAATTACCTGCTAAGTTTTAAAAACAAATTGAATGTGGAACATTAATCAATAAATCAACAGGTTCTCAAGTGTTTTTAGAAGATTCAATCATCAGGACTCTTTAGCCTAGAAAAAAAATAGTAAACGGAGGCGGGATAAAATGTTTTAAATTGTATAAGAACAAGTGTTGTATTAGATCAAACTGTAGTTAGTAAAATATGTAAACCCGGAAATAAAACCCAGTTCTTAACCTTAAAGGCTTTGTAGCCAAAGGGGGAATGGAATGAATAAATTGTCTCTTACCTGAAATACATTCTTTTTACTAGATTTCTCTGTAGTCCATTCAATATGAGCTCCACACAAATCCACCCATTCTGGTTTATATCCTGCTTTCTGCAAATAAAAATTAAATATGAAGTACAATTTGAATGTACAGAAATGGGGACAGTTGCCAGATAAAAAGAGAGTGGATCAAGTTCAACTGGCAGATTATTCTAACATTGTTGCTAGCACCACTCTGAAGGGCCTATTAATCCTCCCTTTAATACAATATATCCCCTTTTCAAGGCTCTCAGTGGGAATTACATGTGTGCATATTTGTGTGTATGTGTTATTTTAGAAATTCATTGGGCTATTTCCTAATTAAGGCAAAGAAAAAAATGACTAGATATTTCCTGATTTTTTAGTGATTACTTTGCATCACTGAAATGGAAAAATGCTTGTGGAGAATAGATTAGTTCTGATTGATACAGCGGGAAAGACCTGAGACTGTAGAAGTATGTGTACCTCAGCTCTACAGTGGGCCATCTTTTTATCTGAGCAAGTTACCAGGGTCTCAATCCCATGAGATGCTCACATCAGTAAGTTCCACCAAAGACAACAGGTTAGGGATGCACAAAGTATCTCTCAGGAGCTGCTCAACACCTTACAGGCCCATTACACATCCCAGAGAATAAGACTTAAAAAACTTAGTTCCATAAAGTTCCTTTTGTGTTTGATCAGGGCAATAACTGAATGATGTTAATAGTCACCTTGACTCTTCTCTTTTGTCTCTCATTTTTACTACTACTATTACTTGTACTGCTACAAGTTTGTCATCAGTAAGTCTCAAAGCACTTTACAAAGGAGGAATTTTGTCCTTTCAGGTGGGGAAGCTGAGGCATGGAGAGGGGAAGAAACATAAATGGGAATACAACTCATGTTTCCTGAATCCTAGTTCAGTACTCTATCCACTAGGCAACACTGCTACTTTAAATCACTAACTTTAAAAGGTGACATCGGTTGTTAAGAAAACTAAATGGCACTATGGCGATTCCAGCACAAACATACTTTTGGGCTTCCTAAAAATGTTCACTAAATTTCTCTGACATTGTTATTAATGGCTAAAAACCATGTATTTCCAGAGTTGCGTTGAATTGGGTAAAAAAAAAAAAAAGGATCAATTTGCGTTGATTTAAGCACAGTAAAAAATCTAGTCAAAAGCATTGCAGTCATGGAACTGGCATTTTTCAGAACTGGAGTTATAATTACAGTAAACCCTCGATTTAACGGACCTCGATTTAACGGACTTCGGATGCAACGGACAAAATTTCTGAGCAAGTCTGATGCATTCCTGATCCATTTCTGGCGGGCTGGCTGCCGGCTCCCGGCTGCCGCCTGGGTCATGGCAGCAGGCGGACTGGCTGCCGGCTCCCGGCTGCCGCCCGGGTCCACACAGCAGGCAAGCTGGCTGCCGGCTCCCTGCTGGCTCCCGCCCGAGTCCCGCCAGCGGGCGGGCTGCTGGCTCCCACCCGAGTCCCGGAAGCGGGCGGGCTGGCTGCCGGCTCCCGGCTGCTGCCGGGGTCCCAGCAGCAGGCGGGCTGCGGAGCTGCCGCCCCGACCCTGTGGTGGGCGGGCTGCTGCTCCGACAGCTCATTTTTTAAAAATTATTAAATAACGGACTTTTTGATTTAATGGACACCCCCTCGCCCGAATTAGTCTGTTAAATGGAGGTTTTACTGTATATTCATCATTTGGCATACCACAACACCTCCGTGTCTCAGGACCCTTGGCAGTAACAGGCTCTATAATAGGTTTTTGTTCGTTGCTTTCGGAAGGGAAATAAAAGATATGTTATTCAAAACAGAAGGATCTTCTTGCAGCTAGAGCACTAGGCTGGAAGAATCAGGTGCATTCTGTGAGGCTATTGGGGACTGTCACTTTAAGAGTGGGGAAGGGAGGGTTCCTGGTTCTGCTTGCAGGCTCTGGGGTTCTGCAGGAAGATATGCAGTGCACTCAAAATCATTGCAAAAGCCAGCATAAAAGCAATGTGGGCTGAGTTGTGCCTGTCTGCCTAAAGGAGTATCCTGTTTTCTCTTTCGCTGTTCTGGGGTTCTTATGTGTTAAAATTCTGGATTCTAAAAATAAAGCTGTGTTACATTGCAACTTTCTGGTATGAGTATTTATGTTTTTATCTAATTTCTCAGTGTGTGTACTATGACATTAACAGCTTCCATATCTAACTCTGCTACAGACTTCCGGTTTAGCCTTAGACAAGCAGCTTAACCTACCTAAACCTCAATTTCTCCATCTGCAAAATGGTAATATTGATACTTAGTTTTACAAGTTGTGAAGCTTAATTAATTCTTTTAAACACTTTAAGATCTTCAGATACAAGATTTTGAGGGGCAAATTTATTACTACAAGCAAGATTTGTTAATAGAAATATCCAAGTTACTACAAAATTCAGTACTGCACAACTTTTAAATATATATAATACTAGCGAAAATACCCGGCGTTGCTCGGGTCAGTCGGAGGTGGGGAGGGGGCAGATGGCTGAGCAAGTGCGGGGTCCGTTGGATGGGGGCAGAGAGCAAACCTGACACCCCCACCTCACCCCCCGACCAAACCCGACACCCCCACATCTCCCCCCTACCAACCCAACACTCCCTGACCAACACCCACACCTCACCCCCCGTAGACCAAACTTGACACACCCACCTCACTTCCCCCCCCAACCAAACCCGACACCCCTACCTACCACCACAAACAAACCCGACACCCACACCTCACTTACCCCTCAACCAACCCCGACCCCCCTCATCCCCCCAACCAAACCCAAAAACCTCACCTTACCCCCCCCCACCAAACCCAACACCCCCTGACCAACCCCAACCCCCACACCTCACACCTCACCCACCCAGACACCTTCCCACCCCCCCACCAAACCCAACACCCCCTGACCAACCCCAACCCCCACACCTCACCCCTCACCCACCCAGACACCTTCCCACCCGTCCAGACCAAACCCAACACCCCCGGCTCACTTACCCCCCGACCAAACTCGACATCCCCACCTCACCCCCCCGACCAAACCCGACACTCCTACCTCACTTACCCTCCGACCAAACCCAACTCGGGTCCGTCGGAGGTGGTTAGGGGGCAGAGAGCTGAGGGATTCCGGGGTTCCGTCGGAGGGGGGAGGGGCAGAGAGCTGAGCGAGTGCGGTGTCTGTTGGAGGGGGTATTATGACATCAGAACTATGTCACAGAGAACAGCAGCTGCCCAGCTGATGTGATTGGCCTTTAAAGAATTTCACCCCTGGGGGGCGTCAGAGGTGAGATTTGAAATTTTTTTGACTCTTACAGTCATTAGGACCCCAAGACCTCTAACTGTACCAAATTTCAAGTCTCTAGCTCAAACGGTGTGGAAGGAGTAAGCTTACATACATACACGCACGCACGCATACATACATACATGCATACACCATTTGACTTTTATATATATAGATAATATATTTAAAGCACCATACTCATGGGACCGATCAATCACTCCAATTTTAAAATCTATAGCGGGGGCTCAGAGACAAGAATATCTATGAAACACCTGTCAAGGATTCCATCCACAGTGCTCTATCAAGAAGCGGGGTTTGTGCAGAATAGGCATGTGCAGTTCCCTGGGGAACTGGTGCAGATTTTGTCAGGTAAATTATTTGCCTCCTCTCTTTAGATAAAATCACAGTTATTGGCTGAGCCTGCAAACATTTACACACCTGGGGTGAAGGAAAGGACTACCCACTCAATCAAAATTCCAAATGCTTGGGTGGAAAAAGTCAGTTTTCTTTTCTCAAGACTAAATGTGCCCAGTTTTTTTAACCTTTCCTCATAGGTTAGGTTTCCTAAACTTTTGGTCACTTTTGTTGCTCTCCAGTGGACTCTCTCCAGTTTGGTCATATCTTTACTAAGTATGGGACCCAGAATTGGACACAGTGCTCCCTCAGTTTCCCTATCCCCTAATTTTTCCCATCCCACAGTGCCTCAGTTTCTCCATCTGTAAAATGGAGACAATGATACTGACCTCCTCTGAAAAGTGCATTGAGGTCACTGGATAAAATTCACTACATTAGAGTTACGTATCATTACCAAAATGGATCTCCAGTGGACACGTGTGGCCCCTATTTAAGCCTACAGGAAGTCCATGAACATGTCTGAAAGTACATTATGGCCTTGTGTTGTCCTACTTGCTGTCCAATCCACAGTCTGCTTTATAAGCATTTAGGCATAACTAACACATCCTGTAACTGAGTGAGTTAAGGCTACCCTGAGAGACCTAATACTGAATGCCCTTGCTTTGTGCTTTTCAATCAGACCATTTATGTTATATCAGTGTTGGTGGTGTGGATTATACTGTAAATTGATATGTGTCTGTTACAATGAAAACTTCCTCTGCATGAATATGTATTTAGGAGGCATTTGAACATGTGTTAAATATCCTCTGTTCAATAAACTCTTCAGAAAAAACTGTACTCATCCTTCTCTCAGTCAAAATTACAAATCTTTGAAAACAGAATTAGGTAGGGAATTCTTAACAGCCTGATATAAGCAGAAGCTAGGAATGGAGATATGATCCTTTTTGATCATGTTATCAGTTTAAAATTAAAATTAAAATAAAAATAGTTCAACAGGTTTTGTGACTTTTATAAAGTGGTATGAAATACAGATTTTTGACAAGGATTGATCAAACCAGGTGCAAAAAATACAAATTCATCAAACCATTGCGTTTTCTTTGTATATTTATTAATACTTAAACAGTTTTTTAAACAAACATCTCTCAATGTCTCCTTCTATGCTTTCCACTAATATTTTTTTCTAATTAACACTAATGATGAGGCCGTGAGGCAGTGCTAACCTGAAAAGAACAATGGTCCCAATCCTCTCATTCAAGTCACATAATTTTATTACTAGCTTATCTGGGATCAGGCCCTATATCTACAATAGGGTTACAAAAGCAAGGAATAACACTGTGTAGCTATAGGTATAATCAATTCTGTGTATTAGAATATTATTAAAAACTATGGTAAATATATATTTAAATAGCCAATAAGCATTATTTCTCAGCCATGAGAGAGGGATTATATGTATGTGATTTCATTTCTCCCCTCATGTTGCCTGAGTGACTTTACAGTGAAGTATTGTTCTTTTTATAATGATTCATCGTTATTTTAAATTTTCACTTTATATACAGTACTTAAGAATTAATGAATTAATAACCTTATAATCCAAAGCAGTATTTATCTTTTTGTTAAATCACATCATTTTCCTGTTATAAATAAAATTGCTATGTTATTAAATTCATACTACAATGAATGAACATCGACTTTATTGCATTATTTAATTAATGGCTGAGTTCCCCCTTTGCCGAAATAAACAATATTTGAAAAAAAATCAGTAAACAAATGATTCTTAATGAAGTTTATTATATTATTCCTTTTCAGCTATCAAAATTATAGCAGGATGAATGGGTTTAAAACAAACAAACATTGCATTAGATACATCAGATAGAATCAACTTGCCTGGATTTAGCTAGTCTGAGCAGGAACTTCTCTGATGCGTTAGGTTTGGGTTTGACATGGTGGATTATGACATAATTAGCAGTGATAGTCACCTACTGTTTATCCAGGTTTTATGTAAAATGTTTGATAGTATAGCAAAAAAAAAAAGCAAGTTCAAGTCTGCAGTCCCAATTTTCTATTTATTTCTGAACGTTTTTGCTTATTTCTGAACTTTCATACTAATAAGCCAAAAGCCAAAGTATTTTTGTTTTGTCCCCAAAATACACAAACATGAGGCAACATTAATTCATGCCTGTACTTTTGTTCCAGGTAGATACCGCTGCCATAGCCACACCACCTAAAAGATCATTTCTGGGAGAGGAAGGCTAATCTGAGTGAGCGGAGGTATAGGGGACTATGGTCAGAAATGTGCTGTCTATGTATCATGACATGAGGAAGGCCAGCAAAGAGAAAGGAGAGGATTGGGCCAGGAACTGAAAAGTTACTGCAAATGGCTTCTCAGTTTAATCATGTGCACATATGGCTGTTCTACTAAATTTGACCTTTTATTTAAAAATAAAATTAAGATAAAGGTAAAAGACTGCGAATTTTATTTCACTGACCATGAACACTGCATTTTCAGGGCAGGATGTTGGCTTGTTATGAAACAGCAGTTCATTCCATGTAATTACTTATTTCACATTTAGACAGAGTTAGATTTAGATTTGGACCAATTCTGAATCTCTGGTAAGGTCCATTTGCACCACTCATTAAACCAGCCATAAAGGGGCTGATGAAAATTCTTCCAGTGTGGGGACATCTTGGACTAACATAAACCAGATTATGTTGCTTTTACTCAAGCCTCTAAGTCTCCTGTCATACAGGGAGGCAAGAAGCCTGCAGAGGGCCAGGAGGACATATGACAGGGGTTGGAGAAAGGGAGGCTGGGTTAGGAGTATATATTATATGCTCTAACAAATCTCAGCTGGTGGAATGGTCCTCACTCCTAATGCAAGTTAGAGTAGCCCTGGGTCGGCTCTACATTTTGCTAGGGCTGGCTCAGCACCCTGGCTGGCCTCACATCCTGGAAGATGAAAAGGCAGCATACAGCCACCTTTCCTTCTCCTGCCTAAAATGTGCCAGGTGAGAGTTTGGTGCATCTCATTACCTTTATGGAATCCACAACTAACAGGTGAACTTTTCTGGTCTAGTTTTAAATACGTGGCAAACCCAAAGATGAATTTTCTCCCACCATATGAGGTTGTGGTGGCACCATCGGAAGCTGAGGTTCCCAATGGATCTCTTCACAAGAACTGGTGGCTTTTGTTCTTGAAACTGGATTTGCCTTACATACTCTATTTATTTTATATTGAGTTTTTGGAGAATATATTTCTTGTGAAAGGTATCAAGCTGACAGTCACTATCTGGTCAAGCACAGGGAATTGTAATTGTGACATGGAGGGATGATCTGCAGGTGTGAGACAGCTGCTCGTTTAGTCTTTGACCATCTGTTGAGACTCCTATGAAGGGTATCAGTTGGTGCCAGTAGTGGAATTGGTGTGGACAGTTATCTAACAGGTGCAGGTCTGAGATACCAACCCAAAAACACATGCTAACAGAATACATTTTTAACACACATCACTTTAATTAAGACAATACAATTTTCTAGTCTATAACTCAACATAATTCTATTCACAGAATTACAAATCAATTTTAATTTGTACATACTGCTTGTCTGCATAGATTCTGAAACATGACATCATCCAGCCATTTCAGTAAAAAAAGATATTGAAATGATCAAAAAGAGCTATATGTCCCTTTTTATTTTTTACTATTATTTTTTACAAACAACCCTTTGCACATGGGGGCAAGGAGGGTCAGGAAGGGGTACCTATTTAGAGAAGAGTTTATGGCAAATAATATTGATGGTTTAAGAGCATAGAACTAAAAAAAATGTCATCACCTGCCACATATAAATTAGGTTATTATTTGTGACTCCTGCCAAAGAATGCACCTTGTTGACCACCCATCACTTCAATAAGGTATGGCAGGTTTGATCAAGCCTTGGGAACCTTTCACAACAGGATTCTGTCAAACGATTCCTGTTTTGTCCACAGAGTCATACACTTACTGACTTCTCTTTCTGGAGCCCATACAAAGGTTTGTTAGCTCAGACTCCACACTAACTAGCACTGAAGGGATACGTGCCACTGTTATTTGTGCAATGTAACTGTCACATCTCTGAAAACTAAGATCAGTGGCCTCTCCTTGGGGCACAATAAAAAGGTACTGCAAATTTCACTTTGTAGTAACTATAGCTTCAGAAATTACATTAACTGTATTAGGAGGAGTCATAAGAAATGTTCTGGAAGGTTAGCTGGATATGGTAGGTGTCACATCTATACTAAGATGAAAAATCACTCTGCTAACTTACAATGTTTTTCCCTTTGGTAACACCCTTTATTAAGGTGCCATTTATAAATAGTTAATTATTATTTATTAATGCATAAGCCACTTTATAGCATGCTGGATAACAACTAAAATTCATGTATTAAAGATGCACACACTTGGTTTAATACAATTTACGTCTTATAATATCCTTTGCAACAGATTCTCATCGCATCATCTGTTTAGCATTTATTACTAATGCATTTTATAACACACTTTATAATACACTATTTGAGGAAGTAGCTGCAGTTAGTGATCATTTCATAAATAAGAATAAAGCATTTGTAAATGGCACCTTAATTTAAAGGGTTACCTTCACATTACCGGGTACTCGTTCACCATCCGTCTCACTTTTCAATTATTCTCAAAATGCACCACTTAATAAAAGACATGTTAAGTGGTATTGCTTCCCCCACCCTCCACCTGATAAAAAGTTTGAATCATTTTCTTACAGCTGTTCTCAGATGTCCTATGGTTAGCTACTTAGTTTGATTGCATTTATTTATTTATTTTGATGATGCCAAGCTTTCTATTTAGTAACATCCTTTCTGAAAAGATGAGCACAATAAGATAGATAACTGCATACCAGATTGGCCAGGGCTGGCTGTTTGGATTCTTTGTAGAATTCTATTTTCCCACCAGCAAGAACGATCCAAGAAGTAGACCAGTTTTTCCTTAAAAAAAATAAAATAATAAAATTAATGGCTCAAGTAGGCAAGAGCTATCTTGCCTGAGGAAGATGATACCATGCATTAAACCAATAACACTTCATATTTGAAGACCTAGGTTCCAACCCTTTTTCAGAAATGAAAATGGTCAAAATTCACACTCTGTGTCAACAAGGGCACTTTTGTTGATATTAATGGAGTTGCACCTGTTCACACCATGTCTGAGTTTGGTCCAATGGGTTTGATAGGCCAATTTTCGGAATTCTCATTTAAAGCCCAGAATGGCTCGTATCCATCAAAGCACGTAAGCACATGCACACCTTTAACCAAATGAAGAGTCCAAATGAAAATCAATGGCACTGTACAAATGTTTGAAGTTCACATGTGCTTAAATATTTTACTGCATCAGGGTCTATATGATTGGACACCATTTGGAGATTGATATTTAAGATAGGCCCACGACAGGAATAGTAACGGTGTCATAATGTCAGTGTGAGGTATACGGAGTTGTGCACAGGACCTGTATTTAAAGATCAAATACATTTTCTCCCTGTGCATAATAAAAAAAAAGTAAATCAAACAAGAGGTTTCAGCAGATCAAGATACACAGTAGCAGTATTTTATGTAGTGTAACGACACAGAAGTTCTTCATTTGTGAAACACAAATAGTAACAACTTCTGTGGAGTGATATAGAAGGGACAAAAACATTCTTTCAAGGTTGCTAGCAGCCCACTGGAGAGATCCACAAATAAAAGGTAATTACAAGCCACGCTGTAGATAATATTCATCACTCTCATGGATGTTTGTTCAAAAGCATTGCACTATCATTACCTAATTAACAGAACTAGTTACACAGAATTTTTTTTTTGCAAATAAAATTTTTAAGTTTGATTCTCCGATTTAGTTTCATCCCCAAGAATTTAGACACACCAGAGACAAAAATATAGCAAATCTTAAAAGTGTTGCAAATTTAGCAGAAAAATTATTCATTCCAAAATGTGTACTGTACCAGAAGTGATAATTAATCACAATTCACTATTGATTAGTCTCCTATTTAATATATTTCAGTCATTCTATCAAGAAACAGAAATAATACTTTGGGTGAAATCCTGGACCTACTGAAATCAAAGACAGAACTCTCACTGACATTAATATGCCTGAGGTCAAACCCTGGCCACATTAGTGACCACCCAGCCTATATAAATAATGAAATACCAAATACCAAATAACTGAAGCAACAATCCATGAACAACAACCCAGAAGCCTAAATTTATTCACCCAGTTTATTTGGTGTTTACCCAAACTATTCACCCAGTTTATTCAAATTATTCACCCACTTTATTTGGTGTTTACCAAAGCAAACACATTTGAAGAAAATGTGGATCCATTTGTGTAGACTTGCTAACCAAAAAAAGGCTAGGGGTGGAATTTTCCAAAGTACCTAAATCAAACAGGAGCTTAGGTCCCACTGAAAGTCTATAGAATTTATGTTTCTAAGTGATTTAGGAGCTGTCCTCTCAAATTCATAGTGAATAACTTGGCCAGATCCTCAACTGATATGAACTATGCTAATTCACAATAGCTGAAGATATGGACCATTAGTTTCAATAAACACTTCAACCAGCTCTGTTAACTAATCTTTATGAGGTAGTATTGTAACTATCTGTTGTTATCCGGGTTTCAAAAATGGCTACCAATAAAAACCAAGAGGAAAGGTTATCCAGCCAAACCTTACCTCTTTTACTGAAGGATCTTCAGTGAGAATGTACTTTCTACTGCCCCTTCTACCAGATCAATTGCAATGATCAATGATTTTGGGTGATGTCCCTAGTATTTTGCATTCTAAGCAAGGACATCTGAGGCAATACTGGATGGGTTATTTGGCCTATCCAGAATGTGTTTCACAATTAATCCACACACGAAATAGCAGTAGACCTCAAGTTGACAGCACTTGCTGGCCCTAGTCTACTCAGACAGAGCTAGAGGAGAACTAAGATAGGGGCCAGCATGCAAGAGATTTGCATACATATGTCCCAGAACCGCCTTTAGTAGACATATAACCAGAGGACATAAATTAGCTTTATTTAACTCTTCAACATAAAACCTGTGTTTTGGGTGCTGGGAGTCACAAGAAAAGCCATGTGAAATATTCACAACGATACTCAAAACCTACTAAATTTCAAGTCGCCTCACAAACCCAGAACTCAGTTCAGAGTCATTGGAAGATTCCCTAAGGTTTGCAACCTTTGCTGTTAACTTGGGCTCTGTTTCAAGAGACCCTGGAGCTATTTACAATTTTGCACTGAAGATGTGAAATTTGCTTTTTCGCAAAGACAGATAAGACTTGTTTTGATTGAGCATATGTCTACTATGCAATCATAGAGTGGGGTTGCAGCTTGTGTAGTCCTACTGGAGCTAGCTTTAATTGTGTAGTCCTACTGGAGCTAGCTCAGGTAATATATCAGCAAAGCCAAGGCAGAACGGGTTTCAGGGCTGCACAAGTCCACCCACAACCCTATGTAATTACTGGTAGGGCTAGCCCACACCGAATTCTGTGCTGCTGCAGAGTCACTGCTCTGTTACCCAAGCTAGCTAGATAAAAGATAGCTCAGGTATGTCTACACAAGCAGCAGTCTGACCCTATGATTGAAGTTCAGATGCACCCTGAGATTCACTATGGGTTTTAAGGTTCATCTCAGCCTGAAATCCAGGATGAAGCTAAAGGGTGTGGAAGAAAAATAGTTGAAAATTGAAGACTAATTTTGAAGGATCCCTTGAGAAGTGAAAGAACTGAGCTTCCCAAGAGCTGTAATTGGAGGTATGTTCCTGATGATGCATATGTGTGGTGAGCTAACAACCACTGCATCTATATATTGAATGTAAACATGGATTGTTAGTGTTCAGTGCCATGAGGCAACAAGCCATGTTAGTGAACTTTGAATCCATTTTTTTTAGGGGAAAAGGTTGGTTCAACTCCTTATGACATATGAAGATTCGGAGTGTTCTTGCAGGATTCTGTGTAGCAGAAGTAGAATCTGACAAGACAATGACTATCATATTTGAGTATTCTCCCTAAATTCAAAATGATCTTTAAATCAAAACATCATGGTTTCTACTGATTTACCTTTAATTTTTAGTACACAAAGCAGTCTTTGTTTATGAGGTGCTTAGACCTTAATGAGGTCAAATATCATTTTGGGGGTTAACTGGGTTTTCTACAGAAAATGTCTGGTGGACATTCATATGTTGAATTTCACTGGACATGTAAAAGTGCAGGCAAGCTTTCAAGCCCTTTGAGAAAGTCAGTTCAGCAGCGAGTGTACTCTTTTCCGGATGCATATTCCATAGCTTTGAAAAATTTGCTCCCAGTGAATGAGCAGTAAGGGCTAAATAAAAAAGAGAACAAAGATAGAGGAAGTATATGTAGACCAAAAAAAAAAGTGATCTTTGTCTGTTTTTCATCCACAAAGAGACAGATAGCCTTCAATATCAGTATGCAGAAAGATCCAAAGTGAAAACCCAAAAGTGTATTGCAGAAAATCATCTTTTTTAATCAAAAGAATTGTTTTATATAAAGTTTTTAAAAAATGGTTCTGCAGAGTCACCAAAGAGTGAAATCTGACATCTTTGTATTGTAAAATGAAGCAATACACTCAATACATCAGCCTTACAGCAGCTGCAGTATTTGCATTCTATCAAATGGACACCTGATGGCAGCACATTATAACACCAACACTGTTCACAATTACTCTGTCTCTTAATACAGTAATGCTTTTAAAATCTGAATGGACAATGCCATGTTTATAAATTCAATAATAATATTTAGAGTTTTCCATGTGTAGCCATATGAGTTGGAAACAAACATATTCTGCATGCTTTTCTGTTCTGAATACTACATGGTATTAACACATGCAAAGCCCCACTTCTTACTCATACATACCTTTTGTTTAAGGAATGTTAAATGTCTGATAGAAAATCACAAAAAAGCAAATTAATTCCAAGTTTAAGCTGATACTGCCTTATACTTAGGTCATCAACATAGAATGAGACCTTGAAGTCTACTCAACTCATCACTAATACTGGGTAACAGTTGCAAGAAATGAGTGCATTCTTTGCCAGGAAACTATGCTGCTTCTCCTCAAACTAGGATCTGGCCACAGTGAACCAGATTGGATTATTGTAACACCATATCTGTTGTTGAAGGCAGAAAAGTCACAACAAGTCCAGTTATTAAAACAACAGCCCCATCCTTTCTGGACAGCTCCCACTTTGCTTTTGGTGTCAATTCAAGGCTCTGGTTTTAATCCATTTGGCCCTTTTTGGTTTGAATAGCAGCTACATCACACCCCACCTCTTCATTCTCAAGCCACCAAGACAGCCCACAGAACAATGTCTCTGACAAGCTTATAGGAGGGAGGTAAGGTATGCTCTATTGAGGAGCTCCCCTTGTGAAACGGCCACTGGAGAAGAGAAGATATAGCCCAAGTTTGGCCCTTTTTAGAGCTTATTACTGAGGCCTTGGTTACACTGTCACTTTCTAGCGCTATAAAGCCTCCAGGAGCGCTATAACTCCCTACCCGTCCACACTGGCAAGGCACATATTGTGCTATAAACCCACAGTTATACCAGTCTTGGTAATCCTCCCTTCCCCAAGGATTAACAGCTATTACATATTGACTGTTCCGTATTATCTCCAGTGTGAATGGGTATTAACACTTCAAGCATTTTAAGTGATCTCTGGAGACGCCCCGAGCTATTTAAGGCAATTGACGTCTCTTCCCTTTATTTTGAACTCGGCTGGAAGAATGCAGAAGTATGTTTTCAGAGTTTCTCTCTTAACTCGGCAGATAAGCAATGCAAATGTTTACGGAGGGAGCTGTGTGACTGAAATTCAGAGCTTGCTAGTTTTCTCTAAGGAAAACTCACTGACAGCCTATCAGCAAGAAGTTCTCTCCCTCCTCATACACACAACACGTTCTCCCTCACCCCCCTCATTTGAAAAGCACATTGCACCCAGCTAAATGCTGGGATAGCTGCCCATAATGCACCACTCCCTGTGCCACTGCAGGTGCCGCAAATGTGGCGACGCTAAAGCACTATACCTATTGCTGTATATGGGGACAGCTGTAACGAAAAGCGCTATAATCCTGTAAGTGTAACCATGGCCTGAGACTCTATATTTTGGAAAAGCTTTCTATCAAAAACCAAAACCAAGGAGTAACAACAGAGAATGACAAAAAGACAGACACTTCAGTGGTCTTACTCCATCTTTATATAGCTTTAAGGGAAAGCTCAATCAGACCTTTGGTTTACTTGTGAATGTCTCAGTTCTGATCATTTCTGTATAGCAATTTGTTTTGTTGTTAAATTTACTTTGTACATAGGATTTTGCTACCAGAAAAAATATAATGCCTCAGAGATGATGAGGGGTCATACAACATGATCTTGGCAATGTATAAGGGCAAAAGAGTATTTGCTTTCAAACACCCTGCGTCACTGACCCAAAAGACGTGCTTTATTACTATGTATAGAGTAATACAGTAATATGTATAATATACATATGTATATGTATAATATGTGTAATATAGTAATATGTATTACTATGTAGGAACTTTAAAATGTAAATCTTTCTTCAGACAGACTTTTATAATATATCATGTCAATTAACTAGTCATCCTCAAGAAGGTGGAATGAATTGTGCCAGTTCTACTGCCATTCAGGTACCTATAGAGATGGGTAAACACTGAGAACTGAGGAAAATCCTAACTGCTGCCACTGAAATCAATAGTGAAACTCCCTTTGACTTCAACAGCCGCACAGATAAGCCAGCTCTGACTGCTTTTAAAAGTCTTACCCTAGGTGCCTGTATAGAAGCAGCAATTATACGGGTGTACAGATCACACCCCTGAAGTCCAGACCAGCTGTGCCCAAACATTGTCCAGCTGAAAGCTGCATTATCTATTTGCCTGGAGCCCAAAGGCTGCACCTAATGTGCATAAAATGGAACAGAATTACAGCTGTCCCCATTTTTAATATGGAAGCAGGGCTCATGGTTACATCATACAATATAGCCTGGCAGCTCATATCAACTATATTCTGAGAGCTGTAGCCTCAGCAAGCTACAACAACATATTAAACATGAGAGCACCCATGTGCAGAATAGTAAAACTGTGGATTGCATTTGGTTCATATGCCAGGCATTGGCCATATCTGATATTCATGACATGGCCCATACGATTGCTAGATACATTTTATATAATTGACACAACATAAAATGCACAATACCTTAACTTCTTGCCTCCATCTGCAATTTTAGCTTTTAGAAGATATCCTTCTTTTTCCACTACCTGCAAGAAAGAATATTTATATCATAACCCTATCTTTTATTAATAGAAAACAATTTATGTAGTACATGCTACAAGACTCTGTATATAGGAATGTCTAGTGTGGTAGCACTTGATCACGTATTCTTATTTTAGTTATCTATGGTCAGTTCTTTTCAAGTTCTGGCAAATTATCTTTAATGTCAATCAAATATATAGTAATAAAATGGAAAAGAAACTCTGAACAGTAAATCTGAAAAAAACCAACAGTTTAAGTGCAAGTAAAGATTCTGGTTATAATTGAAACATTGGTTAAAATGTATCATATTAGTTCACTAGTACATCTTCAATTATATGAAACATCTATAGGAGTTTTATGTTTGCTTATAAGCTATGTAGAACATATATTATCCTACAGCCATAGCACTCTCTGATGTGAAATTTTTAGCTCCTATAAGCGACTTGAGGGGCTGGTTTCACCAACTTTATGGCCAGATTATGATGGCAGTGCAACAAAAAACAACCACTCCTTATTGAAGGATTTGGCCAATTGTTTTAGTGTATTTTGAAGAAACTTTTATTTTGACCTTCAGCTAAACTACCATGACCTGTAAACCCATCAGTTTGCATTAGCTAAACAGGATCAAATCAGATCAATACTTGGAAAAGAGAATTAAAGGAACACCTAAACGGTGTAGGATGGGAGATTAGTGATTTAGAAGATGACTGTCTTCACTTTCAGTCACTTATGAATTAATGCCCCAGGAGGATGCTGGTAACTTCATATAG
The DNA here is from genome assembly GCA_032164245.1 of Sternotherus odoratus. Taxonomy (NCBI): domain Eukaryota; kingdom Metazoa; phylum Chordata; order Testudines; family Kinosternidae; genus Sternotherus; species Sternotherus odoratus. Next base: position 45,114,826 of record JAVMKO010000011.1, read on the forward strand.
TCTCTGCTGACTCATCACAGCTCAGGTGGAGCAGATGATTTCCAAAAAAATGTCATAAGCTTTAGCCTTCTGTGGGGTTATATATAGCAATAGAAAACATGTTTTATATATAAAGGGGAATTATAAAATCAAATATACAAGTCTGTTCTTACTGTACAAAAAATATAATTATAGAGGTGAGTCGCATCTTAGGCGCATTTAACATGCGCTAATTCAGCTTTGTGCAGTCATCAAAAACAGGGGGAAAAAAGAAAAACAACAATTTAAAAACTGCATCTGTAGTGCAGGTGATTCCAGTCATCATGCAACTCAATGGCTGTTTCACTATATGTGGTTTTCGCTTTACGCGTTAACCGCGAAACGGAACCCCCGCGTAAGATGAGACTTGCCTGTATAAACAGAATGGTGAATACAATGGTACCCAAAGGGTACTTAAGTTTCTCATGAGAGTTTTAGTCTGGAATATACAGTACTCTGTACATTGCATATACATACATGTTTGCATGTGCATACTGAAAATCTGTATGCTTACAGACAACATTCTGGGTGACATCCTCATCTGATCATATAGGAATTTATGTGTGTGCCTTTTTTTACAACTTCCCCTCATTCCATAGATTCCAAGGCCAGAAGGGTCTATTTTGATCACCTGATCTCCTGTATAGTACAGGCCATAGAACTTCCCCAAAATAATTCCTAGAGAATGTCTTTTAGAAAAAACATCCAATATTGATTTAAAAATTCACTACATTCCTTGTCGGATGTGCCGTGCAAATCAGTGTCAATATGGAGTGTAGAGAAAAAACCATTTAGGACCACAGGCATTGTTCACCAGAATCACATCATTGCTCCATCTAACTAGAAAAGGGGAAATAATTTCAGATAAAGTAAGAACTGACTCCTATATCCTCCTACTTTCGAATAATATTTGTAACAAACCCTTAGATCATTTTCCATCCCTTCTCATCCCTCAATTTGTGTTGCTTTACACTTCTGGTGTGTAGTCAGGGCCCAAAGTGATAAATGGCAGATGAGAAGGTTAGTCTCTGAATATTTCCATTCACCTGGATATGGCAGTTGGGAAGAGTTTCTCCAAACCAGACCCAAATTTTGATCATTTAAAGGTTTGTCCATCACTATATCTAGATTGGTATTATATTCAAATGGAAATAGAAGTAACATTGAATTTTAATACTCAGTCTGAACAATCCCTATTCCAAAATTTGGGGGATTTAGGGACAGGATTCATTTCCAGATAAGAAAGTTGCTGCTCAGACCCCTCTCTCTAACAATCCTGAACTGGAACAGCAAATGAATACACCACCAAAACTGAGAGATCTAGGGAATTCAAATCCAAACTGCACAGCTGAAACCTATCTCTTGTTTTAAGTTAGATGTCTAGTTCTAACTTAGATATTTCAAAAACACAAGAACTAGTATTCAAATCACATGGTTTATCCTGTCACTAGAAATCCTCCAGGTGATATTCAGAAGGTTCCTTGTATCTATATATGGGAGTTGCTTATATATTATTCTGATTTAATAAGTACAATTATTGCCTTTAAAATGTTAGAGTTGTCTTTGATAACTTGATGTTATCATAATATTCACTGATATTCTCAATAATTAGTACAGGGAATACCAAGGGAATACTGCAGTAACATTTTTAGTTATCAAGGCAATTGAAAAGGTTTTAAAGATGCCACTCTATCTTTATATGTACATATACTGTGTAAAGCAATATATGCACATTTTGCACAGTACATCTGCTAATGTCCCCTTTCTTGTCTTACGTGATTTCACAGAAATCCTTCTAGGATAATTCAGTTTATTCTTTCAGTCCTTATCTGATGGATGACATGGGGTTACAAAATCATGAAATGTCCTTATAGTACTCTCTTTTCTTTCTGCCTCAATGAATATCCATCATTTGTTTTCGAGTTGTTGACCTTCCTGCACCTTTCCAGCTGAGGAAAGGTTGAGAGAATAATCCAAAATACCCTGAAAGAATTAGCATAAAAATAAGATACTGGGATCCTAGGACTGCTTCTTTCTGCACTTAAAGAATATATATATATATATATATATACACATATACACACACACACGTGTGTGTGTGTGTGTGTGTGTGTGTGTATATGTATATATATATATACATACACATATATATATATACACATACACACACACACGTGTGTGTGTCTGTGTAGAATGTATAATTGTTTGTGGATACCACAGACAGGGATGTACACTCACATATTTGTGTGTATTAATATATGATAATGTTGAAATAGTATTAGAAAATGTAATTAATACTATATCAGCAACGGTTTCTGTAGTTTTCCTGAACTGATTTATAGATGGGACCTGGGCCAAATTCTGAAGACTTTAATCAGACAAAAGTCCCCTTGAAGTCAATGTCATTATCTTGATGATTCTGAATTTCATGTTAATGTTCTTTTAAAAAAATATAATCTTGCCATTTGCCTCTGTTTTTCTCCAGCAAAATTCTATAGGTAACTAATTATGTACAAAAATTGAAGATAAAACATAATAGCATGGGCAAAGACAGAAAACTGGCTTCACTCTTCTCAATAAATATTTTGCTCCTCACTATATCTCAAACATTACTAAAAACAAATTCACACCTAGTATGTTCCCTTAATTTTGCTTATTCTGCTAATCCAAACTAATATTTTTTGGTTAAGAAATATAATCAGTTAATTAACAACCAACTATTTGTATTGCTTATATGCCAACCTAGTGCTACTGATTCAATAGCAAATTGAAATTGTACATCATTAACTAAAATGGTTTATGATTTCTAACATTATAATTTCCATTAAGTAACAAACTTTACACATCTTTGCTTCTTTCTACTCCCTCAACATATTAAGGCATCCAGAGCGTCAAGTGTTCATCTTTAAAACAACATATACTACATTTCCATTACAAATATTTAAAGTAAATAAGCAAAGCAATACATAGATTCTGTAATACCATTGCTTACCGTTTGTTCCTTTGGGCTAATGATGTCTGTGAGTATTAAGTTATGCTGGGAATGATTCCTTCTATGACGAGATATCTGAAAATATATTCATTTATAACTTAGAATCGGTTTGATATAATTGTACGAAATCAAACAAGATTTACATGTAAGGATAGACTGAAAAAATCTGTTGGCAAGACATGTAAATGTATGTGTGCATTTTTTATATTACGTGCAGTGTGTGTATGTATATGTATATGTGTATTTTATATATTAAATAAAAATGAATTTTTTGAAAACCTGCTTTCCACTGAGCACGAACAGACTTTAGGATCATTCCTAGTCCTAATGTTTGGAATGCTACTCTGGCAAATTAAGCTAAAATCAACTGGCATATAAATAAGCCTTCTGAGCTTATCTAGAACACTTCATTCACAGGATCTCAAAGCGGTTTAAATGGATGGGTAATATTATCCCCATTTTACAGATAGGGAAATTGAAGCACAGAGAAGTTTATGATGAGTCAAGGCCATATTGCAAGTCAGTGAGATGGACTAGAACTGGAAAAAGAATCTAATGTATCAAATTTGTTCCAGCAGTTGTACTGGCTACCCCCCTACCCCCCCCCAACCTTCCACAACTAGAAGACTACATAAATATTTTGGTACTGATTCTGCTGCTCCGATTGGGTCCTTAATTTCCTTCAGTTCCCCCCTTTTTTCCTCCCCATGAGAAAAGAGCACAAAACTGTAATTGACAGAAGAATTACACATGACCCTAAGAAATTATCAGAGTTACATGAATCTTTCACAATGAACCTAAAACTCACGTGCATTCATGTTTTCCTACAAACCTGAAACTCAGGCAGGTTATCCAAAGATATGCCAGGTCTTTTTTGTAAAAATTGGTTGTACTTTAATTGAGTTTTAAACACAAAAGAGGGTGATTTACAATTGAGAGGTGGAACCAAAACAAGGGAAAAAAATCAAATTTGGACTGAATTTTACTCCGCATAATCCATTCTCTTATTACCTATTAAAACACAGTTAACAAAAAGCCATAATGTATTGTGTTTACATTTAAATATCTGAATCTTCCAACTGTTCTTAATTAATCTGCAGGGCCTCCCTTAAAAAAAACAGTTAACCATATTATGATCCCACATTTTTCTGCACACTTTGCGTTCATGTTTATATGTAACCACTAACATTTTAAGCCCTGAAATCTATACCCTAGATAAAGCTCTACTCTCCTAGTCAGAGCTAATGAGCTTAATAAATTACCAGTTATAAATTTAATGCAAACATTTCAGATAAAGAGATAAACATTCTTCACAATTCAAAAGTTTCTCTGACCTATTTATAAAGAATATCACTTAACAATTTCATTAGGGGTGAGTAACAGCTGGTGACATGGCTGTGTCCTAAAGTGTTTTTCTCTCTTAATATTCTGCATCTTAAGCAATCGAGCCTTCATAAGAAATACTTTAGTTAGTGGCAGTCCCTCCTTTGGGGAGAAAAATATGTCAGACCACATTTTCTGTATTTTGCAATCTTGTTTTCAGGAATGTCATGTTCCTGTTTTATTAGCATGTAGGGTAAACAAGAATGATTTGCTGATGCTATTGAGAGAACTTCTAAGACTGTGGTCTTTCTATTTAGATTTTGGATTTAACCTAATATTAATGCAAACAGAGGCATGTGTATAAATTCAAAATAAATTAATTCAATTTATCTTTTTTTCTTTATCTTCAGCATTACAAATCTGGAGACTATATACTGCACAAGACATATAACTAAACTATTCAGGTCTAGATCATATAATTCTCTTACAGACCTCCACGCCTAATTATTCTTTTACATATAAAAAAGGCATTTTGCTAAATTATGTTTTTAAAAATATTATTTTCTTTCGGCCAAATTACATAAAATGATACATCACTATTCCTTAAGGTCTACTTGATAGCCAAGCAATATTCAACTGGTGGCTCAAGAATCAAAATGTGGCATTTTGTGGCCCTGTATACCACTCTGGGACATCCACTGGACTAATCAGGGAGCTTTTGTTCTTGGCACAATGGCCAGAGCAATGATTAGCACGCGTCAGGCTCTCCATTCTGCCGGACGCGTGCTGAAGAGAATTGACAAGATCCACTTGGATATTCCTTGAAGCAGCCAGAAATAAGGCAGAATGAATGTACAGAGAGAGGGGAGAAGCATCCTTCAATTTCTTCCCAAAAGACATGATTGGCAAGTGAGGAATGGGATGTAGGAAAGAGAGAGAAAGAACTGCCATGCTGGGTCAGACCAATTGATCCGTCTACACATCTGTCTCCAACGGTGGCTCATACCAGAGCTTCAAGGGGAGTGGACAGAACAGAGCAGTTTGAGTGATTTACCCCATCGTTCCCCTTCATGTTTCTGACAGTCAGAGGTTTAAGGTCGCACGAAGCATGAGGTTGGGCCTATGACCTGCTTGGCTAATAACCACTGAGAGCCCTCTCCTCCATGAACTCATCCAGTTCTTTTTTGAACCCAGTTATATTTTTAGTCTTCACAACATCCCATGATAATGAGTTCCACAGGCTAATTGTGCATTGTGAAAAAAGTACTTTCTCTTCTTGGTATTAAACATGCTGCCTCTTCATTGCATCAGGTTCTTGTGTTATGTGAAGGAGTAAATGATACTTCCTTATTCGCTTTCTCCACATCATTCAAGATTTTATCATATCCCTGATTAGTCCACTCTTTTCTAAGCAGAACAGCACTGATGTTTTTATTCTCTCTTTGTATGGAAGCCATTCCCTACCATTGATCTTCTTTGTTACCCTTCTCTGACACTTTTCCAGTTCCAATCTATCCTTTTTTAGATGGGCCGACAAGAATTGCACACAAGGTATGGGCATACCATGGATTTATATAATGGCATTGTATTTTCAGTCTAATTTACTATCCTTTTCCCAAGTTCCTAATATTCTGTTAACATTTTTGACAGTTGTGGCACACTGAACTGAAGTTTTAAAGTCCTTGGTGACTCCAGGATCTCTTTCTTGAGTAGTAACAGCTAATTGAGAACCTACCACTACATATGTGAGGTTGGGATTATTTTTTCGAATATGCATTACTTTGCACTTATCAATGTTGAATTTCATCTTCCATTTTGTTGTTCAGTCACCCTGTTTTGTGAAATTCCTCTGTGACTCTTCGCAGTCCATTTCAGATACAACTATTTTGAGTAATTTTGTATCATCTGCAAATTCTGCCATTTCACTGTTCATACCCTTTTCCAGGATACTATGTGGGATATATTGAAGGTCCCAGTATACTTGGGGACCCCTGCTATTTACCTCTCTGTGTTATGAAAACTGACCATTTATTCCTACCTTTGTTTCCTGTCTTTTAACCAGCTTTTAATCCATGAAAGAATCGTTCCTGTTATTCCATGACTACCTAGTTTTCTTAAAGGCCTTTAGTGAGTTACCTTGTCAAAGGCTTTCTGAAAATCCCAGTACACAATATATACTAGAATAGATGATCCTTATTCACTTGCTTGTTGACATCCTCAAATAATTTTAATATATTGGTGAGACAGGACTTCCCTTTACAAAAGCCATGTTGACTATTCCCCCCAAAATCATGTTTGTTTAAGTGTTTGTTCAGTACTGAAGTTGGGCTCACTAGCCTGTAACTGCCTGGATCACCTCTAGGACCCTTTTAAAATATTGCCATTACATTACCTACCCTCTAGCCATCTGGTACAGAGGCTTGTTTCAGCAGCAGGTTACATACTACAGTTAGTATTTTTGCAATTTCATATTTGAATTCCTTCAGAACTTGGTGAGTACTATCTGCTCCTGGGGACACAGGTGTGCGTACGGCATGTGCCGGGTGTGCCCATGCACACCCTAATGCAGGGGTGAGCAAACTACGGCCCATGGGCCGGATCTGGCCATCAGGGCTCTGGATCCGGCACATGGATTTGCCCCCGCCATGGTGCTGCAGCCCCACTCTGCTCCAGGAAGTGGCTGGCAGAACGTCTCTGCGGCCCCTTGGGGAGGGGGAGCAGAGAGCTCTGCGTGCTGTTCTTGCCTGTGGATATCTCCCCTGAAGCTCCCATTGGCTGGGAATGGGGAGCCACAGCCAATAGGAGCTTTGGGGGAGGGAACCACAAGTGCACAGAGCCCTCTGCTCCCCTTCCCCCATGGCCGGCAGGGCCGGGATGCTGGCTGCTTCCTGGAGTAGAGCAGCGTGGGGCCAGGGCCAAGGCCAGGGCGGGCAGGTAGGGAGCCTGCCCTGGCCCCACTGCTAGCCTAGAACCACACCCCACACTCCTCCTCCCTCCTCTGAACTCCCTGAAGAAACCTTAATCTGTTTTGGTCAATTTGGGTGAGCTCATTATCTGGTTAAACATAAAGATCATGAAAATTGACTGTACCTTCATATAGGCCTGGTTATCACTACAGCAAAAAATTGTTATTTTGTGTCTCATTCTTTAAGTTTTTTAGGTAAAGTTTAGTTGTTAATTTGAAAAAAAAAAGTTTAGTTAAGTTTTAGTTTCTTTAGTTTGTTTGATGAATACAAATAATGTCCTTTATGATTGAATATTCAATAAATGTTCGCCTTAAAAAAAAATTCCCAGCACACCCTACTGAAATGTGTTGCGCATGTCTATGCCTGGGGACTTAATATTATATTTATCAATTTGTTCTAAAACCTCTTATACATCAATATGGGATAGTTCAGATCTGTTGCCCCAAAAGGATACCTCTGATGTGGGTATCTCCCGCACATCCTCTGCAGTGAAGATGGGCAAACTGACAGAATATACTGCATTCAAAAGATTTCCAGAAAGCAAAACAATTGCCCATTCCAGATATAGATGACTTCCATTATTATATTCATTAAAAACCTTCATTGTGCATGTAGCACCAGATACTTTAATGGAAGCTGCACGTGTGTTGCGTGAGAACAGGACTTAGTTGTTATTCATTAAATGATTGATAGATTAGTACTTTTGTGGAAATGATACCCAAGTTTCTGTAAAAGGAGGAAATATGAAATCATGTTAAGTACTGCCAGCACTGATCCCTCTAAGCTGTGATCATGTGCGTGTGTACACAGATCCTAAAACCCGAGCACACGGCAAAACATTGCACGCACAACAATTTGCAAAGAAGCACAAAAGTTTGCACATCAGAAATGTTTTGCACACACAGACTATCAAAAATTTGCACAGAAGAAATTTTTTGCACACATGGCCTGTCAAAAATTAGAGGGAACATTGACTGCCAGTGGATTCCAATGTAACTCAGTGTCACGGGGTCAGCGCAGTTCTCAAGGCTTTTCCCCTGTGCCCTATATTCTGGCTGGCACAACAAAGGTCTCCACACGGCTACTCAGTGTTTCACCCAAGTGTCCTTTATTTACAGTGCTCCTTTCCTGTTTCCAGTGCAACAAAAAGTGCTCTCCTCAATCCCCCCGACAGTTACCCCACTGTCCTGGTTCTTGGGTCTCCAGGCCCCTGAGGCACCTTGCCTGCAGTGAGGAGAGGAGACAGTGTAGCAGTCTCCTATTCCCTGCGAGGTCTTCCCCCCCTGACTGAGTATGAGTCAGGGCTTTTCTAGTCCTCTCAGCCCAACCTCAGCTATGGGCCATTTAGCCTCCTCCATTGCTGTAAACTAGCCCTCATTAGGGCTCCCAGCTGTGCTCCCTGCTGGCTACCGCCAGCCCCTGCCCCAGGCCCTCCAATCAGAAAGCAGGGCTTAGCCTGCAGAGGCAGAGCATTCTAGAGGTTTTACCCCTGCCCTGCCACACTCAGATAAAAACCTCCTTCAGCCCCCAAAACTGAATCTAGATCTAGACTTTGAACCTGTGGCCTCTGTCTATGTAAAATTCTGAAAATCTAGGTGATTATGAACAACTGTAAGATTGTTCATTATAAGAGTTGTGCACATACACCTAGAGAAGGATACATTCCATTAATCTGGTTCCAACATATTCTTGCTTTATAGGTACATGATAACAGCCATGATTTAGGAATTCACCATCCCAATATCACACACCCCATTATCCTAATAAAATCAAGCTGAACTAAACAGTATCTGTCATAACACCTCTATCTCATCCCATAGTGTGTTATGAAAGGCAGAGATTTAGAAGAGTAGTTCTAAAAGGAATCTCAAGGAAAGTCATCTTATCAGCAGTTTTCTGATTTGATGAACATTCTTCAGTCAGCAACAATGTCACCTGCAGCATTAAAACTCCACTCAGTGAGCGCCTGCAAGTCCGTGGGCAAGTCTGGTTTTGTTAAATTCAGCCTCAGCAACTTCTTCTCTCCTCCCCCCAGTTAGCTAAAGGGTATCCCTTTACTGCTGGAGTTATTCTAGCATCCAAGAAATGATCCAGTGTCATACTTTTTGCAAACACACAGAATATGCAGTAAAATATGCCTGCTACCCTAGTAGGAACTGATAACTCCCTCACAATTACTGTTTATCATAATTAATTTAATGTAAATAAAATACCTGAACTTTTACAATTACTTGATCTCTGATTTAATTTGCTTCTGTGCTCCCATTTGTTCTCAAGATGTTTTCTAAAAATAATATGCTTTGTTGTGAGGATTCACTCTGTGCCAATAAACCTAGCAAAACACAGTTTGTTGCTAGTTATTCTCTTATCACAGCAGGGCACAGATCTTAAAAAGGGACTTTGGGACTCAGTATTCACACTAGGAATCTCATTCTAATCTGACTCATCTTGATGATGAACATAAACATACTATGATCTTTGTGTCTAACCAAAACCAGCCAAGAGATTTCATCTGGGATTTCAAATATGGATGAATCCTAACAACCTACTCAAGCACAATCTTCAAAGAATTATTACCTGGAATTTTCTGCTGAATAATTATGAACAAGCAAATTCCAGATAATTGCAAGAAGTTTGTGGATAATTCACAAACAGAAACAGAAATTAAATGTGTTGAATAAATTATCCACTGTGAATTATTCACCCAACAAACTCTACCTTGTAGTGTACTGCCAGAATCTCAGCTTGCAGACCACTAGGATTTTCCAAGTATAAAACCCTAATTTGGTTAACAGTGTTAGGATGATTTGCCTCTATAATTTCTCAAAAATGCTTGTCTCACACCACCAAGAAAGAGATTTTTATGGATGTTTTAGTAAGTTTTCTGCAAGGATAGTTTCACTCTCTCCAAGTTTCGACCTCCCTTTTAAGGGACTTCTCCAGGGGTTATGTCTATTATTTTACTGCATCAAAATCAAATGGTAACTTCCATAATGGAGAATCCCTTGTAAACACCCCACATTGGGGACTACACTTGGTAAGCTCTCTGGACCTGCTCCAGGAACGCACATAGGCATGTGCTTAAGTGCTTTGCTGGATCAGGGCCAGAGTGTTCAGTGCATCGCAGGAATGAACGTTTGAACTGCAGCTTGTATTTGCTGTACAAATACAAAACTAGCCACATAAACTTCTGTTACTCCCTCCATACAGCAAAGGAAGGTCAGGTAATACTGATTCAATGATGTCTTTATTCATTTCATCTCCAGTCACTCAGACACCACAGAGATGGGCAGCTCCTAGACAAAGAGGTACTTTAGATAATTTAGTCAATTTCTTAATAGCACCATCTGTGGACAAATGTTAAGCACTGTAGCATCTAAATTTACTACTGGGTTCCAAATAAAATATATTTTTAATGTTTAAGACCCATTCTTAAGGGTTATTAGACAAACTACCACCTCTGTGAAGGGATCCTTTATGGAATTTTATGCCCCCTCCTAGTCACCTGGAATATTTCAGCAGGATTCCATCCCTAATAATTCCACCAGATGAGGATGACCCACACACTATTAAGAGATGGCTCCTGAACTCTCCCCAGAAGCAGCAAGTCCCCGGGGTCTGATAACTTCAGCACCTGCTCCACAGCCCTTATAGCATTCCCAGATTTCCTCATAGCAAAACTCCAAGAGAAATCCATTGGAGTCACCCTGTCGGGACTATCCCCAGCAATGGCTCCTCTAGGGGCTCCCTGTAAAGGAGAGAGGGGACTTCCCCGCAAGTAGAGAGGGTGATGGAAATCATAGTGCAACATGAGGCTGAATTAACTTTTCCTCTTGCCTGTTCCACATGGTTTATGGGAAGAGGGAGGAATGATATATGTTACCTGAACCTTGCCCTCACCTCTCTCTATGCTGTTCCCAGCCTTCCCCTCTCCCACAAACAGAGGCTGCATAGGATCCATAAGAGGTAGATGTACGGTGCCATGGAAGTGACTAAGACCCTTCTGCAAAAGAACAGGAATGTGCCTGGAGGGAAATTCTGTGTGCCTGCTAGAAACCAGAATCTGTGTGTACATCATTTAATAAGGAAACCATTTCACAGTCCTCACACATTTGAGAATATTACATATTGTCAGCAGAATCTGTACAGTCAAGAAAAAATAGGTTTGCGTTACATTCCCTCTGCATGTCTCCTTCGAGCACACTGCCCTCTATATTCAGTTCAGATCTCTTGAGTGCAAGAGAGTAATGATAATGATTTTGTTTCCCTTGACCTTTTGATCACGTATAAATCAGAGTCCTGTAAACCTTTTCCACATTGAGAGGGTCCTCCTTCATATTCAAGCATATAAAGGTATGTATTTTATATCAAGGCAATTTAATAGAAAAGAGAGTAGTCTACAGGATCAGGGCTTAGTCTGGGTAAGCATCCTAACAGTCAGTGTACTCCTAACGTAACCACAATCAGTCAGTTGCTTTGGTTAATAGGAGTAAGAATACCAAAATGTTCAGATCCTAGGTTAAATTTAGGTCAATCCTTAAGGTGTACTGGATGACAACAATAGCAGAACATGGGGTTCACTGAAACTGCACCATATTTCTTCCCAAAGTTCTTGCTGGACTATCTAATTGCATTAGTTATTTATTTGAATTTACAATACATTGATTATAAGAGATCAAATCCCAGCCCAAACTATCATCCTTTTGCACCTCTCTGGCAGTGCAAATGTTAAATATAGCCCAGTTGGAAAAGTGACGGTTTCCCTGCCTTGAGGGAGTCCCCATCTCACTAAGCCGGCTCTAAGTCACTCTTTTCTAGCCCCCACTGGTTTAGGAACCATGTCCAGATTATGCATGGTGAAGAAGGAACAGTCCCCAAAGGCTGTTACAGTCCCTGCAAGGTAGATAACCCCTAAGGCTACTCTAATTTATGTGAGGGCTATTTTGGCTCCTGTCATCCCTGGCAGTTGAAGGAGCACATAGATAGTACAGCCATATTTCCCTCTGCCCCCTATTTTCTTCACCCTGTGCCTCTCAAGTGAACCCAAAGGCCAAGATCTAAATCTACATTAAATATAATACAGGTTGGTTGCACAGGTGACCATTTCAATCAGTGAACCAATGAGTAACCTGAGAGGTAACGGGGGCTTTTTATGTTTTGATATCCATTTTTCCCTGTATTCCATACTGTAATCTTTATACACTCCAATAAATACCATTCATCGAGTGAAAACAAGTCAAAATACATTAATATATCAGCCCTCTACCATAAATCAGCCCTCTTCAGCTTGCCTTTCTATTGTTCATGTCCCTAGTACCTTTGGTTAGTACAGCAGTAGTAGCAGATACCATGCTGTTCTTAAATACTGCAGGTGTTTGGGGTTGAATGGAACTTTAGTGACGCTGGATATGAAACAGACGCAACAGGAGTAGCACCAAGGGAATAGAGTCCTCAACAGTAGTTTTGTACACTGTGCCATCATCTGTCACGTGTGTAGCTCTGCATGTCTTGGTGTAAAACAACAAAGTAGAAAAAGAAGAAATGTATGGTCTCCATGAAAGAACCTAGTATGTTTAATTCATTATATCAGCTACTCTGAACTCAGGTTGCTCTCCAAAATGGTAGCCTCGAGGCAGATGGGCAGACAGAGTCCTTAAAAATTGAAAGCTACATGTACAAAAAACAACTACATAACGGTTGCACTACAAACTGAATGCATTACAATAGTGCTTTAATGTAATTCCGGTAAGCATCACCTTATTGGAAAAAGAACAGTTAATAATAATGTCACAGTGCTATAGATCTGCAAGTACTATATACTCGTATATATCTCTGTATAAGAAGTATTCTTAATACTTCAAGACCCAGAAACATAAGCCTTTCTAGTAGATTTGTTAATGTATCTCTTTATCTTGCCTGCCTAATTCATTCTCCCAGAGTTAGATAAGCCAAAAGCTCACCTTATGCTACTGCAGAAGCAATTTTTATTTTTGAAGGTTAATCCAACTCAGCAGGATTTAGGGATGGCACTTTTCCTTGGTCGTAGGCATGTTGGCTCAGGCCAGACAGCTGTTTGGACATTCTCCACTGGGAATCTTGCCCTCAACACCCACAGTTGATACACATACATGGTCTACTGGCTGCCTAGTTCCATGCCCATCTGTTCAGATGGCATGGTGCCCACTCACAAGTTCGCTGGATCCTTGCCCTTAGTGTGTAGGTGCCAGGCAATGATGGGCTTAGATGGGCAGCCTGAAAAATATTGCAAGTGATCATTTTTTTCCTGTAGGAAGTCCTTCCTCTGTTATAGCACTGCAGCATGGATACCACATGCTACCCTGCGCTTAATCACACCTGTGGACATTTACATGCCAAAAAACAACAACAAAAATAAAAAAAACACCATAACAAGGACTACTGAAAAAGGAAGAGACAGGAAGATGCAGAGAAATTACAAAAACTTTTCTCAGACATTGACAGGTTGTGCTGGAACCACTACCTTGGCTACCAACTGCATTGGGGCTGTCAAAAGATTTTTAACAAAGGTACATAGCCAATTTTACAGTACTGCAAAAAAAGCAGTCCCACAGAACATAATGGCACTAGTAAAAGTGACCAGTAAAGAAGTTAATTCAATCGAGCTCACATTTTAAATTGCTACTCATTCTTTGAAATGTCAAAAACCTGCAGCAATAGAATAAACCCAAATAAACCTTATAAATAACAAGCTGTGTGTTGTCCTTTTACAAGGGCAACACATAACAAGGGATTTTGTCCATGTTCTTTAAGTTAAAAAAAAGCTGACTGTGGATGTTATTGTAAAAAGCAATAACATTAACAATAAAACATCATTTTCCTCTCAAAGACAGATTTTAGTTTATAGTAGATTAACATGTAGTAGGAGTTTATGACTTTAATGTAGCAAATAGTTTATTTGACAAATAAAACCTTTTTCTGTTTGCGAATTATCTGCACAGAGACTTTAATTTTTACAACTGTATTAGTCAAATAATTTGAATAGCCAAACTCTTTATGCAAATATATTTTAGTCCAGGGCTGATTTGCAAATATTCACTACAACTATATTTTTACCTAATTGTTATTTGTTGCGCAAGATTAGTTTCCCACGTCACATTGTACTTTTTGTTTTGTAACCTGACTAAATGACTGAAACTTTTAAAAAACAGGAGGAAGGAAATAAGTGATTTAATTATTTAATGTTGTTCTTGCCAGAAACCGTTAGCAATCGAAAACAGAGATGGGATGAAACATTTGGGTACCTCTGAACACAAAAATATGTAGACGTCTGTCTGCCACACACTCTCCCTCCTCTCTCAACCAGCAAACTGAGGAAGCCTCCAAATGCTTCCTATTGGCTGACATTCACCTCTTTTATCAAATCATTTCCTGTAAGCTAGCAAGAATGCTTCAATATTGCTTAAAAGGAACCCAGCACTCATCTGGAAGATGTAACAACCTTAGCCCATGATGCAAGATTAAAAAAAAAAATCAGCTACAAGTTCCCTAAGCATTATTATATCAATATAAAAAATGGTTACCAACTTTTATAACTGCTATATTTAAAGTCTCCTTTTAAGTGAAAGAGGGATTACACAGTAGACAATTGACTTTGTTTTTTCCTACTCTACCTGGAAGCCTGGAGTACTAGAAAAGGCACAAATGTTTTGTCTTTCCCTTTACTTTTTCTGTTAGATTTCTTAGTTTTTCACCTAATTTGAACACTGAAGCAAATCACACAGGATAACAGTGATTGCTACTGTAATAGGACAGTAAGATAACCAGCTGGCCTCATGTTTAGGCAGTGAGCCTACAATTTCTGTTGCCCTAGTTGTTCAAAGGGGCCTCAGCCAAGTTGCATGCAGTGGGCCTCACTCACTCCTGAGTGATTCTGTTGCTTCCTTTGGGGTTCTGCTGCTATGTGAGAGGTGGGGGGAGGCAAGAGAGAGGAACCCTAGTCCACCAACATCCCCTGGTCCCAACCCAGGGCTCTAGGGATTTGTCAAAGTGTCCAGGCCAGTTATTGATCTATCCCAAGATGCACTTGCTCCTGGGTCACTTCGTACCAGACTGGAGTTCATGTATTTGGCCACTGCATTAGGACATTCCACTTGGTCCGTTAACGTCCTGTTCAAAACAGTCTTTTAAGGCTTTCAGCCCCCCAAAATCAGGGAGATAATCCAGATCCATGCTTCTACAGCAGCCTTAACAAAGCTATAGCCACAACTATCCTGGCTTCTGGTATCAGCCTTGCTTTCTGGTGCAGCCTGCAGCACCTTCCCCCATCTTTCTTGGGCTATTGGATCTGCTTTTAAACTGTTCTTCCATAGGAAGTATGCCCAGCACCTGCTATGGAGTATGGAGTAGAGAAATCAAAATGTTTTGTCTTTCCCTTTACTTTTTCTGTTAGATTTCTTTATTTCTCCGTCTTACATTTTAAAGAGGCCACTGTCTCCTGTTTGTTATTTGGAAGGCTGAGAGGCATGACTGCAAAACACTTGTGTTGTCTTTGTGCACTATTTGTGCTAAGTTAGGTAAGGAAACAACAATATGTTTCAAAATATGTAATACATTCTGTGTAATGTACTAATTCCAGAAAAGTAATCCATGCATGTAAACTGTTTAGACTCATCTGATTTTCTGCTTGCTGTTTGACACTGACAGTAAAGGCACATCTATCTATACAGTAAAACCTCCATTTAACGGACTAATTCGGGTGAGGGGGTGTCCGTTAAATCAAAAAGCGTTATTTAATACAAAAAAACCCCCGAGCTGTAGGAGCAGCAGCCCGCCCGCCACAGGGTCGGGGCGGCAGCTCCGCAGCCCGACCGCTGCTGGGACCCGGGCGGCAGCCGGGAGCCGGCAGGCAGCCTGGCCTGCAGCCAGACTGCCCGCTGCCGGGATCAGGGCGGGAGCCGGCAGCCAGCCCACCCGCTGCTGGGACCTGGGTGGCAGCCGGGAGCTGGCAGCCAGCTCGCCCGCTACCAGGACCCGGGTGGCAGCCGGGAGCCGGGACCCAGCCCGCCTGCTTCCGGGACCGGGGCGGCAGCCGGGAGCCAGACCGCCCGCTGCTGGGATCTGGGCGGCAGCCGGGAGCCAGCAGCCAGCCTGCCAGCGGCTGGGACCGGGGCAGCAGCTGGGAGCCGGCAGCCAGCCTGCGAGCAGCTGGGACCGGGGCGGCAGCTGGGAGCCAGCAGCCAGCCGCCTGCGAAGGGGAATGGGCCGCGGCCGGGAGGGGTCGCGGTCTGATATGAATCAGAAATTTTGTCCGTTGCATCCGAAGTCCGTTAAATCGAGGTCCATTAAATCGAGGTTTTACTGTATATATAAAAGTCAAATGGTGTATGCGTGCGTGTATTCGTGTATGTACGTGCACTTACTCCTTCCACACCGTTTGAGCTAGAGACTTGAAATTTGGTACAGTTATAGGTCTTAGGGTCCTAATCAGGGTAAGAGTCGAACATTTTTCAAATCTCACCGCTGACGCCCCCCAGGGGTGAAATTATTTAAAGGCCAATCACATCAGGTGGGCAGCTGCAGTTCTCTGTGACATAGTTATGATGTCATAATACCCCCCTCCAACGGACCTCACACTCGCTCAGCTCTCTGCCCCCTCTCCCCTCCAACGGACCCCGCACTCACTCAGCTCTCTGCCCCCTCCCCACCTCCGATGGACCCGAGTTGGGTTTGGTCGGAGGGTAAGTGAGGTAGGGGTGTCGGGTTTGGTCGGGGGGTGAGGTGGGGGTGTTGGGTTTGTTCGGGGGGTAAGTGAGCCAGGGGTGTTGGGTTTGGTCTGGGGGGGTGGGAAGGTGTCAGGGTGGGTGAGGGGTGAGGGGTGGGTGTTGGGGTTGGTCAGGGGGTGTTGGGTTTGGTCGGGGGGTAAGTGAGGTGTGGGTGTCGGGTTTGTTTGTGGTGGTAGGTAGGGGTGTCGGGTTTGGTTGGGGGGGAAGTGAGGTGGGTGTGTCAGGTTTGGTCTATAGGGGGTGAGGTGTGGGTGTGGGTCAGGGGGTGTTGGGGTTGGTAGGGGGGGTGACGTGGGGGTATTGGGTTTGGGTGTGTGAAAATGTAAGTCGGGGTTGGTCGAGGGGTAAGTGAGGTGGGGGTGTCGGGTTTGGTCGGGGGGGTGAGGTGGGGGTGTCAGGTTTGCTCTCTGCCCCCTTCCCCCTCCAACGGGCCCTGCACTCGCTCAGCTCTCTGCCCCCTTCCCACCTCCGACGGACCCGAGCAACACCGGGTATTTTTGCTAGTGCTTAATATAGTAGATAATGAAAAGAAGAAATGGAATGATCCTGTTTGAAACTTCTGAAGCATCTAAACAGA
Source organism: Sternotherus odoratus (assembly GCA_032164245.1). NCBI lineage: Eukaryota > Metazoa > Chordata > Testudines > Kinosternidae > Sternotherus > Sternotherus odoratus. Next base: position 45,132,463 of record JAVMKO010000011.1, read on the forward strand.
CTGGCAATTGCCACCGATTTGATTTTCTTTACACTGCGATGATAGAAAAGTCAACCAAGTAATAAAAAAAAGAAACATCTGTTGCTCTTAGAAAATTTGTGGTATATAAATGCAGTACTTCAAACACATTTCAGTACACTGCCATTGCATTGACAGCAAAAAGTCACAAAAAGTATAAATATAAATTTGTTCGAGGGGACAAAACTTGTATGAGAAACTGGTTATTTACAAGTGTGTTGATGTCTCTCTCTCATGTCCAGTGAAGGCTTCAAAATAGCATCTTGATTTGGTTTTCTCCTTGTTTTTCCACCCTTTACAGGGGAACATGAATGAAGGCAGAATTGCACAGTATTAGCTCAAATAACAGGGTGAATAGAAATGGAGAAATATCTAATGGATTATACTTGGTCTAGGAGCAGGACTTCTATTAGAGGTGTATATCCAACCTCTGCAAAGAGTCCCATTTGATCTATTGCCACACTTAAAATCTAGAAGACAGCAATACGATGAAGTGTCTTTTTCTGACTGATAGCTGGCCCAGTCTGTGACTATTCCTCCCTAATAAAGACCTCACAATGATAATCAATATCTTTATCATCTTAAAGGCAGATTCATGCAATGAACTTCCCTTGTGATAACCTTTGAAAAGCAAAAGGGAGTTTCATATGGGGCAACCAATCTTTTGAGTTGGGCAAGCCACAATGGGTGTATCTCACCAACTGAATTGGTTATCTATTTGCTTCTGTTTAAGTTATAGTTTAAGCTATCAGTTAGAACCTAGAATACCTTAAAATGTCTAGGATTAGAGAAAGGGTGGATGCCAGGCCTCCTGCATTGAGAATTCATCAAAGCTTGAGTCTGGCAAGCTTCATTGTATATATAAAATCACTAAGGTCAAGCATTTTACTGACCATTGACTTCTCAGCAGTAGAGTATAGCTGTTCGGAACTATGTTGTGTCATATTGTACATCAGCAAGATACAGAACTACTATTTCAATATACCTGCTTTCTTTAAAAAGTAAATAAAACAGTATGAAAAAAATTCAAAAGCTTGATTTTTCCAAAGCCTTGCACCTCGTATGGTTATTTACAGTTGTGCAAAATGATGCCAAATCGGAAAAGCATCATTTTACCATGACTTTGTACAGGCAAACACAAGATAAGCAGCACAGCAGTGGCGAATCAGACCCACTGTGTCATCTCTCTAATCTTATATACTTAAACACATTTGAAAACAATGGAAGATTTAAGGCTCAATGGATTCTAATTCTTTCAGTGATTTACTACACATTGGAATAGAAAGTGCCTCGGAAACTATTTTCCACATGGAACTAATTATCAGAGTTAAACAGATCTCTGAATACATTAAAAAAATACATTTCTTAGAGATATTCAAAGGGCCATTTCAGCCACAGTTTAGATATTAATGACAAAGTAACTCAGGCTGGCCTGAAAAATAGCTCCTAATTCTAATCCTATAGACATTAGTGATTTATTTTACACACACACGCGCAATAGAGATTGGTGTAAATTTTCAGAAAAATGCACACACAATTACATTTCTAATTGCAGGAACAGTTAAAGTAAGTACATGAGCAAATGACCAGACAGACATATAACTGATTATTTTGTATTCAACCCATGAGAATGAATATATCCATGGTAAATGTGTGCATGCAAAGCAGGAGCACAATTTTATGTGTGCTTTTCTGAAAATGTATATTTTATATTTAAAATTAATATTTATATTTAAAATAATGTTTGAAAGTATAATAGGCACTAAAAACATGCTAATTACACTTGGGACTCTCTTCTATTCTTAAAATTGCCTACATATCCTTTATAAGAGTGATTTTTGTATGAGTCTACCACTATCTGTTTTGAAGGTCATATGGATATATTTAGGCTGCGAGGACACTGAAGGCATTTGTCCTTTAGCCTTCTGCCTCACAACATGATTGAGCATCTGTATACCTTACAACCCTAGGTCCTGTCGAGTGTTATTCTCTTACATAGCACAATATACCCCCCAATCTCTACTCAAACATGCAACCAAATTGAGCAACAAGCGACTTCAGCTGCCATGTCATTTCAGTTTTTACACATTTTCTCTTATGTGTGCTCTACATCTCAGCTCCCCACTCTACTGCCAAGAGCTAAAAGTCAGGAACAAAGCTCAGTCTCAATGTCAAAGAGTGAAAACGGGGGAAGAAAAAAACACACAAGAGAAAGTTAATGGTCACAAACTCGACTTTGAAATGTCGGTTCGAAAGGATTTTGCAAGTTTCTATAGCTCATCAACGCAACATGAATTAGAGAAGAATCATGGCATCTCTGAGGTTAATGTTGTCGTCTGTGCTGGTGCTGTCTGCTCTGCTTAAGTAAATAGTACAGTTATACAAGTGCAAAGATGGCTCGTACTTTCTTCATCCACTAAAATTTAAAAAAGAGGAGATTTCCTAGAGCTGCAGAACTTGTAGTACACATTACAGTCCTGCTTACATGTAATTTGGAAAATATGCCAGACAATCCAGAATAGGGAAATTAGATTAAACACACGTGTATTGTTCTCAGTGGGAACAGTTTTCTGCTGAGCTTTTTTAAATTCTGGCCAACTGAGTATAACCCATGCAGAAAACAATCACCTGGAGCTAAGGCTGAACAGACATAACACTGAAGTTAAAAGACTTTGTTAAAAGAAAGTTCAGTTAAAAAGAAAAGCTACATTTTGGTAACAGTAAAGTTGCACTTTGAAGGAGAAACAAAACAGTAGAAAATGGTCCTGAATTACCTGCATCATTAGCACTAGTGGTGACACAGGAGTGCAATCTCCCACCTTTCTCCCTCCCTTTCCTTAACACTTTACTGTGTAAGAAATAGGTTAACATTTTCAATAGTGCCTAGCTGATTTAAGAATCAGAGAGGTAGCCGGGTTAGTCTGGAATAGCAAAGGTAACAAAGTCCTGTGGCACCTTAAAGACTAACTATAAAGTTTTGAAGCATAAGCTTTCGTGGGCTAATACCCACTTCGTCGGATGCAAGCAGTGGAAGTGTCCAGCAAATTTAAGGTGATAAGTGATTTAAGACTCTTAGTCCCTGTTTAAAAAGGGACTGTTTAAAAACAGTTTATATTATCAAAAGAGTGATTTTGCTGAGATAGCTTATAATTGCCACCTGAACAAAATATCTATACCAGAGATTGGCAACCTTTGGCCTGCGGCCTGCCAGGGTAAGCATCCCAGCCAGGCTGGGCAGGTTTGTTTACCTGCCATGTCTGCAGGTTCGGCAGATCGCAGTTGCCACTGGCTGCAGTTCGCCACTGCAGGCCAATGGGGGCTACAGAAAATAGTGCGTGCAGAGGGATGTACTGGCTTCCACTTCCTGCAAGCCCCATTGGCCTGGAACAGCAAACCACGGCCAGTGGGAGCTGCAATCGGCTGAATCTGTGGATGCAGCAGGTAAATAAATCGTCCTGTCCCATCAAGGGGATTTTCCTGGTGAGCCGCATGCCAAAGACTGCCAATCCCTGATCTATACCATCAAAAGCACTTGTTTAGCTGATATAACTGCATCTACACTAGAACTTTATTTACAGTATAAAAATGTAGTAAATAACCCCATATCCCTAACCAACATAACTACAATGGAAAAAGTACCTAGTGTACACATGGTCATAGACTTTTAGGGTGAAATCCTGGCTCCATTAAGGTCACCAACAAAACATCCTATCAGTAGGGATCTGCAATCATCTTTAAGTGCCTACATCTCTTCTGGAAATAGTCGTTAGGTTCATAAGTCACTTAAGGTGCTTTTGAAAATGTTACCCTTTTCTTTATAAAGTAATTTTCTTGAATGACTTTCTGTTAAGAATATTTTTATTTTTGTAAACAATTTAATACATTTTCAGTCTATATTTAAAAAAGCCATTGCATGTAAGGCTCGATTCTATGCTTACTGAAGTCAATGGCAAAGACATCGACTTTAATGGCATACAATTAAGGCTTTAGATTTAATATTAGCTCTATAGCTGATGACACTTATCTAACTAATAATATGAGCCTTTTGGGAACAGTGGGGAATGTGTATAGTTTTAAAGAAGGCAAGAGTCCTGGAAAACAGTGATGATCAGTAAACACATCCCCAATCTGTTTAAAATATCATCATATATAATCGCTGTGCGCTAGATTGTGCTCCATCATCTTCAAGGCCTCCTCCTCATGAATCTCCCTACAATAATCAGGGATAATCCTCCTCCTGTACCTCTGAAAAACTGGTAGCTTCCTAGAAAATACAAGACCTAACACTTGTATGACAGATATTTGCATGGGTGCAATTAGTGATTTGGCTGGATCCCAGATATTTGACTAACAGTGAGTTGATAAGTGATCTATTTGGATTATTTTGCATTAATTTATGAGGTAATACAATATTTGTAATAATACAATAAGCCATCGTTCCTCAGTAACAAAATCTCATTAAAGAGCTGATCTGGGCTTATTGGGAATCAGTTTGGTAACCTTCTCTATTGACTTTTTTTTTTTTGCGCTACTACCGTGTTTCCCCGAAAATAAGACAGTGTCTTATATTAATTTTTGCTCCCAAAATTACATTACATTATATTACAGCGAGAGGCAAAACTGGAAGTACGTCTTATTTTCGGGGGATGTCTTACTTTCGGGGAAACAGGGTAGGAGAGTTTTTTGATCAGCTATTTCACCACTTTAATTCTCCTACATTTTTGTTGTTTGAAATGCATCATTCACTGGAGATTTGGGACCTAGTCTTTCTGTGTAACTGTGAATTTAATAAAGATAATTTCCTTGATGTCTTTGGTGTGAGTAGTTCATACTGACTGAATATAACCAGCAAAGAGCAGCATTTTATTTATGAGGCATCTTGACTTTGTTTATTAAGTTATCATTTCTGGGTACAGTGTCAACACAATTTGTGTTTTGAATAATGTGAAGCAGATAACCTCAATTAACAAGTAATTAGAATTATTTTCATATTTAGCAGTTTCCTTAATTGTTTCTGAAACCTAAAACTAAAACTGTAATAAATAATGAGCAGCCAGAACATGTCCATGCACAGAGTTTCATCCAACTCCTACTGGAGGTTGCTCAAATGGCAGAAGTAATATCCGCATGGATCTTGGAAAATGAGACAAAGGCTACCTGGTGACTATGGACTTGTCTATACTACAAAATTAAGCTGACTTAATCTAATTCAACCTCAGCCTCCAAATTAAGTCGATTGTGCGGGGTCACACCATGCTCATTGTCTTGATACAGTGTGTCCTCACTAGCAGTGCCTTCATCTATGCACGAAGTAGTACATCATGGGTAGCTATCCCAAAGTGCAACTGGCTGCAGTGTGTTTTGGGAAGTTTGTCCAATGCCTCATGGGACCAAACATCGTCACAGGGGAGAATAGGAACATTGCGTCAGTATCCCATGATGCACTGTGCATTAATTGACTTCTACCTTGAAGTTGGAGAGTCTGGGAAATGTGCAGGTGTCATGGGTGTGGAGGGTGCCTTGCCTGGATGGAGGCTATGTTGTCTGGGACGGGTGACATAGGAGTTTCCCTGCCATGAGGGAGGGAGGAGCCTCCAGCCCATGAAGAAGGGAGGAGTTTAAAGTTCAGTTCCATCTTGGCTGCACATGAGGCAGGAGGCTTGCCAAGGTAGCTGGCAAGGGTTCTAATCTAGACCATCTTTGGCTATAAAGATGGCTCTACCTTTTTCTGATACTTCTACTTAGCTGATGTAAGTGATTTTGATTCTTCTATTAAGCCGGTGCCTTTGGGGGTGTTTCTTTCCATTTCAGAAGGGAGTAGGGGACCCCAATTGTAAAGTGTATTGTATCTTTATTTCATTCCCTTTTCTTTATTAAATCTTGTTAGTTATAAACTGTCTGCTTTATTTTCCTTAAGGTTTTTCTCTCTTCACTGGGAAGAGAGGAGGTGGGGGGAGGTGCATAGCCCCCAGGCATTTGACTTTGGCTTCCAGGGAGGAAGACAGAGTCAGGGTTAAGGGAAGTCTGCCTTCAGCCGGTACAGGGTGAAGGGAAGCAGCCTTCAGGTGTCTGACTTTGGCTTTCAGGGAGGAGGACAAATTTAGGGTCTGGCTCTCAGGTACAAAGAGACAGAGGGTGAAGGAAAGCAGCCTTCAGGTGTCTGACTTTGAAACCCAGGGAGGGGGACAAAGTTGGGGTGGGGAAGATCGGGGGCTCCTCCAAGGTTTTGGAAGTATACTCGATTGGTGGCAGCGATTGGTAACCCCAAAAACCCCAACTGGCAAAGTGGGGTGTGTGGGGGGAAAAAGACTTGTTGGTCTGGCATATAAGAGCCCTGATCTCTGTACTCGAAGCATAGGGATCAGGTCACCCCCTCTTAAGCAGGACATAGTGGATGGTTTTGCCATGATGGGATTCCCTAATTGTGGTGGGGTGATAGATGGCACATATATCTCCATCTTGGCACAAGACCACCTTGCCAAAGAGTACATACAATGAAAGAAATTGGTGGTGTTGCATTCAGTGGTGATGCAAATGCTGGTGGATCACAGAGGGCATTTCACCAACATTAGCGTAGGATGGTCAGGAAAGATTCATGACCTGTGCATCTTTAGGAACTCTGTTCTGTTCAAAAAGCTGAAATCTGGGACTCTCTTTTCAGACCACAAAATGAACATTGACAACATTGAGATGCTTATAGTTATCCTCGGGGACCCAGTCTACCCCTAGGAACCCCAGCTCCCATGGCTCAAGAAGCCATACTGTCTGTTCAGTAGTAAGAAATAATTCAACTAGAGTTAGGTCAAAAGCAGCCACCTTAAGTCATCCCATTAATGTATATGTCTACACTACCAGGTCCTTCACTCCTACCTAAGCTCCTCTAATGTCGACTTCCGTAATCCACCTCTGAGAGAGTTGTATCGCTTAATTCAATTTTCATAAGTCAACTACTAACGACAGCCTGGGTTGTGGTAGAGGAAACCAGGTCATATGTAAGAAGAGAAACAGACCCATGTTTTTTATATACATTCCAATATTGTAATAAACCAAACTACAGCTTTAAAAACAGAAGGGAAAATGGTATCTTGAAAATTACAGGAAAACGTTGGCTGGGACACAAGCAGATCAGTGCTCCAGGAAAGGAATACAAACATTTAAATAATATATCTTGCTGGAAATTAAGCTTCGTGAGAAATCCCATCGATTCCTTTTAAGTCATTTTATTAAAAGGTCTGTTATTGCTTAGGTTGCACTTTGTGGCTATGAGACATGCTGGAATGAAGAACTATCAAAGGTAGCTATCAAAGTTGATTTTTTTCCCCCATTTAACTTTTTCTGACTATTAAGCAGCTCATTTTGTGGAGACAATCATTAGTGTCTTTAATGTGAAACAAAGCTTCTGGATAAGAGCTGCTCAGTGAAGATCAATATGGAAGATATCATATCAGTTACAGCTTTAATAACTGTAACAATAGGGAGCCTAGCATTGCTGGCTTTATGCATTAATGTAATTTAGAATCTACCAGGTACAAATCTTATCAAACATTAGCAGTAGTTGCACTGGGAATTTCTAGGTAGAAGAACTGTGTGACAAATGAGAATGGTTTTAAAGGTAGATTTCAATGCACCAAGACTCATCCACCATAAAGTCATGCAAGAAATACACCAAGACAAATAAAAACAACAGATTCCTGAAAACTGATTGCAGCTTCTAATGAACTAACTGCAAATGTATGTGCACACACATGCAAGTAGATGTATTTCATTCATACTTACCTAGACATTGCTGTGTTTATTTAATTTAAAATAATCAATGATGCCTGGAACCTAGGACAGATGCTGTCCTGTTGTAGATATGGTATAAATCACTATATAGTAGAAGTAGTGTCTCCTTTAAGGCAAAGAGCTGTTTGGTGCAGGATGGGTAGGGTGTGTCAGGGAGTCAGATGCATCTTCCTGGTGGCTATCTAAGCTAGTGCAGATGAGGAGCTACTTTAATTTACGTAACTAGAATAAAATCCCTAAGGGTTTCAACATTCCCAGCTTGATGTGACCCTTTGTACAGAAGAGCCAGCTCTCCTGAGCCAAGTCTTTAGTCCCTCCACATGCCTGTATTCTTCCTCTTCAGCCTCTCCACCAGCTATGAGACAGCCTTTCAACTATACACAGCTGCAGCTCCACTGTGCAGCTAACTGGCCTCTCCCCACATAACTTCTTTGGATCCATCTGCCTACCAAATCACTCCTTTCCCTACCTTTCCTATACTGCACTCTACCCTATCCATTCCCCACAGTCCAGGTATCTTTACATTGTTGCTACACTTATTTACCTTTTCTCCCCTTCATCAGTCTACCACAGTGGTTCTCAACCTGCGGCCCAATCAGCACACAGCTGCGGCCTCTGTGACATCCTCAGGGTCATACTGATAATATTGGATGTGGCCCACAATGGTAAATAGGTAGAGAACCTTTGATCTACCACAATCAGGTGCCACTTACTCTCCCCTGACCCCAACTCCTGTTTTTTTTAAAAAAAATTAGGAATGAATAACCCCTTATTTTGGATCTTTTACAACCAGGTGACATTTAAAACACTTGTTTAACTCATGTCCAAATGTCTTCAGGTTCTAGTGCTTACAGGTAGCCACTCAAGATTTACATTTTCATTTTTTAAAAGAGCTAAACTGGAAACACTGTGAACTTTCAGTTTATCTTTTGCTGATAAAAATGGAAAACTCAATGTTGAAGAAGCTACTAAAATTAAAAATTACCTGGCACTTGAATTTTTAAACTTTTTTTTAGTGAGATTATAAAGTAGAAATCTGACTTCACAACAAAGAACAATGAGCTTTTAAGGATAACAAAACTTTATTTGAACCTCAACTGAATCAAAATTCAGGCTTAGTTCAGATAAGCATCCACATTTTGAAAGTTTCTAAGGGTGCTTTAATCCCTTATGGCTGGAAATGTCATAAGAATAGATTTTTTCATTGCTGCTGCTCCATTTATGGCCACAGCTGAAAATTCCCATAGAGTAACCTTTCTTACATTCTCCTCATCCCTTCAAAAATACTGCATCTGATCATTTCAAAACCCTTTCAAATTTGGTTCCATATATGGAGGAAGGGGTTCGTAGTTATTTGTAACCAGAATATCCATTCCTGAACAATTTTTTATTTTAATTTTTCTATGGTCTAGAAGGATTTTTCAAAGTGTCTGGTAACTGTTCATTTCATGAAAAAAAAAAAAAGACGTAATTGTCACAAAAGCTTAGCCATACCCTGCACTTTCATGAAGTAGCTAGTGTGTACATGTAGCACTGCCCCCTACTAGACAGAAGAAAATTATTCAGATGTGTACATAGGCCATATACTGTTAACAACTAATTTTCTCCTTCAACTCCATTTGCAGGAGGCCTGGGTTCTTTGAACAGGAGGATCTGAATTCCACTCTCCTTACCCCATGATGTGGAATGGAAAGGAACCATAGTGTGTAGCACAGTAACAACTGTGTAGTCATAGATGACTAAGTATTTCTTTCAGCATGCAATTACTGAACAAAGGATCATCAAATATCATGTAAAATATTATAAATCATGTTAATATTATTAGGCCTGGCCCTGCACTTTTTACTCAGGCAAAAGAGACACTGACTTAGGAAGGAATTTTGTCTGATTTAGGTTAGAAGGATTCTCCTGTTATTTGTTTGCTAACAGGGGCATTCTAATGTCTGTTTTAAAATCTTTTATTTGTATATTAAATAACAACATCTGGTAGCTCTGTCTCTGTGTTGTGCTTATATTTAAGACAGGCCAGAATAATTCAATATTGTTTCATTATTTCAGCATTACAATTATTTCACTACTATTGTATTAAAAAAACCCTATTTCCTTACCTCTCCTGTCATGTTATGTTGGGTCATTTTGTATCACATGATGTGATATAATGTAACTCAATGCAAGAAGACACATGTCCCTTCTCATTGGAAATTTAAAGAAACCGAGATTACTTTTCCCCTGTGGGAAACAGAGCAGGTCAGGTGCCCACAACTAGCTGTAGGAAGTTTGACATAATTATCTCAGTTTCAGTACCTAAGTATTTCTAATCTAATGGCATTTTGAAAGGAAGTGTATTAGATACCACAATTTCGCTGCAGTAAATCATTAAGCAAAAATAATGCAGAAGGAAAATCATTTCATGTCATTTGCTCTCCTTGCATCTATTTTAACATATTTCTATATAAAACTCTTATAAATAAAACTATTGTTGGAGTATAATTTCCAAACATATACTATGAAAGTGGAAGGCCATGGGGAAGAAGTGATACAGCTGGAGGGCCCATTTGCACTGAATCCAAGTGGATGGAAAGAAAGCAAAACACCTTTTTCTTGTTTCTTTTTTTTTTTTAGTAAAGAAGAATCTGGAGTAGTGAAGTACCAAGATAGGAGAACAGCACACGAAGGCAACTTAAAGATGTGGGGTAAAATTCTACTCCAAGACATACCAGTTTAATGTAGAGTAATTAACATTACATTAATGTACTTACCATTATGAAAGTGAGCATGGTTTAAGGACAATATTGTATCTAGCTCCTATATGGTGCTTTTCATCTGAAAATTTCAAAGCAATTTACAGCATCCCAATTTTACAGATGGGAAAACTGAGACAGAGAGAGGTGAAGAGACTTGCCCCAATTCACCTATCAGGGCAGTGGACAAAATCCAGGTCCCCTGAGCTCTAGCCCAGTGCCCTCTTTACTAGGTCATACCAGAGGAGGAGAAAGAAAGCATAGAATCCAACTGAAATACTACTTATATGTTAAGTGCACTCTCTAATGCCAACTATGTTATTTCTTTACATACAGCTCCAGCAACGGGGCCAAAAGCTTAAGTTTTGTATTTCTTGGTGACATTTTAGTTCTAGTATACAGAATGTCTCCATACATGCTAACAGGGAGCCAGCATATGTCATGTGACAGAGAACAAAAAATGAATATTTAAAGAGCAGCATCTTCACCGCAGATGCAGAAAAACCTCTCTCTCTCTCTCTCAAACACACACACACACACACACACACACGCAAAGCATGTGCTATTTCGAATGGCCTATTAAACAGTAAAGTTGACGCAAAAGCAGTGGCACCATTTCAATTTGAGTTAGATATTAAACTACAAGAAATAATAACATTAGAGGTTTACTATTTATTTAAAATCTTAGGTTTAGTTTCTCAGACTATTCCATTTCTTAACTGTGACTGCTGAATGACTTCACTTTGCAAAGGTTTATGTTAAGCAGGTTCTGAGCTTCCTGCATTTGCAATGACCCCTCCTGAGTTTTAGATTGTCTTTTCAGTTTGAATAAAGAGAAACTCAATTGGAACAATTAAACTTCACCTGGTTTCACATCAAAACTACAATTTTACGTAGTTTTGATGGAAAGCCATGCATCAGCCTTTTTTTCCCACTCAAAATTGGGATGGGGCTTACTTGAAAGATATGCATGCCTTACAGAGTCTTTCAGTAAACTTGGGTCTGTGTTTTGAGTTTGCAATGAAAATAGACATTTTAACAGAGCTGTGGATTCATCACACACAGGTTATACAGCTCTAGTCACAGGCCACCTTCAACAAAATGATTAAATAGTAACTATTCCATAATCTTACCTGGGGATAAATTTAATGTGACCCTTTTGCATATCCTATGCACCTACTCCCATAAATGGTGCCTTGCAAAATGCCCATGAATTATATGTAACAGCAAACCTCAATAATTTCAAAAGGGGTAATCCATGAATATTGTTTACTTGCTAGTGCAGCACTACATTTTCTAATCTTGAACAACTAGCATTAATCTGAAAAATATTTTTTTTCTTGAGTTTTACTGGTCGGAGATGATGCTGCTTGTCAATTTTTAATATACACTTTGAAAATTGATGTATACTTTACCCACTCTCAGATAAGTGAGGGATTCTCAGGAAGGGTAAAACACTTCCCTGCTTTGCTACAGAAACTTAAGAGGTCAATTAAATAGATGGTAAGAATAAAATGAATTCTGGGATGTCAGGGAAAAGGGTTACTTATTAAAAGCGTTGCACAATCAAAAGAGGAAAAACTCTGGGGAAGGATTTCCGCAGCCAACACCTTTGAACCAGATTGTACCTCCAGAGTGGTATCTAATAATCCCTTTTGGGAAATCATTGTTCTTTAAGGTCCAAAGTGCAGTAGCTCCACCCCCAAATTGATAAGGAGAAGAACAAAGTAGTACTTGAGAGAAACCATGTGAGTCCCCAGGAGCTGTAAATCAGAAGACATGTGTGTCAAGCCCAGAGCATGTATGCTCAAGCCAATGCCTGAGAATAGGATTTAAGAATTTAGCTGATGACTGGGGGGTCACAGACTTTTCAGCAGGCATGTATGCCTTGATGTTGCCAAAAGCCTGCTCACCAAATCAAGAAGGGAACTGCAGCCAGACATCTTATGTGGTGTGTGTGTGTTTTCCTGCCTGAAGCTCTAGTGCCCAAAGTAAGAGAACCAACAACAGACAGATCCTTTTACAAGTGTCAGCTCCTGAATATTTTCCGTGGTGGGGAATTCTGAAAAAGCATCCCACACCTGGACCTTCACAGGTTAAGCCCTCGGTACTAGTGCAAAGATGCCAGTAAAAATTAAACAAAGAAAATGTAAAACAAAATAAGTGAAGGGTTTGTTTTTGTTTTTACACAACAGTATGGTTGAGTCCAGCAGATACACAAAGCAAGAACAATCATACCTGGGACACCACCACCCCACTCAACTACATGTCCTCTTTATTTCTGTGCCTTCTACCAACTTGTACTTTTGTAATGAACATATTTCAGCTAAATGGTTTCCTTTGAAATCATAGATGACCTGTATGTTTTTTGAGGAATAAATTCACATTTGATAAACTTCCCAAAAAGCAAAAATGGATCTACTGCTATGGCAGTACAAACATCTTATTCGCTCACTAAATATAGGAGGAACTGCAGGGAGAGAGTGAGGGAAATCTTTACGTGGAGCATACTGTGATGGAAAACTTCTTAGCACTTTTTAAATTATTCATTAGAAAGGTATATCAGTATTCAGTAACCCTTATAATTAATTATGTTTTGAGATTACAGATTATGGAAATATAAGGATTTTGATTCATCAATTATTCTTGTTTAGAGCATCTCCCAAATTTGAAAACAAGAGAGCTGTTTGGCACAGACTTGAACTTCTGTATAATCAAATGCAACTGAAGTATCTACCTTACCTGTAATCTCTAGTACTGCTCTGCCCCCTTGTGCTGCTGCAGTGAACTCAACTGAATAACAGTTTAGCTTAATCTTTGTACATGAACTACACACACAAAAACCACCACTGTCACTTCTCACTTTTCTGGCAAGTTCAAGGTCAGTGCCTAGCTATTTTCAGCTCATCTCTTCTTGATCCATGCAGAGAAATGACAAGGTAACGTGATTCGGGGTCAGCTGTATTACAGGAACCGTTACATAAACGGAGAAAGTGGAAATCAATCCTAGCTGACAGTGTCTTCAGGATAATCAGCGCTCACTCCATGCCGCTGTCAGCTCCCCTGAATCAAACACCATGTTACTTCTGTCAGATCTTTTTAACAAAGCCATATTCTCACTTTTGGCAAAGTAAATAAATATTTCACTCGGGCTTGCATTTAATTCATTGTTTAGCAAACTTTACCACTTTGGATTTGCAAACAATCCTCATATTTACTGAAAAGACATTTCATGCTGGCATATCCATTACTGCCTAGGAAGGTTGTTGGCAAAGATATAATCTTCTCTTCTGACATATACCATTCTTCATGCTATGTGTTAGGTTTCTTCATGCAGACCACTGCTTTATGATCCTCTATTTTCAACTAGATCTCAGCTTCCCAAAATGTTTACTTAAATGATCATCATCATCCAAAGAAAATTAGAGCTCTGCTTTAATGTTTTAGGACACCTTAGTCAATTTGTTTGATTATTATTACTTTATCTGAATCATTTCCTCCTATAACTAGACATCTTTCTTAATGTAGAATTATGAACATATCATTTCACAAGATGTGCTGTGTTAGCTGCGTTTCGATGACAGCACATGGTATGTCAGTTTAGAGAAAGAAAAGCTATTCTATCCCACCCACCTTGTGCTCCCATGAAACTGCCAAGCCTGCGGTACTCCACTGAAGAACAATTTACCATAATAGTAGTTGTCAGTAAATTCAAAGATGGAACTCCTAAAGCTATAAAATGGATTAGAAGCAATTTAAAAAAGAATTAACAAACTAGAGTAAGAGTATACTGTCAACAAACAAATGCTTCATCATAGCACTGTAATTTGGAATTTTAATTACCCCTCTGCTTCTGTAACAAAACAATGTCTGAACTGGCAGCCATTTGAATCTCTCACAGGTCATTGAGCATTCTAGTTAATTACTCTATGAATAGCCTGTTTTTCTCCCCTCTGGAAACACGTTTCTAATGGCAGTCAAGGTCTGACAAATGTGTCATCTACATAATTAGCTAGGAAGCAACACAAAACATTAAACATGCTTTGTGCCGACAACTATCAAAACATTTCATTTGTTGTCAATTATTCATTACTTTGTAGGTTCTGAAGGGGTTGTTATTATGGAAATAAGTCCAGATGCTAACAAGGTTAGCATTTTTTATTCAAATTACTAATCAGAGGACTAACTTTTTAAAAAATGTATCCGATGTACATTTATGGCACATTTCAATCAATAATAAAGTATAAATGAATTTCGTTAGGTTCAGGTTAAAATAGCCTGGCACAGCACGTACACTAATTTGTAGAGTTGCATCTTTCTTTGAAGTGTTAGTATCTAAACTGAAGTAGTAGACTTTTAGAACCTTTGGCAAGACTAATTTGTACTTAGTAAATAGGGTGAAGATTTTCACAGCATGAAACAATGCATGATTGAAGGAAACAACCAACCACATTGGAGGTTTTTGAACCTTTTTCCTATACATGTGTCACATTGAGTAAAAGTCAAAAATCAGCAATTCTAATTCATAATAATATCTGGTCTGAACTTCAGTTTGATTTAGCAAACACCACAAACTGGTTACATTCACCACTTCCTCAGCTGAGTTAAAATGAATTTAGTCTGTCTTTCAGAGGGAAATAGGTAGTGCTTATTTCTTTTTCTGTAAGATCTTATGATGTTGTCTATCAAGTTATACAGCGGAAATGTTATACTGAAAATGCCTTGAATATAGACAGATGGAGATTTTAACAGTAAAATTAATATCCACCTTTTTAGCCAAGATCAGTCAGTTCTGGTACCTACAGTATAAATATAAAATACACATATACAAACAGACAGACACACAAACACAGTGTAACAAAATACACAAAAGAAATTCAGAAATTCTATTTTCTAAAAGGTGCCTTCCTAAGCCTTACTTTCCACATGTGAAAAAAATGACAATATAGCTGACACAAATAGTTTGATAAGAAATCATTGGTTATGAAAAATGCAGTAGAGCAAGTTACATTGTTCAATCTACCTTTTTATCTTGACTAATTTCTCAATACCTTAGTTTTTCCTTCTAAACCAATATGTGGGCCAAGTCCAGCACTAAGAAGTGCAGTTGGTTTCAATACAGATTTGTCAAAGTAAAGACTAAGGCCCTATTCCTACAAATGCTTATTGATTTCAGTTAACTAGTCACATGCTTAAAGTAAAAATATGTAAAAGTAATTGAAGAATTGGAGCCTAAGGAACTAGGACTTTACTTACAATTTGTGAACATTTTATATATACAATATTCTACTGTACAACAGAAAATAGAGGTAAAATGCCATTTTGATTCAATGACATAAAATATATTTGAACTACACAGAGTAGAACATAAAGATGAGGCATCTGAAAATTCTGTTCTATTTTCCTTCAATGGTAGGAAAAAGAATGGGTTATCTAACAGGTCTTTTCCATTTCTAACTTCTCTGATTCGACAAACAATATTGCTGGAGAAACAGGACCGGAATTACTTTCACACAAGTCAGTACTTTAACACAAATCTACTTTTTTTATATATAACACTTACATGCTTGGTGAAATTAAAGTGGTTGCCATTAAAAAGTAAGCATTTACCAACAGTTATCACATTGTGTCATCTGAGGTACATTCATATATCTATCCCTAATATTCTAGTACTATTTTTTGAACATGCAACAAGTGAGTTACCTCAGATACTTGGAAGTCAAAACTGTTCCCTTTTAATGGTATCTACAATATTTTTGTTGAAAGCCAAAGGAAAAATGCTCATGTATATGTATGAGTGTATGTCTATATATCAATACTGATATAGACTCTTCTCTCTATGTAGAGATCTGTAGATACCTATGAGACACAAGTCTAAAGAGAGTCAAGTGTGAACAGCCTTTTTTAGAATAAAATAAATAGATTTTTTTTCAATTCATAGTATTGTGAATGGGGAGAACAACTTAATGAATTAAGCAATTACTTACTGAGATAACATTTTTGTCAATGCCTGTTTTTCTCCAGGAAAAAAAAAAGTACAAGTAAAAACAAAATCTTCAAAAACTTCCACTAAATATACTATTTTAAAAATGAGCTCCAATGATCAGACAGAGAAGGAAATAATCTATTTTCAGCTAAAACTTCCTACAGCAATAATAGAAATATCATGAAACTGAAAACATTTTTAGAAAGGATGCAGTCTGTTTTTTAATGAACATTAAACAGATAACATATTTATGATGAAGTCAAAATATTTTGGAAGCCGGTGATCCTGTAAGTCTTAACATGCTATAAAGACAGCAAATAAATGGAAAGTGTTACTGTTACACATGCCTGCCTGATCAATGGTTTTCACATATTGATCTATAAATGGAGTTGACAGTCTGTGTTGGCTGCACATTTTCCAAGCAGCTCTATTTTTGTACAAAACCAATACGGGCAATTACCTTTGTTTGAGATGCCAAGTCTTATCAATTCAATGTGATTTAGTGTCATTTTAATTAAATATCAGGATCTACTTCAGGACAATCTATACAAAGCCCCAAACTTGACTATAAGCTTGATTTGAAGTAAATATGTACAAGCCCTGAAATCTCATAATATGGCTCAAAAACTCTGCTAAACAGAAGGCTTGTATTTTTAGCCATTTTATTTCTATTTTTTTTGGCTAGTCATAACTTTGGCAAGTATTCTATGATCACAGGACTGGAGTAAGAAACAAAAGAAAATTGCTTCCTGATTCTCTGATAATTTATCAGAGAGCTAAATAAACCAATGAAGTCTGTTTAATCAAAAATAACTTTAAAACATTAGCATTTTGGAATGTATACGATAGACCATAATTCTTAATCTAAACACCAATAAAAAAAAAGACATTCCATTGGTGAATTTGCCCTGAATGAAGCAAAATGCATTTTTCTGGCTTTAAAGGATAGAGTCAGTGATGTACATTGGTGGATGAGATACTAATATTAAACACCGAAAGAGCTCTTGACTACTATAGTCTATGTCCAGCTTCATGGTTTGTGCTCTTTAAAACTCTATGTTAATATCAGTTCCAACCTCCGGCAGAATACTTGAGCATTTCCATTGCAAATATCACA
Organism: Sternotherus odoratus; assembly: GCA_032164245.1. NCBI lineage: Eukaryota > Metazoa > Chordata > Testudines > Kinosternidae > Sternotherus > Sternotherus odoratus. The sequence goes on from JAVMKO010000011.1 coordinate 45,150,110, forward strand.
AACTAAAAGACATGAGCACCTACAGTAAGCTTCTGCATCAGCTAGCGTCTCTATTATACATTCAGCATCTTTACTAATACACAATGCACAGTTTATATGGTCTTACTGACACATGCTACATATCCTCCATGGTCACACTATAGAAAATAATCTGTTCATCTTCAAAACGAGAGCCCAAGGTGCGCAGTAGGGTGACCAGATATCCCGGTTTTATAGGGACAGTCCCAATTTTTGGTCTTTTTCTTATATAGGCTCTTATTACCCCCCACACTCTGTCCTGATTTTTCACATTTGCTGTCTGGTCACCCTAGTGTACACACACGCTCAGCACTGAATACTTTAGAATGTCACAAATCACTTAGACAAAAGTATATAGTCTCTTCTCTACAAATCACTACTAGAGGTCCTTCATAAATGTGTTTTATTTTTTTCAGACATATTTTAGTAATATTGTTCTAACTGTCCAAAATGCACCAAATCTGGAATTGCCTTGACTTACGCAAAACTCCAGCTGAAGTGAATGGGTTTAGCATGAGTTAGGCAAGGAAGATTTGGCCCAGGATCATTAGAAAGAGAAACATGTTCATTAACTGATCACAGATCAGAAGATATTCCTAATGCATTTCCATAATTGACTTAACAGAGTAACATGGAACCTCTTATGAGTTCACTCATATTGCTAATGTTTTTAAAAACCTTACATTTGAAGACAAAGAAATACACTTTATGTGAAACCAAAACAAAATATTTCCAAACATTTGATAAGCCAACCAGACATACGCCTCCCCCTCTCCCCCCCCCCCCGCCAACACACACCAAGTATCTTAACAGAGAGTCTTATTCTCAACTGATATAAAACAGCATAAGTCCTTTTTTGCCCTGCAACACAGTGTAATAAGATCCAATTGCTACGTTGGTATATGTATCTTTAAGCTCTGATCTATATTCCTTTCAAAACTGAAGGTTGCAAAACTGAAGATTGTTTATTTAAGTGCCTGGAAACTACAGAGCAAGAATACATTACTCAAAATAACCATAATAAAGAACTCTTCACTTTTTCAAGGCACTTGACAAACAAAGGTTATATATATGTCCTCCCCCCAAATCCTTTATTAATCAGGCATGGAGGATCTGATATGTCAACATGAAAGTGATACAGATATTTTAGTAAATCTTTTCCATTAAAATAACATTACAATATATTTCAATATGTTTGAATTCTTGTTAAGAAGATGGGGTTTTAGTTTGGCTTTAGCAAACAACTTTAACAGGCTTTTCTGAGTAAATATGCCAAAATACTTTACAGTGTGTCTGTATCTAGTCAGAAAATTCTGCGTGGCAAAAAGATGAAAAGAACTGAAACAGAAAGGAAATCAGTAGCATGGAAAGCTTTCAATCTATGATATTGGAGCCAAGTTTGCTTGGTAAAATGAAATATACTGAGCAAAATACCACTTCATATAATTAGCTACTAAACAAATGCAACACAAAGCAACTTTTCAGCTCCCCACTAATGAACATACATTGTACCTGCCATGATTATGGGGATGCAGCAGTGAATATTTATGTCTAATTTAACTTTTTAGAACCCTTTTTCTATAACAGTCCAGCATACTACCCCCAAAACTAAAGTTATGTAACAAGGTAATATCAACAATGAGAAACTGCATGATAAAATCCTGCCCAAAAGTGAAAAATGCTAATTTTGTCTCATTTAGCAGCTGGATACAGAAATGCTCATTAGTTTTAAGAGGGTTAATCCTTTTAACTTTTGCATATTGATATGCCAATTATGCCTAATTGTACAAGAGGCATCAGTCAAGGTAATAGTGCATAAACACATGAAAGTTATTAAGTACATCCCAACATGTAATAAAGTAGGTGTTAATTGGTAGCTGAGTTCTGCAGGCTATTGAGGTGGATAATTCATTGAGAGATGGATCACTTGTAATTTCTCTACATAATTCCTTTTGCAGTCTCATGCTGTGATGTTTTCATGCTTGTCAAAAACAACTGCAGCCTAGTGCCGTTTGTTAAACACAGCCAATAAAATATGTTAGGCATCATTACATATACTTAACTTTTAAACTTTTTCAAAGGTACAGTTCTTACTGATAATGCATTATAGTATTTCCAATAAATTACTGTAAACACTGTTTCAAGTTCATAACTGAGGAACATTTCACTGAGGATAAAAACAAAGCAATATGTGCAATGTGTCTGAGGCAAATGATACTTCTAAATTGGAAAGTAAACATACAGAAATGAATCTCTCATCAGTTGCCATTATCTAAAGCATTGTTTTCAGTACAGAAATATAACGATTTGCTTCTCTGAGCTAAATTCATGTAAGTAAGTAAGTACATAAAAAGAATGATTAAAATCACATACTTTTCAAACTACCTTGATGAAAGTGTTATAGGTTAATTTTGCTTTTGAACTCAGAGTGAATAATGCAGGAAAAATACAATTTCTATAGCAAGTTTATTCCATTTAATAACTCAGTTAGTATAATGGATTCCTATGAAATATTCAGCTCTCTAACAGAACGGCAATGAATGGCTGTGAAGACTAACTGAGTCTTGGGGGTCTGTCCCCAGCTAACCTAACTCGTTCACATTTACTGAGAATAAAATGGATCTGGAGTCCAAAAAAGTAGCTAACATTGCATAAATAATTTTGTAACATCATATGGCCTCAGCTGCAAGTTGCCACCATTACAGAAGAAAATTAACCAGGGGAGACTCATACCAATCAGTCTGTTTAGTAGCTCAGAATGAGTACAGGGGCAGGGGCATAATTGGCAATAAAGTTCATCACTAACTATTTTATTTTAAATCATTTTAATGGATAAAAATGACTCAACTCTGTTCATGGTTAACATATTAAGATAAATTCAGTATCAGAGCTCTGCAAAACAGTAATTCCCACAGCAAGATTATTTTAGGTGTGTGAGTTGCAAAGCTCCCCTTTATTTGAAGAGTTTTAATGTCTGTTTTACTCCTTTTGTCTGATTTTAGTCTCTGGCTTTTAGAAGGGATATATATTAGGAAATATAAGCACTATACATCTGCACAGCTTCATTTTTATTACACTGAAGTTTGAGAGTGGAGACCCTGATTAGTCATTAAACATGGTAGCACCAAATCCATGATATATCTTTGGATTAAACAGTTTTACTTTAATAACTGGTGAAGCTATTTGAAAAAATGACATTTCTTACAGCCTATAGGTGAATGGGTTCCTACTTTCAAGGCTTTCTAGAAGAATTAATAATAAGCCTAAGATAATAATTTGGTTTTTACAAAAATCAGATCAGGAAACACTTGTAGAATATTACTTACAGGTTCTTTGACCTTCACATTCTCAGAAAGGATCATTGATTTACTTTGGCTATGCCTGTCATGGTGGCTGTTGGAACTTTTGATCCTCATTTGAACAGCCCCTATATTTTGGTGGGTGGGATTCGGTTTTTCAGCGGAGATATCGGAAGCTGGAAGTCCTTGCATGGTTACTGTGTTGTCCTGAAAAATACAGAACGATAAGGTTATTCTATAAACATGCGCTCTTTACCTAAAAACACATCAGTGCATATTGTATTTCACTGCAGTTAGTACCATTCACAGGCTGAACCAGTTCAGGAAATCATGGTTATCTTTGAACACTGGGGTAACCAACAGTTGATTACTGTAGTAATCACTCACACAGCCAAACTGACTTGGAAAAGTTAATGCAGTGTTGTTGTACTAGAAGGACATTAGAGTGTTAAGGCAAGTGAGGTAATATCTTTTATTGGACCAACTTCTTGAAGATATTACCTCACTCGCTTTGTCTCTTGAAAGAGTTGAGTTTATGTAAAAGATTACCCTTATCTCAAATGCCATTTTCCTCTATGGTGTAATCTCACTGTAACCTTCTAGCACATCCAGCTGGCAGCTATCACACTTTGTCTTTGGCCCTGCTTACACTATACATTTTTTAGACCATATGAAGGAAAGTGGTTTGAAAGTAATTAATCCAACTGACTTCTACACTGAAGTACTTTAAAATCCATGTTACAAGCATGTTAAAAAACTATGCTGGAGCCCTGTTACCATGGTCTTCCCAAGCACAGAACTATTGTAACTTGTTTAGCTTCAATCATTTCTTCTATAGCTGAAACTTTCTTTTTTATATAAAAATTGTGTCCTTCAGCAAAGCCTGAGAACATCAGATCCCATACACTAAAGAGGGTCAGGCCTGTTTAATATTTTGGTGGGAAACCTATATGGAATGCACAAGTCCTGCAGCAAGTAGTACTAATGATGTGGTATACATAACTTACATGTGCACCTCTATGATGCTAAAGGGCATTGTGACTATAGAGGGGCCATCTTTTGAATGAAATGCAAAGCCATGAAATGCAAAGGCTCCTAATTGTTATTTAAAGAAAAAATTCAAGACTGGATGTTCTTCTAAAAACTATGCTCTAGGAATAGTCTGGGGAAGTTCTATGGTTATGCAGAGGGACATATTAGCTGATGCAGGAGAACATATTAGGTGATGCAGGAGGATGTACTAGGTGATCAGAATGGTCCCTTCTGGCCTTGGAGTTATGAAAGAATTCCCATGGATCTAACTCTAATCATTATATTGTATCTAAATTCCCCAGACATTTCCATTGGTTAGATACTTTGCATTTTCTGTGCTAAACTGTGCCCCATCAAACGTATTGTGTCCTGTTAAACACTTGCTGCATTTCCCCCACAAGTCATATGTTGCAAAAGTAGGCAAAGTGATACTTGATACTAGGAGAGCAGGAGGAGAGGGTGGTAGCAATCCACATATTTACTTGCTTAATACTTTTCATTGGCAATTTTTTTAATAGCTCCATCCCCCTGCCCCCACTGGTTGCAGTAGTTCTTTGAAATCTGACATATAGATTACTTTGAGGCCAGCGACATGTGAAGTCATTAAGATTTGGCTGAAAGTCACCAATTCCTGCATGTGTTTTCAGGGAACAAAGCTTTTTCTGACAGCACCCCCCAAAACCCCGAAGCTTATGTTGACCTTTGACCCATAACTTGAGCTCAGATGATCAGGTAAATAACCATTTAGATCTTGCTAAATTAGTGCAAATGAAACCAAAACTATAATACAAGTAGGAATAAGCAAAGGAACAAAGATAATTTTAAAATGGGCTTTTCAGTAAGCCTCAAACCTAGTATTTACCTTGATGCCTATGCTACGTTAGGTCTAATAAAAGTTAGCATTAGTTGGTAACCTTGGGGCAGAAGATTTAGCAATATACATCTTGTGATAAACTATCTAATGCTTTATTTGGCCAGAGTTCTTTAACTGTGGTGCATGGGGAACCTATTAGTAACAAGTGCACGTTGTACCCCACATTAATTGTAAGGCTACACTTCTAAAGGTCTGCACACATGCCTCACTGAAAAATTCCACAGAGAGCTGAACCTTCTACAAAACACAGACAAAACAGATCAAGCAGTAGATCTGGGGGATGCAGAACACAGAGGAAGGGTTGAAACAGCACACAGAACACTGGGGGGCACAACAGCATGGGAGAAAGCATAGCTATGGGGAAACAGATACAGAACCCCCAGAGAGAGACAGAGCATGGGAGGGACAAGGGGACACAAAGCTGGGGAAGGGGTTAACACACAGTATGCAGATATTAGGGAACAGAGAACACTTGAAGGTGACAGAAGAACAGTTTGTTCAGATCCCTTCTTAAGGGGCTTGCCCACAGAGCCTGCTAGCCATCTCCTCAAGCCAGCTAGTCTGTTTAGTGCAACTGATAAAAGTCTGTTTCAGTGGTGAATATCCAGGGTTCAAATACAGATCTGGATGCATCATGGGAGGTTGTTACAGTGGTATATAGTAGTTTTTTCCCCTCCTTTTTCTTTAAAAAATAGGAAGTTACATACAAAAAATATGTCAAAAATATTATTCTAATTGAAAAGTCAAGCATTCAAAAGCTAGGAAATGCCAGATGGGAGGTTGCCTGTGTAACCTTAATTCAGCCCCCTTCTGCATATTCATTATGATGCAAGCTTTAATTATATGGTTATGCTATTTTTTCCAGAGGACCCCTACTTCATTCAATGTAGGTGATGCTCAGTGAATTAATCAGGGTGGTGAAGAAAATGAGGCTGTTGTCTGTAGGACCCCTATAGAGGTTGTAATGGGCTTAGAAAATGAAGGAGAGACTTTCAGGAAGTTAGAGTTGTCTTGTAATTAAGGCAGTTGAATGTTACTTTGTATGAATAATTAAATATTCATTAGAGTAGGGACTAGAACCTGACTCTCCCCCATCCAAGAAGAGTGCACTAACCACTGGGCTAAAGAATCATTCTTGGCTGCTTTTTGACCCTCATTAATATTTTGTACAAAGTGGAACAACTTTAACAGGCGAAGCTGAGAGTCACAGTGGCCCACTGGAGCCAAGTAGCTAGGGCACTCATCTAGGGGACACTTCTGCTCCTCTCAGCTACAACAGGGCTTTGAACTAGGTCCTCCCATATTCTGGGCAAGTCCGCTTGCTATGGGGGGGGGGGGGAGGCAGCACTTATTTATTTAGAGGTAAGGAATGGTCTGACATATGCCGCTAACTCCAGCAGAGCTTTCACACCTATGAATCCCAAGTGGATGCTGGTATTTGGCTTTTGTGTTTCCCATTCTTAGCACTTAACTGTCCCTATACGCTGTATAGGACCCTGAACATCTCATTTGAGGCTGTGGATTCCACAAGGTGACAGGGTGCCTAAGTTAGCCTTTGCAACACTAAGCTGTAGTTTCCTTTGTGGAAGTAGTTTCTGGTGCCTGAATGACTAAGTGATTGTCTGATCTTGGACAAGTCACCCATAATCACTCACCTACATCACAGGTGTTGGGAGGACTAATCAGATAATGTGTTATTTGAATACAAACCGCTATAAAAACACTCCATCCTATGACAAAATCAGCCCAGGAATACAAAGTTGGAGCACAAACACTGAGATGGACAAAGTTAATAAAGATTTTGACCTTGGTCTCCTTGTGCCTCAATTCCCTTTTTGTAAAATTGAAATAATAATACTCTGCTGTCTCAGAGAGATGTTATTCAGTAATGTTTGTGAGGGTCAGTAATCAGACACAGAAAAGATGTCATATAATACCTTTAAAAAAAAAACCCAAAACCAGTTACAGGATAGTGAGAAGTTGCAGAATCTCAAGGAAATGAAGTACACTACTGCAGTTCCTAATCTAAAGGGCTGCAGTCAGGAAGTCTTGCAATGCTTAACAACAATTTTATTATGCTTGTAAATTTACACGCAGTACTACATATTTTTGTAAGTCAGTAGATGACACATTTTATATTAGCTACATGTACAGTGTAAAGGCACATGCTGCTTTTATATATGAATTCTTTAGCAGTTCGCTTCTTTGGAACCAGGAAAGGAAAGACTGCAAAGGCCAATGGGGGAAACTCACACCTTTGTCTGAATGCATCCAGACTTAGCAAGAGTTACTGGTAATGCATAAGGTCAAGTTGACATCTCATTTTCTAAGCCTGGCAAGATATTTTGCCCAAACCCAGGTGGGGCATTTTATACTAATGATTTAATTAGCTACTTTGAATATTTACAAATAAATATCAGATTTGAAAACTTTATATGGAGTTAGTGCTGGTGAAAGGCATTGAGTTCAGTCCGAATTTGCCTTACAGCATTCCTTGGAGCAGTGGGAACAGGCATAGAGAGGCAAGACCGTATTGTCCACACCTCTCTGAAGAGGACTAAGGACTTGTGGGGAGCAAGAAGCAGCATAGAGGAAGTTAGGGGTAACTACAGGAGTGTTGTAGGGGGCATTGTTGGACAGGAGAGAAACTGGAGGATGGAAGAGGTTGCTACAGGTTGCATTACCCTCTCTTTCCATTAACCCTTTCACTCTCCATACTCTGTTTTCACACCTTTTGTTCCTCCCTTAGCTCCTGTTCCTTTTGAGTTCCTCCCTGTAGGTTCTGTCCCCACCCTCCCTCACTTCCAACACAACTGTTGCCTACCCCACCCGCCACTGGTTTTCTTTATCTTCAGCCCCTCATCTCCCCTGGTTGGGTGCTGACTTCCATCACAGCCACGTCTCTGCAATTCCATCCACACACCTGGGAACAGCAGCAGGAGCAGAGAGCCCTCAAAGAGGGGGACAGAGACGATACCTGGCTGCCTGTTCAGCAAGCTCAGGGTCCTATACAATATATGGGGGCAGTTAGGTGCTAAGAATGGAAACCACAAAAGCCAGGTACCAGTCTGCACTTGGGATTCATAGATATGAAATCTCTGCTGGAATTAGGTGCATACATCAGACCATCCCTTTTCTCAACCCCCCCCCCCCAAAAAAAAAATGAGGTGCCTCCCCCCATTGCAAGAGCACTTTCCCAGCATATGGCAGTACCAGGTTCAAAGCACAACAGCACAAACTCCATGGCATTCCCAGAGCCCTGCTGAATACCTAATGGGGCTGCAGCAAGGGACACTTTCTGTATCTTCACGCAGTGGGCATGATACTAGGCAGAGGCTGTATTTTCCCACCCTAACTTCTGAACATGCACTTGGGGACTGCAGGAGGTAAATTCCAAAGACAGAATTCTGGGTGAAAAATGAACACAAGTAATTGCATATGCAAAGTTGCGCACACTTAAAAGCATTAGGGAAGCATGTTGCTGAGTTCATCCAGAAACAGAAAATCTCACGGCCACTCAAGAGTTGGTTGGTTCAGGAAAAAACAATTATAGAAGAACCAGGCTTGACAAAGCCCTGGATGGGTTTTAGTTGGGGATTGGTTCCGCTTTGAGCAGGGGGTTGGACTAAATGACCTCCTGAGTCCCTTCCAATCCTTATATTCTATAGTTCTATGGCCCTCTGGAACATTGACAAATCCAGTTTTTGTCCTCAATCCTGCCTGCTATCCCACAAAGTCAGACCCAATTGCCCCATAAAGAGCCCCACTATTCAACCAACACAAACAAAAAATTGTCCAAAAAAATGATGTTTCAATTGAATTGAAGTGTCTCATTCAAAAACCTTTTGATTTCTTTGAAATTTCCTGTTTGATGAAAATTCAAAATGACGCCTTTGGCATACTTTTTCATTTCCTTGTGGTTGGAGAACCCCCACTTTCATTCTTTTAATTTACAACGATGGAAAAAAGGATGGAGGAAAGTGAGAGAAAGTAGGTTTTCCTCCCAATGAAATAAAACAAAAATTGTAATTCTCTTTAATTCATTTCATTTTAGTTTTAAACATTTAATACTTTTGTGAAAGCTATTTTTTTACCAGTTCTACTAATTACCATCCTTAACTTTTTGGTTTAACTATGATTATGTCTAAGACAGACAGCCACTGGGGCTGTACACAATACCACAATATTTGCTTGGTTATATGGTGCTGTGCAGGTACTTTTAATTTCTAAGAGTTTTCATATATTATTTATAACCACTTGCATTGATTCCATAAAGTCAGCTCATAGCCTTGATGATTCTGAAGGGAGGATAGCATCATTTCTAATCTCTGGTTTGCATGTATTTTATTTGATCATATGACAACACAATATACAGTGCAGACATAAACTCATCAGTATCTCATAGCAAGAATGTGCAGCGTGTTGTGGTATTGTAAGTCATTTCTCCCAATGGAAAAAATCGTGGCTGTGGTAACTCAAAGAACATTGCAATGTGTGTTTATTTTTCATGACAAGACGACAATTATCTTGCACTCTAATTGTAGGTGTCAGTTACCAAAATAACCTTTTAATTTTAGTTTCCTTCCAACTCACTTTTTTCTTCTTTCCTCCTTGTGATTTTTGCACCTCTATTAAGTCTAATTTCTCCAGACTACTTCCATAAATAGAAAGGATAATAAATCGCCATGAAAATGCCAAACATAAGAAAATGGGGACATTGCAAGGAGGGGGAAAAAATGGACCTCGTCACCATTTTCACATGTTCAGATTTTCATCTGCTACTCTGTCTCTAGGGTTAATGGGATATTGTACATCAACAGTTAATATTACCCTTACCAAGTATTACAGAACTAAAAAGGCCAAACATTCCTTGCATTAGTCTACATTCACCATTAAGCCAACCAGCAAAAAGAGAAGATCTGTAACTGAGACAAAATACCAAACTATAAAAGCTGAAGGTGCTATCTGTACAGGAAATGAGAATGTCAAAATCATGCCAGCCCTAGTCAACTCCACCAGAAAAGCAAAACAAAACAACACATACCTCAATGGTTCAGAGTTATCTATTCTAGAAAAAGGAGAGGGATGCTAATTGATAGACCTGTTCTGAATTTTTTTGCTGGCTATTTTCAGTTTCATGCTCTCAGTGTCCTCCATGCTGTACACGATTACTGTTCACATGATTTGTGAGAAAGTAGGACTCAAAGCATGCTGGATGCTGAGCAAACACATAGGAGAGCACACTCTGCTCCATGGAGCTTACAATGAGTGGCTAAAATAGACAAACTAAATACAGATTAAATGACTGAAGGGATAGGAGGCACACATCCCTCCCCTCCTTCTTTCACTTTGGCTAGGCTCCCCTATCAGACCATTCTATCATGACTACCCAAACATTACCCCCTTCTGCAGCAGAGATTCTAGCTCAGCTAGAGAGGTTAGGAAATGGACAGAAACAGCAAGTAATGGGAAAGCAATATTAATGGCATCTGACTAATGGTGTTTGAAGGTCAGAGGCTTGCTGGGGAAACAGGGCTCGTATGGCCTCTCCTGTTCCCTGTAGTCACTTGCCCCATCCCCCCCAAAACCAAGGACAGGAGCACAACTCTGGTAGATATTTTCCCTCCTGGAAGGTGATAGCTCACGTAGCAACATGTTATGAGAGAGCAGATGGCACTGGTGGCCCAATTACAGAGATAAAGTATAGCTGTTGATAGCAGGGGAAAACATATTTTGAACCCACTGTCCGCAAAAGAAATAAAAATACAAACCCTGACAAAAAACTTGGGGAGGCATGCAGGAACGTGTTCCCCCCCCCCCCCCCCACATGCATCACCTCTGCCCAATTACCCTGTAACAGATATGATTTCTATCCTGAAGTCACTGGGGAAATACATGGATACACTCTCTCAAAGATTTAGAGCAAGACAAATATATTTCAACCACACCAATTTCAGAAGCAATGTAAAAATATTATGGCCCCAATTTTCAGCTGTCTTGGGGATGTTGTGTGCCAGGCTGGCAACCAAAACCATCCTTATAGCAACATATCTTATAGAACACAACTTCGGTATTTTGGTCAGAAAATGCTGTTTTGTTTAAACGAAAGCTTTTCACAGAAACCTATCTGTTTTGTTTCTCAGGTCCAAGCTGGAATTTCTGAGCAAAACCAGAGAAAGAGCACATACCTATCCCCTCCACCCCCTGAGAAGCCAGTAGCCCAGGGATCATAGCAGTCATTTGGGATGTAGGGACCCAGGTCTTTGCTTTGTCTGATTCAGAACAGGTCCTTGACCCCATCCCAGGTGAGTGTCCTAACATCAGGAGCATAACTTTAAAAAAAAATTCTGAAAGGTATTATTTTTGTTACTATGAAGAAGGGAAAGAAGTTTTAAAACTTCAGACTTGCTTGTGAAATGGACTTCTTGTCTTCCTAGTGCAGAGGGAAAGGAATGCCACTGTGGTCTGGGACCATTTGCAGCCAGTTTACTTTAAAGCAGCATTCAAGCCCTCCCTGGAGTCATAATTGAGCACGTCTCAGCACAGCTGATCAGGAACTATGATCAAGAACTATTCTACACAGTGCTTTTGGGTGAGATTCTCATCCTCGCTCCAACCCCTGTATGACAAAGAAAAGGTCCGAGTGGTGAAAAGGCCCCCTCTTCATCCAAGGGAGGATTCCTCCAGCATAGGCTTAGTGGAAGACAGCCAGATTTCTCTCTTCTGGGGACTCCCTCACAAGCTCAGGGGTAAAGAGAGCTGTGGGTGGGAGAAGCAAATGTTGCTATGTTGCAAGGCAGCCTGGAAAAGAATCTGGACGGCGCTGCAGTCCATAGGCAGCTTGCCGTAACTTAGGCTTTGTCCTAAGTTATGGCAGCTTTTAGTGACACAGATGTGCCGCTACAGCAGTGCCACTAAAATGTGCGCAATACAGCTGCTGCTTGTCGGCCGGAGAGATATCTCTCCCGCCGACAAAGAGTCCACCCCCAATGAGTGGCAGCAGCTGTATGCTCCTGCTGACAGAATGCTGTTCAGACTGGCGCTTTTTGTTAGTAAAAAGTTTGTCATTCAGGTTGTTTTTTTAATACCCCTGAAAGACAAAAGTTTTGCCAACAAAGTACCTTCACTCCAGATAGATTACCTAAGTGACTAAGAGCCTAAGATCCAATAACTTTTAATGGAACGTTGGCTCCTAAGTCACTTAGGGCCTTTTGAAAATTTTAGCCGTCGTATCTTCCGGCTCCTCCTCGGATATGCCAAATTATGGATTACCAGATCTTCTTTGCCACGCAGTTTTCTTCCAATATTGTGAGCAAAGGAAATCAGCATCAATCCTCCTCATAAGATTGTCTTCTTTACTGTTAACTTGAAGGGCTCTGTCTTCTTCCATTCTTTTTAAAGCTAGGTTGACCAACAGGCAATAACACATTCCACCAAATACCAAAGAAAAGCAACCCTTTAAAATTAAAACCAAAATGTAATACCATCAGAAAACAGCAGCCACTCTAGCACCTTTTTTATGCAGATTAGCAGTCAAGTTTGTTCAATATTTTAGAGTCTTCTACAGGTGGATACAAATTCATTAAAGTGCTCTCTTACAAAGACACAGATAAATATAGTTGTTGCCCAAAGGAGCTTACTATCTAAGTGATGATAATGAGCCGACAGGATACACTGGGAAAACTAGAGAAAGTAATCTAAAGTTTTCTTTGTTTTTCCCTTTTTTATTATAAACTCACAATTTGTTCCAACAATTAATGACCACTGTTAAAATACATGCCTTCTTTCTAGTTTTAATTGGTCTTTCTTTGGCTTCCAACAATTGGATCTCTTTATGTCTTTTTATGTCAGATTAAAGAGCTATCTATCACACATGGTTTTTCCATATAGGTATTTGTAGATCATGATCAAGTGACCTCTTGACTTTCTCTTGGATAAACTACATAGATTGAGCTTCTTTAGTCTCTCATTATCTTTTCCAGACCTTGAAACATAATTGTAGTTCTTTTCTGAACTCTTTCCAATTTGCCAACATCCTTTTTAAAGTTTTGACAACACAAATGGACAGAGTATTCCAGTAATGGTCTCGTTGTTGGTATATACAGATATAATATCACCTCCTGGCTCCTTGATATTCTCTCCTGCTTATACAAGAATCGCATTCATCCTCTTTGTTACAGAATCACACTCGGAATGCATGTCCAATTGGTGTCCCTTTTCTGTGCCGCTGTATTCTAGAATACTGTCTCCCATCTCATAAGTGTGACTGACATTTAGCCATATTAAAATGTAACTATATTAAAACATGTGTTGTCCAAATGAGCCCAGCCTGCCAAGCAATACAGCTGCATCTGTATAATTGATCTGTTCCCATAGCTATTTACTACTCTATCAATGTAAATCATCTGCAACTTTTAAAAGCAATAATTTTATATTTTCTTCCAGATTATTGTTAAAGATATTGAACAGCATTGGGCCAAGACAAAATCCCTGTAGAATTATGGCAGTGATAATGTTTTAGAATATACTAGCGAAAATACCCAGCGTTGCTCTGGTCCGTTGGAGGGGGGAGGGGGCAGAGAGCAAACCTGACACCCCCACCTCGCCCCCCCGACCAAACCCAACACCTCCACCTCACTTACCCCTCGACCAACCCCGACTCACATTTTCACCTCCCCACCCAAACCCAACACCCCCACATCACCCCCCTACCAACACCCCCTGACCAACACCCACACCTCACCCCCCGTAGACCAAACCTGATACACCCACCTCACTTCCCCCCCAACCAAACCCGACACCCCTACCTACCACCACAAGCAAACCCGACACCCACACCTCACTTACCCCTCAACGAACCCCGACCCCCCTCCTCAGCCCCCCAAACATAACCGAACACCCCCACCTTACCCCCCCACCAAACCCAACACCCCCTGACGAACCCCAACACCCACACCTCACCCACCCCGACACCTTCCCACCACCCCCCCAGACCAAACCCAACACCCCCGGCTCACTGACCCCTCGACCAAACCCGACACCCCCTCCTCACCCCCCGACCAAACCCGACACCCCTACCTCACTTACCCTCTGACCAAACCCAACTCGGGTCTGTCGGAGGCGGGGAGGGGGCAGAGAGCTGAGCGAGTGCGGGGTCCGTTGGAGGAGGGAGGGGGCAGAGAGCTGAGCGAGTGCGGGGTCCGTTGGAGGGGGTATTATGACATCATAACTATGTCACAGAGAACAGCAGCTGCCCAGCTGATGTGATTGGCCTTTAAATAATTTCACCCCTGGGGGGCGTCAGAGGTGAGATTTGAAAAATTTTCGACTCTTACCCTGATTAGGACCCTAAGACCTTTAACTGTACCACTGAATCCACCTAAGTAAATGGAGTTACAATAGCAGACAACTGGGGTGAAATTAGATCAGATTCAAGCACGGACTCACCACATTTCTTGACAGAAAAAGCAAACCAACCGTTCCTCCACATGCTTTTTTGCTTCTTTTCTGCTTCCAACTCTACCATCTACAATTCTATGTATATGTACTAAAGTTTAAGAAAAGCACAATATTTCATTCTATATATTTGAGATTTGCAGCACCAATCTGTAATATACTTTACATCCATGCCTTTTCTATGGTTCATAGAGTAGGTGCCAACATATTCTATGTTTTAAAGTGTCCACAATAATATAACTTCCAACCTGTTATTCTTCAATTCAGTTATTTCCTGTGTGGTAACAATAGTATTAAAAATGTGTTAGGTGTGGTTTGTTGTCAGGAATAGTTTGGTTGTAGCTTGTTATTCAGATATTTGTTTTAGTGCTCATTTACATTACCTTAAGTGGCCAAAAAATTAGGACAAAAGAACAAACTAAATGACTGCTTTGCTGCTGTCCTCCTTTGCTTTATATTTAGACAAAGCTAGGTAGGTGGCATGTGCCCATCTTGTTTTATTTTTGTTACATGTTTTGATAAAAATGTTACATGTTTTGATAAAACATTTGATAAAAATGTTACATGTTTTGATAAAAATGTTACATGTTTTGATAAAAATAGGAAAATTCAGTAAAAGAGCTGGGTATTTACAAAAGATTATGTGAAAGGAGATGTGAAGGAAGAGAAATGGAGTGTGTACACTGCAAACAGCGTGAGAGATGTTAACAGTAATCCCATAGTAGGATGGTGGTGGTAGATGTAAATAGAGGACCTGCCTTAGGGCAGCTTTATGCTACTCTGGAATCTTGCCTGTATTATGAATTCAGTCCCAGCTACAAAACCCTTAAAACCTGCCCCCCAGATACATATGGGTGCATAGGCCCCTAAACGAAGTAGAATCAGGGGAGCAAACCACTGAGTGTATTTCTACATGGCAGTTGGAAACATGCCTACCAGCCCAGCTAGACAGAGTCATGCTAAATCGGCTCCAGCTAGCATGCTAAAAATAGCTCACATGGATAGTTCACATAAGCTGCTGCTCATGCCACAATGTCCACACTGCTACTGTTAAACATGCTATCTTGAGCAGAGAGAGCGCAACTCTGTGTACCCTGGCTGGAAGGCATGCTCTCAGCTGCGGTGTAGACCTACTCAGAGAGATAGACTCATTAGGGAGGGTCCACATTGTGCCTTCCATGATGCTTCTTCCACAATAGTGTGGGAATGTTTGAGAGACCAGGAAAGAAGTGGTAGACTCTGTGATGAGCAAATAGTCCAATAATTACTCAGATCTAATGCTCAGCCCCACAAACATACTTTTACTGACTTCAGACTCTTTTCTGGCATTCTGTGAGCAGGCAAGTGAAGATTCCATTTCCCTCCCCGTCAGTCCCTGTGGGACTGCATAACACTTGCTTAGTAGGGAGAGGATTAGTATATAGTACAAAGGGAACATTGGAGAGTATGGGGTCAGAGAGAATGTTAATGTCTATAAGTTGCTGCTGCATAAATCAGTGCACACACATCCCTTGGTTCTGGGTTACATCATATGAGGGTTATTTTAAAGCATCGGGTATTTCACAGTTTTTCTAATGTCCAAAAATGGTATGTGACAAGATCAGTGAGGTTTTACTTCCCCCCCCCCCCATTTACTGAAAATGGCCTATAGTATGTGTGATCTTAATATTTCAGTTTTTTAAATAGAACCAAAAGCTCAAAGTGTGCTATATGGGTTACATGACTTTTGTGGCTTACTTAAGTTACAAAAGCATAACAAGCAATAGAAAGAATCCACGTGAATATGAACTATTGCAAAAAAAAGAACCCTCCCCATGCAAACTGCTACTTACAGCACTTCCTGTTTTCAACATATTTAATGTCTTACCTTAATATATTTGACTCATAACCAAGGTGATTTCCATTATTAGGTTTCATAAACTACATAAAATATACTCCAGATATGTTGAATATTGACTCTATTCCAGTGCCAAAACCAGCTGGAAAAATATCAGCCGATGTTCAACAAACTAGAAATTGTTTGCCCATTATGCTGGTGACAGTAACAATTGCTGTCAGCAGCAGAGCTAGGATCACATTGATCCAATTAGTTTAATGCTAGACCAGAAAGAGCTAGAGAAATGTTGATCGATGTGTTCCTATCACTGCTCAGCTTGGGAAATAGTGTTTGAGCTACTACAGGCCAACTATACTCCCAACTACATGTATCAAAGGGAAAGAAAAATCCTCAATCAATATAGAAATAAAATTATGAAATTCTAACCAGTGTATACAAGACTGACTAGATCTAAATACAAAAGTTTCACTCTACCTTGTGCATATGGTGCTCATTAATGTTGTTTCCATAATACTGCAAAATTAGAATTTTTCATTTTGTGCAAGACATTTTCACTAGGAAGTTGGATATCATAAAATTCTTGAATTTTCACCAGTTTTAGACCCATATTGAACTGTACCTTTTTTGAGATTCTAAATTGTTCAAAAAAGTGTTGTTTCCTTCATGGTACCAGACCAGATCAGAGCCAATGAAATACCATGAGAAAGGTTGTTTTTGCAACATTTGCAGTGGCAACAAGAAGCCGAAGTGCTACAAAGCTCACAGAAAACACGTTTGAAATATTTCCAGCCCCATTTTGCAAAACTTATCTGGGCAAGATTCAGATAAGCACCCAAATGATAGATACTTACCTGAACCAGAAACCTGATGATGAAAATTTTGGCACAATTCTACATCTAGCACCAAAGAACTTCAAATGAGTGAAGCAGTCAGAATTTTGCAAGAGACTGAGCCAGCTGAAAAAGCCTAAAAAATGTATTCCATCAGCTCAAGAAGATCTTCCTGTGCTGTACAGGTTCTGACTTCACAACTGTACTAGCACAAATTTCGCTTTCATTTTGACTATAGCTATGCCTCCACTAGAAAAAAGGGCGTTTTTAACGCATGTTAAACTACTAGCCCCTGTTAAAATCCAAGTGAATTCAAGGCAATTGTAGTTTTAACCTGTTAACTGGGTGAGGAAAATCCAAGCGGGGAGGGGGAACCTCAACCAGTTTACACAGGTTAAAACCGTAACTGCCTTTTCTTCAAAGCAGATTAAAAACTCATTTTTTTCCAAGTGAAGACAAGGCCTGTAAGATTGGTGGCTCCAAGTTTATTGCATGGGAAAGGCAAAAAAAATAAACTTTCCCGAGTATTTAAAAACACAATAAAAATGTTTTGAATGGTTATGCAACCAAAGGGGTTTTCTTTTCTGATGCTATGACCAGTTGCAGTTGGTGTCCAGAATAAATGACAGAGATTTGGCCAGCTAGGTACACTCCAAATACCGTCCCCATGCAAAAACAATCAAATAAATTCCACCAATCAACTAACCCACCTGGAGTTCTTCCTACCCCACCTTGCCTACAATAGCTCCTGTGTTATAACTCCTAGAACCGCTCTCCTACTTCTCCTGAAAATGAGCAGTCTCCCTGCCTCCCACTTCCCACCTGGAAAAACTAACTGGTGTCTAACTGATGTATTTCCTACATTCTTCACTCCTTGCTTGGTCACAGGCGTCTCCTGCATGCCTTTTTCCAGTTACAGTCCCCTGCCAACTGTTTCCTTGAAATCACAAGCTGGCCAGCTCCTCAATCCTGCTTCAGCTTTCCCCCACTGGGTCTCTGGTGCAGCTCCTGGAGTGAAGGCCATTCTCCGCAATGGGGCTGCATCTTTTCCTACTTGGGGGCAAACTTTTTAAAGCCCCAGCAGCAACTGTAAATGCAGCTTTAGTGGCTAGAAGCCAGACAGCCCTTCTGGTCTCTCCCTGTCTCTTCTGCACTCCGGGGATTTGCCGTAGTAAAGGAACGGGGCACTGCCAGCCATCCCTGGACTGCATTCTAATGCTGCACTGAATGAGCTATGGGCCCATTCCTCCCTCGCATCACGCTTTTCCCCGACCCCTTGAACTTCTCTCCATTATGATGCTGGAGAGAAGTTGGAAGAGAAAGGCATCTGCCCCAGAAGGGATTTGTTCAAAGCGAGGTGATTTAATCGGTGAGGTTTAGTCTCTTTTGCCTCAATTTACCTGACATCACTGGCTATGACTAAAACACCTGGTTGTCAATAAGGGACAAATACATATGGTACCTTAAGTTATTTTTAAAGGAGGTATATGTTTAAAATATGAAATGTTCTTTAATCATGTGCATGCTTAGTACAAAGTGAAGAACCCAAAGAATAATAATGAGGAGTACTTGTGGCACCTTAGAGATTAAAACATTTATGTGGGCATAAACTGTCAGGAGTTAAAACTCACTCATTCTTATATAGTACTTCCCATCAGTAGATCTCACAGCACTTCCATCTTAATTTATTTTTCCTCAGAACATTCCTGTGAGGAAGAGGGTTTTACTACCTCCATTTTACAGATGGGGAACTGAGGCACAGAGAGACTAAGAGGAAGTCTGTGGCAGACTAAGAAATAGAACTTGGGTCTCTCAAGTCCCAGGTTAGTGTCCTAATTGTGTGTCCATAATGCATACAGACATATCCGAAGACACTATGTTTGCCAAGAGCAAACAACTTCCCATTTGTATGTAACAGCATATCACTGAGTATCTACACCAAAATACAGAATATGGCTAGTGTAAGAAACCTTCTCATTTTTTTCATCACTTTGTATTTGTGGGTTATTTTCACTTTGATTAATGTATTATTGTGTTCAACATCTTAGTGAAGTGCCACTTCCTCATTCTGCTGCCCTTCGGGACGTAACCATGTTACAAAGATCCAAATGTACAATACAGTAAACCCTCGATTTAACGGACTTCGGATGCAACGGACAAAATTTCTGAGCAAGTCTGATGCATTCCTGATTCATTTCTGGCGGGCTGGCTGCCGGCTCCCGGCTGCCGCCCGGGTCCAGACAGCGGGCGGGCTGGCTGCCGGCTCCCGGCTGCCGCCCGGGTCCAGGCTGCCGGCTCCCGGCTGCCGCCCGGCTGACGGCTGCCAGCAGCCGGGAGCCGGGCGGGCTGGCTGACGGCTCCCGGCAGCCGGGAGCCGGGCGGGCTGGCTGACGGCTCCCGGCAGCCGGGAGCCGGGCGGGCTGGCTGACGGCTCCCGGCAGCCGGGAGCCGGGCGGGCTGGCTGACGGCTCCCGGCAGCCGGGAGGGCTGGCTGACGGCTCCCGGCAGCCGGGACCCGGGCGGGCTGGCTGACGGCTCCCGGCAGCCGGGACCCGGGCGGGCTGGCTGACGGCTCCCGGCTGCTGCCCGGCTCCCGGCAGCGGGCGGGCTGCGGAGCTGCTGCCCCGACCCTGTGGCGGGCGGGCTGCTGCTCTGACACCTCTTTTTTATTATTATTAAATAACAGACTTTTTGATTTAACGGACACCCCCTCGCCCGAATTAGTCCGTTAAATGGAGGTTTTACTGTAATGAGAAAGGATTACAAAAATCAGGGAGAAAGTCATCCACTTTCTTCTAACTAAGTCATCTAACTTCTTGCTCGGCACGACCCTCTAGTTCTTCAGCTAACATCCTTGCATTCTACTCAAACCAGTATCACTGGATCACTAGAGATCCTCAGAGAATAGCCGCAAAGGAAAAGCAAGAATCAGCTGAAGGAGGAGGCCAGTTTGCTTAACCGATTATTTAGGCTAGAAACCCTCCTCACCCTCTCCCCATCTTACTTTATTGAGGCCAAGAGACTACCACAAGGAAGGGAGCGCTATGTACTAATAGTTGTATTGCTCCCAAATCCTTTGGGCTGGCTTTGAACAGCCATAGGGTCAGTGCTGCCTGACACTGTAAGAAGAGCAGTCATAGGAGTTTGGAATAACTGGCCTATTGTTACTTCCTCCTCTTTTTCTTTCAAAATAACTAAAATATAACATCTGCCAATGGTATGCTGACCTAATTCAAGCTCAAACAACTTCTCATCCAGATTTTAAAAAAAAAAACAGGTGTCTCCTCACAGTCAAGAGGAATCGTAAGAATGGTGGTTTTGGCTCAAACACTGGGTCTACTATATGGAATTATTATTTTACTTGTGCCAGAGACAGAATAATGGCTTTGATTCAAGCACTGATTCTGTTGTTTGGAATTATTATTAGTGCCAGTAGTCATGGACCACTCTTTTCACTATAACTATGGGTTATAGTTCCCTCTCTGCTGCCCAGAAAGAGTTTAGCAGCATGCTGGCTATCTGGCAAACAGCTATAGGTGCTAAGTGTCTGTGTGCAACATAATGACAAATCTCTGTGTGTGATATCTGATTCTGCAACAGAATGTACCATATGTCACAAGCTTTGCTTAGGGTGGGGCGCAAAAGGAAATTACAAGAACAAGAGCAAGCACAAATTTAAAATGCATTTTTCAGCTTGCTCTATTTTGTTTTGTCTGCCTTATATCTTTTTTTCTTCTTATGATATTGCAGTAGTGCTGAAAACAGATATATTAGACCAGTGCCAGGCCCAACTCCAGGAGCACTTTAAGGTCCATGGGACAGGGACAGTGCCAACTCATACATTTGTTAAGTGCCTAGTTAGTAAAATAAGATGCTGAGTTTGACATAAGCCTCTGGGAACTTCCACAATACAAATAAAATATTTTCAGGTATATTTAGAGAGAACTTTGGTTTTACCGCACTGGCTAACCACAAGTCACACAAGCAATTCCCTTAGACAGTCCAGTTTCCCAGTATCACCACCAGCAGCCACTCATTATGGTGATGAATGGTTATGAAAACCAATACCCCAGTAAAATAAAAAGGTTCTCCTGATCACAAAGGACCAAGGTGCAGACCAGGTCAATATACAAATCAGATCTTACCCACAAATCATGCTGTTGCCAATCCTTTAGAATCTAAAATCTAAAGGTTTATTCAGAAGAGGAAAAAGATATAGATGAGAGCTGGAATTGGTTAAATGAAATCAATTAAAAACAGTAATGACCAAGTTCTTGGTTCAGGCTTATAGCAATGATAGAATAAACTGCAGGTTCAAATCAAGTCTCTGGAGTACATCCTTCAGTCCTTTGTGTAGAGCTTCTGTTTGTAGAAAAGTCCCTCCAGAGTTACGAAAACAAGATGGAGATGAGGCATCAGCTTTTTATAGTCTTTTCCAGGTGTAAGAACCCCTCTTTGTTCTTACTGTGGAAAATATCAGCAAAATGGAGTTTGGAGTCACATGGGCAAGTCACTACGTATCTTGCTAAGTCACAAGGCGTGTCTGCCTTTTCACAGTGGGTCAGTTGTATAGCTGATGGTCCTTAATGGGCCATCATGCATGATAGGCAAAGCTAACACCAACTGTCTGGGATGCCACCCAGAAGCATTGCATAAGTTTGAGATAGATGGTATAGAGCCAATATTCATAGCTTCAGCTACACAAATGACACATGCATACAGACAGCATTATCACAATCTGCAAACCATAACCTGGTCTTAGACACCTATTTTGACCCCCTTTATATAAGATTTGGTGCCCCTACAGGTCCTTGGTTGCAACGATGATCTATACGGTTCCAGATTATGTCAATAACATTACAGAGGGTATTACTATAATTAGGCCTCATAGTCACAACAGTATCTGCTGCTGTTGCAAGGTCATCACGGGACAAAAGGGCACAGATTTGGGCAAGTTATGCAACGAGAAAAATCACTTTTGTACTATGTAGGACAGTTGGAAGAAGCATGGCTGGAAGTTATGCTGAGATTCTTAACCTGTCTCACTGCCTCTGAACTAACCCGCTTTAAGAAAAAACAACATAAAGACGACCAAAGCTGCCTCATTTCCATCACTAACAAAACTGTGGGTTCTGATGCATCCAGAAAATGATATCAGCTAGTAGAGAGAATGAACTACTGAGACCAGGCTGAGAGACACATAACTGTACATTCTGAACTCAAAATTGGGGAAAATACACTGTACTTTTCAAACAAAAAAAGGTGTTTAAGTACAAACTCCACCACATATTTTTGGACCTGCTCTAAATTTTAGTTTTATTAAAGAGTACCTGATTGGCAGCATCCAACCAGCAGACTTTAAAGTCACCCTCACACATTTGCTGTCTCTCTCTGGACCAAGTAATATTAGGGCTGTCAAGCAATTAAAAAAATTAATTGTGATTAATCAGTTTTAATCGTGTTGTGAAACAATAATAGAATACCATTGTTTTAAATATTTTGGATGTTTTCTACATTTTAAGTGCAAGCCTTGACGAAGGAACTGCAATCAGTGCCTCCATAATTATACCAGCATTCTAACAAGACTCAAAAAAATGTCTTTTAAAAGGATCACCTCCTAAGGCATCATATATATGCTGAGTAGAGAGGAGATCTTAAGAGGTACCCCATTTCAAATCTCTCATTGATTACACATATTTCCAATCTCACAGATTATCTGCTCTCTTCTGCACATGACTGGAGCCAAGCATTCCAGCATCAAGAGAAGGTGTCTTGGAGGAGGGGATAGACCTCTGCAAGTTTAAGAACAGTTAGCACCGTTCCTTGGCTCAGGCATAGCCATAACACTTGCTTATACAAAGATGGGAAAAGATGAGAATTGCAGGTGGTCAGCCTCAAAGAACCTATAGGACATTGCATCCGACCAGCCAACAGGAGAGAGTCCATCAGTTGCCTGTGATTCCAATAGTCCAGAGGCCTTCCCCACCTCTGAATCAATCTCCAAAATCTATTCAGAGTGTAGCAAAAACATCATTTGGAAGAACTAGTAAAGGGGTGAGGCGCTGTGAATTATCAGACTACATACTGCCTGAAAGCTTATCTCGGAACTCTCTCTTTAATGTTTGTGGCTGGGGACAAGAAACAAATCTTGGCATCAGACATAGCTCTTTTCTACAACTGTATAAAATCAGTGACTGTCGTGCTAAGTAGGGGACAACACATAATGATGCTTAACCAGGAGAAGACCAGAATCACAATTTGGCACCCACTTCCTTTTTTTGCTCCAGTTTGCCTGCATCGGCCAACATAGTGAGAGAAAGTGGGGCACAATCAAGGTACTTGTCAGTTCCCACCTATGCTCCATTCACCTATGTATGAGTAGCAATCTCACAGAGGCTATGATTTTTCCCTGTGTTAAGATATGCAGAAGACACCATCACAAACGGAACATTTGCCACACTTTAGAGATCATGGTACATAGCTTCTAAGTATAGGAAGATAATGTGGATACTGTTTATACATATGGCAGAAAATGATCTATCATCTATCATATAAGCACGCATATGTACCAGCATCTGGTTAGGGTGTAATTGGGAGATGGGGACCCTCTATCTGGAAAACAGAGCACAGATCTTTCTTCTCAGAAAAAAAACAACAACCCAATGTAAGTTGAATAACCCTTGGGAAAAGTGGGTTAAATTACAAGGGAAAGAAAGAAAAAAGGAAGGTTCATGAATTCTAACAAATGTTGCAAATCTCCAAAAAAGTGAATTTCAAATGAGTGACAGCACATTGCAATAGTAAACATTAAAAGTATCAAACAGACAAATATAGACTCTTTTTATATAAACTATGTTCCTTGTCTTTACCTTCGCTGCTTTAGTATCCACAGAATGCTTTTGTCTCTGAGAAGTTCAGAAACTTTGGGTTGTCATCACAGTAATAAAAAGCCTGTCCTCCAAACACAATACAGTTGGTATGCAAATTGGAAAAGGGAACTTCAAACCATGTATGATTTCTCTCAGCTATGACCCGGATTTCCAGAAAATAACCAAGTTAAAATTTGTGCTAAGGCAGTCAGTTACAAATGTGACTGAGTTTTGCATAATAGGCAAAATAACCAAAACCAAACCTTTATCATATTGTCCCACAAAACAAAATCTTAGATTGCTGACCATCATTAAAACATAACATTGTGTCATTTGTACCTCTTGCTGATTAGTTATTTCTCTGAATAAGATTAAGAGCCAGAGAGTGACATTTATACACAGCACCATGTTAAGGGCACTACACAGCCTATAGCCCAAAGGGAAGCTCTGGGAGAGACTGTGATTCAGGAAGTACAGCCCCTCTCTGAGCAGATTGAAGTATGGAAAGAATATGTATAATGCATCATCCAACAGGCCTTGTCTACATTAGCATCTTCCAGGAAGTATCCCACCATTGCATTTCCACTGAAGCAGCTCCGTTATTATGATAATAATAGGAACACTAGTGTAGATGGGGGACCCTATTATGTAGACCTAAAAACACCTGTCTTCTATCTGCATTCACACTCCTACTGCTGCTCTCATAGGAGCTGCTGCAATGGTGATAATTTAACTGTGAGATTTCCCAAAATACACTAGCGTGGTCTCACGTTTTCCTCTCTCCCTTTCCAGCCAGCATGGGGGGGAGACCATCATTATGGCCTTGCTGCTTTCTTACCCTGGCCTGTTTGCCCATGAGGTGTTACAAGGAGAGAGTAATCACTTGGCTCATTCGACTGCAGGGGCTGCAGTTTTCTTTTGTCCTTGCACTGCAGTACAAAGGGTGTAACAAGAACTCCTGGAGTCCATAGAGCTACATGAGTCCATCATGTAACAAGCCCATTTTCTTTCACGGGTAGACGATTTTTTATACTCTCCCTCCTCCCTTTTCAAAACAGTTTAGCCCTAAACAATAAAGTTCCAAACTCTGCCCTAAATTACACAGCTGTGTGAATGTAACTGAGGGCTGGGGCTGGTCCTTTAATTACTATATACTTTTGTGCAGCCTTCACAGTTGCTTATACCATATGCTTATAGTACTAAAGTTAACAAATAATGCCAAGAGGAGTAAAATAATCATTTAAATATTAAAATTTATGTCTAAAATTGTCTCTGTGAAAGGATATATAAATGTACCTCTTATCACACATCTTTAACAATAGGCTTCATGAATTGCATTAAGGTTAATGTAAGGTTCCTTACCTACAGAATCATGGACGTCTTCTTCTTATCTCAAACTGCCATCAATTTGCAACTGTTTAACTATTTCTAAAAACGGAAACCATCTAGGTCACGTGTCTAAAGGGTGCAATTGGTTAAATCTCCTTCAGCTTATAAAGACATAAAGAAAGCAGAGGGAAAAAAGTAAAATAAAACCACTTCCTGCAATGCAGGAGCTAATCACCATATCAATAAGTCACTTGCATCTAAGTCTATAGAAGAAAACCTTGCGCCTTGGCTAACAGGCAGCACAATAGGACAAAAACGGGGGGGGGGGGGAGAGTTTAAGCTAAAATTACTATAAATGAAGAGAATAGCATTAACTTTTTGCAGATGGTAAATATGCGGTTTAAGAGGAAATGCTGGGAGGAATTGTGCTGCTAAGCCCTGAGACAACTTCCCTTTTCTTACCTTCTGTAAATGCTTTGAGTGCTAAAATAAGAAAGCTTGCAACAAATCTATTCGTGCATTTTTGAAATGGAGGTTTAGTAAACATGTTGCTTTCCATTCAGTTATTTGGGGTCTATAAAATAATAATTCCAACCACAATAAGTACTCAGGAGGTTTACTAGTGAAGTTACATCTGTTTCCAACTTTGGGCTGCCTAAGCCCACACTGATAAATATTTCTGTTTCTTTAATATTCTGTTTTAACACATCCCTATGGTGCCAGTTCTTAGAAAATCAAGCAAGCACCTCTGCTTCTCTGGATTACTTCCTATAGCTAGTCTCAGTACTATTTCCTCACCCAGACAGGGTGAACTTAAGGAACTGAAATTTGGACAATTTATATCTTAAGAGCTCCAGAAATGCCTACTTCACTACTTTTTACTTCCATAAGTAGCTTCCACACTTTCCATTGCATCACAAGTGACTTTCCTCTGTTCAATGGGGAAAGATGAGACTTCTTCCATTGCACTATCAATGCTTATTTCCTGGCTGACTGGCTATAAAGGGTCATCAAAATCATTGCAAAGTCTGGCCCTTTTGGATAATGCAGGACAGCCTGCAAAACTCTCTATTGATGCTCTTGGTAGGATAATGAACTCTCACGACAGCTAGTTGGAGAAGGGAAAGAGACTTGAGGAGCAAACTATTTACATGAGCTCACCTAATCTGTGAAGGAATCCAGTGGACAGGAGCTGTGCAGCTCCAAGTGATCATTTTTGGCTGGTGCCGGGTTATAAATCATTTTAGTAGTGAATGCAGGAGCAGTGGTATCATCAATGTTGTTGTCTTTATTGTATGAGTAAAGGGGAGCAGAGCTAAGCTTAACCTGTCCCAAATAATGAGGTCACCTTAATCTGAAAGGACTTCATTAAGCCAGGGGCTCGAATGCCAAACCCCTGTGAAAGTAAGAGGGGTGGTGACAGGGTGTCCCAGCCAGGAAGTGTACACGCTACCCATGAATCCCACTTGTGGCATATTCCCTAATTGTCAGGTGACTTCTCTCCTTTCATTAAAAGTTTTTTTTTCTATACTCAGACTCTGTGCTTATGAGTGGGGAAGTATCACCTCCAGAGGTGCCCAAGGATGGTGTGTAATTTTCCCAGGTTACTGGGTGGAAGCTTGAGCAAATTCTGTGTTGTATTGTTGACAAGAAACCCCTAGATATTGAACCCGGGCCTGGTTGCTGCTGCCTCCATCTGGGTTATGATAGTGTGATTTTTTTTTGTCTTCAGCTGCTGAAAAATCAGCTCCCAGCTATCCTCCTGATCACATGCTCACAGATCACCGGATAACTGTGAGTAACTTCTAGTGCATTGGAAACAGGTGGAGGAAGTCTAGAGGACCCACCCCCAACTCCTCAGAAGCAAGTAAGGGTTGGGAGATAAAAAGAGTGGAATTGTGGTTTGGGAGATCTAGGGGAGGGGTTAGAGGAGTTTATGGACTCTTAAGAGCTGGAGGGAGCCTGGAGCACCCCAAGAAGAGAATGTGGTTATTAAGGTTTGTCAAGTGACCTGGAGAGGGAACTGGATGGAGGGGGACAAGGGATGATTACAAGATACTGGAACATCCTTCCCATTGATCCACCATCTCTATTAGTCTTCTTTCTTCTGTCTCTCCCTACCATCCTCTCCCTCCCCAGCCATCCCCACTTTTCAACCTTTGTCACCCACCCTAGTCTTCATTTTCTGTCCTCCTCCCTCTTCCAGACTCTTTACCTTGTCATCAGAGAACCTCTTTGGCATGTTGGTTGCCACGGGGGAGCAGACAATTTGTGTACGCTGTGACAGCTTCCCACAGAAACTGCATGGGAACCCCCTGAAGATCTGCTGGATGTTTGACCTTTCTACAAGGCTGCAATGACCAGCCACCCGAGTGATTTGTCACACTGGAAGAAGGAGGCTGTTCTAAACATAGGAGGTGAGGCAGCATGAAAAACGGTGAGGTGATGAAGTGTTCGTTAAGGCCAAGCATAAAGGCATGGGTGGGAATGTGTTAGGAAGCAAGGGCCGAAATGGAGGCAGGAGTGGAACTGCACAAGGTTTAAAAGGTGAGGATGAGGAAATTGTTACAGTTACAGTGAATGAGAGTAGAGCCCTGCAGGTGACTATATTTAATCCCACTCCACAATATCCACTGCCATTCCCATCCAGTCCCACTCCATAGCTTTACATTGGTCCCCTGCAGGTTCCATGGGTGGTTTTTCTAGGCAGAATACTAGCATTTGCTGCAAGAGGATGGAATCGCCATTTGATTTTGCCTGGGGAAGAATTTTACCATTTTCACCCCAGGGAAGTGAATTGATTAGCCCAAAATATGAAGTTTTGCCCGAACTCACAGGTAACACGGGGACTTTATGGAGGTCACAGCAGAAAATGGGAGGAATCTATAGCTCCCATTGATTTCTATTTGTTTCTTATAACGTATCAGAATGCCTAAGAAGTGGGGAGACTGAAAATTCAACAGCAAAATGCTAATCTTTTGTAATTTATGGATATCTGGTTTAGGAATAATGCAATTTTTAAACTATTTTGTGATATCTAGCAAATCTTAGGAAAATATTTGTGGCCACATACCATGTAACTATGAATTTTCTTAGATTTTTCTATAACAGAAGCTATTTTCATCATCACATATCCGTGGACTAATGATGCATGACTAAAAAAACAGAATAGTTACATTTACTTTACTACTAAAATGCGAGCCAAGTATCAGAAATCTTACGACACATGCAGTAAAATTTCAGACAACTATAGAGTAAACTCTATCTATCATATCCAAAACCTAAATAGCCAGAAAAAGTGCCATTCTTTAGTGAAAATGTTTTGAAGATGTTAAATGTGCAGTGAAAGGCAGAATTGCAATTACTTCCTCCTAATTTTCCTAGCATCCAGTAGACAGTACTGCCAAAACACTATAAAAAGATGGTAGTTTTGCATATCTCAAACTTATGCAGTATGAGCTTCCTGTGTGATCTCTGGAACACTAAAAACATGCTAGACGTGTACATAGACCAGTTTAGTCAGAATGTGAAAGCTCTAAAATCCTAAACAGGAAACAAAAAACACAGAGGCATTACTTGAAACAGGTTATGCTCAGAGCTCTACTGTTGCATAACAATTTGGGCAGGTGAAAGCAAGGGTACACAAATGTTGTTCTGCTCCTGTCCTGATCTCTAGTACCTGGCATTTGAAAAATCAGTTTGATTTTTCCTCATTTCATAGCCACACCCATTGCTGGTTATACATATTCTGTTTGAGCCAGATGGTAGTTATCTGAATGTACACAAACCACAGCTGAAAGCAGAAGAGATATTGTTACAGACTATATAGACTAAAAGCATTGTCTATTGAGGATACTGATTGCCTGAGAGTTCTTACAAACTGAAGTTTAATATTTGCCTGCATGATAAGTAAAATACTGGCTGCAGGAACACAAGATTCCTCATGTTTTTGGACACTGTTCCTGAGCCCTCCTATTGGCTGACAATTTCTAATGGTGAGAAGATACCTAAGACTTTTTATCTATTCAGTCCTTGGTCTCTGCTAAAACATCTAACAAATGGAGGCAAATCCATGCTAGTCATAGTGTGACTTGTGGTATGAACATTAGGAACTGGAACAACTAATTTCACATAGTCACATATAGTTAACGGCTTTCGTTCACTCCAACCTCGGCAGGAGCTAAGCAAATGCCTAGAGGTGAATGGTTATATGTCCCACTAAGCCAACAAGCTACACAAAGAACTTTTCAGATGGTCAGCTGGTTTTAGATTAAAAGAAATTTGTGATGACCGAGATGGAAAATGCTCCAAAGTTTAGCTTTGCAAGAATTTCACTGAAAAAATAAAATATTGTATAAAAGACTTTGCGAAATTCAAGCAGCAATATTTCATGCTAGGTTTTGCCCAAATTTATCATAAATTGGTCAATATTTTTCCAGATTTGGAACATAGGTTTAAAAAAACAGAGAAGCCAAGGATTGTATCAATGTGGAAAATAAGTCATCCCGTTGCTCATAGAGCTATTCCTCCAAGGCAATGGAATGGCAAGTAGTGGGGAAAAGCTCTGTCTGATGCTGCCTACACTATACCTATTATGACTTAATGCTCAGATGATGCTTCATATGCTAAAATTGTGTGAAAATAAGCTCATTAGTCCCTATAGCAACACTTCTCGGACCATATTAGCCCCATTTTACAGAGGCCGAGAAGTGAAGTGACCTGCACAAGTCAGCAGTTCATTAGTCTGTACCATGCTGATGCTCATAAAAGAAGCAATCTCCAGAACTCACATGCATATACATAACAATTTATTGCTAGCCAGAGCATGCTGTCCATCTAAAAAGCTACATTTCCACTCAACAACACACACTACTTGTGACAGATATGGCAATTTCCTCCAATATCTTCCAGCAATTGTATTGAATTAAGTTCAAATAGCTTTGGAATACATTGTATTATCAATGTAAAGTTTATATATTATGGTGGGATTGTACGCAATCTCTCTGGTGGTGGGGATGTGGCCAGTGGGTAGTGTTGTGAGCTTCAGAGGACTATTTTAAACAACATGCCAGTTAAGAAGGAACTTTTGGGACAACCCAGGTTAAGTGGGATTCCTAGGAAATAGCAGGGAGGAGGTGAATGCAAATTCCCACCTCCAAACCCAACCTTCTGAAGCTGTGCCCTGAGAAATGAATCAATTTCTGCCTGACTAACTCTTAACAGTCTCTGAAGATCAAGGGCATAAGCTGCATAACGGGAAAGCTAACCTATGCATATTCTGAGCAAACAGCTGTTAGGGACTTGTAATCACATAAAAACCTTTGTTCAGGGCCCTTGTTGGTATTGTGAGGAGGAGGAGGGGGGAATCTTTGGTGGGCTTGTTAGCATGTGGCTAGGTTCTTTTATGTTTTTAATGTTTTCTCTGTAATGCTTTCATCATAAAAAGAAATGTGCTTGCTTAGGAAGAGCTGTGTGGTAACTCATAACTGTGGGCAATTATGCCATTTATAGCCTCGGAGGATAAAGCAAAGCCCAGCTAGAGACCTGCTTAGATAGTCTGACTTGCTGGCAAGGAACTGTGCAGCCTAGAAGAATCCTTGTCAGGAAGGAGAGAGAGGTGGGCCTCTACCCAAGAGAGGAGCCAGGACCCTAGAGTGGGTGCCTTTGCTGGACAAGGAAGGAAATACAGGTGCAGTTGCCCTGAACTGTGGCATTACTCACAACAGGAAATAGTCATATGCTTAAAATTACATATGAAGTCCCATTTATATTATACCTTTAGCTTAAAGTGCAAAAAGGTGTGATAAGTGTTTAAAAACAATCTTAATTATTTAGATGTTATGTATGGTATAAAATGCCTCTCCTCAACAGCAGTCGCAACAGTTCAATGCATAGCACACTGAAGATCTAAATTTTGGAGTGACAATGTCAGAAACATACACCATACAAGGTGACAGTCGCCTTCTTGAAAAAAGTTATCGTGGGCTAAAATTAGAGCATCTCATAGTGCTGATTTCAGTATCAGACAAAAGCTATGGATACAGCTGTACCTTGCAAAGTGCTCTAGATGTTTAGAGCAGAGTTGTATGAAGACTTTATATCTTACTGGATCAGTCTCTTTTGTTGGCTCTCAGTTATATAAGGAAGAGTAAAGAATAATTTTCAGCTCTTCTTCCACTGTATACTTTTTAATCCCAACCTATTTGTAAGGTATATTGCACTATTCTTACACTTCATATTTCCCCAGCCCAAACAAATCTGATTTTGAATCTTTTTATATATTGTGACAGACCGCTCTCTCACCCCTCTCAGGAACACAGGCAGGAAACCCTTCTTTGCTCCAAACAGTGCTCTTTATTCACAGTGCAGGCCCCACCACCAATACATACAGCTTGTCCAGACCTTCAGTATACAACTCACAGCTCCACAGACTCTGTATACTCCCAGCTTACAGTTTGCAACTCTTGAATAGCTCAAACCCACAGCTCTGAATCACTCAAACCACACCACACTCTATACCATCCCCACAACCCTGGGCTTGCCTTCTCGCAGGCCTTTTATCCCCCTGAGGAGGCTGCCACCAGGTGCAACCCCTCAAGGCTAATTGCCCTGCAGCCCAGGTGGCTGATTAGCCTTTCTGCAAGGGAGGTTTGCAGGCTTCTGCTCCCTCTTAAAGGGCCGGCAGGGCTGGTTCAGGCACTCCTGGCCAGCACCCTGCCACAATATACATACTATATATATACATACTATATATATACATACTAGCAAAATTACCCGGCGTTGCTCAGGGTATTTGTAATTGGAAACTGGGATGTAAAAAGACTACAATGGTTTTTATTAATACAAATTTTGTTCAGAAGTCTCATTTTGTCTAATTAATTTCATTCTCTTGCATTTAGATGTGGGGGGGAGGGGGGAGAGAGCTGAGCGAGTGCGGGGGCCATTGGAGGCGGGGAAGGGGGAGAGATTTTAATTTTTTTTTATTCTTACCTGATGGAGGAGAGAGCTGAGCGAGCGTGGGGGGGGGGCATTGGAGTGGGGGGGGGGAAGAGAGCTGAGCGAGTCGGGGGGGGGGCGTTGGAAGGGGCCGAGAGCTGAGCGAGTGCGGGGGCCGTTGGAGGGGGGAGGGGGGAGAGAGTAGAGCGAGTGGGGGGCCGTTGGAGGGAGGTATTATTACATCATAACTATGTCACAGAGAACAGTATGTGTTAACCTGCTGCCCAGCTGATGTTAATGGGCTTTAAAGAATTTCACCCCTAGGGGGTGTAAGAGGTGAGATTTGAAAAATTTTCGAATCTTACCCTGATTAGGACCCTAAAGCCTATAACTGTACCAACTTTCAAGTCTCTAGCTCAAACAGTGTGGAAGGAGTAAGGGAACATACATACACACACACACATGCATACACCATTTGACTTTTATATATATAGATACTAGAAATGATGAAGTCAATGTTAATGAAATTTCAGTGTGGCTAAATGAAAATGTTATATTAATCCAAGCTTCTTTGTATTTTGGATTGTATACCTCTTACTTTGGACTACTGTTAGTTATTTTAAAGGCCGGTATCACACCTTTGACAATTTGGAGACAAAAACACAAACATCTTTATAAGTAAAACTGTACTAAAAAAGTAAAAAAAAATATATATATGTTGACTCATTATTTAAAGACTATTTGACTAGGTTTAGCAGCATGCAATCTTCAAATGCAGTACAAACATTTCTGTGATGTTAGACCTTTGTGTGTTAAAAATGCTAGAGTAGGAGTACAGAAGCGTCAAAAAAAGGTAACTTGACATCACACAGTAAAGACTTAAAAAAAAAAGACAGATTGTTTTACCATACTTTGATATATGGCTCCATAGTGAAGGTTGCAGCCAGGTTCAATTAAAAGCCTTCTTCAAAGCACTTCTTTCCAGCATTAACTGGATGAATTGTGACCAGCTACTCTCCATATAAGTGATCATTGCAGCTAGGTGTTGAAAAAGCTGGGATATGCTGCCATTTATATTTGACATAAAGACAATATAGAAATTATAGTACTTCTGGAACTGCAGCCCATGCTGTTTCTACCATTATCTCAGTGGCTTCATATGGATGCTGAATAACATGAGGAGGAGGGCTGAGCCTTGTAGGACTCCAGTGATAAAGACCAGTTGCCACTTGGTTCTTTTTTGAGAGGAAAAATATGATATGTTTCAGGATATTTCTATTGATTCCTGCAATGTCTTGAAGGACAGAAGTATTTAGTGATCAAAGTATCAAATGCTATAGACAGGCCCAATAGGAAGTATGTGCTGCAAGGCACATAAAGAGTTAATGCCGTTCATACCACACCTGGCAGCAATGCCAACTATTTGTATTACTTGGGGGCTATTACTTGTAAAGTATTTACCTATTTTTTAGTCTCTCTGTAGTCCTTGTTCCTGCCCACACCACAACACATGGCGTCTGACTCGGTTGGATACCATCTCTGGGAAAAAGACAAAGAAACAAAGGGAAAGGAAGAAAGAGTATGTGAAACTTCTCTATGGAGACAGGGTGGTTTGCTTTCCTCATTTCCAAAAGCTGGAGCAGCTCCCAGAAGAGGCTGTGCTGCTCCAGCTGAACTGAGAAGAGGAGGAGGAGGACAGGGCAGCTTGCTAAAGATTGTAATTATACTAAATCAGTGGATTCAGCACCAAGTTTATGGAAAAAGTAGTACAGGGTCCTTTCTGCTTGAAGCAGGTAGTTGGATTAGATGATCCAGGATGTCCATCCCCATCATTTTCTGTGATTCTTTAATTGATCAGACAATAAAAGGATATGTCTATACTTTCTTCTTCCCTGGAGAAACTATCTTTAGAAATATTACCTTTTATTTGGAGGGTCTATATGAAATAACAATTTCATTATTGCTAAGTGGAAACTATTAACACTTCCAAATTACAATAATATTACCTTAGCTGTTCCCTTGATGCTTTGTCCCCAAGATTTGTAGTTCTTTCTGGAGAAGGCCTCTGTAGTGGGAGAAACTAAGATAGTGAGAGGCCAACAAGCAGCTATAGAAGTCAGGGGAGACCTGTTCCCTCCCCACAAAACATAATGAACCTAAGAAAGGAAACTAAAGCCAATATATTAATCTCTCCTAGTCTGAGCTAAAATAAGCTTTTACTTTAGCAAAACAAATATTATTTATTTGTGTATTACCACAGTAAAAATGTGGGCACCAGCTAAGATTAGGACCCCATTGTGCTAGATGCTGTACAGATAATAAGACTGAGCATCCCTGCCCCACAGAGTTACAGTCTAAATAGACAAGACAAAAGAAGGATTATTATTCCCAATTTACAAACGGGGAGTAAGAGATTAAGTGGCTCATGCAAGATCACAGAGACCTTGTGGAGCTGAGCCAGGATCACCTAACCACGAGAGAAAAGACCGTTTTCCCCCTCAAATTCTAGTCTCACCTTTATGGTCTCTTCTGTATACGGAGAAGTTTGTAAAAATTTCCCCTTGTACACAGTTGTACATACAGCAGATATCAACAGTGTCAACCTCCAAATGCCACGGGCCAGATCCTCGGCTGGAATAAATGGACATAGTTCCATTGACTTTAATTCAAAGGCCTGCTAGCGCCACTACAAGCCATCCAGACCCCCAAGCAATAGTCCATGCCATCCTAGCCCTCCCCCTCAATAGGTGCCCTCTCAGAATTCTTGAGACCTGTTACATCGGCCCTATTTCCACTTCCCCATATCCATGTCAATCTACATTTATAAGTATTTACAAACAATGTTTGAGCTTGCCATAAAAACAGCTCACACAAATATTCACTTTAAATTAAAGTGTTGTTTTGTAAAGAGCATTTTTCCACTGTGGCCAAACATACTTGGGATCAGAAGCGAGTCTCTTTTCAGACTTGTCCAACCCCACCCCAAGCAAACTACAGATAATTTAAGCTTGCTTCAACTAGGGAAAAATAAAAACCGAATGGCTCCTGCCTTACAGCTTTTAAGCATGACAGTCCTCTGGTTTCCCATCTTCTCCTTGTTTCCTGACCCAGTGGTCTGGCCAAGAAAACATTTCCTCTTCTTTTGCTCCACCCTCCCACATCAGGGCTCCTCCTTCAGCATTTCCCTTATTTCTTCTTTTATAACCCCTTTCAATAAGTCCCTAGTTAACCCCTTCCTTGTCAAATTTAGAGTGACATATCACACACCACCACCATGCTCCTGGCATATTCTGAATTTAAAGATGGTATAAATGGTCATTGGAGGATTATCCCTGTGTAGGGGGTTATTTTAATGTTAAAAAGTCAGGATAGCAGCTCTTACATCCCCCTCTGCTGTCAGTATAGGGGGCAGGATAGGGAACATAGCCAGGACTATAACCATGCTGATACTCTAGAGGCTGTTGCCATAAATTCAAGCATCCTCATTCCCCTGTGCTATTTGCCCCTCATCCAGAGCAGAGGATTTGGGCCCATGTTTAACTTTTATCAAACTTCCCAGACAAACTACTGTGTGGTCAGAGGTGGTAAGCACATTTTCAGGGAGAGGAGAGAGAGAGAGTAAAAGGTACAGTCTAGAACATGTGTTCTCATGGTTTGGCACTGCAGTCACCATGCCTCAGATCCCCTGTCAATGCCCACAACCAGGAGTGTTGGTCCCTCTCTAGGAATGGTCCCTCTCTAGGAATGAAATGTATTAAGCCCTCACAGAATAAACAGATAGCTCCTTTAGCCCTTCCAGGTTCAAACCCATCCTCCCTCTACCTATATTTCAGGACTAGATGCACCATTTCTATTGGGTTTTCAAGTCCCTCAGAGCAAAGGAGCTCTTTGCCAATCCCACTATGGAGCCCAAGCCTCTTTGGAGAGAGCTATCTCAAGATCTCTCCCTAGAACTTCAACTCAAAATCCTTCTTTCCTTGGGACAGGGTCTCCATAACTCTTTTTCTTGGGGCTGTGCATGAATCCTAGCAGGCTTCCCCAGCTCACTGTCATCCTGATTCTTTCAAAGGAGAGTCTCCCTGAAAGTCACTCCCAACTCTAGACATTCCTTCCCTATTTCTTGACTGAGCTAAGAGCACCTCTATATAACTGTAGCCAGTAGTCACATAATTCAGGCACCTGGGCCCCCTTATCCAATTTGGTCTGGTGATCTTCCTCAGAACTACATGTTCTTAAAGGGAGCATGACTTAGAAAAGGGTTCCCACTGTCCTTAAAGGCGACAGGCCATCTTTTTACAGACGGCTTTGCATTTGGGAGGAAACTGGGATTTTATGTCCCAGATCATCAAGGTATTTCAGCGTGTGCATAACCTTATGCATGTGAATATTGTTATGCACATACAGAAGCACCTTGCAATGGTGTGCCCGTATGTGCCAAAATACAAAGGCCAAAATGCAAAGTAATCATAATACTTAAAATCAGGCAGTGGCTACCACTGCTCCATAATGTTATGGCTCACTCACTACAAAACAAGAATCAGGGTGGTAGCCGTGTTAGTCTGGAATAGCAGAGTTAACAAAGTCACGAAAGCTCATGCTTCAAAACTTTATAGTTAGTCTTTAAGGTGCCACAGGACTTTGTTAACTCACTACAAAACAGTACCTCCCATCAGATCTAGCATATGTATTACATGCTTACTGAAATTTAAAATATGAAAAGTAATATGGTATTATGTTCTTTATATTACATGAATAGATTAAAAATAGTCAGCAGTGATTTTATGAGATCAGTTTGACAATAGATCCCTTTATTCTTCCATTCTAAAGATTTCCCTCCCCCCCTCTTTAATATTCAGGGCAGAGTGCACATAAATCCCCCCTGAATCACTGGGAAAATAAGCCCCTAAATTAATGACTGTTGAACCTCTTCCAATATAAGCATTTGAAAGAAAGATACTTAAGGGAAAAAGAAAATGACTTTTTTTCCTGATCTTTTGAAGACTGAATGATTCCTCCCCCCCCCCCCCATTCTACAGAAACAGATTCCAGACTAATTTTTCCTACTAGAGGCTTTAAAGTATAAAACTCATCAAACATCTTGTCCTCTGAGACAATGTCATCTAAGTTCAAAGGATGTATAGCCCTGCAAAACTGATGTCTTATTTCAGAGCTAACGCTTAAGCTTTCATTGAATGTTTGATTTGATGAAATTAAACCAGTTTTTACACATTTTCTAAATGTGAAAAAAAGTTAGAAGACACAGCCAAATCTCATAGGTCTCTGGAAAAGATTATATATATAATAAAAATATGTAACCAGAAGTAAAACATTCTTTTCAATCCATTTATGCCTTTCTTTTTCCAGGATAGATTTATAAGATGCTGTATTTTGCAGTTACTTTTTAAAGATTCTTATGATTGAAAACAAAAGTCATGCACATTATTCATTTTAATAAATGTCATTAAAATGAAGGATCTGTTTTTCACAACTAAATACAAAACAAAAAAACAAAAAAGAAAATCTCTGCAGTGGAATCAGGTTCTGGTTTAGTGATGGGTGAACATTAAGGAGTTGGGAGATTTTGTTTGGTCTGTGTTGCTAAACAAATTCATTTGGAAAACCTCAAAATAACAGATGCCATTGTCTGAATTGTGATAATACTGACTCACATTAGGCTTTTCTCACAGTATTTCCAGGCTTTTGAGTGTATTTTCTGTCTCAACTGATACAAGAAAGTGCAAAAATAAGCAAAAATAATGAAACCTAGAGGTGTGTTAGAGATCTACACTTCCTCAAAGGTAACAGAGTCCCATGCCACCTTAAAGACTAACTAAAGTATTTAAGCATAAGCTTTCGTGGGCTAATACCCACTTTGTCGGATGCAAGTTTACCTTCCTCAAAGGTAAGACTTTTATAATTCATTGCTCCTAGCCATGGGCTAGGTGAAATGAGGGACTAACCCCGTCTCCTACCCTGAGGTGGAATAATAATCCTAGATTAATTGGTTTAATTTGAAAATTTGAATAAAGAGGTATTTCTTTTTTCACAACCTCAATCATTTTCAGTGATTTATTTCAACCCTCTTGGAGCATGTGATGGATCAGCTGATAGGACATGATAGCAACAGGAGAAAATTTGATGTTGTAAGGAGATTTAAAAATCTGTCAACTCTGAACCAGCTACTTAATTATGGCTTCAATCCATTATACTTGTGTTTAATTAT
Source organism: Sternotherus odoratus (assembly GCA_032164245.1). Lineage (NCBI taxonomy): Eukaryota > Metazoa > Chordata > Testudines > Kinosternidae > Sternotherus > Sternotherus odoratus. The sequence continues at coordinate 45,188,813 of JAVMKO010000011.1, forward strand.
AGTGGGTGAGATTTTCAAAGGCAACTAAGTTCACAAATCCCAGAGATTTTTTTTCCAGTGGAACTTGAACTCCTCAACCATTTAGGCCCAGATTTCAATGGAAGTTAGCTCTGAGGATCTGGATTCACTCAATGATCATATGTATACAATGACTTTCATCTAGAAGGATATGATCACACATATAGGAGGAAACACCATAAATTGTTCTAACTAACTAAACATAGCCAGACTTTCAGTCCCTCTGTATTCTTCTGAGGGAGAACTCCCCTTCCAAATTGAGATTCTAAGTCATCTTTCTTGCATGTTGCTTCTTTAAAAATATTTATTTTTAATCATTCCACTTTGATCTTCATCCTTCTGACTCCAAGTTGGGTCACCCATTGATCTGGTCTCTTGACTCCAAACCATCACCTGCAGCAATCCTGCAGTAGATGCTTCTTTCCTTAGTCTTACCAAGCCTGAGCCCTGAGTCCTAAACCCAGCTGCCTGTCCCCAAGCTCTAACTCTTGACTGCTGTCTTTCTTTTTGAAAGTTCCTAGAAGTGGCTCTTCTTGGCCCTTTTTTATTGGCTCAAGCCTTCAAAGTTAGAGACTTACAAGATTCAGATTGCATGTCAGCATGTAATGACGTATTTCATGCTGTCCTTGTTTTTGTTCCCCAGAATCAAATCTTTCATTCAAAAAAAAAAAAGTATCTAGTTTTCTAGTTCTAGTTCCTGAGATAAACTCAGGTCATATTTTTTAGGCTCAGGAATGCAGTGATGTCTGCCTGTGCCTGCAGAAGATCAGAGAATAGTCCTAGAAAGTGAAATCTACTTCATGGTGGTAACTCAGAAGGCCAGCAATACTACTTTCAGTAGCAACATTGTTAACTCATTGCTCATCAATGCATTTAAGGAAGGAGAGGATTATGGTATGCAGATCTGAACAGCATCCTGCAAGATAAAGCTCCTTTTTGGAAGCACCAGTGAGTGGCCTTGGGAGAAAACACTACTTCATCTTCACCTGACCACGAAGGAACCAAATCCAAGGAGCCATACACAGCCCACAAGGTCATTTGATTTCCCCAAGGACAAGGCAAGCTCAAAAAGCCCATTGGGAAATATTTGCCTCTCCATGGAGAAGACACCCGAGGAGCCCAGCACACCTCACTGATGTTTTTGCACTCCCAATGAGGGGGAGGGGAGGATGAGCCTGGCCTTATTTTTAATAGTTTACTGTGTATGGTAATCTCCTTTGGGAAGAGTTATTCTGTGAGTGGCATTTAGGAGAATACCATTACTCTTTTGTGTTCCAGTCAGACCCTTGGGGTCATGATGCCTTGCCTTTCCCAGCTGGCTCCCTAGACCCTCTCTCCCTCTCTGTGTGCCAGAGAGCTTTCTGCTCACAGAAGACAGCTTCTACATTTCCTAGTTCTCACATCAACCTTACCAGTCCAACCCCTGTACTGCTACAGCTCAGCCCAGGAAAGAGAGTAGTAGCCCTCACAGAGTCAATGACAATAATACTTAGCATGTGTGATGGGTGGTCCTTAACAAACAACTAACTTTTCTCAAGAGACCTGTATCCTGCTTTCTGGGCAGGAAGTATCATTAAAGGAAAGTCTAGCGCACCTCCAGAGAAGTGCTGACATTTCCATGTCCCCTAGTTGCATGGATTGGAACTGCTCAAGCAGGCTAAAAAGAGACTAGCATTAGTGTTGGCCTCTGTGACCACATTTTAGGGCATTTGATTTAGTATGTGAAAGATAATGGGTGTCCTAACAGGGAGCATTATCAAATTTTTAGTTGAATGACACTTCCAGTTCTACTTTCTGAGAAAAGGTTTATTTTCAGTAATACTTTGAACTTCTACAGTGGATTCCATTAAAAATAACCAAACATTTACTGACCCACAATAGTTTACTGTACCACAGTATTCTCTTTACTTAGAAGGTAAATATATCACAGACATTTTACCATCAAGGCTGAGGTTTGTCACATTATTTTTAAAATGGCATCTGATCAATAGGACCTTTCATGTACATATCCCAGAGTATTTTGCAATCATTAATTGCCGGTAAGCCTCATGATACACATGTGTTTCTGTAAATTGAACCCAGGAGTTCCATTCCATCCTTCTGCTGGAACCAGTAGACAACGCTCTCAGCACTGTATGGGATGGTCTCAGTTCTGCGAGATAGTTTTGTTAGTGGTCCATGTAATATTGAATCCCATACAAGATGTTGCAAATGGTATGTGTCAGGGCTCCCTAGAATGGGCCAGGATGAAGGCCCACCAGTCATTACTGTCACATTTTGGTGAAATCACCAGCTGGTTTTTTTTGTGTGTGTGTGTGTGTGTGCTCTTTTTATGTAAGAGGTGCTTTAACTAGGAAATTACTGGGGAAGTTTCCTCATATATCTTTGCATTTATACCTGACAATAAGAAGAATGCAGTTTCCTCTTATTTCCAAAAAAGGGTTGTCAGTGTTCTTTGTCCCCACACATACTTTGGAAACCTGTATAAATCTTATCCCCATTTTTGAGTCACTTTGAGTAATGATTTGCTATGCCTCTTCTGCATTGATGCTACCTCATATCAGAAGGAAGCTTTCTGGATATATGATTTGGTCATATTTTAACAAAGTATTGAAAATCTTTCTGTAAAATGCAGGTAAAAAGTACATAATACTCTGATTAATTTCCCTCACTGGATGGCTATATGCACTGTACCCCACAATTAAGTTATAATGTAACAGCTTTTTAGATACATATTTGAATGCAGGATTTGTTCCTCATTTTCTAAAGCAATTTCATATTGTTTGATTAATTTCTGAACATGGAGATAAAGGGACCTTTGAAATTCATACCTTGGAGTATTAACATGTACTTGGGAGTAGATGTAAATGTCATAGAGAAAAAAAAGATCTAATGAACTCTTTATTGGTGAAATACAGTACTGCAGATGAATAGAATTCTAAATGCTTTGTAGCTAGCATGTGACTTCAAATCAAAATAACCATAGAGAAGCTTACTTACTACATGGACTTTCATTCAACATTTATAACATCTTCTGGGTACTGTAGAAGACATCTTGTGTGCTAGAAGTTGTACCAGCTAGTCATTTCATTGAGGTTTAGTAGATTTTAGTAAGGTTAGCAATTTGTCTAGGAAAGAAGCTGTGTAGCCATATGAGTACTTTTCTTGCTGGAAAATTACAACACCATAAGTTTTAATTTTCCCTGTCTTCCCTGCCATAATAATGGCTTCAGGATTTAAATCCTTTGCTGTTATTGTGACTTCAAAGCCTTAAAACTGCAATTGAATGAAGCAGTTCATCTGTCATTATTCAAATATGAAGCAATTATGATGAAATAAAGATAGAATTCCACTGAGAATTGCCCCCAATCAATTTTCACTTATATTTAACTAGAAACATAAAATGATACTTAGACAAGTAAGTTAGGTAATAAAAACTAGAAACATAAAAATATGAATTGCTGACCTATAACTTATTCATTTCTGAATGTTAGAAGCCCTGTAAATATAGTTCACAAATGTTGACAAAGGTCTAGGCTTAGCATTCCTCGGCTCATTGGAAAAAGTGACCAACTGCCTTCTGTGGGTACTATGGCCAGGTCCACAAAGGGACTTAGGCATTGCAGTGCTCAGCACTGACCTTTCGGCACCTGGGAAATCATTTAGGCTCCCTGTACAATGTATGGAGAGAGTTAGGCATCTTGGAATGTGATGTACAAAAGCCAGCACACTAGACGGGGAGCCACCAGAGTTAGCCAATAGGAGACACTGATGAGGAGGGTGTGTCCTAAGCCTCTCCCCTCTGAGGGAGTTTGCCACCTACTTCTGCGTGGGTGCCTAAGTAATTACTGGATGCCCCTCTCCCAGAGTCAGGGAGCTCAGGGGCCTAAGCAAATTTTTGAAACTAATACCACATAAGCTAGTAGGGGAGAAGGGGAAGAGAAGTATCTTATAACCTTTAGCTCAGTGTTTAGGGTACTCACCTGGAATGTGGAAGATCCCAGGTCATGTCCCCACTTTGCCTGATGAGAAAAAGGGATTTGAGTGGGGAGCTGCTATCACTTGGGTGAGTGCCATAGCTACTGGGCAGTAGAATTGTTCTCATTCTTCATCTGGCTCCATTTAATATTTAATTAAAATGCAACTCCAACAGGAGAGACTGAGAGTACCTCACACTGGAATATCCCATGGACCAATGGTCGGTATTTGTTACAGGGATTGATTCATACCTCTGATTTTCCCAAGTCAGATGGGGACAGCTACAAAGCCAGGTTCTAGTGGGACCCGAAGCTGCTGTAGAAGAACAGGGTCCCCAGTGACTCCTTCAGTGTTCATACACATCTTGAGAGATGAACAACTTCAGGGGACTGAACTTCCTGATTGTGCTGGAAGGAAAACTGCCCCCTGTCATTCCCTATCCTTCCAATTATAGTATCTGGGCAAAATTCTGCAAGAGAACCTGTGCAGTTTCCACCTCCCTAGGGTTTTTCAGCAGTTGTGCATCATCTGAGCCCAAGTAATTAAAGAAATCTACATAACAGTAAATTGTCCTGTTCAGAGAAGGATGACACACAACTGACAGACTCCCCTCCTCTTTTGTATGAGATTTCCAAATATTGTCACAAATCTCTGTCAGTCCCCTGGCGTTTTTTAACACTACCAGAGTATTTTTTCCCTCCTGCATCTTTAGATCCTTACATCTTGTAGTTTAATTTGAAAATGTAATTTCTTCCAACCATCCTAAAATTAAATCCAGTGGTACTGAATACTGAATTTAAAACCAGAGACATAATTAGCTAGAAGCATTTTGGGGTGTATACAACTAATTACTTAACACATAATTATTTCTGATTTTACATTGACAATCATAACTAAAAGCATTTGAAAATGTAGTTGATAATATTCATTTCCTATACAACAGTTTTTCCACTAGATGTTTTCACTGAATAATATGTAAAATACTGACATCTAATGTTAACTTTCAGTATTATTCATTTAATAAAACTTTTGTATTGAGTTTGTGGAAAATATTTCAAATTAATTGCTGAACTGTAAATTTTACTTTGGTAAAATCTTTATAGCCTCAAACATTTTAAACAAAAGATGTTTGGATACATTATGCATAAGCAGACACTGAATATATGTAAGAGAATGGGGGTTGTATTTATCCTAATGGCTCACTAGTGGAAGTAAGAGAATAAATCAGAAAAGCTGAAGCATCAAGAGAATTTTTCCGTAGTAAACTTCACTCAATTAGAATATACATCTATGTACACAGAATTAGCTAGTTAACATTTACCCAGAGCTTTTTAAGTGCCACAGAAGGGTAAGGTATATAACATTCATTAACAAATTGTTTTCAGGTCAGCGGTTGAGCTCCACAGGGAACAGGAAGACAATTTCCGTCCTCTCCCTGCATGTCCATGAGCCAACAAAATATTTAGGCAAATGCTTAATTTTAAGCATGTGAGGAGTCGTATTCAAGTCAATGTGTTGAAAGCTATGCAAATTATGGAGTGCTTTACTAGACTAAGAACACAAACTTGAATCTCCCACTAAATCAAAGGGACCAGTACCTGCTAATGACTGGTTTACAAATATGTGGACAAGGAGGATCCAGTGGACATAGTGTACTTAGATTTCCAGAAAGCCTTTGACAAGGTCCCTCACCAAAAGCTCTACATAAACTAAGTTGTCATGGGATAAGACGGAAGATCTTTTCATGGACTGAGAACTGATTAAAGGGGAATAAAGGGTAAGAATAAATGGTAAATTTTCAGAATGGAGAGGGGTAAGTAGTGGTGTACTCCAATGGTCAGTCATAGGACCAGTCCTATTCAACTTATTCATAAATGATTTGGAGGAAAGGGTAAACAGTGAGGTGGCAAAGTTTGCAGATGATACTAAACTGCTCAAGATAGTTAAGACCAAAGCAAACTGTGAAGAACTTCAAAAAGATCTCACAAAACTACGTGATTGTGCAACAAAATGGCAAATGAAATTTAATGTGGGTAAATGTAAAGTAATGCACATTGGAAAAAAAATAACCCCAACTATATATACAATATGATGGGGACTAATTTAACAACAACTAATCAAGAAAAGGATCTTGGAGTCATCATGGATAGTTCTCTAAAGACATTCACGCAGTGTCCAGCGACAGCCAAAAAAGCTAAGAGGATGTATCTCAAAAAAAGATACAATGTCATTAGTAAAGGTTCAGAGGAGGACAACTAAAATGAGTAGGGGTTTGGAACAGGCCCCATATGAGGAGAGATTACAGAGGCTAGGACTTTTCAGCTTGGAAAAGAGGAGACTAAAGGGGATATGATAGAGGTACATGAAAACATGAGTGGGGTGGAGAAAGCGAATAAGGAAAAGTTATTTACTTGTTCCCATAGTATAAGAACTAGGGGCCACTAAATGAAATTAATGGGCAGCAGGTTTAACACAAATAAAAAGAAGTTCTTCACACAGACCACAGTCAACTTGTGGAACTCCTTGCCTGAGGAGGTTGTGAAGGTTAGGACTATTAAAGGGTTTAAAAGAGACTGAATAAATTCATGGAGGTTAAGTCCATTAATGGATATCTGGAATCCTAGGATGGTAAGGAATAGTGTCTCTAGTCTCTGTTTGTCAGAGGGCGCTGATGGATGGCAGAAGAGAGATCACTTGATCATTACCTATTAGGTTCACTCACCCTAGGGCACCTGGCATTGTCCACTGTCAGTAGAAAGTCTGGTCTGACCCAGTATACCTTTGGTCTGACCCACTATACCTTTCTTCTGTTATGTTCTTAGTTATTTAGGACCAGATTCCAATATTCCTACTTACCCTGAATAGTTTACTCATTGAGTAGTCCTGCTAAAAATCAGTTGGACTACTTGCTGAGTAATGATTTGTTCAGCATGAGTGATAGTGTCAGAATCTGGCCTTTATTAGTAAACTTACTAAACACTATGTGGAGGACAAATTGTGATTACTCCACAGTATTATACAGCAGTGTGGCAGCTTCACAGGTGCTAGCAGAATTTCTCTTACATTCTATATCCTACATCACATTCAGTAATTCTTTTCATTAATTACCCTGCATGTGCAATGGTACTTTTCTAATTTCATGACATTATATGCAGTCTTCTCCCACCTAGAGAATGTCATGGATTTTATAGTGAAAATACCTGTCCTTTAATCAGAAATGAAAACAAAGCTGTAACCACTGATTCACAGACACCTGAGTTGCAATTCAGTAAAGCTTCTTTAAATAAAAAGAAACTGATTTACTATCATTATAACCTCTTTATCATCATGCTTCCCAGACCATTAACAATCTTCTATTTCTTATATTGGTACAATAGATATTGGTGATCTTATTTTTGGCAGGCACTGATAATATCAATACATTATTTATTTTGTAGTTCTGTTTGCAAATACCACCACAGCTGGTGATTTAACCATCACATTACCCTACTCTTGGATGGTTTCAGATCATGATACCATTAGGGCAATTGCTATTTGATTTCCCCTAAATCCTTGGGGAAATAGAAGAGACACAGAACCAGAGCTTTGGTGTTTGATCCAGACCTAATAAATAAGGCTTTTGGGGATCTCCCAGCCATACCCCTTCACATAGGAACATCTCCCACTGGTCTTACTTACTAATGTGTAGAGCTGCATCAAAATAGGTGGTGGGGGGGAGGGGGACATGCCTAGTGCTTTGGGAATCCCACTTTATGAAAGGGCTTGTACCACAGCTTAGTCCTAAGGCTCCCCCCCACACACACACACTCCTCTTTTGTCTTAAAATTCCAATAAAAAAAATCTTTGAAGTAGCACCAGAAGCTATTTTCAGGAAGTATTGAACATCATGTGAGATGTGATATTGCCTGTCCTGTTTGGCATACCGTTCAATTACAGATAATCACATATACACAAAGTTCTCATCACAAGAGAAAATTTCCCCATTAAATTTTAAACAGTTTTTAAACTGATTTAATTGAACTGGCACAATCCCTGTATGGAGGCTCATATTTGAGTTTCACAGTAAAGAATGGGTTGTAGACTGCCATTCCTAGTGGCTGGAACACCAGTCAGCAGATAGATGTTAATGCCAATGCCAGAAATCAGAGCAGAGGGCTAGAGCCAGGTTACCTGGAATTAGACAAGGTAGGAAGGGGGCTGGGTCCCAGACAGGCACAAGGCTCAGAACAAGCAAGCATAGCAGCTGTCACAAGTAACTGCTTTGAACCACCACCAAATTGCTGCTGCTGGGTTAAGAATGGTATGCTGACTTTTCCCACCAATCAGGCAGTGTTGCTAATCAGGTAGCCTCCTATGCAGGCCAGCTGTGCTTGTTAGGTTGTCCAGAGACTAGTTCTGCTGCAGATCCTGATTCCTGACATCTTTAAGGTAGCCATTTCCTAACTGACTTCAGCTAAACCAGGTAAGAAGCCTTCTTTAAATCAGTTATATAAACCAGTAGCTTTCTCATCTCGACAAGCCCTCTCAGCATGGGTGTAAATACAACACTCTCCATGAAAGTCCCTCCCTTCATGTTGCTAAAGTGGTGTAAAGTAGCCATAATATAATGAGAATTCACCACTTTGACCTTTTGAGTGAAACAAAAGCTCAACATGTTTGCTTCATTCCAGATTCCCCAAGCACCAACTAATGACTTTACCAAAAAAACAACAAACAAACAAACAGATTTTCTTTTTATTTTGGGGGAGAGGGATAGCTCAGTGGTTTGAGCATTGGCCTGCTAAACCCAGGAATGTGAGTTCAATCCTTGAAGGGAGCCATTTAGGGATCTGGGGAAAAAAATCTGTTGGGGAAAGTACTTGGTCCTGCTAGTGTAGGCAGGGACTGGACTCAATGACCTTTCAAGGTCCTTCCAGTTCTATGAGATAGGTATATCTCCATATATTAAAAAAATGTACTTAATTATTTAAACAGAATTTATGCCAATTAAAGCCGCAAAGTAGGCTGTAAACTTTTGGTACATTACTGAAGTAATAAGCCTAATATCACCATTCTTTGTTACGCATCATATTGTTATAGTACAACAAGAGTTTATGTTTTTATTTATTGAAGTCTACACCGGTTCCTCTTCTCAAGCCTAATGGAATGAAACTAGAAAATGTTTTAGAAAAGTCCCATTAAAATATGCTGATCATAAGAACTTGTGGAGTCAAAGTCAAAGCAAAGAGGAAATATTAGCTTTAATAAAAAGTACAGTGTGTTGTAAATAACTATTCAATCACCCCTCCTCCCCCGTGAGTTTTTTTCCTTCAAATTACAGTGAATATACCCTAGTCTACTAGAAGAACGGAATTGCTCAGAAGAATAAATGCAACTTGGTCAGATATAGATTAAAAGATACAGCTGACCCATCAATAAAATCAGGCTAGTGCAGTAGTGTTTGCTGCTTGTTTTGCAGATGTCATTGCAGATCCCAGGATTTCAATAAATCTGTATATATCATGGAAAGAATTGTAGAGAGGAACTGGAGCAACACGAAGAGCATTTGGTTCTCGCATGTCACACTGCAAAACAGAAAAAGAACCTTTAATAAATTAATGTCACTTCGAATTTATTTGTCACAACAAAAAGCTCTTCCTTGTCTTCATGCAATAACACTAACTAAAAACCAGCCCACCCTGTTTCCCTAAAGTCTGGGTACTACAAGTTCAAGGAAGAGAGATCCTTCTGTTTGCCAGAAGTTGGGAATGAGCGACAGGGAAAGGACCACTTGATGATTACCTGTTCTGTTCATTCCCTCTGGGGCACCTGTCAGGATACTAGACTAGATGGATCTTTGGTCTGACCCAGTAGGGCTATTCTTATGTTCTTATGTACACCTTTAAGGTTAAGACAATAAAAATACCATGAAAAATGGCATATTACAAGAACCTAACTGTGAGGACAAGATTCTGGTCCAAGCTGCTATTTCTTTTACACCACTCTGGTGAAGTAAAGTGCTTCCAGGGAACACCCCCAATGTAGAAACAACATAGGCAGCGCTACATTCCCCTCCCTTCTGTGCAGTCCCTGGCATGGGGGGTGGTATGGGGAGTGGCCAGAGCACTCTGAACTCTGGTTATGATGTGCTGCAGAACTGACTTATGCCAGGATCTACATCGGCCCCTGGAGCAGCCCAGAATTAGGGAAGTGCTTAGCTGGCAAAAAAGCCATCTTTGCCCGTCACCCATAAGCTATACTTTCTGCGCTGTGAATCCCAAATGGCACAGCACTGAATATAGCCCAGATTACTGATTTTTAAAAGTATGCATAAAGTACAATAGTACATTTTATAATACAGGTACAAATAATGGCACAAGACTTACTGTGATTCTGAACTTAAATATTTTGCTCAATAGGATAATCTCCTAAAAATGAGTCATTACTATTTCCCAATGGCAAGGCAACAGAATTATGCTCTATGCAGTCTTAAAAGCAGTAGTTCCTGGAATTCCTTGGCAGCATCCAAAAACATAAATGTATGCTGCCTACAAGTATTGCCCTTTAAGAAATGCAAGTCACCAGCAGAAATAGATCTACTATATCATTTATATGGCATTAGACTATCACCCCGCCAGCATTTCTAACCTCCAAATACAACACATAATACCTTAAATTCAGGATCTGATACTTTTTCTGACCTGTGCTCACTGGTTAGCAGCATGATTGGCTTTCAGTTGCCTTACTATCTGAACTCAGAATATTTCTCTAAGGAGATGATTGTTTTTTTCCTTTCCTGTTGTATGTATTGCTAACAACAAGATTCTGGGTTTTTGCAGATCATTAAAGGAAGTGGTTTTATCTGAGAGCTCCTTACTAAGCATTATACATTTTGTAGTGTTTTTGTAGTGATGTTGGTCCCAGGGAGACAGACAAGGTAGGTGAGGTAATATGTTTTATTGAATCAACTTCCGCTGGTAGAAGGGGAAAGTTTTTGAGCTTGACAAAGCTCTTCTTCAGATCTAGGGAAAATAACCTTATAGGTTACTAATAAGTGTCAATTAGAGGAAGATGATCTTGTGGTTTAAGATATGGGGTTTGGGTTCAAATTTGTGACTCAGCCACAGAATTCCTGAGTGAGCTTTGGGAAGTGACTTCATCGCTCTGTCTCAGGCTTCCCATCTGTAAAATGTTTCTGTTTTTCTCTATTTAGATTACAAGCTCATTGAACAGGGATAGACAGCATCTTCCACAGTGCAGCCTTGATTAGAGTTCTGGGATTTATTAATTTTTCAGATTCAGTTCGGGGGGGGGGGAACCAACCTATTTTGGGGTCAGCCCAAACACATTTTTTAAAAAAAATCAATGAATTGAAATATATATATAAAGCAAAGGAAATGGAGGGCTAGATTCACAGGGAGACATAGATGCCATTAACAAAAACAAAGAAGGCATAGTGATGCCCTGCTTATACTCACTATTTATGGCACTCACCTAGGAGAGAACCAGGTTTAAATCCCAGCTCCAGGGCAAGGACTTGAACCCTGGCTTCTTATAGACTAGATGAAGGCACTAACCACAGCACTATTGGCTACTTAGTAAGAGCCTCTCTCAATCTTTCCTGTTGAAGCTATTCTATTTTGCATAAATAATTAAAACTGTTCATGGGCACATAACTAGAACCCAGGTGTCCCCCTCTCCTCAATGAGCACCCAAGATATGGAGTTATTTTCCATTACTGGCACAACCTTCTCCCTCAGTTTTGTGAATGGTGTCTACTACCCTTTGTGAATCTAGCTCTCCCCCAAATCAAGATATTTTGGAAATACTAAAATTAACCACTTGGACAGTTCTGTTTCTTCCTCTGACTGAAACTATTAGCCAGAAATAGCACAAATGCATGAAATGTTTTAATTGACCCAAATCTGCATTTTCTCAGCAAAAAAAAAAAAAAAAAAAAGGTTTCAGCCACAAAATTTGTCTCAGCACTGGTGCTGTTTTCAGTTAATGATAATAAATCAGTGCTGTACGGAACACAGGGAAAAAGAAGGATGGTCTGGACAGCCTACAGTGTAGAAGATGATCTACCTAATGTCAGTACAGTGAAACCTCGATTTAACGGACTAATTCGGGCGAGGGGGTGTCCGTTAAATCCAAAAGTCCGTTATTTAATAATTTTTTAAAATTATTAAATAACAGGACTTTCGGATTTAACGGACACCCCCTCGCCCGAATTAGTCCGTTATATCAAGGTTTTACCGTCAACCCGCCCGCCCGGGTCCCGGCTGCTGGGACCCGGCAGCAGTTAGCAGCCCGCCCGCCAGGGTCCCCGGCTGCTGGGACCAGGGCGGGAGCTGTCAGCCCGCCCCCGGCTCAAACCGCGGCGGCCGCTGTGAGCAGGCAGAGAGCCCGCAGGGTCCCGGCTCCCGGGACCCTCCAAGGAGGGTGAATGGTGCTGGGAGCCGGGCAGCAGCCCGCCCCCGGCTCAAACCGCGGCGGCCGCTGCGAGCGGGCTTAGACCCCGCAGGGTCCCGGCTCCCGGGACCCTCCAAGGAGGGTGAATGGTGCTGGGAGCCGGGCAGCAGCCCGCCCCCGGCTCAAACGGCGGCGGCTGCGGCGCGCGGGCTCAGAGCCCGCACTGTCCCGGCTCCCGGGACCCTCCAAGGAGGGTGAACGCTGCCGGGGGCCAGGCGGCAGCCCGCCCCCGGCTCAAACCGCGGCGGCTGACAGCCAAAGGGTCCCGGCTCCCGGGACCCTCCAAGGAGGGTGAACGCTGCCGGGGGCCAGGCGGCAGCCCGCCCCCGGATCAAACCGCGGCGGCTGACAGCCGGAGGGTCCCGGCTCCCGGGACCCTCCACATAGCCAGCATGGTGCCGGGGGCCGGGCAGCAGCCCGCCCCCTGGCTCAAACCCCGGTGGAACCCTCCACAAATGGATTTCGGATGCATCAGACTTTCTGAAAAAATTTGTCCGTTGCATCCGAAGTCCGTTAAATGGAGGTCCGTTAAATCGAGGTTTCACTGTAATAACATCCACTCATATAAATTGCTTTCAGAGCTAAAGATGAGTTATGAAAATATTTTATTATTCCATTTATTCAGGATATAAAAATCTAAAGGGTCTCCTGAGTTAGTCACACTTCTTCAGTCAACAGAATTAGCCTGGTATTCCCAAGATGTCCTTCTTGTTGAGATTCCTTGCACTTTCCAAATGGGTTGGAAATAGCCTTCCTTTGTACTATGTTAATGCTGGAACGTTTATCTTAACTGGGAGAAAGTAGACGAGTGATGTATAAAACTGCAGACTATTTGTTTATGGTCTGTGGGGGGGCAATGAGGAGTGAAAATGTGAAGTGAGGGGGAAGTTATCCAAAAATTTCTAAACCTGCAAAAAAGAGTCTTTTCAAGTTTAGTGTGAAAAAAACATATTCTTCTATATTCATATTCATCTGACCATTGATCAAGCTTCTCTTTTATCTATATATATATATAGAAGTCAAATGGTGTATGCGTGCATGCGTGTATGTACGTTCCCTTACTCCTTCCACACCGTTTGAGCTAGAGACTTGAAATTTGGTACAGTTATAGGCCTTAGGGTCCTAATCAGGGTAAGAGTCGAAAATTTTTCAAATCTCACCTCTGACGCCCCCCAGGGGTGAAATTCTTTAAAGCCCATTCACATCAGCTGGGCAGCAGGTTAACACATGCTGTTCTCTGTGACATAGTTATGATGTAATAATACCCCCTCCAATGGACCCCACACTCGCTCAGCTCTCTGCCCCCGCCCCCCTCTCCAACGGACCCCACACTCGCTCAGCTCTCTTCCACGCCATCCAAGGGCCCCCACACTCACTGAGCTCTCTCCCCCCTCAGGAAAGAATCAAAAAATTTTAAAATCTCACCCCCCTCCCTCCCTCCAACAGCCCCTGCACTTGCTCAGCTCCCTTCCCCCCCCCCCCCACTGGACCTTGCACTCGCTTAGCTCTCTCGCCCCTCAGGTAAGAATCAAAAATTTTTAAAATCTCCCTCTCCTCCCCCCACCCTCCAATGGCCCCCCACCCACTCGATCAGCTCTCTCCCCCCTCCCACCCTCCAACGGACCCCGCACTCACTCAGCTCTCTTCCCCCGCCCCCCCTCCAACGGCCCCGGCACTCGCTCAGCTCTCCCCCCCTCTCCAACAGACCCCACACTCGCTCAGCTCTCTTCCCCCCCATCCAAGGGCCCCCACACTCACTGAGCTCTCTCCCCCCTCAGGAAAGAATCGAAATTTTTTAAAATCTCCCCCACCCACTCGCTCAGCTCTCTCCCCCCTCCCACCCGCCAACAGACTCCGCACTTGCTCAGCTCTCTGCCCCCGCCCCCCCTCCAACGGACCCCACACTCGCTCAGCTCTCTTCAAGCAATGCTGGGTCCCCTTCCCCCCCTCCGACGGACCCGAGCAATGCCGGGTATTTCTGCTAGTTATAAATAAGAAATGTATCCTCTGTAGGCCTGATACAAAAGCCTATTGAAATTAACTGAAGCCTTTCTCAGGTCTTTCTTAGGTCTTTCTCAGGTCTGAAATTATATGGGAATAATAACAAAAATTATTAACTCAGTGCAGTAGAGTCATAAAACAAAGCACGGGCAAATCAGCAGCAGGGGAGACTGATTTACTCACAGCTACTCCTCTTTTTTCCAGTTCTTTAAATATAGATTTGATTGGAGCAGAAGAAACTAGTGTGAGCTGGCATCCTCTTTCCTCAATCTGAGGTGGTGTGATTATTTTTACAAAGGGTTTCTCTGGATTTGCTTTATCCTCACTGTAGTAATGCTTTATCAGGTACTCCAAGTAACCCGTTAGCAGAATGGATTTCCTTCTCAGTGCTTTCATTGTAGTTTGACCAAAGACCTACAAAGATGTAAATAATTAGAAAGATAATTTATTGCCGTAGCTGAAAACAGAAACAATAAAACAGAAACCTTCCAAAGAAGGATGAGGCCATTTTTGTCCTTTTCAATAATTTTAATCATTTCAAGAGCTACAATATTCTGAGGCCTGGATTCTTCCATCCTTAATCATGTTAAGTAGTAGCTGTCTCCGTAAGTAGTGCCACTGGAACCAAGTAGTAACATGCCACCCAGTGTAAATGAGTAGCAGAATTGAGCCTTAGAAAATACAAGACTATGTACTTTAAGGGCCAGTTGTAAAGAGTCTCCCTATCTGCTGGTGTAATTGTTCTCAGCACATTTACCTCTATGCACACAGGAAGCTGACCACACAAATCAAGTGGCTAGTAGAGCAGGTATCTGGTTTGTGTATAAATATTGTCCATAAATACTGCAGGCTCAATAGTGCCGCTACAATAAAAAAAATATGGGTGCTGCACCAAGACTAAAAATGGAAATAGCACTTTCAAAAATCATTGTTCAGGTCCTGGAACTTCTTGATATTGGCTTTAAAACCATAAGTGTTTTTTTTATTAATATATTTTGAGTCCATTTTACTTGCATTCTAGTCTTTGGAGCATTTAGATTCACGTGTTTAAGCTTTTCTCCACAACTACAAAATTTGAAAAAAAAAACTCTTTCTTTCCTCTTTTCTTTCTTTTTAAAAAAGGCTCTTAAATCACGATTTTCTGGAATCATGCAAGACAAACTCCACATTTTCCAAGACTCATGATAAAGTTGTAATAGGTGGTGACACTTCTTAGCCCTGCTGCCAAACTGAGGGGGACAAATAGTATAGCCAAAATCTGTGAGGGATAAAAAGAAGGCTTGTCACTGTTACTTCCCCCACTGGCAGGGCACGTGAGATGGCTCGGTTAAGGAGGACAATTGAAAATATGATCTTAAAACCAAGTTTAAAAACAAAACACATTTGTTTGTGCATGGTTGCAGGAGCAAATGACAGAATAAACTTCAAAGTAGCTATTGTCCATAAAAACCAGGTAGTTAAATCTAAGGCCAGATTTCAGACCCTACATTCTAATGTATGTTGTTGTTGTGGCTGATTGTGCCTTCTAATGATTGCAGACTCAAAAATCAGACCCTGGGGGAGAATTTCAGAATAGTATTTAAAATTAGACTATACTATAATGTGAAAATAAAGAGTATAAAGTAATTACAAGAAGAGAGAGCCAAGAGATCCTACTTAATTTACAGCATGCTGTCAGGAGAATACTCTCCTTCCTGCTGAATATCCACAGGCCATTGACCCCAATACTATCATGGGCATGAAGTAACCTGGCCTAAACACAGCTGAAATGCCACATTTCTTATATACAGCAGTGTACAAGATGTGGCTGGTCAGGCAGAGGCCTTGCAGGGAACTACTGCTGCAGTGGAGGTGGGTATAGAATGTGAAAGGGGCAGGTGTGTTAAGGGATCAGAATCTGCACGGATGGAAAACCTAAAACTAGAACTGCTCCTGTGTAGGAGTTATGCAGAAGACTTTGCTGGTACTACAGAGCTACTGGGTTTGCAGGATTCTTGGTCCCTCCCTTCAGTTGCTGGTAGAAATCCTGGTTACTCAGGTTTTGTTCAGGGAATATTTGCCATCTGAGTGGAATTTTTCAAAAACATTTATGTGGCCATGGAGATCTTCCCACCACACACACTTTAATCCATAAAAAGGAACAACTAGTGCCATAACAGTCACTTTACGCATTACTGAGGCTTCAACACTTGCTGTTTTCATTGTTTCCATTGGAAACACTGCCTTTGGTTTAATGTGTCCCAGTGCAGGATGGCATACAATTTCACAGGCCATCTTTTCCCAGACAAGGAAACTATTCTGTTTCTCGCTGTCCTAGAGCAATTAGCACTGGGAAATCCTATCTGTGACAAAAAGGTAATGTAGGCATGAAAAGGGGAGTCGGTGGAATATGATCAGCTATCGCTCTTTGAGATTCCCTGAGGTGGGTTAAATTACATTTACCCACATAAACTGGAGCAGTGACAATCTGGGTCAGAGCAGAGCTGCTTTTAGCTTATCTCTAAGGTCACTTAAAGTTTAAAAATATATTGAATGTTTAAGGACTAACAAAATAATTTTTCAAACAGAAGAAATATTTCTGTGACCTTTCGTAGTTCTTCAATTTAGTATGTCATCCTGGAGAGAAAAGATTTTCTGACTTTAATGGCTTGTTTTGTACATGGCTAAGATGCTTTTGTTTTTCCTAACAAACAGATCAAAAGATAGTGTATGTGTGGGAGGAGGGTAGGGTTTTTTTGTTCCAGAATTGGCTTCACCAGTACAGCTAGTGCTAATAAAATGATTTTGAAAACTATTTTTAAAAATTATAGCCCATTCAGACTGGCTATGGTTGTTAACCAAGATTGTTTTAAGTCTGAGTTTTTAAAACAGTTTCTTATGATTGTGAGTATTGCAGCATAGAGAAAGCTATGTATAATAATATAGAGAGATATATCTATCTCATAGAATTGGAAGGACCTTGAAAGGTCATTGAGTCCAGTCCCCTACTTTCATGACCAAGTACTGTCCCCTGACAGATCTTATGCCCCAGATCCCTAAATGGCCCCCTGAAGCACTGAACTCACAACCCAGGGTTTAGCAGGCCAATGTTCAAACCACTGAGCTATCCTTCCCCCATTTCAGCCACAGTGATTGAGAGTCACTTGTACAGGGATAAATTCATCCATCACAGAAATGCAGCCATGTCTGGAGATGAAATGTGGCAATATGGTGTTGGCACCTCCATACAGGACATCTAAAGGAGTTCTGAATGCTTTCCTAAATGGGCTGAATTCTGCTCTCAAGGTCTGATCATGGGACATTCTGTCCATGCATTACTCCCATCCTACCATCATGGCAAAAATCTCCCTGCCCATGGCCATCAGAGAGGGCACTCTTTTGGTTTAGGAATTAATGCATGAGGATATAGCATGGAGTATGTGGGCCAGGGAAATGCATATCATCCTTCCACTGCTCTGATGTACTTCCCAAGTACACTAATTGCCCCAGGCTGTAATTTCTTTCCATCCTCAAGCCCTGTAATGGTAATCCCTCTTTCAGGAAGACTTCAAAGGCTGCTAGAGTTTTGCTGCCAGGGAATAGAGGAGATGGATTCCCAGAGTCAGTGCAACTACTTAAGATCCATGACACTAGGTAGCCAGATCCTGTTTCTTCCATATTGAACAAACATCACTCTCCTGGCAAAAGAGTTAAGAAGAAACTCTGTTGAGTTTCCTGGAGCTTTTATGGGTAAACTGCAGTGACGCACAATCTGCCCATCAGTTACACTGGTGTGAATCTGGAGGAACTCCACTGAAAACATCAAAGTAAGCTGAAGTCAGAGACAGTCTGGAACTAGAGGAACTCAGAGCAGAATTTGGTCTGGTACATTAAGGACATTGAAACATCTGAAGTGAAATATCAAAACAGGCAAGGTCAATGAAGCCTGAAATCAAATAAAATCTTGCCCGATTCTGGGTGTTGAGCCCCACCAACAAATACTGCCAAGATTCATTTTATTCTTTTGACAGAGGCAGATAAAATGATTTTGTTAAAAAGCTCACCTGGAAAAGGTCAGTTTTACCACAATGATTTTGTACCTATCTGGTGAGTTTCCATCAATTTTTGTTTTTTTTTCATCTTGAGTTCTTGAATTGAGATCAACTCAAAACGTAAAACAAGTGTGGAGTTGCCAATAGAAAGGTTTGTGAAAAGTCAACCATCTCTCTCATAAGTAGTCCTAGTCTAAATTTTACATGTAGTTCTAGTCTAAATTTTACATTTTTAAAGAGATAATATTGATGAAAAAATCTCAGATTTCATTCTAAAATTTGTAGATTCTTAAAATTCATAGTCATGAAAAATATAACTACCTACCTCTAAACTAGCATGCAGTGAACAGACCAATAAAATTGGAGGATTTGATAATCGATATCCATTGATTCCAGGACTTAGTTGCAATTCTGGAAAATGAATAACTTCTGTTAGTTTTATTTTTGTATTTGTTGTATTCATTAACAAAAACCTTGACTTTTCATTCAATTGAAACTTTCACTAAAGACAGTGTGGGACATTAGGATTTGGTTCATTATCAGGAAATATGTTTACTTCATTTGCAGCTACTATTCTTCACATTGGAGGTACTCAAATTTTACCCAGCTGAAGGTTACATCAGCACCTTCCCAGGAGCCAGAGGACTGCAATTAATTTGCATACAATGGAACATATTAATATTACCTTTTGGCATGGGTTGCCTCTCACACTGGTGTAAACTACAAGCATATCTATTGAAGTCAATGTAGTATAAAAGGAGTACAAAACCACAGAAATTGAGAGGAGACTCAGGCTTTTCATCTTTAATATAAATAAGTAGCTTGTGGAGACTACAGATTGCAGTGTTCCATCTTGACCTAAACAAAGTCCACTTGGATCAAATGGAATATCACATCCTAGGGACATGTAGTATCATAAACCCCTTTAGGCCACTACAGAACTTGTGGGGGCAATTGACTTCCAGGCTAGATTTTGGCTACCACTGCTTTAGACGTTGAAATTTCATGTGATCTGTCTTATACTGCATTCTTTGAAATACTGCATCATTTCTCTTTGCAATGCAAGCATCAGAGCTCTTTCGATGGGAGGGAACACCTCTCACTCACTGTGAGGACTTACTAAACTCATATAATTTTTGCCTATCTTCCTCCTGTGAATTGTCCCTACAAAAATGACTTCAGTACTTGTCTTTTGTGAGTAGGAACCCAAAGGAGAGGGAGTGGAGAGTGTCTGAGTGTCTGACAGATTTAATTTTTTATGCTTTAGAAGATGAGATGTCTGATGATGACTCTCCAGCAAGACTAGCCCAGTCCCTCCCTATACTTTTGGCCAGAATCCTTGCAGTATTTCAAAGAGAGGACTGAGGCCAACAGCATTGAGCCAAAGTCATATTGGCAAGGACTCGCATGGACAAAGCAAGCTCCTAACCCTCGTGCAGGCTGAGGTCTCCTTTAAGATGGGGTTGCAGGAGAAACTGACCTCCAAATTTAGAAAGTACTCATGTGTGTAAATGCACAAGACTGGAACACAGACATTTCACTTCTTTTGAAGCAGGTCATTGTTTTATTTTATACCTCATTAAATTCTAGTTTGGGGTAGTAAAGCCAAACTAGATGGCTGCTTTCAGTTAGGGTCATATTCTGCTCCCTTTATTCATGTTTCCCATTCATTCCAATGGAACTACACCTACCATTAAGTACTACTCAATATGAAGAAGGAAAGCAATCTCTAGCCCTTCTGGGATCTAGTAGGATTAAAATTTTACCCATTATCCAAGTAATTTTTGAAAGGCCTTTTTGGTGTGATAGTTTGAGCAAACCATCCTGAAACAAACAACTAGGTTGACATGACAGTAGATCAGATTAATTCTGGTTGTTATTTCATTGCCTTCAGAGAAGCTGCACAACATACGGGATGAATTTCACCTTAATATGTTTAACACCAGTGAACAAATATAAAGTCTTATAATTTCTATTCAAAATAATAATTTCTATTCAAAAAATAATAACAGCAATGCATTCAAACTCTATATAATGTGACATATTTAATAAAGACATATACATACCATTTTCCATGAGAAATCGAGTTTTGAATTCATGACCCCACCAGCCTATTAGCCTAAAATATAACATGGGGAAAAAAAACAGAAAAAACCAACAAAATCATGCATGGATATATTTGAAATCTGACATGAGTATTAGTTTGATACACTAATCAAATAGTATCAGAAATACAGTAACTTATGTGGTTAGCTGACATTAACAACTTATTTATGTGACTTGGCAATTTCTCTTCAACACTGAAAGATGATATTTATTATAGTTTTCAAACAATCAATCTATTGGGGCTCTATTAATGTTCATTTTGTCTAAATTCATCTTACAAACTGAAAAATAAAGCAGACATATTTCCAATGTTATGTTCCTAATGGCTAAAAGGACAAACACAAATCTGCTTTGGTAAATACTGAAAAGCAAAGGACAGCATAAATCTCATTTAAATCCACAAAAGCGAAGATATGAACAACAAACAAAAGATAGACAAAGAGGCCTCTGAACAAAGGTTGCAGTTGCTTCATCATTCCATTGCCATGTTGTGCTTCTGTGAATCCAAACCTAGCGATAAGATTTCAGATTATGAAACTGGGTTTATTACTCAATAATATGACCTTTTTAAATGAAATTTAGTCCCATTTAATTCACAACTAGATTTTTGAGACAATATTCTGAAGACATTTTTGGGTGTCCCCCCCCCCCAAATAGAAATATTACAGAAATGTAAATAAAATATGAAAACATAAGATTTGACATTTTTCATCATATATTTTGCACTGACCTAGTATTTACTATGAGCCAGATCATGGCCTTGCTCATGTGGGTACACAAAGATATGAGGGGAGTAAGACAACCCTACCTCAACTCGTGTGTGGTCTTTGTAGACCCGGAGTCTCAGCACAAAGAGTTAAACTGGTGCTGAGTGCCCAATAAACATCTCTAAGCAACTAGGTGGCTTTGTTTTCTATGGCTCCATCTTCAACATGCCAGCCAGCACAGTTGAGCTATCATTGTGTTAAAAGTTAGAGTAGGTGTATAATTTGCTGCTAGCAATAGATAGTAGAAAATTACTTTCCCCTGGAGCAAACAAGGAGGAAAGGAACTCTGCTGCTCTGCACTACTCCTGGAAAGGTGTAGCCACATGCTTCCAATTAAAAAAGGCCAAACTGTAAAAGTCCAAAATAGATGGGACTAGATTGGTCAGTCACATTGTATCTAAAGAACTGTTATTTAAACTATGTACAGTGCCAAGTAAAATGCTTACTTGTTATTTCTGGATAATATGTGTTTATATTTCACCCCTATGAATAGATCCATCACTTGCATCTCATTGCATTATATAAAGTAGACATGTTAAATATTATATTGCTAAAGAATAGTCTTACTATTCAGTCACATGGAAACCAACAATGAAATCATCCATTCATTTCAGTGATTTTTTTTGTCAAAAATAATATATTTCATATAAAATATAATAAAAGCTATTGCCCAAATAACTCAGACGCTGATGCTTTGAATAATAAAAATGCATCATCGACTGTTTTATAGTATTTTTTAGTATCTTTACTCTATAATAGTTTACCATAAAACACAATATTACACAATAATATTATAACAAAATCCCATTGAAATTAATGGTGCAAGTATTCCATTCATTCCAATAGGCTTAGCATGGAAAAAACCAAACAGGACATATACTACCTAGAATAACAGTGTATAGTAAGGTTAAACAAATACTGAAGAGCAATTTGCTTGTTGGGCAATGCCATGCACCCATTCCTTAGGCAATAGAAGTCAACACAGGAGACCCATGGACATCAACAGGAGTACTATCCAAGTAAAGAATGATGAAGGACTAGTCTTGGACTTCAGGTTTTAGTTCAGGTGAGACTCCAAAAGCTTGGTGTTGTATCTAAACTTATTGACTCTGTGCAACTGGCCCAGAACAGGACCTCTCCTGTGGCTTGTCATGTCTAGAATCTGGAAACTTAAATTTCAAAAACTGATTAAAGTTTGGTGATAGAAATGCATTTAAATTTAAAGGTGGCATAATTTTTTTAATTTTTTTTTGCCTGTCCCTACTATTACTAAAACACTGTCAGGCTGACATTTCTTTTTGCCATTCTAGAACTCAATTGGCATCATACATGATGAGTGTTTAGATACAGTTCTGGTTCATGCCATCATCAATCCAATTTTTCCTATGGATGTCATTTGTTTGATGTACGATATGTCAACAGGATTCAAAGAGGCTTCATATCTATACACACGCACAATCTTTATAAATTAGCAATTAACAAGTAATAATTTTCTGTGAAAAAAAATAAATCAGGTCTGGTGGTATATCAAAATTAAATCAGGTCTGCCTGTTATGATGTGAAATAACTGAGGTGTTATATAAGGGTATATAAATGCATAGTAAAATTGCAGAAAATGCAGTAAAATGCAGTAAAAATGCAGTAAAATTGCACAGTAAGGTGAGGTAGTAAAATTTCTTATTAAAGAGTATCTACTGTGCATGCAAAGAGGATATTTTGAAAGGTACTAGTTATTTCAAACATTCTTGTTTTCAAAATACCAAGTCACCAGCTTAAAACTTTTTAAAAAAAATCTGAGCCATGATTTTGGCAAAATCTTGTAATACCAAACTGACAAAAAAACTTATTTTTGAATATTCCTGTACTTAAAGTATTTTTCCCCAGCCAAGTTGGGGAATTAGCTGTTGAAAACCAGGCATGACTGTTTTACAAACCATGATAAAAAAGAATTCTTTTTATATTAGAGTGTTCTAGAAACATGCTTTAATAATCTCTATTGGGAATTGTCTCTTACTGGACATTTGCACATATGGTTATTTACACATATTGGTCCAATCAGACTAGAGATTTGTCACATTTTATTAGAACACAATTTGAAATGGGCATTCCAGCTTTGTATGTGTAGCTGTGTTTCTGATGTGGTGGATTATTATCATTCTGACATCCCACGAACAGCTAGAGAACATACAGCTTCTCAAGATTGCCTTGCCAATATGCTTCATCAGTGAGAACCTCTCAGGGTGAGAAGATATTTCATTCCATGGATCAAATGGGCATAGAGACTCACAGTCGAGCTCTCCACATAGCAGAGCTAATTAGGATAACTTTTGTGAGAAGTACATGTGATCATGTAACCCTACTTAGAGTTAAATATTTTTTGTTTTTTAAGTAAAAATAATTCCATTAAAAAGGGAAAGCACTTTGGTCCATTTTGTCTCTAAAATAAAGCACGAATCCTAATGTTCTAATGAGAGAGAATATTTTGTGTATTTTTGATACATACTTATCTATACACATCACTACTTTTTAAATATTTAATATGCTGGGTTAATAATGCACAATGTTACTTGCCCAAGTTCATGACACAAATAAGGCATGTAATTAAAGATCATTAAGCATATTTCATTGGTCTTGTTTTACCCGAAAACAGTCTCCCATTTTACAAATCAAGAGGTGTAGATAGCAGATTTATCAAGAGGAAAAATTATGCAAGCTAGGCGCATCATCCTCTCATTTGTTCCTATTTCTTTTAAGCACATTTACACCAGGGAACAATCCCTTCAGTAAGTATTTTTATTTAGCTCAGTTATTTCTCACATCTGTGTATGTTAGACAGAAGCGCTGGGCATTCATAACTTGAGTCATTTCGTTTGAGGTTGCATTAATGATGCAAGACTGTGGGATATAATGATCACTATGTATGTGTGGTGAAGACATCAAAGAAAATCCAGTTAAAGAACATAGAAGAAATTAAAAAAAAAATCCTTTGACCTTTGCTTCTAAGTAACAGATGATTATGCAACTCATTTATAATTTACGATCTGAAGAAACATGTCGTTCATTTGCCTTCTTGGGCGGGGGGGGGGGGGAGGAACCCCCCTGAAACTGTTGAGCAGTGATACAGAAAACAGGAAACACAGCCTGACTTTCACAATCCAGGACACAGTCTTCTATGAACCATTCTGTCATCATATTTTGGCAGAAATCATTGTAAGTGTCCATGGGAAAGTATGCTAAAAGATATAACAGGAAAATAACAATGTAGAATTAATAACACTAAATATTAAACTCTCAAACTTCATAGTGATTGGAGTATAGCAATCTCCTTTTACTAATCAGATCACATCCTTGCCTCGAAATGTCTTATGCCTTACTCGGATGATACAGAAATACTATATTATTGGATTTATACAATTTATCTATGCTTGTCTTCTTAATCCTAATATCTGAATGGATTACGAAGATAAAAAACAAGAGGTAGGCAAACCAGATAAGGAGAAAAATACAAAAGACTTGTCCCTCCCCCTCTCTCCTGCCAAACCTTTGCCCATTCTTGGAAGTAAACTTACGCCTTTAAGAACTGAAAACATTGGATGCTTTCTTTCAACATACCTTCTTCTGCTAACCAGATGGGAATGCAACTAGTAATGCTGGAAAGCTTATGAGAAAGTCTGGTCTATAGAGCTGATCAGGCAATTTCAGAATTCAAAATTCTAATAAAAATATGAAATTTTCACAAAACATAGTCAATTTTGACAAGTTCAATTGTTCTCATGAGATTTTCAGCCCACTTTTGCTGACCCAAGAAGTGTGCATAGTTTGGAAATGCATCTGAATGTTTAGATTCTTATCTGAACAGAAAAAGTTATTTACTTTTTCCTATAATACAAGAAGTAGGGTCCACATGAAATTAATGGGCAGCAGGTTTAAAACAAATAAAAGTAAGTTATTCTTCACACAGTGCACAGTCAACCTGTGGAACTCCTTGCCTGAGAAGGTTATGACGGCTAGGACTATAACAGGGTTTAAAAGAGAATTGGATAAATTCATGGAGGTCCATTAATGGATATTAGCCAGGATGGGTAAGGAATGGCATCCCTAGCCTCTGTTTGTCAGAGGTTCATGATGGATGGAAGGAGAGAGATCACATGATCATTATCTGTTAGGTTCACTCACTCTGGGGCACCTGGAATTGGCCTCCGTTGATAGACAGGATACCGGGCTGGATGGACCTTTGTTGTGACCCAGTATGGCTTTTCTTATATTATGTTATGACATACTAAGTCCTCATGGACCAAACTGGTGGATTTGCTTGCAGGCATGTCTGATTTCTTTTTTGAAGTGGATTTAGAGGAAGGCCTTATCTAGCACTGAAGTCCCAGCACAATTCAGGAGAAGATAGGCCTTTAGCCATCTGAGGAAAATGCTGGGCCTAATCTGGAGGCACTTGTGAGATCACACAAAACAATTGGGGGGGTGCGGTGCAGAGCAGTTAATTTCCCTCATAACCTTTAGCTCAGTCGTTAAATAACTCATCTGGACTTTGGGAGACCCCCTGTTCAAGTCCTTCTTCCACCAGATGGGGAGAAGGGATTTGAAGTAGACTTTACCATCATCTCCCTGATGAGTGCCTTAATCACTGGACTATTGGATACTCTGAGGTGGGCCTCTCAGTTCCTTCTGTTGAAGCTGTTTCACTGTTGCTAAATAATTCACAAATTAAGTGCACAATTCAGAGGTTTTACTCCTACTAGAGGTGCAAATCTCATTGTAACCTTAAGTTAAGTGAAGTATGGCTCTGTAATATATATGCTTCACCAGGATTTCATAGAACTCACACCCGTGGGTTTAGCAGACCAATGCTCAAACCACTGAGCTATCCCAGCATTTGGCTCTCATGGAATTCCAATACATTCAGAAACCTAACTCACTTTGGCTCCTTGGAAAATCCCTGCCAAGATTTCCAGCAGCTATGTTTAGAACCCTATTTGTTTCTATCTGTTCAGCGATTCACTTGTTGGAACAGGACATACCCAACATTGTGATACAGGGCCAGAAAGGGTTACACAACTAGCAGGCTAATTGACCCAGAATCAACCTTAAGAGACATACAATATTAGTAGGCAATGGTTGTGCTTTTGTGTGTTTACATATATATTGTTAAATGTTGACAATGTAACTAAATGGTTCTTGTCTATCACTATATTCTGTTAATTCAGAGATCGAAAGACTACGTTAACAGATGAACTGTGAAGGTAGTAATATCATCATTTTTATTTCTCTTTAAAGTTTGTAGTAAACTACTTGTAAATGTCTGAAGATGATAATTACCTTATGCTAATCAATGTAGCTAATCACTGATAATGCTTAGGAAATAGTAGATCTACTTCAAAGCTAGGATAATTGCCTACTGTTCACCCAAGGATTGCATGAAACTATGGATGTCCTATAAACCTCTATAAAAAACACTTGGGCCCTGATCCTTTCGTCTCAGATCTGCTTAAGCTTTATTGTCACAATTTTAACTATGCTGTTTTGGTTAGTGATATTATAAAA
The DNA here is from genome assembly GCA_032164245.1 of Sternotherus odoratus. NCBI lineage: Eukaryota > Metazoa > Chordata > Testudines > Kinosternidae > Sternotherus > Sternotherus odoratus. The sequence continues at coordinate 45,215,724 of JAVMKO010000011.1, forward strand.
TGACCTAGATTCAGGGCCGGCGACAGGGTGGTACAACGGGTACAGCTGTACCGGGCCCCGGACTTCAGGGGGGGCCCCTGAAGCCCGGGGCCGGTAGTCATCTGTACCCGTTGTCGCCCGGGGCTGTGAGCGAGACGCGGCTCGGGCAGCCGCTGCCGTGCTCACCAGCCCCCTCCCCCGGCACCCAGCAGCCTCCCCCGCCCCCCTTTGCTTCTCCTGGCCACGCGGCCGCAGCACAAGCGGGGGTTGGGGGCCCGCGGCAGGTAGGAGATGGCGGAGGAGGGCGTCGGGAGATCGGCCCCGGGGGGGGGGAGCGTCGGGAGATCGGCCCCCGGGGAGGGGGGGGAGCATGGAGAGATCGGCCCCGGGCGGGGGAGCATTGGGAGATCAGCCCCGGGGGGGGGGAGCATTGGGAGATCAGCCCCGGGGGGGCGGGAGCATCGGGAGATCAGCCCCGGGGGGGGGGAGCATCGGGAGATTGGCCCCGGGGGGGGGGGGAGCATCGGGAGATCGGCCCCGGGGGGGGTAGCATCGGGAGATCGGCCCCGGGGGGGGGAGCATCGGGAGATCGGCCCTGGGGGGGGGGGGTCGGGAGATCGGCCCCGGGGGGGGGGCGTCGGGAGATCGGCCCCAGGGGAGGGGGCGGCGGGAGACTGGCGGGGGGGGCCCCGCGGGCGGCGGGAGACGGAGGGGGCCCCGCGGGCGGCGGGAGACTGGCGGGGGGGGGGGCCGCGGGCGGCGGGAGACGGAGGGGGCCCCGCGGGCGGCGGGAGACGGAGGGGGCCCCGTGGGCGGCGGGAGACTGGCGGGGGGGACCCCCGCGGGCGGTGGGAGACCGGGGGGGGGGGCCGTACGATCTGTCGTACGGGGCCCCAAAATTCCTGTCGCCGTCCCTGCCTAGATTTAAGTAATCATCCTCCTTTCCCCAAAAGTAATTGACCAGTTCAGGTTTCACTTGTGTCACAGGTGAAAATTTTAATGTATCAGGTTACAACAGTAGGGAATAAGACAACTTCACTCCACAGGGGGAAAAAAAAAAACTAGGCTGTTTGGTCAATCAAGTGTGAGTTGATTTACAGCTGATAAGTATTTGCAGATAAAGAGTGTATATGTCCTCCTCTTGGAATGATTTTTTCCTTGTTAGACTTTTAGACTCAGTACAACTGGGAATATTCCAATCTCAGAACATGCCCATCCATATTATCCCTTCAGGTCAAAACAAACAGAGATTGAGCTCACTTTTATAACAGGAAACAAGTTTCTGTGATCAGAGCATGTGAAAGAGAAATGACCATTATGTTGGGAATCCAATCACAGCTTGGTGAATTCACCCAGAACAGTTTGGGAAACCTCTAAGGCATTCACAATGAGGAATGATAATTTCATTCAGTGGCCAGACCGAAAAAAAGGTCTGATCAAACTGCAAAAAGAGCTGGAACTTAAATTAAATCCTAAGAGAAGATCTTACAGAAAACAACCCCTCCAAGGCTAATGAAGTTGAATTAAAAACTGTTAAATCAGCTCATGAGCAACTATTATCACAGAGTGCTCATATATCACTTCTACTAGCCAAATATAAGATATATGAAAAGGTGGAATACAGCCAGCAGTATGTTAGCACACTTACTAAAAGGAATCAAATCTTCTGCCTAATAACCAGAAATTAAAATCAAACAGGGAGCCAATTTATTCATAATAGTAATATTAATAAAGTTCTCAGTGTTTTCTATTAAGTCCTGGATAATGCTATATTTTGTAAAGAAATATGGTAAATCTTTCTAGGTTGTTTCAGAAAGATTAAATTAAACATAAAGCGACAATCCCGCCTAAAGATATTTCTGAAATGTGACTTCTGACTTAAAGAAGACTCAAATGGTTTTGATTATTATGATATTTAGTGAATATCACTATTCACACACTCCTTAATCCCTTGAATGAATCTTTGAGGGAACAGTATCTCGATGAAATTCTAAATAATGCATACATCTGCTGAACTATAAAATAAAAAATTAAATATCCAGGGAGTAATGCTTCCTGTAGGTCTTGATTGTTTTTGAATACAGAAATTGCAATATTAATGCACGCCCTCAATGAGATTGCAACCCTTATTAGTCAGAATTTATCCAGATTGGATTTGTCTGCAACAGGAATCAGGCCACATTAGGGGGTTTTAGGTCACTGGCTGGAACTAGTCATATATTGCAAAAGAGGTGTTTAAAAGGTGGTGGGGTTGGATAGGTTTCCACAGAGCCTTGACTTGTGTTGCAGAATTTTTATTGCTGGTGATGATGCATGAAAAGGAAGGAACACAGGACAGGAACTTCGAAGTCATCTTTTTACTTGGAAACTGATCATGTTCAATATGAAAATCATTGTCATTTTAAAATCTCTCCTCATATTAGAGCTGGACTTTCATTTTGTTGGTGGTGGTGTTGCTTTGTAACAACAAGCAAAATGTGACTAACCGATGCAGAGTTGTTGGTGGTTGTTTTTAAATGTGGCACATAACTGCTCTCATTTTTATTAGGGATGAGTAGTCCATGGAGACTACAAGTCCTAGCATGCAGTGCCCAATTTTGATTCAAGTGGCCTAACACCAGTACTTAGAACAAGATAAACTTGATCTAAAGGTGGGTTCTTCCTGTTAGGGCCTGACATTTGCAGGAGGTGTTATGACTTAAACATGAGAATGAGTGTCTGTGTGTGTGTGTGTTCCCCTAGGTGATGGTCTTTGCTCAGGAGTTGGTCGGTAGGGGAGTGCCGCCTAGTGGTCAGGGCTTAAGCCTATGTCCTGCAGGGAATTGTTGGTAAGGGAGGCAGGCCCACTGCACTGGGATCTGACCCAAGGACGTGGAGGGCTGCCAGTGATCTGACAGACCTGGGATGCTTAAGGCTACTCCTTCCCCTTACCTCCATGATTGTCCCCAGGTCACCATTTGGGTTTAGAGGGCATGAAGGGTATCTGCTCACAACAAAGCACCTTCTGGTGGCTGCATATAGCATGGTAGCAATTTTCCTCAATCGGGTAGCAACAGCATCCTTCTGTGGTATGGCCCACCCTCCTGGGCAACGTCGGTCCTAGGGCTTTCTCCTGCTGGGGCAGTCCAAACAAAATAAATGGGAATGAACAAAACTCAGAGTCCATGTAAGAGGGAGAGGACAATGCTTCCCCCTCAGGATGTCTCTGTAGCAGGTTCTCCCTTCTCTCAGGGAGGGACCTTTGGGCAGTTTTCATGGGGAAAAATTCTGCGCTTCCTTCCACTCTCCTCTGCTGGAGCTTCAAGTCTGTTCTTTTACCTGCTCCCCTGACTCTTAACTCCTCCAGTTGGAGCATTTCCTATGGGTGGGGTGGGGTGGGGCGGGGCGGGGCTGGCTGATCCCAGAGCAATTTCTTAACCCTTTGTTGTCCAGTCTAGAGTTTGTATATCCCATCATATTCTACTTTTAGAAGTTCTGTTACAGCCTCTTTGTCCTTTGTCTGATGTGAAATTGCTTTTTTATTTTCAAGGTAGATTGAGGCAATGAATACTGAATATTATTTGTAATGTGGTAATGGCACCAAAAGCCCCAGTCAGCATGAAGATTCCATTGTACTGGGCACAGTAAAAAACACTTAAGTCATTACCTCTATTTTTAATGTTATGACGCAGCAAACAATCTTAAAGGTACTAACAAAAGCAACTTTGAAGACTGGACTCAGAATTCGGGAGAAACTGAACATAAGTGGATGGTTTATGCTGGTAAATTTTGCTCAGGGTGTTTGTGATGGGTATGGCCTTGACCACCCACTATGAATTGTATGTGCTATATAAAAACTGATGAGTATGGATTAATACTGAAGGATGAGTTGTACTCTATGATAAATTCTTTTTGTTCTATTCCAGCAGCATAAAAGATTTACAGCTTCCTGGAACAGATTTTGTTCTAGTGCCTTCCTGTCCTTTTGGAATTTCCATTCCACAGCACATTCTGAAATGTTAGGGGTGTTAATGTGAGTTGGGTGATTATACACAAATAGATAAGGCACCAGACAGTAAATGGCACTCAGGAATAAACAATAGTTCCTGAAGTTTGTAGGACCAATTAAAGCTTCTTCTTGTACATGGCAACTGGCTTCCTTTCTACATCTCTTTACATCAGCCCTTCACACAAAGAAAAGGAGGCGCTGGAGTCCAGAAGATCCTCAGCCACTGGAAGAACTCATCTGGAACTGTTCCTTCTGGGGTAAGTCAAACAGTCCCAAGGCTATTGTAGTACAGACAATGGGCCAAATTACCCCTAGGGTTGGGGGGAGAAACATAAAGATAACATAACAGCACCTGAATCCCTCCTCTCTTCCCTAGGTCAGGTGAACTGAAATAAAGTATATGTATCAGCTGGCAATTCAGTCAGGCTTAGAGCTGTACAGAGAGAAGTAATTCATTTTTCTGTCAGATTTTGATATTTCTAAATTTGGTTTGATTCCTGTTTGGAACAATCCCCCAACATTTCAGAATGTGCTGTGAGATGAAAATTCAAAAAGGAATGCAGCTGTCCATCCTGGGAGCCCTGGGTTCCCCGGCTCAGAGGCAGGTCATCTGGTGGCCTGCTCTGGAAGCAACAGAGCCTGGAAGTCCTAGGAGCCAAAGCTTACAAGGAGCCACAAACCTGGGAGCCAGCACACTCAGGGCTTCCAGAGTCCTAGGTACCTGTTATCGTGCCTAATGGGCAATTGGGAGGCTGCAAGCCCAGTGGAGCCAGTATCCTCTGGGTTTGGGAGCCAGGGCTCACAGGCTCCTGGATTCCCCCTCAGATTGCATGACAGGCTGTGGAGGAGCTGGAGTCTGGGAGCTCAGAAGTCGGAGCTTCCAAGCTCTTGGATTCCTGTCAGTCTGCAGGTGGTCTACTGAGCAGCTAAGCAGGCAGGAAACCACGTGGCTCATAGCAACTTACTCGAAATCCAACAGTCTCCAGAAAACATCTTGATTTTGATTATTCAGCATTGGATAAGAGATCTTGTAGAAGATAAGGGTCTAAATAGGATGTTTTCCTCACTTACAACACAATGTTTGGCCTTTTGAAAGGAATAAAGTTGTCAGAGGACAACATTTTTAAAAAGTAATTAATAAAATCCAAACAAATGATATGGTACATGAGATGTCTCCAGCCACACATGGGTAAGCAATACATTTTATCCTTATTTTATGGAGAGGAAATCTAAGGCTCAGAGAAGTTGGGTGATTTCTTTAAGAGGCTCACTGGATAAGTTGATTTCAGAATAGGACAGAAGGCAAAAGTCCTGGTCTCTAATTCTGATTCACTGAGGATCACAGTCAGTCACCTTTCCTATTTTTTTTTTTTTTTTTAAATGTAGGTACCGTATTTTTCGCCCTATAAGACGCACTTTTTCTTTCCCAAAACGGGGGGGGAAAAGTTGGTGCGTCTTATAGGGCGAATGCAAAAAAAAAAAAAAAAAAAAAAAAAAAAGCGCCTCGCTCTCCCGTCCCCGCCGCGCGGGCGGGCTGCCGAGGTTCCCCCCTCCCCGCCGCAGGCGGGCTGCCGAGGTTCCCCCTCCCCGCCGGACCAAAAAAAAAAAGCGCCTCGCTCTCCCGTCCCCACCGCGTGGGCGGGCTGCCGGGAGCGTCCCGGTTCCCCCCTCCCCGCCGCGGGCGCGCTCCCGGCAGCCCGCCCGCGCGGCGGGGACGGGAGAGCGAGGTGCTTTTTTTTTTTTTTTTGTCCGGCGGGGAGGGGGGAACCCCGGCAGCCCGCCTGCGGCGGGGAGGGGGGAACCTCGGCAGCCCGCCCGCGCGGCGGGGACGGGAGAGCGAGGCACTTTTTTTTTTTTTTTTCCCCTCCGGATTTTTTATTAAAAAATGAGGGGGCATCTTATAGGCCGGAGCGTCCTATAAGACGAAAAATACGGTAATAATATATATGGACTAGATGATTGTAAAATTCTGTATGAAGGTGCAATGAAATGTCAAGGCTAGCTAGTGGAAGAGGTGGGAACAGAACTCATGACCAGGCTTTTCAAAATTGACACATACATTGGAAGATTTTTATGAAATCTTTATGAAACCTGCCCCACACTGGGCTCTAAGCAGTTAATAGAACCCTAAGGAGGCTGTGCAGGAGGCAGCCAATCAGGGCCTAGGAGGGAGGATAAGGGAGCTTCAGGGCAGAGGAGGGCAGTTCTCTGCCCAGAGTGGAAGGATTGTGTCTCTGGAGGGCTGAGAGAACTGCCATCACCTGGACAGAGCAGTGCTGCTAGAAGGATTGGGGGAGCAAGAGATAGCTCCTGGATTGCTTATGGGGTTTGCAGGATGAGGCCCTGAGGTAAGGGCAAAGAGGATGTTCGGGCCACAAGGAAGTAGCCAGACAATTTGCTGCAGTTGTCACTATGGGAAGTGGCTGAACAGAGGACTGCAGGTGGAGCACAGTGTTTGGCATGGACAGGAGGTCTGTGTCACTGAAGAGGATGCCACGGTTCTTGGAAAGACTTGGGTCCTAGAGCAGAAGTGGTGGTGGTGAGTCACCACTAGAAGAGGGTGCCCTGGCAAACTGAGCTAATTCCCAGGAAAGCCAGCAGGAGATACCAGAGTGGTGAGTGGACTCCATTACCACAGGTTCAACTGAAAACTTTCAGTTCCCCCAAAAGTTTGTGGAAAACCATAATTTTGGGAAATGTGATTGGATGCAATGAAATGATGAAAAGTTTTCTAGGAATGAACTGTTGGGTGACGTGGAAGGTAATAGTGTTTGTATATGCTGTTCTTAAAAACCTCCAATGATGGGAATTTCACAACATCCCTTGGAAATGTATTCCAGTGCTTAACCATCCTCATAGTCAGAAATATTTTCCTAATTTCCCTTGCTGGAGATAAAGCTATTGCTTGTCCCACCTTCCCTGGACCTGGAGAACAACCGATCACTGTTCCCTTTATAAAGTCCTTAATGTATTTGAAGACTTATCAGGACCTTCCTAGGACTTCTTTTCTCAAGACTGAACATGCCAAGGTTATTTTTACACCTTTCCTCATAGGTCGGCTTCTCAAAACCTTTTTTCAATTTACTTGCTCTTCTCTGGACTCTTTCCAATTAGTCCATGCCTTCCCTATGAAAGGAGAGGTCCCAAACCAAAACACTATATTCAAGCTGAGGCCTCACTGGGGCCAAATAAGCTTGTGTCTTATACATAGGACAGTCCAGTTGTTACACCCCAGCATTTTATTAGACTTTTTTTTTTCAATTATATCACATTGGTGACTCTCATTCAATTTGTGATCCACTATAACTCCTAGACTCTTTTCAGAAGCACTACACCCTCATCAGTTATTCCCCATTTTGCAGTTATTTTTCATTCATAAATGTAATATTTTTCACTTGTATATATTGAATTTCATCAGGTTGATTTCAGACCAGTTCTGCAGTTTGTCAAGGTCTTTTTGAATTCGAATCCTGTTCTCTGAAGTGTTTGCAACCCCTCCCAATTTGGTGTCATCTACAAATTGTATAAGCACACTTTCCACAACCTTATCTAAGTTATTAATGAAAATATTGAATACCACCAGACTTAAGGCAGACCTTTGTGGGATGCCACTACATATGTCTCACCAATACGCCATCAAACCATTGAGAACTACTTTTAAGCGTGGTCTGTAGGAGATCCGCTTGCCGCCCACTTCAAGAACAGGCAGCAGGGTCCTTTTTGGCTTCACCAGTGTCCTTTTATTTATAGTGCAAACCCCCACCACCAATGTACAGCTCTGTTTACAAGTGAGCTCAGGTTTAGCTCAGGCCCAGCCCTCACTTGGCTGGCCTCAGGAACGGCTAGCTCAGCTACCTTCCTCAGCTCTACTCACTTTCCTGCACCTTCTCTCTCTGTCTCCTTCTCTCTCCACCCTCCACACTGGGCTTCCTCCCTGCCAGGCTTTTATATCCCCTGGGGAGGCTACCAGGTGCAACCCATTTGGCCCTAATTAGCCCAGGGCTGCACTCTGCTAGGTAATCAGCTTCCCTAGCTTAGCGAAGCTGCTAGCAGAGGCTTTTTTTTTCCCTTAAAGGGGAAGCAGGGCTGGCTTAGCAGCTCCTGGCCAGCACCCTGCCACAGATCTTTTGACCAGTTTTGAACCCACCTTGTAGTAATTTCATCTAGACCACAGTTCTCTAGTTTGCTTACGAGAATGTCATGTGTAATTGTGTTAAAAGCCTCAATAAAATCAAGATATGTAGTGTCTACACCTTCCCCGCATCAACTAGACCAGTAATTCTGATGAAGAGAGAAATAATCGGAGGCCGAAAGCTGAAAAGATGAGAATGGGAATAGATGGAATACACATTAACTAGACTCTCCTTCATAACCTAAAACTCCTTCCAAAGCTAAATAATGCTCTTGGATATTTGCCATTCACATGATGAATCCAAGAACATACCCCTGCAGCCCCATCATGGGTCTAGATTGGCCTAATAAATCACTTGTCCCAAGACAATGCAATTAAACCTAATTAGCTAGTGCCTTTATTCCTAAACTGTCTCTCCCCATGGGAGATTTTAGCTTTTGGTTTTTAAATTAGCTTAAGGAGCTAAATTGCTCTCATTGACTTGGCAGGGAAACAGTTTACTTCTGTCATAGTCTAGGATAGTTTATGCACTCAGGAGACACTTGTTGCATTTCATGAACAGCTTACAGCTACATTACCCAACAATTTGAGCCTACTGGTACTAACAACAGATCTGTCTACAAACTGCACCCCGTACATTTTTTATCAGTGACCACTAACTTTTGACCTTGCTCCACAAGCAGCTTCTTGGAAGTCTCCTACAGTGGTTCCTGCACATTCTTCCTTTGGCCAGGCTGCTGTTTAATGGCTTGATTTTCAGAAGGGCTGAGATCTGCAGCTCCAGTTGACCTCCAGAGGAATGAAGGTCAATGAAAAAAATCAAGCCATGTGTCTATTGTCCGTATGAACACCTTCACGAAAGCAGCCATTTTTTCCAGCATAGACTAAGCAACATTACTGCCCTATTTGAGAACCATTTGTTCTTCCTCAGAAAAACTAGTCACAAAAATGGGCAGATGATTATCTTTATAGCAGCTTCAGTCATTTTTGTCACAGCACTGAGGGCTCTCATCCAAAAATATGGTGATGTGGCATTTCCTCAGGAATAAAATAATAGTAATAAGAAACCCAACAAACTAGACTAAAATGTCATAGGAGCCAAGAACCATTACCTGCCACTAGAGATGGAGATGCAACGATCAGATGCAAAGTAGACAGCTTATAGGCTTGATTTTCAGAGATGCTGAGCACTGCATGCTGTCAATGGAGTTGTGGGTGCTCAGGACCTCTAAATCATCAGGCAGCTTAGATTGTATTTGCTTGTCTTTAATCACTTTAAAGACCCAGCTACCAGGAAGGCATACTGAGCTCAGGTTTTTGTAAGACGACAAACCCAGGCCCTTAAGTTTTTGTTAGGGACCATGCATTCAAAAAGAAAGGAAAACCTCCAGAAAAGGTTGAATTCTTGTGTTTCTAACAACCAAGAAACCAAACACCAAGATCCAGTTTGAAGATCCTAAGCTTTTCAAAGTGGGAGTCTGGTGTGTATGAAATAACTACGGCCTTCTTTGTCTTTCCTTTGGTATTTTGTTTCTATAATAAAAATGAGATGATTTGTGGATATCTGCTGTTTCCTGAGTGTAGAGCATTTCTCCACCACATCACACAAACTGTTTATTTTTAAACTCAGCTTTAGCACAGACAAGCAGCAGGTAAAGGCTTGATAAATCCTTTCGTTTTAAACACCAAACAGTGTACAGTATTTCTTTACTCTTCTGCCAAGGCTTATCTATTATTCTCCTGGCTGCTTTACATACATTTGTTTTCTTTTCATCTTATTAAATGGTGCTGTACTTTTTATTATGAGGATTCAGCTAGGAACTTTTTTTTCTTTTCCCTGTAACCCGGGACTCAGTCAGGTTGTTTTTCAGCAGTTGTGCCAGTAGACAACAGGGTTAAAGAAACTGCTCAATTATAACTACAAATATTATATTATACATACTTTTCCCCCCACAGTGCCTTCCATTCCAGGGATTTTACAAATATTATTTTTTCCTTATAACAATCCTGTTGGTAAGTTTTGTTCTCATTTTTATAAATTGGGAAACTGAGGCACAGAAGTTAAGTGGGAGTTCACAAAGGAGCTAGCAGTACCTGTCATTTGTACCTCTGAACATCTCTCCGAGTGATTCGCCTGAGGCTACACAGCAACTGTGTAGTATAGCAAGAATAAAACAAAAATACCCTCCTTCGTAGCCTTAAACTTACAGAATTAGACCCTCTTTCTTCACCAGAAAAAATAAAGTATTTGGGTTTATTTCAGCCCTAAACTTAGGAAATCAAATGATGAAAGATAAGCTAGAAAAATGCCATCTGACATTTTAGGTAAAGATGCTTAATAATGCTGAGCAGGAATATCCTGACTACTGAGCTCTAGAATCAGTCTGTGTCTTATGTTCTCCTGTTGAAGCTCTTCTGCTTTGGCCCAGCAAATACTTAAATTATCTATACAAAGATGGAGACGTACTGACTCTAGAGCCCACTCATGTGGTAAACTTAATGACTGTTTACTTATATACGCTAAGTGGAACTACTCCAGCAGGAGAGATTGAAAGAGACCCATCCCAGAATAGCCAGTAACCTGATGGTGAGGGCATCACACTTCATGGTCTACACTAGGCAGAGAGGGACTTGGATGTGGGTCTTCCATCTCCCAGGTTAGTGGCCTGGCTATTAGCTAATCCTGTACAGGTGTGTGTCTGTCTTTCTCTGTCTCATTTTTTACAAAGAAATCTCAGTTTCACCTGATGTGGAAGAGAATGTTGAAATTGCAAAAAGTTTTGCAGGACAACAAAACCATTTCTCTCCCTGTGCCCTGGTTTTACCTTGGCCTCTAAATTATACTTGCTAATTACAGGCAAGAGGTCCTTTGGCATACACATTAGGTCTTCATCTTTGAAAGATGGCCAGAATGTACATTTTACATTACAAGGCAATAAAATATTTTGATAAATATAATTGCCTAGTCAATAGCTTGAATATGAAGGATGAGATAAGTTAAAAAAAATCAATATGTTTGGTTAAAGTGGTTTCAATAACATTGGCCATGGGTTGAAAACAATCTGTCAAATCATTTAAATGACACAAAGATCAACTGGATTGGAATTTAATTACCTACTTTGGGGTGGCTGAAAGACAAAAACGAAAAGATATTCAGGGCTTCTGTGTTTGACTGAACTTGTCTGGCCACTGGGTGTCATCCTTGATTCAAATGACGATTAAAGACTTTTTAGATACAGCATAAAATCTTCAACTTCAATAGCAGTTAAATTCCACTCTATTTGATTGTACACCATACAGCAAATTGTTCTGCATTTAAATCAGCTATAAAATTGAACACTTTGACATAGACAAATTCTCTTTTGTTTCACTGCTTTATTTGGAAACCTGAAATGGCTGGGTGATGTGTGTGTGTTTAGGGGGGAGGAATGCAACTGGGGCATATTAACAACAATTTGATCTTCAAGTCTCAGTATATACAAAAGAATTATGGCTATTAAGGTCCCAACAAAAAAATACTTCTTAAATTTTTCACTGTCCCGCTTTTCTGACTTTGCATCACCCTGCTTTAAAGTAACATGACAGAGAGGTAGCTCATGTTGCAAAGTTTACACCCAAAGTTCTACATCTCTAACATTTGCAGCTGTCTGGACTCTAGGCTCTGATTGTGAATTCTGATTCAAGCCTGTTATAGGGATAAAGATCAGGCCTCGCCTCAAACTTCAGATGCAGATCTTGATCTGAACTTCAAAGTTCTGTAGTGCTTAGATCCAGAGTTTGGCTTCAGCACCATCTCCAATGTATATACCAGTAATCTCTTAACTGGGTCACAGGCTGGAAAGGTTTGTAACATGCAGATATATTTGTAATTTAAAATGTTCATTTACCTCGGCATAGTACAGGACTAATGACTATGTATGGGGAAACTGATTCAGTAGCAAACTCTAATCTTAGCCCCCATGGTTTCAAAAGCTGAGGAAAGAGGTCCAATTCCCTATGTGTCTCTCTTTTACACACACAACCCAAATATAAATCACTCCTCCCACTCTGTCTCCAGAAGACTCACTACAAAATCCCTTTCCTCTCTCTCTCATGTCCCCATTATCTTCCCCCTATGAGACCCTGACCCCTTTCTTCTCCCACCCACCCCAAATAGGCTTGAAGATCCTTGTAGGTTCCAGCAGGCCTGGCCACATTAGCCCCAGAGTGAATTGTGTTGATCTGACTGGGGAGAGCTCAAGAGTACTCTTGAACACATCAGCAATAAAAGGTAAATATTCTGTATGTTATGTTGGGAAAACTCCACCATAAAAAGGTGACCAGGCTTAGAGTGATCGAAAAGTGAAGAGATGGACGAGGTAATTTGTTTGTTTTTCAGACCTGAAAGCCTATTGAGAGGTTAAGAAGCAGGGAACAGAAGGTGCATCTTTTGGAGCAGATGAGTTAATCTTTTGAGTGAAGAAGGAGGGACATACACAGAGAGGACAAAGAGAAAGTAGTTCAAGGAAAATAGTAATGAGGGAGAAAGAAAGATGGGAAAATGAAAATGGGGGAGAGAAGCACTTGATAGAATAGCTTGGAAGAGCATCTAGTGTTGCTGGTGTTTGCCTCAAGGAAATAAAAACTTGTGGGGATCAGCTTCTAAATGGCTGTATGCCCTACAATGAGTTCTCTGCTGTTAGAGTTGAGATGATTCCAAGAACCAATCAGCATTATTGTGTTATCTATTAGAAGTTGAGACAGTCTAGGAGCTGCACATAATGTAAAGCAACTGGTTACAATAATATTCTCTCTTTGAAACTCGATTTAGTTTTCCTGTTCCCAGCTGAAATAAAAATAAATGCCAGCAATTTCTCCAGGTGCTACATCATAAAAGCAGCATTTACATTTGTTGATGTATTAAAAAATCACAATCTGACTATTCTTAAAATACATGACAGCATCTATATAACATTTTGAACAAGTATTTCTTTGTATGCAGCCAACCTCTGTTCAGAGAATATAGCTTTACATTAATTATAAAGTCTGAGATAAAACAGATCTTCATGTAATGCTTCCTAGCTTTAAAAGTAGATGATATAATGAAAACATGCCACTATTAGAGAACTATTAGTCAGAGCTAAAACAGCCTTTGATTTTGTTCACCAACCACAGACTAAGATTTTTTTTAAAAGTCTAACTTCAAAAGGGAGACTTTACGGGTGAGATTTCATCTCTTGGACTAATTTCTGTTGGTGGAAAGGCCAAGCTTTTGAGCTTAGACAAAACTCTTCTTCAGGTCCAAGAAAGGTACTCAGTGTTTAAATTTTAAAAGAAAATGTGATGTATTCTCTTTACATTACACTGTGGTTTAGACATGATTAGGGTTACTTAATTTTTGATGTTATAACCAGTTCCTCTTATTAGATTGCAAGTAAACCTGAAAGCAGAGTCCAAACAGACAACCTATTTAGGAGGTGCACATGTATGTGTTAATAGAGTTTAACAGTTACCAGTTTAGCATAAAATGAAGTTTAAATACTGGCTAACTCAAGGTCAGACAACAATAAATTGAGTCTAGCTGAAAAGTGAGCTTGCCAATTAAAAAACCCTGGTATAACAAAAACTGGAAATCGCAATCCATTTTAGGGCAATCATGAGCACTTACTTTGTGGAAAACCACAATTCACATGATTTTTTCTTGGTTTCAGGTTATGGGTTGGAAGTTTTTGTTTTTAAACAAATAAGTCCTGCAATGAACTCTGAGCAGATGGATTGCACACCTCATTGATTTCAGTAAGTACTCCATACAGACATCGGGGGTTGCACATATGGAGTTCATTGAAGCACTGTGGCCTTAGCCCATGACCCTTGTAAACTACTTGAGGACACAGATAACCACTTGAGTAATCCCATTCAAGTTTGCAGTGTTATTATACCCATTCTGGGCCCAGGATATTAAAGAGGAATGGCGGGTTAAATAATATCTGTTATTGGACCAACTTCTGTTGGTGAAAGAGACAAGCTTTTGAGCTTCATGGAGCTGAAGAACTCAGTGTGAGCTTGAAAGCTTGTCTCTTTCACCAATAATAGATACTACCTCAGCCACTTTTTCTCTCTCATCCCATTCATGTCAGTGGAATTACTTCTGAAAGTACATATTGGATTGACTAGGCATTTAAACTCAGCCTATATTCGTTTAAAAGCTCCCTGAAGTTTGAAACTTGGATGCCACTTGGTTGGTTTGACTGCATAAAATGGATTCATTCTAACCACAAACTGAAAGCAAAAGTCACAGGGTGAAAATCAAATGGACAGAAAAGGAAAAAATCTCATGAACCTTTGTGAAGCAAAACTGAAAAGATGTACAGAGCTCTATTCCTATCCCTTCTAAGGGGAAAAAAAGGCAACTTTTAGTTAATTTTTTCAGATGTGGTCATGTTCATCCATTTTCTTTTGGCGGGGAGGAGAGAAGGCAAAAATATTGGATGTTGCATACTGATCTAGCGTTTCCAACCATAAGTACCATTACTTACTTATATAAGACATGGTCCAAAACAGGAAATGTACAATTGAATTTCCTCAAATTCGGGAATGAGGATTGTTGATATGTATCCGTAATTCTGAACCCTCTTTAAGTGCTCTGTTTCAAATTAATCTTAAGAGAACAGGAGACATCAGTCTAAAATTCTGGGAATTCTCACAAGAATAAACTATGCTTGTGATTTCCTTCCCTCAAGGCATCGAGCTCAGAAGACTTCCAGTATTTGAGACCAAAATCTCAGAGGAAGAATCTTATGAAATTCTAATATTGTTGAACCAGAACTCTGGCCCTGGTTGGACCTGAACCTCTAAAATCTTATCCTCAGTCAGACAAACAGAATAAAATTAGCAATGTCACAAAGGCAACAGTGTATTTCAACAGAGGAAAAAAGAATGGTTTTCCCATTTAAACTTTACAACACCCCGTGGACTTCCTTAGATATTTAGAAATACTTACGCTGGTTTTACAGTCTGGGAATGTTTTTCATGAATGTAGGCACCAGCCAGACCCCCAGCTCCAGAATTTAAGTACTGTAAAGAACACATTAACATATATATATATTGCTCTCATTTTTCTCACATGCAGCATTCCCTCATCCTCCCTTCATAACGCCAGGCTGGTTATACAATTTCAATAAGGCTTCTAGTTGAAGCTCTTTGGACTCATCGTCTTAAAGTGGTGAGCTTGTTGAAAATAGAGTGTTAAACATTTTATTTCTTCAGATGTATCTTAAAAACCACCATACTCAAGGTATCTGCATGTACAACTTAGACAAAGCTTCTGTTTGAGCTTTGGTCCAAGGGACCGCTACAATACCTATTTAATCTAACCCTCTTTGACCACCCTTCGCTGAAACATAATTATTAAAAACATTCTCAAATACTAAAGCAACTCTCACCTTGTAGGAACACCAGCAGGCAAAATCTACTCCCCAGTCATGTAAATGCAGTTCCACATTACCAACAGCATGAGCCAGGTCAAAGCCAACACAGCAACCCTAGAGGAAATAGAGGACTTTAATATATTCCCTAAAAGGATCATCACTATAAAGTGACTCTGCAAAAAAGATAAATGTATAGTTGTGCACATCTGCTCCCCATATAACAGCACCAAAGTGTTTGCTTTGGTGATAGAAAAAAGCTGTGTACAGTGTGAGTGTGTGTATATATATACACACATATCTATATCCATCTTCAAATGAATAATTTTATGGGCTTCTATTCAAGGACACAGTTTTGGGCCCCCCATTTCGAACTATTGTAACACTGTTATGGTACGTTAAAAGATATTAATAACAAATAAAATATTTAATTAAAAGACATGTTTTGACATGCTGCAGGGACAAGGATAAATCATTTATTTATATCAGTTACACAGTAAGTGTCTGATTTTCAGAGCTGCTAAATATTTGAAGCTCCAATTGCCTTTGCAATTTTTGGAGCTTAGCACTTGTAGAAATTTGTCCCTTAGAATTTCATAACAGGTGAGGTAGTATCCCATTCAGTACCATGCATTTTAAAAAATATTTTACTTGTTCCTACAATATACTAACATCTACACTGCTCCCTCTACTCCCTGTAAAGGTTACAGGATGGCCATATCTAGGGAACTGAAAGTTTGGAATAATTAAGGAGCATGAAACAAAGCGTTGTTTTATACCCAAAATAACCGCTAGATGGCAGCATTTTTAAATTTAAAAACAGTGATCTAAAACTTGTACTATAAGCTATACCATTAAAGTGAAGAAACATAATAACGTATTTTGTGCATGGACTACAAGTTAATACTATTTTACATTTTTCTCTAAAGACACAAACAGCCTTTTTACAAGTGGCATGGTATGAAAGAGAGTGAGAGCATGGACTTTAATATATCTAAGTCCTGTAATAAAACAAAGGATTTTTTAAAATCTCTTGCTGTCTCTTGAACAAAAGGCATCTCAGCTAAATTATTAAAATAATACTTTAGTATACTTAATCCCATTTAAAAACTATCTAACTGAATGAAACAGCATGTGTAAAAGTGTAACACACCAATTCTGATGAAGTTTTGGGGCTGTAAAATTCTCTCAAAATGATGGGATAACGACCAGCACCTCATCAATTGCCCAATATCAATATTAATGATGGGTGAACTGAAATAGGGGCAGAGTTCAGGTTTGGTTGGATAAGCATTCAGGCCTTCACATAGCAAGAACATGTCGACACAGGTAAGACACAGTAAGACTCCCTATATAGATATTTTAAATGGCAATTAAAGCAAACGGAAAGAGCTCTCCCTGCACCAACTGTGTAGGGAGGGGAGCTGTGTGGGAACATTGCTTAGAGAGAGTATGGAGAGCTCCCCATATGTTTTTGGCAGAGGAGAGAGATGTGGTCCCCACTGCATTCTCATCTTTATTTCAACTTCTGAAAGACATTGCTGGAAAGTGCCTGGGTAGTTGCTGGTAACTGGCAGGTAGCAGCTCAGCATGGTCAATGACATTTGAAGAGACAGAATTGACAGCTTCATGCAAGCACAGCTGCGACATTTTATAAAGGAAGAGAAATGAAGGTGAAGGATTTTAAAGCATTTCCTACAGGGACTCAAGAGATTAAGAATAGTCTCCATGTTGGCTGAAGACACAGCATTTTTATTACATAATTTATTATATAAAACTGAACTTGGAAATTCAAGTTTCCTAAAAGTTGACCATTTCTTAAGTGGATCAGGAGATTAGAGGGTTAGCCCCTAAAAGCAAAGATAGGGGAAAAAAAGAAAATAATGCTATACCCTCCACTACTTACACCCTGCTGAGGAGAACTTGGCACAATATGTAGTAATTTTCATTTATCTGAGAGACTGAAGATGGAAAAATAGCTTGAGGTGGTTTTTCAAGCTTAATTTAGTTCATTTAATATTTATGGCTTAATGAAGCTGTCTGTGTTCAGAGTTTTCGCTCTGGGAGGAATCTTAGTTTAAGTAGAGAACTTAGGAAATTGATTTAAAAAAATTCAAAAGAAAATCAGTAATTTAATTCATCAATAATGGACCCTCAGTCTTCTTAAAACACTTTTTCAGACCTTTCTGAACTTGCCTTTTAAATCTATGTTTAAGCAATTTTAGTGCAATCATTGTGGTGAACCATTTAGACTCCATGTTTAAAAGATTTTAAAATCTTCCTGCGACGAACATTTCCCTCTGCTACATTGTTTGACTAGAATACTTAGTGGATTGTTTTACAAATTATATTTATTTCCCCTCTCTCATCACACTTTCTATTTTCATTTACATTTCCTTCTTTCTTTCCTCTTCTGTTCTCCCTACTTTACTTTCTGTTCATGAGGTGTGCTGGTTTATTAGGCGTCAGTGTAGTAAGCCTTGCATTTTGATCTGAACAGGAGAGGATTATGGCTCAATCCAATCTATTTGGGTATCCCAAAGTGGAAATGCTTTCTTGTCATTCTAGGCACTAACAGTTGTATCATCCCCCAAAAAGGCAGAAAGATGTGGTCTTTGAGGTAACTGAGACTCAGTTCACCAAAAGCCAGAAAGACTAGGAGGAGTGAGGAGTTGAATGGATAACCATGGAGAGTACAGAGCACTAGTGTGATGGGATACTGCATCTCTTCCCTGCCTAAATGTCAGACCCCCTAAGTACTGACATGGAGGGCTGAGGCCTTCAGGGGGTGGGGATGAGGTCAGCTCAGGATAGTTTTTCTAGTTATCATTTATCTCATTTGGGTACATCTTAAACCAACTTTCATCCATCTGCTTATTTCTATGAAACATTATGACATCTATATGATGGATTAAGTCCTGTCCACTGAGGAAAGAAAGGTAAGTGTCACTCACATATTAGTTGAACAACCTTTCCAAGATAGTTCATGTATAAACTGAACAGATGAGAGGAGGGGAGATAGTTCCAGGCAGAAAAGTACATGTGAAAGCTCCTGTGAAAGAGGAACAGTTGCTCATCATAACTATCTGGGATCTGTCAAAGATGAAAGACTTAAGTCCGCTCAGTACTTTCCCAGACTACTCTTACTAGGCTGTGTAACTGAGTTGGCAGCCTTTTGTGCTCAATGGTGTTGCAGGCAGTAGTGTAAATATAGATATTTTATTAAATGGTTGTTGGTAGATTGCCTAATCTGAAGAAGGCATTGTTGAACTTGGTAATTAAAAGGGTCAGATGTTCCTTGATAGTTTTCCATCAGCCACAAGGGGCACTATTCCTCTAAGACTTTTATTTGGGTAATTAGGAGCATAAAGAATTTATCCCTAAATCTATTCATAACCCAAAGATTAAGAAGTCTCTGGATTTGGATGTACCCGGAGTTATTCCTATTGTTGCACAGTGAATACAAGTTCTCCAGCTAGTGCATTTGTGATGAAATACAATATAAAGAAATAATTCAGTCTGAAGTAAAACATAGGTTCCTGAACTTTTTTTTTATAGTGTGGACAACATCTCAGCAGAGAGGTCATCAGCCTCATCTGTTCTCACTGACAACTGAGCAACTCACCCTCTTCCCAGTAGAGATTGCATATTAGTCCTATGACAGTTACATCAAGAGCTTTTATAATAAAGCAAATATGACAAATTCATGTATTTTAACCATTTTGTGTATGAAAAATGGGTTGTCGTTAAAAAAAATACCTAATTTAGCTCTTAAATTAATCTCTCCCTCCTATGTGTTGTGGCAGGGTGGGCCTGACCCAGCCTGCCGCCCCTTTAAGAGGGAGAAAAGCCCTCTGCAAACCTCCCTGCAGAGAAGCCTAATAAGACACCTGGGCTGCAGAGCAATCAGCCGGATGGGTTGCACCTGGCAGCCTCCTCAGGAGGAAATAAGCCTGCCAGGAAGGAAGCCCAGTGTGATGGTGTGGAGTGAGATAGAGAGAGAAGGAGCTGTGTAAGAAGCTGAGCTATATAGAGCTGTGTAGAGCTGTGAGTAGAGCTTAAGCTGAAGAGCTGAACCGTATAAAGCTGTGTATATTGGTGGTGGGGCCTTGCACTGTGAAATAAAGAGCACTGTTTGGAGCAAAAGAAGGGTTTCCTGCCTGTTCCTGAAGAGGGGTGAGAAGGCGATCTGTCACAGTGTACAGTTCTTCCTGCCCTTGCTGATCAACTCTGCAATCTTCTCCTCTCCTCTGCCAGTTAGACCTTCTCTAAACAACTTTTAAGAGCAGCTAATTTCAGTTTAACTTACACTAATTTCTAATTGAATTCAGATAAACCAAAATAGGGCTGATTTAAATCAAAATAAGAGTGTACACACAGGGATTTGCACTAGTTAAACTAAATTGGCTTAAAGTCACACCCTTGGGTAAAATGGTGCACCAAGGTTTTGGCTCCCTTTTCTCTTGGACATTTCTCCCTCCTTTGTGGCTCTGGTCTAGGGGGATGGCTCATGTTCCACTACCCCTTCTCTCATGTAACAGTTGCCCCAATATACGCAACTAGTCTGGATCCCCTCTGTTTGCCGTTGCTTTTAAAGGCTTCTCAGATCTTCTCTGTAAGAAGAAGCCTGGAAATTTGTGGAAGCAGCTGCAAACCAAATCTGTCAACATACATGTCACCTATGAACTCTCCACAGACTGGAAATTGCTGAAGTAAACGTCTTCAATATTTCAGGTGTCTGAGGATGGTAGAAGAGTTTGTTAACTTTGCATAAATGTATAGTATTTAGATATTGCAGAGGGCAGTACCTATAAGGGTCTTTGACATCTAAAATTTCTTGTCGTGCTTTTAAGGTCTCCCAGACCAGCAACACATGAATAGTGCTTAGAACTGCATCTTTGTATTGCATGAGTTTTCAGTAAATTTAGGAGCCTGAATCCACCCTCCCCAAGTCTTGAACATTACTGTATCAAAGGGGTTAAAGCACTTGACTGTCAATGGAAGTTGAGCATCTAGCTCCCTTAGATACTTTTGAAAATCCCTAGAGGAACCAACTGATACATGTCTCATGCCACCTTTATTTGGAATCATTACAGCGGTGTAGATTTGCAGACAGAAGAGATTGCATTTGGCTTCCACTTCTGGATGCTAATGGAACGGATGATTAGAGGACAGCAAATTTCCAGAAAAGTATTTCTATCACTTAGAATTAATAAAATGTGGGACTTTGATATATAGAGATAGAGATAGATAGATATACACACACAAATCCACCACTAAGCTCTAATGGGGACATTGTGATCTGTACGCCTTCCTATACACACCTCTAGCTCCTAATAATAATACACTAATATATAATATGCTACTCAGATTGCCTTTCATCAGAAGATTTTCCGAAAAACCAAGGGTGAAATTCTGACCTTATGAAGGGACAGGATTTCATCCTAATGCTTGTAAATACCCCTGCGAGCTAGGTGAATTGCTGTTCCATTAAGAGATAGGCAAAAGGGACAGAGGTTACAAGACTTGCCAAGGTTATAGAGCACCCACAATGCCCTCAAGAACTTCTCATTCTGATTTGAAGACTACAGTTTTTCCTGTGTCTAAGACCCATTATAGGCAGAGTCACCATCACCTTGCTTTGCCCACTCTACTGATTTGCAGTGGAGGAGGATGTGGTCCATACTATGAAGAGCATCTTTAACCTGGCACTAAAGTTAGAAGCTTGCAAATTTACCTGTATTTACAGTTTAGTATAAGGTTTTCTGAACTCTCTGACATGTGTCGGACATCAGCAGCATGACAGATTTATGAGAGGGAGCATGCTCTGTGTCTGTACACACACGTGTTTGCACTTAGCTACAGCTTTCCAGTGAGTGAATGCTTTCATCACCCCCAGTATAACCTTTTATGAACTGACACGGTACACTAGCATTAAGCTACATCCTCTTTCTATCAGACTAGCCTTCCCTTTAATCAAAAGGCGGTGTCGTGAGGCTTGATTAATTAGAGTTAGCAAAAGGCTAGATGATCCTCAAGAAGGTATAAAACATAATTACCAGATCTATGTGGCCCTAAAATGTGCAGGCCTAAATTCACCCGAGCCGATGCAAGGAAGTGCAATCCAGCTTTAAGCCTGGCAGGGGGCAGATGCGGTTGCCTGTCCTCCCTTGCAGCTTCTGGCACAAGGGAAAGCAGCTTTATGTTGCATTTAGAAAAATTAGATTATTCAGTGGGTGCACTCAATGTTTGCATCCCGTGGTCATTGTAGTTAACTCGTGGACCTGCATTTGTGCAAGGGGCTCAAGCAGAGGAGAGGCAGAAGGTACAACAACAAAAGGTAGTAGAAGCACTGGGGTGAACAGGGCTGAAGCCTCAAAAAGGTTAACTGTTCACATACAGCTATACTGCAGGTTTGTAGGAATCCAGTAACATTCAGTATGTTAATTTGCTTGAGTATCTTAGGTCAGATAAGATATATCCAATAAAAAATGTGCCTCCTGATAAGTCTGCTGATCTCTTGTTGATAAGAAAACTTAATTAAGACTCTTTCTTTCCCTACATTCCGGAGGCAATCAAGATGGTTCAAAGAATCCACAGTAAGTCTCTAGTTCAGTGGCTGCAAGTTTCATTGTATTGAAAACCAGTCCTCTTATGAAGGTGATATACTCTGTATCCTGTCTGTCTCCTGTTAACTGATCAGCTGAGTCAGAAGCTGTCAGCTCCACAAGGAACTCACCTTGCCCTGCTGACTGGAGGCAAAATGCTGTGATAGCAGCTGCTAGTGAGTGGGCGAGAAGAGAGAACATAGCTAAGTTCTGTTTAAATATAGAAGTGTAACACACAGTGCTGTAGGTTTATCATTTCCTTCCCCATTCAGAACTCTTAAGAAGGAGGTCTGCAGAATTTAAGAATGAATAATAGCCTTTCTGTAGATTTTTTTAAGCCACCCTATAGATTTCTATTGGAAATGCAAGACTACAATTATGACTTTTTATGAATCTTTAGAGTGATTTAGATTGACTCCCTATATCTTACATACCCGTCCAGTTCATTGGGGGGGGGGGGGGGGGGCAGAAGGACTATTTTAAACCAGTTTTAGAAAAGTAGTCTTGGAAAAATTCTACCTTTTCTTGGCCAGCCTTTGTTATTCTGGGGATGTCAAACAGCTGTCCTGTGTAGTACTGCACTCCACTCAGCAAAATTACAGCAACAGAGTCCCCTTCCTTCTCAATTATGTCAAGGATATCTTCAGTTCTCAAGGTCTCCTCCCCCTAAAATAAAGTTAAAGCACATGTTTTACATCTACCCTGGCAGTAATGAAACTGTCATTTCTTATTTCATAATCTATATTTTACTATGTGCTGCATAGGGAGATCAAAAACACATCCTAGCACAGCAATGATCTACAAAGGCAGAGACAGGAAATAGCCTTTGAGTAGTTACTTCAAAAAATGAAAAATCATTAGCAACTTACTTTCAAAGTGGTAGATTCTTAAAAAACATTTGTTTTGCTTTCTAGCATGCTTCACCCTTCTTAATATTTCAGACAGTTTTAATTTGCAGTATAAAAAGATCTTGGTGCACACAGAATACATAATGACTTTTATGTGGCGTTTGAAAATCATGACACCCACAAGCCTTAAAAGCTGTCTATCAGGTCTCACCCTCACTTTTTAGTACACTTCATTTCCCGCAGGAAGCTATCCTAAATCTGCCATATTTATATTTCAAAAAACAGTAAGTCTGACATAATCAGGAGTCCAAAAAAAATCCCAAACCTGAAGTCATTAAATATAAATAAATTTCAACAGAAAAATCTAATTTTTATTCTTTGTAGAAAGATTTTCCGCTTCCTTCCCTCCACATTTCTTCCCACAAAGTAGCATGTAAAAACACACCACTATCTAGGGACCACCTGGACAGTGAAAACTCAGAATGAAATTAAATTTGCTGCTGCAAAGAGCTTGGATTAAATTTGCTAAATTGGAAGTAACTGCTATTATCTTAATAATCTTTGAACATCTATCAAGTATTCAAGAATAGGCTCTCTCCTCACAAGATTACTCAGATTTTACATCCAACGGTCATCATCCATATTAAAGTTAGCTGGGAAAGTTCTTAATGTTGAGAAGGGATCATAATGCAATTTCTCAAAATGATCAGAATTAAGTATTTCTTGAAGCAGGCCCTTTCCTTAGGTTGTGATAATAGAGATACAGTATGTTGTCTTTATGGCAATTTTTAATCCAGAAAACTATTTGGAATATATATATGCTGATGTTTCTGAATTTTGCATTCATTTAGGAGCCTATTGTTTTATGGCAATCAGAAAATATAATAGAGTATAAGTAACTGTTTTGAGAGATTATTTTCTTCCTAAGAGGTAAATCCAGTAATTTAAGTCAGCCAACAAGATAATATTGGTCCTTAAAGTGGGAAATGTATGCAGAGCAACAGAATATACAATTAGCAGCAATTAATAAGTTTATCTGAAAATTCTAGGCACATGAGTAGAAATATAAGAAGAGCTGCATATTCATAACCAATGACAGCAGACGCTAAAGAATTTGGGGGACAATACCTCCATTCTTGTACTAACTACACATATATAGCCAATGCTAACAAGGAGAGCAGAGTTCTGATATTTATGTCCCTCACAAACCTCGCGTGGCTGTACCAGAAGCATGCATTTCTCCACATCAAGTCCATGAAGCCGAAGCTGAGACTCAACAGCATACTGAAAAGGAATTTCATGTAGTACATTTTAAACAGAGATTTTAAAAGAAATGGCTGAGATTTTTAGATCTACACACATATATTTCATTAAAATTAGTGGGTGAAATCCAGACTCCATTAAATTCAGTGGACCAAACCTCTTCAGTGAGCCGAGACTCTTTGGAGTAGGGACTGTCCTTTGTTCTGACTGAACTGAATAGCACCTAACATACACAATGGGGTTCTAATCTATGACTAGGGCTCATGGGTACTACAAAACACTACTGCTAATGATACTTCCACACAATGTCAATATCTACAAGACAACTTTGAATATCTTAGTCAATGATATTATCTCTAAAGATACTGTATTGGTAATATTTGGAGGATTGTGTTAAATGTAGTCAAACAGAAATATGGCGATATAGACAGTTAATTATAGTATAGTGGTCTGATGTGAAGGCAGTTATACAGCTTATTATTGGGGTGTCAAAGGAACATAAATAGAGGGCACAGAGTTGCACAAATGAAGTTATAGTGAACAAAGGTGAATGTAACTGCTGAGCTCTGGAGCCTAGAATAAAGGCAATATGAAGTTTATGCATCCATGTAACAGTCTTTGTTACAAATAATACTTTGAGTGATATTTGGAGTCATTTTGTTGTGCCTTAAAGATAAAATTTCCTTATCAATTTCCAACAGTTTACTGAACTGATGATTAAGTAGCAGTGGGCCACAAACTCAAAGATTAATTTGCTGTAAACTGTGATGCACGGACTATTGTCTCCTATTTTATAGCACACAAATTATGTTTGAACTAATAATTTAAAGTGCTAAAAAACAAGCATTTCCATCTCTGTCTGGGGATATACAAGTGTTAATGTTGTGAGATTTCTATTGATTTGGTTTCCATACAGTAAACAGCAACCTGAATTAATAAAACAGCTACAACTTCAGTTGATTTAGGCCAGCAGTTTGTTCAATGTCTTTAAAAAGACTAATAAATCAATGTACACATTCAATCTTTTCATCTTGTAACATTTTTTATATGAACAAAAGGAATAAAACTACAAACTGTAAAACATGCTGAGCTCAAAAGCATCTGACAGTTTTTATTTTTATTGTAATGGTCCTTGGACAGATTAGCCAATAAATATTCAAATAAGGCTACTGATACTCTTTCCAAAATATGATTAATAATACAAATATGGTGAAATATGAATTATCTTACATGATCGGAGGGAAAGGCTTTGGCTTCTAGAAGAATTTTATAGCGACTTGGAGTAGGGCTAAAAAAAGATAACTGTTAAAAAAAAAAAGGTATGTTGAAACATTTATCTAAGCCTAGACTAAAGAATTAATCCTCTTTAATAATTTAAACAAAAGACAAACAATTTGCATTTATGTAGAGCATATCAGAATAATCCCAGAGCATTTAAAAATATTTATTCTTTACAATACTCTCTGATGAATAAAACTTTTTAACATTGTACCCATTTTACAGATTTGTAAGCATGTCCCCTGAGAGTTTAAGGGTGAAATCCCCGTCTTTAAGATAATGGCAAAATCATCACCGACTTCAGCAAGGCCAGGATTACACCCTACATGATATGGCCAAAGTCATACAAGCAAGTTACTGGCAGAGACAGAAATAAAACACAGTAATCCTGATTTTCCATCCCCCAGCTCTAATCACCAAGATCCAGAGTATTTCCTTCTGTAGCAAAGCCTGCAGAGGGTGCACAGAGTTTTCCACAAAGTTCCCACATCATCTTCTGGTGATGGGGGTGGTGTTTGTTGCCATCCTCCAGTGATGAAGATTATAGGGCCTACCTCCAAACCTAGATAATCAGCAGAAATCTGGGCCATTCATGCTGAGACTGTCTATTTACCAGCTCTGGATCACTGCAACACCTGCATCTCCTTGACAGAGAGATTTCCAAGGTGATGCTCCACAAAATGTATAATACAGGTCTCCCTCATGAAATCTGGTGTTTTGTCCACTTTTACCCTATATTATACAGACTTCAGGGTGGGAGAGACCAGCGTTTCTCAAATTGGGGGTCCTGACCCAAAAGTGATGACTGTTGACCAGGTGCCCAGCTCTGGAGGCAACATTGCCAGCAGCAGTACAGAAGAAAGGGTGGCAATACCATACCATGCCAACCTTACTGCTGCCTTCAAAGCTGGGTGGTGGGAGAATGGTGGCTGCTTAATGAGGGTCCAGCACTGCAGAAGTAAGGGTGGCAATACCATCCCATGCCATCTTTACTTCTGCGCTGCTGCTGGCGGCGACTCTGCCTTCAGAGCTGGGCTCCTGGCCGGTAGCCACCACTCTCCACCTGCCCAGGTCTGAAGACAGCACTGTCTCCAGGAGAAGTAAGGGTATCAGTATGGCAAGCCCCCAATAATATCATTGAAACCCCTCCCAACACAACTCCTTTCCGAGTCAAGACTCCGACAATTACAACACCATGAAATTTCAGATTTAAATAGATGAAATCATGAAATTTACTATTTTAAAAATCATATGATGGTGAAATTGACCAAGATGGACTGTGAATTTGGTAGGGCTCTAGTTATATTTATATACTGTAGTCCTTCACATGATGAGCCCATATACCATGCTTTTTTTACTTAAAATGTAGGAAACTTATTAACACCTCCATTTCTCAGAAAAGAATCTTCTTCTCAACCTATGAGGTTTTGAGAGGAATCTTAGAGCAGCTATCAAAATGTCACTCTGGATATGTGTGTGGAAACCCCAAAACAAATAATGGGTATTTGCACACATATCTCCTGAACAAGAGTCTTGAATACTACCTTTTGTTCATTGTTTTATAGTATACATGAGAAAAGATCAGATTTGTCCTTAAAATGTTTGTGCAAAAAAAGGTTTGCCACCAAGCTTTTGTGCTTTGTGATTCCTATGGGCTGAGCAAGGTACTGTATATATTAATACATAGGTCAGAGATCTCAGCAAGATCCTCAAGTCTTTTGAAAAACGCATCAAGATCATTGTCCTGTGCTTTCTTGTTTAATTAACATAAATGAAGAGTAAAATATTTTCAAATTCAAGATATAAGGACTAAAGTTAATTTGATAATTAAAATTTAATATTGGAGAAAAAAAGAATGAATTTACCATCTGGAGATGCAGATTAACAGTCAGGCCATTCATCAAGGCTACTTCTTCCTTTTGAGCACCTGAAAAGTAGTAACACAGAAATTTTTCTCTCTTTCACCCTTTGTAAAGTCTGGTAAAATGATGTAAAAAGCAAAGGCATGGTTTTAAGTCAATGTCTCTCAAAAGACTAGAAAGCAAACATGTTTGATGTGCCATCTTACTGAAATAAAAAGCTTTCCTGTCTGACTCACTGAGTCAGTTGACAAAAAATATGTATTTTTTAGATTTGATATAACCATTAAGAGATAATAAAGTAGCTTCATTTCCCAGAAAACCATCAATTGATTTATTGTTATCATTAATACCTTAGCCAAATTCAACAGTGTATATTTCCCATAAGTACATCTCTAAACAAATACTGTATCTCTAGACAAAAATATATATTAAGGAAAATCCGCTATTTTTAAGTGGTTAGTATATAATGATAAGCTAAAATGTATCCTTAATAAAAATAAAAAATATTTTTGCAAAATATAATTAATCATTATCCACAGCCAAGCTTTTGGATTCACCTTTGAGTACATAGCTCTGAAATAACTATATAGATATGTAGAGATTAATAGGAACCTCAGGCATAACTAATGGATTTTTCCAATATTGTTCTAATTGCTTATTCATGAACCAATTTTCAAACTCCTATCAGCTGCGGGGCGGGGAGGTTTTAGGCAGGATGGGGGGTATGCGTTATATAGGGCAGAAGTTAAACATGAAAAATTACCAGTTCCTGGCTTTGATTTCATGTCTTTTGTTGCAAAGAATTATAGCCATCTGTACACCCTAAAGATGAATTAGCATATTGCCAAGTCTCTTTTGTTGAAAAATGGGCTTGTCTGAGTTGCCTGATAATATCTACAGATATGGGGTAGGCTTGAGGAGAAGAGAAGAGAGAGAAGCCATACAAGAATGAGAGGGGACTAAAGTGAACAAACACACACAAAGACGAGAAGCAGATGAGAAGGACTCTGCACAAAGATTCTGACATCTGTTGGGCTCCAGAGACCTGTTCTGTCAGGATCGTCACTGCACTGGTATAGGAAAAATATAGTACTTGTGAATGGGCCTGAAGTAGAATGGTGTATGGTCATTGGGTATGGAAATAATAATGTACTGCCCCAAAACCTCTGTATAAGGGATCACATACCTGCAGTAGGCTTTATTTGCTACTACTGGATGAACGACCAAGCACTATGCTGTCTAGGATGATTTATTGTTGTTCTTGTTATTAATCAATAATATTTATTACAGTAGTACCCAAGGACCAATCAAGAGTGGGAATCCATTTTGCTAGCCAGGGTACACACACAGTAGATCTCTGTCCTGAAGAGTTTGGAATATAAATATCTCTTCAGTTGTTCCTTCTCTGTGTCATTCAAACTGCCATTGTACGAGAGGGAGGGAACTATGGCAAGGTTCTAAAGAGTCAGGAGATCTCCTGAAGAATGCCTCACATGGCCTTTCCAGACTTGGTGGGCAGAGATTTGAAGCACTCTGAAGTTTGTTGGAGGCAAGCACATCAAGCCTGGTTATCTATAGATACAAAACTACTCCACCCTCAGCCAACCTACCCTTCTCCATTACCATTTCTTTCTCTTGGCAGCATGCTCTTGCAGGTGCCATGCTGCTACATGGCTGCTCAATTGCAGCCTCAGGCGGGAGCCAGAGGGAGTCAGTGCAGCTCAGCTATATTAATTGAATCCTTAATTTCTATACAGAAACATAGGGGCTGAGACGGGGGGGATGGGACACCATGAAGTGATGGGTCCCCTGCCCCTACCTGCCCATCTCTATAAGCACACAGAGCCCCCCTGTAACTAGGGCCACAGTGGAGCTAGAACTACCTTTTCTCCGCCTGTGCCTTGTTGTACAGTTCAACACATGAACAAAAATGCCAATATCCCATATATGACACTGTATTTATCACACAAGTCTTGGTCTCTTGTAATTTATATATTTAAAATTTAGAGCTTGCTTTTATTGAATTTCGTGGCCACAAAAAACAAGCCTCATTCAAGCCACTGGAATCCTATATAACCTGCATTATATTTAAGAAACAACCCTTGTATGATCCAATCAACTTACTACTATAATCAAAGACTTAGCAGTCAAGAGACAAAACTATATTTGCCATCGCTACCTCCTAACTTTGTTCCATATCACTGAGACAGAATAACCCCTATATATTCTGCTTGATAAATCCTCTCGCTAATGAAATGAAGCAGTGTCTGTAAAACGTCCTTGCTACAACACTGGAAATAATTCTGATTGTGTTAGGCAACCACTGCCAGTTTTTTCCCCACTCCCACCACCTTTGTGACTGCAACAGGCATAGGTGATGGAACCAACAGTGGTGTGGGGGGGTTGATGTACTCTCTGGCTTGAAGTGGTTTCCATTATATACAGGATTACAGTTTGGTACAGTGGCTCTCAGCACCCGCACTATAAAAATCATTCCAGCACCCCTGGCCACAGGACTCTGGTTCTCACCAGAATAAGTTAAAAAGCATTTTGTACAATGATTGAAAAAGGCTAAACGCCCCAATCCTGAAAACAGTTTATCACTCCAAGTCACTACCAATCTGCTCAGTCTTTTCTCAACAGAGACCTGCCTGAGCACAGTGTACAACAGCACCAATACAGTTAGTCTGATTTCATCAGAAGGTGATCCTGCCAAGGTCATAATGTTTTAATAAAGAATAGTAGGAAACGCCAAGATTACAGTTTCCCTGTTACGTCATTTTGCTTAAGAAATGAAAAGAGCTTTGCCGCCCAGTGACCTTGACTTTGCATTTCACAATATATTTACCATTGTAACTTTCATTTAGCAGAAAATGTGTGCACATTTAATAAGCAAGGTATTATAGAGCAATAAACCTTTAAATGGACAAAAGAAAATCTTTACAGCCTTAGTCTGTTCCTGAATAAATCCCACTGGACAACATATACTTTTCAGGATAAGCGATGACAATTCTTCCTCCTCTAGAATATGGTAAATATTCATTGCCAAATGGTGTTAAAATTCTGTTTATGTCTTCACATTAAATCTACTGATGGAAAAATTCAGAATTCAGCCTTTCTGTCTCCTTGACACACATTGATATACTTAACATTGTATGTTGCTGGGGAGAAAGCTTAATTATAAATACCACACTGGAGGAGAACATTTTCATTCAGTGTTGTTCATATTTATTCACTTTGCTTTTTCACTGTTACAGAAAAGAAAAGAAAAAAGAGCACTGAAATAATCAGTCCATATTATGGAGACATTACCAGTCTAGAGAGTTGATGATTCATCCATTATCTGGGGGAGTTCTTATTATCTTAATTTGCTCCCTTTCAAAGAAATAATCATTTAGATTCTGCAAACTAGTTCTGAGGAAATTTCCCACAAATAAAATCCTGCTGGGCTGATTATCTTAATGCCAAATTCCAACTCAGACCATATTTTACAGCTCAGTTATATAACCCTCGGGGGGGAGGGGGAAAGAGAACAAGGGTACATAATGAACCTTAACTGCTGTAGGGTGCAACAGGGCTATAGAATCCTGTCCACTTAAGAATTGAAAACACAACATACTCAGGTTAATAGTGTGTTGACCTTTATTCATTGTTCATGCTGCTTAAAATGATAAAGGTGTAGCAACTTAAAAACATTTTGACTCTGGTGAAAGTCTGGAAAAAATGTTTATAAGATATACTCTAAGAGTTTTATGTGTGCTTAAAAAGAGAAGGGATAAGCAGGGAGATTGGCAACAGCAGAAATGAGATGGAGGCCACACAAAGATTTTAATTTCCTACTCAACAATTCTCTCTGAGCTATGCTATTTTCTTTAGTTAAAGTGATTCTTTAAAATACACTCTGTTTTTATGGTGAAATACAAAAGTCTGACAGATCTGAAACACAGAACACATCACTCCAATTTCCTACTTTCTGTCCAGCACTTAACAATTGTAGCTAGATTCATCCCTGCATTAGTATTAGCACACACAGTCTGAGTAGAGGCTGCATGTACCTCTCCTATTGTGTGCTGTTGCGGGAACTAGGTGTGTGGAGACCACAACCCAACATTCTGGCTAATACGGTCTCGTTGTTTCTTTATAGTCCTGTTGGACCTGTCGGTATCCATTTGTTGTCTCTTGTCTTATGCTTAGATTGTAAGCTCTTTGGGGCAGGGCTTTGTGGTCTGTGTTTGTACAGCACCTAATAAAGTGGGAGTCTATGACTAGAGCTCTTAGGTGCTACCGTAATATATGCAATAAACAATAAAGGCTAGGGCAGCACCAGAGCTACTGCAACTTGCACCTCCTGCAGCCATAACTCATATAAGGCTTGTGGCAGTGGAAAAATCAGGGTGCAGGTCTGCCTTGATTATGTGTGTTCCCACTTCAGTCCCCTGGAGTACCTCCTATGCCAGAGCTTAAGTGGAGACAGTGCAGAAATTGCAAAGCATCTCTGCACTGGGTAGCTGAGGGTTGTTCGATGCAGGAGGCTGTGTTGTCCCCTTGTAGGTGACACAAAGTGGCCACAGCACCCCGATGTGCAGTTCACGTGCTGTTCAAGGTCTCTGTCATAGACTGTAAGGCCAAAAGGGACCATCATGTCATCTAGTTTGAACTCCTGCACATCGCTGCCCACTGAACCTCACTCATCTACTTCTGAAACAGACTCATAAGACAAGTTACTGAAGTTTTCAAACCATGATTTGAAGACTTGAAGTTACAGAGTAAATCCACCATTTACTCTACTTTAAACCATCAAGTGACCTATGACCCATGCTTCAGAGGAAGGTGAAAAAAAATCGCCAGAGCCTCTGCCAGTCTACCCTGGCGGGGGGAAGGCGGGAATTCCTCACCAACCCCAAATATGGCAATCAGTTAGACCCTGAGCACATAGACAAGACAAGGCAGAAAAACAGGAAACATCTTCTAGACAATCATTTGCTTTAGAACCAAAGAAATTATCATTGTTTCACTCAGACTCTCCCTTTAAAAGAGCCCTTTAAGAAGGGCTTTGGCTTCATATATGAGACCAAGTGATTTATGATGATCCCAGAAGCCCTCACTACAATTAGTTTCATGATATATGCATGGTCATATATTATCATCTACATTCATCTCCTAAATCATGCATAGACCTTAAAATAAGTTGTACTCAATGTACTGTGAAACAAAGTGCTGAGAATTAAGTTTTGGATGTAGTTTCTGGGTTCTCCACCACAAGATAACAAATTACACTTTTCAAAAACAATTCTCTCTCCTGCTCAGACATACCCACAATATCAGCCATAAGCTTCACGATGCACTCATCTCCTAAAGCCCATGGGCGCTTACCACTGAAATGACCATGAACACCTCTGAAAAGAAAGAGAAACAAATGATGAAAATGTATTCAGTTCCCTTTGGTACATTGCTAACAGCACTAACTCAGTCCTCCTCAATATGGGGCTTGTATAATCTGTGTTATATCACATGAGCTTCTACCAAATAGAGTCACCAACAAACAAGGAATTCATTGGCATCTAAGAGGATGACTGGAATCTAAGAGGACTTTTAAAGACCAGGAAGCATTCAACATTTTGTTCCATAATAAACAAATAAACCCCAAAATGGATATTTTGTTTAGACAATCACAAAAGACTAGATTCCATCTTTGTCACAAGCCCTGTATAAAGGGGCAGCACATAGTTGCATTGTCTCAGGAGCAGGCTAGGTATAAGATTGGAACTTGGTGGGGGCCTTGCTGTGTGTGTGGAGAAGGGAAGTAATACCTGGCATAGCTGTGCTGGTGGTGCATTGGAACATGCATTCCCCATCCCGGCCCACCAACTCCACACACACATGCGGGAACGGGGACTAGTGACCTTGCAATGCTGCTTTCCCACCTGCACTGCTAAGGACAATTCTGGTGGCCAGCACAGAGGAGTAAGGGATGCTTTATACCCTCTTACTCTTGTGCATAGCTGCATAGCATAAGCCACAATCTAGCCCAAAAGCAGCATTTATACCAGGGGTCTCAAACACGCGGCCCGCGGGCCACATGCGGCCCTCAGGACCCTTTTGTGTGGCCCGCCAAGCTGTGCGGGCAGACTCCGGGCGCCGGGGCTACACGCTTCCCCCCTCGCCCTGAACCATGCTGGGTAGGCAACACTCCCGGGGCCAGGGCTGCGTGCTGCGTGCTCCCCACCTCCTCCAGTGCCGCGCCGGCAGCACTCTGGGGGCTGGGGCTGCATGCTGTCCCCTGGACCCACGCTAGGGGATCCGCGTGAGTCTCTCCCAGGGATGGGGGGGGGGGGCGAGACTTGTGTCCCTTGTGACTCTGGGTTAACGGGTCGCGAGGAGGGGGGTGCTTGGCAACCCCCCCCCCCCCGGCCGGGGTTCTTTGCATGAGCCGACGGCACGTGTGCAACAGGTGCCCGGAAGGGGCGAGGGGCGCGTGCCTGGGCTTCCACGCGCCGCTGAAGAGAAAGTCCCTGATTTCCGGGAATCCCTCCACCCCCCCCCCCCGACCCGTGCACGTGCCCGAGCCCGGCCCAGCCCCCGGCGCTGCGAGCGGGACCGGGAGTCGCAGACCAGCCCGGGAGTCCTGCATGCGCGAGACGCTCCCTGCCCAACCCGGAGGCGCCGCCAGATACCGGGGGGGGGGGTGTTAGGGGTACCCCGGGGGGAGGGGTTGGAGGGTACCCAGGAGGTTAGGGGGATACCCCAGGGCAGCAGGGGTATGCACGGGGCTCAGCCCATGGAGCTGTGCACGTCGGCAGCACTCCGGGGGCCAGAGCTGCACGCTGTCCCCCTCCTCTGGAGCCACACGGAGCAGCTAGGAGCCTCATGGTAAGGGGGCCCAGGACGGGGGAGGGGGAGTTTAGATAAGGGGCAGGTGCAGTCAGGGGACAGGGAGCAGGGTGGGTTGGATAGGGGGTGGGGTTGTAGGGTGATGGTTAGGGAGCGGGAGGGTGGATAGGGGGCAGGGCAGTCAGGGAACAGGGAACAGGAGATTGGGTAGGGGGTGAGGTCCTGGAAGGTGGTCGGGGGTGAGGGATCTCTGGAAGGGGCACTCAGGGGACAAGGTCAGGGGAGTTGGCTGGGTCAGGGATTCTGAGGGGGCAGTCGGGGGCGGGACATGGGAGGGGGCTGGATAGGGGGCAGGGTCTTCACTACCCGGCCCTCCATATAATTTTCCAAACCCGATGTGGCCCCTCCGCTAGAAGACATAAGGCAGCTCCCCCACCCTCCCTTGGGTCCTTTGCATAGGTCCGCTCCTCTGTCCCTTTCTTCCCCTCTGAGAGCCTTTTTCAGCCTCCCCCGCCCCCTCCCGCTTGATACTCGGTAGAAACCTGTTTGCATTCCCCACACCCCGCACTCCTCCTGCACTCCCTGTCCTGAGCCACCTGCTGCCGCACCCCTCGCCCCTCTTGCACCCCACACACCAACTCCCTGCCCCCTGCCACATCCTGCACACCTCCTGCACTCCCTGCTGGCAGGAAGGGGACAGCGTTAGGGAAGGGGTTGGAAAGGGGTGGGAAGAGGCGGGGCAAGGATGGGGCGTCATGGTAGGGGTGGAGTGGGGGCGGGGGCGGGAACAGCGAGGGGGCGTGTCAATGATGCGGCCCTCGGGCTAATGCACTTGTCCTTATGTGGCCCTCGTGTCATTTGAGTTTGAGACCCCTGATTTATACTGAAGAGGAGCTACATAGGGTGAAGGGGGAAGGACAGGAGAATTTCCTTGCTGTTATGTAAAAACAATCCTTGCCAAAGATGATTTAGAGCGTCTTTGAATAGAAAAAAGCTTTGCCCACTTGAACTCACCATATTGTACAAAATGACATGCATGTGTATGCTGTATATTCAGGGGTGAACTTGGTCCACCAGACATTTCCTTTCTTCCCCCTAAAAAAATATTCAGAGCCATAGAACCCCAGATCCAAATGTCCTTTGAATTTGGTGATGTATGAAACCCTCGGTGGTATTTCTAAATCATATTTAGAAAATGATTCCTCTCTATGGAGACCAACTCAAACCCCTAGAGCATTTGGAATCTACATCTGAATCTGAACTACGCAGCTTAAAGTCATCTCTTCTAGAAACACTGCAAAAAGATAAGTTTGTAAGGTAACCAATGTACTTATAACTTTATACATGCAAAATTGCTAATGTTTAATTACAAAATAAATCAGTATATGAAAAAATAACATTGTTGTTCCTTTAGGGGAATATTATTTCTGGACTCATCTCTCATACACTGTATAATTTTCCTGCTTGCTGAACACCAGAAGGCAAGTGTGGAATTTGAAATACCGGACTGCAGGTGGCTAAACTGAAAAAGAATGAAGCTGCTTTGGACGAGGAACTGGGCCAGTGGGGAAATGGGTGGAGAACAAGAACCAGAAGCTGTAACAAAAGTAATAAAAGGACTATGGTCTAAAATAAACCATCAGAATTGCAGTGGGTTTATGATGTTCTCCCACTCAGCAGGAGCCTTCTGGCATATTAATGCATCATCAAACACATTGTATGAACTAGCCACCAACTTCAGAAGGGCTCATACCCTTTCCCACTTTCTTTAAAACATTTTCCTCGAGGCTCCAAATTTTCCCCCAATCAATTTTTGTCCTGCAGTACCCTTTTTCCACACATTTATGGACTTTTTAATAATCCTATGGTTTCTGACTGACATGAGCCACATTTACACTTAATCAATTCACTGGTTCAGAGTAAAGAACAATTTCTGAACAAAGCAAAGACTTGTGTTACCCATCTCATCCCCACCTTGCTCAGAAAGAGCAACCTTCTGCACTGTCTCCTTTGTAGATGTACAATGCTCTTTGCTCCAAAGACACTGCCATCTTCCCCATCTTGTTTACAAGCAGCACAATCTGGCCTGAAGATATTAAAGTAGAAGAAATCAAAGGGTACATCTATACTACTCACCAGATCAGTGGGTACTGTTCGATGTACCAGGGATTGATTTATTGCAATTTATTTAGACATGATAAATCGATCCTTGAACACGCTCCCCATTGACTCCGGAACACCATCTGCTCAAGAGGAGGAAGCGGAGTCGACAGGGGAGCGGCAGTGATCGACTCGCCGCCGTGATGATGGCCAGGTAAGTCGACCTAAGATACTTCGACTTCAGCTACGCTATTTGCGTAGTTGACTTTGCATATCTTAGTTCGACCCCCTCGACCCCTAGTGTAAACCAGCCCTTACACTGAGACCAGAGGATATCACTTCCTCCAATGCAGATACAATCATCATGGGCTGGGCTGAAGATCTTTTCCCAGCCTTAAAATTAATCCCTTAAGAAATAATTTTAATAGGAAATGGGCACGGTTCTTGTAGGTAAGTAATATTTCCATTTTGATAGATAAATTGAGGCAGAGATGCTAAATGACCAAGCGGTTTGAGGGAAGAAGAAGTCAGTCTCAGAGCCAGGAGGATTAATATGAAGGAGTTTCTAGGCTGTGCTCAGTCCATAAAATAAATTTCTCTCTGTGTCTTTGCAGAGGATAACAGGTAAACAGCCAACATTAACTTCCCTTCAAAACTCATCTTTATGGTAGGATAGCAAACAACCAAGCTTTGACAATACAGATTGTTGATGGGAAACGGAAGGATTTTCCTTAGGCTGAATTTTCTCCGTTTCCTCACTGGGTTTGCAGTTCTGAAAAGGGCACACTAGGTATGGCTGAGTGGAAAGTAAGAACAACCTCTGAGATTTTCTTCTATCTTTAGCTTTCTCCCTTCTATAGACATTAATGTCCTCCTAAAATGAATTTACTGGTGAAAGGTCTCTTCACCAACATGCAGCTCTGTAACACAATTCCAGAACTAATCTCCAGTTTACCCAGAAAACTGATATGTACCTTGAACACTTTTATATTTTATTTTGGGAGAAAAAACCTTAAAATAAAAGCATAATGGAGAATGGGAGAAGCAGTATTAATTATTATTATTCATATTATTATGGAGCAGCTTTCAGCCTGTCTCTTTCCTGATGGCCAACATAAATGCTAAGAGACAAAAATTATTACAGCTAAAATGGTACTTAAAGGCATATTCTTGGCTCCTTTTTAATTTTAATCACATGGAACTCTGTAGCCTTTGCTGATGGCACAATAGATTCCATTACACTTAGGTTGTAAAATTCTATGCTCTGCCTCAGAGAATTTATCTTTCTGTATATTATTCCACCCCATTCTCAAATCTGGTAGACACTGGGGATAATAATCTTTAAGGATATAGTGACAACTGCACTTGTCATGGCATTCCGTTCATTGGACATCAGACATAGATAGCCTACTGTCTTAATTTGTTTCCTCTCTAAACTTAGGGAGTGACAGATTTAAGTGAAGGTACCCATAGAC
Source organism: Sternotherus odoratus (assembly GCA_032164245.1). Taxonomy (NCBI): domain Eukaryota; kingdom Metazoa; phylum Chordata; order Testudines; family Kinosternidae; genus Sternotherus; species Sternotherus odoratus. The sequence continues at coordinate 45,253,491 of JAVMKO010000011.1, forward strand.
TTTAAGATCAAAAGGGACCATTATGATCATCTAGTCTGACCTCCTGCACAACACAGGCCACAGAATCTCACCCACCCATCCACTCCTGCAATAAATCTCTCACCTATGTCTGAGCTATTGAAGTCCTCAAATCATGGTTTAAAGACTTATAGGTGCAGAGAATCCTCCAGAAAGTGACCTGTGCCTTATGCTGGAAGGTGAAAACCCCCTCAGGGTCTCTGACAGTCAGCTCTGGAGGAAAATTCCTTCCTGACACCAAATATGGCGATCAGCTAAACTCTGAGCATGGTGGGCAAGACTCACCAGCCAGACACCCAGGAACGAATTATCTATAGTAACTCGGATCCCACCTGATCTAAATCCCATCACAGGTCATTGGGCATATTTACCGCTGATAGTCAAAGATCAAATAGTTGCCAAAATTAGTCTATCCCATCATACCATCCCCTCTATAAACTTATCAAGCTTAATCTTTAAGCCAGATATGTATTTTGCCCTCGGTGCTTCCCTTGGAAGGCTGTTCCAGAACTTCACTCTGCTGATGGTGAGAAACCTTCCTCTAATTTCAAGTGTAAACTTTCTGATGGCCAGTTTATATCCATTTGTTCTTGTGTCTGACTTGGCACTGAGCTTAAATAATTCCTCTCCCTCCTGGTATTTATCCCTCTGATATACTTATGGAGAACAATCATAGCTCCCGCCAGCCTTCTCTTGGTCAGACTAAACAAGCCAAGTTCTTTGAGTCTCTCTTCATAAAACAGGTTTTCCATTCCTCAGATCCTAGTAGCCCTTCTCTGTACCTATTCTAGTTTGAATTCATCCTTCTTAAACATGGGATACCAGAACTGCACACAGTATTCCAGATGAGGTCTCATTAGTGCCTTGTATAATGATACTGACACCTCCTTATCTTTACTAGAAATACCTCGCCTGATACATCCCAAGCCTGCATTGTTTTTTTCCCCACAGCCATATCACATTGGCAGGTCTTAGTAATCCTGTGATCAATCAATACTCTGAGGTCCTTCTCCTCCTCTGTTACTTCCAACTGATGTATCCCCATCTTGTAATAAAAATTCTTGTTATTAATTCCTAAATGCTTGACCTTGCACTTTTCACTATTAAATTTCATCCTATTACTATTACTCCAGTTTACAAGGTCATCCAGATCTTCCTCTATCATCTAATTCGGATCAGGGCAAGTAACACACGATGTTAGAAAATTCTGGTGGCTTCTAAGACACCTACACTAGCACTCCCATTGTTACCTACCAACAACACTGCAACTAGCATTGTAAATGGAACGAATGAAAACTACCAATCCTTTTCTACAGTATTCTCATTCCTCCCTACATCCATCCACACAAGTCTGAACTTGGTGTATTATTTGTGATGTATAAACCAAGAGAGAAGGCTGGTTGAGTGCCATTGACCAAAGTACTGCACTGATTCTGATATTATCATAAAGCTGCCTCAACTGTGTGTGAGATTCTTTGCCTTCACTAAAGCATATACTAATTCTCTACCAGTTCATTTTTCTGGGGACTTCAACAGTTTGGTTCATCCTGCCTGTCTTAGCTGAGGGCTGATTCAAGAACTCACCATTGTCAGGATGTTACTAGTTTGCATAGAAAAAATGCTGATTTGGGCTGAATTGTCAGCATCAGTGGATGCTGGAAAGTATCATGGGGAAACAAATACTCTGAGTTCCAGACAGAGAGCTCTGAGGTGCTGCAATATGATGGTAGAACTCTGTGTGACGAACTCTGTTCTAGATCCATGCCTCATGTGGCTGATGAAGGGTATGGGGGGTGGGGGGCGGGTGAGGGTGGAGAGAGTATTGTAGCCAGTAGTATTGGTGACTGCCAGTGCTTCCCTTAAGCCTGCTGTTCTTAGATAAATTTGCTATGACCTGTGCTCAAGAAACCATCTCTTAGTACTGACAATCTAAAAATTGTCCTCTGTTGGCAGCACCAGATTTCCAGTTAGGCATAGTAAGCCTGTGCCTAGGGCACTAGCATTCTAGGGGTGCCTAAAAGTTAAAATTGGGTTTTAAAATGCATAGGTCAGATGTGGGAGAGGAGGCAGTGGACATGAAGATGCTGTGCCTATGGGCACGTAAATTGTAAATCTGGCCCTGTGTTTTGGAGATTCCCTTTGTGATTAAGATTACTGGAAACCTTATGGAGAGACAATAGTATCTATATACCACAGATTTCCTAATCTTTGTCAGACTGCATTCCAATGAGGGTATGATTCAGAGACTGAGCTAGCTATGTTGGTTCAGAATCCCCTCCTAGCAATGGATAAAGATCGATGGCCAGACCCCGCCTAATCAGTGTAAATCTTCATCACTTAGTTGACTTCAGATCTTGCCACCAAGTGTCTATGCTGATGGTTGGCAGATCTGTTAGTTGCTACTGATGATTGCTGGTGGCAATGATCCAGAGTTTAGAAACTCGTTTCCATTCACTTCATCAAAAATAGCCTAAATTTGCGAATATTCAGGGAGATTGGAGCATTTTTCATCACCTGTGCTGTAATTAGTTACCACCATATTTGGGAGGATTGCTATTAGTTCCCTGTTTTCATATTTGCTTGATTATTTTTCAGGTACAGATTAGGATGCCTAGAGAGTGAGATGGGCACCTTTTCGTTGTTTGTATAAATGAAAATAATAAAGAATTAAGGAAAGGAACAGGAAGATTAAGGGGGTACAGGTGAGTGGGGGCAAAGGACCAGGTGAACAAAAGAAAATAGAGACCAGTGAAAAGGAGAAAGAAATGGAACAAGAGTTGGAGCAAGTTGGAAAGGGCCAACATAGGAAGATAGAGAGAACCAAGACGAGAGGAAATGTTTCTAGTCTCTCCCCAGACCATAATCTGTTTTGATGGTTTAACCACATAAGGACTAAGGATACTTGCTATTCTGCCTCCGATTGCCATTAATGGGCAGCATTCCTTTGCCACTCTTGCTTACCAGAAAAACAACCAAGGTACTACAGTGAGTGAGCACTGTTTGAATGGACTAACTTTGAAGTTTATTGAAAGGAGACCCAAGACACCAATAAACTGATAGAAAAGGCGAAGTACTGCTTTACAAGACAACCAGGATCCCTAAGAGTACTGCTTGTGTAAAATATTAGATTTACTTGTTTTCATAAGGATACATCTAATTCGCATAATGCTATTTATTTGATTCCTTTTATTTATTTGTATTACCTCACTTACCCTGCACTGCAAAATCTTAAATTGCCAACACATAGGCCATTAAACAGCCATCAGTTGAAATGACCCTCAGACACTATTTACCTGGCCTGGAGTTTACCTAGCTGTGCTCGGTAACCTAAAGATAAAAGGCACCATAGACCTTTTGAATGGTTTCAACTATGTATTCTCTATTTTTTATTGCTTCCTCCCCCCCCCCCCCTTTTGCATGCTGGCTTCGCCAAGTATAAGCTTCTCTACTCTCTTGTATTTTGTACTGACCTTATTTTTACATTTTCAGTTGCCTTAGGTGTCTCTATAGCTAACACGGTGATATAGTTTTTTAACTTTCTGCTATTTACCAAGTAAGGTGTCTGGGGCCAAACTGAAGCCTTTGTAGATTTATTTGTTCCCTTGGTTCAGAGGTTTGAAATCATGTGTCCCCAGTTTTTTTTCCCTAAGATCTAGTTTTTGTTTTGAAGGCATTTTTGATATTATGGAACCTCATGCTGCAATACCTGTCCCTTTTGTTTTTTTATATTCATTAAACGGGAAAAAAATCCTTCATTCATTGTCACAAAAACAAACAGAAGAATGGAAAGCAAACCGACAAAAAGGGACAGTGAGTGAGCTGAAATATGCTCTTGTTGCATCATTTTACAGAGAAGAGCGCTATCTGACTTTAACCTTTTGAGAGAAGTCAGCCGTTTCCATGATAAAGTGTGATAATCATACTGAAATGGACAGGGTTGCAATTTTTTAAAATGAATTCAGAAACTGCAGAGCTGTGCTGAATGAATAGCCAAGAGGAAAGAGTGCTTCACAAAGTTCAAATTCATTCAGAACAACTCCCTCCTCCCCTATAAGAATGTGACCGGCTATTGTAAGTTGTAAGCCATGTTTGTTAACTGCAGCCTTCATCTTTTTAGGAGTAAAAGAAGCAAGTACAACATTTCCACATTTGCATTCAGTCTTTTGCAGAGCCAGCTGGTTTTCAGTCAAACTAGGATCCAAGCATTCGAGAATGGAAAAAATGGTGTTTTTTTGCCTTCGTCTTATACCCCCAAAGTTTTTATTTTGTTCCCAGAGTTAGAATGCAGCCTCCTCTCCAGAGTCATGGTACACATCTGGCTGTGCACCTGTGTGGCTTCACTAATTAGGTACACAGCCCTTGATGCCTTTTTGTGTGACCATGTTGGCGTGCACCTTAGAGGGAACATAGATTGTAAGCAAAATAAATGAAAGCCCCTTTTACATACAACAACAGGGATGTGGGAAGTCCAGTAGAGAAACTGCCAATCGTCTGGGGAAGAGGAGAGGGAGGAAGAGAGTGACAATAAGGTAATAAGGGAATTCAATAGTTCAATTCTCTCTCTCTCTCTCCCCCCTCCCTTCTAGTTTCATATATTTTCTCTCCACGTCTCACAAATAAGTTTTTTAGGTTAGATTTGGGGTGGTCATAAAAGAAGATACAGAAATTAAAGCAGGTTGAAAAATAGGGCCCCCACTTCTTCATGGAAAACTTTGATTATTCGCAGGAAAAACCCCACCAAAAGTGCTGAATTTTCCAGTGAAAATAAAATAAAAATTTTAACTGTAATTTTCCTTGAAAAATATTCATTTAGCTGCAAGTCCTGGTGGGGGAAAAAAAGTCATAAAAATATTTGACTATCTCTAATAGAAAAGTGTGTATGAAGAAAAACTAGAAGATTGCAGTACTTGAAGCAGCAGTGAATAAAGGTGTGGAGAAGGGATTTGGCTGCTAAGAGAGAAAGGAAGGGACAGACTTCAGAGATGTTGTTGGGAATCTTCTCAGACTTTTGTCTCTCTCCTATTCTCTCCCTCTAACTCCTTCCCCATTCTGTCTCTTCTTTTCCTCTTCAATTTTAAAGTGAGCCTGGTCCCATTAGTGAAGCCATTGATGGTCGGAATTCTCCAGGTGTTCCTACATCACATTCACACTGGAAGCACTTGCACTACTTGGTAAGGCTCTTTGCACTTTACCATAGTACATGCAGTGTGGTTAGCAGAACTGTAATGTGTAGAAAGACTCTCTGCTCATAGCAGTGCTGCTACTAGCTGTGTCAGAAGGAGTCCCCTTTTAGTCACCGGATATAGAGGTTGTCTTTGGACTTCATTGTTCTCAGTACAGCTACACAAACCATGAGCCCATCAGCCACTGCCTTACTATTATTGATTATTCAATTGCAAGTTTAATTAGTTTCTAATAAATTTCCCTTTTAAGCAGCACATGGAGATGTTTGTGAAGTCCCCAGTGCTGTAATTTATCTAGCTTTTCTTATGTCAGGTCCATTCTGTGGTGCTAGTCCTAATCCATGTTCGACTGCTTGCTCAGCCTCTGCTATGGACAAAAAGTTTGTTCTTCCCATACAGAATTAATTTTCAGGCCTGGTATAGGAACAGCTGGGTGAACAGTCAACACTGGCAGACATACTACCTGCACTGAGGGCCATCTAAATTAGAGTTTTCCCCTATTTTAAGGATTGTTGGGATGAATTATGAGCAATTAGGAATACTAATAAGAACATCATGAGAACTGACATTGTATCATGTATATTGGGAAGTAGCAGTAATTATATGAACATGTGTGCTCTCTCTGTAAGCAGAGCTAGAGCTTGAATGGAGCAAGTTAAAGTCTATAGTCTGAAGATCTTCCAAGCGAGACAAATGGGAGCCTCCCTCTGGCTTAACCAATGAATGGCAGGCTAAAATTGTCTCTTCTGGAAGTTTCTCTTTGCCTATTTTCCAGCTCATATCTTCTAAAGAAGGTTTAAATTTTGCTAGGAAGACACTGAATATGTTGTACCCGTGTCTTGGGAATGGTTTGAACAAAATATTCTCCTAATAAAATGTTTTCAGGCTAGTTCTCCAGATAAGATAAAAGGTTGTCCCCTGAAGCAATGATGGTTAATGTTTTACAGCTCCTTTAATGACTCACCTTCTAGCCCACACATCCAACTCTTCATCCAGGTAAGCTTTAACTTTTTTTGGCTGAAGTCCGAGGGAATTCCCAGCAAAGTATATGCAGCTTTCATTTTCATTCACTAAAGCGGAGTCGGCTTTGAGGGGAAAAAAATAAAACAGCTCAATTATAACTGTAGCATTATTCAGAGAGTTGTATCATTCCCAAAGAGCACCAATTTCCTAATCAATGGAAAGATCAAATACATGTATTAAAACACTTGCTAGAAACACACATTAAGGTTACATTTCTTTGTGCAGTGATTTGATTTTAGGGCTATCGAAAAATAAATTAAATGATTATAAAATATTTCTTGTTTGATTTTGCAGTACTTCATTGAACTGAACCAGTAGTACATTTGTCAGAAGTAAAGAAAACTTAGGTAACTTCTTAATAAAACCTTAAAAGTCTTTTAAAAAGCATAAATCAGACAGCAAGTTTAATCTAATCTGTTTTACAGATGCTCTGGTGCCTGTTTTTCATGCACATTCTTTTTAACATGAGTGATACAGTGGTGTAAATATTATTCACACTTCTAAATTGGTTCTATTAACTGTTCCTTTGTTATCCAGGAAGACAATAATAGTGTCACTGAGATTAGCGAAAATATTCTCTCATAATTTAAACCTGTAAATGCGCCTTAAATTCCAATCAAGCATTAAAACAGGTAATGAAGCTAAACTGCTTCTTTGGGCTGGTCTCCACTACGGGGGGGGGGGGGAATTGAATCACGTAGCTGAAGTTTGCGTATCTGCAGCCGACTTACCGCTCGTCCTCATGGCGGCGGCGGGCGGCGGCGCACTCCCCTGTCGACTCCAGCTTGCGCCTCCTGGCAAGTTGGAGTTACGCAGTCGACAGGGGCGCCACGCGCGATCGATTTCTCGCGTCTTCATAAGACGTGAGAAATCGATCGCCAGAAGATCAATTGCTACCCGCCGATTTGGCGGGTAGTGAAGACATACCCTTAGTACTGCAGTCCCGTCTTCAGACGTAAATGCCCATTGGCTACTGACACAGAAAGCTGGCCCTACCACTTTCCCACATTGTTCTAGCTTTATATCTGTTATCCTGTGGATACTTTTTTTGATTACCAACTGGATATAGGGCCTTTTTCTTCCCACAAAATGCTGATCATTTCTCTTTCCCTGACATTTTTAATGCCACATTGTGCTGTAGCGGCTGTCCAAATATGCTTGTTTTTCAGCACCATATTAATTATTCCACTGCTTCTCTGACTAGCATATTATGAAGCCATGACATTGCACCAGTCACTACTATTCTCCTTTCATTCACAGGTCTCTTCATTTTATTAGCTTACGTTACTACTTAGCTCTCTATGGAGTTTTTCTGCACCTCCTTTTTTCACACCCTTGGCCCTCAAATTATTTCTGGAGGGGCTTAGAGGGATAGGCATGGGTTTGTATTACAGTGTTCCAAAATACTGAAGGAATGTTGCTAAGCACTGAAGCATAGTAGTCACAAAAACACAACTGCAGATAAACCATGTGCCTTTAAATAAGGCTGAATAGAAAACAATATGTACAATATAAAAAGAAATAGATAAGATTTCTATTCAAATTAATTAGCTATGATATAGTAAGTGGTTTCCACACTTACTTAAATGATTCCAACAGGTCAGATTTAATAATATATATCCTTTTGCACATGGAAGTATATTGCTCTACATATGATTTAGAGATGTGTTTATAATTATTTAAGGTCACATAGATTAATCCAAGACCAAGAGCAAGTGGTCTGTCAATGATGATCAGTCTACATGAAGGGGAAAGATATAATTTTTCCATTAGCCAAGGAAGAGCTACTGGCTATGCTGGTATATTATATAGTTATATGCCTTGTTGTAGAATGAATGTTGTAGATGGTCAAAGAGGTGATTAGGACGTTTACCGTTACCTTTCAACATTTTCAACATTTTCTGTATGAAATTATAATTCAGCAGTTTCAAGCTGAGGGCATCTCAAGGAAGCAAGTAAAATGGAGACTATGCAAATAAGTGCTTAGAAGTCTGAATACTTATCTAACTTCTCTGCTGTCATCTCACTCCATTTGTTTTACTGAAGCCTCATCCATATCCTTGCCAAACTCCCACAACAACGTGACATGGAATTAGTCTGTTGTCAGGTTTTCACTTGATTTATATAGTATAAACAGTTATTACAATTTACATTATGATAAAGTTAAATTATCATTATGATATTTGACACTTTTTGGAGTACATAATAATACACCTGTCTCCCATGGATGTTCTCATCTCCCTCTTTCAAGACTATGTTAAAACCTCATTGTACTGTTTTATGTAAATATATAAAGAATACTTGATGGCTAATATCTGTAATGACATTTATCTTCAGGAGCAAGTTATCTAGGATCCACTCATGTGTGAAGATAAATGTCATGAAAGATCAGTCATTATAGTATGTTTAGTCAATGTAAATATTTTTTACCCCTGCTGTTCTTCAGGACAGGAGCTATATTTCATGACAGTTATTAAAAAAAAGAGAGAGAGAGAGGACTCAGGATGTGTGAGAACAATGGTTTCTGAACACTTAAAACTTTTACTGCCGTGTACATTGTTGTGCCATCAATGAAACATATAACAGTGCAGTCTTGGAGCCTAGGCAGGGCCGGCGACAGGGGGGTACTACGGGTAGAGCTGTACCGGGCCCCGGACTTTAGGGGGGCCCCCTTAAGTCCAGGGCCCGGTACACAGCAGTATCCATAGTCATCCCCCCTTGTCGCCGGGCCTGGAGAGCGGGGAAGGGGCGGGGAGGCGGCGTGGCTCTCCTCCGGAGGAGCGCGCATGTCCCCGGCAGGAGCAGTGAGCCCAGCCGGCGGCAGCGGCACACCACCGCCTGCAAAGAGGGCGAGGGTGGGGAGGCTCTGCAGCACTGTAGGGCTTCCCCCGCCGGGTCCGGGGGAGAAAGGGCGTGGGGGGGGGAGAAAGAAAGGGCGCGGGGGGGGGAGAGAAAGAAAGGGCGCGGGGGAGGGGGGGAGAAAGGGCGGGTCGCGCCGCTCCCGGGCTCGCGCTGCCACCAGCTGCTGTCAGCTGGGGGGGGGAGCGCCGGCTGGGCTGCCCCCCCCCCCCGACTGGGCTTCCCCCCCCCCAGCCGCTGTCAGCTGGGGGGGAGCGCTGGCTGGGCTGGGTGGGGGCAAACGATCAGAGTAGGGGGCCCCCAAATTTCTGTCGCCGGCCCTGAGCCTAGGTACCATGGTGAATGGAGTTGGGGGTGGGGTTGGAAGGGAGAAACAACAATATTACAAGTGTGTTAAAGTAGAGAAAACAGAATATAGAAATCTCCTTATAGTTGTATGTATAGAAAGAGACACTTTCTTGGACTCCACGTTGTTGAGATACTGAGCTGATAGGTACCCTAGCTAGAGCTTTAGGAGCGACAAAGAGAGGCTCCATACCCATTTGCCTCTCTGCTATGCATCATGGGGGAAATAAAGAACAAAAGTAAGGTAATCAGCCCAAAATGGGAGCAGAGAAGAAAGAAGGTATTCAGAAGAATCCCCCAAATGTTCATTTGCCAGAAACCCCTCTGTGCAAATTCCATTTCAGAGCAGATGGACCACAAACAACTATGTAGCCTGCTGTTAGACTAAAATATCCATGATGTGGGCTCAATCCTACTTTGAAGTCAGTGACAAAGCTCCTATTGACTTCAGTAAGAAGAAGGATCAGTCCCCCCTGCACACAGAGAACTAGATTGGATATCCCTCCGTGCTCTGTGACTCGTGTGAAGGGATATCCCTCCATGCTCTGTGACTCATGTGAAGGGCCACACAGAGTGCAGCTTTGCTAGGAAACCTAATGACAATATGGAAACAGAAGCAAATCATGTTGCCAATATTTAGGATGAGCAGGAAGGAGTAGGAAAGCAGAGATACTTTCACAAATTTGTTCAGAGATTCATGGAATCCCTTCTGTCTTCTACCACAGATCTCTACCTAACACACATATTCCTCTTTGTTTTCTGATGTGCCACCTGTACCTGCACTTGCAGAGGAACATGCAGTGGATTATTTGGTAGCAGTTTTGTGGGCAAATATTTCTTTCTATGTGTTGTTACACTGAAGGTAAACAGAGTTATTTCTTTATTTCATAAATGGACAAAATTATGCAGAAAGAAGCTAGTTATATATCTACTAGGTATCAGCTTTGAGTTTTTCTTGAATTATTTATTAAATGTCCCCTGGTAGCTTGCAACAGAAGGAAGGAACAAGTTTGCTACATAGATTTACCATGTAAGGAAACAGCATGATGTCCTTGCAGCTGCTAGAATTATATTGATTTGAACTGGTGTGCACTTTGTGCTTAGACGTACTCATGGGAGATCTGAAACAGATTTGGTCTCCTAAACCAAAACTTAGATGATAGTAGGTATGCTGCAAAGGTGATTATTTTCATCTCTTTATAGAATTTCAATACCAACATAACCTTTCAGACAGCAACCGACTATCGCGCATGCCACATGGCATTAGAATTGGCTGCATGGGGCAAAGTGTCTGTGTTGACAGTCACTACTGACTGAAGGATCCTTTGTGGACAAGGTGGTTGGAGGTGGGAAAAGAAGTAAATTAACTGCATTATTTATAAAGCTAGTATCATCAGGTGTCCTTAGTGAAACAAGAAATCTGCTCACCAGCCCTTGCAACGGAATATAAAGTGACAAAGAGTCCTGTGGCACCTTAAAGACTAACTAAAGTATTGAAGCATAAGCTTTCGTGGGCTAATACCCACTTCATCGGGTGGGCTAATACCCACTAAAGCTTATGCTTCAATACTTTAGTTAGTCTTTAAGGTGCCACAGGACTCTTTGTCACTTCTGCAATTCCAGACTAACATGGCTATCTCTCTGATTCTTGAATATAAAGTGTTATTTAAGCCACCCAAGATGTTTTATACTAATCCTCTAATTAGAAACCATACTGAAACATTCAACATTTAAAACATTCACTATTTAAAAAAAAGAACTTCCAACATGTGCCCTCTGTATAACAGCATTTACTATATTCCTCATTTGAGAGGCTTTGCTACAAAACTGCTATTATTGCCTCCACAAAAAAATATTCACTCTTTCTTGTGCCTGTATCTACATCCTAGATCCGTGGTGCACATATGAACAGAGTAAATAATAACAAACAATAACAAACAATCACAAAATGTATATTTGCTGGCACTTAACAAAAACAAGTATTAGCCTCCAATTACTCATCTGTCAATATGAAGCAGTTTGATATGTCCATATTATCATTCCTATCCTTTGTAATTTGAGCAGGAAGTCTCCCGTAAGAGGGATTCATTTCTGTAACCATGGTTCTACTGTAACCTCTTTGGAAAAGTTAGTTGTTTTTCTGAACCATGTTTTAAAATAAGAGCCATATTTCAATAACATTATTCATTCTGAATAGTAATTTACTTTTACAGCAGTTCAATGATTTACATGGGATTATTTGTTATTATTACTGTCATGAGTAAAGGTATTAGCATTGCCCTACATACGTTGGTCAAGATGATGCACACATTATTAAAATTGCACTAGTTTTTTTGTTTGCCTGTTAGCTATAAGTTTGTCACTCATTTCTGCTTTGTCCCAAAGCCTGACATTCAAATGCTAGACATGTATGTGTTTAATTCAGAGTCTTTTCACAGAAGTGAGAAAACAATGCAAAAAAATAAATAGTTATTTTATTCTTCAACTAGTCAGTGGAATTTAAGCATTAACATCCTTTCTTTTTTACCATCGCACCTTTGCTTCCTATGAATAACTATTGATGTGAATGCTGGCATGATTGTTTGATGAAACAGGGAATATTAATTGACTATTGTAAAAAGTTGATAAGAGAGACTTTTCAGTATATAATTATGAGTTTTCACACAAGAAACCTGATTCTAACACTTCTGTTCCACTGATTGGATGACTTTGTGACTTTATTCAATCAAAACAGTTTAAATCTCTAGTGCTTACAATGAATTGTTTACAAGCAAACTACAGACCAAAAAATTATTCACAGACATTTAGTGATTAATTTTGAATGACTATATTTGGGAAAGTCTTGCTCTATTTTCAGACAATTCATGGACAGAAAAAGAGGAGCAATTGTTCAAATAAATAGTTCATGCTGAATGACTTGCTCACATCAATCTTTTTTCCTAAGAGATAACCCTGTATATTTCCCTTATGATCCTGCATTAATTTCCTCTTGAGTCATAACAATAAATGATATACTCTAACATAACATATATACCGTCTCTTCCATTACCACAAAATAATTGTAACAAAATACATAACACCAAACCATGTTGTACTGAAGAAGCAATCACTCTGAACTGTAAGTTCTTAGAAATATTGCAGTTTCAATCCATTAGATAAAAATTCTTTTGCCTATAATTTTAAATCAGTCACTATATAGTTCAAAGAAGGTGACTGACAGAATAAGCATTATACAAGTACTGTATTTTCACATTTAATTCAGGATGGGAATGAGAGAATAAAGTATTATGTGACAAAATAAGCTGATGGATTGATTTAGCAACACTGAAGACATACTGTGCTACGATATGTCTGCAATTGCTTCATTATCTTATAGGTGACAATAATTTTCAAAGATTTATGAAAAAATGTATGCAGAAGATGCAAAACTCCCCAATATAAGTATGATTCTCACTTGGAGGTAGATCCTTGACTTTTGGAATATGGAAACATTCACGGAGGTGTTTCAGCTCATCTTCTTCATCTAAGTGCAATGCGAGTTTCTGATCTGCTGGACTGCATCCTAGCTGTGAGGCAGTTTCTTCTAAAATGGTCACTGGGAACCCATCAGAAGATGAATCCATTTTCAAATTGTTCAATTTCACCTTTAAATGAAAAAACATCACAGTCTAAATGATACAGGATACATATTCACTAGGGGCTGATAAGAGACCACTAAGGCTATTTCAGTTAACACTGAAGATTTATTTGATGCCAAGCTTTCATAAGGTGAAATATTTGAATGGGATGGCAAACTACAACTGATCAATTCAAGCATTTACAAGACAACATATTGCTGTAGCCCCAAAGGCATCTTTTCCCCAGATACAGTGCTGTTTCCTCTTTAAATTATAGCAGCCGCTTCTAAGTTCAACCACTGCACTGACAGCGGTAACAAGTTCTATAGTGTCATTCACATTTGCAGAACTTAAAGCCAGGGGCAGCATTATTATTTTATTGTTTCTGAAATCTATTTTCTGAAAGAGTGCAGGTGTTTAGCTACATTTGAAGTTGTTTTCCAGTCTGTGCAATCTTCAAACTCTTTCAGCTTTTTCCACTTACTGAAATAAATAAAATAAATAAATAATGAAAGTGAGAGAAAGAAAAAGGAAACACTGATGACAGACAAAGGCATGATTGGATGTGTTGTTTTCTAGAACAGGATTTGAAATAATATTTCACTCTTGCTAGACCACATATAGGTCTCTCTGTTTATGTTTAACATTACACTTGCTCTGCACTGGGGGGAAGCACAGGCCAAGAGGTCAGCATGACAGGCCATATTTTCCAGAGTATGCAAACCACAAATACAACATCTGCAAGCTCACTAATCTTCGCATGAAAAACAGAGACCTATAAGTGAAGTGTCTGGAGCATAACAAAGTACCCTTCATACATTTTTGATACATTTTCACATGCTTATTTGAAAAATTGGCCTAACAGATTTTTTGTCCAAGATTATTTTCCTTTGAAGTACTTTGTGAATTGAATATTACGTACTTTATGGGCCGGTGAATTGAATATGTATGTACTTACTGACCCCCTTCTATGTTCTGCAGCCCAAGGAGCACTTGGAAAAACTGACTAAATCAGCTAGTTAGGGATTGGCCCAGTAAAGAAATCTCCAAGCAACTAGAATGCACTTTATGTCATTCCCTTTAAGAGCCCCAAAGAAAAGGCTGCTATAAATTGCACACTAGACCAGATCAGCTCTGAGAATTAGGGAAAGAAAACTGATTTAAAGCCACCTTTCCCCACCCCCTTGCAGTTGTACCACACAGAACTCTGGGCCAATTGAGAACTGGGCCTATATCCTTCCACTCTTCTTACCTACATATACCTCTGTTAAAAATTATTTCACCATCGAGTAATTTGGCCAAATAACTCCTGCAAAATTCCTCACTTTATTCATCTGACTTCATTGTTCCATAAAACTACAGATACCACAGTGAAATGGGTCATATAGACACACACTCAAGCAGACACAAAATCAGTGCAGATGAGATCTTATAGTCACAGTGCACCATGTGGATGCTAGAGGTGGGATCCACAAAGGCACTCAAGTGCCTAAGTCTGGGGTTTAGGAGCTTAAGTCCCAGTTTTGGCTTCACTGTGATCCATAAAACTGCTGCCGAACACTGTAGGCACCTAAACTCACTTCATGCCTAAGATTTTAGGGTAAAAATTCTCTAGGCACTTATGTTTCTATTCTGGGCATATACCCCGTTGCCTTACTTTAGGTGTCATGATGCCTAAGAACCAGAACATTTCACAAACTTGGGAACGCGGGCTTTCAGCCACCTAGGCTGCTTGTGGGGCCCGATCTATTAGCTGTGCTAAGAGGTTGCCTACAGGCTTGGGTCTCATTCAAAATCTGTCCAGAGGATGAGGTGGCAATATAACTATTAGTCTAGTAGTTAGAGTACTTGCCTAGGATGCGGAAGAGAGAGGCTCAATTCCCAATTCTTAGCCTGCGGTGGAGGGGATGGGAAAGGACTTGAACAGGGGTCCCCCTCCTCTCAGGAAAAGTGCCTCAATTTCTTCTGTTGAAGCTGTTCCACTGTGGATAAATAATGAAAGTGTTTGGGGGGACTGGACCCAGGATCTCCCACCTCCCAAATGGATGCCCACTGAGCAACAGAATCATCCTCTCACTCCCTGGCCCAATGACTGTCCCTTTGTGGATACATACTTAAATAGGTTAGAAAGAACAAGAATGATTTGATAGCACAGTGGTTAGGGCACCCACCTGGGAGATCCCAAATCCAGTTCCCCCCTTCATTATTTACCAACACTGGAACAGCTTCAACAGAAGAGGCTGAGGGAGCCACAGATCAGAATATCCTATAGTAATTAGAACACTTGGCTGAAAAAGTAGAAAACCCCAGTTCAAGCCCTTTTGCCCTTCTATCAAAGGAGGCAATTGAACCAGGATCCTCTACCTCTTTGGCAAATGAGCTGTAAGAAGGCACCACCTACTCTGGCAGATTTGTGTGAAGTGAGGCAGGCACGTAACTCATTCTGGCAAGAAACAGCTTAGGCTCCTAAGCCCTCTGACTCCAGGAGCAGGGCTCCCATTCATGGATCGCTAAGCAGAGATAGGTGCCTAAATCTGGGCAACAGGAAGGCACCTAACTGAGACAGCAGTGGGGCTTAGCAAACACACTTCTCATCAGCATCTGCTCAGCATTACAATGCCGAAGTCCTGTTGTGTATCCCTGCCATTCTAGAGCCCTAAAAGATCAGGACCTCATGTAAACAAGGCCTTACTCTTTCCTTTCCGTCTGGTAAACAAAGGCAAAATGTTCTGCCTTTCCATTCTTAGAAAAGTTTTGCTAGGGTTAAGAAATTACTCCAGACAGAAGCTGTGGGAGGAGCAGTAGGATTATAAGGTATGGATTATAGGTCATAGGACTTTAGAACTATGGATCATTAGGTTCATCGTCTTTCACCTACTTCAGGTTTTTGTAATTCTTAAAAGGCACTGTTATCTAAATAAGAAATCCATCTTAACATAATATTCTAATATATATACTTTTAAAAAAAATAAATCTTAATAATTGACAGCTAAAATAAAGTCAAACATGACAAATAATTAAATTCAGATCAGGTGGGTTCATATCTAATCATCAGGTTAAAATCAAATGAGTGAACTCTCCTCATATAATTTCCATCTAACAATCCAGGGAGACAACAGTTGGCGTTTATCTTTAAATCCCTAAATCACAGAGTATCTTCAGTACCAGTTAATCTAAACCTATACTTCAGCCAAATAGCAAGGATAGAAGGTCCAAATTACTACCTGACATTTCGGTTATGTTCATAATGACAATTGTATGGTGGTTCTGCCAGACTTTACTTGAATAGTGACAGTCCTTCCTTTACTACCAAGATACAGTTACAAGAAGAGATCACACATATCATGGACATCAGTTTCTATGTAGTTTAAGGCTGGAGCACATGGGAGATTAGTTTTATATTCTGTTCTTGTTTGAATTCCATAGAATTCAATTACTTATCGCCTCTACACACATAGATGTTCATTCATTCTCTCAACCAGCAGACACATAGTTCATCTGATAAAAAGAGAGAAAAGTAACAAAAAAAGAAAAGGTTGATATTTAACCTTAAACTTCTCAGATCTTATAGTTTCTCAAGCCTAGAGGGTGGATATTTAAAGCAGCTGGAAACATAGTTGGTGATGTTTTGTTTCTAGTGACTCAGCTTTGCTGATTAGCATTAATGGACCCATAAACTAGTGGAATAGGAAGTTTTATATGCTTGACTGTGGCCTGAGCTACACTGGGTGGGGGAAGTTGTTTCACACTAAGAATCACAACTTCAGCTATACTATTTGCATAGCTGAAGTCGAAGTATCTTAGTTCGACTTACCTGGCCGTCTTCATGGCAGCGCGTCAACCTCAGCAGCTCTCCCGTTGACTCTGCTTACTCCTCTTGCGGAGCTGGAGTTCCAGAGTCAACGGGGAGCATGTTCGTGGATTGATTTATCGCATCTAGATGAGACACGATAATCGATCCCTGATAAATTAAACGCTACCTGACACTCCGGCAGGTAATATAGACGTACCCTGTGATAAGTCTAAATAATAATAATTTGCTAAAAATGTAGATTTGGTTGACTCTGAAGTATCCATGAATCAGATATAAAGTCAGCAAATAGTGTGGGCCAGAGGGGAGGACAAGATTCACAAACTGGACCAAAGGGGAGGTGGAGGTGGGAGTGCTGGTGTCCAGTTTATAACCTTTACCCCAGTAAATAGAGCCCTCATCTAAGACAGTGGAGTCCCAGCTTAGAATCCCTACCCCAAAACAGAGATTTCATCCCAGTTCTCCTTCCTCCCAGATAAGCACCTCAGCCACTAAATACTGGCTATTCTGGGGTGGGTCTCTCTCCATCTCTCTTGTTGAAGCTGTTCCACTTTGCATAAAATACTTGAATGTTCATTGGGCCTGAGAAAGAAAATGAGTTTGACTCTGTAGCCTGGTAGATATGACTCTCACCTGGGAGAGGGGAAACCCAGGTTCAAGTCTCTACTCACATGAATATTCATGTGCACGATGTTAAACATCTTTGACAGAAAATATTGAGAGACCCTGTTCCCTCCAGCCCTGTGGTAAGGGTGCTTCCCTGGGATGTGAAAATTTGAATCCCTACTTTAGCACAATAGAATTGAACCAAGGTCTCCCACATCACTCCAACCATAGGGCTTAATCACTTTACTACCACCCCCTGTCCCACCTTTTGTGCCCTTAAAAAAAAAAGACCCCAAACAAAATGGTTTACTGAAAACATGTGTTGTTCTATCCAGAACTAACTATTTTGATTGGCCAAAGGTTTTTGTATTCAGTTCAACTCATTTTTTTTTTACCATTATAATTGTTTTGGAAATGCCAGTGAACCAAAAGAAAGAAAATCAGTTATTTGCCCAGCTTTAATTATAACCAGGTTTTTCCTCCCCTGATAACTATTCCTGGAGTCCTTCAGGGGATCAGAACAGGGTTGAGCGTCTGGAGCCACTTGGCATTGATGAATTAAATTTGATTAAGTAATCTACATAAAAATGATGATTTCTCCACAAATTTGCTAATGCTCCTAACAGTCCAGAAAACCCAGCTAGCCTGGCAACTCTGATCTTCTTCAAAAATACCACATGCCAGAGGTGACTTCTATGTTCCAGATTCTGAATTCCAAACTGTTGATTCGACCATTAGTTCAGAGTCTATGTTCCAATAACTTTAACTTAGAAGGCAGAGGAAAGTCTCTGAGTCCCATATTGAAAGCCCTAGGAAGCAGCTGTAATGTTGGGGCCTGTCTAAATTACACCAGAGGCTGGGCCACCTCTCCAGGCTTAAGGTGATTTAAAACCACCATGCACCCCACCTACCTCTTTTCTCCTAGGCTGAGAAGTCTGTTATGCCCCTCTCAGAGGCACAGTACAGACTCTCACCCTTAGACTTACTATTCACCATTTTTTAAATAAGGCCTATATAGGCCCAATAGTTATCATCCTGAATTAATGACCACTGTACTTCAGATGACTATCTTTTGCCTGGCAAGCAAATATCATTACTCCCACTCCCTACTTGAGGCATGACCCAAAGTCCACAGAAATAAAAGTGAGTCCTTCTATTAAGTCTAGCAGAGTTTGGATAAGGTCCATGGTTCCCTGTCATTGCTGCATTTTGCTGTAGCTGATCAATGACTTCCATTTATTAAGATTCTTATTTATATTAAGTTTTGACAGCAAATAAAAAACCTACAAATATCTAGAAGCTATAAATGAATAACTGTTTGGAGGTATGTGATATGACATAAACATTATGAAATAAGATAAAAATACCAAAATAAAATCAATCAAAATCCTATTAAGGAATGAAATCCCAGAAACCCCGTTCTGAGACCAGAATGAGTAAACATTTTTGACTTTGGAATAGGAGTTAGACTTGCTGGATGCCAAACCATGAAAGCCTATGCAGCCTTTATGACTGGCATAATTCAGCATCTGAATTGCTGATGAACGGAGCCATGCAATTATTTCATGCAATTCTCCACATTAATTTGTTATATCCTATATGCATAGAAAATAATATTTCTTGAGAATTTTGTGAACACTGTTTTTCCCAATTATTGACAGCTAACTGAAAAAAAATATGCTGTATTCCTCTGCAGTTGAAATTCAGAGACCCATTAATAGAAAGGCCTCATTCCACCTTGAAGAATTCACTTCAGGATTTTGTCAAATGGGGCAAATTTTCACTAACTGAAACAAAAAATGGTCAGAATAAGGCTCTTTTTAAAAAAAGATTAGTTGAGGTGATGTGATTTCCTCCTCTATTTTTTCCCCTTCAACTTTCTGATGCCTGTTTAGCTTTCTAGAGACAGTATTTATTTTCTATAACTGAAAAAGAGGTGATGTTTCTTGTGGAACTAGAGATACCGCCTGGCCAGTATTTGACTGGCCTGGTCAGCTTTTTTATGGATTTGTCAGTGGACAGAAAAATAATTTAATCTGCTGGGTTTATTTAAGTGAGTCAAGATTTGCAATATTATAACAATACTCAGGGATATCTAATATTAAAAATTTCTGTGTCCAGCAAAAGATGCTTCAGTGTTGAGACATCTACAGTTTAAACAATAATAGATCAAAACTGTTGAAAATACAGCAGCTGTCTACCCATCAACACACAAGTGCACCACACATGTGTGAGAGAGGGTTTGAGTCATACCAGAGTGAGGAGACATGAAAATAGGGTGACTGGACAGAAAGTGTGAAAAATCAGAGTGGGGGTGAGGGGTAATAGGAGCCAATATAAGAAAAAGACCAAAAAATCGGGACTGTCTCTATAAAATCGGGACATCTGGTCACCCTACGTGAAAGGAATATTAAATCATGGAAGATCAGGGTGAAGTGTGAGCGATGCTACTACACCTCTGGGGAGAAAAAAGCTTGCACCAGAACTGCTTATTCACTCACAACAGGCTAAAATGAAACAGCCTGCAAAGACTGGCTGGCAAAATTTGCTGATGAAACAAAAGCCTGTTTGTTATCAACAATGTTATCAATCTTATATATACACATGTTTTCTCTCTGGATACTGAGGGGGGGGGCAGTTGAAGAGTTGCTTTGTGGTTGGGGTTAGGCTTGCATTGTGGTTTTTTGTTGGTTTTTTTTTTTTTAATTTCAAAGGTGATAACCCTAAGTGGGACTCGGTTTCTTTCTATGTTTATATGTGTATTTTCCAAAGTCTCCTCTGTTTCTGTTCTCCTCTGTGAACTCTGCTGTCTGTTTCCCCACACCTCTTACCATTCCACCTTTTTATTGCCACCCCTAACCCATGCTTCCCTATCTGGCCCTAGTTCTTTGTTCTCCTTTTTCTCTTAGTGCATATCATTATCCTCCTTGTATGATACACCCCAACCCCCTCCCACACATATGTAATGATTTGATGAAAAATACTCACCAGTGGTTATTGGTAATCTCCTGTTTTCAAGCAGAACAGATGCAGCCAAAATTAAGCAAGCTGAAAAACAGTCATTGCATAATCTTTCAGCACAAATATCAGTTTTATTCTTATATTTCCCATTGTAAAGCTATAAAACAAACACAAATGCCACTAACAGCAGTATGGATATTTCTGTTTTACCATTTATACATAGTTTACTAACCGGAAAAAAAATCTCAAAGAAAATATTAACAAACCATCCTATCACACTTAGAGGGAAAAGACCTTTAGGTTTAATTATAATAATTATAATTTGATTATTTTAGATCAATTTTATACTATTTTTATAATTCAGTTCTCTGCCTTTATAATTGTGTCATCATATTTTCATTATTCAACTGCCCTCCAATATTTCCCTAAAGTATTCAGAGCTGATTACTCACAGTACTTTCTGCCTAACACGGTGCTGCTACAAGGCATAACGTGAGTCTTTACTTAAAGCAGAATCGGTAACCTCTTAAAAGAGGTTATCACATGAAGAAAATGTGTTCTACTTTCTGCCCTCCAATAGCAGTTCACCAGGTTGCCAAAGGTAGTTTAACCCATAGAACTTTGACGTTTTCCAGGCTGCTGGCCAAATAAATGTTTAAGAGGGTCATATGTATGCAATATAAATCTGTAGGCTCAAGGGTTAAAAGACACCAGCTGAAAGCACCAATAGCATTACTAAAAGTGGTAAAGAACTATAGAACAGCTTTAAAAAATAACAAAGTACAAGGGTCTGATCTTGAAATTCTAATCATGTTAGTACTGTATTTCTTATTCACATAGTACAGTTTGCAAGATCAGTCCCTAAAAATGCAAGCCAAAGCAATTTTCTTTCTAAACTTACATGATCCTAACAGGGTTTTCAAAATACTTCATTAAATTCAAGTAAGTTACAGAACTATAAGTAATGAAAAAAATTCTAAATATAATATTCACAGCATGACTGCTACCATATAAAGACAAACATTCAGTAAACATATAATTATATAATTTAAAAAGTTACATACCCTGTTTCCCCGAAAGTAAGACATCCCCCAAAAATAAGACGTACTTCAAGTTTTGCCTCTCGCTGTAATATAATGTAATGTAATTTTGGGAGCAAAAATTAATATAAGACACTGTCTTATTTTCGGGGAAACACGGTAGTACAGTGTCACATCTGCAGCGACAGAATGTGACAGACCAGAATTACAATAAGCTCGGTTACTTAAAGTAACTTAGGCACATATTGACCTTAACATCAAAAACTGACAGTGTTAAAATTAATTTCACACAAAAGCTCATCTTTCTACTCCATAGTAAAACCACATTACCCTGCAGTTAGCAGCCATTTCAGACAAAGAATAAGGAAGTTCTTAAACACTCAAACAAACAGCTTTTTCCACAGACACGTGTTTTCTATGTAAAGACTGAACAGCACTATCTCTGAACACGTGACCATCTGCAGTTAACCAGAAGTCAGATACACAATACGTCTTCCTCTGACCACAGCAAAATTAAATGCGACACATAAAAAAAAAACCAAAAAACTATATGCAATTTAACTTTCTCTCTTGTAGAGATACATTAATGGATCCTTGCTATCAGATTAGAGTGTGTTTACATTTGGCGCTGGGAATAGAGGGTAGCCACAGCTGTAGCTAAAAATAGAAGGTAGTTTCAGGGGTGCAAGTGGCTAGTGATCTTGAGGTACATGCTTATTAGCTGGACCCCTGCTGTCGCTTTAGTCACTGTGGCTACATTCTGGTTTTAGCATACTAGGTAGGTCATAGCTAGTGTTGATATGGCTCCTTCAGCTAGAATATACAACCCCACCTCCAAATGTAGACATACCTTTGTTTCTATCTGCAATGTCTGGACCATTTTCAACAGAAATTAATGAATTTTGCTAAAGGTGGATCTGAGGCGGCATTAGGAAGAGACAATCATGAGGAAAGGCAATATATAACCTTTAGATAGAATAATTAGAGATCAGTTATTTGTCACAGAACAGCATTCTGAAACTGTTTCTTCATTAATCAAAAGTGATCCCAAATTAGAATGTTTAAATATTTGCAGAGACAAAGGTTTGCTATATTCTGTCTCAAAAAAAATGTGAATAGGTTCATGAAAATGTTTTTAACTCCCATTGATCATTTCAGTTTGAAAATAATTGTAAAGCTGTACGTAAAGAACATTTAGTTGTAGCCTAAAACCAAAAGACAAATCCTAGTCCAGAAACATGTAAAACCAGCTGGATTTCAAGGCAGAAAACACTAGTGAGCTATTTGAGCAGTCCCAAAGCTAAGAAGGCTTTTTTAACCAGTTTCATCTGATGTCCTAGTGAAGGGAGGCCAAGGGGCCATGGCCCCATCCCTTTTTACCATCTATAAACGCAAGTGATGGGGGACAGCAGGGGGCAGAGAGGAGCAATCTGGGGGTAGGGTCTTGCAGGAAGGAGAAGAAGCAGCATGAGGACATGGAGCTTGGGGAAAGGAGAAGCGCATGGGCAGGGAGAAAGGGCAGTGTGAAGATGTGACGCTCAGGGTGGCTGGCAGCATGGGGATCAGGGACTGAGTTGGGGGAAACAGGGCTACAGTTTGGGTGCTGGTGGCCCCACCACTTTGAGAGCTTCTATTGCCCTGTCCTAGAGAGCTACACACTGACATCCCAATTTTTATTGCAGTCCAAATATATAATTTAAGCAACTACACAACAAGCCTAATTCGAAACCCATTCAAATCCATGTAAAGTACCTCATTGACCTCAACAGGCTTTGAATGAGGCTTGGTGTTTTGTCCATTAGGTATTGCTATGGTGAGCAGAATTTGCTTTCTGTTACCAGGGACAGTTGAAAGAAACAGTGATGAACAATATTTTGAGTGAAAAGAAGAAATCAGATGAGCGTAGCCACCATCAAAGCTGGGAGGGGAGAGGGAAGAGAAATCCTCCAGTACCAGAAACAAATGCATGTCACTGTTAAGTCAAAAGCTGGCAATAGTGACATCAGTGCATATTTTATAAATCATACTTGTTTTGTACTAGTATTTCTCGCCCTTAAAAATGTTGTCACAAGGGTAATTGAATGTTCTTTTGAAAATATAGTTGTTGTACTTAACGTACTGTACAGGATCTTTTCAGGGAGGATAAGGAAAAATGCCACATTTATTGATAATACATGCAATAATTAGTAGTATCATATGCATATGATATATATAGCACACTCAAGCACTCACACACTCACACAAACAAATACACTCCATCTTGCTGTTGTTACCAACGAGTTGCTCCCCTTAACTGCACTGGCCAGGTGAGTTAGATGGGGGAGGGGTGGAGCTGGGCTTCTGCCAATCCAGATCGATGCTCCGATGTTGACAAGACGAGACACGGGGGTCCTCTGCAAGGCACCTCACTTTTATAGCAGTTTCTTCCCTCTCATGCAAATCTGTCCCAGATTCAAAATCCAGGTCTGTGTCAGTTGGGCCTTTGTGTCTCTGGGTGTTGTCCCAATGCTGTGGAGAGGGTGTTCCCAAAAGAAGATGCTTGCCTTCTAACCCCAGAGGCTGTCAATATGTTTTCTCTTCTTTAGTCAGCCCACTTGACACATTTGATTGTCCTTGCATCTGGCTCCCATCCCCTCTCCAAGGGTGCAGCTCTCTGGAGGTGCCTCCCTTCCAGGCCTTCCTCATTCACACCTCGTTCATTCAACAGGGCAATTGATTACAAAGTGGGGGAAAGATCTTACTTTACTTCTAGCAAAAAGACATTTTTCTTTTACCTTAATTATCCTACCTTAGGGGCTATGATATTTATTACCAAAAGTTTAACACAGGGTTTCTAACACAGGGTTATATGAAAATTTAACACAAAAGTCATAAAAGTTACACAAAAAAGTTACACAAATTTATCTACATAGTCACCTTACCTAAAATACAATTGAAAAAAGTTCACTAGTGCAAAGATTGGCAATGAAAAGAAAGAGGCTTTCTGCAGCTAGATCCCCAGGCTAAACACAGATAAAACTTAAGCCTAAAGCTTCCTTAAGCCTAGAGTCCATAGAGTGACAGACAGATTGTCTAAAGTAGCTTTCCAGTTACTGATTATATTATGTCTCAGAGAATCAGGTGATTGTTCTTTATTAGCCTGTTTAATTCCCCATCAGCCATTTAATACCGGCCAGTCTATTTGTATCTGTTAGAAATATAATATTGTTTCATTTCAAATACAACTACTCAAAATCACAAACAAATCCTTCAAATACTTAGTTATGTGCTTAACTTTACTACTTTTATTAGTGCCATTGAATGGGAGGAGGAGGAGGAGAGGAAGGATATGGGTAAAAGTAATCACTCAATCACTCAATAATTTGACATTTCCATTAAAACTGGTTTGCATTTTGTTTTCTCTTTGAGCAGCTTTCTCTCTCCTTCACTTGTCTGAGACTTCATGGCAGAATAGTTTTTAGGAGAGATTGAACTGAGGGGAGGAGTAGGTGTAGTAATGTGGTCTACCAAACTTCTTCAGGTCCTCAATAGCCCGCCAGGGGGACTCAAGGTGCTTGAGCTACTTGGCTTCATAGGTCCAAGACTTGGTGAGCCCAATAGTCACAGAAATACATGGCTATAGTGAAGGGATATTTTATTAGCGGTCTCAGGAAAGGTTATAAACTACTTCAGATACAGTGTTTAATGCAGTTCAACTCCAAGTTACAACTTAGCCATTCCTAGCTTGACTCTGGGGGGCTGTCCAACAGAAGGTAGGGTTCCTCCTTTTGTGGTGCCTACTCCAATGCATTCCTTGATTAAAGGCAAGTAAGTAACTTGCAGGTTTCCTGGCAAGGATCAATGTGTGGAGTGTTGTGTGTGTTGGGGTGCCTTCGGTGTTTTCCCCCTGCTGCTGCCCCCCTGCTGCTGCAGTGCTTCCTGCACAGTTACTAGTAGGAGGCTTCTCCAACCAAAACAGCAGCAGATTGCCAGCCTCTCCCCCACCCCCATTCCCTCAGTCAGTGACTCTGTATAACTGCTCTGTACAAGAATCATAGCCCTTTCTCTTGAGTCCAATAATCTCTGGTCAGAGCCTTCTCCTACTTCCTACCCCCTTTAAAAGCCTGTGGAGCCCCTGGCCTTTCACATTCAGGCCCTGTTCTGCTTCTTGCTGTAATTTCTGCACAGACTTGTACCCCGCTGTAATGTCTTCCAGTTACAGTCCGCTCTTCTTGCAGCTCTTCAGGTTCTTTTCTCTCCATAGACTTTCTACTATGCACACAGCTTTCAGCTTCTGAAGCCTGCTTTCCTGCTCTGCTCCCTCCCAGTTTATCATATGGCCAATGCCCATGATGCTTCCAGCTCAGTAACCAACTTTCATGTTCTGCTGTCAGCTCACCATGTCCCCTCTCTCCTGCCCATGTTGCTCTAGCCACTGTGTTGCCAGGGAGATAAATCATTTTGGGGTGAGACGGTTTCTGGAGATTCACTACACTGGTTTGGGAGTAGTTTTCCAAGTATATGGTGGTACATGGAAGCATAGGAAACAATTTGTTGTTGCCCAGCATTCCCTTTGTACTTGTTATACTTGTAGGGCAGATGCAAAAAGCTCTTGCTGGTTGAATGCACTGACAAAGATCCTTTCCTCCAAGCAGAGGGGTGCATCCGGAAATTCTGCAGTGGGCGGGGGATAGATGAGGAAATGAAGCTATGGCTTCCCTAGTTCATGATGATTCCCTGAGGCTATAATCTCCAGAGGGGTTACGACAGCAGGAGACATGAATTAAAGCAGCCCTCACACGAGGCACAAGCCACTCCCCATTGGTCCCTGTGTAGGCCCTGATGCTAGTGCAGGGATGCATTTCCCCAGAGACATTTGTGAAAGAAGATTTAAAGGGTACCAGAACTGGTGTCATTGGCAGAACAAGGAAGGTGGGATGAATACAAAAGGAGATCAAGCCTAAAGTGTAAGAAGAAGCTGTATGATAGATTCCTGAAGGCAAACCTAGAAGAAGTAAAACATAAGAACAGCCATACTGAGTCAGACCACAGATCCATCTAGCTCAGTATCCTGTCTTCTGACAGTGGCCAATACCAGGTGCCCCAGAAGGAATGAAAAGAAGAAGAAATCGTCAAGTGATCCATCCCCTGTTGTCCATTCCTAGCTTCTGGTAAACCAAAGCTAGGGACACCATCCCTGCACGTCCTGGCTAATAGCTATTCATGGACCTATCCTCCATTAATTTATCTAGTTCTTTTTTGAACCCTGTTTGAGCATTTTGTAGTAAGTCAGCCTTCATGACTAGATCAGCAGCACATAGCAGGGTTTTTAACCTCTGGCATGCCACGATTCAGGTCAGGCCCATGAACCCCATCAGTCTTGTAACTATTTCTTTGTTCTTTTAGTATGGTGTTTCTGAACATTATTTCAGCTTTCACATGTGGCACTCTGCCAAACATGAAGCAAAATGATGGATAGCTAGTTACGCTGCGAGGAGATTATTGTAGTTAAGGTCAACTCTTGAATCATCTCAGTCCATTTTTCTGATGCTTGAGGGAAAAAGCCCTTTTCATATATTCCATAGTTTGGTTAAACCTTTCAATTCTCTCCCCATGGGGAAGAGAAGTGCTGCTTAGAATTATTTAAATGCTTCACCTAATAACATTTTACAGAAACGTTGCCATGAGAACTGGCCACTTAATCTGGTTATATTTTGGAGAGTGGTAACTAGTATGATGAACACTGGCTTATGAACAATGTTGTGGTTTGAATGACTTCAGTCTGAGTTGGATCAGACCCTTCGATATTATGGTAAGTCTTCCAGTTGAATATCTAAGTGCCATGTTTTGATTTAACCCACTGCTTAATAAGTATACAATTTAAGCTGTGAATTTCAAGAAAATCCATCACCAATTCTATCATTCATTGGCATGGAAATTGCTTACTGACTCAGAAAATGCTGGTAGTATTTTACATAAGAACACTGTGCTATAATCAGATTTGCTCTAGCACTGAGGGCTTTTCTGAGATCATTAAATGGAGGAAATGAATTTTTCCAACCCAGAAAAGTAAAGTGTACTTAAAAAAGAATTAAATATGAAAGCTCTTTTACATTACATTTTGTATTTAATTATAAACATAAAAACATCAAATATACATTTCATGGTCCTAGATCATTTTTAATTTGTAGCAAATCAATATGATCTGTATTGCACTCCATTGTTTTGATGCAGAACGAGGAATTATTTTCAGAGATGTAACTGATCACATCAAGCGGTTAGAATGTAGAATGCAAAAACAATCCTGGAAATATTAATGAATCATTAAGAATGGGCTGCTGCACTTTGGACCAAACTGTGTTAACTTGGTCACCCTCATCCTTTGCTTCCTACAGAACTAAACAATAGCGAGATGTGTTCAGCAAACACCTGTTACTCATGTACCATAACAACCTTTGTCTCTTACAGGATCTTTTTGGTCTGGCACCACTCAAGAACTCAATTCTGCAACACATTGAGCATTATGGTCCTGACCCAACAAAGCAGTTAAGCATTTCAACGGGACTACTCATATGCTTAAAGTTAAACACAAGCTAAACTGCTTTGCTGGATTGGGGCTTTTATTAACAAGCCGATACAGTTGCATCACCTCCACCTTTGGTAAATCCCAATATATTATATTGGCGTTCCTCTCCAGTTGTTCATTGGGAAGTGAAGCATGGAACAGAAAGTAAGAGAGAGACCTGCTGCTAGACCTCAGAGAACTTGAGAAGGCCGGAACCATGTATGTGGAGGCCTCATGTCTCAACACCAGGTCAGGTCCCTGATAGCCCTTCTGCTCTCTGGTAGCATGGATCCGAAGGATCAGGACTACCAGGGATTCCCTCTGGCTGGAGATCCCCCTAAAAGAGAATCTATGGAGTACCTGCTGTGGAAGAAATGATGTTTGTTAACTTTTTCAGTTACTCCCTGCTGCTCTGATCCACAAACTGGCAAAAGGGTTTCTGAGGAGGGGGTGATAGGTGGAGCTGTATATGGAGGACCCTCTTTCGTCTCCGCCCCACCCCCATATGACAGTGGTATGTTCATGCCCATTTTTACCTGTTGTGTGCGCGTGTGTGTGCATGCTCTGGGTAGTGAGGGGGTGTGGGACAGTGGGAACTAAGGGTTTATGGGGGTGCTGCAACACCCCCAGGTTTTAGGCTGCCTGGCCTATGTGATACAGGTCCTGACTACAAGTTTCCTCGCCCCATGTGAGGGTTCTGCTCCTGGCCCCATTCGATGGAGAGGGTTTCTGCACAGGGGGCACTGAGCATAGGGGACTGTGGGGAGGTTGGCAGGGGCACTGTGGTTTTTAACCTGAGGCTCACATAATACAGAATGATAAATGTGGGGAAGCACTGCTTTAAAAGGTTGAGTTTGGGCCATTTAGCCTGCAAATTGCTTAACCATTTCTGGGGTTCTGTCACACAAACATTTTCAAAGTTTTAAAGCAAAAAAACTAAATATTTTGTTATAGCATGGAATACAGGCTACAAATAAGATTAATGCATGCAGTAACTTACATATTCTATACAGCCCAAACACTAAATACATTCTTACAAGACTAATACCTATTTTGAAGAACACTCACACTAAGTGGATTGGTCTGATCTCCAGCTATGAGTTTGTTTGATCTCAGCTAATGCCTGCAGCCTTGGAAAAATCTGGCACCTGGCATCATAGCCACAAACTGTTCCAATTTTATTCCACTTTTTGAAATCAAAACTCATTAGTTCATGAAGCATTTTACATAATGTCATTCCTATTTTTAAAACAGTTGCTATCCCGTAGGAGTACCCCGCTGATTCCACTTAAAAATTGGTTTCAAACTGACATAGTGGGGCTCTTATTGCCAACCTCAAGACAAAGATTAGTATTTATGGCTATCTAGACTAAGTTATAAACTCCCCCAAATAAAGTTTATTACAGAAGTTCTTGGCCATAGCCTTACAAAAAGAGAAGATTATAATTTGTCTCTGGATAGGATAATCACCTGTATCAGAGCTATCACAGAATTATTATTTAATATCTAATTCTTTCTATATCACATGACAAATTTAAAATTCTCTTTGAGCGGTGTTAAAATGTGACTTCTACTCAGCTGGTGTTAATCTTGCAAATTATGCATATTTTGCATGTTAAGTTAGTAAAAACACATTTAAAAAATTACACTTGTTGCCCATTAGCTTATTTTATCATTTAATTGTGTTGTCTATTGTTATGGTTAATTCCTATATTATTTCATGTGTAAACGATATGTGATGAACAGAGTTAAGGTACAGGTATAGCTATAAGGATCAAGATTGACAAGTATTTAGGAGTATGAGTGTATATTAGGTATACAAGTAAAGTAAGTTTATAATACAAGGTTTACAGGCTAATAGGCCAGTAAGATTGTAGCTTAGTCACACTCAGACTTAAGGATGCTTGACATAAGTATTTACAAGATTACTGTGAAGAATGTGCCAACAGGTGATATTCCAGGAAAAATGCATTGCAATATACCGGTCTAGACCACAAGACACCTCACTGTAACATCATGGAAATTTCTGCTCTTACCACAGGTTGTAAGGAAACATGTTTATGTAAATATGAATAGGACACTAATGAGAATAAGCAGAACTAAGAGGACAATTTATGAAAAGCAGGGCACCCCAAAATGTATGAGGTCAGAAAGCACATATAAGGAAAAGGAGTTGAAGCCCTCATGCATATGCATAATGTGTTAGCCATGGTCATAACAGGATAAAAAGAGTTCCCTGTTATGGATAACATGGAAAGACCCCAAGAGGGAAGACTATCAATGACCACCTGTTGAGAAATTCATCAGACTCTATATCATCTTTGGGTGTTTGGTTGTGAATATGGCACTGGCTATTGCTTGGGCTCTATCGGGTTGAGTATCCATGTATGTGAGTGTGACTTATATAATTTATAATAACTTATTTCATTTATTTATTACTTCCTATTGTTTTTGTGGTCAGTGTATTCTTTCTTCATAGGCTCCTAAAAGTCTCCCAATCTAAGAAGATTGTGAAGTGTAATTTTCACCCTGTTTATCTGAAAACTGTAGCAGCACAGGTGCTGAACTCACTCCCTACGGCCAGGATACTTTAACACAGGACTATCCTTTCCACTTTACATAGAGGCTACACTCTTCCCTCCCACTGCCAGAGGATGCATGTGCTTAATAGAGATCTCTTTAGACTGTAAAGTGAGAAGATCCAAACACCCTCCATGAGATCCAAAATTACTTTGCCTGCCAACCATAACCTCACAGATGGATGAATAGGATGCTTATTTGAAACTTTGGGATGAGGTGGGGAGTAATAGGAGCCTATATAAGAAAAAGACCCAAAAAATCAGGACTATCCCTATAAAATTAAAACATTTGGTTGCCCTTAACAACTATCCTGCACACACCATTTTGTGGAAGCAGATATGGTCTGTAATACCTAAGATCCTTGCATTCTTTTCCCTTCAGATTCCATTACCACACTCTTTCCCATCCCCAGCCCCACCAATAAGATTCCATACAACTTGTAATCATAGAAACTGATTGTTTGGAAAAGTACACAAGAAACTTCTCAGCTGAGATCATATATTCTGCTTTTCTCTCAAATATAAGGTTTTACAACTTACTTATACAATCCTGAAAATCTTGGTTTTTAACGGAAATATGATCTCTGGGTGACATACATAGTGCTAGGAAATTCAATGTCTCCCTGTGGCAAAATATATGACAGGAAGATGAAATGCTAGTTGTCTGTTTCAGCTTATCTGTTGCATCTGAGATCAATACACCTCTGATAGAGTTAATTCAGTCAGACAGTATTTATTGCAACTCAGAAACATAGTTATAATCCACAAATATTGCCATAAAATTGTTATATTGTTCTGAGTTAATCCTCCACGTATTTAATGGTTGTTTCATAACATTTTCTTTGTATAAGCAGACCATTCTGTCATTGGGGATGCTAACTTTGGCTTCCACCATTTCTTTTATTAATGAAACAGCAGCCTTAATGTATCATTCACTTTCATGCCAAAAGCTATCCTTTTCCATGACAACATAAACTATTTAATAGTGAAGTCACTAGAAAGAGAAATACCCACATGCACATCATTATAAAAGTAATATTAAAAAAAATAGTGTTTTTTGTGGGGACAAAAAATAAGTTTTAAGCATATAGTTAACTGAAAAATTAGTTGTCAAAATAATCTTGAACTGAAAATTAGCAACACAGGAGTCAGCAAGAAAATTGTCTTGCATAACTTTTTCTTCAACTTTTAAATTCCCTGAGAGGATTTTACTGGAAGTGGTACTTAACCTTTATATGTCAAGATCTTGGAATGTCTAGGTCCACACTTGTACAGCCAGGCCAATTATCTTCAATTAAGCAGTAAAAGTATGAAGCTCTTGTCAGTGCCAGTACTAATTCTCTAGACACATACTATATGTACAGAAGCACTCTAAGGGTTAAGCCTGAATCATCTTCCAGTAACATTTTAATGAAACACACCTTAATGTAAGTTCACCATTAAATAAATTTCATTTGGAGAAGGTTTAACACCGGCCTTAAAGAATAAAACAGCTTGGCTACCCTAATTTGACATAGAAGTCATGTTGCCCTATTACCTTTGAGGGATGTCTTAACTATACACTGTAGATATTTCTTCTGGACAGTGAAAACAGACAATATTAAATGTGGTGCACAGATTTGCTGGTTTGCAAACATAGATATTGAAGCAGTTCATTTTTAAATGGGTAAATGATGACAATCATCACCTATACAGTAAGAACAATGGTAATAGATACCTATCAAACTGATCAACTACACAGCCATTTTGTTATTCGGTGTTGAAAGGAGGACAAAATAAATAAACGTATATTAGGTATGTAGTCATGTTTTAAAGAGAAAAATGCAGCAAAAACTTTCAGCACCTTTTCCTCATAAGTAACCAATAATTCACCAAATTGTTCTTATTAGCTAAAAGGTATTGATTATAAAAAGGTATAAAATATACATCTGTACAAATTATCCTGACATTACCACCACCGAGCAAAGCAGAGCTGTGCCAAATGGTAGAAAAGTAGGATGCGGGAGGGAGGAACAGGTCCTTAGACGAGTTTTTCTTGCATCCCCCATGTACCTTTGATCTCCCATCTGCATCCCACTTTTTTCTCCTTAATCAAAGAGATACCGATACATTTCACAAACATATTACCTTTGATTATTAAGTTATTTCTGCAAAGGCACTGTAATCAGCAGTACATACCTATAGAACCCAAAGGACAATGATGATGTCATATCCCCAACCCACAAACCTCACTGTTTTTTTGGGTGGGCAGGGGAAGAGACTGAAATAAAACATTGACAGTTTAAAAATCCATAATGGTTTTATGATAAGCACAAAATGCACTAGGTTCACTTTGGAAGCATATTTATTCCTCAAACAAAAAAAGGCAAGTTGTCCAAAATAAAAAGCTTGCAATTCCATACGTGAATCATAAGAACACGGTAATCAAGTCCCTAATCTACTAACTCATTAGGCCTATCACCTTTTACATGTACATGTGCCCCTAGATACCAAGAGGTTGTTTTTAAAATAATAATAATAATGTAATTTCAGCCTACTACAAAGTTGCAACCAGAACAATTGAGATGTGCTATAAACATGCTCAATCAATGCTGTGGTGGCTAGACCAGAATACAGTTCTTTTAAACTGACCAGTATTCAGATTTCAACTGTCCTTTCTGCCTTGCTGTTATTTCCAGACTCTTCCACCATTTTGATGAAAAGAACTTGAGACAGGCTCTTGTGCAAGAGAAACAGGAGAGGAGAGAATAGGCCTAACTGAATACACTCCCTTTATTCCTGTATTTCAGCTGGACTCACTGCTAAAGCACAGACTAGAGGCATCTGTCGACTTTAAAAATATATATATTATGCAGCGTTAAACCTCAAAGCTATGATATACAAAACACTGAAAGAAAGTCTAAGATTATGCTTACACTGTGCACCTTACAACGGCCCTTTTGTGCCACTGCAGCCACCCCATTAAAAGATACGCAGTGTAGCTGCTCTTTTTTGCCAGGAGAGAGCTCTCCTTGTGACAAAATAAAACCACCCCCAATGAGAGGCAATAGCTTCATTGCCCATAGAGTCTCCTGCCAATGAAGTGCTGTCCATACTGACACTTTTTGTTGTTAAAACTTTTGTTGGTGATATTTTTTCATGCCCCTGAGCAACAATAGTTAATGTCAAAAGTGCAGTGTAGACATGGCCTTATCGATCAGCTTCCATGCAGACATACAAAGTCTACATTACCATTTTTGTTGTTATAACTTATACCACTCCAGGGTGAATAAACCATGCCACTGAGCACCATAAGTTACACTGTTCTGAGCACCAATATGGACAGCACTATGTCAGCAGGAAAGCTTTTCCACTGACATAATTAATCCACCCCCAATGAGCACCAGTAACTAAGGCGATGGGAGAGAACTCTCCCATTAGTGTAGTTGCTCTAAGCCAGAGAACTTACAGTGGTGCAGCTGCACCTGTAAACTCTCTAAAGTAGCCATAGCCTTAGTGAGCAAATATTTAACACATCCACAGACATTTTCAAATAGTATGAGGAATACTTTTGAATATCTCCTTAAAACTGTTAGGCTGTGGGTGTCCCTTTCTGAGATTTTTCCCACCTTGTTGTCGATACATACATTTCAGTGCAAGGTTTCTATAGAACACACACATTTATACTTTGGTACACACATTCCCTTCCTGTGTGTTACTTGGATTCTCAGAGCCTGCACCAAACACTTCAGAATCTCTTCAGTAAAACAACAGCCCAAAGATCTGTACAGCTAACAGAACTTCCAGTTCCTGAGCCAACAGTCAATTGTCTCCTCAGTTTCTAGCAAGAGGAGGAATTTGTAGCCACTGTTCAAAGACGTACAGATATTAGGATGCAGCCTTCCAAAAAGACATCTCTTGGTTTTGCATTAATCAGCTCCTAAATCCACAGGTTTATCTCCAATTCCCATATTTATGACTTTTTCCCCCCAGGAGCTCTAATTGATTCAAATCTCATTGAGTGTATGGATCCTGCAAGACTGCTTGCCTTTAGTGGAAACTTTCTGTACATCTTCAAAAAGAGCCACAGCGCATGTCTAATAACTACCACACTCATCCTTTAGACATCTCTAGGTCATTTTAAATTGTCCTGTCTGCTTTCTGCATGAGTCCAGACACTCTGAGTAGTCAGCTGAAATCTCTCACCTCCCCTTTGCTTCTCTCCCTTTCTCTGAGCTTAGAAAAAAGTGTAGTAATCAAATGCTGCTACAATACAAGCATGGTTACAAAAGCACAAATCTGTGGTAGAAAAATGGATCTTAAATTTTAAATGCTCAAAGACAAGGAAAAACTCAGGATTATGTTTCCACAACCACATTTTAGCCTTTTATCCCTCTTCTCAGCTCAGTTTTGCCTGTTGTATTTAGGCTCAGTCATGTTGGCTAAAGAATGAAAAGGTTCCATAGCTTCTGTGAATAGGTTTATTGGGGGTGGGATGGGCAGTTAGTTTTTTCCATGTTTGTTTCTAGATAATTAGATCAAACCAGATTTGTAATGCAACTGTATCAGTCTGTAATCTGTCAACTCCCTTTAAAACCGCCTTCAATTGCTTGTACAAATATTGTGCTTCTCTATTGAATCTTTTGTTGTGCTAAATGCATGCTATGTTTTGATCAAAGGCTTTCTTGTTCACAGTGCAAGTTTCAACACACCTATTGTAGGTAGATGCAAATTTAGAGACAAAAAATCTTCCTTGGAGTTCTAGCAACTGCGCTAAATTGGTAAACTGAGTCATCAGTCCTCCTTTTTCAACCAACCATGAAGTTGACAGTGATTGTGGAAGAATATTTGAACTTCCATAATGAGATTTAGAGCTTTGTTATGTGTTGCTATGTTTTAATATAGTTTTAAATAGTTAGAATATGAAGAGCTTCAGATCAGAGCATAGACTCTATGAATTTGGCCAGAGATTAATTTATCCTTATTGGTATATTATTTGACTATTAGGGTGTAGCCACTCCATTATGGCTTCTTTTATTTGTCCCTATGCTCTGTTTGCCATAAGCTGTGAATAGAAACAGGGGATGGATCACTTAGGGCTGGTCCCCACTATGGTCCCGGATCGACTGCAGATATGCAACTTCAGCTACGTGAATCACTGAAGTTTGTGTATCTGCAGCCGACTTACCATCCGTCCCCACGGCGGTGGCAGTCGGCGGCATGGTCCCCTGTCCACTCCAGCTTGCGCCTTTTGGCGAGCTGGACTTCCGGAGTCGACGGGGGTGCTGCTGGCGATCGATGTATCGCGTCTTGATGAGACGCGATAAATCGATCGCCAAAAGATTGATCCCTGCCGGCTCTAGTGAAGACCAGCCCTTAATGATTACCTGTTCTGTTCATTCCCTCTGTAGCACCTGGAATTGATCACTGACAGACAGGATAATAGACTACATCAGTAGTTCTCAAACGTTTGTACTGATGACCCCTTTCACATAGTAAACCTCTGACTGCAACCCCCCTTATAAATTAAACACACTATTTTATATATTTAACCCCATTATAAATACTGGATGCAAAGTGGGGTTTGGGGTGGAGGCTAATATGTTGTGACCCTCATATAATAACTTTGTAACCCCCTGAGGTGTCCCAACCCTCAGTTTGAGAACCCCATGGTTAGATAGACCAGTGAAGAACAACAAAAATAATTAAAGCTCTAGTCAAACAAGCTATTGGGCTCCATATCTGGATAACTGGGTAAAGCTCTGTGGCCTGTATTATACAGACAGTAAGATTAGATGATCTAAAGGTCCCTTCTGGTCTTAAATATCTCTGCATATACATGCTGAAATGCTTTCCTTAATTGGGCCGATGTGATTAGATAGAAATTATAAGCCTGAATTTAGCAATGAGTTCCATATAATGGACCCTCTCTGGCTGCCTGGAGCACTACTAAAGTCAATGAGCCACTCAGGACAGAACTCTTTTCAGGACTGGGGGTCTTAGTTCTCAGTCTCCCCACCCTTTATAAAATGCAATCCTCTCCCCCCGCCCCCCAAAAAAGTTAATCACTGCACTTAGAGTCCAATGTCTTTTTTTCCCAGAGCTTCATATTTCCATATATATTCACACTTTGGTTTATTAAAAAAATCTAATGATCCAGTAGACAATAAGAACAATTGTATAAATGAAGCTTATTGCGAGTATTTATATTCTGAAAAACTACTAACAGAAGAGCAATGGTGGGTGTTCAAATCTTCTTAATTCCTAGTTTCAGGAATCACTCAAGCAAGTAAACTCAAAACAGCTGCAGTAAGTTGCTAAAATTGCCACTTTTAATGACACAAATTACACTAGAGTGATTTTTAATGAAAGCTACAATTCCCAGCTTCTAAAAGCAAAACTTAGAAGAGTCCCTTAAATTATGTCACTGACCTGACTAGTTTAATACCCTGCTAATCTTTGAAAATTGGAAACAAATGCTTCAATTAAGAGACAATTAATTCAACAACAAACAGATGGCCAGACATAGCTTCCTGCTACAAATGAATCAAACCTGAGAGGGGGAATACTTGACCTTTATTACTTGATAAAGAAAACTTTTTTTTAAGAGTTATTCTTGTGTCATGCCATATGGTATTACCATTTGAAAAGTGGAGAAAAAATATTTATATCAGTATTTTGGTCTTCAGAATAGGAAGTAAGTGCTGGTAAGAAAGGACTCAGCGTGGAAGGCTTCAAATTGATTTATATCCTAAGGACTAAAAGACAAAGCCACCATTATGCCTAAGATACTGCGTGGTACTGCATGGTCAAATAAAATTACATGTTATATATCCAGATATGTATCTAATCACTTTGCACTAGGGCTAAAAACAAGTCCCACTGAGTTCAGTGGAGCCAGGATTTCACCCAGCATGGTTTAGGAGACACTACACATAGACACCCAGTTGTGTCAGGAATATTTTAATGCAAATTGCTCTTTCCTCAGTTCACTGCTCTTTTAAAATATTTTAACAGCTCAGAAACATACTGCAGAGATTTGAATGGAAATATTTGTATAGTGTTTGGGAAGGGGAAAAAACTCCCTTAGAGTTACAGTCAAAGGGGGGGGGGGGGCTTAGGCACTTAACTGCTCTTTTAGGTGCCTACGTCCAATATTTAGGCATCAGTGCTATTCACAAAAACCACTAGTTGCAGCCTAACCCTACTTTTAGGTGCCTACAGTCCCGAGATACCAGAGTTTCCCAGAAATCTAAGTTTCTTCTACTGGGCAAGCTGCTCAGTGCCTAATTTGCTCCTAAATCCTTGCAGGATTCACAAACTAGGCATCTCCCCCACCTTAATCTTACCTGTGGGACCTGATCAAATAGGCATTCTCAGGGGCTACCTAAGAAAATACCTACCAGCTTTGACCCGCTCAGACAAAAAGTAATAGTGTTACCACCACTCCCATTCTCATGTAGCCCAGTGATTAAGGCACTCACCTGGGTTATAGAGACCAACTTCCAAATCCCTCCTCTGCCTGATGTGGAGCAAGTCTTCAAACCTCAGGACTGGTGTAACTCTAGGATCAGGCTCTCAATCTCTCTTGTTAGAGCTGTTCTAGTTTGTATAAAATACTTCAGTAGTAATTGGAGCAGGGAGTAGAACCTGAGTCACCTCATTGTATGCACTAACTACTAAGCTATATTGTCATTCTCTCTCTGGCCCTTTCTTGGAGAAAAGCCAGCTTGGTATAGGTGCCTGACTCCAGGAAAGAGTTCATGGCTGTGAAGTCTGAGCAGATATACCCTACCTGCCTTCAGCCCAGAATTAGCTTCACCAACCAAGGTTAGACCACACTCTTGTAGATTCAGAGTTTAAGACCAGAAGGGATCACTGGGGTCATCTAGTCTGACCTCCTGCACATTGCAGACCATAGAACCTCACTCACCCACTCCACTAACCTCTGGCTGAGTTACTGAAATCCTCAAATCATAATTTAAAGAGTTCAAGTTACAGAGAATCCATCATTTACACTAGGTCAAACTAGCAAGTGACCCAGGCCCCATGCTGCAGAAGAAGGTGCAGAGAGGGGGATGACATAAGTCATTAGAACTGGAAATAATCAAGAAGCTCCAGGATAGGACAGAAAAAGTAATAAAGGGGATTTTTACAAGAGGCAGAGATTTAGTGTAAGCGGAGTTCAAATAAACAGTACTTAAAAGCATAGGCACTGAATCTGTGGGTGTTCCAGGCCTGGATAACCCATGGAAAAAAAAATAGCGAGTGCTTAGCACCTACCAGCAGCCAGATCCATCCCTCTATACTCCCACAGCCATCCCACCCACCAGCATCTCTACTGATCAATTACCCCCTTCCCCTCCCAGATCCTCCCACAATCAGTTGTGTTGTGACATGCAGGAGATTCCCGGGGGAGAGGGAGGAGCAGGGATGGGGCATGCTCAGGGCAGGGGATGGAACTGGTCATGAAGAGATGGGATGGGAGCAGGAAGAGGCAGGGTGGGGGTGGAGGCTTGGGGAAAGGGGTGAAGTAAGGGCAGGTCTGGGGCAGAGCAGGGGTTGTGCATCCCTGGGGCAAGGAGGAAGCCGGTGCTTGTGCTTAAAAATAAAACTAAGAAGGACTGAGTACAGAAGACCCTTAGGGATCAAGACTGAAGAACAAGTTCCTAAGATAAATAATAAACTAAAAATGACCAGTTTTCAGTAAATAGTGTAGCAACTCAATATTCAAAATTCAATATTCAATATTCAAAAAACAAATAAAGATTCTTCTGAATGAGTAGGATCTCTTTTCCCTTCCAATTTTCTCATGGCCAGGTTTAGGGATAGAGATTTGTGAAATATTTATTTACAATTTATGTAATTATGTGAAAGACTTTTTGGCTGGAGGGTGAAAGAGGACAGTCAGTTTATACCTCAACCATAATATTTGATTATTCTTGTCATTATCTTAGCCTTGTTAGATTTCATGGTTACAAATATTGTTACTGTTCATTAAATTATCCACTTGTAAAAATCCAGCCAGCAGTATCTGACTTGGCTTCCTGCATCAGTGAATTTCACAACCTAACTCTCTCCTGTGTTAAAGAGGTACTGGCTCTTAGTTCATCCTTTAGTTTCACTGAATGAGCCTTGAAAAAGAACTGTTCAGTTTTCAGTATGCTCTCATTCATTCGGAAAAACTCTAGCGGGTTCCATTCAGCTATCTTACCCAGTCCTCTGACTGTGCTATACAGAGTTGGTTGTATAATGAAAAAGAAAAAAACCTGATTCATAAGTGTTATCACATATTAAAGTGTGAGTTTGCTTTGCTGTAATTCATGGGGTTATATTACCAACTATTTACAACTGTATGTAAGTGGCTCACTAGCCAGCATGCTTCTAATCAACAGATTAGGTTAGAGTTCTCTAATGATTGACCTTCTGGCCCTACAGTAGTCTGCTGCAGTCTGGCAGGAGTCAGGCTGAAGCTCACCTCTGCTCCTGTGAGCCTGCTCAGCACTGCTCTGTCCAGGGTGCTGGTCTCCTGAGCAGGAGACAGATCTTCCCCTTTGAAGGTCTGGGTCAGACTGCCTGCTGTTTGCCAGAGCAGCCCTTTTTATAGGGCCTAGCCTAGCCCTTATTGGCTGGCTCTAACACTGGCCCTGATTGGCTCCCAATAAGCCCTCATCTGATGGCTGCCTATAGTGCGTATCTGAAGTGCTGCAGCTGTACTGCTGTAACATTTTAAGTGTAGCCATACCCTCGATATGCAAATCGACTTCCATTGTAAGACATATTACACATTGGTCAATCAGGGAGTCAAGTGTATCCCATCTTCCACCTGATGTAATTTGTCTTAATGGTAGGTGACCTGCCTCTAACTTGAAGGCTTTACAACATAATTTCTCATATATACATAAACACACACACACATTTTGCAAAGGTTTTGGTGAACGGTGTGACACAGGCATTCAGAAATCCTTACGAGATACTATTTGTGAGCTAGAATGTACACACCAGACCCAGGGGATCCCTGTACTCATTCTATATCCCTGTGCCTTCTGACAGGTGGCATCAAGAGATCCTTTGGTCACACTGTGCTCACTTTGACCAAGACCTTTGACCAAGTAAGGTCACTGGACATTGTCCCAAGCGGGTACTCTAGGGAGCTTTGCAATAATCCCAGGAACAACTTTGTCCCATTTCTAGTCTGAGCAACCCATGGAAAAGCCACAACATGAATTAAGTCTCCATCATCTGCTCCTGAGCTGACCATTGCAACCAAGCTAGCCATCCTGTTATGCTCACAGACCAACTCAAATCGAATCAATTAACTTGTGTGTGAATTAACATTTCTTTGATAATGTTATTGTCTTCTCTTACCTATCACCAGTTGTTTACTATCACATTACATTATATACATCCTATAACTAGATAACCCTGGATTTAAGTGCAGTAGTGTTAAAATGTGAATGTACTTGATGTGTAATCTTCATGAAAATAAAAGATAATAAAAGATTGTTTGGATTGCTGTAACTAAATGCACCGTGTATATCTCTGTTATAGGATTGCCCATCAAATGGGATTGGAGCCCTGTAACTCTGAAGTTTGCATGCTTCTTCATTTAAAGCATGGGTTTAACAATGGGAAATCCACAGACCCAGTCTGTGTTTAGTCAACAAAGGAAGAGCCCATGCTGTAATGGAAACACTTGCCAGATTAGTTTCTGGAGAAAACAGCTATAAGAATGGATCCAGGGAATTTATCCTATGTCTCTGAGCTGTTTGGACACTTTCAGAGAGTGTTCCAAATACAAGACAGCTCCCTAAAGTTACTTTGGGTAACCCTGAGAGATTTATGGAAAACTAGCAGATTACCACGTCTCTGCCATCACTTTGGACATACAAACTTGGACTCACCTGTTAATATATTTTACCTGCCTTAACTTCTCAATAACTCATTTCTTTTTCTTAGCTTATAAACCTTTAGGTTGTTTTCTAGAGAAATCGACTGCCAGTGTCATTTTTGGTGTAAGATTGAGAGTGTCAATTAACCTGGGTTAAGTGACTGGTCCTTTGTGATTGGGAGTAACCTAATGTAAGGTGATTTTTGGATTTAATAACTTTTAATCAAAAGTTTAGTTTATCTGGGTAGCAAGATGTGCTGGAGAGCCTAAGGGCACTAACTAATATAGTAATCCAGGAGTACACATTTGTTACTGCTTGGTGAAATCTAATTATTGAATATATCAACAGTTTGGGGTGCCTGCTGTCTTTTCTGTCACTCTGAGTTGTGAGCTACTCGAGACAGCATGATACAACCTATTTCTAGTCTCAGAGAAGCAGGGACAAGCAGGATCCTGTTTGAAACTTTTGTAATTCCTAGAGGAGCCTGGTCTTCAAAGCAATCCATTTTACCATCCCAGACAATTCTTATGTTTTGCAGATGGCTGGAAGTCTTTTTCCACCTTTGATTTTCACCATTAGATCTTGCATGTGCTCCCAGAGACTCTCTCCAGGATCCTGATAGTAATAAGAGTGGATTTAGTGAAGAAGGAAAATCACTTCACCTCCCAATCATTTTTTTTAAAAAAATCAGGGTTCTATGCAGGGGGAAAGCTGAAGGAAACGCGCAGAGTGATACATTTCCTGTAGTATCTTGGATTCAAGAAAAACAGTCACCTGGTACCACGGAAGTCAGTCATAGGCCTGAGCCAAAGATGAATATTATCAGGTACAAGGTGCAATCCATGGATGTTTAAATAGGTGAGTAGTAAATATAGCTAGGGAGCTGATTGTAAATATAAATAAGGAGCTGATTGTACTTCTGAATATGGCATTGATGAGACTGACACTAAAGTATTGTGTAAGGTTTGTTGTCCACGTTTTAAAATGGATGTTGGAAAAATTGGATACAATGCAGAAAAGAGCCATAACAGTGATCAAAGGGCTGGAGAAATGCCTTACAGCAAGAGACTTATAGAGCTCAATCTATGTAGTTTATCAAAAAGAAGATTTAGAGGCAGCTTGATTACAGCATAGAAGTAGCTACGTGGGGAGAAAATACTGTACCACAGGATTGTTTAATCTAGCAGAGAAAGCTGTAACAAGAACCAGTAGCTGGAAACTGAAGCCAGACAAATTAAAATTTTAAATAATGCTCAAAGTTATAACAGCAAAGGTTTAAATATCATTAAAACATATTACCTAGGGAATTGGTGGATTCTCCATCTTTTGGAGTCTTCAGTTTAAGACTATAAGATATGTTTTAGCCAAACCACAAATGCAAGTTATTGGACTCAATACAGGGGTAATCAAATGAAATAGTGGATGGTGAGGTAAACATGGTCAGATTAGATTATCTCATGTCCCCTTCTGGCCTTTAACTTTATGAACTTGTGAAATATTCCTGCTCTGTAGCTGGTCAGTTAATAGCAGAAAGATACCTCATAAAAACTCAAGTCTGAAAATTATTCATCCCCACTATCTATATTTACATCCTGGGAGTCAAAAAATACTTCTGTAAACTTTTTGTCTGCAGAACGTACTAGGCTCTATTGAACATCAGGAGTTTTCAAAAGAATTCCTGGGGATCCACTTAGACAGTTTCCCCTTCCTCCAATATTTCAAGTTATACAGCTTGGATCCTGTACTCTGCATAGATTTGCAGAATACACTTTTTTTTGGAGTAGAGTAAAGGATGATTATGCCAATAGTAAATGCAGTTAACATGGTTGTTTGCCAGGCTTAAATTTTTCTCCTTTCCTGATTACAAAAAAGTATCTTTATTAGAAGGGGAAACATATGAATAAGTTCTCACACACACACACACCCCACACCCATCTAACCTTATTTTCTGGAAGGTTACACACATCCTAGGAACATTAGTGTTGTCATTTTTGTGTGGAGTCTCTTACTAAGGTATTGACAGCACATCTCCCGCTTTATGGCAGGATACTGGCTGTCAGTGCATTAGTTTTATACAGTCACAGCTTGGGCCCAAAGATCCTATTCCATGAGCTCATGAAAGATATGTCAGACCCGTCAGTTTATTATAAAACAATTCTGTGTACTTACAAATGGTGACAACACCTAGGTATACACATCCAGCTCTCTGATCAGCTGTCAGAATTTTCAGGGATAGAGAGAGGATAATATTCCTTCAAAATCTAACTCTGTCCCTTTGCTAATCTCCTGTCAACCCAATTCTCCGTGCTGTATTTTATTTTAGAACTCTTTAATTAAACCCTGAAGCGTGTTACAAAAGCATGACATCATTCATGAGTCAGCACTTAGTTTAACAATGGCTGTAGATTTTTGGTGGGGTGGTGGGGTTTTTTAAGTCAAACACTTGAAATGTCTGGATCTAAAGTACAGTGTGTTCACTCAAATTCTTTGAAATGTAAATCAGCAAGTCCAGCAGACTGAAACGCATTCTGACTAAGTTAGAAATGTCAGAACAAAAGAGGCTTTACAAGTTTAATGCCCTATTTAACAAACCTTTTTAAAAGACCAAACGTGAAGTTTCTTGCTTTAAAATCTGTTAAAAGAGTGATTTGTCTAACCAGAGCTTACAGACCTCTCGCAACAGACTTTGCTTAAAATGCTTAAAGTACACAGTTTGCATCCAGTGTACTACAGACACTATTAGTGTTATATGTAGCACAGTATAGTTTTGTGAAATTACTAGGCTCAGGGAACAATCCTGGGGTTCTTACTCAAGCAGACCACCCGTTGACTTAAGTAGGCGTTTTGCCTGAATAAGGATTTGAGTATCAAGCTCTGGAAAGGAACTTCAATCAACCCTGATTCTCTGCCATTCAAATTATACTTCCGCACACTGCATGCAAAAGAGTGATTGGTTTCTGCTGAACCCACCAAGAGGAAAATGAATACATCATAATCTCCTTAACATGGATGCCTTTCTGGATAGCCTGTTATCCCCATTAACACTAGGAACAGGGACAGTTTAACAGTAGTGCTTATCTCTAGCTGATGCTTCTCTCACTGTATTCTTTGAACATGCAGCCACTTCAAAGTTCATATCTGCCTCAGTCCTAGGGTTGGGAAGAGCAAGATGTGTCCATCCACACTGCCTTCCTCATAGCTCCTAGAGGCCTGGTGCATTATTTGTAACTGAAGATGGATGATTTGAGGTGTGCGCGCACATACAACATTAAATCAAATAACTAAGGGGTTTGTTGTCTACACACAAAAATTGTACTGCTGTGACTATAATGATCTAGTTACAGGTACAACTCTTCTAATTTGAATGCAGTTATATTTGCTATCCATGTGATTATATGCATATGCTTGTGGAAGGAGCACTTCAGCATCATTCAGAACCCGGTGTGGTGGACGTGCCCTCAAGAGTTGCTTTCTCAGTGTGCATG
The DNA here is from genome assembly GCA_032164245.1 of Sternotherus odoratus. Classification (NCBI taxonomy): domain Eukaryota; kingdom Metazoa; phylum Chordata; order Testudines; family Kinosternidae; genus Sternotherus; species Sternotherus odoratus. Next base: position 45,298,433 of record JAVMKO010000011.1, read on the forward strand.
ACTCTGTCGATGCATGAAATGTTGCTGAGGAAAGACTCCTCTAGAGCCCAACAGCACCACCCATCTGGACCTGCACCACTCATCAACCCACCACCACGAGGTCCAACAGCTTCAGACCTCCTGGTGCTTACAACACCACCCTCCCCTCCAAGGCAGAAAATGTCACCAGCACTGGTTCCTGGCCTGGTACATTCTGTGGGCAAGCCAGCAATGATGGCAGTGATGAGGCTATCATCCTCAGCACATCGAATTCCGGTCACTGGTGGCCTATGCCTGGACATTGTGAACTCCATTTTCCATCAGTCCATCCCTCAGGTAGAACTTTTTGCTGCACAACACAACAGAAAGTGTCAGAACTTCTGCTCCTTCCTGAATCACAGCCTGGGCTCCATAATAGACACATTCCTCCTTCCCTGGGGAGGCCATATCCTATATGTGTTCCTGCCAATCCCTCTCATTCACAAGGTGCTCCTCAAGATACAGAGGGGCAAGCAGAGGTGATATTTATAGCTCCAGCCTGGCCCCGCCAACACTGCTACACATTGTTCCTGGACATATCCATGGAACCCCAGTCACCTTGATTATAGATTTTGTTTGTAGATTTTTTGTTACGTAACTGCACTCAAAAACAAAACTATGTAAAACTGTAGAGCCTACATGTCCACTCAGTCCTATTTCTCATTCAGCCAATTGCAAAGAGAAACAAGTTTGTTTATATTTACTGGATATAACGCTGCTGGCTTCTGGTTTACAATATCACCTGAAAGTGATAACAGGCATTCAAATGGCACTTTTGTAGCTGGCATTGCAAGATATTTATGTTCCAGCTCTGCTAAACATTTTTGTATACCCCTTCACGCTTCAGCCACCAGTCCAGAAGACATGCTAATGACACTCATTTGAAAAAATTATGACAGGTTTAAGAGGGGTAACCATATTATTCTGTATCAGTAAAAATAACACGGCATCCTTGTGGCGCCTTAGAGACCAACACATTTATTTGGGCATAAGCTTCTGTGGGCCATAGCCCACTTCATCAGATGCATGAAGTAGAACATAGAGTAGGGAGGTATAAATACCCAACACATGAAAAGATGGGAGTTGCCTTACCAAGTTGGGGGTTATTGCTAATGAGACCAATTCAATCATAGTCAATGTGGCCTGCACCCAACAGTGAACAAGAAGTTGTGAGTATTTTGAATACAGTTATTTTTTTGTACATAATTGTACATTTGTAAGTTCAACTTTCATGATGAAGAGATTGCACTTCAGTACTTGTATTAATTAAGTTGAAAAATACTATTTGTGTGGGCTTTTACAGTGCAAATATTTGTAATAAAAATAAATATAAAATGAACACTGTACACTTTGTATTCTTGATGTAATTGAAATATATTTGAAAATGTAGAAAACATCCAAAATATTTAAATAAATGTTATTCTACTATTGTTTAACAGCATGATTAATCACGATTCATTTTTAATTGCTTGACAGCCCTAATCCAAACACAATGCTATGCACAATGACATTAGACAGTATCTTTTATTTGCTTCAATATAAATGAGGCACTGAATTAGTAGATAACAATAGGCAGTATAGAGACTACTGTCACTGTTGAATGCCAAAAGAAATAACCCATCAAATTTGCCAGAAATAAAGGCAAAAACAACACATTGAAAAATTATGCACAAAAAATAAAATAAAAGTTAAAAAAATGAAACAGTAATTAAGAAATGAAGCAAAACTTTAAATACAAGGACAATGACTGTCAGATTTCTGGATATCAGATGTGTCATCATGATTTTTGTATCTCATTCCCTCCCACTACACACATCTCCTAAAGTACAGTATCTGTTACAAAATAGATACATCGGAACACAAGGTATTTATGCCTTAATTATTCGTCTATCCTAGATCTGTCAAGATGAATTTTAAAAGACTATATTTCTTTAGAATATTTGAAGGAAAAAAAGTGACGTGACATCTATAAGGAACTGCTACAGTCACAGAATCTAAGTTGTCTGTAACACACATTTAACCATATCTAAAATATTTTCACTTCTTAGTTATGGGGTGGAGAATACAGCAGTTACTTGGCACGTGGAGGGGCTGCTGGTAAGACAATAAGAGGAAAATAATAATCGCTGAGCCCCTTCTGTGATGGGAATAGTCATGGTTGTTTCATACTAGACAGATTTTTTTTACCTGAAGGGTAGGCTTTGTAGTCTAAGGATCAAGCTTGAACCAATTAGGCTCCCTAGAACTAAAGGTTCAAATCATGGCAGGGTCAACTAAGCTCTTCATCCTTCTGAGGCAAATGTGATCAAATGAGTTTCATGTAGTTTATTGTATGTGGGTATCTTTTGGAAGAGCCATTAAAAACTGGAGTCCTGTCTGTTCTGTTTGGACATTAAAGATCCCAAGGCATTTCTGACAGAGTAGTTGCCTGCAGTACTTTTGGCTAAAACTTCCCCTTTCAGTGACATTACCTCAAGTTCTGACAATATTATATTTGAAGAACCCATTGAAGTGCAAGTTTGTGCAGTTTCATAAGATGCTGTAAACACATAAACACAATGGTAAAAATAAGAAACTTGTAACTTTACTGAAATAACTATCAGGCCTTGGTTACACTGGCACTTTATAGCGCTATAAAGCATCCAGGAGTGCTATAACTCCCTAACCATCCACACTGGCAAGGCACGAATTGCGCTATAAGTCCGAGTTTATAGCGCTCATGGTAATCCATTTCCGCACGGGGAATAAGGGCCGTTGCGCTACCGCTGTAGCGGTACGGCACAAATTTGGACACCCATTGCGCATTAATTAGCCTCCAGCCTGGCCCATAATTCCCATTTGAGCCACTCTGGTCATCACTTTCAAACTCTTCTGTCGCGTTCTCAGGTGACCACACGTCAGACCCGCCCCTTAAATTCCCAGGGAAATTTGAAAATCCCCTTCCTGTTTGCTCCAGCCAGGCGTGAAGTGCTCCTCAGGCAGTCGTTGCAGGTAAACATTTGCTTGGCCATGGCTCCATGTGCCATGCCTCGTCGCAATAAGTGAGCATCATAAATACAACTTCATAAATATTAAATCATGAAAAACAAAACACAAAACCTGGTTTCTTTCCTGGCAAGGTGCTGGACCGCATCAGTTGTTGGGGGGAAGAGACTGTCCAGTCTCAGCTGCAGCCTAGCCGCAGGAATTACGGTACATATATCCTGATATCACGGGCCATGGCGGAAAGAGTCCATGACCGGGACACTCTGCAGTGCCGGGCAAAAGTGAAGGAGCTTAGGATTGCCTATCGCGAAGCCCGCGACGCAGACAGCCACTCTGGGGCAGCCCCTGTGACTTGCAAATTCTACAATGAGCTGCACGTGATACTTGGTGGTGATCCAACATGCACTCCATCAACCACCCACAACACTTCTTCCCAGCCCACCACTGAGGGGGGGGGGAGAGGAGGTCGAAGAAGAGGGGGATGGAGAGGAGCAGGACGGAGAGAGGAGGATGGAGAGGAGCAGGAGGAGGTGGCAGCAGCCGCGGCAGCGACTCAGGGCACGGAGGAGTCACAGGACACATGCAGCCAGGAACTCTTCTCAAGCCCGGAGGGCAGCCAGATCCAGCCATAGTGTCTGGCGGTTGCGGGGGGAAGGGCAGCAGCAGCGGATTGCGCAGGTACAGCTACATTTCTATAGGGAAGGCAGGCAACTTGGGCGAGGGTGCAAAGGGATGCTTGCCGCATGCTTGCCTACATGTGGAATAGTGCATTGATGTACTCTATCACATCACAGTAATCGTCATCCATGATTTCTTCAAAGGTCTCAATAAGAGCTCTTGCAATGTGCCTGCGCAGGTTTCTCGGGAGAGCCAACATGGTCCCTGACCCGTCCACGGTCACTAGTCCCCACCACTGTTCTACGAGGAGTGGGGGGAGCATTGCTGCACAGAGGCAAGCTGCATATGGGCCTAGCCAAAATCCGCATTTCATTAGAATACCCTCCCTTTCTTGCTCCGTCACCCGCAGAAGCAAGATATCTTCCAGCATGAACACCTATACAGAGAATGTTGGGACAGTGCTCAGAGTATGGTTCCCGCAAATGCCCTCTGCTCCCCCCAAGCCATAGGACAGCAAGGCAGGGAAACAATCATTCCTCCTGCATCCAGAGACAACTCACCATGGCAGGGGCTCCATTGCTGTCTGTATGCTATAGCTGTGTGGGACAGGCAAATGGGACAGAGAAACATGGAATGCGGGGGAATCATAGCACTGTCTGGAATCATAGTACTGTCTGTTGTGAACAAGGGAATCCTCTGTTTTAACTTTCCACTGACTTTCTCTAGTTTCGACCTTGAACACCCCATCAACGTCAGTCTTATCTGCAGCTAAAAAGCTGAGGAGGATTAGAAAGAAACCACGAAAGAGCAAAGAAGATCTTTTACAACAAGTTATGCAACAGTCTGTAACGGAGAATCACATTGCACAGCAGTGGTGGGAGAATAAGAGCAAGCAGAGGGATGAACAGATCCAGTTGAGGGAGATGGTTCACGAGCAGCACGCTGACAAGCTGTTTACAATATTACAGCTTCAAGTAGAGACACTGCAGCAGACCGCTGCCATTCAGGAGGAGAAGCAGCACTGTGCTCGCCGCCCCCATTGTCATTTCCCCCCTAACCCTTCCCCTTCTGGCCCTCTGTCCTCTTTGGGCCACTATCAACAGCTGCCTGGTTATTACCACCCACAACTGCCTCCAACCCCCCTGTCTTCACCGACCAACCCACAGACCCAGCACCCTTATCCACTGCACTCAACCCCTAATAACAAGCATAATCACCCTCCACAAATGGGGATGGGGGAACACAGCAACTCGAAGGGCATTGGGGGTTATGAGACCAAGACATACGCCAATCTCTGACTGACACCTTCCCACCCCAATTGCACCCCCCTCCTCCCTCACACATTTTACGTTTTTTCAACTTTTATTTCAAATTCTGAAAAAGCTGTTCAATAAATGAATTCTTTTTAATAAATGGGTTTCTTTATTCGGTGCACATATGTATCTAATAGCTACAGAAAAGCAAATGCCTTATCCTATTAACAGAATGCACCCTCCCTCCCTCCCTCTGGAATTCCCATTAGAACTCACTTTCAGCATCAAAATGCTCCCTCAAGGCATCCCTGATCCTTGTAGCCTCGCGCTGGGCCCCTCTAAGAGCCCTGCTCTCTGGCTGTGCATATGTGATCTCCAGCTGTTGAACCTCCGAGGACCATGCCACAGTGAAGCCTTCACCCTTCCGCTCACAAAGATTATGTAGGGCACAGCATGCGGAATTAACCGTGGGGATACTTCCCTCTGCCAAGTCTAGCTTCCCATAAAGACAGCGCCAGCGCACCTTGAGGCACCCAAAAGCACACTCCACAGTCATTCGACAGCGTCTCAGCCTGTAGTTGAACCTTTCCTGGCTGCTGTCCAGGCTCCCTGTGTAGGGTTTCATGAGCCAGGTCATTAAAGGGTAAGTGGGGTCGCCAAGAATCCCAATGGGCATTTCAACTTCCCCCACGGGGATCCTCTGGTCAGGAAAAAAAGTGCCTTCTTGCAGCTTCCTGAACAGGCCGGCGTTGCGGAAGATGCGTGCGTCATGCACCTTTCCCAACCAGCCTGCATTAATGTCAGTAAAACACCCACGGTGATCCACAAGCGCCTGAAGAACCATGGAGAAGTACCCTTTTCGGTTAATGTACTCATCTGCTAGGAGGGTGGGTACCAGAATAGGTATATGGTTCCGATCGATCGCCCCTCCACAGTTAGGGAAACCCATCTGCTCAAAGCCAGCCACGATGTCATGCATGTCACCAAGAGTCATGATCTTTCATAGCAGGAGGCTATTAATGGCCCTGCACACTCACATCAACATTTATCCAACGGTAGACTTCCCCACCCCAAAGTGGTTGGCCACCGATCGGTAGCTGTCTGGGGTGGCCAGGTTCCATAGTGCTATAGCCACCTGCTTCTCCACCAGGATGGCAGCTTTCAATCTCGTGTCTTTGTGCTGCAGGGCGGGGACGAGTCCAGCACATAGTCCCATGAAAGTGGCTTTTCTCATGTGAAAGTTTTGCAGACACTGCTCATCATCCCACATTTGCATGACGATGCGATCCCACCATTCAGTGCTCGTTTCCCATGCCCAGAAGGGGCTTTCCATGGTCGTGAGCATGCCCATTAAAGCGACAATCAGTTTAGTGTCCAATGCGTTCCTCGGCTTGAGCTTGTCTTCAGACCCATCACTACTGTCACGTTCCATGTCAAGAATGAACTCCACTGCACAGAGAGTTGTGCTGGCAACACTCGCCAGCATGCTCCTCAGCAGTTCGCGATCCATTACGGCACATGAAAAAACAGATGACGGAGCGCGCCTTGCTGAAACCGTTGAAAGATGGTACCTGAGATGGACGGAAACACAGGGATTGCTGGGATATGACACAAAGCATCATGGGGAGTTGGAACAGGATGCAGAATGCCCGCAAGTGACGCCCCCTTCCCACAAGGCATTGTGCCAGATTGGGAAGAGGTGCTCTGTGGGATACCTGCCCTATTGCGCTACTCCCAATGCCGCCTGAAGTGCCGCAAATGTGGCCATGCTCTAGCACTGGCGGGTCTAAATGTGCACACGCTCTAGCGCAATACCTATTGTGGTATATGGGATGTGCTATAAGCAAAAGCGCTATAATCCTGTAAGTGTAACCATGGCCTTAGAGATGAGAATGTACAGAAGAGTAGTTCAAATACCACGATGAGAGATAATCTGATTGCAGCCTCGATAGACATACCTAGTCAGTATCAAGATGAGTTAATAGAGTACTTGGGAGAATAATATGTATTTTCACACTAGATGGGCCATTAACAGCAGATGTTCTCTCCTTGTATTTAATTAGTTTCACTGCATTCAAATAGCAGCTATACATGTATCTGAGGATAATACTTAGAGATGGTTATCAGGTGTAGGCAATTTTGAATGGGGTTACCTCTCAAACATCCCCTTCCTACCTGCCATCCTGTTCCAGACCTTTCTTCCCAATTTTACCTTCCTATTTTCTCTATCAGCATGTGAAGGATTGGGCCTACCTTATCATGTTCTCTTCCAGATGGATCCAGGCTGGTGTTTACAGAGTTAGCTCCCAGGCTACAGAAATCCTACCTGGGGTCCTCTCACAGAATCCAGGCAAGGTAGTTCCAGTCTGATCAATTGCTGGTGTTTATTTCAACCCTTCTTAACAAAGACAGGATGAAAGCATCACAGCTTTTCTCCACAACGTTTGTACAGGTTAAGTCCCTTCCTCCCTCCCTCCCCCCATCTGTCCCTCAGCTGATGAGTTCATCAACTCAAATTCCTGGCTCTCACCTTTGTGCTCACAAGGCTTCCCCCAGTCTCCCTTTGGTCCCTCTGTCTCTTGGAGCTGTTTCTCCCAGCAGTTGCTCTGACCCTCTCTCCCATTTGCTGATCCTCCTTTAGGAGAACCAGCCATTGATTACATTGCTAGTCTGGGGCTAATTAGCCAGCTAGCTAATGACAGACCTCTGACCCCAGAGGAATAATATCACTCACACCTTCAGACAGCATTATTAGACACAGAATGTTTTCTACCCAACTTGGCTATCATACAGCTTTATACCATTTTCTCAAAACAAACTGTTGTCCCACCAGGGCTTGCTAAGACATTATCTAGGACTCCCAATCAGTCTTTTACCCTGTTCTCATCCTCTCCTGGGGAAGGCTTACGGGAGCATTCAGTATTCCTGCAATTCTTTCTCCACAGGCAACCTTGGACTCCTGTCACATCCTTTCTAGCCTCTATCTCCTTTCTCTAACTTTCTCTCCACTGAACTTCCCCACTGACCTTTACATAGACCAGCTATCCCTCATTAGGACTCACAGGATGGCAGTTAATTAGTTGCAGGTGGAGTGGAACAAATACCACCTTAAAGGGGCCAAGCCTGCCTGTCACAATCTGCTCCTAACAAGACTTAAGAGTAGATTCACAAAGGTTCTTAGGCACCTAACCCTCAAACTTAGGTCCCTATGACCTATTTTTAGGCATCACTGTGATTCACAAACTTCAAACATCACTTAGATATATTTACAGTGAAAACAATAAGTTTATTATCAAAGAATGTAGCTGGAAGTAATAGTGAGGAAGGTATTGGAATCAAATGTTAAAATGTAAAACAAAATCATAACTTGTTTTCTAGAGACTAAACAGCTAACTAAACTACTGCTAAACCCATTTGTGTAAAGAACCTTATCTCACCCAAAGTTTGTGCCAACATTTTTAACCAAGCCTTTTTCATGAAGCAAAAGTGCTGTCCTTTTAATCCCTCAGCAAAAGGAGCCTAGGCATTTCCTTTGTCTTCCCAAATATATTGAAGCATACTGCTGATATGCACCACAAGGTTTAGTCTCTAGAAAACAAGGTTCTTTTCCCCCTCAGTGTTTCTTTTCCTGTTGGTTTCTTTCTGAAGTTCTTTCTTACAATCCTTCATTTGCATTCAGTTCAGCTCAATGTAGATGTTAACACGTAGACAGACAGACATCTTCTGTTGCACAAAACCTGATTTTCACCTTTGCTGGTTACTAAACTTGGTACAGACTTTAAGAACATATATTAAGCATATTTACATAACGCCTTATATAGTGTCTGTATCTTCATTTCACAATGACATTGCTGACCAGTGTGACAAGGATCTGTTCTCATCTGAGTGCCTTACCCATCAGACTATAGAGTCATTCTCTCTCTTCCTTGCTTTATTAATATTCAAATATTTAATTAAAGGGGAGCAGTTTCAATAGGAGAAATTGTGGGAGACCCTCTCCTACCAGAGTATTTCACTGCAATAGCAGATCCTTATGTAAATTCCTTCTCATCAGGCAGAAGGAGAACTTGATGTGGAGGGAGAGGGGTCTCCTACATCCTAGCTGAATGTTCTAACTGCCGGGGTAATAGTTAAAAGGGTGTATTCCCTGGCTGGTTGGTGTGGGGTTAGGTGGCCCTGAGCACACCTACTGGCTTGGGAATCATATGTGAGTGAGGCAGAGAAGTGCCTGTCTTCCTCCAGTTCATGAATCACTCTGGGGCTTAGGCAGGGATATAATAGTTAGAGTGAGGCAACAGCATGCCCAAAATAAGTAAAGTGGGCACCTAGGGAATTTTGACTGTTGGCAGGAAAGCTTCTCCCGCTGACATAGCTACCATCACTCGTTGAGGGTGATTCAAATAAGTCAATGGGCAAGCTCTCTCCCATTGGCATAGAGTGGCTACACAAGAGATCTTACAGCAGCGCAGCTGCATTGGTACAGCTGTGTGGCTATGAGGTCTCAAGTGTAGACATAGCCCTAATTACATAAGTCATTTAAAATGTGACTAGATCAGTTACTGTCCAATGTGTGATAGGACACTATCCTCAACTGGCCGGAGAGGGGGAAATAGTACATCAGAAGTGTATTCAACCTAAGTGTATCCTAACCCAGTGATAATTCATAGGCCCAATCAGGGCCATAGACAGAGGTGAAAGTAAGCCATTATCACCCTGGGCCCTTTAAAACACTGCCGGAGCCCCCAGCTGCCACTGCTGCCTTGGGGGGGGGGGACTTACCAGTACAGGATGGGCCGGGACTGGCTCTGACTCCCAGCCCTGCCCCTTCCACCCGAGACCCCATCCCTTCCCGGGGCCAGAGCTGGTCCCAGCCCAGCCCCATATCGGTAAGTCCCTACACTGACTTTCACCCCTGGCCATAGACTATCCATGGCTGCACATAAGTAGCCCCAGATTGAAGTCAATGATTCAGCATCAACAAAGGAGTCTGCACATGTGCAACAAGTTGCTGGGTTGGGACCATATTTGTAGACATTTAGTCTTAATGAACCCCTAAAGCAACATATCAGTAACAGCATAGAGATCAAAGATTTGCAGCACATCTGCCATGTTGCAAGCCTTTATTTTCGGAGGTGGATCTCCTCAGTACTCCCTCTTCTCCTACAACCTTAGTGACTCTGTCTCCTCTCTCCAGATGGCTCATAGCTAAAGTTTCTCCCCCTGTGCTGGCCATTGAAACATGTGCTGCTAACATGTGCCCTAGTTTTTATCTCCAATTTCTACTATTATTCTACATATACAACTATAAATTGTTAGCAATGGGCACAGTACATATTGGCAATGACAGTCCTCAACACATCCCTGGTTAACATGTTCATTTGTCCAGAAAAACGTTGCAATCTGGAAGACAATTGTACAGAATTTAAAGGGGTTGCTCATAATTACAATGTAGTTATCTGTGACAAAAATTTGAAATAAGAAGTTAACTTGTCCATCCCTGAAATCCTCTTTTCCTGTAGATTTAGACAAGACTCAAAGGCATCTCTTTGTTCCTCTGATTTTTTTATATCTGTATAGGGCTGGGTTGATTACAGCTTTAAAATACAAATTGGCACACAATCCCCTTGAAGCTTTTGAGAAGATTAAATCTATAATACTCTTCCAGATACCTTTGATAAAGTCTTAAGTGAAGATTCCAGAAACATACTGCATAGAAATTACTGTGCTGTTATTTTTCACAAGCATACAAATGACTGATTTTTACTCAACCATTGGATTTTAATTTTTAACCACTGCAGGCTAGATCCTCAGCTGATGAAAATCAGCATAGTTTCGCTGACTTTGATATTGCTTTCCTGATTTACATCCAATCAGTCTCATGTCTTACAACACTAGAGCCAGTGAAAAAGTAAAAGGCTTAATGATATATTAAGAGTCTGAACTTTGGCTGCACTGCAGCCACTTTACCTTGAATCACCAGCTCAAAGCACTGGATGATCACTCTAATGGCACAGAGCTGGCGGTGACCCAAGAACATCTTAATACAAGCTGACCAGGGGATAGAGAGGGGTTAGAGGAATCTTCTGATTCTGGCACATACATTCTGGTTCATCAAATCATGTTATGTGAGGTCTCACATGAAAGCTGGTGTCACACTGGTCATCTATATTGTTGTGGAATGTATGCACTGTGCAAGGAGTTACGTGTCTGTACCAAAAATAATGTTCGTAAGCATGTAATGTAAAAGCAGATCACCAAAAGTTGACATGCCTTAGACCAATCTCTCCAGACATAGGCGCTGACTCCATGCTCCATGGGGAAAAATTAGTGAGTGCTCTGCACCCAGAAGCAGCCAAACTTCCCCGCCTCCCCTCCCCATCTCACCTCATCCTCCACCTCCTCCCCTGAGTGCACCATGTCACCACTCCTGTGCCTACCTCCCAGCGCTTGTGGCTGCCAAATAGCTGTAGGGGGGAGGAGTGGAAACATGGCACGCTCAGGGGAGGAGGCAGGTAAGAGGCAGGACTGGGGCAGGAATTTGGGGAAGGGGATAGAATGGGGGTGGGAGGGGGCGAGGCAGGGGTGGACTCAGGGCGGGGTCGGGGACAGAGGGGGGTCAAGCACCTGCCAGCGCAAGTAGAAATCAGTGCCTATTCCTACTTACATACAAAGTCAAATGTTAATAAAAAGATATGAAATCAACAGGGAAGGAGCACAAATGGATAAAAACAAAACCAGCCTCCATGAACTATGATGAAAGACAATGAACTTTGCGGTATTTCTGGAAAGTAAAGAAGTCAACCTACATCCTGCACCTAGAAAGTAAATGGACAGTGGGTTTTCACACATTAAACCAGAATCTCAGCCAGCCTTGGTTGAAAATGATGGAGAGGACCTTGGGCACGATAAACTTCTTTAGACAGGAGATTAACTCATTAGTTAAATTTAGTCTCTATAAAGTATGTTATGATTGGGCTCAGGGCATAAGGCACCCCATCCTTTCCCACCCAGGGCTCAGGGCTAAACCTGTGAATTAAAATACCAAACCTTCCCCTGGACTCAGGGCATAACTTTCTGTGGGTTTGTGTGACCTTTTACCAGGGAAAGAGCCTTTCAGAGTAGTATCCCTAGCTTCTGTTTATTAACAGTTATCAAAACAGAATACACATGCTAAACATAAAATTCTCATCACTATTAACGAGGCAGACTGACTTTTCTTAAAGGCCAGTCAAGGTTAGATTGTCTGAGGCTCCAGGTTCTGCACAGTGCAGTTGACAGGTTGTTGAGTTCTGGCTCTGTCCTAGAAGAACTTCCTTTTGGACCCCAGTTTATATAGTTAAACTGGACTCCGATTAGCTAAACCGTAACCAATCATTTGAAATGAAAGTACTGCAAAACAGTATTTTTCACCAAACCTAGCCCATTACGAAACAATTCTTGAACCAATCACACCCTGCCACCTTAGTTGATTTAAATCTTATGAAATGAGTTATGCAACAGACAGAAACAATTAAAGACTCAAACAGAGACCATACAGATAAACAATAGAGAAGTAGGGGCCATAAAGGCAAATCAATAAAGAAGTATTGATTTCACAATCACAACTATTGATAAGTGGTTTCTCACCAGACAGAATGCTATCAAACAAAGATCTGTTTCTTTATCTGGTGATGCTGGGTACTGTTAGGACAGGAGTGACTTCTTAGCAGACCGATATTACATTGTTTAGATGAAATGTAGATGAAACATTAGGATGTAATTTTCTGCAACGTAGCTCATGATTGTTCTCACTCTGGCTGAGACTTTTACTGGCCTCAGACCTTATACTGGGCAGTGTCATACTGACATACCAACTCCCAGCCACTTCCCTCCAAGCTGCCAGCATAGGAGCATGGCTGGGAGGAAAGAGGGCATGTTTAGGGCTTCCTTCTGCCATGGAATTCACTTTGGGACACTGGCAGATGGTCTACATTATAGCTGTCCTCAGGGGTATAGCTAGGAATAGAAGTTAGGGTGAGCAACTTATGGTGGATAGCCAATGGCCCAGTCTCACCTTCCCCCTCGAGTCCTACCTGGCTGGAGTCCCAGTCTCCTATTCCCGCTGTTTCCCAAGATGCTCTCACCTTGCAGCTGCAGCACTCGTCAGCAAAGATCAGCGCCAGCCAGGGCATAGCCTACACAACCTCCTACACAACTTCTGATCTGCTGACATAAAATCAATCTCAAGCTGCTGAGCTCTAGCCCTTGTTGCTGCCTCCCCCCAAACAGCAGGTAAAAGGCAGCCAGGCTGGTGCTAATTTGTGAGCTGAGGCCAATCAGGCTGCAGTTGAAGTAGTCGTTGCCCAGCAAGACCCTTTGGGCAGCCAGCACTGTCCCCCTCCCTGTATGGAACCACTTGCACTTATATGTCCAGAGTCCTCACAGCCAGTCCCAGCTTCTGGCTCCTTCCACTCTGTACTGCTCACTCACTCAGTGGGGTGCTGCAGCCAGCACCAATTGGTCAGAGCTCACAAAATGACAAGGCAGAGCTGTCAGGGTGTAGCTTTCTGAAGTGACAGAGCATAACTCTGTTCTGGATTTCAAGTGCTGGAGTGAAGCTCCTAACCGCTCTGCCTCTGGCATCACCAAACCTGTTTGTCCAGTTCCTGAGCTCCCACCTTCACAATGCATAGTTTAAAAAAAAGTCTGTTAATAAATTGACTTAACTATGGCATTCACATGGGCTCAGATTTGGATTAGCATCAGTGCTAACTAGGTGGGCGATAGTCCACATGTTGCTATGTCCCTCCTCAGGCTAATATATGTCAGAAGACTGTACCACAACCAAGTATCAGAGGAGTGAAAAGTAAGTATTCCTTTGCACCACCTCCCCTAGAAGTGGCTGATGATATAGGCTTAATGCTAGAGTTTTTGTGGGTCTTCCCACAGTATATGGCTACTGTATTTTACTTTCTAGACATCCCTGCTAGAAGTCCCCAAATGGTCTATTTTACTCTAGCTATTGATTTACTGACTGAAATTGAGATGATTAGCAAAAGTGATGCTTACTTTTTTAAGTGTTAGACTTCAAGGTGCAGCTTACATGATTTTTTTGTTCCACCAGCAGCAGAAGTTCCCTTTAATAATCTGATAAATATCTGTGTATGTTTCTCTGAATCTGGAATTAAAACATAAGGGTTTAGGCAAAGACAACTGAAAGTAAAGTGTACCACTCTTCTTTCCCCATCCTCCCCGCCAAGAAATCAAACACCTATTTTGAAGACAATCTGCAGAACTTTTGCACATTTTTCTCCAGCCCAAAAAAGCAAGATTCCCTGAAAATAGAGAAAAGATACAGAAAGTCCATAAGAATCTGTGGCTGTTAATAAGAGTGTAGCATTCTGCAGTCTTCTGACAGACAATGAATGACAAGGCTAGGTACACAGGGCTAGATAAGTACATTCTTTAGAGTCCATCATCAATTGTGCTTTTGCTCTGAGAATTCATCCATTAGCTGAAAAGGCATAAAAGTAACTGGTCAAGGACAGTGTGTACAATGCCTTCCCACAGAGGACAAATGCAATCAAAAGATTTCACACATATTTGTACTGCCTGAGAAACATCCTTAATGTATGGGGACCACGGATAGGGTAAGAGCAGGAAAGAACATATCTTGCTCCTGGTTACAGTCAGCCAGTGGATAGTAGCAGATTGACATAGCTGAGTACATGCAGTGTAGTTGTAGCCATGTCGGTCCCAGCATATTACAGAGACAAGGTGGGTGAGGTAATATATTTTATTGGACCAACTTCTGTTAGTGAGAAAGACAAGCTTGTGAGCCACCCAGAGCTCTTCTTCAGATCTGGGAAAGGTGCTCCCAGCATCTTAGCTAAATGCCTGGTGGAAATAATTGCTTGGCATAAGTAGTTAGCACATATTATAAGGGGCCATGCAAGGCAGAGTGAACACCACTTCCATCATCATAGGATAAAAAGAGGCGGTTAGTAGATTACAGATTGTTGTAATAAACCATAAATCCAGTGTCACTGTTCAGTCCAGAGCTTCAATTCATAACTCTGCTAGACACTAAAAATATCACAGACTGAAGAAGCAAGTCTACACCTCCTTCCCTTTCAATCCCCTACTGCTAGGTTTTCTTCCTTTTAAGACCCGCACCGTGCACAAATGTGACCAGGCAGGGCTAATGGAATGGGCTGGCCACCCCCAGGCAGTCTCCCAACTCCCAGGCCTCAAAGGGACAAGCTGCCCTGTAAGGGGAGGGGGAAAACTTCTGATAGAGTGACTCAACCTCTACTGCTACCACCATGGCTAACTTTAATACCTGATACAGCTCTTATTTATGCTTGTGGGACTATAGTGGTGCATATGGCAGACATTTCCCTCAACCACACTTGTCACATTCTGAGGTGCAATCCAGATCAGTGAGAGGTTGTGTCACTGCCTTCCCTATAACCCTAGGAGTGCCGCACAACAGCAAAGCTATGCCAACATCACATTCAGGGCTGTAGCTATACACAGATACTCAGGGTGTGACCTGCATGCTGGTAGGCTGTTTGTGAGTGGCCCAGGTTGGGAGCTACAAAAGCAAAGCATTGTGAAGCACCTGAGGTTGCAGGGCAGGTGGTGGCAAAACCCCTCACTTGTCTGGATTGCACCCTGGAATGTGACACATTCCTATTACAGTACCATGTAGGCTTTCCCTGAGTGACCTCTTCCCACATTCTACCCAAGAAACAGAATCACAGTTGTTTTGCTGGGTCTGAGGCTTTTGGGAGCGTTGGCAGTGAGGGCAGAGGCAGCATTTAGCCCGAAACCTATTTTTTCCATTCTGTCTGAGGCTTCAGCACTGCATCATCTTACTTTCAGAAGAATATGTTCAGAGACATAAGGGCTGGAAACCTAATATTATTTTCTTTAAATGGAAATATAGATTGAGCAGCTGATTGGGTAACCTGAGAATTGTTGGTAAAATGCACCATCATATACTGGATTAATAACTCTCTAATCCTTTCCATCATCTGACTCATAACCTTAGTGTCATACCTGAGTTCTCTTTCATTTTCCCCACACATCCAAATTGTTGTTAAATGTCAATGGTGCTGTCTTTCTAATATCTCAAACATTTGCTTCTTCCTTCCCATTCTTCTTGTAAGGACTGAGCCGATGGAGTTTGTCTCTATTCTGTTTGCCTCTGAAATCTTTTGTCACTGGTCTCAGTGGGAATGCTCAGATTTTACAATATTACATAATGATTGACAGCCTGCATCAGTATTAATGAACTAGAATTGAAAAGCAAAAGCAGACTTGAAAGGAAAATCCCAAAAGCAACATGCCTGAGTCTGTTTGCAAAATTGCAATGTAAATTCTAGCAAACTAGAAAACTGCTTAACAGGGAGTGAGCCCAAATCCTGACTTGTGGCCAATGTGGGATTGATGCAGCTCAAGAAAGTTGTACTGCTGTTGTCTCCAGTGCAAATCAGATGAGACATACAGTTTCTCTACTTTAGATCTATCTGTGGAGATTACAGTGATGTGTAGCACTACCCCCTATCATTTTCTGCACTAGGGGATTCAGAAGAGGAGTCGTATAGAAACTGCTCTGGGATCTCCATGGCATCCAAAGATCTCCCAAGTAGATTAATCCTCAGATGACTGGTTGCTTTAGGGCTGTTTTGTGCCACCAATATGGACGGGAGAATCAGGACCAGAGTGACAAGCCAAGTAGGCACAGCTTCTATATCCCACCTGGCTGGGGAAGCAAATCCCAAGTTTAAGAGGTTTCCAAGTTCAAATCACATAAGGGCCACTGCTTAGTGGTGACATCACTGGGTGGAGTGTCAACTGCAGGGATAAAACCTGGCTTTTTCTGGATCTTCACATTTGTTGCATTACCATTGGTTATTGGCCCCTTTATCCTGCCCCTCTCCTCCACTGCAACCCCTCAGCTGCACAACCTAACAACCTGTCCACCGGTATTTCTCACCTCTCTTCCCCTTATTCTTTTAGGGATAGCTTGAGATGATCTGGGATATAAGGCCAGTGATGAGTTGGTGTTGTGCAGCTTCATGTATCCTTTTCTTTTGGTGTTGGGGGCATTATGTAATAAATATCATAGTGCACTTATTATTAATATTACTAGAGTACTTAGCCAAACATCTAGACCTCATGGTGCAAGATGCTATACATACATGTAATAGAAAGACAGTGCCCCAGTGAATGAAGGAGGCTGGAACCTGCATGAAGAACAGTTAAGTGAAAATGAACCCAGCTGTCATGACCCACAGGCTCAAACCCAGGTCTAGGAGTAGCCACACTGCAGCCCTCCACTTGGTAGCCTGCTGACAACTTCTGACCCAGGACCCATGAAGCCCAGCCCCAGGTTAAGACTCCAGCCCAATGTCTTATTGAAGGAGTTCCAGAGTAGGTGATTGGCCTAGTGGCCCTCCTTAAGACAGCAACAGGAACAGGAAGCTGTTTGAATAACTGGGATCCATCCTGTTCTGGAGTGTGGACCTTTCGGCTTTGACCTCTGACCTCTCTCTTTTGGTTCTGACCTCTAGTTTGTCTTCTGCCTCTAACCCCGCTACTAGCCTGACCCAGCCTGACTTTGGTTACTGATTTGTGGTTCTGATCTCCAGTTTGTCTCCTGAGTCTGATCTCCTGGTATCCTGACCCAGCTGACTCATAGCTCCTGACTGTGGACTCTGGCTCTGACCAGTAAGTCTCGCTGCCAATGACCTAGCCCTAACACCAGGACAAAAACAAGTGATTCTCAATCACATTGGTAGAAGTCAATACATTCAAAAACAGGTAAACATTATTTGAAGACAGGTATCCTCAGACAATTATGATAGGATGAAGTCTTGATCATGATGGACTCATCACTGGTCCTGGAAAATAAAAAAAAACAGCATTTTATCAAAAACTCCCCTTATCACCTCTGATGCCAAGGAGATAATTTGTGTCAAATGTTGTTGTGCTCATTACCGCCAGGCCAGACTACTGCAACTCATCCTACTGGAGTCTAGACAAGAACTTGACAAGCTACATCACAATTGACCATCACATAAGTGGACGAGTGAGTCAAAAATAATATGTCCCTGCAGAGCCCCTATTCATGTTCTACCAAATCAGCTTCACATTTCTTATTTACAAAGCTCTCAATGGGATAGCCCATGTTAACTTAGGCTGCCTATCCATCAGGGTCCTACCATGACAGGTATTGTCATCAGGCACACTGTTGATTAGAGCCAAGGTATACTGTAATTTTAAAGTAAAGTCTTATCAAAAGTGGGCCAAAGGCTTTGGAAAATGCTCACACAAAGATTAACAGGGAAATCCTACTTTAACCATCTTCAAGACAGGTTGAAAAACACCCCTTCTCACTGTAGCATTCCCCAAAGAACCACAGCAGAAGAAACTCCAACATCGTGTTCAAATGCAACAGTCCGTGGTTAAACTTGGGCATGACAGAAACATCACATCTCAAACAAAACTACCCTCCCTCTTCCTGAGTAGGAAAGCAAAGTGACTGCCCTTGTGGACAGTTCTCATTGTTTGGTATAATCATGTACATGCTCAGATACTATGGTGATAGATGCTTAAGAAATGCTGATAGATGGCTAACATCAGTACATACATTATTAAATCAGGGTGCTGGATTAGTGGGTTAACAGTGAAAGGGTGATAAAAATAAATATTTTAATTATGGAACCAGATTGGGTAGTGACAATTTTGTTGAAGTGCTTTTCATTATCAGAACAAAACTGTGACCTTCAGCCAAGCCCATGGAACAGATAAAGGGAAATTGTGATGGTATCTGAAAAGTAATCATCCCTTTCCCTCCTCTTCTTTTGTTGTTATCTTTAAAAAGAGAGAAAGACACACCAAACAAGTTCTAAGCCTACTGAATACCAAACAATGTGTTTCACCTTAGAGTCAACAATTAGAAGATTTTGGTCTAATACCATAACGTACAGAGTCTGCAAAGCTGTCACAGGCCCTTAGCTATGGAGTACTCAAGGCAGGCCAGGAGGGGTTGCACAGGCCGCTATTGTATTGTATACCTTAAACCTTAGGGCTCCATTAGCCAATACAGAGTGGCACAGAACAATCCCAGAGCATCCTGAGAATTGGGATTGTGGCATCTCAATTCTTATTCTGCATTAAACAATAGCCTGTTAAAAACCCTAGTTGTACTTTTTAATATATAATATTAAAATGTGTTTCGAGAGGCTTGATTCTGCAAGGTACAGAACACTATGGCTCTGACCCAGCAAAGCATGAAAGCGGGTGCTTAACTGTAAGCATGGGAGTAGTCCCATTGGCATGAATGGTTTCCTGAATCAGGGCCAAAGTGCTTGGCATCTTTCAGGACTGAGGCCTATGTGACTGTGACAGGTAGATTTCGCTGAGGATCACACAGTCATCTAGAGTAATGCATACACTGTTTGCATTTCAAATGAAGATTTTTAATATTTTAATCAAATTTCAAAAGCATGTTTGAGAGAACACATTCCCTTATGGTTTGAGGACAGGGCTTCAGTTCTAATTCTGACTGGCTCTGACTCACTGTCTAGTCTTAGGCAAGTGTGTTTTGGTATCTCAGTTTCTCCATCTGCATAAACCTACCTCAAAGAGCCATTGGGAGGGTTCCTTGGATAATGTTGGTGAAGCATTCTGAAGCTGTAATTTGCTATGTACTGTGACAGACCGCTCTCTCACCCCTCTCAGGAACACAGGCAGGAAACCCTTCTCTGCTCCAAACAGTGCTCTTTATTCACAGTGCAGGCCCCACCACCAATACATACAGCTTGTCCAGTCCTTTAGTATACAACTCACAGCTCCACAGACTCTGTATACTCCAGCTTACAGTTTGCAACTCTTATAGTTCTTAACCCACAGCTCTGAATCACTCAAACCAAACCAAACCACACCACACTCTATACCATCCCCACCTCACTGGGCTTGCTTCCTGGCAGGCCTTTTATCCCCCTGAGGAGGCTGCCAGGTGCCACTCATCAAGGCTGATGGCCCTGCAAGCCAGGTGGCTAATTAGCCTCCCTGCAAGGGAGGTTTGCAGAGGGCTTTTCTCCCTCTTAAAGGGCCGGCAGGGCTGGCTCAGACACTCCTGGCCAGTACCCTGCCACAGTACGTTCTAAGAATAAGATTTACTGTAATGTTAGTACAGTATCAACTTTGATACAAATCCATGAACTACACAACTGGCTACAATCCTTTAATCATAGTTTCCACAATAAAGAATAATTATGAACTATGTGAAAAAATAGTTGACTACTTTAGAACATAGTTGTAAAACCTTTATTCTTATACCCATTTTTTATTGAAATGTCAGATTGCACCAAACCCTCTATTTTTACTTTAAGCTGGGCTGATTTATTGATGACTGTGCTTAATTTTTAAAACATTTTTCCTTGAGAAATTAGTCTTCTGACAACCCTGCTAATGTACACAGTCTGAGACACAGCATTCAGTATAAGAGGCTTAGCATTAATGTTTAATTCTGCAGTCTCTACCCTAGCTGGGTAGAAACAGTTTGATAGTTTATGCACTGCTGAAATCAGTATCTAACAAGTATTCACATTTTCGCTTGCATTGGTAGAAAGTTAGCATTCTTTCCTCCTCCATTTTCTCTTTATTTTTTCCTTTTGTGGTTCCTAGCAGCTTTAACACTCTTATTTTTCAACATAATAGATTCAAGAACTTTAATATTTTCATTGTTATCACAGTGTAAGCATAATTGCCCTATGATTCCTGTTTGGAAGCCATGGGGACATGATTATGGATCAGATCCTGTGAGCATTTACCAGCATAAATGAATATTTACCATGGTGAGTGATTTCATGGGTGTCAAGGAGACCACTCAAGTGTAGTGTTTACGACAGTGGATAGTTGCTGTTGACAGGATCAGGCCTTGTTTCAGCACAGAAACACTTCTCATTACAACCAGAGGTGATCTGTTATAGCTCCTGATACTTCAGAAGGGGGGAGAGGGGAACAACCAAAAGTGCTTCTGGGTTAGGGTGACCAGATAGAAAATGTAAAAAATCAGGACAGGAGGTGTTGGGTAATAGGCACCTATATAAGAAAAAGCCCTGAATATCGGGGCTGTTCCTATAAAATTGGGACATCTGGTCATTCTAACTGGAAAGTGGGAACAGGTGTGTTCGCATGGCACTTTTGTAGCTTGCATTGCAATATATTTACATGTCAGATATGCTAACTATTTGTATGTCCCTTCATGCTTCAGCTACCATTCCAGAGGACATGCTTCCATGCCAATGACACTCGTTAAAATATAATGTGTTAATTAAATTCTTGACTGAACTCTTTGGGGGAGAACTGTATGCCTCCTGCTCTATTTTAACCACATTCTGCCATATATTTCATGTTATAGCAGTCTCAGATGATGACCCAGAACATTTTATTTGTTTTAAAGACACTTTCACTGCAGATTTGATAAAACACAAAGAAGGTACCAATGTGAGATTTCAAAAAATAGCTACAGCACTTGATCCAAGGATTAAAAATCTGAAGTGCCTTCTAAAATTTGAAAGGGACAAGGTGTGGAGCATGCTTTCAGAAGCCTTAAAAAAGCAACATTCAAATGTGGAAACTACAGAACCCGAACAACCAAAAAAGAAAAAAAATCATCCTTCTGCTGGTGGCATCTGACTTAGATGATGAAAATGAACATGCGTCAGTCTGCACTCCTTTGGATTGTTATTGAGCAGAATCTGTCATCAGCATGGATGCATGTCCTCTGGAACGGTTACTGAAGCATGAGGGGAACATATGAATCTTTAGGGCATTTGGCACGTAAATATCTTGTGACACTGGCCATGTGAACATCTGCTCTCACTTTCAGGTGACATTGTAAACAAGAAGCGGGCATTATCTCCTGCCAATGTAAGCAAACTTTGTCTGAATGACTGACAAAACAAGGAGGACTGCTTGGACTTGTTGGCTCTAAAGTATTAGATTTTTAATTTTTTTGTACAAAATTCTACATTTGTAAGTTTACCTTTCATGATAAAGAGATTGCACTACAGTATTTGTATTAGGTGAATTGAAAAATACTATTTCTTTTGTTTTTTATAGTGCAAATATTTGTAATCAAAATTACAAAGTGAGCACTGTACACTTTGTATTCTGTTATAATTGAAATCAATATATTTGAAAACATTGAAAACATCAAAAATATTTAAATAAATGGTATTCTATTATTGCTTAATCATGCAATTAATTTTTTTATCACGTGACTGCACTAGTTATTGTGAATAAATTCACAAAACTAATCAGTATCCAGTTTATGGCACTATTCCTCAGTTATGCTACAAAACTACAATTAAGTGACTTATGAAATTAGCTTCCATCTTACCAGTTTCTAAAGCCAAATACAGCTTTATTTTTCTTATGTAATCATACCTTATTATTGAATTTAAAGAACTGCTCTGGGTTACTTTAATCAATTAAAACTACAGTGATTTTAAATTGTTATTATCTTATGGAAGCTAGTTTTGTATTTTCTCTTATTAGAAGATATTGTCAAGATGAGAACTAGTTCAAGTCATTTATAAAAACATAAGTGGCATTCAAAGTTATTGGAAGATATTCTCAAGCTTATACCTTTACGAAGTCTAGGAGGTAGATGCTCAAAAATTCTTCCATCCAATGGCCATGTGTTTAGTTTTAGCTGGTTACTAAGTATTTTTGCTTTCAACATCTCCTCTGTGCCCTTACTCTCTGGAATAGTTTTCTCGTTTGTAAAGTCAGTGTCCTCTAAGAGTTCCTGAGGGTTTTTCTTTAAGGACAAGTCAACATAAACTGAATCGTTAAGAATATCTGAGGAAATAAGAAAGTAAGAACTTACATTTATGACAGCTGTCATCCACAAGATCCCAGAAACCTTTACAACAGGTGTTATCAACCTTTTTCTTTTTGAGCACAACCCCCAACATGCTATAAAAACTCCATGGCCCATCTGTGCCACAAAAAATGTTTGTTTGTTTTTGCATATCCAGTAGATTAAGAGCCAGAGCCAGCGTTCGGGAATAGCATGCAGGGCAATTGCCCAAGGCCCCACGCCATGGGAAGCTAACTTGGTTTCATCCCTATGCGGCAGGGTTCAGGCTTCAACTTCAGGCCCAGACGGCTTGGGCTTTGGCTTTCTTCCCTGGGGCCAAGTGACTAACTTCAGCCCTGCTCTCTGGTTTATTTTGGTGGACCTCCTGAAATCTGCTCATGGCCTCCCAGGCGGCCTCAGACCCCTGGTTGATAAACACTGCTTTGCAAACAAGCAACACTTCATCTACCAGACGTGAAATGCAGGACTTTAAAAGAAGATAGTAAGCATGGGCCTTGAAAATCCTTACTCACATGAGACACTTAGACCTTTTGCAGGAACAGATATCATTTTAGGATAGGAGCTGAACAAAACACAAAAGCTGTCAACTGAATCTACCTAGGGAATATATCTAGGGCAAATTCCACCCCAGGAATGATAAAGCTGTTTAACATGTGCAAAAATGGCAAACACAATATTGTGCAGAATACAAACATGAAATGTTTTCACATCGCATAGTCTTAACCGTCAAAGTATCACAAGTGGTAACTCTTTTATATAATTAAGTAAAATTTGCTGACCAGATCAGTCTCACTTGATATATACATCAACAGTGCACCAACAGAGACTGACGTGCTGGTAGGTGATATGGTGGTGATTTGTAGCTGCTCAGAGCACATATAAGCCAGGTGGTAGCATGACTGACTATGCACTGTTGGGACTATTGTGTTTGTGGATGCATGGTATGTTACAGGGAAGCAATGGTGTCCCAACAGTAGTTGGCACATTTGTTTTCCTTGCGCAGAGGCCTTACATAAGGAAGGGGACAATCACTGCCATTACAGAGCACAGTTATAAGAGCAACAGTGGGGATTAAAAAGTTCTCGTATCAGACATATTACAGAAATGATTCTGTGAAAACTCATCACAGACCAGAAGCAATTCATTCGCCACTTATCTTGGAACTCTCCTACCAGAATCTAGATTTTCCATCTTTTTTATGAACACAAAATATCATATTTTGAACATGTTGCTTGTATCAACATATCTTAACACTCAGCCTCTACATTTAGAAATACATTAATTATACAAACTTCAGAGGCTTATTGACTATGTTAGGATACCAGTACCACTGAAAATCTTACATTTTCTAATCTCATTTTCAAGTATGTTATTTCTGTTCAATCATAACCTTCAGTATTTTATCTAGCACCCAAAAAAACTTTTCCAGGTTACCAGGGTTGGCTCTAGGCACCAGCGAAACAAGCAGGTGCTTGGGACGGCACATTTTCAGGTGTGGCATTCGGGCCATCCTCATTATTTATTTATTTATTTAACTTTGGTGCCGGCCATATTGCCCCGTAACACTCACTTCCTCCGCTCTCGAAACGATGCAGAGCAGAGCCATGGAGCACAGGGATCCAGTATGGGAGCTATAGTTTCTTGGCTAGCTCCCTGCCTATATAGAGCCAGCCCTGAAGCAGGGAAAGAACTACATTTCCCAGGAATCAAAGAGGTAGCCGTGTTAGTCTGGAATTGCAGAAGTGACAAAGAGTCCTGTGGCACCTTAAAGACTACCTAAATTATTGAAGCATAAGCTTTCCTGGGCTAATACACACTTCATCTGATGCATGCAGTGGAAGTATCCAGAGGCAGGAATAAATAAGAGGCAAGGACCAGGTTAGAGATAACAAGGTTAGTCCAATCAGGCTAATTCCTTTACTCCACTTCTAGAATATTTGCATCTTTGAATAGTCATTTACATCTGTGCAAAGTGGATATAACAGTCTATCACTCTTAACTGGTGTCATTTTACACCCCGCTTTGCACAGGTATGAAAGACAGTAGAGAACCAGATTGCAGGAAATCAGAGTTAAGGTCCGACCTCATACAACAGCATGTGGACAGCAATTTCACCAACATAATAAAAATTGCTCAAGTAAATTTTTACTATTAAAAGATTAGTGCCTACTGAATGGATAAACTAAACTTCTTGTTATCTTTTCATGATGACATTCACTTTGTCTCAAAGGAGCTTTGTTTTAATTTGCCACACACACAAAAAGGATAAGTAGACAGTCACATTAAATACTGATCATGACAAACAAATGTAACATACCATTTTCTTTCAAAAACCTAAGTGCATCTGAATATCTTTGTTCACAGATCTCTCCTAGCACCTGCAAATACAGGGTACAGCATGTTAGTCACAAGGAAGATGCAAAGTGAAAACCACCAGTTTACAGAGTGAATGTATTTATTTAAACCAGTCATATGAGGAAGACAATTCCCATGATCTTAAGATTGTTAAAGTATAATAAAAGTTTTGAAGTGATGAATTCACATCTGCTGTGATGATACCTAAATGAAGACATCTTTCAACTTGCAAACATATGCCACTGATCAAGATATTGTAAACTTATAACAGTGCTTTTCCAGTTGTTCCAGAGGCTCAAACTAAGGTATTAAGCTTGTAAAAACTTCTTTGCTGTCCCCCTAAGTAGCCTTCTTTGATCAAACACACAGATAAATAGACCCCCACACACACAACTCCTTCCCCTTGCCACTTCTGGAAACTAAAGAGAGCCAACTGTGCAATTTTCCCAGGGATCCTGAATTTCAGGATAAATCCCAATCTTGGGTCTCCCAGATAACTGATGTTACCAGCTGAACCACCAGGCCACGTAGTATTGCACATTTTCAAAGTCCTAGACAAATAGAAAAAAAGAAACAGAATGTTTAAAGCCCATGTAAGCAGAAAAGTTTAAGAACAAAATATAGATAAACTCATCACCTACAAGAGTGTTTGCTCACAACTAGCCAAAAAGAAAAAAAAATATTTTAAAGCATGCAAAGTTATCAGGTATTTAATTATTAAAACAACATCTTTTTTCTCTAGTACCTCCCACCCCCAGACAACTTCAGCAGTCCCCATTCAGAAAGAGGACAAGTTCTGGGGTGTCAATAACCTTTTTTGAGCTGTTCTGGCTGCATCATGCATGCATCGACTGATTTTCAAAGACCAGTTTTAAAGCCTGTGGTAGTTGATGACTGGGCATGAACAGGCTATAGCCTTGCACACTCTGCTTTAGATTTGTATAATATTGTTTATAAAGAGTAACTTGAGGTGCTAGAAATGTAAACACAGGAACCCACGAGCAAAATCTTTTTTTTCAGTCTTGGAAAGCAAAACGAACATAAAAATTATTAAGTATTCATGGAAGTGATGAAAGAAAAGAAGCAACACCAGATGTCATCAGAAAAACTTATTTAGCTAGATGTTCATTTAAGATCCTTGCCACTCTAACGGCTTCCGCCATAATTTTGGCCTTTAAATGCAAAACATTCTATTATGAACCATGTAAGAGGATATGTATTACCTTGGGTTCTGGTGGAAAGAGTGCTTGTGTTAGACGGTAAAGGTTCCCTAAACTGAACTGAATGCTGGTATTAGTAACATTCATTTCATGGAAGTTTGCAGAGTTCCCCTTTGGGCAGATATCACACTCCCCAGAAAAAGGAGAAATTGTGATGGTATTCTTAGATTCATACTGAGGTAAGTTGTCACTGATTCCACCATCAACATAATGCTGAAAAGAATTAAAAAAGGGAGAGTTTAATGCCAGACAAACTATTTCTACAAAACCAAATCCCTGTATTAGTTAAATAGTATCTAAGATTTTAAAATAGAACTTAAAATCAGTAATTTGTCTCTGCATATGCACAGAGGCTATTTTATTTTATATAAAAATATGCTCCTTTATTGCCATTTTAAAGCCATCATACTTCCAATTCTCTAACTAGAATACTGTTAATAAAATTACTAGAAGTTTTGTAATAGAAAAGAAATTGCTTCACTCTTTGAGTCATAATTCTGCTGTGCACAGAGCAGGCAAGGTTGGAGTTTCCTCCGCTTCACCAGAATGGGACACAATCCCAGAATTGCCCACGGTACTCTCCCACAAAAGAAAAACAAGATGAAATCAACTCTTTAAAATAAATTCTAAGTATCTGAAACTAAAGTTGAGTTCCTTGGCAATAAAATGACCGTTTTAATAACTACAAAAGATGTTAGACTTTCCGAAAAAAATATTTCAGATTATTATTATAAAAAAGCTCAACAAATAACTAGAAAGGAAAAAAAATTGCAAGTAAACTATAACACTCTAAAAACCTTTAAAAATTATGATATCTTAATTAAGATCTAGTCATTTTCAAAATATGAGTTTAGAAGTGGCTTCAGGTTCTACATCTGATTCCACCAAATCCAACTGCCAATTTTGGTATTTTGACAAATCACTGTCTTTCACCTCTAATTTAGCCATGTTCCACATATGTAAAGTTTTCTAATCTTAGAGATTAATATTACTGACAAAGAATGAAACACATTCAAACTAACATTTTAGAAAACATGACTAACGTTGTTGCAGATTAATAAAGAGTTTCACAATATTAAAAAATGTTCTCAAAATTTTTATTTAAGAGACACTGTTTATTGGTTTGGAATGTCAGGTGGATGTGATGCTGCTAAATTCTTCTGCGCCAGACTACAAAAACCACTCAATCCCAAAGTTAAAATAATCAAGACAAATGGCTATACATTTCACCACCAAGCCTTCTCAAAAGACTCCTATGCACAAGCTCTTAAAAGAAATCATTTTTTTGGAATTTCTACAATATCCCATATTTGATAGGATGTTACCAGAAAAATCCAGCTTTTCAAGATGTTAAAAGTCTCTCCACGTCTATCCAGAATTTTCATATCTGAAAGAGGTCTTGCTAGATTACCAAACACCTTCTCATAAGAGAGCACATGCATAAATTTTCAAGCACAGAGGAATTTCAGTATGGAGTTTGTGTGTCAAATGAAGCTTATACTAGTCTTATAACAGTCTTGAAGCCTCAGACCCCCCACTGGGAAACACTTAGAGATGTGTGTCCCTGTTTGCAGAATCGTGGCCTTAATTGTCAAATCTCTACTCCATAAATTAGCAAGATAAATCTCCTCTTCACGGCAGAAACAGAGCTTCTATTTCTCTTCTCAATGTATGGATTGGAAAAGTCAATTTCCAAAACATTTGGAGTCCTCAAGAAAGTTTCCACCTTGACAAAGACATGTAATTTTTCACTTCCATTTCCCTGCGAGCAAGAATGTAAGAGGCTGTTATAGAATCTTTACTGGGCAGGATAGTTCAAAAGGAGGCAGTCACCTTTTTATACAGGGAGGATATTCAGAGAATCAACACTTGTATGTTTTTGTAGTTTGAACTAAGCCCTTTTACATAATGTTATTGTCTAACCAACGAGAACCGAATAGCCAGATTAGCCTGGTTCCACTTAAACCTTGGATCCAGTCCAATGTCCTATTTCATAACACTTTGCTCCAGCTTAAAGAGTAAGGATATAAAAAAGCTTTAGAAACATGCATAAGGCAGCTTTTGAAAATGCTTTTGAGTCAATTTGAACATTACTGTTCTTTGATGTTACTTAAATATGAAGGGGAGATGATATTTTAATGGTTGTTATCTTTCAGCAAGTCCCAGGAGCGTCTGGGATGTACAGGCTTGTGCTACCAGAGGGATTAACCTCAGCTTCAGTGCGCTGGCTAGGAGAACTTTTCAGTTTCATTTTTCTTATCACTTGCATTTACCTATTCATAAATATATACTTCTCATAACCCCCATACTATCTGCTACAAGCCACCAACAAGCTTGCTCTTTTGCATATGCCTTCCCTTCCCATCTTCTATGTACATGGAGCTAGCATGGTTCATGATTCAACAAAGAACTAGAGCATGTTAAGTACATGCTTATGTTCTGTTAAAGAAAAAGGGATGTAGGCACACGCTTAAAGTTAAGCATGTACTTAACTGCTTTGCTGAATAGGAACAGGATAACTCACATGTTTAAGTTTAAGCATGTGCTTAAGTGTTCTGATGAAATAGGGCCATTTAGCCTACATTGGATGTGCACATGAAAGTCCGACTGTATGCGTATTCCATACCTGCCTTTACTTCATACATCAAAACTGCATCAGCTCTGCTGTGTAGAGGGCTTTCTATGATCTTTACAGTTCTGGTGAATTTCATCCCCTCTGTATACCCAATTGCAAAAAACAAAAGTTCTGTTGCTGTTTTTTCTTCAATGTCTTGTCAAAATCTTCAGAAGAAAGAGTTTTATTGGCAAAGTAGAGAACTGGCACTCTAACCTCTGCGCATACCTATTTAGATGTTTAATTCTTGAATATATGGGAAAAATGTTTTTTTGGATGGGCTGGGGGTTCTGAGGGGGGAAGTCAGGGGTCGGGAAGTGGGTGGTGGTCAGATAGGGCATGGGGCCTTCACTACCTGGCCCTCCGCACAATTTTGAACCCCAGTGTGGCCCTTGGGCCAAAGAGTTTGCCCATCTCTGGTGTAGACAAAGGCACCTCATATCCAAACAAGAGTTTTAGCTCTAGGATATCTAAATAGAGAGTGTCACAAGCATTATACTAAGTTCTTAATATTTGTTCCAGTGAAGGCACAGTTTGTTTTGCCCTTGACTTTAATGGGATTAGTATTTCTCCCTAAAAGCAAAACTAATGAGAAAAACAAAGAGTTAAATACAGATTTGGGTGGTTTTTTTGGATAAATGACAATAATTCAAGCTATCAATCATCTAGAGAGCAGGAATCAGCAGGCAATCTAATTCAAAGAATGAGGCTGTAATGCATGATGTAGGTCTATCAGTTAATTTAAATAATGAGTCACCTGGTAGGCAATCAAATCTAGGTCAGGACATTTAGCAGACTCAAAATAATGAGTCTAACAGCAATAGAGCTAACAAAACAATCCACATAATAATGGCAGCACAGAATGACAGTCCTAACATAATCAGACAGCATGCACAAACTGTAAATAGACAGAGTAAAGAGAATGAACTTGCATGAGAAAGCAAAACATATTCTCCAATAAAACTATTATAGAATAATTATGTTTGTTTCAAAGGAAGCACACTGACAATCAGAGTGATAACATATAATATTTATGTGTTCTTGCGGAATCTACAATATCTGTTTAAAAAACTCTGGATTTTTTTTTCATGTAAAGCAAATATGGTGAAATTTGAATTTTGTTAACTTTACAAATCAGCCAGAAAGATCAAACTTTT
This sequence comes from Sternotherus odoratus, assembly GCA_032164245.1. Taxonomy (NCBI): domain Eukaryota; kingdom Metazoa; phylum Chordata; order Testudines; family Kinosternidae; genus Sternotherus; species Sternotherus odoratus. The sequence continues at coordinate 45,328,540 of JAVMKO010000011.1, forward strand.
CCCACTGCCGTCTCATGATTTTTGATTGCATTGCTTTGATTAACAATCATGATTTTTAAAACATCTCTTTTTTTAGAGCATGTGAGAGTGGAATAAAAATGTTTTGGTGAAAGAAAGCAAATGTTCAAATTAGGCTCACTCTGGGGTCAATTCACTGTGTGTGTGGCATGGGGAAGGAAAACTGAAGGTGACGTTAAGAACACAGTCGGTGTGCTGAGGCACTGCAGGTGTGGATTTGTCAGGATACATCTTGTACACAGTTCAGCAGTCCATGGATGTCCCAGAGCTGCCATCCATTTGTCCCAGTGCTGCAAATGGATCCATTTGAGGAGACCTTTTTGCCCATGGAAAACCCTGATTGGAGCCCAAGTTTGAGCATTGGCTTGCAGGAGAAAGGAACTGTGTGGGTACAGAGTAGCAGTGGCCAGCAGGCCTCCTTTTGCCTAGATCTGGCTCGCAAACTCCAGAACACAGCAGCCATTTAAAACAATTTCAGCTAATCCAGATGGGGAATAGAGTTGCCATCTTCTGAGGTGCTTATCTTTGTATTCCACACAGGCACAACTCCTCCCATTTCTGGCTGGTACAAGACTTTGCCTTCTGTTCTTTGATCTTAATCTAGCCCACACACTCAGCTGTGCTCACCATCACTTGCTTCTGAGGAGATGGAGCATCAAAAATAATGAGCCAGATTGTCAACTGGTATATATGAGCATAGCATCACTGACGTCAGTGAAGGTGTAATCGTTTACTCTCGCTGACAATCCAGCCCAATATACTTAAACATGTGCTGAAAATAAATCAAACTCACCTCTTTGTTCTTGGAAATGAAACTGTCTAAATAAATTAGCAAATTGTGGAATAGCAACTAGGCTTTTATTTGTTGACTCTCATTTTATAATCCATCTACCATATGATGCCCTAGGCAATCGGTTAATTCTGCTAATTTGCCACTAATTCTAGTCTGTTTACTTTGTTTCACTTTAGTTTGGGTTTTTTTAAGTTTCCCTAACTAATTTATGACTAATAAATAAGTATTCTTCAGTAGTGGCATCTCAGAAAACTTCAAAGTGAGTGGTGGCATTTTATTCACAATTGCAGATGGCAGGTGGGAGTTGCAGCCCAGCTTTACCAAAAATCTCTTTATAAATAATTTTAAAATTTCTCTTTATAAACTCTTTTTAAAATTCTTCTGTTAACTGTGGTTTAGTGTCTAAAGGTCCTGGTGCTAAATACAGCAGTGGACCTGTCCCTGCAATCATGTAGTACTCGGTGTGGCAGTGGTGCTTCTATCACTTGGCAGTCATTCTTTTGCCCCTGCCAGAGGGCCCTGGGAGTTCTGGTGACATCTTAAGCCAGGGTATGCTTTTCACAGCAACCACTAAGAGCCTGATTCACTTTTCACTTACATCAGTGCAATTTTTGTTGAGTATCATGTTCAGATACCATGGTCATGGGAGCCAGACAAGCATCTACATATATAACTTCAGTGGAGATATATTGGTATAAAACTTGTGAATAAAAAGAGTCAAATCCAATGTCTTATAAATATGCAATAAGTTCTGTTCATAAGACAGACAATCATGAGTTTGCAGAGTTAGGCTAATTCATTTAAAATTCTCTTTATTTCTGTTTTTACTGCATTGTCACAAAAATCAGTGAAAATAACACAAACACACACACACACTCCTCAAATAATAATACAAAATGTATGACAATGAAGACTCCTAGGCATAATGCTTCATCTCATCCATTCCATTGCCATTGTAGGTTTGATCACTACATTATGTTCTCAAATATTTTTTGTCTAGGTCAGTTTTATGGTAATAAGCATTTTATTATGTATGTACCCAAAACTCCTAGCGAATGAATGGAGAATTTTGATTATGTAAAGAATAAAGGATCAGTTATGTGCAGTACTTCTTGCAGTACAATGTGCAGTTGGTTTGTAAGGTGCTTTGGGATCCATTTGGGTGACAGGAACTTTTAAAATGGAAGATTATTATCATAAGACCAGTCTAAACATTTAAGAATAGACCAGAGGGGAAAAAAAGCCTGCATGGGAGTGAGAAGGAAATGATGACCTGATATCTCTTTCCCATCTTTAATTTGTATGATTCTTGTTCACAAGCACTGGAGATAATCACAGCTGTATGGTTTTTCATAACTTGGTAATTGTATTTTCAGCTTGTAAGGAATACAAACATTTGGCTGGCTGGTCTGCTGAAATGATAAGCCTTGAAATGATGATTTTCTACTTTTTAGTTAGATTTTGCAGTTTATAGATGATTGAAATAGTAATGCCACATGTAATTCTCTTTCTAGACAAGCTTAGTTAAAATTTTCATTCAAAAGTAATAAGCACAATATTTTCCCTAATCAGGTCCCCTAGGAATGAAACCATGGAAAAAATGTCCCCGTCAGTTCATTCTGATTACCTGTGTGTCTCGTTAGTCTAAACCCTATCTGACAGCCACACAGTCATAACTGCCTTTCAATGAGTATTACCATGGAGTCTTTTAAAAATAATTTTATTTCAATTTCTGGCCAGTTCTAGCTTAACCAGCACATATAATTGCCTAATAAGGAGTTCATACGAAGAACATAATTTCAAAGTGAAATGTTGAACCCATCCATCCTTTGACTGTAACAGAAATTAGAGGAGTCTTTTAAGTTCTGTACTGCAAGTTGCTCTGCAGCTGAAGAATCAGCCACCTGGAAACTTGTTAGAATGCCAATTAAACTTTCATATTGACTCACCATTTTAAAAGAATCATACTATTGTGACTATAAAATAACTAGCGAGCTTAAAATGTAAAATATGTTAGCAGTCTGAGAACTATATGTAAGCTCAAGAGGTTTGAAAATTGTCTTTGGGCAGGTAAAACCTTATGTGCCCTTAGACATTAAAGGCGAGAATTAGACCTGTGTGAATAGTTCATAGATTCAGAGAGGATAAGGCCAGAAGAGAACATTGGGTCATTTATTCTGAACTCTTATGTAATACAGGCCATAGAGTTTCATGAGTTACTCCTCTATGAGTTATTCATTAGTTTCATGAGTTACTCCCAATAATTTGTGTTTGACAAAAGCCTAGTCTTGTTTTGAAGACTTCTAAAAAGGAGTTGGCCACAACCTTTCCCCCCGCCCACATAAAAATGTTAAATTCTCGAGGCTTGAGGACTTCATTATAAATCAAAATTAAGACCAGGTTCCTCAAAACTTTCCCTAAGGGTCACTAAACTTTGGAACAATAATTAGCCTGCTTTTAAATGAACCATGGCGTAGCATGGAAATCACGTAAAATATGTGGTTGAGGCCTGAAAGCAGGTGAAACTTCACAGTATTGATAAATTGGATAGTGAGTTGCTTAACCACACTTTGGTTCATTATGAAATATATGCAAGAAACCAAATAACCAATTGTAGTCAGATTTGTTGCTACAACCCAATAATACTACAGTACAGGAAAAGGGTTCTATACAATAGCAGTCTCCTGGAAGCTGCCTCATGCAATGATCTTACATGCATGTTATGCAGAAGAGGTGCTATCCCAAAAGCTATCATTTTATATCCCGCTTACTAGTAAAATGAACTGTGCATGTCATCTGGAGGTCGACTGAACCAATCAGCTTTCTACCTTGTTTTTCTGGTACCATGGTGTATCCCTTATCTCTTTGTTCTGAACACATGTATTTCAGGTACCAACAGAAGTGAAAGTGAAGCCGAAGACTTACCAGTACCAAGCCTGTCTCTGGCCCCTGAAATGGGTGGGGCCTTGGGTGGGGCATCCCCCAGCCAGCCCTTGCACACTGCTTGGCCTGCATAGCCTGGGGTTCCAGTGGCAATTTAAAGGGACCAGAGCTCCGGCTACCACTGTGGTATTGTTCCTTTTAAATCATTGGCCCCGGGCAGCTGCTTCTTTTGCCCCCCTTCATCATTGGCCGGGGGGTGGTGGTGGTAAAAGGGCCAATTACATTAAAGTGCTGCTGCCTTTGCTGTGGCGGTGCTTTAATGCCGTTGCCTCTTTTGTGTCTCCCCGTGGGCGGCCCTGTGGCAGCACTTTAAAGTCAGCTGGTTACAGGCCAGTACTGACAGCCACTTTTTACTGATACCGGCCCATACCAGCTAATTTTCACCCCTGGGGACCAATAGGTGTGAAGGCACCTCCCATGTTTACAAGGGGGACGAATAATCATATGTCTTGTCCTCTTCTTTTGGGACATTCCAGTACAAGCCTGTGAGAATAACTCCCTTTCTGTTGCTATACTAAAGCACTCATCTGTCACAAGCTTGACAGTTTCCCTATTTGCGCAAGTCAAAACTTACTGCAAGGAGTTAAAGGATACTTAACATAAGTGAGTAGCGTTATATAAAAATCATAAGACAATTTAGGCTATGTGACTTCTGTAATATTTATGCTTAATGATATTTGTGTGAATAATATTTGTTATTAATATATGCCTATATGTTAGCTAGCATATATTGGTCAATATCAGCTTCAAGTTTCCCCACTCCCTCCCCTTTTTCTTTTCTTTGGCCTGGGATACAGTAGTGGAGGGGCGGGAGGAGGGTGGGCGGAAGGGGCTCGAACTAAGGTATGCAACTTCAGCTATGCTTTTGGTTTGACTTACCTGCCCATTTCCATGGCGACAGGTCGACCGCGGCAGCTCTCCCATCAACTCCGCTTATTCCTCTTCGACAGGAGTGCTTTCGGGGATCGATTTATTGTGTCTACTACATCAAACACTACTCGCCAATCCGGCGGGTAATGTAGCCCTACCCTTTGAAATATTCAGTTTATTCAGGTACAAAAGACAAGCCAAAACAGAGGAGTGTGAATCCATGAAGAAGTTTGCCCAATCCTCTGGAGCAAAACTGCCATCCAACTCTACCCTTGTAGCTGGTTGAATTTTTTCATTTCAACATTTTAAAAAATATTGTCAATTCCCCTCTCTTTTTCCTCACCAGATGTAGTCTCAAGCAACCTCATAAACCGTATTGTATATTTGTTAGAGAACATGCTGTTCTAGGGACTGGGGAGCCTTTGCCTCAGAGTTTAGTTACAGAGGAAGTTCAGGAAATGGTCTCCACGCCTTTCAACCAGTTGTAGAATTGATGTGTCCAGCGCATAGAAAAACTTAGACTGGGAAATTTGTATAATTAATTTATTTGGCAAACACCTAACAATCAGGGGTAGCTAACAGACCAGGAAAGCCACCCACACAGGGGCTTTATCTAAAATCCTGGAGACTGGCTTATCTCTGGAATGTAGTAAAAATTAGAGCTGGTTTAACATTTTCTAAAGGAATATATTTTCATTAGAAAATGTCTATTTATCGGAATGGAAGATTTTTCAGAAATGTGTTGATTTTATTGAAATTTCATTTAAATTATTAAAATGAATCATTGCAGTAAGGTCAAATGGAACAGAATATTTAAAGTTTTCATTTCAAGATGACTTCTCCATTTAGAAAATTATATTTTATTTTTTATCAATCAATCAATTACAGTACCAATTAGCAATTATTACAGAAACAGAAAATCTGAATTCTGAATGTTTGAGATTTTATTTTTTCCACATCAGAAGAAAACACTAAACCTCAGAATTTCCTGCAAAGGGGAATTTTTTGATCTGGAAATGTACTGCTGCTTCTTGTCTTGTCAGGGGTCTTCCTAACTCCCAGCATGGCTTCTCACTGGTTCTTCCTGCCATGTCACACTGATAACATGTAGCTCATTTCAAGCTGGGAGATGGGGGATAAACAGAAGCTGATACAGAGTAGGGACTGAAAACTATGGGGGTGGGGGAAAGCTTACACTGAAATGGGAGTGTGTGGGGTGAGGGAAGTGAGATGGAATCAGAAAGGGGCAGAGAAAACTTAAGGGTCCGGAAAGGAAGAAGGAAAACCAATTAGTGCAGTATCTTTCTGCAAGTCAATTCACAAGTTTGATCACTAGATGGTGGTAATTTCCAGTTAATAAATGTAGATGAAACTGACACATTCTTGTGGAACATTTTGATTTTGTCGAAAGAGGATTTTCCAACAAAAAATCCCTGTCCCATCAGAAAATTTTCAACCAACTTTACCAATTTCCAATTAGAATAGCAATTACAAAGGAGCAAAGTAAATACCAATTACCAAAGGAATTAATACACTAATTACCAATTAGAATATTAATCAATTACCATATCAATACCAATGACCAATTATTTTGTATTATAATTTAAAAATAATGATTAGTCCCTATTTTTAAAACAATATAAAACAAATATATTAATATAAAAAGGTGAAATTGAAATGAATTTTTAAATTTTATGTAAATGAAACATTTTGATTCACCCAAAATATTATTTTCAAGATATTTCATTTTGTGGGAAATTTTGATTCTTCCTACCCCAAATGCCAGAATTTCTCAAAAAACAGAAGAAATTCCTGGTTTAAACCAGCTCTAGTAAAACAATTACAAGGTGTCCTTATTCACATAATATTGCTGATTTCAAAGGACATTTTGCATGCATCTGTAAGGATGGAGAATGAGGTCCTTATTTAGCTAGTTAGGTTATGTGTCAAATCATGGTGATTTTTTTCCCTTTCTTTTCTGGTCTTCCAGTTCATGGTAACAATACTATTCTAACAGGAGATAAAGGAACTGATCCTTTGACCCACTCTGGCTGTTTTACATACGAACATAAGAAGGGCTATACTGGGTCAGACCAAAGGTTCATCTAGTCCAGTATTCTATCTTCCAAAAGTGGCCAATGCCAGGTGCTCCAGAGGGAATGAACAGAACGTGTAAACATCAAGTGATCAATTTCCTGTCACCCATTCCCAGCTTCTGGCAAAGAAAGGCTAGGGACACCATCTCCACCCATCCTGGCTAATAACCATTGATGGACCTATCCTTCATGAATGTATCTAGTACTTTATAGTCTTGACCTTCACAACATCCTCTGGCAAGAAGTTCTACAGGTTGACTGTGTGTTGTGTAAAAAAATATTAATTCCTTTTGTTTGTTTTAAACTGCTGCCTATTAATTTCATTTTGTGATCCCTAGTTCTTGTGTTATAGAAGGAGTAAATATACATTCCAATATAACTTTTTTGAGATGAGGTGACCATATCTGCATGCAGTATACAAGATATGGGCATACCAGGCTTCAAGTTTTTCTTAAAGTGCCCCTGTGACAGTACAGCTTGATCAGCTCAAAGGCTCTGGGCCATTATGTTAACAAAGATGCCTTTGTCTTGCTGACATGCTTTGGTTGCTGCATGATTGATTATAATATAAAAATAGCCAATAAATCATATATGTAAAACAAATATATTTTTAAAAGCCGAATCCAGTGCCCCCATTAAAAAGTGGGAGGACTCTTATACAAAGGCTGACGTCAATTAAAAGAGAAAACATTACTGAAAAAACAAATTTTGCTCTTATTTACACTGGATAGTGGATAACTTACTCTGACTTTACTCCTGGATAAAGGAGAACAGAATTTGAATTTACCAAACTCCAAATTTAAAATAAAACTTTAACCCAAATAAGAGGAAATGTAAGAAAGGATTGAAGCAATACTCCATTTGCTTTTAAAACCTGTCTTTAAATATGCATTTGATATAGCTTTGTAATTTTTATTTCTTGACCTCAGAAAATGTGTGGTTATAGGATGGTACATTCAGTTCTTGAAGAAAATTGAAGAATGTCTTAATTTCTTGTTAGTTAAGGCATTAATCAGTGGCTAATTGCAAATACTTAGCCTGTGGAAAATATGGGAATGGAATTAGATTGTGACTATAGGTCAAATAAACTTTGCTTTTGTTATTGATTTAAACATTCTGGAGACAGATGTTCAATATGGTTTGCTTGGCACTTTTTTTAAATGCTTGGTCAATGTGCTGAATAACAATTTGACTGAGTCTTTACACAAAGACGGTATCACATATAAATTACCTTGTAATCATCAATATTATTAATAGTAGAAGACAACATTTGTATTGATTTTCCAATACCTCTGCACATAGTTACCTGCAAAGCACTACGAATGTTGTTCAGCTGCTGGTGTCTAAGAATATTTAATAATTGCTTAATGCCAGCAATATACACTTTGATACCATCTTTAAACATTTTCCGTGACTAGAAGTGCCATCCTCCTCAATTTATTCAGACAAAATTCAAAAGGGCCTGAGAAGGCTAGATCCTACATTGGGGTTAATCAGTGTAGCGCATCACAAACTGAGCATCTGTGCCTCTGAGCAACTAAAACTAGAATCTTTTGAGTTGCTCAAGGAAAAAGAATAAGAAAAGAGTTTGAGATTAAGGGCTTAGTTCTGTTCTCATTGAAGTCAATGTAATTTCTTTGTCACAGACTTCAATGTTGATGTGTCTGGACATAAAAATGTGAATGATTTCAGTGTTTTCATTGACTTCACTGGATGCTGGATTGGGCCACTTATAGATGCACAACTAGATAGATGTTTATCTATCTATCCCTACTCTACCAAAGACTTCCTATGTGACCTTGGGCAACTCAGTTCCCATCTGTAAACAAATGAGGAAAATAGCACTTCCCAACCTCATATGGGTGAATGTGAGGATAGATTCATGAAAGATTGTGAAGTGATCAGATAGTATGGTAATGGGGTCCACATAAATACTAAATATATATTGACAGACGTATCTACACTACGTGCCTGGAATCATTTGAACCTATGCAATGCCAGCTTTATCATGGATGCAGTAAGAGTAGAAGGTTACAGTACAAGAATAATGGACTTAGTATTCTACCAAGAATTAGTAATATGAAAATTGCATTTCATTGGTGCCAATTCTTATGGATTTCATCATGAATCTTGCTCTCTTTGTTGGTTTTCATTAAAGCTTCAGCACTTGAATCATGGAATTACATAAAGATTTCAGTTTTCTTTAAAAAAAAATGGCCTTCACAATAGTAAGAGAAAAGATAAAAAATGTGTATCCTAATAACGACTGAAACACACTACACCAAACAAAGAGAAATAAACATTTTTTAATCTAATGATTTTGAGACTTGACACGATTTTGTGAATGCTTAAGAGATATAGAAATGCCTTGACCAAAAGTTTCAGTGTAAGATGGTTGAATCATAACTCGAGGTAGCAACAAAAATTACATGAAATTTTTTAAACTGGTCAATTTTTTTCACTTTTTATTTTTAAGTGAAAATTGTAATAAAGTTTTCAAAAACTAAAACATGTTTGGGTGTTGGTTTCTTCCTTTTAGTATTTTTTCCCCTTTTTGTCCATTGAAATGGGTAAGAAAGGGAAAAAAAGTCAGGAGGAGAACCTAAAATGAAAATTTTCATCAAAACCACAGAAAATGTTGACCACCACAAACCATTTTGTGCAAAAAAGAAGAAAAAAAGAAATACTCAAAAAGAAAACCTCCCATTTCCCCCCCCAAAGCCCCTTATTAAAGAGAAAAAAAAGATTAAAGAAAAAAGTTTGATAAGTTCTAAATATATCACAATATTGAATTTTTTGCAGCAATGTAAATATTAAGCTTTGGGAACTGATTAGAAAACATCATTCCTTATTAGTCATTTATTCCACACCTTGTGCAATTTCTATTTTTCTTAATGTACTTTAGCCCCTCTCTATCTTTTCCATTTGGATTTCAGATACAAAACCAATGTCATTTTTTGGTGACATTTTACTCACTTTACTTATGTGGTTTGAAAACTATTTAAAGTACTTGCTTGTTTGGAAATATTTTTGAAACATTCCCAAATGGCTATAAAAGAAAAAAAAATGTCAGATATTTATTTAGAGGGTAATTGTACTTTTTATATTAATCTCAATATTGAATTGATGCTTTTTCAGTTCCCCACCAAGACCCACTCTATCATGGCTGCTATTAGCCAGCTAACTCTAGCTCAGCAATGGGGCAGTTAGGGAGGGTGATAATTTTTGAAGAACAACCAAAAAGAAACAAGGTGGCCTATATTGTTACCTTGGCACAGCCCTGAGCAAGATTTGGTGCTTAAATGCCACACTCTAGGAGGACCTTCTGGAGGCATTATTCTTCTGAGGCACAATAATCAGCTACCTCCCTGCTTTACCATTTTTCCTGCTCCTCCCCACTCACCTTCCTCCTTCCTGCCTAGATTTAAGGTTTGGGCAGTCCTTGTAGGATTGAATAGGGTTTTTATTCTCCTTTATATCACAGAACAGATATTTAGCCCTGAAGCTATATGTGTTATCCCAATTCCTTATTTTCTACCTGTTACTTGTCTTCTTAGGCCTAGTGATACGATATGAACCACTAAATGGGATGTCTGCACTGTGCAGAGTTTTACTGATAACAGCAAAATTCCACACACTGCATGGGCCCACACGAATGGATCCTGATGCAAGGTTGGGGCTTGAGACTGTAAAAAGAGAACCTAACACTGTGTGGCCAACATGGTAAAACCCCAATAAAAATGATGATGTTGCCTTTAGAATAACAGTTTTCTATGCTTGAATAGAGTTGTGATGAATTCATTCTTTTTATAACCACCACCACCCCCCACACACACACACACAAACACACATCAAAGTAAAAAACAATCCAATGTCAAAATTCAGAAGAAAAATTAACTTAATGCAGAAGTCAACCGGGTTAGGTTAGATAACCCTATGGGTCTATTGTTCTTAGACTGGTGATGTAACTAAAAAGTACAATATCAGAAAAGCATTCCATTGGCCTTTATAAACTTGATCATACAATTATTCAATTAATCTAGACTGATCCTCTTGTTAAGGGATACAACTAGTAGAATCATTTTAATGAGCTATAAATTATGTATTATAGTTAATATTCACAGCAAATGCCATACATAGAAGATAATTCCAATACCAAGATCCTTTCTTCTTTTGTAATTTCAATAACCATAATGTACATAAGCAGTTTGAAATATAAGAAATGGATCTTATTAGCACAAAAGAAATTTAAGACCATTTATCATTACCATTATGAGATATTTTGGTCTTCATTTCCAAGTATTTCCTTTTCTGTACAGTTTATTCATCACATTTAACACATTTAAAAGGAGCATATTCAGCAGATGTGTTATTTCTTGGAGTTCCTCTGTATGCTAATGGCTGTCTGGATTTCCAGTTGTGTCTTTGAGGACAAATCAAGGAGGCAAACTCAAAAAGAAATAAAAAGTTTGTGCCTCCTATGCCCAAAGTTTGCAATATACATTTAAAAATATTAATGACATGTCCTTAAAAACTTTACCAAGGACACATAGTAAAGTTCCAAAGAGGAGACTAATTAATGCTCTGACCTTTTATTCCAGTTTGGTTATACATATATTCAAATACCCTTTTTCTTCCTCTGTTTTTTTTTAAAGAGAAATTCAGAACAATGCAGTCACTGTGGGCCTAAGTCTCACACTGAGTAGTTCCATATTTCTCCAGTTCCAGTCATTTCCTAAAAAGCAATGGAAAATAATGCTTTTTAAACAATCTTTTACATAACATAATGCATCCTTCAGGGCAGGAATTTTATGTATGAACTCTTTCTTATATACAGCTGTTGAATTCATATCTGTTATATTATTTCTGAAATCTATGTCCTTTCCACACCCTGAGGCCTTCATAACTAGCAAATAGAAATTGTGTCTTCGTCTGAAAGAAGAAGGAGGCTACATGCATCAAAGAACTAATACTTTTTTTAGGTAAATTAAGTCAGTTTGCTATTGCTATAATCTCCTTTTATTTTTTTTCTACTTTCCTGAGATATTTTAACTAAATTCCTTGCTCCTCCTTTTCTGGCTGAGCGTTGAAGAGTCAGCCTTAAAATAATAGTGATAGTGACTAGCAGGATATACATTTTAGTCTCTTCAATAAATATATTTCCCTTCAGTAAGTAAACTATCATTCTTTTTCTTGTAATTTTGAAAACATTACAGGCAACTCTCCATTCCACTTCTTAACTACATAAGAGTTTCAAGACTGCAATCATTGATAGCAATCAATGAGTCTTTATTTAATACCAAACAGAACACTGAAATAATTAAGCAAAAGACACTTTGACTAGTTACTCAGGCCAAAATTTTCAAATATGTTCACTGATTCTTTATGCCTCAACTTTTGGGTGCCTCGTATGAGACCCCTTGAATCTGATTTTCAGTTGTGTTAAGCACATCCAGCTTTGACTGACTTTAACTGGAGTTGTCCGTAGTCTGGATCTGCAAAAGCGACAGAGTCTTGTGGCACCTTATAGGCTAACAGATTTTAGGGATCATCACGAAAGGTCATGATCCCTAAAATCTGTTAGTCTATAAGGTGCTACAAGACTCTTTGTCCCTTTTGGAATCAATGGATGCTTTTGAAAATGGTGGTCTAAATTTTCACAATGGGCCCAGTCCAGCATCATTGAAATCAATGAAAGTTTTGCCATTGACATCACTAGGAGCTGGATGACATCCATAAATGATTGTGATATTAAAGTAGAAATGCTTGTCTAACAAACATCGATACCATTAAAAAACAGAAACATTTACAATGGTCTGGTTCTTGCAAGCATTCCTTACATGAGAAACCTTTGTTTCAGATAATTCCATTGATTTCTGAGCTAATATCATCCAGATTCAACAACTTGCTTAAGTAAGGATTACCAATGTGAACAAATCTTGAAGGAGAAGGTCCAATACTTGTAACAATTGTGGAATTACTTTCATAATTAGCTAACCACTGGGCAGAGGTTTTTTTGTTTGTTTGTTTTTACTAGAATTCACTACCAATTTTGCAGACTTCTATTATTAGTCTTTGTAAATAAAGACTGATGACCAAATAGAATTATAATGCTACTTTGTCAGGAAGATAAATATTGGATTGCACTTTATGTTTTACACTAAGAAAATTGGGACTATTTTGGCCATAAATTTAAGAACAATATCAAATTTGGATTGCTACTGCAATGCTACCATGCTGCAGTAATGTAATAAACACACTAACATGATAGATGCCCTCAAAAAGTACGGATATAACATGATTCAATACTTTTTGCAGATTAAATGTTCTGTTAATGTATGCCATGCTAATGATTTCAGGATAATATATGATGGGTGGGTTTTACTTTATTGATTTTAGCATTTAACAAAGTTGTAGGTCAGTACTCAGAGTTACATAGCATAAGATATAAATCCTGGCAGTGATCACTACATTGCCTCAGCATCCTCTCAGTTAGTTTACACATCTGAAACACAAGGCTCAATAATAATCCTCAAGGCTTAGCATTTTCTCAGGCAGTCCATAAACTCCTTTTATTCTATTGAAAACTGCCTTGTGAAAAAGCTTTTAACAGAAATGAAACCAATTGGGCTCTATAGAAATGTAACAGGATTCTATAGAAATTACTCTAAAGGTATCAAATGTAATAAAAATGGTAACATTTCTACAGGTTTTCTCTACAGTAAGGATCATTATTATTATTCTACAATGTTGTTCAGAAAACCTGTGATCGCCCTTAAAATATTTCTATCAGTTCAAAAGAGAGTTCATATACATACAGGGCCTGATCCAAAGTTCACTGAAGTCTTTAAGAGCCTAGGCTTTGTGTCAGGCATTTTGGCCATGATTCAGCAAGGTACTCAACACATGCCTAACGTTAAGCATGTGAGTAGCTAACTGAGGTTAATGTTCTTGAAATTAAGTATGTATATAAGTCCTGTGCTAGATCAGGGCATATATCTCTATATGAAACACCTGGGTACATTCTGAAATAAGTATAATTCTTACAACTGCGCATTCACAGTAGTAATATTTACAACATGACTAAATTCTTAAAGTAAATGGTGTTTAATGTTAGGCACATGCTTTAAATGTCTGCTTGGTCAGAACCTTGAAGTATTCAGTGTGGCACACCACAATCCTGGAATTGTAACTATGTCAGCATTTAGAGATTCTGGATCAAATTGACCACTGTTGTCAGTATAAATCCAGTGGAATGTATGGCGCTGAACCAACTTATACTTATAGTCTATTTGGTTGTACAGTCTTAAGTCATTCTGCATGGCTAGATAATAAGAGTGGAAACATATTTTTGGCTTGGAACTGTCTTTGGACCTTTTATTTCATACCTGAAACTATTGTGGTAGGATCTCTCTTTTATCTCCTCAGCCACAGCATGTCTCCCTGGGATAATAGGGGGTGGAAGTAAACCAGTGTGATTCCAGGGGATTTTTCTCTCCAATTTTGTTTTATTATTCACTGTTTACATGGTGGGCCTCAGGATAAGCCCAGGAAGTTCTCTTAAGCAAATTAAAATAAAAACCAACCTCAAGCTCACTACACAAACAGAAATACATCTTCCTGTTTCCACTACAGTGCATTACCTTGATACACTGGCTCCTAGTTTGCAATCCCTCCCTAAACAGCTATCAACTTAGTTTCTTTCTGTACAGTGAGGAGAAACAACCTGCCATGAATAGGAAACCTTTCTTCCCTTCCTGCTGCTGCTAAGATCTTCTCTCAACCGATCTCACTCCTTTTCTCTCACCTGAAAAAGGGGTTTTCTTAAGGTCACTAGCTGCCCTTAACTGACCTCAGGTGCCTCCAGTTAACCTGAGGTAATCTTCCAGTTCATGGGGAACAGGGGCCTCCACCATTCTAGAGCTAATATAGCCAGGGCCGGCGACAGGGGGGTACTACGGTTACAGCTGTACCGGGCCCCCCGACTTTAGGGGGGCCCCAGTACACAGCTGTACCCCTTGTCGCCGGACCTGGAGAGCGGGGAAGGGGCGGGGAGGCGGCGCGGCTCTCCCCCGGACAAGCGCGCCTGGCCCCGGCAGGAGCAGAGAGCCCGGCCGGCGGCAGCAGCGCTGTCCGGGGGAGGGGAGGGGAGGGGAGCGGGGGGGAGAAAGGGCGGCTCACGCAGCTCTCGCTGCCCGGGGGAGGGGAGGGGAGCGCCAGCTGGGCTGGGGGAGGCCGGCTGGGCTGGGGGGAGGGGGCAGCCGCTGTTGGCTGGGCTGGGGGGGGCAGCTGGGCTGGGCTGGGGGGGGGGGGCAGCCGCTGTCGGCTGGGCTGGGGGGGGGGGCTGGGCTGGGGGGCCCCCAAACTATCAAAGTAGGGGGCCCCCAAATTTCTGTCGCCAGCCCTGAATATAGCTGTACCCCACCACTCTCTTATATCTGCCAGGCTGAATTTGTCACATTATCAACAAGTACTGTTGAGCTCTTTCATAGAAATGGTAATATGTAGTATATTAGTGTTTTATTTTGTTTCAGTATTCTAGCCCTAGAAACACCAATTCAGCCCATATATTCATCAGAGTGCTTTAGTGTACCTTTTACATTTTCACTATTCTCTTTGCTCCATTAATAGAACTATTAGCATGAAAGAAAGAACAAATTGTCTTCCTACTGGTTCATTACAAGGTACATTAATAAATATAGGGGGACTTTTGAGGATCATTAGTACTTTTATGGTGTACCCTTTTTCCCCAACTTGTCATTTGTGTTATTGCTATAACAAGCTAGCTCATAGATGTCTGAACATTCTATTAATGTTTATCAAATAATGCATTAGAAACTGAGTATGACATTTATATTCTCTTTATTAGTAAAATTGGTGTACATAGCTCCAAAGTGAAGTTTACCACCATTCGGTAATAGTAGTTGAAAGACTTGTGTGTCAGAAATCTATCTGAACAACACACAACTATTTTTTTGCAATTTGTGTGTGACTTTCCCACTAGCATGTAAAGGAACAAAATACTTTTTCAAAGAAAAAAAACTGTAAATGTGCATATGTGAGAAATACAAATGTGATTTTATGACATCACTTTAGACACATTTAGAACCCTATCCTGCAAAGGCTTTGGGATGCAAGCAACTTTACTCACACAAGAAGCTGCATGAAAGTCAACACATGACTGAAGTGTATAGACAGAAGTGTTTGCAGAGTTGGAGACTTACTAAGGGTAAAAATCTTTGTGGATTTTGCTTGGGTAATGTCACTAGGATCAATTAAGTGTTATAACAAGGCTGTATGTGTCACTGTAATTAAGGGTATGTCTGGTGTAAAACACTATGTACAGGCTATTAAATTTGTTAATTCTATTATACAGTCTCAATCCAGCATCATATTTGTTTTTGTCAGAAATATCTACAGTTAGCCATTTCTCGGCTCTTAGAGAAAACTAATGAATGTATGTTAGGAGAAGCTTTAGGGTGCTGCTATACATTAAAAAAACAACCCTACAAGACATGCATGATACAAGAACATCATTTTGTTTCCAAATTCAAGCACTTTAATGTTAGGAAATGCCAGATTTATGGTTGCTTATGCAACCTGAATTCTACCCTTGCATGTGAGTATCTTGTGCACAAGATGAGGCAAAGCCCTGTGGAAAAAAATGTATGTTATCAAGAAATTACATATAAAAAAGGGGACTGAATTAAGCCTGCATGGGCACTCTTAAATCTGCCATCTCCCATTTCCTATGTTTTGAGTGCTTGACGGTGCAACCCAAATAAAGTGATTTTAAGTCATTTTTTTTTCTTGAGCACATACTTGCCTATGGTTTTTTAGAATGAAAAAGGTGAGACCAAATTTTATAATATAGCACTGCAGCAATCCCCTCATTGTTCATGTTCAAACTCTGAGCCTTTAACATTACAGCATAGAGTGCTACTATATGAGCTATAGGACTCTATGTTAGTTTGCACCCATAGGAGGCTGCTATTCTAGAAATGGGATGTGTTGTTGCCATCATATGCAGAGTTGTGGATTGGTCAGGGGGTATTTGATCCAGCTCATTTTCTTCTTCTCCTGTTTCAGAGGAGGCTGCCAGAAACGCGTGAGAGGGTAGAACACTAGGGTGGGCTTCTAGAGCCATGTTTTGAGACCAGCACACAGTCAGGGGTGCCCTGCACTGCTCTTCCCTCTCCCCCCTTAAAGGTAGGGGGACTTTCTGCCCTATTACATATCCCTAAATGAGAGGTATAGACATTGTGCTGGGTCTTGGGAAGAAGAAAACTGGTATGGGCACCATCTTTGCCCTACTGGAGTGGAAGCTCTTAGGTAGTTCTAGGGCAATGTGTACTGCTGCTGCTTTTATGGTGGCTTGGGGATGGCTTTTAAGAGTGTTCATGTTCAGTTAATATTTTAGCAAGTTGTCAAAATATTCTCAAGGAACACAAACTAGAGAAAGGAAATGGTGATTTTTAACAATTTACATATGTCAGCCAAACCTGGACAGAATTTTCTGGGACAAGAGTGGGGATTTAAAATCAGGTCTCCTGCATTGCAGGTGAACACATCAACCACTGGGCTGTTGGGTACACATGACAAATATTATTAATAATTCAGCTTTGGTCACCCCTGTCTGTTCTTTTGTGCAAATTAAACAGGCTCTCAGCATACCTAGCAGATTGGGTCCTGCAGGTGAGATAGGACAAGGAATCCTATTGGGGCTTTGGCAGTTGCCCATGCACACCAGTGGAGACTTAGGTGCTGTTAGAGTGGGTACCCCAGTCTCTGTGCTCTTGAGTACAGAGAAAGGGACTCTTTTATGCCATACCAAATAACTCTAAGATGCTTTCCAGCCAAGTTAATTCTCTACACCCCAAGACTCCCCCCTTTTACCTGTTGGGAACTTGGCGAACCACGGCTGCCACCATCTGAGTAGATATCCAAGGCCCTGGATTGGGGTACTTAGACTCCCCAAAACCCTAACTCTGTCCCCCTCCCTGAGAGCCAGAGTCAGACACCTGAAAGCTGTGTCACCTCCCCCCTCCTCTCTTCTCGTTGAAGAGAGAGAGACAGACGCCGTTCCTCAGCTTATACCCTGAGCCGATACGTTTACCTACCTTCCCCCTCCCTCCTCTCTTCCCAGCCTGGAAGCAAAGGAAACCTTAAGGGAAGTAAACCAAACGTTTTATAGCTAAAAGATTTAATAAAGAAAAGAGCATAGAACATAGGCACAGTACAGCTTACAATTTAGAGTTCTCTAACTTCTCATCTGAAATGGACAGAGACACCCCAATAGGTACAGACTTTATGCAAAATCAAAATATTACTCACAATTAGCTAAGTAGAAATATAAGAAGGAAAGTTGAGTCATCTCCACAGCTAGAGATGAACTCCCGGACCCTTGCCCATGTTGCATGGCAAGCCCAAACTGAAACTAACTCTAAAACCCCTCCCTCCCTATCTCATGGCAGGGAAGCTCTTATGTCACTTGTTCTCAGGTAACATTAACCCTCTCCAGCACTTTACACTTATGACAGGTGCCATGGAGACTTTAGTGGCAGAAAATTAGGTATCTATGGGCTTAGAAAGGATAATTTTGCATTGGTGCCTAAATGGTGAACTTAGGCTCCTAAAGTGGCATTTAGTTATCTAAGCCTCTTTCTAAAGCAAGCCTAAGGTCCTTAGCCTAAAATTTTCACATTTAGGCAACTAAATCCCCATTAAGAGTATGTCTACAGTGCCAGCTAACTCATGTTTGCAGGACTCAGGCTAAGGGGCTATTTAACTGTGATGTAGACATTTGGGCTTGGACTAGAGCCTTGGCTGTAGGACCCTGGGAGGTGAGAGGGTCCCAGAACTTAAGCCACACTCTGAGCCTGAACTTCCACACCACAGTTAAACAGTCTTTCAGCCCAAGCTCCCTGAGCCTCAGTTACTTGGCACAGGACAGCTATGGGTATCTAACAGCAGTGTAGACATAAGCATAGGCAGCTAAATAAATGGCTTTATTTTAAGATGGGCTGAGCCCATGTCTCTCATTGACTACACTTGGGAGTTGTGAGCACTCAAGACTTCTGAAAATCATAGCATTTATTTAGATACCTAATGTTAGTCTCTCAGGTTTGAAATGTTTGGGCCTTACTTTTTAAAATGTTCATAATTGAAGGTCCCTAGAATCAAGGGAGCGCTGAAGCCATGAGTTTCATATATCCCAAAGGCCAGCTCTAAAGTATACATTGTATAAAGTTTTGTATCATTTTTTGTAAAGTATCATTTTGAAGGGTACTTCATATTTTGAAGCTGCAACCTGAATAATGTCACAGTTTCATTTTCCATTGACTTAAATTTTATGCTGCTAAAGGGGTGTGATTCTGTCTTTTTATAAAACCCACTAACATTAAATCAAAATATAAAATACTCTTCACCTTTTTCTGATAGTGGGCTATGCTGGCAACATCTGTAGATAGTTATATTCATACATGGGCTGTCATCATCCCTTCTTAAGGTTGTTTCTTGTTCCTTATCCAGCATGATATAAGGGGTGGCGGGAAATGGCACTTGAAACCTCGCTGCTTGATGTTACCTACTAGTGACAGTGATGAGACTGTAATAAATATTTACAAATGTGAATCAAATGTATAGATTTGAGATGAGCTAATTTTACTGCATATTCATAATCTGTAAATACATAATCATTCATCAACTTTCAAATATCCTTTTTTTAAAGTAGTTTGTCAAAGGAAATGTTTGAAGAAAAAAGTAATATAATAAAGGGTTTAAACATCTCAGAAGAATTAAAATACGGTTGTTTATATGCATGAAAATCATTATTGTCTGAACATTTTTTACACTTTCTTTAAATTAATAACATAGGCTGATGTATTATCATGCATTTTTTATAAAGTATTTGATTATTCAGTTTGATTTGCTGGAGGCTTTAGTGTCTAATTTACTGAGGAGGGAGGGATTAGCTTAACCCTTGTGTGGAAAATGTAGAATGACAGTTTTCATGCCAACCTATTTTGGTCAGTGGTGCACTGCCATAAAGCCATAGCAGTGTCATTTGGCCAGGGATGAAAGTAAAATTGAGCTCTTACCAGGAGGGAGGGCCAGCTTCAGCCCACTTGGAATGGGTGGGGCCTCAGTCAGAAGGGGCAAGGAGTCAAAGTCCCCCAGCCAGCCCATCCGGGCTGCCCAGCCCATGTTGCCCCAGGGCTCCAGCAGCAATTTAAAGGTCCTGGTGCTCCGGGCCCTTTTAAATCATGGACTTGGGCAGCTGCTCCTTTTGGGCCTCCCATTAGCAGCCGGAAAGGAGGGAAGGGGCAATGATGTTAAAGTGGCATGGACAGCCATTTTTTACCTGTCCGCCATACCAGCCTGTAACTGTCTGGCTCATGTAACAGTACAAGTGCTGGAGAGTGCCTCAGGTTAATAGTAATATTTAGAAAAGGGACAAAACTGGAACGATTTATCTGAAACCCTCAAACTCACAGAGGGCGACAGATAAAATGGTTCCCAGGTCTAACCCTAGTTTTGGTTTTTCAAGTGATTAACATTTGCAAAGCAAAAGCTTCTCTCAGCATTGTCTATGTCTAATACTATTTGTGCTATATCTTATCTCTTTATTTTCAAATAATTTGATGGTCCCTGATTCCATCATTCATCTGTTGACCTTCTCCAATCTCCTCAGGAGCAGGTAAATTATTTCTCTGCTGCTTTAGATTGTGTACTAGCAGTGAAAGTTTGAAGCATGTGAAAATTATTGCAGCCAAAACCCTTTTCCAAAATCAGCTTGAAAAGTAAACACATTACATCTGTGATCTTTCCTTATTTTTCCTGGTTCAGAGACAGATAATTAGATTTAATGACTGGGTCTCAGTCCTGATATTATAATGCACAAAATATGACATGCTAGGTTAAATAAATAGTATGATTTTAGAGGGAAAATGTATAAATCTAGTTTTATTTCAAGGTAGTTATATTTTGCTTAACATAGATATTCATGTTAATGGCTTTGCAAAATAAAATAGGATATCCTCTGTAACTATTTCTAAAATAGTCCTGCATAAAATTCCTCTTGAAGAAATGGAAGTTTTGCATGCAAGAGGATGTAAGCAACAAACCTGGGCACTCTTTTAGTATGTTTCTAAATATTTTCAGCAATTAAGATAATAAGTATCCTATATTTATAGTATCTCCTTATTTAATGGTACAAATATGATTATTTTGATGGCTGGGTTAAATAAAGCTTTCAAATTATACTTGGTTTGAGAATAGTGGCATCTCTTACTGTATCTATGATCGTTGTAATGATTTTTCTCTTTTTAATACTTTAATTTTATATTGTTTATACTGATATTGTTCTGACAAGTGTTTTAGAGTACAAAACTGAAGCAATGGAGAACAATTGAAATTTCAACATTTATGTGAATTAAAAGAAAGAAAAACAAAATCACGGTGCCAAATTCAATGTGAAATATAACTGAGTATAATGTATATATTATTATGTAGACTATAAATTGGTGTAACTTACACAAAAAGACTTTAGGAGTAAATTTAAATTATATCAACATAATCTGATATCTGAATTTGGCCCAAGATTTTAATATTTCTATCAGAAATGCTTGTATGAGTTTTTTCTGGATGCATGAAAGGAAATAGTAAATATGAACAGTAAGTCACAAAGACTCATTTTTTTCTGTTATTAGGCTTTTGACAATCATAAATCACCAGGAAAGCTGTCCAGATATCTTGAAACCCATCCAATTTCTCATTACACTGATAGGTTACGCTTTCTAAACTCGCTAGTTCACTCAGATCATTATACTAATTTGATATGGCAAGATGAAAGCTTAGATTGATTTTGTAGAATATGTCTTTTTGCTACTAAAAATGCTCCAAATTTTTTTCTTAGCTTTAGATTTCTCAGTTTTAGGCCTGAGTGCAGGGAAGTTTTTCAGCACACACTTAACTTTAAGCATATTTTGTCAGACAAGGCACAATATCTGTCCACCTCCAATGGATAGGTCACTAGCCAACGATTTTGAACAGTTGGGTTCAAGTTCCTGATTCACCACAGAGTGCCTGTATGACTTTAGCAAGTCACTTGGCCCAGTTCTTAAAGGTATTTTGGCATTGTTTTGTTCGGTTTTGTAATGCTTAATTGATTTAATAGCCTACATCTGCTTTTTTAAAATGGGACGTAGTCACTTAGGTATGGTGATGCTGAGCACTGCCACACCTAATTATTAGGTGCTTAGAAAATCATTGGGATTCACAATGCCTGAGTTTCATGCTTAGGCTACCTATACAATGAATCGAAAAAGTTAGGCACCTCAGAATGAACAGCATTCACAAGAGCCACCATGCTACGTGGTTCCTGGCCTCTGCTACTCAATGGGACATACCACAACAAGGGTATGTGCCATGCCTTGCCACTCTTACAGAAATAGGTATATATATCCAGGATGCAGGCAGGCACCTCTCTGTTTGTGTTTCACAGCTGCAGACCCTCTTTTGGGGCTAGGGGTCTATGTTATTTTAGCAAGGAGGAGGACCACCTCCCTCATAACTTTTAGGTCCCATATTCCACTCTACTAAACATTATGAAGGAGGTGATCCCCCTTCCTGGCTTCTTGCTTAAAATGGGGTAGGTGCCTAATGCCAAGATAATGTTTTTAGCTGAGAATCCCAAACAGAGGGAGGTACCTCCCTCCAGCCTGAACCATAGGTGTTTATCTCTAGGGGCTAGTCTTCACTACCTGCCGGATCGGCGGGTAGCGATCAATCTTTTGGTGATCGATTTCTCGCGTGGAATCGACCGCCTGCAGTGCCCCCGTCAACTCTGTAACTCCAGCTTGCCGGGAGGTGCAAGCTGGAGTCAACGGGGGAGCGCGCCGCCGACATGAGGACGGCAGGTAAGTCGGCTGCAGATATGCAAACTTCAGCTACGTGATTCACGTAGCTGAAGTGGCGTATCTGTCATCGACACACCCCCCCCCCCCCCGGTAGTGAGGACCAGCCCTAAGAGAGGAACTGCCTAGCTTGTTGTCTTTTGTTTTGTAAATCCCATTCTGAGGTACTGTCTATCTCCATTCATTGTATAAGGAGCCAAGGTGTCTAACTGAGGATTTGTACATCCCTGTGACTTTTTAGATGCCTCAGTTTCCTTTAGCCTTAGACTTTGTCCTTTTTTATTCCACCCTACCCTACAGTCTAATTTCTGGATGAAGCAAAATTAGCCTTAGATCTAGTGTTGAAACAATAGCTTTAGATTTGATTCCATATCTTATGTCTTATACTAATATCAAATTACTTCATTTGATAGACTACATAGTCTATTTCATCAGTGTCTTTCTTTGGCCACCAAAATATAATGGTAGGCAGAGCAGCTATTCTGGTGTCCTGTTCTTCTCCTGTTTCAATCTTACATCAGCAAACCAGGTGACTAGTATCATTTTCCCTTGTCCTTCAATGTTTTGTAAACATTATCAGTGGATGCAAGCTGGTTTGTCTAGAAATTAAGGGTGAGATATTCAAAGGCACCTCACAGAATTAAATACCTACTTCCATTGACTTTCAATGGGAACTGGGCATCAAACTATAAATTTGTTCATCCCTAATAGCAATATACATTACTTCTTATGTAAGTATTGGTAGTTTATTTTGATAATGAAATAAATGAGTTAATTGGCATCCACATACAGCAATAATTTTATGAACCAGTCACATTGATTTATAATTATGCTGATGTGCTGTGAAAGTTGCCTTTATCCAAATTTTTTGGCTGGGGAAAGCAGATACTAGAGAGGTGGTAGGGAAGGGGGAAGGATTTTTTTGCCAATTAATTTCAAAGTCATGAATTTAAAATATTTTACATTAAAAATAAATGTGATCTGAATATTTTTAAAATTAATCATTAAGTCATTACAAAATTCTGTTTAATTTAAATTATATTTCATTTGGATTTGTTGACTAGCTTATGTAATAAACTTGTTTTCTGATGTACTACCAACATTGCAGATGTGACTAACAGAATAAGAATTTCACAGAAATCAGACTTTATGTAAATCCAAGAAACAGAATAAGCCACTTTTAATGCAAATTTTATGAAAAACATTGGTGTTTTGGGTATAATGCCAATACAATAGAATCCCCCAAAGTTCTGATGGTAAGAATTTGACTGCTTAGCTATGTTGGAACAATTTATTTCCCAAATATGTTTTTATAACTGTTAAAGGAATCTGTGCATTGCCATCCTAAACACCAGCATAAATAGAGGAGGAAAAAGGGGAACCGTGATGCTTATATACCTGATTCTCATTACTGAGTATTCTACTTTTTAATCTCTACAGTGCCTTATACTGTACATCCTCTGGAAGTTACCCCAGCCACAGAAGCTAACTGTCCTTGTGCAAACTTTTCAGAAAAAGTTGCTTAAACTAGCTGCCACAGGGAAGGTATCAATCCCATAAATCAGCATTCAGTTGGTGATAATCTATAGTTTGATTGGCTACTCTCTGCTTTTCCCTGACTGAGCTATGGAATAAGGTAGGTCTTTGAGCTAGTCTCATTACAAATTTCCCATAGCTAGTTGTCAGTCCTGACATTAAGCTATTAAGAATGGATGTTCAGCATGTCCTCAATATCATTCTTCTGAGTCCTGCCTGCCACTACCACTGAACAGGCTGGGTGAAATCTCTGATTCTATGCATTTGAAATGGATAGCTACATGTAATAATAATAATTTGTTTATTATTTATTTGTAATATATTATTGCCTAGGCCCATCAGCTGAAGATCAGCATCCTGTTTTGCTAGGCACTGTAATGATATGAAGCAATAGAACAGGCCTATTGCCTACAAAGCTTAAAAATGGATGAGACAAACTATCAGGAAGTTGGGGAAGGTGAAATAACGGAACAACAGTAAAGCAAGCAAGTTATCTAATGAACATCATATAGTCACAGTCATGTGATGAGTTTCCACCTTTGTTTCAGAAGCAGCTTTCAGGACTACATCCCCTGGAATATTTGTTGGCCAACAGTTATTGATGCTGCTTTCCTAGGAAATCTCTGAAATATATGCTTAACTTTAATAGGATTTGACTTTGATGAGACCTAAGTGTGTGTTTGAGTGCTTGCTGAATCTCAGTGCTTTCTTGAATTGGGGGCCTCCTAGATAGTTCCCATAACTTTTATGCACTTCTGTGTCTGACCTACTTTATTCACGGTAAATATATGCATGGGAAATATACATTGATAAATGAGTGTCTTTGTCAAACAGAGTAAACCAAATAAATTGGGTCTCCAGGTATTAATTATTCTCTGAATAATGGTCCATCCAAAATATTCTGTATTCAAAGGACCACGCGTTAGGGATGAAAGATTCAAAATGTTTTAGTCTCAAAGGATTACAATCAGTACATAAGGGAGAAAACTTTTTAGCACTTTTCTAAATTAAACAATTAACTCTAATATGCACATCTACTGAGACATTTCAATTGAACTAATGTGTCTAATTTAAAATCAGTGATTAGCAGAAAATACACCAAATTTATCTTTATTTGACTTTACCATAGTCAAATGTACTCAGTAAAACAGATTGAAACAATGTTCTAAAAACTAGTCAGCTTTGAACTAGGAATCTTGTTTGTGGCTTTTTTTTTTTTTTTTTTTTTTGTAGAACAACACTAAATATGTAAAATGCAATACTGTATAGCAAAGTCTCTCATTTTGTATGGTTTCAAATAATTTACTTTGATGATGGGTTTAACAAAACATATGAAGCAGACTCAACTGGTCTGTTAAATTAAATGAAAACTGAATATATTTAATCATTTTAATTGTCTGATAAGTTTGAAACAGAGAAAATCAGCAGTACTGAAAATCTTACGACACTTCCAATGCTGAATGTCATTGAACATTACTCAAGCGATTTTACTGCATTCAAGAGGTTACAAAGTCAAGCCCAAACACATCTGATTGAATGAGAATTGCACATTAGTTCAAGCATAATAGTTTTCTGGAGGTTAAAATACTAGTCCAGGGAAGCCAAGATATGTTTTCAATAATATTTAGAATGGTGATTAGGTAGTAGTGGAACTAACATAGATGGACAGTCTTAATAATGAGAAGATGCATATTGTCAAAGTCATACTCTATAGTTGGGTACAGTGATTATAGTAATGCATGTCACATTTTAGTACTTTATGTGCATAGAGCACTTCACTTTCATAGACTTTCCATATGCTTAATATAGGTAAAGGTGCAAATGTTAAACTAAGGGAAGGACAGTATGAGTAAAACTATTATATCGATGTTTTTGTTTTTGTTTTGTTCTTTTTGTTTGTTTTTAAGGCTCTGATCCTTTAGGTTATCTGTGTGAGTGGACCCTTTGCCCATATAGAGTCCCACTTACTTTAGTGAAGCTATGCACATGTGTACGGATCCACCCATATATATGCATTTGTAGCATCAGGGCCTTAGTTTGTACACACTTTTGATAGACATGGTTTTAAAATATGAACCATATCATTAGGTTAAGGTTTCAGGGAAATATGTTTCTTTAAGTGTAATATGGCCCGGGAATAGTAATTATGAGCCAGATTGTGATTCCCCTACTCGTTGTTGAGCTGCTATGTACATGGGTAGCTCCACTGAAGTTAAAAATAACTGCTGAATCACTTCATGGAAACACCACAAAGAAGTGAGTCTTAGGGCAGAACTTGAATGAGGAAAACATAGTAGCTTGGTACACCAGTATGGAGAGTGCATTCCACACAGGAGAGATGGCATGGAGATAGGATGGGCATCAAGTCTGGCAACATTTCCATAGCAGAGGAGGAGGGTAACAACATAATAATGAGCCAGGTTGTATATATACAGGCAGGTGCAGAAGGAAGCCAATTAATATTACTAGTATAGGATTTGTTTTTTTACACACGCTTATAAACTGAATGACCAATACATTCAGAAGCATTCCCACTGTTGGATATGTGACATTCATGCAAAGGCTACTTTGTTAATCCATCAGCTTCAGTTGCTAGATTTGTCATCAAGGTCAATAAAGCATTGTTCATAAAATATTTTTTAAGACTTTTGTTAGAGTAGTCTGAACTGGAATTATCTAGTGTGCAATGTAATAGCTCTCTTAATTAAAATCTACCCCTTTTCTAACTTGCCAAAGGACTTAATACTAATAACCCAAATAGTATCCTGTAATTGGACCACCTCTTATTTCTGAATTCATTTATTATGAAAAAATGCAAGTATTTTTAAATAATCTTTCTACATGATGGTTTTGTGACTTTCAGTACACATGATGATATTTATACTTGTGTAAATTGGATGAAACTCCATCAAAGTCAGTTGAATGATTAGGTATGCCTATTGAAGTCAATAGAGTAACATTCTATTTATGCTGATGTACTGGAGGCCATAATCTGGCCTAAACTGTTTTATTCTCTCTGTTTTTATTACTTTACCCTTGCTATGTTGGTCTGCCACAGTTTAGCATGACTACTGGAAACATGCTACAATTCCTATGAAAGGGACTAAAGAATAGGAAGGGCAAGTTCCTGAGTCACTATGAAGGAAGGTGAATAGCAGAAAATACAACAAATGAAGGATAATCTGTGTGACCTTGAGTTCCTTAGTTAAACTTCATACCAAACTAAACTGGTGGATTTAGCAGCTAATCTTTGTTACAAAGAATAGCTCTGAAGCATATAGAAGCTTAGTTGTGTGGAAAAAAATAGTCATTTTATGCTATATGACAGTGCCAACTTGATAACCCTGAACATTCCCACTCAAGAACTGGAGGTGATTTTATTTCCACCCATTCCATTGCTCTGCCTTTTGAGCAATTCAGTTGTCATTGTAAGAAGAATCACATCCTCTTTTTAAATTATTTCTGAACATCAAATATCCAAATGTAAATATGCCATCCAGTGGGATACTTAAAAAAAAAAGAAATAGTATAATTTTTGAAGAGCTAAAATATTTTCTGTTAAATATAATTTAATTTTTAAACACATTTTTATGTAAGACACTGATTGCTGTCAGACAGAATGACCTTCATACATTATAAATTTGGCTCACTGGTAGTCTTACAAATAAGTTGTGGCACATGATAGTCTGTTATAGAGAAAGGGATAAAGATGTCTGTGTTTGACTTCTCAAAAAATAAAGATATGTAGCTATGTATCTCTAAAGGTCTGTGTAGACGAGCCCTTCACCACTCATTGCACAAATGAGTCGGAAACCACTCTGTTGCCAACACCAGTGCCCTTTTATTTTCCCTGTGCGAGTTCCTACCACTGCCTCTATACAGTTCTGTACACTCACTTAGCTGGTCAGAGGACAACTAGCTCCTGCAGGTAGCTGGAAACAACAGCCACCCACTCTCCTCCTCCCCCCCCCCCCCCCGAACCTCCTGTACGTCCATCCTGCCAGCTTTATCCTTCTGGCCTGTAAGGCTCACAGGTGCTTTCCCTTAAGCCCTTCCTTCTAAAACCCACACCCTGCCAGCTCTAATTAACTCCCCTTACAAATCCTACTAGGCTGTGGTGTATAACTACAAGCAACAGGAAAAGCCACAGACAATTCCAGCTCTCTGAACTGTAATGGAACATTAGTGAAAGGCTAAGCAGAGGAACATCTTACTTTTAGAATATTATTTTTAAAGTGTTGCAAAGTAAACATAAATGGGTGTTCCTAAAGACATCCTTGAAAGTGCATCCTCCAGAGGCTTGGAGGAACCATCACCTGCTGGGTGAAATGTTGGTCCTAGAAATGCTGTGTTATTCTGTGATGGATGATAGTGGATCTGCCTAACTGCTTAGTGCTTTAGAACCTTATCATCACATTTTCTCATCCCTCTTTTCCGACAGAGTGATACTCACCATCTGTGAAAGAGTAAAAGCCAATGAGCCCAGTTATCCTGACCTTGACAACAGTGTAAACAGAAGTCACTGCACTGAAGTCAGTGGCATTATATTGATGTAAAATGGGTGTGAGTGAGGATACAGATTATAGTGTTAATGAAGTAAAAGTATGCTCTCTCCCCCTCCCCCCCCCCCCCCCCCCCCCCGCTTTCTCCTCTATCTGGACAATAATTTATATTAGAACGGAGGGAAATGTTCCATGGTAGTACTAATTTGCTGTTGTAGGTACACTTAATAATTCCTCTAACAACAATAGCCCATAATATCATAGATTTGAAATCAATGAAAGCAATTTGCATGTGAATTGGACAAGTTAGTCGGATGTTACTATCACTTTTGCCTTATAATTCTGAATAACAGCAGTGTTGCAAGTAAATAATTTATATACTATTAAATACTGACTTAACCATAATTAATTGTCACTATTTAAATAATGAATGGCTTCTATGAATTAGAAACCTGTATTGTACAGACAACATCTATACCATTAGATTTTATTAGCCAGCTATACTGGGCTTTACTTTTTATCAACCCGTGCAAGTTCTTACATCAAACATTTTAGTTTGATACATGTTTTATTTTTCTTTCCATTTTATAATATTATAGATGTATAATTTAATAAAAGAAGATTTTGAATACATTTTTGATAAACAGAAGAGGAACTTTGTTTATCTATTTTTAAACTAATAAACTATTTTTTTCTTATTCTTTACAAAATTGTCAAGGCCACATACTCAGTCACAGCTAGACACTGGGACTGATCCTACATGCAGACTACTGAGGAAAGAGGAGAGAGAGAACAGCCAGATTTATAAAAATAAAGTAGACAATATTGGACCTTTTTTCTCATGGTTTTCTTCTTTCTACCTGCCCCCATAACAGCTTCCATTTTATAACATTCCTCAGTGTGCAGCAGACCAAAATCTATCTCTTGTCATTACAAAAGGTAAACATGTCTCTTTGCTCTGTTAGTAAAGAATGCACCACACGCCTCACCCACCTGGTATCTCTAAGATTACACCAAAGAATGTACCTTACTCATGTTATTGATTTCTCATCCTAACAGAAACATCCTTACTTGTACCAAAAGGGGACTATCTCCAACCAAGGAAAGATTTTAAATTTGGGATCTTTTGTTGATGAGAACCAATATTGTACCTTTTAGTCAGATAGGTATTCTTTAAAATGAACACAAGTCATTCCTGAAGCAAATTTTGTGTCATAGAAGTAGGCTGACCATATTTCCTTGAGACAAAAACGGGACATTAGGATGGCAAAAACGGGACGGGGTTGGGGGGGGGTCTCACCAGATGAAATCGGTGCAGTGGCTGCAGAACCTGGGCTGAGGGGCGCTGGGTGGGTGGTTGGGGACTCTGGGGGGCTCTAGGGGGGTCTCACCAGATGAAGTCGGTGCAGTGGCTGCAGAACGTGGGCTGAGGGGCGCTGGGGGGCCCTAGGGGGGTCTCACCGGATGAGGTCGGTGCAGTGGCTGCATAACGTGGGCTGCTTGCACAAGCGTGCGGTGACTTTGTGGCTCTTGACCACGTGGGTCACCTTCTGGTGCAGCGCCCCCTTGTGGCAGAACAGCGGCTTGGCCAGGCACTCCAGCTCGGTGGGCGAGGTGACCAGCACCATGGCCCCACCTGGGCCCCCCAGCGCCGGGCGGGGGGGGGAGGCAGAGGGGGGACTGGGGGGGGATGGATGGAGGAATAAGCAGAACAGGGATGGGGGATGAAGAGGATGGAGGGAGAGAGAGAAGGGGGGATGAGGGATGAAGAGGATGGAGGGGACGGAGGGAGAGAGAGAAGGGAGGAAGGGAGGGATGGAGAAGGGAGACAGAGAGAAGGAAGAGGGGGATGGAGGGATAGAGAGAAGGGAGGAAGGAAGGGATGGGGGGATGGAGAAGGGGATAGAGAGGAGGGATGGAGGGAGCGAGAGGAGGCAGCAGACGGAGGGAGAGAGCAGGGAGGAAGGGAGGAATGGAGAAGGGGGATGGAGAGAAGGGAGGGATGGAGAAGGGGGATGGAGAGAAGGGAGGGATGGAGAGAAGGAGGGAAGAAGGAGGAATAGTGAGAAGAGGAGGAAGCGGGCGGCGGGCTGAAGCCGACGGCGGAGCGGAGCTGTCCAGAGCCGCAGCCGGGGGCCGAGCGTGCCGGCGGGGGGGGGGGGGGGGGGCTGCCAGCCGGGTTTTATGAGACAATCACATAAATTCAGGCTCTGGACAGCTCTGCTCCTCCGTTGGCTTCAGCCCGCCGCCCGCTGCCTCCTCTTCTCACTATTCCTCCTTCTTCCCTCCTTCGCTCCATCCCTCCCTTCCTCCCATCCCCCTTCTCCATCCCTCCCTTCTCTCCATCCCCCTTCTCCATCCCTCCCTTCCTCCCTGCTCTCTCCCTCCGTCCGCTGCCTCCTCTCCCTACCTAAGGACTAGTATCAGATGTCAAAGTCTCCGATGAGCGCAGTTTGCTCATTCGAGATTTTGACATCTGATACTTGTCCTTAGGTAGCAAGATTCTTCACCTGAGCTCTTGGGAGTCCTGCAAAGAAAGAACCTCCCCCTAGAAAGCAGCTTGGGACCTGCCCCCAAAATGGGACAAAATTGATATTTTTGACAAAAAGACGGGACGGTCCAGAAATATTTAAAAAACGGGACTGTCCCGTTCAAAACGGGACGTATGGTCAGCCTACATAGAAGTCAAGAAATATTTTTTTCCTTCCACTGGGCCCCAGTTCTGAGGAGGGCTTTAGGAAAATTTATCCAAGTTTGCCTGAAAATTTCCTTTCTGTTAGTAATAAAATCTATAAATCTCGTTAGCACAAAAAAATCTAGGGCACTCAGTTTATACCCTACCAAGGGCTCAAGGCATGACCCAATCAATTTAGGCACTCCCACCCTTTCCTTTGAGGGCTCAGGGTATAAGGCACCTATCCTTCCCCATGGGATCAGGAAGAAATCAAGTCAATTTAAGAACCTATACATTCCTTCAGGGCTCAGGGCTTTACAGGTCTGTGGAACCTTTTCCCAGTGAGAGAGCCTTACAGAGTTGTGCTCTAAACATCTGCTTATTAGCAACAAACATAGAATACATATACCAAGCAAATATCTTCTGCTCACCACTCCCAATATACAGACAAAATTCACCTAATGGCCAGTCAGGATCCTCTCGTCTCGGGGTTTCGTCGATGCCTCTGCACATCACAGTTGTGCAGAGGGGTCAGTATTCTATCAGCTTGATGTTAAATTCCAGTCCAGAAGTGGTTTCCAAAGAGCATTTTTTGTTACATTATATAAGTAAAATGAACTACCTCCTTTAACTTCACTAAACTATAACATTATTCAGCACCCCTAGGTAACTAAATTTAATCAGTCACATGCTGGCACCTATGTTTTCTCCATGCTGCTCAACTCTTTTTACATTTTATCTCTCATGCCCAAATTATAACTTATTTATGACCTTCATTTGTGCAGATCGTCAGCATAAATTACTGGTCAGAGCTTATCTTATCTATTTTACCAATTCTTGGGGTTTTTGCTTCCACCCTAAACTTCCCAGTGCCTGGCTGTCTCTACTTTACAACCCCCTTGGTGTCATAATTCTTGCTAGGGGCATACCAGAGATGGGGGCACCTTTACAGCAGTGGATCATTTTTGTTTTTAATTTTAGTCATGAAACCCCCGAGTTTCACCCAAGGCTGGTATAGTATAGAGTGAGTTCAATCTCAGGCCTGTTAGCTGGCCACCCTGGAATGACAAGGATCATCTGGTTAGAGATGGAAACTAACATCCAAAGATTTGAGTTTATCTAACTAGGGAAATTCTCAATATTCTGAAGCAGGAGAAATTGTTGGTTTTGCCCCTCCACAAAACAGTTAACATGATTTCTGTTATAGGAAAGGAGGATGAATTATCCTGGCTGTGGGAATTCTCTCAACTGGTGGGAACTTCCACTCCATTCCCCTACTGCCAGTGTCTGGTACTGCCCCAAACAGCAAGCAGTCTGAAGTGTCTACTGCAGTTGATCTATGGCCCTTCTTACTCAAAGAAAGAAATTTTTCAATTTTCCTGTTTGCACGAGCTGAGGAAATGGTTATACAATATGGAAATTGTTAAACTCACACTTTTTCCTTCCCTTTGAGCTAAAACTTGCCATTTGTTCCAAGATTCTTCCCTTCTTCAGTACTGTATTTTTAAACACCGACTCTTAATTGTGTTATCATATCTCCCTTCTACTCTTGACACATGCTTGGTTCCACTTATATTTTTGGCAACATTGACATGATGTTAAATCAAGCTGGCAACAAGATTCCACAATTCATTTTTAAAAGAGCTCCACATAGTACTTTAACAAAGCCATAAACTCAGACAGGTTCATTTCCAACACACACACACACACACACACAAATTAAAATAATTATGTTCTTGTGAATTGGAAATGTTCTCAAAAGTGTTATCTAATTCCTGAATTAATGTCTTCTAAAGCATTTCTGGACAACTGCTTTTCTGATAAGATTACAGAGATATAAGTAGTCAATAGATAATCCTTTGAAATACAGAGATTTAAAAGCTGAAGGAATATACTGCTCAGTACATGCAGATGAAGTGCCATCATCCCAAAATCTCTTGATTTTTATTGTTTTTTTGGATATCATACAGGGAATAAAAGCAAAATCATTTCCAGGATTGTTACTTTGGAATTCTGGAAAAAGAAGATTCAGTGATAACAAACCAACGCTCAAAAATGGCATAGCAAACAGCACAGTAAGGGAGATGCACTGGCTTTTTAAATAAGGAGTGGACTGTATACCAAAATACCCACTTTATCCTTACATGAGAAGTATCTATTATATCTCTGCTGTCACCACCTTCCTCTGAGCTAATAAATAATTCCAGTTCTACTTTGTTAACTCCTGCCATCTTTAACTTAACAAGAGGGCCCTGCAAAAATATTCCACCTTAATTTGAGATGAATGCCTAAATCTGTGGTACCAAGGGTACATGAACTCTCAGTTAGGAGTACATCTCTTCCTACTCTGTTTTTCCTCAGCCTTTTTTCCTTCAGGACCAGATCCTCAGCTGGTGCAAACTGATTTTCTGTGAGGCTATGCTGGTTTACAGCTGCTGAAGTTGTGGCCCTCAGTCATACATAATCACATCAGCTCCGTACTACAAAACTTCAACTGACCAACGACCCACTTACACAATGCCTCTTATTTTTTAAATTCTATAACTACACTCCTGTCTATGCAACAAAGAGTCTTATAGCACCTTATAGACTAACAGATTTTAGGGATCATGAGCTTTCGTGGGCTATAAGGTGATACAAGACTCTGTCGCCTTTGCAGATCCAGACTAACATGGCTACCCCTCTGATAAAAGACTGCTGTCTATGTTGATGATCTTATCATTTCAGTTGCTTCCAGTACTCTCCCTGCTCTGTTCCTACTCACCCCTCTCTTCTGTTAAAGGAAAATCTCCCACTGTTGCCACACCTATTATGTGAAACAGTCTGTTGCCTTAGACCTCTGATTCCTCCTCACTTTTAAAAAACTGTGCTCCAAACCACCTTTCTGCCTGGTCCATTAATCAGCAAGTTGCTGAACTGTGAACCATAAGAAGTCTTCATTCCCTATCTCTCTGACCTTGCCCACTGTCTATTTATTCTTGTACCTTCTTACTTTAACTTTCCCATTGTTGCAGCTGCTGTGTATTGTGAAATGGTTGTGTAACCAAAACATTATACAATTGCAATCTATGACACAATTTTGCTATTTTCCCCATGAATGTTTTTTCCCTCTACGAAGGCAGATTTTCCATTATGCTTAGATTAGCTTTCTTAAACTTCTCTACCATTTTAATTATACATATAGATTTTTGGCCTTCTTTTGCTTTAGGCAGATCATTGTTCTCTGTGTCTTTTACACAGATCTTTGGTATTTATTCCTATCACCTTCCTAAGGGCCCAACCCTGCAAGGTGAATGTTTTCAGCTCCCATAGACTTCAGTAGTGTTTCTCTTTCATTTCATTTGGTGGTTCTTGGGGTACCCAGCACTGTACATTACTTGTTCTCTCCTGCTTCTAGTGAGAGGGATTATTGAGCGAGAGTCTTGGCTTTGGTAGTTTTGGTGTTAGCTCCCTAATGCCACCAGCCATTCAGCCAACACTATACTCCAGGTATGACATTCCTGTATTTGCCTTGCAGGATAGCAAGAGGCGCAGCCCAATCCCTGAGTCCCATTGAAGCATTCCCCTGTATTAGCCACCCCTGAAATTGGCTTTGCACACAAATCCCATTTGTGTGCAAAGCCAATTTCCCTCTACTCCCAAAAGAGTGTTGAACCACATCTGATCAGTTTTACCTCAAATCAGTGCATGGTCCCCAAAACGTTTCAGGGTAACACACCCCTTACTCCTGTTTATGCCCCTCCCACCCTGGTCAGGGCCATGCAGACAGGGGCAAGGGGGACACGGCTGAGGCTGCAGTTCAGGATGGGCCTGGGGCCAGGAGCAGGGCCAGGATGTGAGGGAGGTTGGCAGCAGGGGCCCATGGCTGGGTAAGGAGTCACAGCGAAGCTGGGGCTGGGGCCAAGCATGGGGCCAGGAGCTGGGGCCATGGTTGGGGGCAGGGCTGGAGCTAAGCTGGGGCTGGGTGGCACTCCATTTATGACCCCCCAGGGGGTCTGGCCTAGGCCCTCCACACCCCAAAGGGGGGTAACCCCACAGTTTGGGGATCTCTGCCTTACATTACTGCTCCTGTATAACACACAGCACTTGTGTGCATTTATAATAAAACAAAATGTTTATCTGAAAAAGAATAGAGGTTCCACTAGAAACAAATTGATGGAAACAAATGGTTCTGATTCAAAACAAATATGGACTATGGCCTACATTTATTAATAATAGTTACTTTTCCTGTCTAATAAAGTAGGTTCCTCCTTCCCCCAAAATTCAGTTTGTTACAGAGTTGATTGACTACAAGGGAACCAAGATCTAATCTGTCATGAAACACCCTTGCTCGTCAAGATATCTCCTCAGTGAAGGCAGTTTCTTTCTCCACCCTGTCATATACTGAGTCAGTCTTTTGGCTTGATTCACCACCAGAGCCATCCCCTGTCTGTTATAATGTCCCTTTTTACCTTCAAGGGGTTTCAATTGTTTGCAGTTGTCTTTGATCATTTTCCATTGACTGTTCTGGGATGAGGCAAAGGCAGACAATTGAATCCTGCTTTATATCATCAGCTGACCAGGGAGCGGTGACAGTTCACTCTGGCTTGAATGGGTCATCACTGAGACATATGATTCCCTGGTGACTAACTTTTACTCCAGGATCATAAGGCATAATTTTCAATATCATTAATTCATTCCTTAAATATTATCTGTACACACATATTGCAATGATTATGAGTATTGATAAGTTACGAGCATTCAATAGAGCCCACACATGCTATGCTTCATGAATAAATACCATGAAAGTGGTACATTAGGTAGTCAGTTTGTCAGATCCAAGGCACGAGTTGCTTGTAAAGAACAGTAAACCCTTTGTCCATTGGCACACCGTAGTTTCTATGTAACAGCCATGTAATCAGGCTGGGATGTAAACTCCCTATAATTACTTAAATTACTCTAATTACAAAATAATGATCTCAGTATAGAGACCGAAAGTAAAACTTTTTGACAGAAAAACAGAACCATCGATTTACAGAAAAGATGACTCAAGACACAGCTTACAACCACATGATTATTGTAACTTTTGCCCAAACTTCCCCCAACGTGTATTTACTGTTATTTGTCTTGTGTCTACACTTAAACCGTAACTGTGCCATATGCAGATCAACTTGTAAGATAAGTGCTCTTAGATGACAAGATGTTGCAGAGGGAGTATGTTTTATTTCTTTACCTATTATTTACCGGTTAGGTTATACCTATGGTGCTATGCTAAAAATTCAGCCTCTACATTTATTCTCTGCTATTCCTTTCATATCTAAATCAACTGATTTTCTGCCTCAACAAGCAGACAGTTAAATCCAGATTCAACTTGTGTAGATCCTATGCTCTTTCATCATAAAGTAAGGACCAGTTTCTTATTTTCCCATTATCTCTATATAAATTGAAAATTTATGGTCATACAACTCCATATTAATGTATGAGTAATACATTCTTTTGTGGGTGGGTGTTATAAACTGCCAGTAATTTCTGGTTACTTAATTAAAGTAGGTGTCTTTGACTTATATTTTCTTCTTGACACCAAATTATATTTCCCATGTGAAAAGAACTTGATTACCTTAAATATCCTATATGAATAAGTATATCATCGAATATGTGGGAGCTCAGACTTTGAGTAAAATTCTCCCAGGACCAGAAAGTCCACACAAAGCCCCATATACTCCAATACTTCTCCATTGGTGAGTAAACCTTCAGAATAATGACAAATTATAGAGTTTCCAGGGTCACATAGATAATAATAGTTAGGGACAGAAAAGATATAATATGAGCTAGCCAATTACCCTGAAAAATAAGACTATAAACACTTATTACAGCTTTTGTTAGGATGAAGTGTAATACAATGTATACAACAGCCAAAAACTAAGAGAATCTGGGATAACATAATTCTTTAAATTCTTGTAGTCTTCTCCTATATGGCTGTGCCAGCAAAGTTTATCGTCCTATCTACCATGGTACTAGAGTATAGAGTCTATTAGATTCTTCCCAGTACTACAACATCACAGCTCACTGATTCCACAGATCTTCCCTTTCAGTCATACATTCCAGTTAATTTACCTTGAGACTTAGGGTAAAAGTCTCCCTATTATGAATTCTGCACTTACTCCATGCAAGGAACCTCCATTGACATCAATGGAAGCTTCGCATACAAAATATATGACAGAGAACCACAGTGTGCATAAGAGATCCACAGTGTGGATCAGAGATGAGAACTTTGCCCTTACCTTGGATACCAGCTGGGACGTGGGGTACCACTCTTAACAGGGAAGTGCCATAAAAGCATCAGTGTAGTCAGACTGAACATAAAGTAACTGCTGAAAAGTAATAGGCACTTCCTAATACATGCTTATGATACTGCCCCCTATTGTATAAAGGGAGTTTTATTTAGCCGTTAAAATAAATCTAACAATGCCCATGAGCAGATGTAGTTGCTAAAGATGGATTTACAATTAATGCACTTTCATTGTGGGTTTTTTAATGACACATGGAGAGTTCTGTTAACCTGTACACATAAATATTTATAATAGTGTATCAAATGAAATGGGCTGGATGGAACAAATTATAGCATTTCTTGGTCCTGTTTTTGTAAACTCATTCCTTAAGCATCTTGAATTTTAACTGTTTTCAAATGGAATTTAGACACATGCCACTTGGAGGCACTCTCATACTATGCTATCCTGTAATTTAAGTTACAAACATTTCATGTAATAAACAGTCATAGTTATTCCATGTTTGCATCTAATAATGACTTGGGGGTAGGTAATTAATACTGGTTTGGCTAGTTAAACTTTGACATTATTCATATTTATCATCTTACAATTTTTTGGGGGGGGGGGTAAACTTTTCCCTATACCTTCAATAAAACTCACTTAATTCCTTTGTGGAAGGGATAAGAAGACATTGCCTAGGATACAAACATTATTTCAAAGAAGTGGGTTAGAATGGATTACAAGATGCAAACTATTCACATTAGAAATTTATGGTGTTTTATCACTTCAGATTTGAAATTAAATATTCAGTTGATAATTCGATTCTATATATGTTAAATTGTATATAATTATCTTTGGGAAGCAAATAAAAGTGTTAATACTTTATATAACCTCTGAGTTTTGATTTCATGCTAGAAATAGAACTTTAGGACACATTTCACTGTATTTGGAGACGTATATTTCTCATATATAGGAGAACCTCAAATAATTACTCAGTCTAAGAGAAGGATGACGTTTTGAAAAACATTTACATACTTGAATAGAAGTTTAAGATTTAAATGTGTTGTGCCTAGTACTGCAAACTGTAAATAGTTCACAAAATAAAAATGTAATCAGGCAAAATGAAATATTTGCCACTGCATACCAGATATGATATTATCTTTCTGTTCAGATCAGTGGCGTGGCTCGAACTGGGTGGGCCCTAACTTTTAGTTGGGCGAACAATGATGAGAGGTGGTGGGAAGGGAGGCAAGAGGAATGGAGGGCTCTCCCCACCTCCTCCAGCCGGCTCTTTCTGCTCAATGAGCATCAGAAGACAAGGCTGCCCGAGGCGCACAGGCTCCGGCTCAGATTTGGGTTGGCCTGGATGCTAAATTGGTGGGCTGCAGCCCACCCAGGCCCACCTGTGGCTGCGCCCCTGATTCACATGAGGACAGGTAAACATGAAGAGCTAGACTGTTGAGTTGCCCTGAGTAATGGGAAGCATGTTGTTTATACAAATCCCAAGAGCAGAGCACGGGCTAAGCTCTGACTCATAGAATCAGTTTGATCCCTGATTCTTTTTTGCTCCGGGGACAAAGTAAGTTAGACCAGTCCTATACCTGGAGAAACTTACTTCCCCCTCCATTCTGGGTCGCTTGTGCTGGTGATTGTGTTTGGATGGCAGTCCTAAGGCTCTGCCTATATCCTACCCTAGCCTGCCCACATGCACAGGAGAGAGAAAGAAGGCCTCAGGGAAAATTTCCTTCACATTCACAGACAGGGGACCTTGTCCCGCTTTCTTCCCCTGTGGAGCTTAGAAACAGGTTTCAGGATCAAGATCAAAATGAACAGGAAAGTTAAGAGCAAAGAATCTCCTAGAAAGATCTTCTTTTCTGTTAATTTTAAAATAATGTTTATATCCAACTATCTTTAAGCAGAGTGAGATGATTAATCCTTTTTGCTTTTCAAATAAAGAGCTCAATTAATAGAGTTTTGCATGGTTTCTCCGCTAGTTCTTCTTCCCCTGCATTACTTGTACTCTGAGAAATCCTGACAGTGTGGGATACTTGTATGGAACAGCACTTGAATCTTGTATAATTCTAAATACAGAATGGTAAAAGATAAGCCCTTCTTCCTCTTGAGTCAAAGATAATGGAGTGTATGGGAGAAAATGGAAGGCAGCTGGAAGCCATGGCAGTGAAAGTAGAGAAGGAAGGAGCTGGAATTCTGTATGGAGTAAGGAAGAGAGGAAAGGATGGACGTGAATATTTTGGAATACTATTGTCTCCATTGCCCATTACATGGGTTTGTGCACATTCCTTCTTGATTGGCACCCAACACTCTTCTCTCTTCCTTACTGTGCTCTTCTTTCACTTCTCATTTTTCTTTCCTCACTTGTTCTTCCCCTCTTCATGACTTTTTCTCTCCTCCTTTTTCCCCTTCATTTCTCTGCTTCTTCTCTTTATCCCTGTCTCCCCATCTTTCATTTCTTCTCTTTCTTCCTTATTTTCTTAGTTATTTCTCTTACCTCCCTGTGATAGAGTTAGGCTGACGGGTGATGCTACCTGGATCCCAGCTCTCCCCCATCACAGTTCCTTCAATGGTGTGTGGCATTCCCCCTTCTAGTAGAAAGTGACTCCAGCCGTCCAGCCAGGTCACCAACTGGTAGTTGGTAGAGGAAACTTGGCTCTCCATCTCCACTCAGCTCCAAACTAGGGCGGTACATGAGACAGGGACAGCAAACATTCCAAAGTGCTTCAGGGCTGCCTCCCTGCACCACTTCGTAGCACTTACTTTCCCAGTGCAAGGCATGGTCAAAAGGCTTACAGATGAGTCAACAGAAATTAGAGTGAAGGGTTCCTAATCCCAGAAAAAAAAAGACTAGTTCCTCCTCTAGGGCCTGGGGTAGTTGCACTTGCTCACAATTCCCCTGCAGGCAGGATCCCTGCTGTACCCTTACACACAATCTCCCAAGACAGGTCTCCCCAACCCTGATTTGTCTGGCTCTCTTTTAAGCTTCTTCTACAGCTGAAATCAGCTCTTCAGGTGTGATAGAGTGGAGTGACCTGGCCCAGAAGTACTCCATTACTCCTTCTATCCCAGCAGAGGATGTATACATCCCATCACACTCCCCCATCCAATTTCCCCTTCAGGCATGAATAATTGGTATTAAGACATCCTCTGTACAACTGACTGGGAACTGCAGAAAGCCACAATCCCCAGCGGCAAGAGATTTTCCTGTAGGAAAAGGAGATTCCTCACCTTAGAACTGAGGAATCTGCTGCAATCACTTCTACACATTTGAACCAAGCAAGTCTAAGAGGTGAATGGATGCATGATCCAG
The DNA here is from genome assembly GCA_032164245.1 of Sternotherus odoratus. Taxonomy (NCBI): domain Eukaryota; kingdom Metazoa; phylum Chordata; order Testudines; family Kinosternidae; genus Sternotherus; species Sternotherus odoratus. The sequence goes on from JAVMKO010000011.1 coordinate 45,369,459, forward strand.
GTTTTATCAGGTGATCAGGGATACATAGTTTCCCAGATCTTAGATTTTAGCTCTTTTCTGGAGGCATTTTATACACAAAAGATGAAAGAGGATGTAAGCTAAAATGAGCACATATAATCCACGGGTGTGAAAGAAACAGAGAGAAGTTAATGGAGACAGAGATTACAAATGATGCTCTAAATGTGAAGTTTGCTCCATATTAGTCTTAATGCACTATGTATACATGAATTTAAAATAGTATTCCACCACTCATGTCAGTTCAGTTAGATCTGCTCTTGTGACGATATCTATTTTAAGAATGTTTCAGAGTCAAAATCCCAACAGTAATAGGAAAATTGGGCCATTAAACAATGAAACGTAATGCTTATGTAAGCCCTGCCACTTTTTCATTTTACGTAATAAGTGAATGACTCCAGAAAGGGTTGGTATACACATAGCAAACAAAAGGTTAATTCTGATTTGCCAACCCCTTTGTTTGATAATGTAAACAGTAGATATTATAGGTTTTTTCGAAAGTTAGAAGTTTCTCTTTAGACAATTATTCACCCACTCACAGGTCACCAAATGAATTATGCTTGTCATTTTACACCCAAACTGGTGCCTGATGTTAATTTGACAAGCCAACTGGTGGAATCCTTAAAACACTTTCCTGTTAAAGCGACTAGACAGAGTTGAAATTGTGCATTAGGGCATCAATCAAGCAAACCATCTGTTCTAACAGGGTTTTTTGTGCTTTTCAAATTCAAGGGTATTAAAGCATTCTGAACGAGATGCTGACTGTTTTATAAATACTGACAAGGATCAGTATACAGGAAGCTATCTATTCAATGTTTCTAAGACATAATTGACAGTACTCTGTTAGCTGGAAAAGATGTTTTGCATAATTATCATTTGATATGATGAGTTATAGAATTTCTCCATTAATTCTGCACCAAACAAACCTTTTCTAATGCTTGCAGCTGGATAATTAGTTTTGTGAGCCACATTATATATGTGGCTCCTCCCCATTGTCTAGGTGGAGGATGTGGTTAGTCACAACTACCAAATATGTTCCAGATGAGTTTTATTGGCTTTCTCCAACATAACATCCCAAGATAATTATTTCCTTTAATCTTGACTGCCTTGTACTACTATCACCACCAACACTGATTTTCCAAATACAATCACATTCTTTCAGGATGCTGTAAACAGCTCCTTCTCTGACATTACAACAGGGAAGGAGGATGTGAGAGATTAAAATCTAGAATTAAAAATAGATACATATTTTTAACAAAATACCTTAATTTTCTTATAATAAATCAGACTTCTTTATGTTTAAAAAGAATCAGTGACCCCACCATTCTTCAAGTGGACCCAGGAGGTTGATATAGCGATCATTCACTTTTAAAGTCAAATGCATCCCATTTGCACTGTTACACTCCATTGCCTTTGTACTGGGAGTCCAAGATTTTATTTGTAAACATAGGTCTCCTGCATAACAGCACTACTTTTTTGTGTCAAACAACTGAGGTTCCTGCAGCTGTTTCAAACATGGATATTTTGTATTTGGATAAGAGGTTTCTATTTTATTTCTCAAGGCCAATAATATATTATATTTTACATAGTATCTTTAATCCTTAATGATCCCAAAGTTCTTTGCAAACAATACACATACAAGAAATGTCTCCTGCCTGAAATGCAGCCATCTCTAGGGTGGAAGGTTCCAGCAAAAAGGGCAACTTGTTCACAGGATGCTCCTCAACAATGTGATGAGGAGACATATGGGCAAAAGCTACCCGATGAAAAGTGACACAGATTCTTTAATTTCCTCTAAGAAATTAGGAAGGACTGTGGTATTTAAAGCCTCATCCTTATATATTCACATATAAAATGAGAGAGAAGAAAAATAGAGAAATAGAAGTCTGATGCCATGTGATTCACTTTATAATATGTAAAATACACTCCAGTTTTTGTCCCACACAACATTCCTTTGTAATATCAATCTTTCTGTGCTTCTGATGCCATAGATGTTCTCAGAAGTGCTGTTGAACAGACTGTAATGAAAGGAACAGATCTCCATTCAGTGAAATCCTGCTGACAGCTAGGAACTGAGAGCTGCATTTTCTTGTATCCTTAAGATAACACAATTGCTGGGATACAATAACATCTTATGTAGTTTATGAGGTAGTGATCAATCACTGATTGACAATTCTAATTAGCAGCTCTGCTATGCGAAACATATAGGCCAACTTTCTGTGGCCTATATAATATCCACTGTCATCCTGTATGAAATAGAGGGTATTTTAAAGATCATTCGATACCCACTGCTGTCAATTATATTTGTTTATACTGAAGAGTTTTATTGGTACGGTAGCACACTACTTTTGTATATATAAATTTATATCTATAATGACTTAGTGATCTCTCCCAATACCTCTGTGTTTCTGTACTAAAGAGATAAGAGTATTTCAGATTGGCATAGATGGACTGCTTTTATCATTATTATATTTAAAACAGTGTTTCAGGTGTATGACTTTATATGTTTAGAAGTGAGCGTCCCCCATCCCCAACAGAGGTGATGCTTAATGGAATACAGTATCAGAAGAGAAATGACACCTCTTCAAAAATATGGTGCTCTGTTACAAAGTCATAATGTAATATTATGTTTTGCTTGGTCTTGAAAACATGCTAGAAAATAGTGTTCATTCCTCCCATAATTTGAGATGTGAAAAGAAATGTCTAAATAGATTTTTCATTGGGAAATGTCTTCCCAAAAACCCAACCACAAACACGATAATAATTACACAGTATGTTTATACCTTAGTGACTCTGTTAGATTAAATTATTGTTCAACTGAGTTACATCAGAAAGTCACATGTAAAATATAAGAAATAATAAGCTTTCCTCTTAGTTCCTGGATTTCTGTCATGTACTGAATGGGTTTTTTTGTTTTGTTTTTCCTGATATTTCTCTTAGAAAACTAGGCTTTCCATCATACAGAAGGTGATAAATTACTGAAAAGAAACAGTATCTTTTCTTGTCATGTATGTGGATTGTGGCAGAGATCTGGTTTTACTTATGCTCTCAAAGCAAAGGACAGTATATAAAATAAAATTATACTTGTTTCCAGAAATCCCAATATAGCAGTTTAAGCTTAAATGTTTCCTTAGACATATTGTAAATTAACCAATGAACATTTTCAAAACTAAATTTAAAGATGAAGCATCAGCAAAAAATTTGTAATATCACACATAAAAAATAAACCTTTTAAAATACAGATAAGAAGGCTGATGTTATATTCACTTGAAGTGTTAGATATCAGCAGAGAGAATGCAGAGCACAGCAGGACAGTTACAACTCAGTGTGTCGTCTTTTAAATTATACATTTTTATTTTATGAAATATTTGTCATATCAAATGCTTCATAGTTCCATGAAGCATTTCTTTGATTTCTCTCTCTTCAAATGTCTAAGTACAGTATTGCACTCTGACAGTATGAGGATTTCTGTTGTAATTATAAATTAACTGATGAACAGTTAGGACTACTGTACATTGGCTACTGAACCCCTTAAAATTGAACCCCACACTTTAATATCAACTTTACTGGAGCTCACAAAGTCAACAATAGCTTTCTTGAGAGGTAGTCCTATATTTTATTTAGAATGGAAGAAATCTGAAGTAGTGTTGAGATGAAACTTATTTTAGAGGTTACCTTTCAAAAATATTAGATATCCTTTGTAAAACACTGATGAGTAAAACATCATCATTATTCTTTTCCTTGGGAAATTAGTCAGGATGCAATAAAATATTTTTTTAACTCAGAAGGAAGAGTTTGCATCCTGTGGCATTACTGAAAGCAAACATAAAAATGCAAAGGGAGTTTAAGCCTGCTAGTCCTCCTCCCAATAACCTTCTGTGAGTTAAATCATTTCTTTGGCTTTAGCACTTCTTGTCAGGGTCATTTTCGATCTGTTTCCGGGACACCTTCCATCTCTTGTCTCTGGGACTTTGTCTCTCAGCTGCCAGGCCTGTGTTCTCCATTTGTGCTGCCAGATGCTCTACATATCTTCTGCTAACTAGGCATCTCTCTCCTTATCTGCTGCAAACTTTGTTATCTGATATTTTGCCAGATTTCCTGCCATGTCTCTCACATTCCCCAGCAATTCTTCTTTTTAGTCTGTATGTCTTTTCCCAGAGCCCACAATCCTTCAGCAACAATAAACACACTTTTCACCTGTATGTACAGCTCATACAGACACTGTCTTCATGTGAGCTGTCGAAATATCCTATTCTTCCAGCATCCCAAACTCTAACAGCAACCAACACTTTCATTTTCTATGTGCTACAAAAACCTAGGTGTGATATGTTGTTAATTTCAAAGGAGTCAGATGACATGGTAACACCTTGCTTTCTGTTGAACACCTTCATGCAGACTATTAACTGGTGAGTGGGTTTTGTTCAAGATCAGAAAGGGCCCTCCCCTTCCTTGGAATGAGAAGATCTAGTAAAGTGTGTTTTACATGACAGGTGTCCATCTTCCAAAATGACAAAACATATTAACACAGACAAACTTCAATGCTGCAGATGAATGGAAGAATTTATAAATAACACCATCTTATATTAACCTCTGAATTTGATTTTATGTCTTAATTATCCAAACAAGAGACTAACAAAGCCCCAGCTAAGGGTAAATCTCCTTTCTAAACTGCATTGTAGAGTCAAATACAACACAGTTCTCCATTGCATATTTTGTACTTCTGCTGTTCTCAATTTACATCATTTAGACATCCATGCACATAATATGCAATAGATATCTGCAGTGTAGATTAGAGGACAGATATTTGACCCAGTTTTATAATGGGTATAATGAATCAATTTTTTCCTGGTTGCATAAACTGGAAAAAGTGAGCTCCATGACACATTAAAAAAAAAACAAAAAAAAAAAACGAGTTCCATTGTCCTGGGAAATAACCATAATCCAATAGTAAAGCAAAACCTTAATAAAATGGCAAATGCAGCCCAATTCTAATAGCTGATTAGAATTTTAGGAGGATTGCACTATGGAAAGAATTATCTTTGCAATTTTGGATAATACTCTAAATTTCAGCAGCAAGAAAATCAGAGGTTTTATCTTTGAACCACAAGTAATGAGTTCTATGATTGGCTGGAGTGACCACTACTAATCCAGTAGAGGGAGATTTTGCATTTACTTAGATCTGGGATACATTGTTCATCCAGTCACTTTTGTGTTAAAAATAATTTCCCTATTTTACAGATTATAAAATGGAGGTACAAAAAAGTGAAGTGATTCGCCTAAGATCAACTAACAAGTCAGCAGTAAATGCTAGCTCCACTGTAGAGCACTATCCAACAGACTATGCTATCTCTTATATCATAATGCTTTTTAAAAAGCATTAAAATAAAGATAAATAGCAAAGGCATCAGGCAGTAATCCTTCCTGATTCTTCTACTAGTTTGAAATGCAAGCAAGAGTTGACCTGTGCCACCTCTTCTGATCTTACACCGCTTATCAGAAAGCAGCTTCCTCAAGAGGCCAAGCTATCTCAAATCAATGCCCATAGATAAAAGCTTTTCCCATAAACTGTCTCAATTAATTAAATCAAATGCAGATTTTAAATTGATGAAGGCAGTAAAATAAGTTGTTTCTTAATCCTGGTGTGCTTATCAATAACAAAGGGTATTACAAGGCGATGAGCAGTCACACTAAAAGCTTCATTAAAGTCAGTATCTCATCCATATTCACAATTCAGTTTTGGCTAAGGTGGGGCTTGTCCTCAGAGCACTGCCTTGCACACAGGAGAATTTCATTCTGCCCTCTATTCACACAGCCAGCTCTGCTGGTCAATGCTACAAGTTTGGGGTCATAGACACCTTCACAACTTCACCCTGCTCCCTTTAGAAGTGTCCTGCACCCCAGTGGGCACTGTGCAGAAGTACAAGAGGCTCAGCCTTCTTTTGAACTCCTTTTGCATTCCCCTGGAGCGGCCAGGCACAATCCAGCCCTCATAAAAGGACAAATCCTGAGACCATTGCTATTATCTGACCTGGGTACTATGCATCTCTCAAGGGTTAGAAATCCTTCACCTCAACAAGGTGCAGGAGTGAATGGAACTAAAAACTAACACAAACGCAGGCAAGCAAATAATAATAATAATAAAAATAGTCAGCCAATCAGAGTGGATAAAACAAAACGAAGAAAAGAGCCAAGCAATGCAGCACTCTGGTGCTCCCTGAGAGAACATATTCAGGGCAATTGCCCTGCTCACCCATCCCTAGGATCAGCCCTGGCAAGAACAAAGAGATTCTTTGAGCCTTTAGCTTCGCTTAGCCAGATCAATGGTGACCCTGAACTTTCCATAAAAGAGGTAGGGGTTCTAGTTGCTTAACTGCCCACACTATAGCAAAGCATTCCTTTTCTATGACATCCTAATTCTGTTTGGTTGGTGACAGTTTTTTGCCTATAAAAGCAGTTGGGTGTTTCTGGTTATTTTTCCCCTGTTTGTATCAGCACAGCATCCAGAACAATATCTGATGCACCTGTACACAGGTAAAACATTTTGTCAAAATCAGGTCTAGCAAGAATAGAATTTTCAGACAAGATTTTCTTTACCTTACCAAATCTTTCCTGGAATGTTTTCAACCAAATGACATTGTTTGTCTTGGTCCTTTTACATAAATCTGTGATTTAGGATGAAATGTCACTAACCCACATACAAGCCTTACCAGAATTATGAAAGATTGGACCTCTTTTTGATTTGGGGTACCGGCCACTTTATGGTGTTTTCAACTCTCAAAGGATCATGAGTTATTTGGCCTCCCCCTGTCCAGTGTCCCAAATAAGGAACTCTGGCTTCTCCAAATTAACACTTGGAGGCTTTTATGATTTGGACCATCTCTATGAGTTTTGACAGCACAATTCCCAAGGTTTTTTTGTGATCCTCAAAAGTGTTGCTAAACTCTTCAAAGTCATCCACATATGTTTTTGCAAAGTTCTGTAAACCAGCCTCTGGAAGGTGGCTTCAGCATTAATTAAACCAAAGGTAACACTGAGTCATGTATCAGTGACGAAAGCATATTTTTTCTGTGCATCATTATCCAAAGGAATCTGCCAGTAACCACTAGTTAAATCCACAGCTGTGGATAACTTTGATAATATTGTTCTGGAGGTGCCTGAATGAAAGCATGAATTTCTGTACTTTGGGTCTGTAACAGGTCGGGGACTCACCACTGTGCGCCTCCTGCCGAACAGTCTGGGAATTAGCTCCGTTCTCGGTGGAGCGCCCTCCTCAGGTGGTGTCCTATCCATCTCTTCCTCTCCATTGCTCTCTGTTAACGCCCGGACTCATGCTGCTTCTCCGGCAGTACCCCCAAGTCCACACTCACCCCCTTCCGGGGGGGGGGGGGGGGTGTGTTCCATAGTCCCTCAGCTGTCCAGCTGCAGTGGCCAGCCACCCCAAGTCGAACCCCTTCTGGCAGGGGTCGGGTGTAGGCTGTAGAGGCCACTCCCACAGCTAGGTGCAGTCTAAGCGGAGAAGGGGGGGGACCCAGGCCCACCCTCTACTCTGGGTCCCAGCCCAGGGACCCTTTGGCAGCAGCCATCCTGCCCTCCTTCTCTCCTCCAGTCCCTTGTACTCTCCCTGGGCCACTTCCCCTGCGGCCCCTCTGCACCGGATGGCCCCTCTCTCAGGGCCAGCAACCTGGCAGGTAACCAGGGCAGAGCTCCCTTCTGCTCCCCTGGGCCTGCCCAGCACTGCCCTGTCCTTGGTGCTGCAGCTCCTCTCCTAGAAGCCAGACCTTCCCCCTTGAAGGTCCAGGAGAGACTGCCTGCCCTTCTCCTGGGCAGCCTTCTTATAGTGCCTAGCCAACCCCTGATTGGCTGGCTACAAGCATGGCCCTGATTGGCCCACAGTAGGCCCTTTTCTTATTGGCTGGCAGCCTGCGCAGCCTCTCTGGCCTACTCTTGCCCACTCTGACCGGGGAGTGGGGCAGCCGCCCCATTACAGGGTCACAGCTGTATTAAAGAGACTAATAGCACAAAATGAGATCAGATCATTTCAGAACACTTTTCAGAGAATAATTGCTAGGATTGGTTTTTGGTTTTCATATCAAAATCTAAGAGATAATTACAATATTTGTCATTGAAATATATTAGTAAGTTTATGAAGATTGGGGATCCACCAGTCTACTGCTTAACCACTATGAGATGCATCTGCACTGAATTGTAAACCCAGACTCAGGTTTCAGCTCAGCCCCCCTTTTTTCATCCACACACAAAGCAGTTAAATTCCACTGCAGGGCATACTTATAATGACTGTTATAAGTTGTTATGAGTAGCTCGCAATCCCTCTCCATTCATAGATCTACTGGTCTAAGAACATAAGAATGGCCATACTGGGTCAGACCAAATGTCCATCCAGACCAGAATTCTATCTAACAACGGTGGCCAATGCCAGGTGCCCCGGAATGAGTGAACCTAACAGGTAATGATCAAGTAATCTCTCTCCTGCTGTCCATTACCACCCTCTGACAAACAAAGGCGAGGGACACCATTCCTTACCCATCCTGCCTAATAGCCATTAATGAACTTAACCTCCATGAATTTATCCAGTTCTCTTTTAAACCCTGTATATTCCTAGCCTTCACAACCTCCTCAGGCAAGGAGTTCCACAGGTTGACTGTGTGTCCAGTCAGGCACGTCCGTAACAACTTCATCCAGATCTTGCCCTTCCTGAAAGGATTGTAGAACCATAGCTAGTAGGCAGGTCCATCATAGGAAATTTCATATCCGGGGACAAATTGTGGAGATTTATAAATTATTTTAGGTTATCATAAAATCATAGATTCTCAGAGTTGGAAGGGACCTCAGAAGATCATCTAGTCCAACCCCCTGCTCGAAGAAGGACCAATCCCATTTTTATTTTGCTATGTGCATTTTACCCTGATGTGTTTTGGCTTGAAGCATAGATTGCAGGACTTTCTAAACTGGGTAGTGAATTTTTGTGAGAATAAAGTAAAGCCGAATGATTTTAAAGTATCATCCTTTGACTTTGAAGTGACTCATCCCTAGAAAATGACAGAAATGGATTTTTTGTTATGTGATCTTTTATTTTCCTTGGCAGATCATTCCAATTCCACTGGGCAGAGACAAGGAACCAGGAGCCTGGGAGGAGCAACTCTCAACCAATTTCAAGAGGGAAGGGAGTCATGGATGAAGTGCTGTTGGACAGTTTGACCAAAGCCTATGAACAGATTGGGTATCAGAAAGAGAAGAATGACAAACAGATGGAAAGAGAGAGATTGCCCAACCCCACGGGTGATTTCCCCTCCACACTATCATGTCCTACAGCCTATTCAGCCTTTGGACAATTTTGCTGTTGGCTGGTCCCTGGCCTAAGCAATGAACACTAGATAAAACAGTTAAAGGTACCTTGGACATTCTTTCGGGCCTGTTCAGCTGTAATTCACAAATGAGAATTGCACCAGAAGGGCCAAGGAGAACTGGAGGATGGAGACACACAGAAACATTGAAACGGCTGTGGCAGCAACGTATCTCATCTGACTCATTTGCACTTTTGTTTGTTTTGATTATTTAGCATACACTGTTTTAATCTATGTTATTTTTATGTCTTGATGCCAGCTGCTCTGCCAGTCAGGTATTTATATTGTTATTTGTTATTTATATAGTGTTAAAATAATGTGTTCAATTTGCATGCACAGATTTTATTAAATTTATGAAACAGTAATTTCTAAAGTATGTATTGAGGTACATAACCAGTGTCTATATAACAAATAACAAAATTCTAAATATTTTATCATAGTAATCCCAAAACTGAACATTTAGGTACACAAAGGTTTTTTTTTATAAAATGTATAATAAAATTTAATAAAAAGTAAGCTTTCCAAGCTGCCCCAACCACAGAAGTTTTGTGATGAGTGTGGCATGATTACAAATACTACATCATTCCCCCTCATCCATGACATCCTGCAAACCTATTCCATGGGTGCAAAAAGCATACCTGATTTCTGTTGCATGTGTGGATCTGGCCGCAGTAATGATAGGTACTTTTGTAAGCTGTGTGTATCATTGCAACAATATCACGGTGTCTTTGGTCAACTCACAGTGAAATGGTTCACCTTGTCCTCACAGACTTTGTGTGGTGCATAGCAGGCCACAATATTGCAGATGGCATTGAAAACATTGGCATCCAAACAGTCTTAGGCAGTGCCATCTGTATTTCAAGCTGCCAAATGTACATTCCACCACCATCCTGCAGCTTCTGAGCATGTAATGGAATTTTTGTTTGTCAGGCCTTCTAAAATCAGGGTACAGTTTCAGAAGCTGAGCAAAAAATTGTACCTGAGGTCCCATAGAATGATAGTGGGGATAGTGATTCCATTTATAATGTAATTTGCTGGGAATAATGTGCCAGCTTGTCCATGAAGGTGAAGCCTCAATCTCCAGAACTCCATTTTGCAAGTATATCTCACACTTGTGTCCATGAATCTGCCTCTGTCGTCGACCAGGGCCTGCATAATGATGAAGCCATACTCTCTGCAATTGAAGTACTCATGTGCTTCTTGTGGAGTGCAAACTATGGATATATGAGTCCCAGTGAGAGCCCGAGAGCAGTTAGGGAAGCTCATTCTTGCAAAGCCAACAATTATTTCAGGAACATTTGTAATGCCCACCACCTTTGGGTCAATCACCATTCTGACTGCCCCATAAATCACTATCACCACAATCTTTAGAACTGACTTGCCAACATCAAACTGGTTATTCACAGACCTTTAGCAGTCTGGGACAGCCAGCTTCCTTATGGTTATAGTGACCTGCTTCTGGACCACATTGGCCTTCCTCATCCATGTGTCCTGATGGTGGACTGTCAGGGCAAGCTGATCACTACCAGGAATGTCTGCTTCTTCATGCAAAAGTTCTAGAGTCATAGCTGGTTATCCCAGGTCCACATGATGATGTGATCCCACCAGTCTGTGCTTCTGGCCCTACTCCAGAAGCACTAGTCTACATATGGGAAACCTGCATTTATGGCAGCAGGCATGAGCAGCATCAGATGGGTTGTGGTTGCCATGTCAGTACCCCCCTCTGAGCAATGCCTTTGATAGGATGGACACCACAAGCTAAAATGCCCACCAGAGTCTCACAGATGCTCTGCCTGATTCCCAAAGAATTAAAGCACAAGCAGGAGAAGTTCTTCCACTGGTGTCAGATTCATGTTGCTGAATTCAATTTCAGAGGCATGCAGACCCCCAAAAGGGCTCACCTGGTGTGTTAGGGAGCTAAGGGCATTTATTGGTAAGTGCTACAGAATGGACAGACATGTTTTCTCACAATACATCATATACCAAGTTCTAGAACAGCTATAGTTAACAAGGGCACTGTTATAACCATACAGAACGGTAGCCTAGAATTCCTCCTTACCTGTAAGGGGTTAAGAAGCTCAGATAACCTGGTTGGCCCCTGACCAAAAGAACCAATGGGGACAAAAGATACTTTCAAATCTGGAAGGGGAGAGAGGCTTTGTTTGGTGCTCTTTGTTTGCGGTTCATTCACTCTTAGGACTGAGAGGGACCAGACATTAATTCATTTCCTCCAAAGAATTCTGAACCAGTCTTTCATATTACAAAAATTGTAAGTACAGCCAGGCAAGGTGTGTTAGTTATCTTTTGTTTTTCACTTGTGAATTTTCCCTTTGCTAGAAGGAGGCGTATCCCTGTTTTGTTTTTCCTGTAACTTTGCAACTAAGGCTAAAGGGGGTTCCTCTGAGTTAATCTTTTGTTATTCTGTAAAGTTATCTACCATCCTGAGTTTACAGAGGTGATTCCTTTACCCTTTCTTTAAATAAAATACTTCTTTTAAGACTCTGACTGATTTTTCCATTGTTTTAAAGATCCAGGAGGTTGGATCTGGTTCACCTGCAACAATTGGTGAAGGTATTATTATCAGGCCTCCCAGGAAAGGGGTGTAGGGCTTGGGGGATATTTTGGGGGAATAGGAACTCCAAGTGGTCCTTTCCCTGATTCTTTGTCTAAATCACTTGCTATATTGTTCAAGGAATTTGTGTCTTGGGGAAGTTTTAACCTGATAGAAATAATCTTAGGGGGGGTCTTTCATGCGGGTCCCCACATCTGTACCCTAGAGTTCAGAGTGGCGAGGGAACCCTGACAGGCACTAAGAACCTGGGATATACTCCAAGAACCAGCAACATCTGATTCACCATGGGTATGACGCTCACATAGAAATGCAGTGTGGACTCAAGCATGAGTTTGGGATGAATGGATTTGCAGGCCTTGGTCCCAAAGATCAGAATTTACTATGCAGTGAATGCATACCCATCATTACCTGGAGTACAAGGTAGTCTAGGGATTTTGTGTTATTGTGGGCAATGATAGCATCTTTAATCATCATTTCTTCCATAGTAGTAAAGAAATATGCTGGGTCAGTTAAAATACAATCCAAACTTACAACTATATGAGAATCTGCTGGTACCAACCTATGACTGAAAAATAGCAAATCCAATATTTTTAAGAATGTGTAAAAGTGACAGAGTCCTGTGGCACCTTATAGACTAACAGATGTATTAGAGCATAAGCATAAGTGAATACCCACTTCGTCGGATATGTGTTTTTCAGTCCACTTTGCTATGAGTTGCTAAAAAGCTACATCTTAAAACTAACTGGAAACTAAAACCGGCAAAATACTAGGCCACTTGTTTATTATTGGGAGATGTCTTGCTATGAGTATATGCAGTATCACTTTGGGATCTGCACAGGCTACCTGAGCTGGATGAGGGCATCATGACTTTGGAACTTGCTCCTTTCTCCCTTGATTCAAAATAGTTCTATTTTTTTTTAACCCATGCTGCCAAGCTCATTTGTTTTCCCTAGTTGTGAGGGAATAGGTGAGCGATCTGAAATTGGTTCTATGTTGCTGATTATTTTGGGTTGTTATGGACATATTGATTCATACTTGAAGGAGGGTTATGAAAATGCTCTATCTTATAGCTGTGTAAATGCAGTGATAGAGCACAGGATAGACATCCCTTTTTCACTGGATGTGGGTATAAATCTAAATAAATTAATAATTACATTCAATGCCAAATTTTGACAAAGATATAGAGCACCTAATTTTCATGACCATGGAGGCCCTTTTATACTTTATTAGCAGGGAAAGAGGCCTTAAAGCGGATATAAATGTAATTTGTTACGATGTTAAAGCCTATTTACAGCAATGTAGAAGGGCCTTAGTTCAATAAAACACCGTCCCTGGGGTGCTTATACTCATATATGCATTTTCTTTTGACTTACATTAAATTATAATAATTTCTCAATAATTTGTATTTGATAATACACAGTTGGTTTTAATTTAGGATAGTGGATTTAGTAAAACCCCTTTTCTTCCATCCTAAGTCAAAACCAAGTGTTAGACACTTGAAAATTGGATTAATTCCTAGAGTTTCTGGCCTCTTTAGTCAGACGAGTACCCAAAAGAGTCTACATGTTAGTTGGGGCTAATCTACACTTGTCATTCATCTGGTGAAGACGATCTATGCTGATGGGAGAGAGCTCTCCCATTGGCATAATAAAATCACCTCTGTGAGAGGCAGTAGCTACATCGGTGGGAGAGCTTCTTCCACCGACAGCACTGTCCACACTGGTGCTTAGGTTGGTGTAATTTACATCACTTAAGGGGGTGCCTTATACACATCCATGAGTGATAAAAGTTATAGTGACATAACCTGTAGTGTAGATAAGTCCTTAGTGTTTCATAGGACACTCTCTTTGTATCAGTCATATCTGCTCTGAACTACAATATCTGAGGGAATAAAGACAAAACAAGTTAGGAAATATTAGACATGGAGTTTTATTCTATTACAGACATTTTCTATTCACCACAGTAAAGTCGTGAAAGCTGGACTCCAATGGGACTTCCGCATGTAAGGATGTTGTCCTGAGATTTCAAGTCCAGTGTTGAAGACTCAATGGCTCAGACATGCAACCAAAGTTTTGAAGTTTGAATTAGAGTCCTTGTAAGAATACTGTTTTGCACGTATGTAGCTGTTCCTATACAACATTTCAATTTACCTACAAAGGGCTTAATGAAGTAAGTCTCACAATAGAGACAAATGTATTGTTATTTGCATTTTACAGATGGGGAAACTGAGGCATGGAGAAAAAAAGTATTATAGAATTCAAATTGACTCTACATACTTAAAATTGGTTCTGTGGCACCCACGTGGTGGTTTGAATATCCAAATACAGAAAGGGGCACTTTAGTCATTCAATATTGAAAACCGGGCACTTCACACATTAGGAGCAGTGAACCATTTAATCAAATATAGGGGGCCAGAGCCTGAGCTGGTGAACATTAACAAAGCGCTATTGGCTACAATAGAACTTCGCTGATTTGCACCAAATGATGATCTGTCACCACAAATGAATCCTCCTATCAATGAAAAAATCAGTCTGATTCCTTCTCTACATGCTTGTGGATAATATTGTTGGTAAATCCAGAACATGAGAAAAATACTTATTGTAGGCTTTAAATTGTCAGAGAAGACGAAAATGGGATCCTAGACACTTACTGTTCAAAATGTCTCAGCTAGATGATTTTTTTTTCCACATCAGGACACCCTTCAAACAAATGGGTGCAGCTTTATGTTTTTGATAGGCTGTAAATCCAACCCCTATTTTTCATTTTGATTTTTGTGTCTTCAAAGTTTGGTCATGCCACCTTCACCTTCCTCTCATCCACCCACCCAAACCTCTTTCTTCTTCATATGCTGGGAAGATGTTCCAAACAATACAAAAATCATTCAAATTACCTTACCTCTCTGACACTCACTCTTCAGCATACACTGTGGATCTGTTAGCATTTGCACCGCTTCTATTCCCTGCAATAAATTTTAATCAAATACTTTTGTACCCAGTTGTACTCTTTTCTGAAACTATCCAAAGTACTGTTGTTGCTAGGGAAACCACTTCCTTGTTATCTCTGCCTTCAGCATGTCTGCCTCATTCTCCCTCCCTCTCTCTCTTTCACTCTCTCTCTCTCTCTTTTTCTTAAATTTGGCTCTGAGAGGCAACTTTATGTCATTGCATAAGGAGCAGTGAACCATTTAATCAAAGTGCAAACTTGAATTTCGAACAGAAGCAATAGCCACAACTACGACTCTTGCCATTTATATTAAGAATGTCTGAGTATGGGACAATGACATAGAGGAGCCCATATGTAGTGAGTGACAGTCACTTCCCCCACTCTGATCCCAACTGGGGGGGGGGGGAATTTACCTCATGGGACTAAATGGGAGAGAGGGGTGCGGGGTGTGAGTGTATGAATATTATTTTTCAGAGATATAAAAGCTTCCTGCCCGGTTGCTCTTCAGAACGAAGTATACTGTCCATTTTGGCCTAACTGCAAGATTAGTTGTTTACCTCCTTCAGAGAAAGAAAATCCCCTGAGCCATTTGACCACAGAATTGATTTCTGACCCTTTGTTTCCTTACAGTCTACTAATGTTTAAATTATGCAGCTGGCAAATAAACCATAAGACGAGTCTGCATTTTGGGTTACACACTCCAGGCTACGAACACCATGTATGAGCTCCTCTTCCATGGGCATTTAATAATGAACACATCTCTTCTACTGGAGATGCATCCCTCTTTGAAGACAAAAAGATGTAAAGAAAAATCACTGTTAATTGAATGGGGTGGGGAGCAGAGATGGCCAGGAAGGCAAAAGTATTACTTTTATATATGTTTTTAAAAAATAACAACACATTAATGATTAAAAGCAGCAGAAATCAGTCCTGTTTCCATACAGCTCTCAGATTTTTTCTTTGTTTGTTCCTTAAGTGAAAGCATAACATGTAATATGCCCAGCTGCTTGTCATGGTGACACTGTCCTCCTAAATCTCTGTTGTGCTTTGTCAATGATGGCAATTTTCACCTCTCTCTCTCTCTGTATCAGTCTCTCTCTCTCTCTCTCTCTCTTTCAGGCACACATTCTCACATGGACATTTCATACAATAGTTTTAGGATGAAAAAACAACATTCAAGAGTAAAAAGAAAGTAACCTATAATATTATAGACTCCACTGATTTTTCACTTTACCCAAGTGGGCATCGTTGCCATTAGAATTGAGTGTAAGCATCCTGCTGGTTCTGTTGCAGTTGTCCTATTGACTTTCTCTGGATGAATAAGTCCTTGTCAAGAGTAGTACTAAATATCTACTTTAGAAAGCACTTTTATCCATAAAGAGCACATTTTCCTTTCCTCCTTAGAGTCAAGCCAAGCACTGAAAAGCACAATGAAATGGCAATCTGTGGAGACAGATATAATTATAAGTAAATACCTTGTAGGTGTTAATTACTAATGTTCTTTTACCTGTGCTATGAGTAGTGATTCAAAAATGCTTCTAAATAGAATTATGTGGGTAGTACTATACCTGCAACTACCTCTTCTCATGAATAACTTCAACAATAAGCCAATACTTTTCCTGCATTATATTTCACATATTTAAATAGGAGCAAAATGAGAATACGAGTAAACATTTCCCAGGTACAAGGAAGTTAAGACATTGACCCAGAACTGAAACAATTTCAACTTGTTAGTACTTACTCTTGGTCTGGATCTGAGGTGTGGAAGGAAATTGCATTCAAATTATCTGCAAATATTCAGATTAAGTGTTCAGAATGTAAATTAATTACCTGAAAATGACTGTCTGGAGATGAACCATGCATTACCTCATCAGCATTCAGCATCAGTGCCATAAGATGAAGGTGAAAGGGGGAAAAAAAACATATAGAGGCAGAAGAGATACTGAAAAGTAAAAGTTATCTCTTTATTGGGACCTATGGGAGCAGCAGAGAACATATACATTGATGGCAAAAGCCATTGATTTTATATTTGTCAGCTCACAGAGAGCAACCTAATTCCTTGGACTGTTTAGTTTCCTTAATTTTGGGATGCAACTCCCATTGATATAAGTGAGAATTGAGCTTGCAATAGAGTATCCACAATCTGATCCACAAGCAGTTCCTTATGAGATTTGAGTATTTTTATTTAAAAACATAAGAATGGCCATACTGGATCAGACCAAATGTCCATCCAGCCCAGTATCCTGCTGACAGTAGACAATGCCAGGTGCCCCAGAGTGAGTGAACCTAAAGGATAACGATCAAGTGATCTCTCTTCTGCCGTCCATTACCATCCTCTGACAAACAAAGGCCATTCCTTACCCATCCTGCCTAATAGCCATTAATGAACTTAACCTCCATGAATTTATCCAGTTCTCTTTTAAACTCTGTTATATTCCTAGCCTTCACAACCTCCTCAGGCAAGGAGTTCCACAGGTTGACTGTGCGCTGTGTGAAGAAGAACTTCCTTATTTCCGTTTATTTGTTTTAAACCTGCTGCCTATTAATTTCATTTGGTGGCCCCTACATTTACATTAGCTATCTTCCAGTCATTGGATACAGAAGCTGATGATTTAAAGGACAAGTTACAAACCATAGTTAATATGGTTAATATGAACACACAAGTCACAAGATATATTTCCATTCCCTGAATGGTCAGTCATTACTTTTAGAACAAGGTGTAAGAGTGAAGCTGAAACAAGTTTAGGAGTAGTGTTGAAGTAAGTTCACTTGGAAGTTCAAATGAATAAACACAAGAATTTTTTTGCTGTATTTATCCAGCACCTGGAACTATATCCAATTGTGTGTTTCTTTGTCACTGACCTGTGGTCCAGCCACTAGGGTATGATGAAATGGTAGAGGTAGTTTGGTAGTAAATTACTGCACATATTTTCAACTTTGTATAGTATGCTGCCAGTGGTCATGGTCCATTATAACTATTGGTTCTAGTTACTGTACAGTATACTTCTACTGCATATCTGTCTCATAAGATCAAATAGCACAGGCCTGCATTTTTTAGCACTGAATGTCCAAGGTGTGATCCCAGTCCGCAGACATGGGTTTTTTACGTGTATGTGGCTATGGGTCATTACACATACATGACTTTATATGTTATTTCAGATAGAGGAGCATGTCTTTATAATTCTGATATTGGGGTTCATTGAAACAGAGAATAGAATATTTAAACATTGTTTTCCTCTTCTTCACATAGGAGATTTGTTTGAATTCACATGGACCAGGCAGCAGCTGTTTGGAGGAACAAACTGAAGAATAAAAACAGTGGAGCTATTTTGGCTGGAACACCATAAAACCTGACGTGACTCTGGTCTGCCAGAATTCAGCTCACGGAGAAACTACAATGAAGAAGAATGGTACCAGGTGCCTCATTTTCTTAGTGGTGGAATCATCATATGCTAACCTGCCTATTTGAGACAGTTTAAACTAGTGATATTGCCTAGTGCTTTGGACATGTTAGTAGTTCTTAAAAACTGTCTGCTGCTGAAAAGGGCTCCAGAAATGTGCCCCTGGTTTTCTATTTTTCACTGACTAATATTAGTAATGTATTTTGGGATGAAATAGTACTAGTGTTCCATTTATTTTAAAATGTTATTGTGCAAATTACATTAACTGTGAATGTTTTCATAGGATTGAACATATTATTGGAAGATTCTTGTTTTAAAGATGTTGCAGTTCATTAGTAAACAGCTGTTATATTTTGACAGAGGGAAGGAAGGCAAGAGTACAATATAAATAATTCTCACTTAATGACCTCAAACTTCAGGGTCAAATATTTTACAGGTTTATTATAAATTTCCTGAATTTAATTGATTTCATATTTTATTTTTTCCCAAAGAAAAAGTGCTTTCATTGTTTTTACTTTAAAAAACAGAAGAATGTTAACCTTTCAGGCATGCTGCATGACTTATCTATTCTCCAAGGCTTTACTTGTGGAGTAGTTGATCAGGTTTTTCTTAGATTGTAGTATGAAGATAGTATTTGGATTGTGGAGGGGATATTTTGGAGCTATTAAGTTGGCTGAAGGAAGTCAACACTAATTGGGTTATGCTGGTGAGCCCTTTTATGGATATTAAATAGAAATAACCGAGAGGATAGACATGAATTAAATGGAAAGAAATACATTAAATATATATGATATCTGGAGTCTGTAAACTTTGTCTGCAATAATTAATATTTCAGAAGCCTGTGCAAGTAAATTGGAGGTAAGGAGCTACAACTGTTGCTCAGAATGTCTGATCCAAAGCTATACAAGGTCAGGGGTAAATTAACTTCTTCCATCCAGATAAAAGTCTCAGTGGATGTTAGAAAATTATTTAACCATAACAAAAATTTGACTAGTGCCCAAAGGGAAAGCTGCAATCCTGCTAACCTCAAGTAACTGATAACATTTCATCAGTTCAAGATCTATTTCAGTCACATCAGTACATAAAGTAAAGTGCGCTGTGCTTTTAGTTGCTGCAAATGGTTTAAGTAAAGTCACTGAGGCTCAGGAATCAGGTATATAACAATAGAGTTTACTGACTATGTGTGTATTGCATGACTAGTCACACAGCACTAATTAAACTCCCAAAGTCCCATCTCAGTGTATATGGGGCTTACTTTAAAATCAAGGGAGGATTCTATGGGGGAAATGTCTTTGGTTGCTTCAAAGTCCTACTTCAAAACTTTCCACCGTGCAGTTCTTGGTTAGCAGTAGATTGTATTTAACTGGACAGTTTGTCAGCTGTGGACACAATGGCAATAACAACAATGCACTAATTGAAAGGGGCCTTCCCCAATTATCAAAGGGAAGTGCATTGTGAAAAGAACATCATTAATCACTTTAAGACAAAATGTTTCATTGCTTCCATCACAAAAGAAATTAATCTGGAGTTTCAAAAAAGATGTATAGCAAAAGACTGTATAGTTAAATAACCTTAAAATAATATAATACAGGTGGTCTAGTAGCAGTGGAATGGATCTGTGTTTGGGTCAAAAGCCTATCCCTAACACCTATGGTGAGTAGCAAAAAGCAATGATTTTTGACACTTACCTGCAACTCTTCCCATTTATACAGATTGGTAAAATCGTGCAAAGAGTAGGGTCTTCAGGCTAAATATTTATTATTGTAGCAGCAGGTTAACATTAAAAGCAACTTGATCTGGGTATATAGTGAAAAAAATAAACTTAAAAATGCTGAAGCTTATGTTTAAGTGCTCCTATTCATACACTGTATGGGAAGTAGAGATTATATTGACCATATGAAAGTGATTATCACCAAGCTATCTATCATCCATGATGTGAATGTCTCATCACAGTATTGGAGAAACTGTGGGAAGATGGGTTATTTTTTGCGTAAGTATGGTTGGTTTGCTCACATATCAAAGTCTTCGGGTAAATATATTACTTAAAGCTACACACACCAATATGTATCTGACATCTCTAAGCTCTGTTGCAGACACTTTCCTGATGTTTTTGTTTCTCAAAAGACCACTGATTGACTATTCCCAGGACATGGGTAATCATTTGATTTCCGCAGCAAAGCTATCATACAATGTTGGAAAGAAGCGGAATGGATTCAGTTTGAAACAGCATGGCCTGGACAAACTGACAGTTCCTCAAGGACAAATATGAATACTACTTAACAACATAGTCTCTTTTTTATTTACTTGCAGCTCCTCTGAGCAAATGTCACCAAATCCCTAGAGTTGTGAAAACTTACATAAAAGGGAACAGTTTCACAATATAAACTCTCTGACTGCTACAATACATGATCCACAAGAATTTTTCAGAGAACAAATCGACGTACATCCATTCTTTGAGAGTCCAGCCCCTACTCCCAGTCCAAAACAAGTTAAAAGTTGTATAGTGATGTAGTTGTCAGACATGTAATGAAGAGCATGGTCTTGGGGGGAAGGTGAGAGTCCAGGGAAAGGGGACTCTGGGATCAGTACTTCATAAATACTTATGCATTTAAGTGAGATTGTTCCCTTTAGGACTACTCACCTGTTTAAAGTTACTCATGTGCCTAAGTGACAGTAATTGCAAAAAAGAAATGTGTATTGTTATGTGGCTCCCAGTTTCAAAAACAACAACAACAACAACAACAAACCTAAAGATGAAAGCATATCTGTTCCCGGGTCTGCATTTAACCCAGATGTAGTTTTCCACAGTTCTTTACTGAGTTCCTACATGGTTTATTATACTCTTGTATTTTTAATTAAAAAATTAACAAGGAGCATTAGCGAGCTACCTGTTTCATTTTTCTCTGGGAAAATTATAGCTACAAGCAGACTACTAATAAAATATTGACTGTGTTGAATACAGATGCAAGAGGAAAATATAGTTTTACTATCAAATGATTATGGATGTGCATTTGTATATTTAATAAGCATTTACCTGTAGACTAACCAGCACAAACCAGTGGAAAAAGATGGGTAGAGTAAAGGGCATTTTATGTTATAAATTAGGGGAAAACATGTTGTTTACCTAGCTTAATTTGATATATTATAAGAATGGACACCTGTTTTCCCCTTTTAGATAAGGAAGAGACAAAAGAGGTATATGTATTATACGAAGTTATTAAAGGTTGAAGATGTTTTAATATGCAATTTACAAACCAATGCTACTCGCTTTATCCCCTGATCAGTCTCTCCCCTGCTAGCAATGGCAAGGCAATAGATAAAAGTTAATGAAAATTTCAACCATAATTTTCTAATATTGAAAACATTTTTTCACTTTTGTACCTGTATTCAATACTGTGAGATACATCAGCAGCATTGGCTAGTGGTTTGCTTGTGACCATCTCTTTGCTACAGAAAATTAATCAGGTAACTGCATAATATCTTTTGGCCAGATTATCTCCTACCTGCTTTGCGTACAAAGGTGCCCTGACACACATTGATCTACCCTATTCTACATGAAAGGGTGTAAGGAGGTCACTATTCACTGAAGCACTATTTCCTCCTGTTTCCTCCTGTGGGCACTGAGCCATATTGGGCCAAAC
This sequence comes from Sternotherus odoratus, assembly GCA_032164245.1. Lineage (NCBI taxonomy): Eukaryota > Metazoa > Chordata > Testudines > Kinosternidae > Sternotherus > Sternotherus odoratus. The sequence goes on from JAVMKO010000011.1 coordinate 45,391,393, forward strand.
ATCGGCCCAGCCCACCCCTCTCCTTTCCAGGCCCAGGGACACTTGCCAGAAAAGGCAATGCAGCCTGTGACATATTGTCTTTTCCATGGAAGCACTTCCCTTCCTACATATCCTGGGGGCAAAACTCAGCTCCATTGTTTGTAAGTTGGGGTGGGTTTTTTGGGGGTGGTTGGGTGGGGTGAGGGGATTCCTGGTAGTACTGCTTCAATACAACAGTAATACCTAGGAGTCATAAGAGTCCCTGTGCCTAGATCCAATGTAAAAGCACTTGTACCCCAGTGTATTCTACAGGCTCTCTACAAATCCCTGAGGTGGTACTAGATCTGGAAATAGGCACTGTGTTATATTCTACTGGGGGGACAAACTCCCCTAGAATGGAGTGATAAATGAGAAACTCTCTCGGGGACCCTTGTGGATATTTCCTCCCTCAGGGCCTCTGCCCAGTGGGATCGTGAGAGGCCTTTATGTGGCCTTTATGTGATTATTTGGGGCCTTGTTAATTTAATTTTAATAGCATCCAAATGTAAAAGTGACCAATAAAAAGCAAGCCAAAGGAGTTGCTGCCTCATTTTATATGTAACGCAATTGGAAGAGGGGAATGGGATAGCAAAACAAGATGGAGGTCAGCATGACATCTGTATGACAACAGCTATTCATTGAGGCTAGAGCACAGTGAGAAAGAGCAAATAATATTTTTTTCTAAGAGGAGATAAATGGATCGGCTAAATAAACAGAAAGCTAGTTGGCATTTGTATCAAGCATTGCGGATGTGGCAAGTTTTCAAGAGAGATTTTAAAGCCAGCTAGCCTTAAGTACAGAGCTGATATTGATATTGGAGAACAGAAATGCTTTAAATTTGAGCTGCTGCTTTGGCCATGGATTTTCATCACTGCTCCATTTGTAGTCCTCACTGGACTGCCATTCTAAATTTTCTTTAGACTATGCTGTGCTGAGAGATCCTTCTCTTGGGATCATTAGGCAGCTCTCAGTTTAGTTTCCCAATAAAAATCAGAATGTTACAATATAGTGGCACAGTTGCAGTTATTAAATAGCGTTGCCTATGTTGGTTGAGTAGTCTAAGAGAGGGGAGAAGGAAGGAGAGTGGAGAAAAGTGACAGAGAAGTAGGGAGGACACAGGAAGGACTAGGGAGTTTACATCAGGAGAAGTAGCCAGGAGGTGGAGAATATCAGCAGATATGCTTCTGTTTTTATGTCACATTATTTCATCCTTTGTATTGAGGTAGAAAATCTTGTTTAGTCCAGAGAGAGAGAGAGAGGTGCAGACTGAAATTCCACCTACTCTTTCATCCACTGTCTCTCTGCCCTCTCACTTCCTCCCCACCTGCCACACAAATGAATATTACATAACCATTATAAATGTATGTATTAGAGGTGGATACACTATATGACTTTGGTATCTTATAAAAGATGTAGTGAACTGAAAAATCTTTGCTCATTGTTTAGAGAATGGAGACAGTGCCTGAACCATGCAAAGGATTATAGATTTCCATGCTTGCTGAGTCCTTAGAACAGACAGTTTTTCTCACCTGTAAATGCCTACCTCAGTGAATAGCTGTATAAATGGCATTTCTCTCATAGATGAGTTCAGGTGCTAAGTTTATGGTTCTTTACTTATGTCACACATGAATAGGCAAGCACAGCAAAAGGAATTGCAAAATGGTTTAAGTGTCAAATCAGATGAGCTCTAATATCCTCTCAGTCTCTTGAAGACTGAGTCTCAGTCTCTTGAAGAACACTTGCCAAAATCCCTTAGCCTAAGTCTCTTAGTTAGGAAATAAGGTTAATATGTGGATATCCTAACTAAGAGACTTAGGCTAAGGGATTTTTCATGGAAACAATTTTTTAAAGACGAAAAGCTTATATGTGATGTGTGGATGTATTTCTTTTTTATTTCGAGATTACATTAGATGTGTTCTTCTATATAAGGTGTAGAGATTTTGGTCCAGACCAAGTTGGCCCCAGATCAAGTTTTACATAGTAAAATACATTTTGCTCTGCTCACCTACTATTGAGGTTGATGGATGCTATCCATCTTCCTCAAAGACAATGTATTTTCAGTCTCTGTACTGAAGAGAAGGTTGAAGTCTTTAAGAGCATATAGTTGTTTTTATGGTTTTGGAAGAACAGCTTCTTCTTCTTCCCCTTGTCCCAGCATGTGTCTCGCTCTCCCTTTGCCTGTCACCCCCCAGCCAGGGTATGGGCCACCAACTGGTGTTGGTGTTTCAGTAGCAATTGGTTCCCTTACAGGGTGGAGTTGCTAGCCCCACACCCATGTTAAGCCTACAGCACCTGGTATTCCCAGGAGGTCTCCCATCCAAGTACTAGCCAGGCCCAACCCTACTTAGCTTCCGAGATCAGACGGGATCGGGCATGTTCAGGGTGGTTTAGCTGTATCCCAGTATGTGTAGTTGGTCATAATGAAGCATCCACCATCTTCATCCGTCTGAGGGGGTAATAAGATCCAACTGCAGTCTTCTTTGATGCAATCCATCCATCACTTCCTTAGTTTTCCTTGGGGTGTCCTTTGTAGCATCCTCGCCTGCCATGTGAACTTCTCCAGGTCCTCTTCATTCATCCTCTGTATGTTTCTGAACAAGCAAAGTTGGGTTTCCTGTATTTTGTCAAGCACATCACAGAATTTGACTTTCATCCTTATGCTCTCATTTTGAAATCTGCCCCTTCATATAACTCTTTTTATTGTGTGAAGACATTTTGAACACATATAGGCATTGGACTTGCCCTCTATTTATTGCCCATGCTTCTGCACTGTACAGCATTGCAAGGTAGTTGCGGTTTCAGTCTCTGTGGTATATGCTTGTCATACATAACTCCTGAGATGTTAATCCACATCCTACCACAAATCCCTAGTCTGGACTGTATCACATGTTCAAGTTCATTATCTTCCATAACTCAGTCACCAATGTATTAGAATTGGTCAGTCTAGTTCAGTTGTACTCCATTAATCTCTATATGCAGTTTCCCTGTGGCACCTCTACTGATTTCCATAACCCCAATCTTAATAATGTTCATTTTCATCCCATGCCCACTTAGCTTTTACTATTTCCTCTAGGTCTTCTTTCGAGGCTTCCATTATAGCTATGTTGTCTGCGTATAGCAGCTTCTCACCATTTTGTCTGTTACAGCTTTCCCCCTACTCCATTTTGTTTCTTACAGCTGTCCCCTTACTCCATTTTGTTTTTGTTCTCCTCCTGTGGCCGCCCCTCCCTGGCTGTTAAAATTGTTTACCAGGGCCACTGCCCTTCTCAAAGGGAGGGCCCCTTAAGTTGTTTACAAAGAGCCATTGCCCTTCTCAAAGGGATGGCCACTTGTGCTTAAGTGGGATAACTGCCCTGTTCAAAGGGTTGGTCCTGTTATCACCTTGTTAAACCTGGGCTCGGTGTAGGGTAAGGCAATGTCCAAGCTGTAAGATCAATGTGTTTTGAAGATCCTGGGCATGAGTCATAGGCCTCATGTGCTTTTGAGTCATGAGGTGGAACTCTGCCCAGGCATGTCTCTATGCTCACCTACAGTTTTTTCCTGAAACTCCTCCCCTGTGACAGAAGGAGCCTATCAGCATTACTGGCAGGGAAACTGCCTGAGTTTGCCTTTAAGAACAGGCATTTTTGAAACTAGCATCAGAAAGGTTCCTGCACTGCTACCTGGTCTGATCAGCCAGGGGTTCTGGGGGGTCCTTTCTCCGCTCTCGTTTTATTTTTGAGTGTACCCCTGTTTTAACCCCCTCCCCGCTCTCGTTTTATTTTGAGCATACCCCCGTTTTTAACCCCCCACCCCACGAAGAACGAATTGCTGATCTGGAATCTGGAAATTGGAATCTGCTGAACTGGTCCATCAAGATAATAAACAGTGGCCTGCTGAAGGCAGGCCTCAATACAGTCCAACTTTCAGTTCAAAGGGCTTGTCATTCCAAAACATGTTTAGATCATGGTCTTATGTCATCTATATAGTGCATTCTCCATATTTATTAAATCCTCAGACACCTCATATTTCCTCAGCTCTGGTGTGAGCATCCTTCTTTCTACTTTATCATATGCTTGTTTCAGGTCTATATAAGGCCAGAAGCCATCTTGCTGAATCTATAACCGCTTCCCTATTAATTGTGGAATGCAAACGTAGCATCTGTGCTGTTTTTGTTTGAAGACGCGTTCCACCATTCTCCTAATCCTAACATCCAAGATGCGTTCCAGTATCTTCATCCCATGCAGCAGCAACTTTATACCACTATAGTTTCTACATTAATAGATGTATCCCTTCTTATGTACTGGAACCAAGATAGACTTGTACCTGTCTTTGGGGATTCTCTTGTCTCACCATATGGCTTTAACAACTCTGCTCATTCATTTTATGGCTGTCTCACCCAAAACTTTCACCAGAGCCACAGTCACTTCATCAGTTGTTGCTGCCTTGTCATTCTTCATAATCTGCACTGCATTTCTCATTTCCTTCTCCATTATGTCAGACTAAGGCATCACACTAGGATCATGTGTTGTCAACTCAGCCAAAAAGGGATTGCCTCGTGTAAGAGGCTCTCAAAGTATTGTTTCCAACTTTCCTTCACATGTTCACACTAGCAGTCTTCCCTAGTCATTATTTACAAATGATGTCGCAATCTTTGAGTCCTCCTACCCTTTCCAGTTCAGTTTTAAAATTATATTGATCTTTTTGCCAGCCAGCTATGGGTAGATTATAAGCTTGTTTAGGACACTTTGGCATTCTTCACTGCCCATTTGGCAGCTTGTTTTGCCTCTTTGTATTCACTTTCATATGGACTTGATGGTTAATTTATCTATTTATTTATTTGTGCACCATTTATGGAACAGGTAAATTGATATATGTTTTGGAAGAGCAACCTAGAAACAAAATATTAATATTTTTAGTAGGATAGTGGGAACAATCATTTTAAATAAGGGGCTGCTCTTTATGGCTTATCCCACTAAAATAATTATAAATAATGTCGGTCATCTGCCATCCCAATGCAATCTCCTATATCTGGAACAAATCTAAGACTGCTGTAAAAGCACAGGGCCAGACACTGGTATGATGACTAAACATAGTGTGACAGACCGCTTTCTCACCCCTCTCAGGAACACAGGCAGGAAACCCTTCTTTGCATCAAACAGTGCTCTTTAATTAACAGTGCAGGACCCCACCACCAATATATACAGCTTTATACAGTGTAGTCTTTCCAGTTACAGCTCACAGCTTACAGCATACAACTCTTATATAGTTCAGCTCTACAGCTTACAGCTCTACAGACTCTATATAGTCCAGCTTACAGTTTACAACTCCAAACACACATCTCTGAATAGCTCAAACCACCACCTCACTCTATACCATCCCCACCACACCTGGCAGGCCTTTTATCCCCCTGAGGAGGCTGCCAGGTGCCACTCATCCATGTTGATTGCCCTGCAAGCCAGGTGGCTGATTAGCCTTTCCTGCAAGGGAGGTTTGCAGGCTGGTGCTCCCTCTTAAAGGGCCCGCAGGGCTGGCTCAGGCACTCCTGGCCAGCACCCTGCCACACACCTCCCCCCTTAGCCTAGCCCCATCGGGCTGGCTCGGACCCTTCAATATTTCCCCTTTCACCGGCGCCGCCCGGTCTGGGGTTGTGGATTATTGCCCCCCTGCTTTTCGGGGCTAGGGCTAGCCTCTTCTGCCTCAGCTTCCCTTGCGGCTGAGGCAGAGAGCCCTACCTCCAGCCTTACACAATAAAGGCAGGGTATCGGCCGCCCCTGTGCCCTCCGGCGCTCACACCACTCGCATGGCGCCTCACCACACAGGACAACTTCCCCTGCCTCAATTTCCTCCTGGCTCTCACAGGAGCTCGGGGCTTCATCTGTGGAGCTCCCCTCCTGTTCTGGCCTCAGCCCTTCCTGGCTGTCTAGGTCCTTCGCTGGGTTAGTGGGCTGAGACCCGCCCCTTCGCTTGACCGAGCCCCCCATATGAGTTCTCACGCCCGGCCTTGGGGCAGCCCGGGGCCTCATACCTCCCACCGGGCCCCAGTCCTGCCCAATGATCACTGGGCAAGGTAACCCCTCTGGCACTCCGACCCGCTGAATCGTCCGCTGATTTCTAGGGGGACCTGGGCCACCCGACAGGTCTTCCTGTCCCCATGGACACACTGTAGGTCCATGGTAGCCCCCGGAATTAGCCACTCGGGGCGTACCAACGCCCTGCGGATGAGCATACAGGGGGAGGCTGAATCCACTACCCCCGGTTGGGACTTCCTCCCCACCTGCACCCGCAGAGTGGGTATCCCCTTATGCGGTTTCCACCCCCAAACCTCGGTCCACCCACACCAGTTAGTGTAATCACAGTCCATCGCAGGGCAGTCCCTCTTAATGTGCCCTGGCTTCCCACACTGCCAGCAGGTAAGCCGGGCCACTCTTCCTGGCGCCTCCCTGGGCTCCCCATCAGTCCCTTTGCCTTTTGCTGGGGGGAGTCCATGGGCCGATGCCCCAAATCCCAGACCCGTCGTGGTCGGTCTTCTCCCCGAGGTCCCTCTGCCTCCACATACTCCTCGGTCAGGCGCACCACAGACTCCACCGTCTCCGGCTGGTGCCTCCTGACCCAGGTGCGGACAGTCTCAGGGAGGCTGAGCAAAAACTGCTCCAAGATCAGAGAGTCCATGATTTCCTCCCCTGACTGGGCCTCCGGCCTCAGCCAACACGTCGCCCAGTCTCTCAGCCTCTGGGCAAACGCCCGGGGTGCACCGCCTGCATCCAGCGGGCCGCCCATAACTTCTGTCGGTATCTCTCGGCAGATAAACCGACCCAGTCCAAAATGGCCAGTCCGACAATTTCAAAGTCCTGGGCCTCTGCATTCCCCAGGGCCATGTAGGCCGCCTGGGCTTTGCCCGTAAGGTAGGGAGCAAGCCGGAGGGCCCAGGTGGTCCGTTCCCACCCGGCTGTGGTGGCCACCCTCTCGAAAGTCCCCAGGAAGGCATCGGGGTCATCCGCCAGGCTCATCTTACAGAGTCCCCAGCCCGGCGGCCACATGCCTTCTCCTGCCCCTGGACTCACCAGCAGCTGCAGGAGTTTCGCCTAGATACTTGCTTGCTCCTGGATGAATTCTCACAGCATCTTATGCTGCTCTGCTTGAGCCTGTTGCATCTCCCGGTGGGTTTGTTGCAAGGCATGCATGGCCTGCTGGGTCTGCTTGTTTCTCTACGAGCCACTGCAGGGTTCCCTCCATCTTTGGGCCACCAGTTGGGTTGCTGGTGTAGCGATCCCTCCTCTGACACCACATGTGACAGATCCACTTTCTCACCCCTCTCAGGAACACAGGCAGGAAACCCTTCTTTGCATCAAACAGTGCTCTTTAATTAACAGTGCAGGACCCCACCACCAATATATACAGCTTTATACAGTGTAGTCTTTCCAGTTACAGCTCACAGCATACAACTCTTATATAGTTCAGCTCTACAGACTCTATATAGTCCAGCTTACAGTTTACAACTCCAAACACACAGCTCTGAATAGCTCAAACCACCACCTCACTCTATACCATCCCCACCACACTGGGCTTGCTTCCTGGCAGGCCTTTTATCCCCCTGAGGAGGCTGCCAGGTGCCACTCATCCATGTTGATTGCCCTGCAAGCCAGGTGGCTGATTAGCCTTTCTGCAAGGGAGGTTTGCAGGCTGGTGCTCCCTCTTAAAGGGCCCGCAGGGCTGGCTCAGGCACTCCTGGCCAGCACCCTGCCACAATAGGTACCATCTTGCTTTAAGCTGGTAAGAAATGGTGTTGAGTTTTTCCATTGCCTTTAATGGGTTTTGGATTAGGATCCTGGTAACATCATTTGATCCGTAATTTAAATAGAAAACTGAGATACAGTAACACAGGAATTGCTGTGCTGGAGCAGAACAATAGTCTATCTAATCCAGAAGTCTGTGTCAGACCTTGCAATGTTGTTTGCTTGAGAGGAAAGCATAATTCTCCCATAAGTCACCCAACTGTGCAACATTGCACCATGAAAAGAACATTTCATGACCCCAGCAACCAATCAATTTATGTCCAGCAATATGAAGAGTCTTCATCTTTGTCAATTAAATGCCAGAAAATGTAACTGCATGTACTCTCTGTATTTATATATATAGCTAAGTGTGCACTAGCTTCTTGGGCATTTGTAAAGAACCTTTTCTTTTTGTTCTATTTACTTCTCTGCCATCTGAACCAACAAAAAATAAAAACATGCTGCATGCTGTACACCCAGGAAACAAAGGTTCCAATTTAAAATGTGAAAGTCTCAGAGTCTGGAAAAAAATCACAGATAATAATAAGAGAGCTACTGGTAATATAAATAATAAAGGGGGGGGAATCAAAAGAAGAAACAAAAGTTATACAACCTTGTCCTCCCCTGGAAAACAACCCAGCAGCCTCACACTTTTGGTGATAAGAGATCCAAAACTAGACTGATGAAACTTGTATAATATGTGAATCACAGTGTGAGGTGATATAATTTATAGAAAACCCTCCCTTTACTTCTGCAGTGTTAGGAACAGAGTGGCCACCTGTTCCTCATTTCAAAGCACTGTCAGTTTTTTCATGCATAATTTGGCTGGGCCCAGAAAAATATTAATCCAAGAAATAAATGACTTTTTTTCACTAGGGCATGGAAATGAGGATAAAAATGACATAGATTTTAGAAAGACAAGATGGGTGATGTAATATATTTTATTTAACCAATTTCTTCTGGTGAAAGAGACAAGCTTTCAAGCTACAAAGAAGTCTGAGAAACGTACTCCAAGTATCACAGCTAAATACAAGGTGGAAGAGATTATTAAGCATAAAGAGTTAACACACTGCAAGAGACCATTAAAGATAAAATGGACATTTTAAACCTCTGCAGTCATAGGACAAAGGAGAGTTAGTGAGTTATAGATTGTTTTAATGAGCACCAAATCCATTGTCTTTATTGATTTTTAGCGTCTAGCAAAGTTATGAATTCAAGTTGCCAGACTTATCTTTTGAGGGTGTAATTCAGGTTTCCTTTGAGGATGAGGACTGAGAGGTCAGATACAGAGTGGTAATTTTTTGAAAAGTGTTGACCCACAGGTTTTTGTCTTTTATTATTTTTCTGTGTGAGTTTCACCCATATAGTCGTTGGGGCATTTGATGCTCTGGGTGAAGTACACTACATGTTGTGTTAGGCATGTGTAAGGCCCATGGATCTTGAAAGATCTGTTGTGTGGGGTGGTGATTATCATAGCAATGGAGATATGTCTGCAGGTTTTGCACCTGTTGTTCTGGTAGGGTCTGGTGCTGATTGAGTTGGTGTGTTCAGGTCTGTAGGGAGCTTGCTTCTGATGATGAGTTTGGAAAGGTTGGAGCATTGTTTAAAAGCCAGAAGTGGGAGTTCAGATAAAATTTCTTTCAGGATGTGGTCCCCATCGAGTATGGGTTGTAACTGTGTAATGATACCCAATCTGGTTCCAGTGTGGGCTGGTAGGTGACAACTAGGGTTGTACGGTCAGAGTTTTTTTCCCCCTGTATTAAAGCAGGTTCTTTTGGGATATTTGGGAACAAAACAAACCCAGTGACCACACATCCCAATTGCCATCCCACGTAAGAATCCACACAGGTTATCATCAAACAATTACAACTCATAGTTGATGGGAACCACATGCTAAAATAAATCTTCCCTGATCCAAGCTCTTCTGACTATCAAAAGCTGCCCTACCTTCCCAAGTGCATCGTCAGAAGAAAACTCCCCGCAGACCAGGACCCGCCATCTCAAAGTGGCACGAGACCCTGCCATCTCTAAACCTTCAGACATATCTCCCTTGCTATAATGATCAACACTCCCCACAACGCACCTTTCAAGATCCACGGGCCTTCTGTATGCCTATTACAAGGTATGTTGTACCTCATCCAGTGCACTAACTGCTCCAATGATAATTTTGAGGGCGAAACTTGGCTCTCAAATGAACTCACAGAAAAATGATAAGGGAAAACATCATATTATTTAAGAATGTATGTAATAGATAGATAGATAGATAGATATCTATGCAGAGATAACCACAATCCAATTTAGTGTATTAGTCTGTAGCAACTATCTATCTAATCTATCTATCTATCTATCTATCTATCTATCTATCTATCTATCTATCTATCTATCTGTGTATGGAAGATGGTGTGAGAGAAATTTGTTCCCTTCTGTGCAATCCACCATCTCAGTCCTTGCACTCTCTTTCTGAGAGGACTACGAGTGAAACAGCATCACAAACATCTCCACAAAGGAAAATGGGATGAGCATGAGGACAGAGATTTACCACTTCCACAGTCATCAGCAAGCCAGTGGAGGGTTGGGGCAGGGAGTATGCTTATATCCTGTATCCTGTTTAATGTGAACTGCAACATTGTTTACAATTTAAATGAATTATTTTTTGTTTGTCCTCTTCTGTGAATATTTAAAGGGTTATTTCCACAAGTTTTTAAATTTATAAATATGTGTAAATTTCAGCCTGGTCTTCTCAGGTTTGGCTAGAGGGGTTTCAGGATATTTATTGTGAGTGCTCACATCTTAATTAAAGTGTGAGTTGATGAGGAGAGAGGAGTATCTGTTGACTCTTTAACAGTGACACCCTTTCTCTAAACCCTTCATGAGTTATCTGAGTTACATGGATGTTAACAACAAAAAATTAAATGATTTTCTAAAAAAAACCCCTCTCATGTGCTGCATTTTCAATCTTTTTTGATGTCGTCAGTACATTCATTGTCTAGTCACTATTGAGTCTTCCAGGCTAATCAAAACCTGAACTTCAAACATAAAAAATACCAGTACAACTCTTTCCCCATTTCTTGGCAAATACCATACAGGATTTCTTCATCACGGAGAAGCCATGATCCCTTTTTTATCCCTTTATGGGTAACATTTAAAGTGTCTGTTCAATGCTGTGCTCGTTCTCCCAGGCATTGTGTCTGGCTCCAGAGTTGTACTGCCAGACCACCAACCCCTGCTGTGTGCTGAGGCTTAAAAGCCACAACAGAGCAGGAAGGTGATATTTTCCCTTCAATGTCCGTGTATAATTCCCATTAACACTTATCGGAGCTGTGCAAGTCCATCAAGAGGGGGATGAATATTGTCATCCCTTGAGCATAGGCTTGAATTACAGCCCAATAAGGTTATAAAAGTCTGAGGCATAAAAGAAAATCTTGAAAATCCATATTTGTAATAGAGGCAGTTTCATCCTTAACAATAACAGTTCTATTGCCCAGTGTATGATATTTAACTCTACTATCATCATCATACAACTACAATCCCTCTATGGTATGAGCTGATAAGTGCTAACAATATTTAAACCCCAGTTCAGAGACGTTATTCCTTCTCCATCTCTTCCCTTAATTTTTTTTGAGGAGGTGTGGGGGGTATTTATTTACTGTTTTCAGTAAGCAGATCCACTTCAGTGGAAAAACTGTGCAGAGTTCATTTTAGGACCAGACATCCTCAGTATATTCCAAGTTATTTCTATGTTTGTTGTTCATAAAGTCATTCTTCTCTTGCTCCATTAAAACTAACACTCACCCAAAAACGTTCTGGGAGACAGTAAAATAAATCAGATAACATGTATTTAGTCCTTCCCCAAAATGTCTGAAACAGACAGCAGCTTTCTTTTGTTCCTGTACTCAGGGTCAATGCCATTTATAACTATACTTCTTCTGGTGGGCTTGCTCTTTCCCAAAATTATAGATCGTTATAAGGCCATATTCTGTTTCCCGTTCTCACATTAAGTAGTACCTTACTCCGCAGTAAGTCCCAGTGATTTCATTGACAATTCTTGATATGCTACTCTGCCCTTATTAAGTAACCATGGCAAGATATAAACTGAAAGTTATTGTATCTGAAAAAAGTTAACGGCATAGTACATTTGTGAGAAATGAATGTAATACATCAAAAAATGGTTCACCAGAGTCAGCTAGCTGAACAGGGAATTAACTCCAGCAGCTATCTCCTCCTGCTGAGTTTTGGTGAATATGCTATATTTGAAAGGACAATACAGAAGTCATTCAGTGTGGTCTACTGAGGGAGGCAGTGTTGCCCAGTCATTAGAGTAGTGGACTTCTTCTCAGGAGACCTTGGTTTTGTTCCCAATTCTGTCTTTGGTCTGCTGAGTGGCCTTGGGCATATCACTTTACTCCTCTGTGCCTCAGTTTCCCTCTTCTGTAAAATGGGGATGATACCGCCTTTGAGATTTACCAATGAAAAATGCTATGTATATGATTATTATATAGTGAGAGATTTTTCCAAAGCACAAAGGGAATTTAGCTGCATAGATCTGATTGAATTCCAGTGGGAATTGAGCAGCTGGCTCCCCTTTGCACCTCTGAAAAATTGCCCCAAATAACAAATCTGTAACTCATTTTTTGCTTATAATAATTACTTACTACTGTAATTTTGAATCTTGCATTGCCATTCAAAACCAATTTCAAGGAAGTAATACATATTGAATGCTATGTGAAAGGGATCCTGAGCAAGGGACCAAATCATAATCTCACACAAATGTATTAGAGGCAGAGCACACAGGAAAATAAACTGTGTGCCCAGAGATAAGAGTGAAGCTTGCATGCAGGCTCCATACCCAAAGGGGATTTTGCATCTGAACACCCAGCATTGTGAAGGTTGTGCACTGGGAAGACGACAACGATGGGCACAAAATTAAAGCTGAGTTGAAGATCCATGCCAAAGGGGTGTAGTTATGCAAATAACCCCCTACCCAAAGCCTGTTTCACCAGCAGGTTGTAAATGATGTTTTTTTCCAGACCTACCGTGTGCTGGCTGAACAGATGGTTACCATGAACACTGTGTTGTGGCTGGAACACAGTGCTCAGAAAGAGGGGCGTGAGTCAACTGACACTCTTGTTACTAATACAGCCAAATGCCATGACAGCACAAAGCCCCCTTGGCTGACATGCTCTTCCTCCTGGTATGGTCTATCTAACATCAGTACACCGGGAAGTAGTAAAGGGTAGTATAGGGATTGTCAAGTCATGATACCGAATAGGTTTACTTTGTCAGGGACATCGGAAAACTCTGCCCTCTCCTTGCACATGCAATGCTACACTTAAGGAATACCTTACGTGATGTTGGCACTGACGTAAGCAGTTACTGCAACATTAGTTCATGTTAAATTTAGATTGATCCCTAATTAACAACTTTTACTACTTTTGGGTGGAAAAAATACTACCCGGGTAGCTAGACACACTGACCTGAAAACTGACAGGTTATCTTTACTATGGAAAGATTTTGCCCCAAAGCAACACCGTGCAGTGCAAGTTTCCTCTCATCAGAATCCAGCACAACTACCAATAGCTTAAGGTAGAACAAACGCCACAAAGAAATACGTGGAGAGACAACAAATAAGAACAGTGAGAAAGGAAAGGCAGGTTGTTTTTTTTTTCCAGTTCTGTGCTTGACTCACTCTGTCTCTCTTTTTTTTAACATATTCATCCTTCCACCATCCTCCTTTCCCTCCCCTTCACCCAACTCAACCCAACCCATCTGAGCCAAAGTACTGCCCTGTTTCTCTTCTGGAAATGGATATGCCATACATATGTACAACAATACGTATCTGGGGCACAGATGTTTGATGCTGTGTTTGCTAGCTAGCTAACAGCATTATAGCCGCCAGATTTTTTTTGGAGAGGTGGTGGGAAAGGGGTGGAGGCTGAGCAAGCCTGAGGGAATCATTCACAATTATTGCACAGCAGGAAAGAATAGTCCACTGAAAGAAATCCTGGTGGCGGCAACAGAGACAGTGGTAGCTTGTTCTGTAACTTGGCTTTGATTGGTGAACCAGAAAACCCTGTATATCTTGTGAGAGGAGAGCAGGACCCACAGGAGTGTTTGTAGCCAGCTTTTTCTTCTGTAATTTAACAGTTTAACTCTTTGATTATTTCTGACATTTTTGAAGATGAACTTTGTCACAGCCTATTAGCTTGTGGTACTGGGCTGAGCAGATGAGCCTTCCTTGGGAAATGGATGACACACACAGAAAATCAGTGTACAATTGAAATGTGATGGGTGTTAGTTTGATATTAAAGGGTTCTGAAGATAGCTTGCAGTTTTGATACAATGAATGCAACCTGGCTGTTTTGATGGTGGTTGAGTAAATAAAATACCACATGTGAACAACTTTACTGGGTTCACATTGTTTATTAACTCCTCTTTAGTAAATTATAGGGGCCACAATTTAGAAAATCAGCATTTTCCAATGAACACTACACATTTATTACAATTATTTCCTATTCCAAGAATAACAGCTTTGACATCTAAGCAGTTTATGATATGATTTGGTACTGAGGATGTATCTGGGCTACACATATCTGCAAAAACTTTTATGGGGAAAATAAGAAAATGACATTTTTTTATTTACCCTTTTTTAGGCATCCATGCACGTAGAATATAGCTAAACTCAAGTTCAACATGTCAGGCTAAGTTTTAGGTTTTACCTAACTCATATGCAGTGTCTAAGGAGGTTCCTATTCCAATAATAACTACTCATAATAAACAGATGATTTGTATTACCATTGTATCTAGGATCCCAGTCAAGGACCAGAAACTGTTGTGCTAGGTGCTGTACAAACATAGAACAAAATGAGAGTATGTCCCTCAAAGACCTTATAATCTAAATATAAGACAAAAGACAACAGAAGGAGCAAGACAGACAGGGAGCACAAGGAAACAATGGGACAATACTGGTTAGGATACACTCCTCAGCCTTTTCTTTTGTCCCTTATAATCCACAGTGAGGTCTGCCAGTCTCTTCTGAGCCATTTGAAGCCATGGGTCTTTGACCTGAGCAGTTATGCTATAATTGTGGCATTGCAGGGTTAAAATGAGATAGATATAGTCTTTGGTGTAATGGTGTTTAATTACTAAAAATATCCACAAGTCCTGTTTCCCTGAATACAATAGAAACACACAAAGAGCAGTTGGTTTCTTGCTTAGAAATTGTGAAATGTACCACTCCAGTGAGCACTGTTCACAAGAAGTGCTATCTCTCTGCTTCCCCTCAGGGTCATTCTCACACCTCCTTCTCCAGGCCTTAGAGACTAACAGGTTGCAAAACCAATATTGTAGCACCAGGGGATAAGGGAAACGCCACAGTCCATGCAGCTTAGGTCTGACTAGCCTTCTGCCACTGTTTGTAGCTATCTCTTAGGAGGCTTAATTGCTCTATCCATTCTGTCTGAAAGAGTGCTTGGTACAGCTATTGACTTTAACTGGTGTAGGATTGTCTTTAGCACACAAGACATTTTAGGACATCTCAGATATGCAAAACCCATCCAAGTTAACAGATGAAAAAATAGTATGAATCTTCTCTGTCATGCACCTTGTGTAGTCACTTGCACCTGTGAAAAAAGTGTGTGTAAAACACTGCCAAAGCCAAATGATAAGGATTTACCCCAACTTTGCTCTTGCTTTGCACAAAATGCAAGGGACTGGAGAATCCAGCTGAGTTGGCTCAAACATGGTGAATGCTGTCCAGTTTGTGGAGGGTCTTCAATGGACACATATGCAAAAGAAAAGTAGTCTGCTGAGGAAGATTCCAGGGGAAGTGAAGAACCCAACCAAGCAAAACCAAAAAAAAATTAGAGATGCATTGAATCAAGTTTGAACACATTAGCTGGAGCGATACTTTTATGGTGTATCTGTTGTGAATAAGAATCAAGATTGGAGATTTGGTTGGGAGACAATAAGCAAAAAGATGGTTAGAGCCTGGAGAAGATCGGATGGAAGGATCAGGTAGGATTGGAGGAGGATAGAATTCTAAGACAAGTGGATGGAGGACTGTAAAGGGGTGGTGTGGCCCCCTGCTGGCCGGGAGGGAGATAACCCCTGGCAAGAGCCGGAAGGGGCAGAGCCAGGCCCTGTTAAGCCCCGCCCCCGGAAGGTCAGGGGCCGACCCGGAAGTAGAAAAGCCCTGCCTCAGAGCTCAGTTGGGAGGCAGACACCGGGGAGACCAGACGCTCCGGGGCGGGCTCCGGCCCGAGAGCAGCCGAGCCCGCCGCTTCCCCGCTATTGGGAGCAGCCGCCTGCCAGGTACCCCGGGGAGCCGCTGAGCCAGCCGCCAGCCCGCTACTGGGAGGAACTACCGAGGCTGCCGTCCGCCCACTACCCGGAGGAGCCACTGGACCGGCCGTCCGCCCGCGACTGGGAGGAACTACCGAGGCTGCCGTCCGCCCACTACCCGGAGGAACCGCTGGACTTGCCGTCCGCCTACTACCCAGAGGAGCCGCCAACAGACTCGGCCTGCTATCCGGAGGAGGACTTGCCAGACCTACCGCCCGACAGCGACTCTGAGGAGCCCATGAACCTGGGGCCTGCGGAGGACCCAGAGACGGCCCAGGTACCCTGGGAGGGGGAGTGGGGAAGTAGCCCGGGGGAAGGCCCTGAGCCAATGTCAGTGTGTTGCGGTCAGGATCCCCACTGACTGCAGCAAGCCTTCCGCTGCTAGGGCCCCGGGCTGGGGCGCAGTGGAAGAGGGTGGGCCTGCGCCCCCCCCTGCCACCCCATTGGTGGGTAGCAGTCTCCCCCCTCACACCAATACCTGGTCTACTAGCTCCCGAACTATTGCTCAGCCCCTGCTTAGGGCCTGAACCCTCCGACCCCGCATACTCGTTATTGTTCACCCTGACTCAGGGACCAGACTCATTGAACAGTGCTCAGCCCTGCCTGAGGGCCTGAGCCCCTGACTATTGAACAGTGCTCAGCCCTGCCTGAGGGCCTGAGCCCCTGACTGTGGAACAGTGCTCAGCCCTGCCTGGGGGCCTGAGCCCCTGACTATTGAACAGTGCTCAGCCCTGCCTGAGGGTCTGAGCCCCTGACTGTGGAACAGTGCTCAGCCCTGCCTGAGGGCCTGAGCCCCTCACTATTGGACAGTGCTCAGCCCTGCCTGAGGGCCTGAGCCCCTCACTATTGGACAGTGCTCGGCCCTACCTGAGGGCCTGAGCCCTAACGTGGACCCACTGCGGCTCCCGCCTGGCGCGAAGGTGGGAGTTAGGACCCTGCGGCCCCGCTAGTTCCCCTTAGGGCCGCACGGTCGCGTAGGGGAGGGTAGGACTTGCCCGCCGGACCGGCGGAAGGGGGCGGAGCCCCAGTTACCTACCCTTACAAGGACGTATAGTAATCCTCAATCTTTTGATAAACTTAAGGCTTAAATGGGCCCCGTTATAGTGATCCCTTCATAAGTAGCAAACCAAGGGTAGGAATAACTGGTTATTTTTCACTCTGGAAGATGTAAATAGCAGGGTCCCGCAAAGGTCTGTACTGCAACCTGTGCTATTCAATAGATTTATAAATGATCTGGAAAACAAGGTAAACAGTGAGGTGACAAAGTTTGCAGATGATATTAAATTACTTAAGGCAGCAAAGTCCAAAGCTGACTGGGAATTATTACAAAGGGATCTTACAAAACTGGGTGGTCGGAGAAAAAAAGAGTAGCTGAAACTCAGTGTTAATAAGTGAAAAGTAATGGAAATTCCTGCACCTATATTGTAGGTTGTGCTGCATAATCAGTGCCATGCTTTACTACTGGCTGGCTGCTCTAGTCTGTTGGTTGTAAGTCCTCAAAAAAGGATGCCCATTACTGAAGTGTGCAACAACTAGTTTTTAGAACAGTAAATTTCAAAGTAAGAAGGATAGTTATGGAAAACTCGGAGCCCTTTAGATAGTCATGGGCACTTTCCAAATATCTATGATTTATTACCAAACTATATCCACCTTTTACCAGAAAATAAAAGGATACCTGTTTGGTACTTAAAAGAAATGACTTTAAAAAAAATGACATCCCAGAGCTATAACTTCCTCAGCATTCAGCATGCCTCAAAATAATGAAAGATAAACATGTCCCCAGTACAAGGAGAAAAGATTTGAAAATAAATCAGTGAGGATATACAAATGTTTTATATTTAAATTCTCCCTCACACATAGGTTTCTCCCTCACAAAGAATGCTGCTATCTGCAAATTAGTCAGCAGTGGCAAATGTACAGCTGGTAATAACTCACGTCCCTTAGAAGGAATTGGGCCTTTCACAATAACTGCTGACTGTGATAACTAAGATAACTTGGAGTGTTCTAAGGTACTAACTAGCTTTCTCTATTAAGGACCAGATTGCCTATAGTCCAGACATAGATGTGCAGAGTAGAGGGTAGATCATGAGCAAGATGCCACAAGGGAAGGAGTCTCTCCTTTATATGATCCTGGTAGAGCAAATTTTGCATTTTGTCCGCTGTTTGGTTGGTGCAATAGAGCAACATTTGCCCACTATTCCATTATTGACTTTTCTCATTCAAAGGGGCCTAAAGTTCAAACCTATTATATGCTTTATACACTCAGAGAGAAGCTTGAACATAAAACTACAGGGTTTCATTTTTATTACTAAATAACAGGCTGCCATCTAACAATAGTATTGGCTGGCACAGATTCCATTTCATATCATCGTTGACAGAGATATATTTATTTTCAAGTATTTAAACACTCTATGATAAATGCATATACAGGTAATAGATTTTCTTAATATAAATCTTACAATTAGACCATAAAGTGAATATGAACTGTGCAGAAATAGCTTGAAAATCTATGTTGAATTTGAAACATGTGGATCTTGGTTATTTTTTTTATCAGAAATGGAGTGAAAGAACCATAAGTCTTCCTTTTTGATTGTATGAAATTAACGTAATTAGGGATGCAAAATAACTTTATTACCCTTTTACACCATTTTACATATAACTAAGGTTTGTAATGTTGTAATGTAATGTTGTTATAGCTTGTGCATTCTATTGTTCAAAGGTTATAAGATACAAACACTCCTGGTGGCTATGTGCTTGTAATTAAATACAGTGCTTAAAAAGGAAGTAATTAAAAAAATGTTTTGATGATGGCAGCATAATACTTAATAACCTTTGTAGTGAAGCAGCTGTGCAGCAAATATAAAATTTGCTCATGTTTTCTGTAAGTGTGTGCATTGGTATATGAGTCTATGTTTGCAAGCAGAAAGAAACAAGGATGACAGTAAATTGTAAAACGGCTGTTAGGTGTACACTTGGAAGGCTTTGACTCTATAACTATATGGTATACTATACAGTACTATCAAAGTGCTCCTAATGTAGATGCAGCTTATACCGGGAAAACTGTACTTTTGTCAGCACAGCTTATTGTAGCCCTATGTTCTCTCTCACCCTCACCACCACAGACAGAGACACAGAAGGTATATTCGCAAAAGTGCAGTTTTCCCAGTATAACTGCATTTACACAAGGAGCTTTTGCTGGCATAACTATGTTGGTCAAAAGTGGCACCTCATCACACCCCTGATGGATATAGTTATGTCATCAAAAGTTTTTAGGGTAAACCTGGCCTCAGAGACTGAAAGTTCTAGGAAGCAGGAGGCACATGTTTTGATGCAGACTGACTTATCTTTGAAGGAAAGGTGGGTTAATTGAAGAGGATAATTTGGACTACACAGGGCCCTCTGCACTGTAGATATTTGTAATTCTACAACAGAGCTTTCAAAATGGAACAACAGATCACGCCTATCAAAGTCTCTCCTGAAAATAAATAAAATAAGTGTTATGTAATAATCAACATTTAAAAATGGTGTTTCCATTTCCCAGAAGGTCTTTGAAATTTTTTTGTTCTTCCTGCTCTCCTCAATTCCCGTCATTGTCACCATGGGATTAATTTCATACAACATTACCATTTTTTTCTGATTGCTAGCCTGAGCAATGAGTTTGATTTATACTTTTTTATCATCTGATTTTTAAAGTAATTCTCAACAGTGCATACTTTGTGTGAGAGACTATTTGAACTTGATATGGGTTAGCCTCTTGCCGCAGAGCACATGAAATAAAATAAGATTGTGGATTTTTCAATTCAAATCTTCAAACATATTACAGTAATTGTCATTTAAGGACACACCAATTGTATTGCTACTCCAGTATACCATCTCCAGCCATGGTCTTTACCAGAGGAACATGAAACCCCACTATAACATGCCTATCTCCAACGTCATGGGTTGAGAATAGGGTGACCAGACAGCAAGTATGAAACATTGGGACAGGGGGTGGGAGGTAACAGGAGCCTATATAAGAAAAATACCCAAAAATCGAGATTGTCCCTATAAAATGAAGACATCTGGTCACCCTAGTTGAGGAAAAATGGTGGTGTGGGGGGAAATTGATTCCTGAGTGCAGCTAGTGATCATTTTATACCCAGAACCATGAGTTTCAACAGTCTGTTTAATGTCTAGCCCTGGCTCTACAACTGCAGGTATTGTTCTTATTCATATGTATCTAATCCTTTTGTTGAATCTTGCTCAGCTATTTGCCTCAATCCTACCTCAACACAGTGATTTCCTCAGTAATGATACACTGCATATCCAAGTGAAAAACAAAATGAATATCCCAACGAACCTTCTCAAACAGCGTTGTACATTCTAGGAAAAACAATGGTTTGCTAACCAAAAAGGTTCAAAGGTGACTGTGGTTGTGTGTCAGTGTGTTTTATATTTGTGTGGTTATTTGCAATACTCTTATTCTACAAGAATGTGTTTTCGGATGGTAAATGTTGCTTGCACCTTGGATGACTGAGATCCATTATTCATTATGCTAATTTTTTTTGTTATAAGGGTTTCCTGATTGACACTAATTGATTGTCCCTCCTGAGGGTTAATTGGCATAAGTTTGTCTTTATAAAGCAGCACTGATGATCAGCTCTTTACCCACTTTGAAGAATGTTTGTAGCTGAAATGTCAGTAGAAGGGGGGAAGAGGAGGGAGTGTATCCTGATACCATGGCTTCTAAGTGAAAATACTTTTGATTACTCCAGAATGGCTGTGTTTCATATTCCTTTAATATTTTTCAGACTTTTTCTCTGAAGAGATTGTGCTGGGTTCATCTGCTGCTCTTTCGTGTATTTCAATTAGACATTACATACAAAGTATGTCCTTTAATCTATTACAATCAATGAAGGTCTGTTATAAATCTTGTGCACCTGTTTGAAAATATACCAAGATTTTTAGTATATCAATCAATTTTATTCTTTCTCAAACAGAATATTCCTCCTCATCATTGCAGTGCTTCTTATTTATGGTATCTTCGTCATCACTGGACGGTGTATTCCAGACAGTCCAAGGGTAAAGCAGTTACATGTTTTATTACCAATGTGTGAACAAGTGTAAAACAATTACTAATATTTCTTTTATAGAACAATAAGTATCTGAGACAAGTATGTTGGGCTATGCTTACTTGTTATTAGTAGCCAGTTTGTAGCCAGTAATGGAATATGTTGTAATTTCCAGTACACTAAAGATGTAGGTTGCCTCTTTCTGAGATTTCACTTATGTAAATTGTCTTCTTGGATATTTTTCTATAGGTATTTTTAGAAACAATGTAACAGGCACAGTGGTGAGGGAAGTAATCTGTCAGATTTCACAATCCTCAAAAGATGCCTAACTCCAGTTTTACTGTCAAAACCCACATGGCAGTAAAACAGAATAAAGAAATGTGATTCATATGTAAAAATCTGAATGTAGTACCAATATCAAGAGCAATGTTGATAAACGCTATATCACAACTGAAAATCTGAGTATGATGAACTACAAAACATGATTATGGCCTTTACATTGTTAAAATGCTTGCAAAGAGGAAAATAAGTATAGAGGTTAGAATGAAGGATTAATACTGAATAATTTATTTGATGATTTAGCCCTTTTTGTGTTTCTTAACAATCCATAAACAGACATTGATTTTTATGAATTTGGTATTCAGAATGCATTGAAGACCAATTTATGTGAACACATTGCATCATCCAGACTATTTCAGGCCATTAGTCTTTGATAGTTTGCTCTTTGCAATGTATGACTGGTCACATAAATCTCAAGTATTGTATACTCCTTTGTGATAGGATGACAAAAGAAATCTTATAAACAAGAGGAGACGAATCAAAGAGGTTAGGGGATAGCCATAGGAATCCTTTCAGGAATGAACCTCTTCATTAGTGGTATCACCATTACACATGATGCATATGCCATTGGTAGGGCACCAATTCATCAGCATTGGACCATCCAACCCACAGCCACCCCAATGCCCAGTCAGGTTTGGTCCAGTTGTTCTCCACCATGACAGCAGTGCACAGGTCCAACACTGAGTGAGCTGTGCTGCAATCCACATGCTCCAGGTCACAACCTGAGTTAATAGTGAGGTTCCAATGTTGGTCCTCCTTGGCACTGCCATGGGGCCTACCTATTCACTAGGGCTCCCTCCCCTCCAAGGGCCTGCCTGACCTTGCCCTGTTTTTAGCAACACAAGTCCCATCTGCTCTGCTTGCTGGACTCATTCAACAACAGCCTCAAAACCCACTAGTGGTCTGGGAAAGGGAGCAGCGGAGAGTGCCTGCACGGGGGAGCCATCTTGGAGAGGGGTGGTGGGCACAAACGGGTTTTGTGCCTACCATGTGAAAAATGTCTTGGAGCACCCCTGTACAGTGTACATATATTTACACATTTGTTCAGAAGATGTCAGCTTTCCGTGAGCATTCTCGTACATTTATTCATTCATGTACATTTTTGTGGGAAATATAGTCATGAATGTCACCAAAGTGAATCTGTGTTTTTAATTTGAACAAATATTAACATATCCTGATTCCCAATTGCTCAGTTCTACTGTATGAGACCATATATCTTTGTGTATCTTTCACTCTCTCTTCTGAGCACATAATATATGCACACACACACAATGATAGATAAATAATTTCACTATAACAGCTACTACCATAATCACTCCTAATTTCATGCCTGCTTGAACAATAAAGGGTTGGGGGGGGGCAAATAATAGGTTATGCAAAGAGAAGTAGTTGCTATGAAAATCATAAATTGGATGGTGAAAGATTCAGTGCCCAGTCTATCTATATTCTTATGAAGGCAACGGTTACAATTTGGGGCCTTCTCAGAGTTAATAACAAAAATCAAAACAGGTCAGCTGACTAATTTCCCTACTTACTCCCCCCAAGGTATTTGATGTATGGTAAGTATTCTTGGTTTTGTTTTGTTTAATTTTGTTCTCCTTCATATTCGTACTTTCTCTCTTCTTGCCTCACCTCTTCTTTTTTCTCTTTGCTGTTTTCAGCCACAGCTGTGGGAAAGCTAAGGGGAAAAAATGAATTTTACATTTCATTTTGCAGACAATAAGACTTAGGGAAGTGAAAGGATGTCATCAGCTCCAGTCAGGAGTTCCAAAGCTTTGTCCCAGTTTCCAAGATAGCTGTCTCACAGTCCTGTGAGCTTCACCCTTAAAGGACTGACTTTTTCATAGCTCTCAAGGAACACATACATTGAGGGAGCTTGCTGTCACAAACCCAGAGGCACTTTGAGGTATCTGGGGGTGCTTCCATGGAAGGCCTTCAAGATAAACAGTGAAACTTTGAATTTGACCTGGCATTCTATGAAGAGCAAATGTAGTAAGAGAGCACTGAAATAATACCCTCTTGGCATCTGTTGTATTCTGGAGTAATTCAAGCTTTTTAAAATTATTATTTTTAATGGAAGGGTTCATGCCTAGATATAGGACAGTATATAATGGGTCTAGTCCATCCTAATGGGATAACTGCTGTAGAAATGTTAATTGAGCTGAACTTTTCAAGTACTAATAAAGCTGAGTGTAGAAATTAGGTGAAAAGTTACCTTTAGCAAAAATGCTGGCAGCAGTTGAGATCCAACTTATTGCTAAAAAACAGACCTGTAGATTTCTCATAGTCAACCCTAACAAATCTCTCAATAGAGCATCCGGGTAAGTGGATTCAGTAGATTATTTATGGTTATAAGGAAGTATCAGAGTGCCACACTTTAATGCAATTTGTGCAGGAATTTAGGAAGATGGTTTTAGGGTCTCAAAGGACAATTTATAAGAACACAAGAGATCTTTCTAGCCTGAAGTAGGTAACCAAATTAATAATAGTGGAAGATTAGTTGTAGTTAGATAGTGCATTTTCAGCAGAATGAATGGTGTCTGATAATAAAGAAGTTCTGTGTGACTAGCCACAATAACTGACTCCAGGAGTCTTTTTAGGGTGATAACTAATATATTTTTTATGAGGCAGACTAAAATAAGACTCCAGAGAAAGAGAGAGGAAAGAATGATCAGAGAGAGTTAAATTGGCGACAAGAAGATTGGAAAGTGGAACACTATGTGGAACAAATAAATCAAGAATGTGATTGTACAAGTCAGGATACAAACACACACAGAAAAACAGAACCCCCCCCCCACACACACACACACCCTGAATTAACTTCAGAAATGCATGTTCAGTCATGAATCTAGAGAATTATCAATATATCATTTAAATGCTTGGCTGCATCACCATTCATGGTAGAGATAAAATTGCACAGATTGTACAAGTCAGGACACAAACAAACACACACTTTAGCAGAACTAGCCTATATGAGATAACCCCCTAGCTCTGCTAGCCTTGTCTGGGGTTATCTCAAATAGGCTTGGCTATAGGCTGGGTAGAGGGACCTGGGCTCTCCATCTCCGTCAGGTCCCAGTCCCGGGTCCCTAAAGATAAAGCAGCGTGCACTTGGCTTTGTTTGGCCAGCCCACTTGCTCAATTCTCCCTGGGCCACTTCTGAATGCAGAGCAGTGCTCCCCCAAGTAATAGCCTCTTTCTTCTGACCTCACTTGGGGCTGCCAAAGTTCTGTTTATACTGGTCTTTCCTGGACTGGACTGCTTCAGCCCTTCCTCTATATTGCTCTTAGCATGGGATTTGTAAACCCCATCACAGTTGCAAAAGGTGGATTTGTCAAAACTGAAACTCTTCACAGGAAAGGGTCAGTTTCAACCTATTTCCCATTTTGACAAAAACTGTTTCAAAATTATTGACATTTTGAAGTGAAAAGTTCCCGTTTTCTAACTTTTTTTTAACTTTTTTGAAATGATCAAAAGGAGCATTTAAATATTCAGATCAATTTTTTTCAAGATTTTTGGTTCACAAAAATTTTCAAGATTTTGACTTTTCATCCAATTTCAGGACAGGAAACTTTTTCAAAAATCTCAAAAATTCTTGCAGGACAGGAAAACGGTTTCCTGCCTAGCTCTAATTACAATAGGCATTATAATGAAAGTGATATGACACTAAAATAAACATCTGCATTGGCTGCTAGCTATATAAGTCCTGATTTGCCGACATAATGTCTTAGTATTATTAACCTATGGCCCCAAAATCTTACAGTTCACCACTTGGTTGGTCTAAGTCTTCTTTTCTGCTCAGCTATAGTAATTTTTACAACTCAGAATAAATCTATAAGCATACTTGTAAGCAGTCAAGCCAATGGGAGGCTTACCTAAGTAAAAGATGCAGGATTTGGCAGTCAGTAGGGGATCACTTAATGTTCATGATCTCTTCAGTTTGCCAAGATCAATCATTTTTAAGACAGAGCATTCTGCTTGGATTAAAAGTACTGTTTCATTCCTATACTACTGAGTACAGTCAAAAATAACAAAGGGCCTAGTTCTATTTTCACAACAGTAGTACAGAATTGTAATCCTACTGACTTTAGTGGAGTTGCTTTCGATTTATACTTTTGTAATTGAGATGAAAATCAAGTCCAAAGTGTTCTCCATTTCTCTGTGGGACCCTTTCGTATTCAAGAGCTGCAATATCAATTGTACAAAGACTCATTTCTCCAAAATGTTATTCTTTCCAAAGTCATGTACTAACAACAGTAGATCCATATTTTTGGTCAATGCTCACAAGCAATCAATGTTCACTTTTTGTGCACCATAATTACAGTGAAATGTATTTATTTCACTATTTTTCCCTCAGTTAAGGCCATTCATTATGTAAATTCAGAGATGTGCAAGGTTCTCCCCCTTCTGGCTCTTCTGCATAAGAGCAATTCACTTTCTCATTCAGTTTCTTTAAATGAATCGGAAACTTAATAGTACTGCTCTTGATAATCAGATTGCTCCATTAGAGTTGGCACTTCATTTACTTTTTGTAGAGCCTACAAAGAAAAAGTAATCTTTACAAAGTTTACCATGACCTTGGATGGGAGTATTGTAATCTCTAAAGTATTTTTCATTGGTTTTACTGGCAATTATAATATATATTGCACATCCCTGTAATGACTTCAAAGATGAGTTGGACTTACATATTTTCACACATACAAAAAAGCCTTATATTAAAAGCATTTCAGAAAATATATGAAACCAACCCACCAAAGAAAAGAAATTCAGTGTTAAGGATTAAGAGCCCAATATTGTTCCCATCAAAAGTCAATGGCAATTTTGTCATTAACTTCATTGGGAGCACAATCAAATCCTAGACATGAAACTCCTCTGAAAAATTAGAGGCAGTGATACTGGCCAAAGAGGCTGTCTCACTACTGTGACAAGGTGGCTCCTCGGCTCCCCTGACTCAAGTCCTTTGGGGTTCTGGCACGGCACTGGCACCCTGACCAGGCTGCACCAGACCCAGTTTTTTCCGCTGCTCCTTAGCAGCCCACTCTCTTTCTCTCTCTCTCAGGGTCAGGCTCCTGCAGGCTAGGAAAGCTAGGTTCCCCCTGGGAGGGACCCTTTGTTCTCTTCCCCTGCTTGCCAGCAGCCTCTCCATCCCTGCTTCCTCCAACTCACTCCTCTGCTTCCACCAAACTCACTCCTCTAACTCCCACACCCCTCCCTGGGGAGGAGTCTCTTTTCAAGGGCACTGACAGCCTCCTTAACTGGCCTCAGCTGGCCCTGCTTCTGGCTGTGGCAGCCTTGCTCAGCTGGACCCAATTCCCTTGTGGTAACCCTTCTAATTACAGGTCTTTCTGGCAGCTGTCTGCCCTGGGTCTACCACACTACATTATTTATTCTTTAATATTGTATTTTTGAATTCTTTTTTTTCCTTCTGTCCACACCCTATGTGTTTGCGTCTTCCTCACAGACTGTACTTTAAAATACATACAGGTGAATTTATTTACATATCCTTGTAAAATTACAAAATATTCAAACAGAATGATTATCTCAGAAAAGACAAATCGAGACAGTGACTTAGACCCCTCCACATGAATTGCTTTAGGAGGAGCATGGATTCTATTTTTTTGCAGGCTGCCATTAAGTTAAACTCTAAGGACCTTTGTTGGTACCCACAGGATAGCTGCATCCTGTGGTAGCTGTAGCTTGTAAATGTTTTGCAAGACTAGTCCCATGCAGAGAAGTGGAAGATACAAAGGCTTGGATAAGAGCAGCAATTGCCCACATCAGAGAAAAACAATCACATTAATGTTGACTGAGAATCAAGGATCAAGAGGGGAAGACTGAGCCCTCCAAAGCTGTGAATTTACATGATATTTACAGTTTGCTGACAGTTTCAAAACATTTTTCTTACAAATGTCAATAGAATTTGATCCAATTAGAAAGCAATCACTCACAAAACATGTTCATTAAAATGAAACCCATGTTTGCATTACAGGTGCACAGATACTTAAAGCTCAGAAATACCTGTATAGATTTTTAATGTTCTCCCTCCCCAGAACTCTGGACAGAGATCTTGCATGCTCTGTTTCAATTCAGAGTTGATTATTTATAGAAAATAGGTTTCACATTGGGAAAAAAGCTGTTCATCTCTAATACAAAGTTGCTGCTAGAAAACTGCACTGTATCTACAGTAGCTCCAATAAATATAATAAAGTGGAATAAATACATTGCTGTGCTACAGTATAACCTCAGAGACGTAAGGAGTGTAAAATGGATCAGAAAGTTAAAATGGGGGGGAGGGGTGGAGAAAGAGGAGAATGTATCAGCTTAATTTCTTATGTATGTCAAGCCTAGGTAAGGAAGATAAAGAGGCAGAGAGAAAGAGAAAATCAATGTGCATTTTAAAAAACCATTAGTTATCATTAGGCGAATCTAGCCTGCTTGGAAAGAGACAGACTTTAGGTGTTTTCTTTTTAGCCCCTTTGAGGTGCTGTGCATAGGAAGAGAGATACTGAAAAGTCAGAGAAGTTGAAATCAATTGACTAATTTTTCAGTCACTAACAGCCACTGCAATGATATGGAGAAAGAAATTGAGATATATATATGAGCTGACTTTGTTAATCAGGATTGGAGAAGCTGTCTTCTGGCTTAACCACATGCCAGAAAAAATTGTACTGATTCTACCTTTGTGTGTCATGTTCTGCACCTCTCTGGCCTGTGCTGCATGTTCATGTACTTTAAAGCTTTCAGTAAGCTAATCATCTTTATATACAGCAAATGTCTTTAAAAAGAACATTTACTGTATGTTAACAAATAGCATGTCTAACTAACAATGTGTCAAAATTGAGATTTGGCCGAGTGTGAGATTTGGCTTACACTGACTCATAATAGTAAAGATAGAATTACATAGGAATTTTTTTCTGCTTCTTAGATTATGCTGTTATACTATATGTTTGTACAGTGACAATCACAATTGGGTCTCTCGGTTCTAGTGTAATACACAATGAATATTAAAATCTATGCTGACCACTTCACCACAAACGCCTTATCTCCAGTCTAACAATAAATACTGGGTGTGTAAATACAATATAGCACATGAAATACAGTGAGTGTGTTTTTGTGTGAGTGTGTATGTGTGTGAGAGAGAGACAGGGAGACAGAGAGAAAGAGAAAATGCAATTAAACTGTCAGTTAAAATGAATTCTTTTGCGCTCCTTCTTCTCAGATAGTCCCAAGAAGAATACAAAAAAAACAACCCCCCCCCAAAATGCATGTCTTCACACTAAAAGGCATGGAACCTGCACTAGCAGATTTCTCCCTGATATGCTACCATCTTGATATCAGGAAACTTCTGGCATATAGAGAATATAATTTTAATTGGTCACACATTGGATATGAGGTCCTGACTACCGCAATATGAGAATTTAACTCCTTGTTTTCAACAACAGTGAAGTATAAGAAATTTTTCAGTTTTTAAAAAATGTTTGCTTGGAAAATATCTTCCTAGCAGTTATACTTGGGTTACTATTTGGGAAGCATTCCGTTTTTTAAAAAGAGTGCAGCAGCCAGAACTGAGGCCAGATGATCGTAATAGTTCAGCTCCCATTTAAGCATTGAAATGAAATGGACAGATTTCATACAATCATAGAAAAGAAGGGCTGAAAGGGACCTCAGAAGATCATCTTATCCACCCTTTCCATTGAGGCAGGATTAAGTATAGCTAGAACATTCCTGACAGATGTGTATCCAATCCGGTCTGAAAAATTTCCAATGACAGATATTCTAAAACCTCTTTAGGTAATCTGTCCCAGAGCTTAATTTCCTTAGAGTTAGAATGTTTCTCCTAATATCTAACCTAGATCTCCCTTGCTGCAAACTAAGTCAATTTCTTCCTGTCCTGTTCTCAGTGGACGTAGAAAACAATTAATCACTGTTCTCTTTAAAACCACTTACATATTTGAAGACTGTTATTAAGGCCCCTCATAGTCTTCTTGTCTCAAGATTAAACACAACTTTTCACATGGGACATGTTTTCTAAACCTCTTCTCATTTTTGTTGCTCTCCTTTGGACTCTCTCCAATTTGTCAATTTCTTTCTTAAAAGGTGGTGCCCAAAATTGGACACAGGACTCCAGCTGAGGTCTTATCAGTGCCAGGTAAACAGAACAATTATCTCCCATGTCTTACATATGACCCTCCTGGTCATACATCCCAGAATGACATATGCCTTTTTCACAGCATCACATTGACTCATAATCAGTTTGTAATCCACTATAACTTTGAGGTCCTTTTCTGCTGTACCTCCATGAGTTCTTGAAGATAATTACTAACAATTCTGAGATTGCTTTGTTGTATTTCCTTAAGGGTTCAAGGGTTAATTTCATCAGGCTCTGCTGATTTGAATACACCTGTCTTATCTACAAATTGTTTACCTATTATCTTCTTATTCTGGCCTGAAATCCTTCCCCCTTTTTGTTAATATTAATTATTTTAAGCATCTGGCCACAAAAGGTTTTCCAATAATTTTCCTATTCCCAGAACCCAGCATCTTCATTTGTTAATAAAGGGAATGCCTAGGTTAAGCCCATTTGAAAATTTTGTGTCCCCATTTAGGCATCCAAATTCAAGTTGTACCCCTGAAATCAGTGGGAGTTTTGTCCTTGCATGCAATGGCAGCTGGAGCAGGCCTTGAAGCATAAGTATTAGGGTATGTTTTTTACATCATTCAAACAAAATGTTATAGCCAGAGATTACAGGAACTAAATGAAGAACCTGGAAGAAAAGGTTGTATATGATATTTTAAGAATAAAATATGTTGTAAAAGGTCTGATGCATGATCAGTCTTAACTAAAGAGCCCACTGACAAAGGAAGCTGAATATGGTCTCTTGAAATTGAAGAAAACTTTGGTGAACAAGCTGGCAAACTTATTGACTATAGACGAACAAATAATAGATAAACTTGGAACTCCTTGTTCTCCAAGAAAATAATGGGGCAATAATGAAAAGCACTGTAGAGATTTGCCAGACTTTCAAAGGTTTTTTGAGCAACCTTATAGGGTTGGCAGGGATACCAATGACTCCAATCTCTCTAACTTCCTGAAGGGTTTGCAGGTTCCAGAAGGGAATGTGAAGAATAATATAATGTTTGAAGTACATATCTCTGAACTGAAGCAGCAAATTTATTTTTTAACAGTTGAGGTCCAAGCTTGGATGGCTTAAATCTACTAACTCTTGCTAAGTAGTAATTTCAACATGTTACTGGTAATATATGAGAAAGCCAAAGAAAACAGTAATGCCTATTAGAGAATGGCCCTAACATCCACAGAAAAGGAAGATCTCGTTTAAATTAGTCATAGTCATTGATTTATTTCATTTATCAGTCTAGTGTCTGGAAAACCTGCCTTCTGTATGTCATCCACCTAGTTCTTGCAAGTTTATTAAGAAATAGGCATCAGCAGACAACATAAAATGGCTTCTCTGCTGTATCATACAGCTGGTATATTGGATGGTATAGCTGTCTGAATTTTTCCCTCTTTCCAAATTTTGCCTCTTTGAATTTTACCTGGTTTAAAGAAATGTTTGATCCAATTCCCTCAGAGCTCCACCTCCCCAAAGCTCCTGCACCTTTTGTCATAGGACTGGGAAAACAGGGCATAGCCAGGCTATCTATGTGTCCAACTGATTCCTGAATACTAATAGTTTCCTTTGAGACACTGTCACTCTAAATTGGAGAAACCCATCAAGGGCAGATGGTAACATTCCCTTTGTCTCCCATTGATCCTGCAACAAGTCAGCTAAGAATGAATCTCAAAAGAACAAGAATAAATACTAGACACATTTATTAACACACAAACTGTTTTACATTTGCTATTTAATTCCAGAATGTGTGTGTGTGTGTGTGTGTGTGTTTGTGTGTGTGTGTGTGTGTGAACATGGGGAAAATGGCACACTCTAACTTAGGAGTCAGTAGGCCAAAACTGGGTACTCAGACTCAACCAGACAAAGAAAAGAGGGATTCCTCTTGGAGTTTTATCAACATGGTTCTGGTATAGGAAGATGCAATAAGGGGACCAGTTGAAAAAAAGATCCTGTATCCATTTGACTGAGGTGGGCTTGGACTAGACTTGTAAGTGAGGTCATAAGAGGCTTTTAGGGTGCTAGATTTTTGAGGACTTATCTACCCACTAGCTGGCCTATTGGTTTAGCTGATTGCCCCTCCCCCCCCCCACACAGACTAAGTAAAATTGGCTACATTCCCAAAAAATTAAGATTCTTAGTAGATTTTCAAGGTGCGGAGAGGAAGCAATCTGTTCTTATAAGTGAATGCCATGATATTTAGATTTTTTAAATTTTCTAGAGCTAGCAGTGAAAGTGGGGGTCAAGTCAAACATTTAATTTATTTTAAAAGGTACTCTCTATATTATATTGAATTTCTCTCCGGTAGCTGTTATGGACATCAGGTAGAAGAGTTACATACATTATAAAGCAATTTACTCTTTAATATTTTTAAAATGTTTAAGGAAAATTAGTCCAATTTCAGTTTAAGTTGCCTCACCATGTCTCTTTATTTCTTCTTCTGGACTTGGGGAAGTTCTGCAGTGTAATTTAAGACAAGAATCCACACACAATATTAAAGTCCTGACATTTATTTTGAGAGAGTAATCTAGTGTTCAGTTCCTACCATATGCCACATACTGCATAACCAGTCACTATGGCTCCAGTTCATAAATGTATGTGCTTAAATCCATCTCTGTACAGGAAAGCACCTAAGTACATTCTTCTGTACCCTTCCTAAATAGGAAGGCTTTCCTAAATAAGAGACGGGCGGGGGGGGGAGGGGGGGGACAAACTTCCAAGCTCTTACTGTAAAATGTTTCCTGCTTACCGATAACATATGTACAACTTTACATTGTAGACTTACCTTGTATAATTTCTTATATTCTTTATTGGCTTGCAGCCCTGTATTCTGTATTTTCACCCCAGATGATAGTCAACAGGTATTTGAACAATGAATAATGCCCTGCTAAAATAAGGATTTATATGTTGTTGTTGTGACACTGCCTATGCTTTCCTATGTTTATTTGTATAGGCATGTCTTTGACTCTTTGTATAATGGTGTATCATCCTTTGTATGTCAGTGACAAGCTGAATATATGAATGGATATAGAAATTAGAATGGGTCTTTTTTTTTAACTAATATCACATGCTATAGGATACTTTCTCTCCAGCAAGATAGAATACTGGAAGACGCAAATGCATTTTTATTAGCTGTGTTATTTACCATAAGATAAGCGAATTATCTCTGATCATGACGTAGTTTTCATTTTTCTCGTCAAACACATATGCTTTATGTATGCTTGTTGTTTAAACAATTTTTAGTAAACATTTGAATTTTAAAACACAGAATATTCAGAAAAGTAATTTCAAATAGGAAGGCCATTTTTAAATGCAGACAAACAAAAACAAAGCTTAGTATGTACTGGACTATAAGGACTAAACTGTCCAAAAGGCCTGCCGAATTTGTGTATGCAACTTGGTTTTGTTTCCCCCCCCATGAAATTCAGTAAACATATGGGAACTGTGCCGATGATGGTGCCAGTGCTGGAGGTGGGGTGGGACCATTGTTGAAACACAGAGGCGCTGTGCAAATTCAGTGATATCCAGAGGATTTACCCAATCTGTTCCTGCAGATGTCAGTTTTACACATGATTTACCTGGCTTGCCTCAACTTTTGCTCTCTCTGCAGCTCTGACA
The DNA here is from genome assembly GCA_032164245.1 of Sternotherus odoratus. NCBI lineage: Eukaryota > Metazoa > Chordata > Testudines > Kinosternidae > Sternotherus > Sternotherus odoratus. The sequence continues at coordinate 45,424,642 of JAVMKO010000011.1, forward strand.
GTACACAGGTTCTAAAGGAATGATGCCCACAGTGGCAGCTTTGCCAAAGCTACAGATCTTCTCTATTCATATTTCCCCACTTTTTGTTTTCATTGGGGAAAGGGAGCATATGGACGTCGTGGATTTTAGGTCAGAGATCTTTGAAATAAGTTTCACTATTTTTTTTCAGATGGACTTCAAACAAAGAAGATACTAATAGGTAAACAAAGAAATACAGACAAAGAAAATGCTCTTTGGAATAGCCAGTGTGCCATCATACACACTTATCATACATCTATAAAGTATTGGCCATTAAACAAATACTTTTCACTGTAACTGAATTACAGTCTAACAAAACTGACACTGGATGAGTTTATGGAGCTGACCTACTGTGAACATTTTCATTATACTTTAAAATGGCACATTCTTTGCCAGTTGTGAGGAAAGTGTCCATTTTCAAGAACTATAAAGCAATCATGGCTTTTTAAAGACTTTCAAGACTTCTTAAAACGCTGCTAGTGACTGTGAGATACACTCATACTTCTTTATTGAACCATCAATGTGCACTTTCTTATGTCTGTCTTTATTTTTATCACAAAAGAGGGCACCAGAATTGTATGTCGCTGAAATATATACCATAATAGTACTGCACAAAGGTGAAAGAGAAAAGAAATCTCTTAGTGTATATGGAACCAAAGATACTAGACTAACTTTCAACTTATGTCTTGTAATGTAAGCAACGTATTCCCAACATGACCCAATTAAACATCAATATTTGATTCTACCCTGTCCAAATAAATAGAAAATCTTCCATTGACTTTAATGGTGTAAGATCAAGCTTCAAAGGAGAAATTTAAAATCATGAGTGAATGATTTGGATTATTGCTTTGTTTTTGCTTATGAGTCTTTTAATATTCTATTTAAACAAGCATGTAAAAACAAATGGAAAAGCTGTGAATGAAGCAGCATGGTAAGATAACAATGGCATCTATATACACAAAATTGTCCTGTTGTACTTGAGTTCACAAATATGAATATGATAATATAAAGATCATCTGCACTATTGAAATATGTTGATGGGCAGGTAATAAATTCTATAACATTTAAAATATAGGAACGGCCATACCGAGTCCATCTAGCTCAGTATCCTGTCTTCTGACAGTGACAAATGCCATGTGCCCCAGAAGGAGTGAACAGAACAGGTAATCATCAAGTGATCCATCTCCAATCATCTATTCCCAGCTTCTGGCAAACAATGGCTAGAAACACCATCCCTGCCAAGGCTGGCTAATAGCCATTGATGGACCTATCCTCCATGAATTTATCTAGTTCGTTTTTGAACCCTATTATAGTCTTGGCCTTCTCAACATCCTCTGACAAAGAGTTTCACAGATTATCTGTTTGTTGTGTGATGAAATAATTCCTTTTGTTTGTTTTAAACCTGTTAAACCTATTCATTTCATTTGGTGATCCCTAGTTCTTGTGTTATGAAAAGGAGTAAATAATACTTCCTTATTTACTTTCTCCACACCAGTCATGCTTTCATAGACTTCTATCATATCCTCCTTTAGCTGTCTCTTTTCTGAGCTGAAAAGTTCCAGTCTTATTAATCTCTCCTCATATGCCATCCGTTCCATACCCCTAATCATTTTTGGTGCCATTTTCAGAACCTTTTCCAGTTCCAATATATGTTTTTTGAGATGGGGTGGGGGGACCACATCTGAATGCAGTATTCAAGATGTGGACCTACCATGGATTTATATAGAGGCAATATGAGTGTTTTTGTGTTAACTATCCCTTTTTTAATGATTCCCAACATTTTTTGATTTTTTTGACTGCCACTGCACATTGAGTGGATGTTTTCAGAGAACTAGCCATAATGACTCCAAGATCTCTTTCTTGAGTGGTAACAGGTAATTTAGATCCCATATTTTATACATATAGTTGGGATTATGTTTTCCAATGTGCATTACTTTGCATTTATCAACATTGAATTTCATCTACCATTTTCTTGCCTAGTCATCTAGTTTTGTGAGATTCTTTTGTACCTCTTCACAGTCTGCTTGAGACTTAAATATCTTGAGTCGTTTTGTATAATCTGCAAATTTTGCCACCTTAATGTTTACCCCTTTTTCCAGATCATTTATGAATATATTGAACAATTAAACCTTTAAATAAGCAGTGAATAAAATATAAATATTTGTTAAGTTCTCACACAGTATTGGCTCTTTACCTGGTGCAGATATTATCAAGATAGTCCTGGCCCAAAAATGCTTACAATCTAAATTAGCTTTAGATATTTTCATGGAAAAGAGAGCAGGGGAGATGAGAGTGAAAAGCTAAAACTTTTATGAGGAATTGTTTATGGTGTCCTAAACAAATGATTGTTCTTTATAGATGAAATTTTGCACAGAGATGAATAATGGCCTACAATAATCCCATATGGGTAGGACATTTATTTAGAAAATTGACTCCCAAACTGCAGATGTTATGGATGTGTTTTTTCCTAAATTGTAGTTCCATAGATATCTGGAGAAAGTATCCAAAACTTCATTCCACTTGAGAATGAATGGGAATGGGAGGCATGCTACACATGTATTTCATATATGAAATTACAATTGTAGTAAGAGATGTCCATCTTCCTCACTACATTGGATTAAGGAGAAAATACTTGCAGTTCCTATCTATTTTTCCTATTTTTGGAAGTTCTTTTGTCTGTACTAAAATGAAAAGATGTTTGCATAACAGCTAGCTCAGTATCATCCTTAGAAGTTTGAAAGAGGGCTTTATTTTAATGAGAAAGGATTAAATGTGCTTGCATAGTATAATTTTTGTAAAATCTAAAATTTCACATGTATTTTAATTAATTTAGTATTCTGAAAATGTTTGGATTAAGTTTGATATTTCCTCAGTGGTGCAATAGATTAATCAATTCAATCACCAGACTAGAGTTTACATCTTTTAGGATTACTGTGGATAGACAAACATGTTACAATGTTAACACCTGACCCAGTACCTTATTGAAGGTCAATGGTAGTCTTACTATTCACTACGTTAGACTTTTGATCAAGTCCATAGAGAACAAGCAATTGATGTGACAAGAGAGTTGCATTTGAGTGCTGATTATAAGCAACCAGAAATAAGGTAAAACTGAACTAATAGTCTCTTTTGATGGATTATTATGAAATAGGGATATAAATAATGTCCTGAATTAAGACAGTGTGAAGTGTTAAATAAATAGATCTTTCTACTAAATCCTAGCATTTCAAATAGGTAGAATGGCTCTTTTTAATGAAATCAAATGGCTTTTCTCTCCTGTGGGAAAGGCATTTGCTTTACATGTCAATGATATAGAGTTGTAGCATAGGATAAACTAGGCAGGCCTAAAACACAAACAAAATAATAGAATACACCTTTAAAAATTAAAAGTAAGATGCCATATTAGGAAAATAGCCTCTCCAGAAAACCAACAACCCCATCCCAACCAGTAAACTTCTACACTACAGCATTCTTGCTCCCAACACATATGAACTCTTCCTCTCCCTGCAAATTTAGAAAGGAGGCTTTTATAATTGCAAGCAGAGCCCAAGCAGCTCACAGCTGAACTAAATCCTCCTATTACTCCACCCTAATTAGGCCTAACATGGTCCCTTACAAAACTGGCCCTAACACCTTTCTGTTTCCTTCTTATAGGCAGCTACTTTGCTATATGCATTCCTCCAAAGAGTCTTTGATTGCATTTAATCTACTGCATGTTTGACTAAACTAGTTTGCCAAGAGAGAACATGAGGAATAGTTTTCTCTCTCTCTCCCATTTGCTAATATTCCAGCTAAATCATCATTTGTTAGGAAGGTGGGTTTTTTATCTATTGTAGGAGGGTCCAGTCCAGAAACCTTTTGCTCAATGAACTTCTGTTGATTTTGTTATCAGTACAATATAAACAGTGTTTGAATAATGTAATCCAGAATGAGGAATCCTATTTGGTTTCTCTTGGAGAGTGGTAACAGCTTCAATGAAGGGAAACGTTTACTGATGTTACACCTAGCAATTCCTGGAAGTGATTATAGGCTTGGTAGAATAACTGAAAAGCCAATGCATCCAGGAACTTATTAGTATTCACAATTTTGATTGCTTGATCTGTTTCCTGTTTAGTAATTGGAAGATACAATTTAGTGTTTAACTTCCTGGAAATGAAATGGCTTTAGGTAATTTAGAGTACAAATCTATCAATGAAACCTGATCTTCAGAGATTTCAGAAGAATAGCTTCTATTATAACACTGAAAGAAAAGTTAAATTTAGTCATCGTCCTTGTTGTTTAGTTAATTTTTCATACAGATCTTAGATTATAAGAAAAGTTAAATTTAGTCATCGTCCTTGTTGTTTAGTTAATTTTTCATAGAGATCTTAGATTATAATTCTTGACAGTTTGAATTAGAGATAATATGTAAGTAGGTACTAAGATTTATTGGAATTCAAATAGCTTGTGTCCTTAAGCACAAGTAATGGAAAACAAGTCTTTTTTGCAAATGTATGGTATTCATATGGGATATTTAAAAGAATAAAGTTTGCCTCTACATGTTTTACTTTAACCTTGCTGGATAAACTCAATCTTGTTCTTTTTTATCTGTGGGTGCTATTTTCTAATGTATAGAAACTAAATTTAGATGATAGCACTGAAGACTTCTCTGACTCCTTAGAAGAGTTTAGCTGGAAGCTGCTGGACTACACTATTTGGAAAAATGTAGTGAGGTTGCTTTTCATGTGTGCATATCTGCAGATGAGTTGAATTAGAATATAAAATGACCTGTCAAATAATAAGAATGAAAGAGAGAAAGAAAGAAAAAAAGAAGAGTCTTTGACTAGAAGATAGCATGAATAAACTGAGTATTTTTACCCTTAGGATCATTAGGCAAAACCCAGAATCCAAACCAATACAAACCAGAGTTCAAGTCATGGGCACAAGAGATTTGGGGGATTTTGAAGAAAGAAACATATATCAAATCACTTTGAGGAATACCATCCAGGATGTGACTGAACACTTCTGTAATAGACTGTGTATGCTGCAATTCTTGTGGCAGACACTGTTACCGTCAAAGTCAGAGGGAATTTTGCCATAGACTTCAGTAGGAACAGGATTGAATCCTTTTTCTACAAGCAGTGTGTAAAAAGTAGAGTTGTTCTATCTCGCACATAAATACAGACAATAAAAAATGTATGATCACATTTTCAGTTTATATCCTACTTTATCATGTCTCTATGTTGTTGGACTGACAAAAGCACACCTGTTTACTATAGGGTAAAATACTTCATGAGGAACAATTCCCTTGCTGATTATTTGGATTTGGCATGGAGGTTATCTATGCAATGTGTTGCTTGATTTAGTATTTGGCAACAGGATATGTATTCCTCAGTGGTTTTTCAGCTGCTTGAAAAAAGAGATGATAGGTCTGATCTGTATGAAAAAATCCCCTTCAATGAACTAAACTGGAAAATTTCATCTAATTCTCACTAGAAACGAGGTGTCTACTCTAAAAGTGGTTGAATAGCAACAAAAAAGATTACCTCCCACAGTATTTATGACTCTTTTCATTAGTTTTTTGTGAACAATGGGGCAGGCAAAATCTGCTTACCAAAAATGTTTGCTTGGAGTCAGTATGTAGCTTCATGTCCAAGACCCTGAAGAGAACACATTAGTAACTCTGGGCGGGACTGAGCCATTCAGCTAAGCCCTGTGTAGCAAGTAAATTTAGCTGAACTGTCCCAAGAGCACTGGAAGGAACTGATTCAGTCACTCATTGCTCAGGAGAGGAGAGTGACTTACGTCACTTTCTCGTTTAGGACTCAGCTTCTTCCAGGATTATATGACTCCATTTTCTCTAGCTGTCAACTAAGGGAAGCTGAATCATGCCTCTACCTGTTTATTCTCTTTCTGTCCACTCCCTTGTGAACAGGGGGTGTTAGTATCAGGCATCCGGCAATCTGAATAACATAGCACAGTGTTGAAGGAAATCTGAGTAACAGCAATGTGCAGATTGCAATCTGGCAAACTGAGTAATACAGCACAGGCACATGGCAATCTGAGTAACACACCAGCTGTACAGCTTTGTAGGGTTGCAGTCTTTATTTTTCCTATTCTACTTTGCGCATCTGCACTGAGGCTAAAGACAATTGAGCCCTTTGGGAGGATATTGCCATTTATGATGGTTGAATTTAGGGAAGATTTTGCTTTTAGCCTTTCCCATTGACATAGACAGGCAATCTCCAGAAATACTCAGTTCAGTACTGAAATATTATATTTGTTCATCAAGCTACTACAAGAAAGACAGCTGTGTTAGTCTTGGTGTTTTGTTCTGGTTAAAGCAAGAGATCACACTTTAATGATTCTTTAGATTATAATATCAGGATGCTTTCTAAATATGCAAGGGGAAAAAAAAGAAGGATCAGTACTTCAGGATCAGCTAATTCTGCTATTCCAGTAATGAAAGCTGGAAATAGAGATTCCCTGAATCTTTTGATCCCTCTGTTCCACCAATTACCAAAAATCTTGATTGTTTATATATATATATATATATATAATATAAACAATTTCTGCAATCCATTATACCTTAGAATAGCACCCCGTAGCCCCCATATTCATCATCTGTATATGGCTGTGATATTTCATACAAAGCATGCCTTGCAAGGTATCACATGAAATGTCATGAACTGCTGAAACTCACTGTTCTGCCAAAATATGTGTATTATCATTGTATAGGAATTATTATATTCTGCTATATGGTTGCTATTGAAATATGTTGTGTGTCTGGGAGATGCCCATGGCTTGCTCTTCAGTGCAACAAGGGAGGTGACTCACATCTACACGAATGTTAAGCGACAATCACAAGCCATTGAGCAGTAGGGGAATTGTAAACAAGAGATTTAAAATTCTGTAAGAGAGAGTTGCACAAGCACCACACAATGAGGATTGCTCAACTCTGTGACTGAGCAAGGTCCACCAGGACATGCCTGAGCCAGTATCTTCCTGGGACATGATCTGGGACATGATCTGGGACATGATCTGAGAGTATAAAATAAGGGGAAGTGGCATCATGAGACCACCTGTCTCCTTTCCCACCATCTTCTCTGAAAGCAACAAGAATTCTGGGAAGACAATGACTTGGAACTGAAGAGATTGTCCCAGGCTCAGAAGGAAATCCAGCCTGTGTATTAAGAACTGTAACCCACCTGCAGCATCTGGTGGGGTGAGAAAAGCCGTTTGGTTCAAATCTGGCTTAGTCTGAAAGTTTAGGATTTAGATTGCGCATTTACTTTTTATTTTCTTAGGTAACTATCTCTGACCTTTATGCCTACCAATTATAATCACTTAAATCTATCTTTCTGTGGTTCATAAATTTATTTTAAAGTTTTGTCCTTACCAGTGAGCTTGTCTAAAGTGCTTGGAGAATCTGATTACAAAGGCTCGTGCATGTCCACCATCTTTTGACAAAGTAGCAAATTAATTAATGATCTTGCATTGTTCACGAGAAGGTACATTTCTGGGGTACAAGGCTGAGGGTTGGGATGGATTTGCTGTTGTCCCCTTCTTTATAGTTCATGAGTGGCTTAGAAAGCATCCATGCAACTTAGCTGGGTGTGTCTCTGTATGGTGGTGACTGAGTGATTGCAGCACTTGGAGGCGTTTGCTGCTTGTCACTAGCAAAGAACTGAAAGAGAGAGTCTAGGCTGGAGAGTTAAGGATGCACAGTGGTCCCACAGTTCCAGGTTGTATCTTGGCAGTTCTTTCAAAGTTTCCCACACGTGTCTTCATATTTTATTTCATACGACTTCTTTAGCATGGAATGCCCTCCATGTTACATCTTGACTGTTCTTGACATGTCTCAAAAAAAAAAAATAACGTGCTCACCAGACATTTTTCAAACTTTCTAAGTTCAATGGTATCCAGAGATACACACTAAAAGCTTTGGACAGACTTGTCTGTGGACAGATAAGAACCTGATTTTCAGGCTGAACTTCAGAGAATGTTGATTCTGACTGCTTTCTGTGTGAATCAAATATATAGTCCAGCTGTACTTGGGCAAGTCACTTTTATATGCTTTGCAAGTTTTCCTAAAGGTCTAGGAAAGTATTTTAAGATCCTTATCCAAAGCTCACTGAACTCAGTAAGGGCCATACTGGTTCCAAAGTGTATTAAAACCTGTGGTCTGGTAGGAATTGCAGAAGAGGCCTGTCTACCTTATGCTTATGCAGGAGAACCTAAATATAGTAATACATTAACAATGGGAAACAGTTTTTATTTGAAGAGCTGGATTACAAATTTGTGTGGGGTTGGAAAAAGTGGAAGTATGTGAAAACACAGGGAAGGAAGGAGAAGCGGAAGGAAGAGGGATGGTGGAAGAATTAAACAGAAAGGAAGGAAAAAATGTAAACAGCATGGTAAAATTACTCTCAGTATTGCCACAGTTACATTAAATAAAACCACCTTAATTCACCTTGTTTCTATATGCAAGACACTTCCTTATGTGCTGGGCATGTGTATGTGTTCCAAAATAGTTTTTCATTACATGAGCAGGGATTTATACTAACTTAATTTTCATTGTTTTTTGTGATTCCCTCACCAGTGTATTCATCGAAATTTGAACGCTGAAGTTTTTTTCTCTTGTACTTTCGAGATTCTCTGGGATGCCTGTATCTGATCTCACATAACACAGCAGATGGGAGAGAAAACAGAATGGGGCAGAATCCAGTAACATGCTTTGGATGGCTGGACTGGCAGATTGTGGGAAACTGTGAAATGTTGATTGTAACTGCCAAGCCACCAAACAGTCAGAATCAATTAATTATCAAACTGGCACTTCATGTCAGGACAATAGGGAGGCTCCAGGTTCCATTCCCATTTGTTTTACTAATTTTATCAATCCAATACCACATTTATTTTTAAATATTCCTTTGTTCTTGCGTCAGCAGGTTCATTCTTTTGTATACTGACAACTGGATATCCCGTGTTTATTGTAAATGTATAGTTAATGCATCACAATAAGTGAAGCCATATTTTGCTAGTAGTTTGATGTTTTCTGGATAACAAATTGTTTTCAGGTACTAAAAATATTAAGTTTCTTTGAAATGGAAGACCTCTTTAAAAGACTGGAAGTTAAAGTGACAGTGTCAGATTTTTTGGGGTTGCTTCTTATTAAAAACACCTCTCAGATGAGCTTAAAAGGTTGAGTTTTTCCATTTTTGAATGTTTCTTCCAGAAGCAACATTTTTATTGGTCTAATATTTTGCAAAAACCTAAAATTTGAGCCAAATTTGACCTGGCAGTATTCCTTTAAGACATGATTAAATATAAATAACATTAGCAAAAGGATTTAAATTAAATTATATCCCAACATGGCTCACAGTATCATTTTTTCCCACTAATTCATCCCATAAAATAGCTTCCTACAGCCAACCATCATGCCCACTAACTTCCCAAGTCTCCACAAAGATGTAAGATCCTGGCATCATGCTTAGCAGTACAACCTCAGTTTCAATTACCTGTTGCCTTCAACTGGAATTTTAATTCAGCACCTCTGAAAATAAGGCTAATGAGGTGTCAAATTCTTGCTTCTGGGATATTTGAACAGCTCCCTAGCACCTGATCAAATATGCATTCAGGATGAAGACTAGATGTTTGAAACTCAATCCAGACAAGATGGGGGGGGGAGAATATTTGCAAATTAAGAGAAGTAGGCAGAAGTGGTTGGATTAAGTTATCCTCCTTGACTAAATCACTGAAGTGTGTGAGTTCCACAGAAAATACCTACCATGCATGTTCCTCTTCTAAATCTACTGATAGGTTCTCATCGCACCCTGGGTAACTTTGCTGATCATAGCTACAGTGATATTATAGGAGAGAGGTGGCATCTCGGATAACAGTTGCCAATCCATTTTCCAAGAACACCATTTAAATTTCATCCAGAAATTAATGGAAAGCAGGCTGACTACAGAGCTCTAATATGAAGTGCTCTGTCTGAAGCACTGTTTATGGACAGACTCATTTGGCAATAACTTAATAACTCAAGATGTATCCCTGTGCACATTACAAAAGTCAGATCTAGAAGGAACAAAGGCATAGAGGGTTGTAGTGAAATCTACAAAGGAAAAATCTGCAACATTTTCAATAGGCACAGACAGAGAATGACATTTTAACCACAGTAGCCAGTAACAAGCTGGATGGGGTATATAAAACCCATACTGGAGAGGAAGGGGTTAAGGAACAGCTCTGGGCCCAAGTGGCCCCACCCAACCACACCTGCAAAGCCTGCACAAACTGGAGGTGAGGCTTAGTATGGGAAGTGGAGCAGCTCAGATGGAGGCAGACAGTAGAGGCAGACAACTTCTTTCAGTGTTTGTGGGTAGGGGGCGGGTGGAAGGAGCTCATATTCTTGGACCTGACAATGCAGATCTAAGCCATCCTGAAAAGCGGAGGCAGGAAACTGATTGTGCAGATCAGAGACTTTGAGGTTCTTTGATTTAGTCTGTGGGAAAAAGGAGACTTGGGCTGGAAATGTTTCAGGGGGCAGCTGCTTAGCCCCCCAAGGTACCAAGAGTAGCTCCCCACCATTGGGCCATGGACTGCAGTCTGGTAGAGAGGATAGTCCTGGGCTCCTATACCCACTCCAAGGAGATTTGACAACAGAAGTCTTCACCTCGGGGGAGAATCCCAGGGAATACAGGCTGTTGAAGGGCCCAGACGCCAAAATCCCAGCACTAAAGGGAAGGACAAGAAACTTGGGGGATAGGAGAGCAGTAAAGCGCAAGACTGTATTTGGGGAGACAACCTGCCATAGACCCTCCTGGCTACTAGGTAGTACTATTGGTTATTGTTCACCAAGCATTAGATGGGTTCCTTCAGTCAAGGAAACTGACTTAATCCAAACATTTATTTTGGCTAATTCCCTTACTTTGCAAATATTTTCCTCTCCCCTCTTGTCTGGATTGAGTTTCAGTCAGCTAGCCCTCATCCTCAACCCATATTTGACCAGGCACTAGGAAAATTGTTCAAATTTCCCAGAAGCAAAAATGTGACATCGGCTTTATTTTCACAGGTGCTGAAATAAAATCCCAGGTGAAGGCAGCAGAAGCTCTGGATGCTGAACAACTTTGGAAATTAGGTTGCTAAAGCTATCATCAGCACATTGAAAGTAATGCAATGTATATCAACTCACTAACCATGCTAATGGCTTCATAAACATACTGAATATGAGGTAGCCCTCATACTGACAAGTACCTTTAAATATTTAAGAACTGATTATTCAAACCCATTAGGAACACAGTGTATGCCTCGGTTTCCACATGCAATCACTGTGCCTATGCATGTAAACTGGGAAATTGCATGCACAAAGTACCAGAATCAGCCACTAAAATGCACAATTACCAGGATTGCACATGAAATCTTGGCAATTGAGCACACTTCCTATTTTGAAAAACCCAGCCCTTAAGGTCTATTTTGAATGCTCTCCACTGTGTACCCAGATCAATGAATTATTCAAGAAGTTTTATGTTAAACCTATTAAAAAGTTCCTCTGCATTGACTGTAGGGAAGAGCTTGAATTTCAGTACAAAGGATTTTTCCATTGATGGACCTACTATATAGTGATTCTCTCTATACCCTTGTCCAATTAATTTAGTTTCTAAACTTGGAAAAAACTGTTTTAGGGTAGCTTATTTTATACTTCAATGTGATTTTGATTGTATTATAGTACAGAAGTAACATTGGCCTTACTTCAAGTCTAGGTGAGAAGCTAATTGGTTTCAAACTGTTTTAAATATGCCGAACTTACAGTTGCCAATTATTGCTCCAGAAAAATAATAATTCCTCACTCTGAACTCTGCTTTGTTAAAGGGCTTTAAAGTTACCCAAATCATTAAACAAAGGGCAAATATTCTTTTCCTTACTTTATTGTGCTTTCAGACTTAGAATTCTTTGACTTCTGACCTGGAAATCATGTTAATTTTTATATCTTTTGTTGAGTTTAAAGAATGTACCGTATGTTCTTAGTTTTTAATATGTTAATTGTGCTGAATGTGTTTCACATTGCTTAAAATAACTATAGGAACTGCTGGTGAAGGAGATGTGACATTTTCTATTAATATACTTGATATTCATGTATATTTGAAATAACCTCCTATTTTCTCTTACTTGACCGAGTCAAGGAACCATTTTTTTACTGTATGCCAGCTTTTCCCAGCCTCCTTCCCTCAGCTGGAAGGCTTACATTGTTGATGTAGCTGTGGAACTGAAGAAAAATAAAACTCTAATGTTACCTCTGTTCCCCTAAAAAAGCAACCCAGGGTCATACTTGGGATTAGTTTTATTACAATGCCGCTGTTCGGTCAGATAGAAAAGGGATGGATTATTCATACAAACACACATCCACTGCATTCAGACCCCCATGCACCAACAGACTTACACGGGCAGCGAGTTACCGGAGACAGCATGGGAAGCCAAGAAGCTGAAGGGTGGTAGATCTGGTATGTCTGCCTGTAGTCATGGAGAGCAGGGCAAGGAGCAGCAGCCACTTGTGTGCATGGCTGCTTCCTTTTTTCGGGTAACTGGGCAGCTCCTGTCATGTACACTGAGTTTTTCTTCTGTGTCCATCACTGAGAAGCATCCCCAGTCCTTGTTCCTTTCAAACATGCCAAGTTCTTCTTTTCTTTACTGCACTTTGTGATTGCCTTCTCAGGGCAGATTATATCAGACACACCTGTCTCCAGGCTCTTTTTCTCCTTGCAGGTCCTCTCTGCCCAGTCCCACATACACTCCCTCGTTCACACTACCTTATCTTCCACACACACTCACTTGTTCACACTCTCTGATTGTGTGATGGGATGTTGCAAAGCTTGGAAGTTCATACAAGTGATAACTTGAAAAGGTTACAGGGCTTGTAAAGGTTACAAATTTAAAAGGCTATGCTAACAATAACTGAACTTACAAAGGTAACAAAGAGTCCTGTGGCACCTTAAAGACTAACTAAAGTATTGAAGCATAAGCTTTCGTGGGCTAATACCCACTTCGTCGGAAAAGCCATTCTTGTGAGATTTGGACAGATGATGGTAGAAATCTCAGGAGATTTGGTCTGCTCAAGTTCCAGCATCTGTGGTAGAAAGAGCATGAGAACATATTCTGTAAAATCCAAATGTGAACATTAGACCTGTTTGGTCTCAGACCTGAACCCCAACTACTAACCTAAATCAAAACCCTAAACTACAATTCCTTTATTCCTAGGCTCCCTCTCTGCTCCCAAGTATCACTTCTATACATTCAGGATCCATTTGGGCACTAAGGCCCAGCTTTCCCCTCTTTTTGTTTGCCAGTCCAAGTCTCAGGCCTAGTCTGAACACGTTTTTTGTACAGGTATAGCTATTTTAGTTAACAGTGTAGTGTTTTTTTTAAAGGAAATAGTTATACCAGAATAACCTCCAGTGCAGATGTAGCTTATTCCTTTTTCTGTATGGGAATAGCTAAGCAGGTATAAATGACCTTCAGAGTGATATAATGGCATTCACGCTGGAAGTGAGGGGCAATTGCAGAATATAGCAGCATGATTAAAGCAGTACACTCTTTCTGTGTACACAATCCCACAGTCTTCCTAATTCTGATCACACATGGTGTCATCCTTTACCACTATGAGTCACTCAGTGTTTTGAAACGGATTTTCTTTGGCAAGCTGAGCATGCTACAATGCCTGTGCCAGGGCCCAAAATTTATGTGGGCAAAGCACCTTTAAAAATACTCAGATTTGTGCTCTTATTTCCTACTCACAATGTTCCAGTGTGTTCTAAATTTAGTTGAGCATATTCTTCCATTCCCAGTTCCTTGTTGTGCCAGTAATATTTGGCTAGACATAACTGTCAACTTTGTTGGAGACATAATGTAAATATTATGCATGTGTATAGCACCAAACTAAAGGAAATAGTGCAACATAGAAGTCTTTGCTGTGTTAAAATGGAAACAAAGTTTTCTCATCTCTTTGGAACAGTCCAATCTGTTGTGCCCTGCTTGATTTTTCAGTATTTGTTACGTTTCCTTGAATAATTCTTAAACAGGTCTCCTAGCAACTGACTAAGGGACAGCACAAGAACTTTTGCAAAGAAAAAGCATTTCTGTATTTTTGGATGGCACTCAAGTATTAGGGTTTTCCTTCTTCTCTTCTGAGAATATGTGTAAAGTAATGAAAGACTTGTCATATTCAGTTTTCCATCTGTATCTTCCTGCGATAAGGGATTTGGGATAGGAATCTTGCACAAAGAGTAACATAAATACCTTTAGTGGGTAGAATAATACTTTTCATTATAGCAGCTGGAGAAAACATCTTTGACAATACTGACTGATTTAAAACACAAACAAAGAAAGGATGTTAAATTTATTACACAGAGATTTTTGAGATGCTGCACCGTTCTAGTGAATTTACAGAAAAAGGTGTGACAAAGGAATGAAGAGATTCTATTATGTACATAAATCAATAATATTTGCAAGTAATTTAAACAGATATTGAACCATTGTGGATAATTCAATAGACTTAAATGAAGGTCTGGCTTGTAGAGTCCAAGGGAATACGTGTGCACAGATGTATATAAATAAATAGAAGTTTCCTCTCCTGCTGCCCCAAGTGATTGGAAAATGTACGACAGCTGTATAAAGTATAAAGAATATGACAAAGGTGGAACAATGCACAGATTACATTATTTTCTATGTATCTACTCAGTCTAGTAAAAGACAAGGTACAAAGTCTCATTAACAAAAAGCAGCATGTTTCCACTGAAACACAGAGTAACAGCAGAACTCATTTGTGACTTGAATTAAAATGGTACAAACAGACTACTGCACTTGTGCATCCTTCTGGAAAAATAAGCATGGAACCCTGATGGCACTTTTTGTCTTTGTTGTCAAGGAAGCATCCCCTGTGATATGCCGGTGGAGGGGGGTGGCGGGGAGAAAGAGTTCTGACGGTTTTCTAAGGGTAGCAAGAAAACCATTTAAGCCAAAGGAAAGAAACTTGGATAATTGGAGGCTATTAAATCCTTAATTAAAGGGGAGTATAAACGAATATCAGCATATCTGAGGTATTTATCTTAACACCAATTTAAATCAAACTGCTATTTCAACCAATTTATTAAGTGACTTCAGGGATAGATGCATTCTTAAGATGAATGTTTATGATCTGGAAGTAAAACTAATGTAGTATCAGCATGCAGATTTCAAAGTAGGGAAGGGATTAAGGAAATGCACACCAGATAAAAGGTGAGTGGTGTCTTTGGGCTGAGAAGCCTTCTCTTGGTAGGTGAAAGATATTAAAAGGGATCTCTTTTCCTACAAAATGAGAAAAAAGTTAATGCCAAAATAATCTTAGAGTTCAAACCTACTAACACAGGTTAATATCCTGTGAGTAAAGACTTTCACCAGAGTACAGATTTTCCCAAAATTCCCTTAATTTATATTCCTAGATCAGCATTTTTATTCAGATTGTTAGGACTGTATATTGGATTTTAATTTTCTAAATCCCATTACAGTATTTGTCAGTAGTAATGTTGGACAGAGACTGGTGAAGGAAAGGATGACCCAGAAGGAACTTAGGGTCTGATTTGGCTTCGTAAGGAAGGATTGAGCAGAGGGGGCATTCTAATGCCAGCCACAGGATAGTATTGTAATCTCCTGATGGGTACAACTGGACTGCAGCTTTATACTGCACCCAGCACTCTAATATCTCCACATTGCTTCCAGCTTAACTTGTCCTTGGTTTATCCTCATTGTAGGACAGAGATATTCAACAGCATACCGCTCTGGCTTTCCTATTTCTAATTCTCAGGTTCCTCATGTTTAGATTGCAAGCAGGCAGCTCTGTACACAGATAGAACCATCTTGACAGTTTAAAGGACTTTATGAGTCTCTCCACCATTGATATGAAGTCATAAAGGTATGTTTAATGTTTTCTTTCTCAGAAAACCTGCAGACTAAAATTCCAGCTCTTTAAAGTATGTCAGTACTAAAAGCAGCAAAATGTAACTGAAGGGCTTTGAGAAAAAAACTTTCAAAGCTAAGTTCACCAATACACTGGCTGTATTTCACCCTGCAAACTAGGTGTAAACAGTGGGTTAAAGCAGGTCTATACGTATATTTGCTTCACTGTAGTGGTGCAAAGTAGCTGCAACATGACACTGAATCTTTAATCCAAAATAAAGAATAACATATATTGTAAAAAGCAAGTTCAGTGCCTTTGAAAGTTGCCACCTTGACAGTGCTGGGACTCTGCTTACAGCGTGGATGTTGGGGCATGGTCAGTGGTTCAGGCTAGCCACCCGAATACGGGCCCATTTGACTCCCAGGTCTGAGTTTGGGGTGGCTAGCCCAAGCCACTGTCCATTTCACTATGTCCACACTACTATTTTTAGCATGCTTGTGCATGTCTGTCTCCCTGGGCTGGGACGCATGCTGTCAGCAGTTGTGGAGGCACCGAAGTAGGACTGTTCACCTGCTGAGGCACTGACTAAGAGGGGAAGGATCAGGACCTCATGACAGCATTAACAGAAGCTTCTCCACACTGCCCTGATAATGCAGCTCATTTTTAACGTGATAAAGTTACTTCTAGGGTCAACAGAGTAGTTCAGTTTCCATGTCCATTCAGGACAAAGCATCAATTTTAACATTTTATAAACTTCATGTAATATTCACTTACTTTTAATTCCCCTTCTCATGGGCGTGCATTTGAAGAATGTTTCCTGACTTATCTTAATTCATATCTCCTTTTTCATAATTGCCATTTACCATACTTTGTACCCCTGTCATAGCTTAGCTGTGTTTTGTGAAATTTAATCAAATAATAATTAAATTCTGAGGGTAACACCTCTGGTTATCTCTTCATAATTAAACTTTACTTTTTTCTTCAGAAATGTTTGAAGGGAGATGGCAATTGCTCATAAGAATGCAGGCAAATCATTTGTGTGTTAGTTTGATGAATGAAAATGACTTTGGCAGCACATTCAGAGGAGATGCACTTAATAAATTCAGATATGATTTTGTTCAAAATGTTATGTTTTCATATGGGATGGGTAAGCCAGTTCCAAAAAGCCCAAATGCACAGCTTAAAACTTAAGGGATTTAAAAGCACTGCATCTTAAGTAATGTTTTCTTTAAGCAACATGTGCAATACAAATTGACCCTCTGTTCCCCTCACTCACATATAAATTATACTGTGATTTTAAAAGTATTTAAAACTCTTCCTTTGAGCCCTTAAAGTGGGACCTATCCATTTTTGCATAATGAGGTAACCGGATCTTCCTTGGATATGAGGGCACAATGCAGATGATCATAATGATCTCTTCTGACCTTAAAGTCTATGAGGTCTCATGCCAGGGAAAAGGAAAAGTAACTCCTTTGAAATCAGTTGAGGTGCAGTGGTGTGAGATCCAGAATCAGATCCTTATTCTATTTGTACAATCACTAGTTTTCCTTAGCTTGAGGTGCGGGTTTCTAGGATTCTGGGGTTTGCAAAGAAATGCTCCCTGCCTCTATTCTAGCATTCACACTGACAAAGCTGTTTTTAACTTATAATATATTGATATAATGTCTCTCCAGCAGACATGCTAGAGGGTATTTTCCCAAAATAGATACCAGTCCAGGAGAGCTAAACTAAAAGCTTTGTATTTTAAAGCTATTTACAATCCCAAGATAAAGTCATGGAACTGAAGACTATTCAAGAATATGAATATAGTGTTGTTAGTGGTGCCAAAGGTACACATGTTGCTTTACTTAAAAAAAATAGATTTGCACTCAGAAACTTAAATCTAAGTTGGACGGATACATCAGAGTTATGAAGTATGAGATAGATAGAAGACAGTTTAAAGTGAAAAAGTAGGATTTTAAGAATGATTTGAAGATGCCTAAGACAATAGAAGGCCAATCCAAGTAGATGGTATAACTTGGGAAAGAAAAGACAATTTATAAGTTGGAGAGGTAAAAATGGGGTCATAATCACATATTTTGTATTTTGCATTATGTAGTTTTGTATTTGGAATAATCTTGAAGTAATTAGGATGTTTACAGTTACGCTTGTGTATTTTACTTTATTAGAAACAAAGTTTCATCTGGCTCCCACACAAGTAGTTCAGAGTCCTCCTGTGTCATATCTTGAAAACTTTAAAATATTATAATTGTAATTTGCTGCCATTTAAATTGTTTCTTGTACAGAAGGTTGTTCCTCTTTGCTTCTTTCATACATCAAAACTCTCTTACATATCAAGGAAGCCAATATCTCAGACATGGACTAAATTCATCCAAAAATCTACCTGCCTGTTAAAATAAGCTGTCGATCCCAAGTTCCTACCTGAAATATATGTTTTCAACTACAATATGTCTATTGTTTCATTGCCAGAGGGTGTATGTTCCATTAACTCCTTAGTTGCCAGGCCAGAATGGGGTCTATACACCTCATGACAAAGTCCTTGTTATAATAACTAGCCCTTAACTAATTGACTTGCTATCTAAGTCCTGAGGTTTGTTTTGGTCTGGATCCTATCTAATCCTTGCCTGCTTTTATCAGAGCCATAAAGCTCCAAAGGCAGTAAAGGACCAGAGCTAGAGAAAAACCATAGCGATCTAGGTAATATTAATGAGCCAGGTCCTGGTCTCAATTACATTGCTGGAACTCCAGAGTGAGGTAGCATTGATTGTTAGTTTTGTGCTGATAATGTGAATGCTGCTGTACACGAAAATAAAGGTAAATACAACCTACCCCAAAAGTTTACAATATAAAAGAGAGATCTAGAGTAGACACTGACTCAGTGATTTACTACAGATTTACACTGGTATAATGGAGGTGAGAATCAGGTCAATTACAGTGGATGAGAAGCTGGATATGAGTCAACAGTGTGCCCCTGTTGCCAAAAAGGCTAACAGCATATTGGGATGCATTAGTAGGAGCGTTGTCACCAGATTGAGGGAAGTGATTATTCCCCTCTATTCAGCACTGGTGAGGCCACATCTGGAGTATTGAGTCCAGTTTGGGGGCCCCCACTACAGAAAGGATGTGGAGAAATAGGAGAGAGTCCAGAAGAGGGCAACAAAAATGATTAGGGGCCTGGAGCGCACGACTTATGAGGAGAGGCTGAGAGAACTGGGATTGTTTAGTCTACAGAAGAGAAGACTGAGGGTATATGTGATAGCAGCCTTCAACTACCTAAAGGGGAGGAGGGTTTGCAAAGAGGATGGAGCTGGGCTGTTCTCAGTGGTGGCAGATTACAGAGAAAGGAGCAGTGGTCTCAAGGTGCAGTGGGGGAAGTCTAGGTTGGATGGTAGGAAAAACAATTTCACTAGGAGGATGGTGAAGCACTGGAATGGGTTACCTATGGAAGTGGTGGAATCTCCATCCTTAGAGGTTTTTAAGGCCTGGCTTGAAAATCATCCTATCTGGGATGATTTAGCTGGTGTTGGTCGGCGTTAAGCAGGGGGTTGGACTAGATGATAGCCTGAGGTTTCTTCCAACTCAAATCTTCAATGATTCTATGATGATATGAATGGTTCAATAAAACCCAAGAAGTCATATACACCACAAAAGAAACACTCAGGTATTAGCACAGTTTTGTCCTGTTGAGATTTACACGGGGGGGGGGGGGGGAGAAAGGTGGGATGATGATTATTTCTCTAATGGAATGAAGCATGTGCTTTATTTATGACCTTTAACTGGGAGGAATTGCAAGCACTTTGGAGCACAGAGTTGGAATTCAAAACAACCTTGATAAATTAGAAAATTATTCTGAAATCAACCAGATGAAATTTAATAAAGACAAGCACAAAGTCCTACACTTCAGAAGAAAACATCAAATGCCCAACTACAAAATGGGAGAACAACTTGATAGGTGATAGTACTTCTGAAAAGGATCTGGGGCACAGAGTGGATCACAAATTGAATAAGAATAAAAAATGGAATGGAGTTGCAGAAAAAAAAGCTAGTACATTCTGGAGTGCATTAACAGGAACATTGTATATAAGACATGGGAGGTAATTGTCTTTATCTACTTGGCACTGGTGAAGCCTCAGCTGGAATACTGTGTTCAG
Organism: Sternotherus odoratus; assembly: GCA_032164245.1. Taxonomy (NCBI): domain Eukaryota; kingdom Metazoa; phylum Chordata; order Testudines; family Kinosternidae; genus Sternotherus; species Sternotherus odoratus. Next base: position 45,444,715 of record JAVMKO010000011.1, read on the forward strand.
TTGTGGCATCACACTTTATAAAAGATGTGGACAAAGTGAAGAGAATCCAGCAGAGAGCAACAAAAAAGATATCAGGTTTAGCAAACATGACCTGTGTGGAAAGGTTAGAAATACTGGCCATGTTTAGTCTTGAGAAAAGAAGACACAGGGCACACCTGATAACAATCTTTAAATATGTTAAGGCACCTATAAAGACGACAGTGATGAATTGTTCTCCATATCCACTAAAGGCAGGACAAAAAGTAATGAGTTTAATCTACAGCATGGGAGATTTAGGTTAGATATTAGGAAATAACTTTCTCACTATAAGGGCATTTAAATTCTGGAATAAGCTTCCAAAGGAGGTTGTGGAATCACCATCACTGGAAGTTTTTAAGAATAGTTTGTACAAACAGCTGTTAGGGATCATCTGGATTTACTTGGTTCTGCCTCAGTGCACGAGGCTGGACTTGATGACCTCTGAAGGCTTCTACAGCCCTACATTTCTATTATTTTGTTATTTATTACTGGCAAGAATAGCATATCTGAGCAGGCTGAGACAAGGCTTTCAAGCAGCGACAATTTAAATGCACAACATTTCAAAAAGATTAGGAGAACGATTTTAAATGTCTCATTGACATACTGTACAAAATCATGCATCACAAATGTGGAGCTACTTAATTTTAAAGCAATTTTAAAAATCAAAATGAACAAGTCTCTCACTTTAAGTAAATGAGACTTGACAGGTCTTTTCAAACCTGCGCAGAGTGTAAAGTTCTGGATCATAGAAGGAAACAGAGACTAAAGAGGGGAAAAAATATCTTAATAATCATTGCTACAGAGAGGGAGAAAGGAAGTGTATGCCCCTGCATATCATTGACAAGAAAATCAAAAGAATCATTGGTGTGGGAATTTTTATCTCTAGATCAAAAAGCTAGTTTGAAATGCAATTTGCTGTTTGTGTAGAAAAAGTATCTGTAGATAAGGTGGGGAAAGCAAACACGTGGGAATATTTGCTCTAAAATGTCAATGAAAAATAAGTATTCATTACTGAAGAAGAAATATTTGCAGAGTTCAGCAAACCACCCGTACCGCAGATGGGGAGTGTTGCAGAAGGAGTTGGAGGGTATAAGAAATGCTGAGCATAACGCCATCTATACTTGGAAAAAATATATATATAAAGAGTTTAACAACCATGATTAAGTTCACTTTTAACTCATTAGTGACTGAAGAGGCTTTTAACCCAATCTGCACTGTTAATGTAGATGGGCCAAACAATGTTCTTTGCAAAGTAGAGAACATGGCAAAAATTTGCAAAAGTGACTAACGGATGGAACGATGCATCCAACGAAGTGGCTATTAGCCCACAAAAGCTTATGCTTCAATACTTTAGTTAGTCTTTAAGGTGCCACAGGACTCTTTGTCACTTCTAGATTGACAGAGGTGTTTAGGTGCCTAGAGATGCAATAGGAGCCATTGGCATTTAAAAATCACCTAAATGAGTTAACGGCTTAACTCCTATTGAACTGCTTTAAAAATAGTATTGTACACGCTGAGAATTTACTCAGCAAGGGTTTATCTCTAAGCACTGGTGAATAAGAGTGGTGCAGGCTGCTGACAATATTAATTGCTGTCTCGTGGCAGAATTTACTGTTGTCTTTTGTTATATTACCTAAGGTCAAGTGGTCTGAAATTGGCATCTGCATTGTTGACTACAGCCCAGTGTGGTTTCTATTTGTAACATAGCGTGGCACTTGGGCAAATTTTACCCCAAAAATAGAACACAGTCGTCATCTTCTCCCCATTCACCTCCACTAGGCGCCCCCCTAAAATCACAGTTTTTTTCTTAACATGGTTCTAAAATGATTTTGGCTCCAGCTCCACTGGCTACCCCAAACTATTAAGCCACCATCAAATTAATACTTAGCACAATTGTTAAATGGTTCTTTTGTGAGCATGGATGAGATCCAAATCAATAATCGACTCTGTGCCTCTCTGACTTTTTGAGTGATTTAGCTAGCATTCACTATTCTGGGTCTTATCACACTCACAGCTGCTAGGAAAATATTGTTAACGGCAATGCAGAATTCAGGTGGTTATGGGTTTAGAGGAACATAATTTTTACTTTATTTTTACAGTAACACTTCAAAATTCCATCTAAATGCTCCTTTGTATTTGAAGATACTAGACTGAGCATTAGATACATTCCCTTTTCTTTCCACCTAAGAAAAAGTCCCCCTTGAAAATATTTTTAAAAGTCCATTCATAAAAGATGAGACCCTGGCACTGATTAGATCTATGCATATACTCTGAGCTACCTGACTGACAACACTATGTGAGTTTGGAGTGAGAAAGATAGTTTGAAAACTATTTAAGTATTTCTGAGCTTGAGTGTAAGTTCCATAGTTTCTCACAGATGGGGATAATAATTACCTTCCTGTACATTCACTTCCCACTGATACAATACAGACTGTGTTAAACTGAAAGGAAAGCTACAACAAAAATGGCATGCAATTTTAATTTGCTTCTTACTTGGAGAAGTAAGCTGTGTGGCCAGAGAAGAGACAAGAAGTGGAAAAGACAGAATAAAAAATCCTCTGAACTATTTTTACATTTAAATCCAAACCCTGGATCACCTCTGTTATAAGTGTGAAGCCTTGCCTGGGTTGGGCTATGTTATCTAATACAGTGTGCCTTGCCTGGGTGGGGCTTGTTATCTGAGACAGGTAACGTAGGAGTTTCCCTGCCATGGGGGAGGGAGGAGCCTCGAGCCCATGAAGAAGGGAGGAGCAAAACAGTCAGTTCCATCTTGGCTGGTCTCCAGGGAGGAGGCCAGGGCCAGGAGTGGTTCCATCTTGGTGGTCCATGAGGCAGGGAGCTTGCCAGGCAACATGGGCAAGGGTCCAGGAGTGTGTCTCTAGCTATGGAGATAACTCAGCTTTTCTTCTCTTATACTTCTACTTAGCTAATGTGAGTATTACCATTTGATTCTTCTAAAAAGCCGTGCCTTTTGGGGTGTTCTTTCCTTTTCAGAACAAAGTGGGGAACCCCAAATGTAAGTGTCTGTATCTCTGCTTTAACCTTTTTCTTTATTAAATTTTCTAGTCATAAAACCGTCTGGTTTACTTCCCTTAGGGTTTTTCTCTGCTTCCAGTTGGGAAGGGGGAAGGGAAGGGAATAGGAACCAGGGCAGCTAGGGGCCTAGCTGGAGTGTGAAGACTGTCTCTCCTTACCGTCAGGTTAGACGGGGGAGGGAGGAAGCAGTCTCCAGGTGTCTGCCTCTCAGGTACAGAGAGACAGGGGTGGGGGAAGTCTGCCTTCAGCCGGGGAGGGTGAAGGACAGAAAGCAGCCTCCAGGTATCTGACTTTGAATCCCAGGAAGGGGTACAAGGTTAGGGTCTGGCTCTCAGGTTGAGAGAGACTGGGTTAAGGGAAGTCTGCCTTCAGCTGGTCAGGGTGAAGGGAAGCAGTTTTCCAGTGTCTGACTTTAAAACCCAGGGAGGGGGTACAAAGTCAGGGTTAGGGGAAGATCGGGGGCCCCCTCCAAGGTTTTGGAAGTATACCCGATTGGTGTCAGCGATTGGTAACCCCAAGAACCCCAACTGGCAAGGTGAGGGTGTGGGGGGGAAAAGGACTTTTTGGTCTGGCATAGAAGAGGCCCAGCCTTTGTACTCAGGAGCATAGAGGCTGGGGGTAACCCCTCTGACAACCTCTAACCCCACCCTCAGCATATACTTTAAAGTACTGTATTCTCAAGATTTCAAGTACCATTTGGTTTGATCTTGAATAAAAGACCCACCCTTTTGCAGGCAAATTATTTTGGCTGGTCTCTTGGTTGAACACTTAAGACAGGTCTCTCAGTATTTATTTTTTCACTTTGTTGTTGCTGCATTTTAGTTCTGGATACAATATATAAAGTTATCAATTAATACAGCACCTTTTCATTATCCAACCAAGGCATCTTTCATTTTATTTCAGCAGACAAACTACTATCACTAACTGGTTGCCACAATTTGTCACATTCTTTGTGACATATTTCACTGAATTATTGCATCCCTAACTTATTGTCAAGGTCCATACATCTAGGACAAATCTCTAAAATTGAATGAAATGGTTTAAAGCATCTACAACAAGTTTAATTTTCAAACAGTCTGCATGTTTCCAAATATCAACTAACTTGGAAAGTTTCTTACTCCCTCTGATGCTGTTGTTGCTATGCCTATTGTTGCTGTAGTGCTGTGTAACAAAACACCAGAAAAACAGCATGTTGTTGGTGTTGGTTTGATAACCTATCAAAAACCACAGTTCTTATGAAGAACACAAAGGACCCATGCTTCCTTCCACAAACTGTTAAAAGAAAATTTCCTGTAATTTAAAGAATGTTGATAAATTGGAGAGGGTTCAGAAAAGAGCCCCAAGAATTATTAAAAGATTAGAAAGCATGCCTTATAACAATAGACTTGAAACATTCAATCTATTTAGCTTAAAAAAGAGAAGATTAAGGGGTGACTTGATTACAGTCTATAAGTAACTATTTGGGGAGCAAATATGTAATGATGGGCTCTTCAGTCCAGCAGCTTTCTATCAATAATCCCAGAATTCTTCAGATTGTGCAGTTCTCTACAGTCTAAGTAATAGTTCATATGACACTCATGCTTTCTTAGTTTAAGTTCCAACTTCTTCCTGCTGACACACCATTTATGAAAGCTGTTCTGGGAGCTGTCCTGGGAGCTGCTCCAGAAAACAGCTGGCATGGAAAAGCATTCACTCTGTCCAGTGTATGGCAGTACACCATCCAGCTTCAGGTGACAGCATCTCCATTTGCTAGTCTGCTTTCATGGCGTTTATCAATCAAACGTTTACCATTCTGCTGCCGAAAATTCAAAATTTCAGATGTCACTTGAATAGGGCCTTTCCCAACAAGATAGCAAATGGAGTCTGAGAGTTCTTGAGAACATGGTCACGTCACTGGATCTTACCCTGGTTTGTCTTGTGATTAATAGTTTCTTGGGGCTTCTTCCTGGATACTTGCTAAGAAGCTTGAGCTGGTAGATTCATCATCATCTTCATGACAAATAGGAATGGGCAGCTGACTTAAATTGTCACTGCTACCTCTCCCCGCTTTAGAAGTTGCAGGTCATCTCCTGTTCAGTACTAGATCCTAAATGATTGTTTTCCTTCCTGTATCCAGGACCAAAATGCCACTCAGGCAGGCTAGCCTTCTGATGCTACAAAGTGTCAACTCTGGTAACATGGCTTTTTCTCTTGTTGGCCCTTGAATGATATTTCCACTTTTTTTGATGGTAGACTGGTGGAAGGTTCCCATACTAACAACAATCCTGTTTATGATAACTTCCTGTTAAATTGAAATGTTTTGCCTGGAACCCACACTATCGATTGACTTAGAGTGTTGATTGGTCCAGATATTGGCAAAAGGATTGATGTTGCCATGCTGCCTTGTGCTCCTGCTCCATGTGGAAACCCAGCCACAGCCAGGTTTGCAGGACTGCAGCCAGGGATGGAAGCAGGGTTGCCAGGTTTTTCAACAATGACTTGCTGGCCCAGATTATACAGAGGGGATTAGTCCCATATGGTTTTTAATGCAAAGGGGAAGCTCAGAAGGAAGATCTGTCAGGGGCAGGGCTTTGCTGGGGCTGTTTCCAAAGTAAATCACCAGCCTAAGACATGAGAGAATTTGCTGATCAGGAGGAACAGACCAAAGAGAGTCAAAGGGGTGAGAAACTTTCACAGCAGCTCTGAGGATGCCACTTCATAGCCCCTTCTGCCAGAGCATTCAATCAAAAAATTCTGCGCAATCGGAAGAGATGGACAGCAGATCTAGAGCAGAAGGGCTCTTCTCTGACTGCTCCCAGCCCTGCATGGCATAAACGGTATACTGAGATTACTGAGCTCCTGCCTATGGATTGCTCAGCAAAGCGCGCCTGCCTCATACATACCTCACCCCCAGCAGAATCCAGCCAACGAGCTACAAGTCGACCAACCACCACATGTGTGTTTCTCTCCCATCCCACACACAGCCCTGGAATGCCCCTCCCATCCCACATATATGTCAATAGCCCTCCCTAAATTTCATAGTCACCGCAGCCTCCAACATTTTAACAGCTCAGCCTTATTGGTCACAACCCTCAATATCCCAGCCCCCAACCCCATTCAACATTCCCATCTCCCTGCAGCACCCAAACTCAACCCCAGTCCCCTCAACATCCTCATTCACCTGAAAACCCTCACCTCATAATCCCAGCATCATGGACAGCCATCACACAACTCACCCATTCACCCCACAGCCCCTAGTCCCTTACCAATTCATTCCACCCCCCACTACCTCCACATACCATCGCCAGTGGTATGCACATAAGAAGTAATAAGAGTTAATATGACAGGGCAATAATGGAAGTGACTTTTATAAGACACTGTGAGAAAATTTCAAGGGTGAAATCTTGGCTCTGCTGAAGTGGCAGATTTGCCATTGACTTCAATGGAGACTTGAGTTTCATTCCCCATAGTAATTTTTAATTCTGCTATCTTTCTTCCGAGGCTTTTATGCCACTCATTTCATTACAGCATTTTGAATAAAACCTATTTATATCATTTAGTCAATAATGATTTATTATACTATTTCTAAACTTTCTCTTACGCAAGATAGTACATAAACTGAACTGAGATATATAATGATCATATTACCAAACAATTTGCAAAATTCTACTGTATCAACAGTGTAAGTGATCTTTAGAAATATTTATGGAGACTTTGGGGTAATTGTTAAAGTTACCAGAATAAAGCACTCTTAAAATATTATCTTTGGAACACATGTCTATGTGGACAAAAACAGTTAACATTGGTTTCTTCTTAAGATATCCTTCCTCCTCTTCCCATCCAATAAAAACAGATACTAGTAGATAAAGTTCTGCATATGAGCTATGCTCCATGGTACTCTGGCAGACTCTTCATAAAAGAAAAAAGTGGCATTGGTGCCGTCCTTATTTATTTGTAAAGCGGTAATATTATGCATTTTGTCTATATTTCTATAACAATCCACCGTTGCTTAATAACAATCCATAATGTTCTAAAAGTAATCAGCCTAGGTGGTACGGAAAAATAGAAAATGGAATTTCTGTCACATTTTATCTAGGGGGAATTGATACATTTTGTTTTCCTCTATTCCCCATAGGATAGAGCAGATGTACAGGTGCTAGGCTAGAAATTGTTATAATTATAAAACCTGTGTTCAATTCCTCTGAGAGCTTTGAAAGTTTCCACAGACAGTAGAAATTCACGCTTTGAAGAAAAAAAATCCATATGCCTGAAGAACAATAGAGTACAAGTTGATTTCCTGAATTATTTACTGCAGCAAGGCGATCATTGAGAAGTGCAACACAATAATCAAAATTCAAAGGAAACACTGTAAATCTAAACAATTTCAGAAAAAATATTGCTGGAACAGGAAGTTTAAAAATGGATATATTTTTAACACCTTTTGTGCTTAAAGTATGGTTATAAAAGCATCTATGCCAAGATGGCATCTTCATTTCCTTCACTATATCTGTTTTCTCTTGTCTTTGAATCATAGTTGTTTACTTTACTGAAAAAACAAGTCTTCACTAAGGTTAGTATGGGAGGGCTAATACTGATATGGAAGCATGAGGTGGATTCTGTATGGTCTCCTGCAGCATTCATAAAATTGTTGCTTATGTTTATTTAGATGCTGAATGAAACAAGCAAGGAGACCACAAATGAATTTTCTGATCCTAGGTTAAGATTATGGTAGGGTGCTGAGGATCATGCAGTTTTCAAAAGTTCAAAAATCCATAGCTGAATTGAATCTCTGGTTATTGGCCGGATCCAATGCCTGGTAACATCAATGGAAAGACTCCCATTGACTCCTACAACTTTTTATCAGGCCCACTATAAAATTCACCTCTTATTAATTCTAAAGCAGAATACATACAATTGTTGTATTTATAAGTTCTGGGTACTAGAGCTTTTTATGCAGCCATATCCTAATTATTTGACTGTCTCTGTTTTTTAAATTTCAAATTTTCCTATATCCTATACGATATTCATATAGAAACTGAAGTTCATTTTAACATGGTTTCAGATCTGTTTGAGACTTTGGAAAAAAGGGAAACTTTCCTTTATTTAGTATTTTATTCCCTTGCTGTTTTCCCCTGTAGTCCCTTTGTTACAGCAGAATGCAATCTTGGTAATATTGATGTTTTGTTGGAATGTGGGGCTCTTTAAAGGGGACATACCTTCTGCAGTAGGCTGCATAGACAATGCATTTTGCTCAGTGTGCTACGTGTGTGAAGTAACACCAAGTCTTTAGAATTATTCTGTTTGTTTCTTGCAGCAGATCATATAACACTCATATTATTTTTAAAACATTTTCTCTATTAATAATTTAATGCTGGATTGTCACAGCCCTTACTCAGCAGCTCAGGGAAGTAATTGTCCCTTTGTTCCCCTGTCATGACCCTGGTCAGATTGTAAATCCATCACCAGACAGGGCTGCTCAACAATATTTACCCTTGTGAACAAATCATTACAAACAAGTGTGCAGGAAAGGGGGCAAAGAGTCAGTAAGTGGGATGAGCCCTAGACCCGGTTCCCTGCCCCGCACTTCCTGGACACAGAGCAGCTGGCCTGGAACACAACCAGGAGTAAGGTGAGCCATGAGGAGGAATGAAGTATTATACTTTTCCACAAAGTAAAGAGGAAGCAGACCAGGAACTCTCTGTGGATCACAAGCCATTTTGTAATCTGTTTCTGGGGCAGAGCAGGTATGTGCTTCCCCCTCCTCTCTACAGTAACAATCTAGACCCCAATCTAGATCTAATATTAATTAGATATTAATATTATTTTATACAGAACATGCCACTTGAGCAAAAAAATCCTTATCTGAACATCTGAGGCTATCATATCATGTATGTTTGACAGCAAGCTATGCTGGAGATCACACAATGTCTAAAGCTGGAAGGAAATCATTGCCAGGATTACAGCTGTCATATGTGGATTTTTAAACATGGGCTCAACTCAACAGAACCTTTGTTTTTGCTCAGACCTCTACCATAGGAAGGAGATTTATCATTTGGCTGTTGCTGTCACTCCCAAGGAAATTTGTAAATCGTGAACAGCATCACAACTTTCCATTCAATCTGTGCAACTGAAGGGGGGGGGGGGGAGGATTTTTGTTTCCTGTTCACCTGTTAAGATATATAGCATTTGAATGGATCTCGCAAGCTCAGTTTCATCAGTAACAGTAGTAAGATCAAGTGCAGTGTCACACAAAAAGTGTGTGATTGGCGTTTCCCTAATTTGCCTCTGTTTTGGAAATTCAGATTTCAAGTCTATATTGTTTATGATTTCCAGTACACAACAGTGTGAATGTAATAATATTTTCAGATTTCTGAGGTGCTTGATGCAGAAAACAAAGAAAGGACTTATCATGTATGCTTTTACATGGAAAACATATCCGAGATGAGAAACAAAAAATCTGTTTAAGTACAATAATCCTATGTGCTTTAACAGGATTCATAAGAATGCAGTAAACTGTGTTATCATGGCAGATAAACAAAACGGTTCACAATCCTTTTCTTTTAAGTTCCGTGATAAACTTCTTGCAATTCAGTTCTTTATGCATGATTTTCATTACATCTGAAGAAAGCCGCAGTAATCTTTAGAAAATTTGCAGAAAAAAATCAGATATATTTGAATGGCCTCACATTGTGGCATATAGCTCTTCAGTATCCTGCAGTTTCTTTAACACAAAATGTCTTTGTGTAACATGGCAATAGCTTTGGCAATTTTGTAGATTTAAATTCCACAGAAAATGTGACCTCCTATTTTTCTACAAATTAAATGAGTTTCTCCCCTCCCTTACACACACAACACACACACTGTATGTGTGATATTTATAAGTGCTGTTTCTCCTACCACAACAGAATATAACTGTGAAATAATATGAATATATGGTTTCTGTTGTTCACTGGCTGATTTCTGGATATCTTAAAAGGAATCTGAGCCATCCTAAACCGTTTTATAAGAGAAATGGGAATTAAAGGGTTTAATAACTTATTTGTATTTTTAAACACTGTTTATTATTATTTTTTGAATTCTTAAACAATAGTAGCATGTTAGAGTTCATAATAAACAATGCATAGTAATCAGACTCATAAATGCTATGAAGTAACAGCAGGGAACCCATGCCGTATAGAATTAGTGCATTCTCACTCAACGCATCTAATGCTGGTGCAGGTATTCAGGTTAGGATGTGATATTATGATGAAGGTATTGACAAACTGGAGAGAGTTCAGAAAACATCATCAAAATTGACCATGGAGTTGGACAGGTTGCAGCCACACACAATGCTATGTTGGTGGGAGAACTTCTCCCGCCGACATGCTTCTACCACTCACGGAGGTGGTTTTATTGTGCTGATGGGAGAGCTCTCTCCTATCAGCATATAGTGCCTTTGGAAGATGTACTTCAGCCACGCAGCTGATTCAGCTGTGCGGCTGCAGCACTATAGACATTGCCTAATGTACTGTTGCACTGAAAGATTTTAATGGCTCTCATCAAATCAGTCTTTGATCTATAGACAATCAGACCTGGTTAAAGCTGATAGGTGTACTAAGCACTTTTCCTTAGGCTAAACAGCAGGAACAGTTAAGCCCATTTAGGTGAGGTATGACTTCACAGCAAATGAAGGTGTGATTATAGCTTAGGTAGGCACATCTGTACTAGCTTTAATATAGTTAGTGCAGGAAACACTAGTAATAAAGATGTAGTACCAGGGACTTCAACACAGGCTACAGGCCGGGTATATACTCTTGGTTCCCGACAGGTCTGTACTGGAGCAGCTAGTCTATGTTGAAGTTTTTTCTTAAAATGCTCATATCTTTGTTAATTTATCATATTAGAGTGAAATCCTGGCCTATAGAAGTCAAGAGGCATTTTGCTACTGACTTTAGTAGGGTCACAATTTTCACCCTTAGGACAGGTCCGCACTATAGCTGGGGTCGACGCTGTGAAATCAATCTACCAGGGGTTGATTTATCCTAGTCTAGACACAATAAATTGATCCCCGAGAGCTCTCCTGTTGACTCCTGTACGCCACTGCCACAAGAGGTGCAGGTGGAGTCGAAGGGGGAGTGGCAGCAGTTGGCTCAGTGCCATGAAGACGCCACAGTTAGTTAATTTAAGTATATCAACTTCAGCTATGCTATTCTTGGAGCTGAACTTACATATCTTAGATTGATTTCCTCCCCCCCCCCCCAGTTTAGACCAGTGCTTAGAGTCTAAATGTTCACTTTCCATATTACCACCTGCTATAATACTTTCTACAAATTGCATCACGCTCTTGGCAGTAGTGAAGACTTAAGAACATTCCCCTAGCCAGTTTTTCAGGGAACAATAATATAGTCAAAGCCTACAAAGATTTTTCTACATCTTTTCTCTAGATGTAAAATGCAATCAGAGACAATCTCACAAAAGTACTTTTGAATGTCACTTCTCCAGTTTTCTTGGCAGCTCTCAGAATGCATTTTGTGTCATACCCTGAGGTACAAACAGGCAGAAATGTAAGAATGGTACATTTATATTCCTCATTTTCTTACATGGGAGAAAGATAATTGCATGAAATGGAAGATGGCATGTATACATCAGGTGCAGTAGCCCCACAAGCCCAGTGTTTTTCTCTAGTTTTCTAGTTTTATGTTGTCTATTACATCAATTTTTATTTTAATCATCTGACTGCCAGCCAAAAATGCCACTATAGTGCAATGCTCGCTTACTGAGACTTCCAGATCAAAGATATTCCTTGGAAAATTGTTCATGATGGGACTAGTTTGTAGCTTGTAACTGTTATTGTGAGGATTCAAATATTTGGGTCACTCTCCAGGACTTAAAGATGGAACAGCTGAAGTTGCTAAGGAAGCAGCGTATTCTATTGTGCCAAGAGTGGCACGCGTTCAGCTTCATACAGCACCGGTTCAAACGCAGGAGAAGAGCATAACAGTAGTACCTTTCTTCACAGTTCACAGCACCTCCAACAGTTTACCACCTATTCCAAAGAGTGAATAAATTGTGCAGGGGGGAGAAAATATGACCATACGTTAATTGTACATTTCACAAAGTAACCCAAAGCCCAGACATCTCACTTTTTCAAACATGTCAATGCAAACACAATCCCGCAGCATGATGACCTGCAGAATTAGATTAAAATCACGCAAGCCTCTATGGAACTGTTTCAAGATCGTTACACTCAACTTCGATGCTGAGGCTCAGTGGAGAGCCACATGGTGCATTCTGACCACTCAAAACAGATTGTCATTGACCCTGCCGAGGAAATGCCAGGTTTTGATTTATGTGGGGAAGCCTGGGGCCAATTGCTGTGGTGATGTGATGGCTATCAAATCTAGATATAAATTTGTAATCATTAAATCAAAAAGTGGGGCCTGGGGATCAGCATGGTGGCCAATAGTTGTGGGATTTAATAGCTCAAGGTAATAAAACCTTAATAGCTTTAAGTCTCCAGTGTGGGTGCCTTTTTGAGCCTTCTGGGAGGTCAATAAAAGGCAAGTAGACAGAAAGAGGCTCATAGCTCCATCCAACATGGCAGCATGGTATCTGGGAAAATGTGTCTGTATATGTATACAGGCACCATGTTTCATTTTCCCCATTCAACAGTCAAAACAAGGGAATAAAAAAGGCGAAGCAGTTAGCATTTTTTCCCCAGAAGTAAGAAAGAGAATAGGTCATGAGAGTGGAATGATTCCTTTCATGTGAAAGATAAAGAAGATCACAGCTTCAGAATTTAGAAGAAGTATTTCCATTGCCCTGCTGCTGGTGTGAAAAGAGAAAAGCTTTCCTTTAAAACCATCTTTTAAATGTACACATAAAAAAGAAGGTTAATAGAAAGGAAAAAGAAGTTTAAATGAAACAGTAGTTAGCAGTTGTTCCAGTAGAGCTATTATTTCTCCTTTGACTTTGGATGAGTTGTAGTTGCCTCTCATTGCTTGTTGGGGAGTTTCTGTAAGGCTGGAAAAGAACAAAAATTCTTGTTAATTGAAACCGGGCATGATGGAAATAGATCAATAAGAAATAGAGAGAGGCAAGTAATCAATGAGGAGGGAGGGTCCTGCTGCTAAAATGCAATTAGATCTCTAGTTAAAAGACTTAATGGGCTCCATCATATGATAGCTCCCTGTCTGTCAGGATTTTTTTCCCTGTGTGCTCGCTCTGCATACTGTTGAGGACTCAGAAGTGGTAATTGTGTTCATCCTAGTAGACAAACTTAAAAAACAACAGGAATTTATAGGCGATACTGATGATTGTACTTACTAGGAAAAAAAACAGGTTTCCCTTAGCCCTTGAGAAGGAGAGGGAAGAAGAGCAATAAACAGCGCAAGGATGGTGATTTGGGCTCTTAATTAAACTCTGAGGTATAGAGATCAAATATGAATTGTCTAGAAAGATGCAAAAAGAAAGCCAGGTAGAAGTGTGGACAGGAGTTCCTCTCCTTAATAAACATGCCAAAAAGCTTGGATTACATTCACAGGAGTAAATGCATGAATGAATATCCAGTAGCAAGAAGGAACCTCTTAAGGATAGGATGGGGGCGGGACACCCTTTCTCTGGAGATTATTGGTAGTGGTTGGTAAAATGTAGCAGATTTTGGTCACTGCTCCAGTTCTTGTGCTTCATGCATCATAAATCTAAAATATACTGCCTTAGTGGGCTCTCCATCATCAGTACCCCACCACATAATTGTGTATGTGGAGGAGGGCCTTGTTGATGCTATCCTACCATATCTCTGATAAGGTGGAGTTAACAGGAGCTTCCCAAACAAAATTCTAAGGTTAGAGGCAGAGTGTTGAGTCCTTCCATTCTTTGGGAAAGACCATTACCCAGCTGAAGAGAGGGAGCCATGGTCCATGGACATAGGAAAGCCCAGCTGCAATGTCCCTTTTGAAATCAGCAGGTGGCTAAATGCCACCCCAGAGAAAGGCAGAGCTGTAAATAAATGGATGGGCCCTAGTGTGGGGGATGGGGCATCATGAGACCCCATATGAGTGTGCTTTGCCTTACTCTAATCCTATTTCTTCATGGTCCTCATATTAATACTTATTTGTATTGCGGTAATGCCAAAACGCCAGGGTGCCATTATGCTAGGCACAACACAAACAAATAAGAAAGAGATGATCCCTACCACAAAGAGCTTTCAATCTACACCTAGCTCAGCTCAGTAAAATCAATTAATCTGGCTGGCTTCCTGTGACCTTTACTGAGATCCCCATTTTATTGTTATTCAAGTAATTGGGATCCTTCACAGCTCAAATATCCAGAAGCCTAGACTGTGTTTTGCATTTCTTTTCAAAGGTGATCTGGAAATGTTTTGATTTTTTTAGATTTAGGAGATCTTCAGTCATAACAACGTGTACCGAATGTCCCAACCAGCCAGAATTTAAGGGGCAATTTGCTGATCACAGTAGAGTAGAATGTCATAGGACATAAATAGAAAAGAAAAGGATGTAAATTAATAATGTGCTGACTATTCTCATCCTGGCTATTCGGGCATTCAGCACATATTGCTACAGTTGAGGAAGTTTTGTAAAATAATCTAAAGGTCACCTCTAAATTGAAATGGTGAAATCACAAATGCAGTGCTTTCTTTCTCGGCAAGGTGTTTTCCTGCTGGTAGATTTTTATCTTTTTTTATGGTGAACACACAGAAATTCAGTCTGCTTTTCTTTTTCCAGAAATTAATGCTGTGAGAAAATGAAAAAAATAACACCTAGAACAATTCCCCATCTGTGAAATGGGGATAATAATACCTATCTCACGGAGGTGTTGTATGTCCTAATTAACAATTTCACACCCTCTGAGAAGTGTTCTGTCTTCTTAGCTTGCCTTGTGTAACCACAGCCCACCAGCTGTCTGCCTGTCCCTGTACTTGTTAATTGGACCACAGTAGCACTCACTCAGTAGGCCCAAATTTTCTTTAACATTATTTGAATTTCAATAAAGTTTATGGTTTATCCTCCTAATTGCTAGTTTGTTGTTTCCCTGTTATGTATTACACTGGTACAGATTTCATCAGTGCCTTAGGACATATAATATACATCGTGTGGTGTCTAATTCTAGATACACATAATACAGTAATGTACTGGCTTTGTACATGAAAAGGTTCTCTCCATTAGCTTGCCCACAGAGAGGAGAGGGTCCTGTGACTACTGGTAGCTAAAAGTGATTAGAGCTGGAGGAACAAGGTTTTAAATCCTTATTCTCAATTTATGTATGATTTATCCAGTAGCTGTTTGTTGTCTGCAGCCAATACATTCCTTATAATATAGCTGTACAGTATTAATGGGGTAAATGAGCCAGAGGTTATTTGAAACATTTCAGCTCATCTGGACATTAATTAATTTGAGGAGCCAGCTGTGCTCCATTCCAGTGACTTTCCACCCTCCAATTGTTGGGACCTCATCCCAGTCTTCCCTCCTTCTATCTTTGTTAGTTTTCCCTATTTCTAGAAAGTGACGCTCTAATACCTACATTGGCACTGGAGAAGGAGCCAAATAGATAAAGAGACGGATAGGTTAATATTGTACTCAACAAATATGAAATATATTGTAAATATTCTAAATCGCCTTTGAGGAACCAAAGTAGTACACTGTAAACAGCTGGGTATGACCCAGACATGGTATCTAGAAAAGAAAAGTTTAAGTAAATCAAATCTAGATCTAAATGTCCCTTGTGTCTTGTAGAAACAGTATCCTGGTAGAAGTATGCTTTTGTAAGAAGCCATCTTTTAACACTGAAAATCTGCTTCATCCAAAGTTATCAAAAAAGTGGATTTCAATTCAGGTTGAATAGCCACAATGTCTGTATTTTAATATCTGTGGTGTAGGGGAAGGGGCAGGGCAGCTGTCACTCTCATTCTTATTTCTACTTAATAGAGCACTGTGGACCTGGTTTTACCCAGACTGGAACTTTATATAACTGTGTATGCCTGTGCAAAGTGGGAAATAAACACAACCACTCTGATCTGTACTCATGGTGCACAGGTTTAAATGACCGCACACAGTGTGAAGCAGTGGAAAATCAAGCCCCCTATTTTTAAACTTACTTGTTTGAGGTTACTGAGCCTGATTCTCTTCTTGCTAATATTGGTTAAATCAGGAGTAATTCCAGAGGAGTATGTAGAGTTGCACCAATGTAAAACCAGCATAAGTGAGGGATGAAACAGGCCCACTGTCTCTTAGAACCCCAGCTAACATGTTTTTGCCTTTGGCTATGGTTTACTTTTGAGGTTTATCCAGTAGCTGAAATTGCACTTTAAAAACTTTGAACTGTTTTCATATGTTTAGAATGTAGTTGCAGTAGTTCAGGAGGGCTGGGATTCTCAAAGGGAACACTAAAGCCCATATTCCCTTGAAAATCCCAGTTTAAACATTCATTTTCTCCCCAAAGGCTGCAGTAAACAGACTTAACACTGGATACATATATCAGTGAATTTATAATAATTTCTAACATTAAATATTAAACCCACTTGCACAATATACAGTTCTAATGGAAATTGTAAATGTGACAGTTGCATAATGAATCAAATTGTTTATTACAGCCCAGCATATGTCTGCATGCACATTCCAGGGGCCCCACTGTTATTATGAGCAACAGTTGAGTCCACCTTCTGGAAACGGTTGATGTAGCAGTTGCAGTCTTCCACCAACAGGTGTTCTTGCCAGAATTTCTTCATTGTTGTCACCAAATCCTCTTTGTCACAGGTCTTTACTTCCTAGTACTTGTAAGCACCTCAATGAATGTCAAACCCGTGCTGTTAGGATAAAAAGCCTCAGCAAAAAGACAATGATTATAGACTCATTAGGCAGACCCTTAGTGAAAGTGCTGTGGCCAAATGTTCAGTACTTACAGTGCAATTAATTTTCCTAAATGGAAATGCAGTATTTCAAGCATACCATCATTTATTCTGGGAAGCGAAGGGGGAGGGATGGAGTCTCTCCTGCTTCAAGTAACACTGCAAAAACCATGATGTTTCTTTTAATTATGTGGGTTCAAGTCATAATTATGGATCTGAAACTTGGATCCAGATACAAGTTTCCAGCTTGACTCTATCTCAGTAATAGAGAGAACCTAAATACACTGAACAGTGGGAAAGGGCAAATTTTGGATGTGGATTTCAAACCTACAGTTTAAGGTGTGGTTAGGGCCAACTTCTTAATTCAGCTTATTTAAGAGATAGAGAATTTAGATTTGGATTTGAATTTTTATTTATTTGTTTGTTTCAGACCTTTCTGTTGCTTTCATCTCTGTGCAAGAACATACACAGTTTTACTAAAAAAGCAGTAAATAAATCCTTAGCAGAGATTAAATATTGTATGGGTGAAATTAATGTTAATGGTGACTAAGTAAATGAATTTTCTGTTTTACTTTTCTTGGAGGTTTTTCATATGTGTTTCATATGAAATTGATTAGTTGTCTTTCCTTGACTTTAAACCCCAGTATTTTATTCACTGAGTCTGAACCTCTAGTATCTGTGTCTTTGAGGGAATGAGTAATGCTATCTACAGAAACAACTCTCAGAAATTGTTTTACGGAAAAAATGGGATGCTGCAAGGGGACACATAGTAACCGATGTCCATTCCGTAATAGGCTCAATATATGGACTTCAAGGCTCAAGAGCTAATAAACTGAATTCTCTACCAGAGCCTCCAGATCATGTGGTATGCTTTGGAGGTTGTGTCAGGCCCACTGATGCTCACGGATACAAGCTTCTTCATGAAGGAACACTCAATAGAAGACAGCTTCTCACACAAATGACAAGCAATAATGGACCTTAGAAGGAGAACTAGTCTCTGAGCCAAATTTACACCAGTGTGACTGAGAATAAATTTGGCCATCTAACTCTGTGTATTGGTGTTTGTCAAAGTGATGAATGAGCACTTATTTAGCGCACTGGTCATCAGAGGCACAGGCACCACAAACCAGTGTTTATTCCTAGACTGTTTTCATGCAGCCACTAAGTACCTGCTGAAACATAGAAGAGAAAGTTGCCCAAGTACAACCTGTGGGACACCTCTTTGCTCAAGTAGCCCATGAAATTTTTTTTTAAACTCTTCCATGGCGCTTTACTGTGACTGGCCACCCTACACCATTGTGTATAGAAGTGGGAGGATGAGGTGTGTAAACTGCTTTTTTTGTAAAATTCCTAATGCTCAAAGAAAGTGTTGGGGACAAGGACTTGAATGTTTTTATGCTAATTTATGAGCTATTCCATTAAAAGGTACACATTATCTACTGGTGTATGCATCTGGGGAGGAGTGCTATATAACTATTGAACTTTTCTGAACTTTAAGATGTCAGACAAGATGAACCATGAGTCACTTCACAAAATGATGCTAGAGCAAGATTAAGCCTCAGTTTTGTCCTCCCTGAACTACAAAGGAATCTTTCTGTGTACTTGGAACAGATGCACTTTTAAGACTGCAGACCTGCATAGAATTATTTTCCTATTTATAAATATTCAGTAAAATGCCTGTTGTGTTCTTGCTGTTTATTGCACCTTAAATGTTATCCTATTTCTCTGTAAGCATCACATGAAATTTATTATTTTATCATGGTGGGAGGGATATACGGTGTCTATATACATATAACCAGGGGTCTCAAACTCAAATGACCACGAGGGCCGCATGAGGACTAGTGCACTGGCTCGAGGGCCACACCACTGACACACGCACACACCCTCGCTGCCCCAGCTCCGCCCCCACTCCACCCCTTCCAAGAGGTCCCACCCCTGCCCCACCTCCTTCTCTGAGCACGCAGCTCCCCATTCCCTCCTGGAAAGCACTAGGCACCACCAACAGCTGTTTGGCAAACAAAGCAAGAGCAATATAGGAAGTCCAGAGCTAGAAACACGCGTGGCCCAGCCAGGCAGCAGAGAAGCCTCTGTTTCTGGCCCCTCCCTCCCGCAAACTGCTATGGGGGGGGGGGAACAGGAAGCCTGGCGGGCCGCAGGGAAGGGCTTCGCGGGCCACATGTGGCCCCCGGGCCGCATGTTTGAGACCCCTGCATATAACTCAGGGACTACAAAAAGGAAGCTATTCTATACTAACATTATACCAATGCATTTCTTCTGTCAACATTTTCCTTATGCAATTACTAAAGACTCTGAATTAATTTCAATGGAGCTGCACCAGTTTACTCCAGAGGAGAATCTGGCCCTCCATATCTAAGGATAGATTTTCAAAAGCATGTAAGGGATTTAGGAACACAAGTTCCATTGAAAATCAAGTCACTTTTGGAAACCCTCTCTCCCCGCAATTAAAATGGACAAAAGTCATCTCTCCCATATTTGGTTATGTAGTTTTATCCTTCGATCCTTTCAGGAGTCTGATCTGTCTTGAGTACCACCAAGTTTCTCCTCATTTAAAAACTACTTGCTTACAAAATCAGACATAAACATACAAAAGTGTCACAGAACATTATTACTAAAAAATTGCTTACTTTCTCATTTTTACCATATACACCTCTACCCCAACCTCTGATACCTCTACTATCAGAGCCAGACACGCTGCTGCACTGATCCAGCGGAGTGCGCAGTCCCGCCCCCCACAGCACCTCTTTACCACGTTATATCTGAATTTGTGTAACATTGGATCACGTTATATCGGGGTAGAGGTGTAATTATAAAATAAATCGATTGGAATATCAATATTGTACTTTACATTTTAGTGTATAGTATTTAGAGTAATATCAACAAGTCATTGTCTGTATGGAATATTAGTGTCTACTGACTTCACTAGTGCTTTTTATGTAGACCAGGCAAATATCTAGATGAGTTGATGTACCCCTGGAAGACCTCTATGTTCTCCCAGGGGTACGTGTACCCCTGGTTGAGAACCACTTTTCTATCACATTGGCCCATCTGTGATGAGCTGGAATTTAGCTTTGTCAACAAATACAATACCCTTTCAATAATGTAAACACTGAGATTTATTGTCCTCTTTAAAAGCAGACACATACAAAGCCAAATTAATGCAGGCAAGAAATTGCAGATACTCTGAACAAAGTAAACATTTTTATTCTCCCAGAATATGATTACAGCTTTTTTATTATTATTACTTTTGTTAGATAAATGATGCCTAATTTGGGCAACACTTTCAAGAGCATGAACCCAAAGATTCAGATCTTTTAAAATTTGAGAAATGAAGATCCTGGAAAACCTCTGAAAGGCAACAAACCTAAGTATGGATTAGTGAATAGAGCTTTTCCTGTGCACACATCAAATGGGGGTAAACTACTGTATATATAACAATACCCACTTTCTGCCAATTATGTGAGCAGATTACTTTGCACCATTCTTATAGCTGTGAGGGAGAGAAGGAACAATAGATGGTTAAATACAATATTATTCCACCAATCTACGATTGGTCTTTTGTTTTAAAACAAAGAATGTAGACTATGTTAGGAGTCTAAGTATAATACAGTGCTTTATGGTTTCTAACTACTCTTTATTTAAAAGTAGGCAAGACTGAAAAAAAGAGAGATCTTTTGAAATGAGTACAGGCTCCTCTAGTGCTTAATCTTGGGATTCAGTGCTGTCGCCATTCAGCAGTTCCATCTGAAGAAAATCACAATGTCTTAGAAATCATGACCCTTGAATCACTTAGAATTCTGGAGCTTTTGTTTTACGTAGAATGATTATCTAAACCCCTGTCTATGACTACACTATGCATATTTTTTATGTATCAATAGAAAAATTGTGTCTATCTATTCTGTCAGAGTTATTTTTACCTGTGTCTCTAGGCATTTTGAAATACAGGAGATGAGCAGCAGTAGAAAATGAAATTTTGAGGACCACTGCAACAAGTGAATTAGACCTTTGAGAGGCAGAACAACAAGATATTTTGATCAATAAGGCAGAGCAGGGTAGCTGAGGGAAGACGAATTCCAAGAAAGAAAATCCAGGCATGCAGACGACAGATCCAAATCCTATTAATATCAACGGGACTTTTTCCATTGATATTAGTGGAAGTTGGATCATCCTCCAGAAATTAGTGCAAGTAGAGTTTGATAGGAGGAGGTAGGTTCTATGAATTAAAACAGGGAAATTGTAACAAAACATAATGTCCTCATGGTGATCTGGTGAAATAAGATGTATCTAGAGTATAGCTCTTGCTTATGTCAACAAAACCACTTCAGAAACAAAAGCATATCCCGTTCTACTAGGTCTATGTATGTCTATCCCTCCAGCAATTTCTGCATTTGTTATGTTTATATTGTATCTTTGTCAGGCATTGAATACAGCATTTTTATTCATTACCTTGTATACCTAATGTAGCAACCTAAAAGTTATAAAATTGTCAATGTGAATTTTCTATTGTCAGGCTTTTTTCTTCCCATATCTTTTAGTGGCAGCAGATTGATGCCTATTGTAATTTGGAAATATTTTGTATAAATGTATCTCTATTTTGTGTGTGTGATTATTTAAATATATTCAATTGTACTGTGTGTGTGACTTATAATACACAAATGCAAATTTCATTTACAAATATGACTACCCCAATTTAAATTTCATCCAAAGGAAACACTCTTCTGCTGAGACTTGCATGCCAAATTTCAGCCCAGAGAAAATTTTAATAGGCGATTTACAAACCTTCAGAAACAATATTTGTAATGGAAATTTTGACAGCACTTTCACTACAGCAGTGAGAATTGCAATGCTATAATGAAAAAGAAATTATGATAAACAGAATACATTATATAGTATACTGTGACAAATTTTAGCCTTTAGATTTGTCAGGAAGCTAGTAACAGGTAGTATAACACAAAACAAGCTTTAGCTTTAGCATAAGTACAACGCGAATGACCTGAGAAAGAAACAGTCTCATGTAGGATTCCAGGAACTACATACAGGTTATGAAATCAATATATTGTATAATACACCCATATGGTATCAGATACTGGTTTGAGTTCCACAGTCTATAGACTAGTATGTCTACTATGTAGATCTCTTTTTCTCACTCAAAATATTTTGCTAACATTTCCTGCCCTGTTCTATTGATATATTTTATTTTAACATATATATGTGTGGGTTTTAACCTGATTTCTATTGAGATCTGCTATCTAAAGGTAAGGGAGAGATAGAGGCTGCAATCCTATCCTGCACTGCAAATCCTAAGGTGCGGTCATGGGAAAAGTGGAGTGGGGAGCGAAGACGACTAAGATTCAAGGCTTCCCCAGGATCCAGTGTGGCCCCGGCATAAACTAGAGCAGCCTGTCAGTGCCCTAAACTTACAGCAACCTCCTGTGGAATGTTCATGGAGTATTCCACAGTCCTGAGGCAGCCCAGAACCTCCACAGTGCTCACCACTGTGGAGAATCCATCTCCCACCCATGACACACACCTCCTTGTCCACAGTACACATCCAATACTAGGGTTTGTGAAGAGGCAATCAGCTGTATATTGTGTCTGCACTTCCTTTGCCCTTTGTGGTACAGTTTTGGCCCACATATACAGGGGCCGGAGACAAAAACTGGCTCACTGGATCAGATTCTGATCTTGCTCACAGCAGCATAAATTCAAAGTGACTTCACCAATGGATTTATAGGGGTGTGACAGAGAGCATAATTTGGCCCATATTCTTGGTTGATTCACTTTTCTGTTTTTAAAATCAAGCTTCAGTGAGAACGTACTAACAAAGAAATAGTGTTACAGCATGAGGTGTCTGTCCATGCAAAAGGGTATTGAGTAGAAAGTAAAATAAAGGTGAAAACCTGTATTAGCTGTCTCTCAATGAACACATATCTCTACATCATTAATTTAATTTTACTAGTGTCCAAAAGGCATAACCTTGTAAATTAGATTCTACCAGAGATGTTCAAAAACCAACTGGTATTTATATTTGATAAGCACAAGGCATATAATGTAATATTCCAATCAATAAATATATGAGGGGTAAACTTCATTGCAATGAGGCACTACATTTTTAAGACTCTTGACATGCAGTATGCAAGTTTGGTAATGCTGAAATAATAATGTATTTCATTGCCTTTTCAGTTTTATTTCACATGCCAAGATTAAACTTATTGGGAAATAATAATGTTTCAATTCTCCTGACAAAAAAAAAATTGTGCTGTAAAATATTATTTCTTGACTATTCTGTACAGTGTCAATTACAACAAAAGAAAGCCACAACATATTTTGTAAGTTTCCATGTATTCTCCCTCTGGTAAGAAATATGAATCTTCATCTGGGTGTGTGCACACATGCACAAATATATCTATGTATATATATATATTACAGTTCCCTTTAAAATGTTCCATTCTAAAGGTTAAACTGTATTTTAACTGCTGTGTGTGGAATCATTTTCTAATGGTTGGAATAAACAGAGAATTCTTACCGCTTTGCTTCAATACCATTAAGTCTTTGAATCACACTATTCCACAAAACCATTTTCAGGATCTGACCCTCCAGTCACTCTTTCCATATTCAGCACAGCCAAGAAATTTACAGAAAGTTGCTGTGTTCTACTTATTAGTTGCAGAAAACTTCTCCCTTTCCCCACTGCATTTCATGGCCCTTACCTACCAACTAATGTTTCATGGAACCATGTTTTGACAGTGTGTAAAGAGAAATGAGGGGTGTGGTTTATTTAATAATTACTTCAGCTATTGTAGTTAGATAAATGTGTACCCCACTAATAACATTTTGAATTACTCATTTCATTTGTAAACTCTTCAGAGCTGCCACATCTGTCTTCCTGTATGTGTCTGTGCACCATCTAGCACAGCAGGCCTCACTGAGGGCTCTGGGCACTAGTGTGATAAAAGCAGTCATAAATAATAAGTATTAACATACATTTTGCTTTTCTGCTGGAATAGGGCCTATTCCGTACTCCTTGTTCTTCATCCGGACTAAAATTTCCATTGACAGCAGTGGGAGCTCCACTTGGCTAGAGGGTGAGTCAGGGATGTTGCACAGGGTAGTGTCTCACAAAGAAGGGCTGCTCAGCACTTAGATATCTGAGGAAAAGTTGGAGATTTTAACAATGCTACAGTTCTTTTATACTGTGTTATTTGAAAAAAAATGTCAATATAGCATTAATTGAATAGGAACGTTATGTTTATAAATAAAACTCGATGGTGCCTGCCATAGCACATATGCAAAGAGAGCGCGGGCAGGAGACTTACTTCTTTGAACCTTGTGCTCACTGAGCAGAGATTTTGCTTTGTGTGGCACAATCCCCCCAGAGCATCCTGGGGACATGCAGTTCTCCAGCACCCCCACCAGGAGACAGATTATAAATTACACAAACTAGTCCCTAACTTGCATTTTAAACAACATGGAAATTGACAAGTTCATTGTCCCATTTATTGGCACCTATGTCTGAAAAACCCCTGAAATCTCCAATGTTTCTCATGTGTAAAGATGTCTTTATCACTAACCAACCATAGGCCATTTCCTGCCACTGATTTTCTTTAATACATAAATCCCATTGACTCCAGCTGAAGTGGCTACAGAGAGTGATAACAGGAGGAAAAAGCCATATGGGAGCAGACAGGAAGTACAGTATGGAATAGGGCCCTATTCCAGCAGAAAAGCTAGACATTAGGGCTTCTACAATCTGCATATGAGGCTAAGTGAACTTCTACATTTTACAGTCTACCCCGGAGCAGACTGGGGAGCAAAAATCAGTGAGTCACAACCTTGTGTCTACTTTGTTCTCTACTCCAGGGGAGATGTCCCAAGTGCCAGCGCCATACACACTCCTGCAGATGCAACTGTGGCAAGTTTTCCTCCTTCCCATTTCTCCCCCTTCCCACTAACTCAACATGCATCATGGGAGGATGTAGTGGTTCTTCAGAAGCTGCTTTCCTCTCTACTGCTAGTCATAGGAGTAAGAGCAAGGGAGGTACATGGATCCTTCTGACCTATCACTTCCATATGTGACACACAACATGAACCACAATGTAGTTCTTCAGTATTTTTAAAGACAAAATGTAAAAAGAACAATATGAATGTATTGCTTGTTAAAGTGCTTTTGAATTGCATTTTAGAAAACAATTATTTAAACAAGGGCACTAAAACTTTTAAACCCCATATATTTTAATACTACTTATCACTGTCTGGCTTCTCCTTAACAGTTTAGCCTGTAATGGATCAGCAACTCCACCCACATACACACACACAGCTAATCCTGATTGACTGGAGATCAGGTGGCTCAATTTCATTATTAGACCCAGCTGGGGGAATGCTGGGGTTTCTCATAATGAGCTGGAGGGGCCAAGTTGGAGGGCAGAGATCCAGAGGAGAGGAGGAGGGAAGTGCCCTCTCCATGAGAGGCAGCCTCAAGGAAGACTGAGAAGGAGAAAGGGGGGAAGGGCAGACAGGCTACTTCCAGAGTGAAATGGAAGCCTGACTGAAGGCAGGAGCCCAGATGAGCAGAAGACTGAACCCCTGAGTGAGGAGAGGAATGTTCCAGCCCCTGGACAGTTTGGTTGTGTGAGGCACAAGAGCCTGGGTCAAGGCACACCTATGAGGAAGAGGCAACTCACTGACCCTATCTGGGCTGAAGATTCAGTTGTTTTGCGTTTGAGTTTGATTCAGTTGTTTGAGAAATATCGGGCATAACAGCCAGCCAATCGGAAGGAAAAAGAGAAGTTACAGTACTTTGAGAGAGGCAGGTTCCACATTGAGCTCCTGGAGAATGAGAAAGTTGGATTTGACATATAGGTCCAGGGCTTGCAGAAGGAAATAGAAGATAGAGCCTCATTCCTCCTGGAGGTGGACCAACTGAAGAGAGAGCTGAAGGAATTTCAGGGCAGGTTCTGGTATAGATGGTAACTCTCACCCTGGGGCAAGGCAAGGTTATTAGTTCAGGGGGCATGTCACAGGCTGGATGGCCTTTAATGATATGTCTATACTGCATTTTCTGTAGGACAAGGGCTTGTGGACTCAGTGTTTCCAAATGTACACTTGAGTATCCATACCACACTGTAATTCCCATATGAAAATCATGGGTTCGGAATAGGGAAAATTAATCTTCACCATCAGATGCAGTCATAATCATATGACACAGAAAACACACTACTTAAAAA
The DNA here is from genome assembly GCA_032164245.1 of Sternotherus odoratus. Lineage (NCBI taxonomy): Eukaryota > Metazoa > Chordata > Testudines > Kinosternidae > Sternotherus > Sternotherus odoratus. Next base: position 45,470,833 of record JAVMKO010000011.1, read on the forward strand.
TCTGCTTATTTCAGAGCTGCCAGGTTTTTTTAACTGCTTCTCAAAACACATGAAAGACCTCTTAAATGCATGGCCTTACCATACTGCAAATCTGTCCATTTAGCAGCTGTTTCAGGTATATTTCTTTGTCAGCTACACATTTAAGATGGGATCATCTTAAAGGCATTGACATAAATTGTTGTGTGGAAGATCGATTCATTTAAAAGGCTTTTTCTTTTAACAGATCAGATAGCCATTATATTTAGACATTTAGTATATGGAATTCTCACTGAACAGTTTCCATATTTAATTACTTATTAGTTTTAAAGGATTTCACCAAAATCACTGGACCTGTGGGTATTTAGACTGATTCTTCACTCATGTATTCTTTGGGTTGGATCTTGGGATGCAATGTAATCTCTTTACACTAAACTGCTAAGAGGTTCTGCCCATAAAGTCAGCTTACCTGGTTATGGGAGGTTCACCTCAGTGCAAAAAGGAACCTCTGGTGATATAGGTATTCCTATGTTACCATCCCTCCTGAGCACACAGGGGATCAGCATTTCCCTGGATTCTTGACAGCTGACATAAATTAGAGCAGCCTTCAAGAGTAAGTTAGCAAATTAGCACAGACTGAGCTCCATATCAGGGAATAAACTGTTGCACCTTAGGCCTGCTTTGCATTTTTTCATTAAGTTGTGGAATGGGCAGTAGTACTGAATCCCGTAGCCCTATATGTGTACATTTCAATAAATTTATTCTCTAGTGACCTGTGAGGTGTAGGGGAGGGTAGATGAACTGCAGCTAGTTATTGTTTGGGAAAATCACACTTTTTGACAGTTGTATAATTGCTGCTGTTTGCTGAAATTAATATATAAGGAAGAACCTGAAAACAGCAAGCTGGTAAATAAATTTAATTGATTTCTAAGGGCGACATCCTGCCAATCTTTCTTCACTTTGAGTAGAACCTTACTTTGCCATTAGTTCTAAGGGTTTCATTGGGATTATGAATGGGGTGAGGTTCCATTGGACATAAGTAATAAACAGCAGAATTTCACTCTAATACCGAACTGTGGCAAGGACAAATGGGCTACTCCCTCTTTCTGGATCTTTTTTAGCTCATATGTCTGAACTATAATGTAGTCAGAAATCTATTCCATAAGTGTTTAATTGATGTTATCATTTAGCCAGACCCTGTGTGCTAACACTGTGTATTCTGTGTTCTTCTGTCTGTGATCTGGAGAGCTTGATAGAGTTTTAGGATTAGTGTGCACCCGGCACCCAGAATAAGGAGTACCTTTCTGTTTTCAGTACCTAAGCCCTGTCATTGGTCTTTCTTAAGGAACCCTACAAAGAACATGTAATAATCTTGTAAATTCTGTCATTTGAACTGAATTCTCCTTTAGGTGGCTGGGGAGCAAGTAAAGTGTAAATGACAGACTTCAATCATCTGGTTTTTCCTATATAAATCCCTACTTTTCCATATAGCTGATCATTAGAGAAAGAGAGAGGAACGGGGATGGATGGATGGATTAGCTCAGGACAAATTTAACTTCATATGGTAAAAAATGTGATTTTAAGTAACAGTACATTTACTTCCTCTATTTATGTCATACTTTGATCTTTTGTTGAATTTCTAATTAATCAAGGGACTTAACAATTATAAAAGCCAAATTACCAATACATTTTCTTGCTTACTTCCCTAAAGTTTAGGAAGAGAAAATGGAAAGGAAGAAAAAGATTAAGAATCACAAACTTGCTGGAAACTTAATAATTACAGCCAATAATCCCTTGTCTGGAGGAAACAGTGAGTTATCTTTTCAAACCCATTGATGCCTGTTCAGACTATGTCTAAAAACAAGGGCATGATTATATCACTATTGAGTTTTTACTTTACTGTATAAATTATGGTGAATTTTTCTTGCAAAAATCTTGAGAGAACATCTTCAGTTCTGTCCTTCTCTTTATTTTAATACACTCCCATAATCTCAAGAGACAGATGGCCATATCACTCTTCAGACTAGTTTGTAGAGGTGGTTGAGGTTTGAAAAGTTTTTTTTTCTAATATACGAGTGTTTTTTTTCCAAAATGGAACTCAGCCATTGGCTGAAATTTCCTAGGGTGATTCCCTTACAGATTTTTTATTAGGATTTTGGAAAAACTGAAGGAATAGCCTCCTTGGGGAAAAAAAATCCTCCATGTTATAATAGACCCATTGCATTCTGGGATAGGTTACCAGGATTTTAGTCATGTATGCATTCAGGGTAGACAAGTTCAATAAAATCACTTACTAATTTCAAAGTTTTAGTGCTTTAATTCAGGTTTTGTTCACTAAACTGTCATGCTCAGTTAGTTATGGGGCATTCCTTGGGATTAACGTTGTGTAACAAATTCATGTACTGTAAACAAAGCACAGTTACCAAATGACACATACACACACAGAGGGATCTGGGACTAGAACTTGGTCTTTCAAATACAGGCCACAGCTTTTTAAAAATGGGCCCATGATTGAGCAGTTCTGATCCTTTCCAGTTGAGGGCAGTGTTATATACAAGGCTAGCCATTTATCATTATAATACTTTCGGGCCTCTGTTTTCATGTACATGTCCTCAGATGTTCATGCTCAATTACCAGACCTGTGTGCAGAAGGAGGAATTCCTTGGAAAACTGTGCATCATAAAGAGAGTGTTCCCACCTCTAAAATCACCATTGCCTCTAATAGTGTGGAGGATCACTGATTGCAAATTGATCAATCAAAAATCAAAACCTTGTGTCAGGATAGGCATCAGAGGAAGATTTAGGAGAACAGAATAGAGTAATATGCTCTGACTTCTTTGTGCTCCTCTAGCACTGTAAAGCAGCCATAAACCCAATTTAACCAGCTAGTTATGTCATTTTTATGACATCTTTCCTTTGCAAAATAATATAAAGTAACTAGAGTGTATTGACAAATCTGGTCCAATATCAAGAATGCCAACTGGATTATTGAGACAGAAAGAGGAAGAAGAAAAAAATGGGTCCAGTCCATGGCTGTAGAAGGGAGGAAGAGGGATGGACTCAGAAACAGCTGTTAGTAAAGAAATGAGTGCCATCTCTAGGTGAGTACACAAAGCCATATAGGTGGGGAAAAGTAATGTAATCAGTTTTTCATTTCTTATCTAGAAACATATGAATGGTTTGGATTTGATTTTGTTTTAGTTTTCTGCACCAGTTCATCCATCCCCAGCTGTGGCGTTATTCCAGGTAGAACTCTACCACTGCCAGATATTTAATAATGTTTTTGCTGCAGAATCGCATGCTGTACCCACATCACACCAGATCTGCTAGACAGGAGATTCAGCACTTCCAGGAATATTCTAAAAATATTAAGCAGATCCCACAGATCACTTCTAGAACACCATCTCCAGATAGCCACAAACACACACAAAGACCAGTCAGAAAACATACCACACCACCTTCACACAATCTTTCATATTCCCAGAATAAGAAATACTAAAACACTGAAAGGAATCCTTATCACCACTTTGTTATGGAGATTGTCAACACCCTTTGAGGTGAGAAATCTACCATTCATCCCAGATATGTTATAGTCCATTCTAATCTCAAGAAACTGTCTCTTAAAGCAGTTCACCTCAGAAATTACTAACTGCAGAACAACCTCCTATTTCTAACCAACATACTTGAAAATCTAGCTAAGAATTGCCTCCAAAGTCACTTATCCACTGCTAATAGCCTTGATTATTCCCAACGGTTCTCTAAAATAAAGCTAGAACAAGTATGCTAGTGGATGACCTTCTCTTGTCAAAAATCAGAAGGAGAATGATTTTGTGGTTCAGACACCAGAACTCAGAAGACAAGGGTTCAATTGCTGGCTATGTCACAGAATTCCTGTGTAGCCTGAGGTAAATCACTTAACTTCACTGTACTTCATTTCTGCCTCTGTAAAATCCTCACTTTGCAGTCCAGTAATGTTTGTGATGTGCTCAGGTACGAAGGTGATGGTGCCATAGAAGGAGATGGTACATCTTTCCCTGAAAATGATTTCTCGGGTCTGGTCACCACATCCCTAAGAAAATATAAGAGAAATAGGAGTGCAGGGTAAGGAAGAGAATGGCTGAAAATAGAAAGACTTCTATATGAAGAGAAACTGGAAGGATTGGGACTATCTATTTAGAGGGGAAATGAATAAGATGCCATGTGATAGAGGTATACAAAATGGTGTAAAGAAAGTAAATTGGGAGCTGTTCATCCCTTTGCATAATACAACAAGGAGAGGCACATTGAAAGGACATGTTGTTATACAACATGAAATTAATCAGTGGAACTCACTGCATTATTTCTGGTCAGAAACTAGATAATTAGCAATCTTTGTAAATAAGACCATCCTTAGACATGATAAAATATGGGGAAATGCATACTTTGCCCACCATGATTTAGGGCATATAAACTGCTAATTGATGCGATAGAGAAAAAGACAGTTTATTCTATAGTTGACCACAATAGGGTTTCTTGAAACTTTCTCTAAAGTGTCTGGTATGAGTCACTGACAGATAGGAGACTGGTCTACATGGACCATGTTTTTAGACCAATAAAGTAATTCCTCTGTTCCTGAAGCTGGGATCTTCTACTTATCTACCAGCACTATGTCATAGCACTACATCAATGACTGTATTCAGCAATGATACTAAAAAACTGACACACATACAAAAGCCAGAAGACTGTTCACGAATTGGCATAGAGGATCCTATTTTTGTCAAGAGCCCTAGTGGAAAAAGTGTGAAAATATACTTCACAGAGACATCCTTGGCAGAAGAATTGAACACAATGAAAAATTCAATGAATTTTAATGAGAGACTGAACTGGATGGTAGAATCATAAGAAGTGTATTTTGTACCAAAACAATGGTCAAAAAAGAACATTGAAAAAACATCCTTAGCGCATATCCACTATGTTACTGAAGTCAGTGAAACATAACAAAAATAATAGAAAAGGGCAAAACATCTATATCCAATGGACTAATCTCTGTAAGATTCTCTAAGGGGCTTTATTCATTAATATTTGACTTGATATGAATACAGATTCAGTTTCTCCTTGCAGTTGGATGGATGCATTAGCCAAATGATATTCTTCATAACAAAGCCATTAGAAATATATGGCCCCAAAGTGCCTTTGGACTGGGTCCAAAGGTACCCATATTTCAGCAAACATTTTAAAGATGGTGAAAAAAGAAAAGCCAGTTCCTTTCTTGAGCATAGCAGGTCTCCAGATGCATGATCCAGCAGTGTGTAAGAGGAAAGAATAGGTGGATTTCTGTAGTGTGCAATAGTTCAGATATTCATACAGTTTAAGGCCAGAAGGGACCATAAGATGAATTCTGAGTGCTACACCACTTCGGTATATTCTAGCATCTATGACATTGCTTCTCTCATTGGCCTAAAAACTGCTGCCTCAGCATCATCTGCTGGTGGTACCATATCACACTGTCACATGATGTACTAATGGGGATCTTCATATGACAGTTTGCTGACTATCAATTAAGGTTACTAGCTATTTGTTCTGTGCATGGAAAAGAAATTGAGACTTGAATGCCCTGTCAGCGCTTTCCCTGAGAAGTTGCAACATATGATAGGGTCCCCCCACTTAGTGGTTAGGTGCTTTTGAAAATGCCTGTAGACTCTCACTGAAGTTATCATCTTGGCTGGCCTCTGTGTGCAGACTCCAGGGACAGCTGTCTATGTTTGCCTGAAACTATAGTCCATGAAGGGACAGTCACATCAGAAGTGGCTGCACTGTCCATATTCAAAACAATTGCATGACTGTGAGGTTGCTCGCTGTCTTCCCTCCATTGGGTATGCTACAGCCAGGGGAGCCTTCACCTCCCTGCTCCCGGCTCCCTGAGCCTCTGTGCCCTGGAGCTCTCCTGATTAACCTCATATTGAATATTCCTTGGTGTGGGAGGGACTCTGACCTCACCCAGGCTGACACCCTGACTATAATCACAGCAGCAGACTCACTTAGTCGTTTGATCCCTATTGTGTGCTGTGGTCCCCTTCATGGTGATGAACCCTTCTGGTGTAGTCCCGCTATCCTGGTGAGCAGTGCCTGGGACTCTCTGCTAGCCTGCTTGCTGTGCTATAGAACCTCCTTTAACTGGGGTGACCATACATCCTGTTTTGGCCAAGACAGTCCCTTGTTTAAGCCCTGTCCCACCTGTCCCATTTTTTGGAGGGCAGAGTAAACATTTGTCCTATTTGTTTTGCTAACTTGATCAATTTTTCCCATTAGCTCTTGCCAACTTGATCAGTTGGCGAAAGCGAATAGGTCAAATGCCCACTTTTTCAAAAAAACCACCCCACAACCTGGGGTGCAGAGGAACATGGGGGAGGAGGGAGAGCAGCAATGCCCATCCCCCCATGTTGGAGGGGGGTGAAGGAGGAAGGGCTTGCACGGGGAGGGGCAGCAGTGCTTTGGGGATGGAGTGGCAAGGCTTGGGCAAGAGGCTCAGGCATGCCCTGGGTGGAGAGAGGTGCTCGGATGAGCAGCTCTGGCCAACCCCACACATGGAGGGGAGGGCTTGGGTTCAGGCCAGCCCCACGCAGTATCCAGTTTTCCCTTTGGGAAATATGGTCACCCTACTTTTAAACCACTCCTCCAACTGGAGGACACTGAACAAGCCTGCCAGGTAAGGGCTTCTTGGGCCCAGAGATGTTCTTTTACCTCTCTTTTCTTAGTGTGGGATTTATGCACTCCATCACACTGATGTTGAAGGAAACCACAGCTGTGACATTGCCTAATAGAACACTAACAAAGTTCAGCACTACTTCATCTCTGCTGAAAGATTCCCTCCATTGCTCTCTCAATAGCCTGTCCCTACATACGTATTACACAAGTGCTTGAAGTTACAATGTTATTGTGAGTAAAGCATAAGCAAGCATGTATAGGGCTGGATTTTGTTGCCAGCTTTTTCACAGGCTTACTGTGTAAACTTGGCCAAGTTTGTGAATCACTCTGTGTCTCAGTTTCTAAATCAGTAAAATGGGGATTGTGGCAGGGCAGGGGTAAAACCCCTTGAATGCCCTGTCCCTGCTGGCTAAGCCCTGCTTTCTGGCAGGAGGACCAGGGGCTTGAAGCAGCCAGCAGGGAGCCAGGTGTGAGCCCTAATGAGGGCTGGATCACTGTAGCAGATTGGGCTAAATCGTCACAGCTGAGGCTGCAAACTGAGAGGGCTAGAAAAGCATTGAGCTTAACTCAGTTGGGAGATGAGTCAGGAAGGCCGTGGCTCTGTCTCCTCACTTCAGGCGAGGTGCCTGGAGACCCTGTACCCAGGTACAAAGAGGGTAACTGTTGGGGGACAAAGGAGAGCCTTTTCTTGCACTGAAGCCACTGGTATACACTGTAAATAAAGGACACTGGGGTGAAACACCAGAAGAGGGTGTGAAGACTGTTATTTCCATCAGCCAGGGCACAGGGGAAAGAGAAAGAGACCTGTGCAGACCCTATGGCAGGGATATTCAGATTTCTCTGCCCCACTAGGTGGCTGTTCATTTATCTTTGAAGGGGTGTCCTTTGATACCACAGTGATGAGCACCACTGGCAAAAAACTATGCATCCCACTGATGCATAACTGTGTGTGTGTGTGTGTGTGTGTGTATATATATACACATATATCCTCTGAACTTTTATGTGAATTCTATATGAATAATTTGCACTAGAGCCATAGGGGAAATTTCTCATGGAAGCTGACTAGCTAAACAGGTGCGCACACCTATATTTTCACTTTTAATTTCATTAAATGACATTGGGAAAAACAATGTCCAACCTGAGAACTGTGCATGAAGAATCATTAAAACTAATGGCTATGAATACAGGACAGAAGGAGGTAGTTCAAGAGCATATGTCCTAACATGGGTAAGGTTTGTGGCTACACAAATCATCTGCTATTCCAGTTACATTCATATGCCATATTTACACTGGGGGAAAATGTGAATTTTTACACATTAGCTAACATGTGTTAACATTCTAGTGTAGACCAGGCAAGATGTCATTTAGGTAGCTGAAACAAAAAATGTTTTTCCCTAATGTATTCATGTGAAAATCAATTTGAAATTAAATGATGCCAGTCTATGGCTGTTTCCTAAGTAGCCAACAGGTGAAAGAGTGGTGATTTCCCCCACCCAACAGTTGCCAGAAATGGCTGATGTGGGAGAGGTCGGGCATGGGCTGAACCACAGCATGCAGAGGGCTAGGCACAATGGTACACTATATACATGTAACAAGTTATTTCCATCATCTTTAGCCATCTCCCAAGAGGAAAAAAAATAAAATAAACACAATCAATAATAAGATATGAGATGGAATATGTAGATGAGGCATCATGATGCCACATTAAAAGACGAGTTACAGAAAAATATAGTAACTCTTGCAAAAGACAAAATATTTAGAGTTATTTCAAAAGACAAAATCAAACCAAGTCCAGCCTTGACACATAAGTAGCTTGGGATGCAAATAACACAAGGGATTGAAATATGTAGTATATCACTGGAACAAAGCACCAATTCAATGATTCAATAAACCAACAAAAGGTAGGTATCAACAAGGGCTTAGCTAACTCCCATCCAAGAGAAAGATGCTTTAGCCAGAGGTCTTAGAGTAATGACAGATTCCACAAAAGCAATCACTGGAAGAAAACAAATATTTGAGCCTGAGGTAAAAGGAGCTTTGCATACATGTGTGACAAGAAATCCAATGAATAAACAAATTACATATGAACACTATGAAGGCTCTCTAGCCTAAAGAAGAAATCTGCAGCAACTTGCAATAGCAAGAACATTTAGAGAACTGTAGTGATTCAGGACCAGATCAATGCCAAGATTGGGTAGTGGGCTTGGCATTGGGTAGAGTGTGTTCATGGGGGACAAAGAGAAGTAATCTCCCACTCAGGCTGCAGAGCTGCTGCACCTAATTTACCTCATCCCTGTAGCTAAGAGAGGCCAACCTACTCCAGTCTGGAGGATCTATACAGCAGTGATTCCTCTTCACCACTCTCTCCCCTCCTCTTGCTACCACTCAACTGGGCTTCCTGGCATGTAGAATGTCCACTCAGAAGCAGCCTCCCCACCTATTTTCAAGGGAACCTCTGCAGACATAGGGGGGTTGTCTACACTGCAACGTGTAAAGATCTGTGGAGTAGGTCCTCCGACTGCAGCATCTGGGAGGACTAACCATACCACCAGGAGCCCACATAGAACCACAGCCAAAGGGTACTGTGGAGAGTAAGCACCACAGGAGGTACTGCCCAAGATGGCTGGAGTGACAGTACCCTGTGGCCTTCTGGTTGGCCAAGCACTCTACTTAATCACTGCCCCAGGATGTTGTCTGGGCAACCACGCAGACATTTGCTTTCTGTTCCTCCACATTTGTCTCCTTGTCTCCTGATCTCAGCCTGATTCTGAACCTGATTCCTGCCTCCAGATTCCAGAATAGTATTATCTCTGATTTCCAATCTTTGATGCACCCTCAATCAGCTGTTCTGCAGTGCAGCAGATCAACTGCTCTGCTGTGCAGCTAATCAGCTCTTAGGCCGCCTATCAGCTGATTATCAGCTGGGGAAGGTGTTTTGGTAAGGCAGAGAGCAAGACATGACAGGTTGAGTCGGGGCAGAAAAAGGCAGAGTGAGGGTGGAGCCTTGAGGGAAGGGGCAGTGTGGGGAAGGGACCTGAGGGTGGATTGGGGGTGGAGCACCCTCTGGAAAAATAAAAGTTTGTGCCTATTTTATCTACACACAAATCGTGCTAATTCAGGGCTCAGTCCCAGGATCCCACAGGGGTAACTGTTCAAGCCTGAGTCAAGCTGGGACCCAGTCAAGTCCTATTACTTTGCACCTTTGCAACACCACTGGATTCAGGCTCTGGAAGTCTGCCCAAAGGATTACACGATCCCATGGGTTGATTTCTTTGTCTTCTGGACAGTCAAGTTGGATGGACAGTCAAGTTTTCCCACGCTGTACAATAAACAAAGGGTTAGACTTGCCCCATTATGGGAGGGCGCTAGGAAATCTGGGATATGGGTGGGTGGACTCTGGCCTGCATAATTCAGTGTAGATGCTGGAGCCCCAGTTTGGAGCCCAGGGTTCAACAATTCCTAACCTGGGATTACAACTGAGTGTAGATGCGCAATCCTAGTTAAACAAATCCAGAGACTGGTAACTTGAGTTCTACGAACTCTGGGTTTATTGCAGCCTATACATACCTAGAGATTGTGACCAAAAGGAATAAGTGGATTGAATGAGAGATAGAGCCAGATGAATTGCTGGTGCAGGGAACTTCCCCACACACCATCTGTTGTGAGCAAGGAGTGTGTTCTGCAAGAGCCAATGTTGGATATGTCAACACTGGGCTGGGGCAGTGTCTGAGGAGCGGCTCTAAAAATGATCTGCAGCTCCCCTGGGACGGTCTGGCTGTTTGTGCAAGGGATTTGGGCTATGGGGAATGGTTAGTGTGCTACTAAGAGAACAACTGAATATGCCTAGACACTAAAGGGCTAGAAAGTAGAAATCTGAGGTTCTTGACTTACTCGTGTTCTTTACTCTTTATGTTATTTTACATTATTTCTGTTTTTAAGAAATTATTTTCTTCCTTAGCGTAACCCTGGTTTGGATATTGTTCCTACTCCTGAATGTGCCAAACACCTATGAACCTCAACTCAACCCACACTCCATCTCCCCTGTTTGCCAGAAGCTGGGAATAGGCAACCAGAGATGGATCACTTGATGATTACATGTTCTGTTCATTCCTTCTGGGGCATCTGGCATTGGCCACTGTCAGAAGATAGGATACTGGCTAGATGGACCTTTGGTCTGACCCAGTATGGTTGTTCTTATGATTATAAGATCTCGTATGTCCAAACTGCCAAAACTGCAGTCTGACATATATTTTAAGTTTGCAATTGGTATGGCACATTTTCCCCCTGAATATATCAGAAGAAAAAAGCTGAAAGCTCTTCATATCATAGTAACCACAGGGTACACGTACCAGACTCCTCCAGCTAAGATAAAAGCTAAAATGTATTATGACAGAGGTCTCACAATCAAAAGTGAAGTAAAGGAAAAACTGAATTTTGCGGCAGAAAAGATTAAAGAGCTAGTCCTGAGAAGTGACAAGACAATAGCAAATGTGGGTAATCAGTACCTCTCCATATCAAGCCCTAAATGCTGTAGGCGACATTCCAAATGACTATTATAACAGTCAAAGCTGTAGTGTTCTATAGTTTGGTATAATGTAGAAGCTGTTTGTTTTATGGGGGATTAAGATAGGTGTTATAAATTGAATTTCAAAATTAGTCTTACTTTTCTTGAGACTTCAAAGCTCCTACTTGTAGCATTTACAAATGGTTTGTTGTTGTTTGCCTCCCCCCCCCAACTCTGCTGCATCATGTTAGTGCACCACTTTTAGCTGATTTACTCTTAAAAGGAGATTAGTGATTCCTTCACGTAATGTACATTATTAATGTGAACAGAGTATAAAGTGGTTAAAGGAGCTGAAATGCAATTGTGTTCTGCATATTTTATGATGGTTTAATTATACTATATTGATTCCACTGCATTATAGCCTAGTTTGTTTCACTAATAAGTTAAATTGTTCTTTGAAACAGAGATGGACTTGGATTGAAACATTATACTCAATCTAATATCTGAAATATATCCCTTCAATATCATTGGTAACTCCTAAAAGGTTTCCCACTCTTTGAAGGTTATGACCTATGACCCCTCGATGGCAACTGGCAAAGGGGTTACAGGAATATCCTAATATTGGTATATACATTCTAGTACATCAAAGAGGTATTAAAGTCAAGATCATGCTGGTCATCAATATTGTGAAGAGTATGAATGGATACTATGTAAGGAGTTTTGTACGTTGTAGCAGGGCAGCGACTCGTCCCTGCGGAGCATCCTGCTGGTCCGTCTGGGAATTAGCTTTCCAGCCTCTGGAGCGCCCTCTGTAGGGTGATGTCCCACTCGCTGCTGGCCCCGTGTCCCTCCCTGGACCCCGGTGCCCCCTTATCTAGGGGCTGCACCCCTGCAGTACCCCCACAACCTCAGGGTCTCCCTGTTCACTGGGGAAGACTGCAGTATAATTGCCACTCATCACTGGCAAGGAGGGTTTGGCCTGCTGCCTCTGCCTCTAGAGCCATGGGCTGCTCACTGCAATCCCAGTACCCTTTGTTGAGCCTTCTCCTAGGCCCTGCAGCCTGGGGGTTTCCAGGCCGGAGCTTCCCCAGCTCCTCCTGGCTTGCCCCAGCCCTGCTTCCCTCTAGGTACTCTGTCAAGCTCCCAGCAGCCAGGCCTGTCTACCTCTGCAGACAGAGGAGACTCTCTCCTTGGTTCTAAACTGAGCTCTTATATCAGAGCCAGCTCGGCCTTAATTGAACCAGCCACAGCTGTGGCTGGTCGGCCCAATCAGCCTGGGAGCTGCTTGCCCCCAGCCACAGCCTTTTGCAGGACTGTTTTAAACCCCTTTGGCCGGGAGCGGGTAGCCACCCCGCTACATATGTATACTGAAAATAGCTTCCTAAATTCTGTATCAAGGCAGGAGTGACCAACTGGCTTTCTGCCAGACAAGAGATGTGAATTCACCTATCTCTTGGTCAGCATGTAAATTAAGCATTTTAAGTCAAGACAGTGGAAGCCCCATTTACATAAGAAGTCAACAGGAGTACATGAAATAAACAGGGAAGAAACAGGATTCAGGAAAACAAGCAAATGGAGGTTTTACTATTTCTGAAGACAAGCAATGGATTTTAGGAATATAAGTAAAGTAAGTAAAATATAAGTAAAAGGTCAAGAGACCTCTCTTTGTCCAGCACCTAAGAAGTAAATATACAGCGTGTTTACATTAGTGAAAATGGGATCTCAACTAGCCTTGGTTGAGACACTGCAAAAAGAGATTTGAGTGAGATAAACTTTAAAAACAAAAAACAAAACAACAAAACCCAAAACCAAACCAAACAAACCACCCATAATACAAAAAAAATATACATTTACCTGCCCTCATTAGGGCAATGACTTATTATGATGGCTTCCAGTCACCAGCGCTTCACCAAACCAAAGTTACCTCAATGTTTTTCCTATATGCTAGAAAACTGCCCTCCACCTAGAATCCTTTTCTCCCTGATGTATCTTGTTTCTCATCACCCTCTCATTGGAAGAGGAGTTTTCAAAGGTCACTGGCAGCCCTTAGTTGGACTCAGGTATCTTAGGCGACCTCAGAGGAAAAAGGTCTTTTGCCAGTTTTTGACTGATATACCTGCCTTCCACCACTCTCTTATGGCTGTCAGGTCTGACGTTGTCACACAGAACATTATGTTGCTTAGACTCAGAAAGAAAGAAAGAAAGAAAGAAAGAAAGAAAGAAAGAAAGAAAGAAAGAAAGATTTCCAATCTTTCATTCTCTATCTGTATTATTATCTATATATATAAAAGTCAAATGGTGTATGCTTGTATGTATGCGTGTATGTATGTATGTGCGCTTACTCCTTCCACACCGTTTGAGCTAGAGACTTGAAATTTGGTACAGTTAGAGGTCTTAGGGTCCTAATCAGGGTAAGAGTCGAAATTTTTTCAAATCTCACCACTGACGCCCCCCAGGGATGAAATTCTTTAAAGCCCATTCACATCAGCTGGGCAGCTGGTGTTCTCTGTGACATAGTTATGATGTCATAATACCCCCTCCAACGGACCCCGCATTCGCTCAGCTCTCTTCCCCCTCCCCCCTCCAACGGACCCTGCACTTGCTCAGCTCTCTGCCCCCTCCCCCCCTCCAACAGACCGCACACTCGCTCAGCTCTCTGCCCCCTCCCCACCTCCGACGGACCCGAGTTGGGTTTGGTCGGAGGATAAGTGAGGTAGGGGTGTTGGGTTTGGTTGGGGGGTGAGGTGGGGGTGTCGGGTTTGGTTGGGGGGTAAGTGAGCTGGGGGTGTTCGGTTTGGTCTGGGGGGGTGGGAAGGTGTCGGGGTGGGTGAGGGGTGAGGTGTGGGTGTTGGGGTTGATCAGGGGGTGTTGGGTTTGGTGGGGGGGTAAGGTGGGGGTGTTGGGTTTGGTTGGGGGGGAAAGTGAGGTGGGTGTGTCAGGTTTTGTCTACGGGGGTGAGGTGTGGGTGTTGGTCAGGGGGTGTTGGTAGGGGGTGACGTGGGGGTGTTGGGTTTGGTTGGGGGGGAAAGTGAGGTGGGTGTGTCAGGTTTGGTCTACGGGGGGTGAGGTGTGTGTGTTGGTCAGGGGGTGTTGGTAGGGGGTGACGTGGGGGTGTTGGGTTTGGGTGGGGGGGTGAAAATGTGAGTTGGGGTTGGTCGAGGGGTAAGTGCAGTGGGGGTGTCGGGTTTGGTCGGGGGGGGTGAGGTGGGGGTGTCAGGTTTGCTCTCTGCCTCCTCCCCACTCCAACGGACCCCGCACTCGCTCAGCTCTCTGCCCCCTCCCCACCTCCGACTGACCCGAGCAACGCCGGGTATTTTCGCTAGTATATTATAAAATCTGTGAATCCAGGGTTATGCAAACACAAGAGTATCATGTATTTTGGCATCCTCGAAATAGCCACTTGGACTGATATTATGGAATTGGTCATACAGCATGTTTGGCATGGGAGCTATGTCAGAAGTACTGCTTTGGCACACTTAGGAATAATTACATCCATGCTGGTGCTGTGTACTGCTTCAGAGGAAAGACATTTAAACAATAAAAAGGTGCCATGTTATTTCTATATTGTAATATTACATTATATCTGTTATTATTGGCCTGTAACCTCCCAGGATTTCCTGCTAGGACTGCTTGCCCACACTTGGATATCAGTCCAATTCCTGAGGTTTGAGGAGGGATGGGGAAAGGAATCAAAACAAAATATACCCCCAAAAAAGCAACCTTCAAAGTTGTTTGTAATGCATTTTAAATGCATCAGTAGAATTGACAAGGAAGTCAACGTGGCTTACATAAATCCACTGGAATATGTATAGACTCCAACATGCAGCCAAGTATTATGTATACAAAACAGCATATAGTTCATTCATAAACATGTATTTTAATTCAAAGAAACAGACTTTACAAACTGATATGATTTACACAAACCAGGATGTACAAACACAATTACAAGCATGAACCATAATTATAGTATTGTTTAAATACAAAGCAAGGCCTCAATTGTGCCCCCATTCAAGTAATGGCAAAATATTAAGTATTTCCAATGGCTGTAGGGTTAGTTCATAAGGGCCTAATACTGCAAACCTCATTCACAATGGAGTATTCTAGTATTCAAGAGTATAAGGTCTACTTGTATAAGGATGGGAGTGCAGTATTGCCATACCCAGGCATCCCAAAATCATGAGATTGGGTTAAAAACCATGAGGTTTGGGGAAAAAATAAGCATGTGGTTCTTTTGCTGAACTTTTGATTTCTGAGCTAGTAGGTGTACAAAGGTCAGATTTTTAAACTTCTCCACAACCAAGAGGCCTAGAACTTCCTTTTTTTAAAAAATGACATTTGAGATTTTCAGGTAATAGCTTGACTCCAGCAGCTGATGATGTTAAGAACATCAAATATTAGAAGACCCATGATGAATTTCTGAGAGACAGAAATGTGCCTCTTGATTTCACTAAGAGTCTTGTGTGAGTTAGAAGTGAATCATTTGGCCTCATATGCACCAACTCTTTACTCTGCTTTGTATTTTAAAATACAAACCAAAATCACATAATCTTACCCCAGTAGTTATACTGTAAATAACCAAGAATCCATCAAGACAAGTATTATGCTTAACACTCAGATAACCATACTTGTCAGTCAGCTCCATTCTTTTAACGCATACAATATGTTCCTGTTAATAGCCTAAATCCATCATTAGAGCAATGGATCTCCTTAAAACAGAAGCTTTGGGGGTTTATATTACTGCTGTGCACCTGAATCACTACAAGAAAATCAAAATCTAAATATCAAACAGAAATGAGAAGTTTAACCTATTTGGCAGTTTATGCCACAGATAAGGAAGCAAACAGCACTGTAAATATTTAAGGATCAATTTTTCTCATGTAAAGCAACAGTGAGATTAAAAGTGGTTGATTATTATTCATATTTTTTCTCCTTGTTTGCAGTAGGGATTGGTACCAGATCATTAAAATACTTACAGAAAAAAAGCACTGAGAAATATTTTCATGCATTTTAATTTTACACCTGTATATTGAATAGAATATCCTTGTATGCTTGTTGCATTGCTTCCAAACAGAAACTTTAAAGCACTCAGATGAGTTATATAATATAGAGCAATAATGATGCCTCAAATGAAAAGTGTCTTAGATTTAAATGTGCTGATAGCAAGGTGAAGGGACATTACAAAGCGACTTTGTTCTCTCCATAGTGTGACAGACCGCTCTCTCACCCCTCTCAGGAACACAGGCAGGAAACCCTTCTTTGATTCAAACAGTGCTCTTTAATCACAGTGCAGGACCCCACCACCAATATATACAGCTTTATACAATCCAGTCTTCAGCTTACAGCTCTTCAGACTCTATATAGTCCAGCTTACAGTTTACAACTCCAAACACACAGCTCTGACTAGCTCAAACCACCACCTCACTCTATACCATCCCCACCACACTGGGCTGGCTTCCTGGCAGGCCTTTTATCCCCCTGAGGAGGCTGCCAGGTGCCACTCATCAAGGCTGAGCCCTCTGCAGCCCAGGTGGCTGATTAGCCTTCCTGCAAGGGAGGTTTGCAGAGGGCTTTTCTCCCTCTTAAAGGGGCGACAGGCTGGGTCAGGCCCACCCTGCCACAATAGTTATGGTTGACTCTAACCCTCCATTAGAAGGCAGATTTTGATATCCATTCACCCCCTGTCTTCACCAAAACCAAATGAATTCACTTGAAAGGTATGACCTTACACTGAGACAGACCTTTTCAGGAAAGACTGTGGCAAACTGGAGAAAGTTTTGGGGAGAGACCAGAGTTTTTAAAAGTGGTAATTTCCTTTACTGAATCAGATCCACAGGCAAAGGGTAGCCTGCAAGCATGAATCTTGCCACTCGTGTCCCAGACTTGCCGGGGTTTCCCATCATCTCCCCATCCCCCGATGACTCCACAGAAGGGAAGAATCTCTGTAGTCAGAGGGAGTCTCTGGTACTGGAACTCTGTGAGAACCACAATAGTAGGTCAAAGGGTCATCAGGGCACAGAGCTGCTATGAAGCCATGAAGTATCTATGTGATTGTCCTTACATCTATCCTAGGATCCACGTGGTCATTCTGAGGCCTGTTTTATAATGAGATAAAACTCTGGCCCTTGGTGGAACAACACTGGTGAAATTCCAGGGCGGGGAGTCTCAGAATGATTTTCTCCTGTTCCGTTTGGTGTGTGAGGAGGTGATCCAGCCCTAGGTTTGGCTCTTTATAACTCCAGACTGGTGTGATTCTGGTGAGGACTAGCATTCGGATTTCTGGGGTTTGGGAATTTGCCAAAGCAATTTTAGTTGTTCAAGCAATTTCCCCATACATAACTGCTCCAAATATGAAGTCCAGATGACCCCATCAGAGTCAGCCACAACCAATAAACTGAGAAGCAGGACATGGAGAGGCATGAAAGGCAACCCGGGTGGGGAGTGAGAGGAAGAGAGAGCTATGTGGGAGGGGCTGGGGAGCTGTCAAGCAGAGGAGAGCAACATGGAGTGGCTCAATTTGGGAAGAAAGGAGGCTGATGGAGCAGTACAGAGACCTCTCCTAAAATACATGTCCTTAAACCCAGTCAAGGTTCATACTTTTCTTACTGAGGTCTTGGTAGTGAGGGGTGGGCTATCATTCGGGATGGGTACAGAAGGATGTGTCTGGGGACTGTGAAGGGGGAAGCCATGTAAAAAGAATGAAAACAGTAAAGTCCATCCCTTAGCAATAAGGAGACTCTGCACGGATGTCAGTAAACATATCTTAAAATGTAAGGGAATGCCCAGGCATAATATGTGACAATCTATTTATCAATGACTTAAGCCAATATTGTATTTTTCTCTAAAATTAGAAATTTGGAAATTAAAAATGCTGGTTACACTTAAGGAAAATGGTATAAAGTCTGATAATGCACAGCTAATGTCACCCATCTAACCTTGGCTATACCTCACCCCATCACCCACAGAAACAACAAACACCAGGGATAATCTTATCCGTAAACAATGCACTGCTTCATTACATTGGTGACTGAAAATTTAGAAGTGACCTGCCTTACTATCTTGACAGATTGATTCTATGTCACTGTAGTATTTAACTGAAGGTACATCGTCTGTATGTCACTACAGCCATCTATTCCCAACACCTTTAAATCCATGCACTGGTGTGAGAAAAATAACATGGGGTTTTATATGTTTTTTCCATTTCCGTAAATTGGTTGAGGATAATTGTCCCAAAAGTATCTGGACCTTCAGTTATAAAAAGTATTCTCATCCTTTGACATTAATCATAGATGCTTAGCTACCAAATCTGGAATCAGAAATCTTTTTATTCCCAAACCAGAAATTAGGTAGTTTATACACAAGTGTGCAAGGTAAAAGTGATCATACTTCATAGATGTGGTTTAAAACCAAAGTAATGTATTCCAGATCAACATCTCTCTAAGCAAATAAAGGGAATTTGGTAGATGTAAAAAATCTGCAGCCATAGGCTTTGAACTTTTTCATGTCCTTCTCTCAACCTTTTCCATCAAGAGTCCATCATCAGTCCCCCATCTGTAAAATGGGGATACTACTGCACTCTTTTCTATTTAGATTGTAAAATGTTTGGGGAATGGTCTATCTTTTACTATGTGATTGTACAGAGCACTGCACAATGGGGAAGACAATATCTCAGTCAGGATATCCAGAAACTACTGTAATACAAATAATAAACAATTATAATAATACCCTGTTAACATCTATAAGAATTATATAATTAACATATAAAATAATATGTTATAAAATGTTTCCCTCTTATTCATAAATTTCATCATGTGCATAAAAGAAAAGGTCAAAAGGGAACTAGACAGAGTTAAGATTGGATAGGAGATCTCAATTGTCCATTTCTATAGTTTATAATGTTTGCATTCGGCATAACTTTAACTTTGATTTTTCAAGCTCTCTAGTTTTTATGGGAATTGGGGGAAAACATAGCATTTTAAAAGAATTTTTTCCCTTATGAACTTGATTGATATTTACAAGCTTACTTCTAACTAAATGGAGTTCTTTGCCTGAGAGTATTCTAAAGCACATAGGGTTAAACATAACACAAGCTCTGTTTCTTTGTTTCTGATTTACAAAGATGGCTTTGTGTATAGGTGACTTGAATACCAACATTAGGAGAAGTTAAGAGAATGTGAACTTTGTTCATCATTGTTGAAACACTTGCAACTCCCTTGTGCTCACAGACTCAATAGACAACAACGATACTGTATAAAAGGGTTTTTTTCCACAACTTGATGTTATTTTATTATTTTTGCATTTGTTTTATACCTGGAATAGAATAGCTGGGGATAACACTTTTGCAAAGGCAAGATAATTCATTTTCATATTGCCAAATTCAAAAATAATTTCAAGAACCAGTTTATCATGACTGGTAACTATGAACTGTGAAATTGAGCACATTCAATCACGTAAACAATGGCTGAAGTAAAAAGGGATATTAGAGACATTGGGCCAGATAGATTAAATTGATTATATGTAATTATATATAGTAATTTAAAAAATGAAGTGGCATTATAACTAGTGTCAGTCATCTAAATCTAGAGAAAATAAATGCATGCAGAGATAATACACTTCTAAACTTGAATTTCTGAAATACTGATTTTCTATAAATATAGATGTGTTTCTTCCTTCTTTGCGGTGCACGGTACACATAGGTGGTGGGGGGTCCTGCTCCATCCCTGGCTTGAAGTGGTTTCCATTATATGCAGGAGTAACAGTTTGGTACAATGGCTCTCAGTACCCCCACTACACAAATTGTTCCAGCACCCCTGCAGGTACAGACACTCAGATACTATGGTGACAACTATGATATAACTAACCGCTTCGTTATTGCAAAAGATAATAAAATAGGTTGACTAAGCCCCATAAGCTATAGAGCAGAATACCAACAGTATTGTCAATCCCCAGCAACCAAAAATCATCAGAAAGTTCGCTCAAAATCATGACATTGCTTTAAAAAAATTAAGAAATGGCTTCTTCTGCGCCTTCTGGCTTCTGAACCTGGAGATTGCTGTGGCTTCATGTTTTCAAGCTTTTTAAAAAAAGCGTGAGAAACAGAAATGTACTTTTTTTCAGTGAAAGCTGTGATTCTCATATTATTCTATCAGCTGAAGCGGATATTACAAAATATTACAAAATATTGTAAGACCGCAATAAAATCAGAAAGTTGGCAGCTCTGGGTCAAGTCTGTGTTCTCTGAGCCAGGAAGGATGGCTGGTATGACAAATACAGGAAGGGGTGGAGCCTGGGAGTAACCCAGCCACACAAATATCAAGAATCTGCCCATTAGTTGATGCTGCTCTGAACTTTGACCACATGCCTGAAGTCCATTACTTTCAGGAGCATTAACTTTACCTCTATACCTTCAGGCCACTGGACAAGACGGGTAAAGTGTAGGTGCTGACAAGAATCCTTACTAACCCCTTTATGACAGCTGAAAGGCTCAAATGTGATACGAGACAGAAACAAGGGGGACATAGAGGCGGCTGGTTCCAGCCTTGTATGTTTACTAGAGAAAAGAAAGCCTTTTTTTTATTCAGATGCTGAGGATTATATTAATTGAATAACAACACGAAGAGAACCTCTCAAACAGCATCCCAGAGGTAGTTTTCTTAACTCATGCTACCTACACAATGTTAATTATTATGGTCAATATTATGTCTTCCCTGAGGCTAGTGATAATAGCAGTGGAAAGGTTCTGGAACTTAAAACATGCAAGAACCGAGCACTACAATCTTCATAAAGAATAAAAGTGAGAGGTTCTTTATGAGTTTTTTTTTTCTCTGCTAAAAACAAATGCTTCAAATGCTATTTGGAGCCACTCTTTTCTACTTCCTCTTAAGAGGCTCACTCATATACATAGCACAAAGTAAGTTTGGCTTCGACTCTGGTTGTAACTTCTTTTAAACTTACCTTAAACTTATCCAATAGTTAGCAGATAGGGACAGCAATGACTGTTTCAACTGTAACACAAGAAAAAATTAGCACAATATTGAAAAATAATAGCATTTATATGAGAATGAGTTTGAATCATATATTGAATAATAATACCATTATATTAGAGAATAATATTGAATAATAATAGCATTTATATAAGAGAAGCATTTTCATAAGCATTAATTAAGCATCATAGCACACTGAGAAACAGGTAATCATTATTATACCTATTTTGCAGATGAATAAACTGTGGATAGTTTTGGCCAAAGTCACACAATAAATCCCTGGCAAAAATGGGAATAGAACCCCCCAAGTATGGACTGTCCCACTCAAATGTGTTGCTTTTTTTCCTCTTGAGCAAATAGAAAATAAATTATGGCTATACCCACCATTAAGCATTCATTGTGTGCACATAATCAGTGCTGTTATCAACCAGAAAAGCCTGTTAAACTAGAAAATGAATACTGAAAGGTTCGCTAATTAAACACTCTTTCCTCTTACTTGATGTTGAAAGAATGAAGTGGAAGATGATGATTCTGATATTACAGTAGTTATTGTATCTTTCATATCATGATGCCGGGGTAATCAACATTTGGGAGTGTACATGAATAATCCAGGTTCTTGTGCTGTGTTGCAGATTGTAATTGGAAATATCATTGGATGATAGGTATTTCATGAGTTGTCTTTTTTCCCTGTCACATATTTAATGTTGTGGGACTGATAATTGAGTTGTTATTAAGTATAGCAGGACAGGCTAATTTAGAACTAGGGGCCTGATCCCATAAGCTTCTATGGGATAGCAAACCTGATGTAAATATTAAATCATAGTAACAGAAACCTGGCTAATCTACAAACAAAAGGCATTTTCCCCCTTTCTCCTCCTCACCAAACTCCCGCATCCCAATGTCATCTCTTTCCACCTCTCAGCAGAACTTTATAGAACAAATAATGTACTTTGTTTTCCTATTACAAAGACTTGTTATTTTTGAAACAATAGCATGATGTTTTTGTTATGAAGTGTTACTTATGATGAATAAAGCAGCATTTTCACCATAGCTGTCACTAGAGTCATAGATTCTGAGATTTTGTGGTGTTGTTTTTTATATATAGCCATGACTTTTGATACTCTGAGATTTTTGTATGTACATAGAAGTAGGTGGATGTAATGGTAACAGTCAAAAGCAATAGCACTGAGAATCTTGAGAGCTGCTGAGATTATATCAGGTATCCATGGAGGGTTCAGAGCGGCAGATACGCTCATAAATGAAGGCTAGTGGTTTGTCTTGCATTCAGAGTAGAATCCGGATCATAAGTGTGCTCCTTGCAGCAGCTACGGGGCTGAAGTAGGATTGCAGTGCAAAATGGTTTAAAAACACTAGCTGAATCTTATTAAATGCATTTATACAGGCTATTGTAAAATAAATAACGTTTTGATTCAGATAAGTGACTTCTTTCATCGTTATACTATTCATTGATGACATTTCCTTTGCCCCCATGCCTAGACCAGGCCTCCTCATAGGATTTACCTTAACGAAGCTCTAACCCTAATCCTAAATAATCAAAACTGAACTACAGTTCTCACAATTAATGAAAAACATACATTTGATGATGTACTGTCACATAAGGGACTACAGAGGCTGCTTCAGCCACTAGCCAAAGATGTTTTTGCTGAGCAGCTTGGTAGTCACTTTGTGGGTATTTGGGGAAAGATGCCTCCCTTCTCTTCCCTGCTATCTGCCCAGCACCTACTAACTGGCAATAATTCCCAGTTAGTCTTCCCATTATTTGTTCAAATTAGTGAGTTTTGAATGCATTTTCAGATTAATAAAAATAGTGTCACAGACCCACCCATTTAAACACTGATTCTAAGCTACTTCAGCATGTGTTTCATGTTATGCATGCAGAATTGAAATGAACAGAACTATTTGCTTGTTATTTACAAGATCCAATAGGCAGAAGGGGCACATTTTTAACAGTGAGTGTAACTGACCATTGGAACAACTTGCAAAGGGTTATGGTATATTCTCTATTACTGGCAATTTTAAAATCAAGATCGAAAGTTTTTCCTGGTTCAGAAAATAATTAATTTATGGAAATCCGATGTAATAGAGGAGGTCAGACTAGATGATCACAGTCGTCACTCTGGGCTTTATAATCTATGAATCTTTGAATTTGTCACAGAGACAGCCAAGACTGTACCATTCTTCAGTAGTATCACCATTCAGTAGTACTACCATTCAGTAGTACACCATTCAGTAGTACTACCATTCAGTAGTATCACCATTCTTCAGTAGTATCACTGTGATATTGTTTATGTCCAGGGCTGTTATTACAAAGCATTGTACATCAAATAAAAGTCACAGGATTGTAATGGTAAAACAGTCAAATGTCATGGAAGCAAAGACAAAGGCAAGTGTCAGAGAATTGTTTTGCAGCCCAAATAAAGCCAGCAGGTGCACAGGGGAGGAAAATAAGTAGTCTTGTCCTTTGTGCAGGAGCTCGACGCATGCTAAAAGTTGCTCATATGCTAGTGTTATGATGACAATATAGGGACTGATACAGAAGTAGAACCATGGAAATCTCTGTGCTCCCCAACACAAGTACTGCTCCCTTCTGGTGCCTGGAGGGCAGGGCACAAGTAACTCCTGCCCCCACAAGGGGTGAGGAAGAGATGAGGTCAGAGCTAATACCTTTCCGCCTCTGGCTAGTAGAGCTGGCAAGACATACAGTATTGGGACCATGCTGAGCCTTATATGTTTTCTTTTTCTATAGTTTAGTGCAAATAACTCAGAACTGTGTTTGTGCTTATAGTAACTGCTTATGATAACAGGACAGCGATGTCCTACAGAGACAGTTGTTAGAGACCTACCTCTCCACATCTTCTTCTGAGTTTTTTTTTTTTTCATATTTGTGGATGGAAGACATCTTGTGACTCATGGATAAATTAAAGCTCCAGGTGAGAGATTACTAGCCAGGTCATTTGTGTGCCCACGGTGTTGTTGCATTCCTAACTACAATTCGTTTCCCATACATCTCAAAGTTTAATTTTGCAGCTTACAAAGCTTCAGGGAAAACAGGTTTAACTGTTCAGCATCAGTTCCACAACCTACTTAAAAATCTCAGGCTGTCAAAGCCATTAAAGTGACACTGTCAATTTAAAACTCCCGTCTGTCTGAAGTTGTTATAAGTAATTTCTAAGTTGTATAACTGAAAGAGATTAGAGAAAAAATTCTCTGTTTGAAAGTATTTTGTGTACAACCTATTTTATGCCAGGCCTACACTGAGTGGGAGGAGGGTCGACCTAAGATATGCAACTTCAGCTACACGAATAGCGGAGCTGAAGATGACATATCTTAGGTTGACTTACCTAAGTTTCCTCACGTTCCACTGCTGCTCCCGCATCCACTCTGCTTCTGCCACTAGTGGCTGTGGAGTTCTGGAGTCGACAGGGAGAGCGCTCTGGGATTGATTTATCGCATCTACACTAGACACGATATGTCGATCCCCAAAAGATCGATCACTACCCACTGATCCAGCGGGTAGTGTAGACATGGCCTTACTGTTTCTCCGGTTAATTCAGTGTAGACCTAGTCCAGCAATGAAATCTGCTCATTAACTCTCATGCCAGGACAGAATCTCTGCATGGCCCCTGAAGCAACTTGTATAGATATCATGGCAGAGATGGGGCCTTGGTTAGTTGTTTCACAGATATTTTGTGGGGGTTTCAAACAGGGGCAAGAAGAATTTAGTTCCCACTTATTCAGTTCCCCCTGGGGTCAAATGGGTTTGTGAAAGCACAAAATATTAACAGTGAGAGACTCTGGGGCAAATGAAGTTCTTCAAACTTTTAATCTTTTCCCCCAAGTAACTAGGTTTTAAATTGATGTCCCTTTACTATTTAAAAAATGAATGCAAAATAGAAACTAATTGACTCCTGTTGCATTAATGCACATTTTTATGCCATAAAATGAAAAGGTTTTTTTTTAAAGAGAGATAAAGAGAAAACATTAGTAGACAAAGAGAATACTTCACATTTGCACCCACGCTATAATATTATATGCACCTATTTGGGGTTAATTTTTGACTCTGTGTCCTTACTTTACCCTTTGGCCATGCTACTTCTGCTATAATTCTTCTTCTGAGGAATAGCAGGTATTTTGGGAATGGCTTTATAATGTTAGGGAGACAAATTCTGTAGACTTTTAACAGTGTTTAAAAGAGCCATTGGAAAGGTTGTGATAGCACAAAAGATGACTGATTATATGCACGTTACTAAAGGAAAGGGGATTTAGGGAGCTGGAAGATGGTTGGTTGATAGGAGGAGGGTGACTGGATGCTGGAGCAAGGAGATGGGGAGTGGATAGATGCACAGGGAGTTGGAGGGACTGGATAGGCACAAAAGGTAGAGGGTGTATAAGTGCAGAGGGGCTCATCCATTTTATGCATTGAATGAGGTGGTATTCAATATAGTATAGTATAGTATCCAATCAGTTAATTAAAGACTGTATTATAATGTAGAAGCAAAACGGAGTCAAATTCAAGTGGAATGAGCAGCCTTTATTCTTGCCAGGTTTAAGGATAGCAGCTTCCTTGTTTTCTTTATTCTTGCATTTCCCAATTTTTGAACTACCTTAACATTATTTTAATGTAGGTGTTTTTTATGTAATACCTACATATGTTGGGTTGGTTAATTTTTTTTGTAAAGGTAATGTATGATTCTGAATGAATCAGCACCTAGTTTCATTTTCCTTCACCAAAAGTTTAGATAGGGAGAAGTAAATGGAGCTATAGAGTTTTAAGCAATATGAGATCAAGTGAGTTTCCTGTTCTTTGACTGCAAGGGGATATAAAATGTTGGTGAGTTTAGCATTAGATGGGGAGATTTCTGACATCCTCTGTTTTTTTTTTTTCTTCTCCCTCTCCTTTTTGCCAGGAAGTCTTTAAAGTAGCATTGTTGAGACTGTCAGTTTCTCTGAGAGAATAACTTGAAAGCAGAACTGTGAGAACCACAGGATACTTGAGTTCACCTCAGGCTTGGTGAGTAGTACGAAAGGCTTCTTAGCCTGCAGGGCTTTCAAGCGTATCACAAAGAAAAGCAAAGAAAGTCCTTTTGCAGCAGCTTGAGAATCCACAAGAGCTTCTCCATCTCAGTGCATTCAAATGCTTATATCCAGGTGATGCAGATTGCCCCACAATATAGAGCATTGAAGCCAATAGGATTTTCGCCATTGACTTGAAAGGCTGGAGGATTGGCTCCTAAGATATTTTCTTAGATGCTCTGTGAATTATCTTGTCCAATCTGCTTTTTACATATAATCAGAGGATGGTTGTTGTTTTTTTTTAAAAAAAGTTGCAGGATTGCAATCAAATGTAAATTGGCATGGGAGAGGGGAGACACTATAAAATAGGAAAGAAGTAGCATTGGATAATTGTTCTTCCTTTCTCAATACTGACAGAACCTGATATTTCATTATCACTGGATATTTATAAGTATAGCAAACTATAAAAATAAATGGGTTTATTTTCTTCCACTTACTAATTTTAATTAAACAAGAAATCAGTCATCTAATGGTGCATATAGTTGACAGATGGAAATGGTTGGCACTTATATGTATTTAAATTGCAAACATCTATAACACATCTACCCCTCTGTTCCATCCTCACTTTGTCACTTGTCTTATTAAATCCTGAAAACCCTGATGTATGTGAGTAAATTTAAACATGACAGTGGTCCCATTGAGCTTAAATTAAAAATTCCTTGGGACAGGGACCATGTCTTCATATATATCAGTGTAGACATTCACACTATGGGGCCCTGGATAGTATTGTAATAATAATTATTATTATTTAAGTAATATTCTTGTAAGATTTCTTTTTTAAGAGACAATCTAAGAATTTTGTTGCAACCTGGTTTGATGCAAGATATTAGGGAGACCAGGCGATGAGGCAATATCTTTTACCAGACCAACTTCTGTTGGTGAAAGAGACAAGCTTTCGAGCTTATATTGAGCTCTTCTTCATTTCCCAGACCTGAAGAAAAACGGTGCAGATGTAACACACATGCCTAATAGGAAGATATCTCTGTAGGAGGCCTATTGGACCATGGGTGGGTAGGAGTGAGTTGTGTCTGTGTTCTTGTTGCTAGGCAGGTGCACAATTTACACTCCACATCCACACGTTTCGGGAACTAGGTGTGGTGGTTTTGGATATGTTCAGAAGGCCATGTGCCCTTTGGTGGGTGGGAGAAGCTAAGGCTAGGAGTAGGAAGCAGGTTATTTTCAGCTAAGTCTGAAACATTTTGCAGCAATGTTTTTTCTTTAAAAAATCTATATACTTAACTGAGTGGTTGGTTAATTGGTTAGGTGACTGGCTAACAGTGATATCAGCAGAGGAAGCCTCTGCATGTTTTTCACCTGAGGAGTCCTATAAGAAAGTGGGTAGAAGATATTGCTTTTGAGTCCACAGACTGTATAGATTTGATGATCAAAGACTCCAACCGAGACTCAGGTGAACTCAACTTAAGCTTTTGGGAACTCTGTGTTTCCTCTCACTAAGTTTTTGTGGAGACTGACCTGTTTAGATTTAATTAATTTTCTTTATTTATATTTATGTACGACTCTGAAGATAATCTATGTGGCTTGTAAGTTATTATTATTATTTGTTTCTTTATCATATAATTGTATATAGTTGGTATTTAATGAAGTTCATTCATTTTGTTCTTTTCAGCACTTGAATGTGGGGAGGTTGACCCCGTGCAATACTTGCTGAAAATCCTTAGAGACTGAATTCTGGGTTTCCTGCTGATTTTCTATGGGAGTTGGGTTTAGGGAGCACTGGAGAAGGGCAATGAAGTGAATTCTAGTCCACCAAAGGGTTACATAATATCAAAAGTTTGTCTTTTTCACAACAGAAGTTGGTATAATATAAGATTTTACCTCACCCACCTTGTCTCTCTAATGTAAGAATATAATTAATAAGTGAGTCTTGGATCAGGCCCTTACAGTGCTAGCCTCCACTGGAAAACATATTTGACCAAAAGAGGAATTGTTTAAATATGTTGGGCCAAATTCTAACCTTGGGAACACTCGGGTAACAATAATGAAATGAAAGGGAAGATACAGTGCAACAGAGGGCAGCATCTGGCTTTGAAAGGAATGTCCTAGCAATATTACAGACCAGCAATGGTAAAGTTAAAGGGTTGTTATGGTCAGAAAAGTGACAGTAAAAGTAGAATTTTCTTGTTTAACAAATCAGATCCTTGTGGGTATTTGGACTCAGATCAACTTACTACAGTCACTTGTAAATGGAGCACATCCGACTTGGAATCTTTGAGAGACATGAAACATGGAATTTTACAATGGCATTTTTACAGAGTAGCTTTTCAGAGGAACTTTATTGGGAATCAGTAATGAAGACGTTAAAGGAGACAATGACGCGGACATTAATGAAGCATTTATTATCGCAGCAGGTAACATTTTGTGATGCAGAAGGGCTTAATTCATAGTGGCAGCATTGACCCAGCAATGAGTCTTTCACCTGCACAACTCACAAGACCAGATGCCCAAACAGAAGAAATAGAGAGTATTCTCGGAGCACAGCATTTTGAAGTGTTACAAATTAAAGAGCAGAGAGAAACATTTCATGAGTGACACTAGTAATAAAGAACACTTAACATGGTCCAAAGAGATCTTGGAGAAATTGTTCTGCTTTTGCTGTTCCATTTTTGTTGAAGACCTAGTAGCAGGAATTGTATATTTGTTAATTAAAGTAAATTAGGCTAATTTTGAAATTATCTCCCTCTTGTGCTTTATTAAGTTACTTCTTTTATCGATGTAAAAACTAAACCATTTCCAAAGGTTTTCTTAGGAGCAACTGGAATGTACTGTAATTTTCCAGCTAGTCAACACAATGGGTTGAATTACTAGTTGATTGCTTATTGTTTACATGCTTGCTGAATTACATTTAGAATTTATTGAAAATATTTTTTGCATCTTTCCCTTCCTTCACCTCAATATTCAAGGATAGGCATGATAGGAAGTCATGTCTACTTCCTTAGGGCTTAATCCAGAGTTACTGACCTCAGTGGAAAGAATCCTATTTTATAAGGCCTTTGTTGAGCTTATTGACATTGAATGTTGATGGGGGAAGAACAGCTTCTTCTTTTTTTACTTGCATTGTGTTCCACAATATAATAAAACGTATGAACAAAAGGTTAACAAAACAAAATGCTCCTGTGCCTGTTGTCTTCATGTTTTTTTTCTCACAAAAGAAATAATGAGTGTCCACAACACTCAGTCCCAGAGTCCTACTATGAGACTTCAAACAGCACACATCTGTCAGCTTTATTTAGCCATAAAGGAAATTCAAGAAAATGAACTGTAACAAGAATGTACGGTTTGGCTTTGGGGTGGGTGGGTTGTGGAGTGGAGTTGGGGTTTTGTTTGTGGGTTTCTTGATGTTTTGATTTTTGTTTTGACAGGGGGGTTGCTGTGGCATTTTTTGTTTATATTTGATTTATTTTATTTTATTTTTTTGCTTATAAGAAAGAAAGCCAGAAAACAAAAACATGTACTGAGTGTTTCATTCAAAGAATTTATAGAAGGACATCGGGGGAGGAAGGGAGGAATCACATAAGAGTATATGAAGGTTCTAAGACAGAAATTTCAACAACAAAAAGCCCAGCAAACAGTACAGTCCAATATTGCCTAAACTTCTATTAAATTGATTTCAAGTTGTCTCATTACCCATACAATCAGATCTACCCTGTTGTGCTTTGAAATCAGTTGAAGTGGCTCCCTCGCTGCTTTTTCTTACTCTGAAAGATGTAGAAAATTATTGGAATCTTGGAATCAAATGCAGAGAGTTAGAAGTCAATTCATAGTCTGCATTACCCACACAAGATTAAAAGGGCAAGGCTCTGAACTCTACTTTATTCAGTATCCATAGAACCCTCTTAGGTAGGAAAGAACAAATCTAATAGGCAATTTAATTAAGAATGTTACAATTACTGTGTACTGCTGTTAGTCTTATTTGTTTGACAGCATGTTTGGGGTTTTTTAATTGTATTTTTATGTATTTTGGTACATGTGCTCAAATTTATCAGCTGGACAAATTTTTGAAATCCCCTAATTACTCTAATTTATTAGCATGTATATGTTGAGCCATTATCTACAAAACTACCTGAGAGAATATCTGAGTTTTTACATGTAGTAAAAATGTATTATGTTATTTGGAAACAGATTAGAATTGTATTTGTTTCAAATACTTGAAATTTTGAAATAATGTGTGAATAACAATAGATTATTATTGTAACAAAAGTGCCAGATAAAAATGTAGAGCCAGAGGCTCTTGGATGTACAAAGGCATGGGGGGGGGGGGGGGGGGAGAATAAGAATGGAAAATTGGGCAGAGAGGGTTTAATTTAGAATTTTTGGTGAGGATGTTGTTGGAATCTGTGGGCCATATAGATTCTTTCCCATTCAAGCCACCCATTCAGAAGGCTGTGTATTTGTGAACCAGTGTAATTTCTGTGGGTGGAGATGGCAGGAAATACCAGCACAATGGTGAGCAGACTTTAACAATGGTCATAGCATCCATCCCCCTCAGAGGGATGGAGTTATGGCATAGGAATGTCGAGGAGACCATACAACCAAGAGGAATGGATAACTGGTCCCAATGCATTCAAAAAATATTTTCATCAAGAATAGCCTTTTTTCAGAATAAAACATTTTCATGGGAAAAAATGTTATTTCAAAATGTTAACATTTTGCAAAATCCAAAAAGAAAAAAAATGTAGATGGTAGGGTTGTTTTTATTTTCTTTTATTTTCTCATTTTTTCCTTTCCTATTCACCTTTTCTTTCCAACATAAAATAAAGGAGAATGCAGGAGGTGGGGAGGGAGGAGGGGAGGAAGGATTGTGAAAATCTTCAAATTAATGAAAAATCATTTATTTGTGATGGGACAGATATGGCATTTTCCTGCAACATCCTAGGAGGTTTTACAGGGTTAATTTTCAGTATCTTTGGGGTCCCTTGTATTAAATGTAAGTTTATGTATTCTTGTGGGCCAGGATTGTTTGTAACTCACAGGGGGTAGAGATGTGATGGGAAACTTGGGAGTTCAGAAGAGTGAAGAGGATGGTCCCAGAGACAGGAATCTTTTGTGGTCTCTTTCATCTGATATGACCATGGGACAAATTTGGGAAGGAGTCCACAAAGAGCTTCTCTTAGATGATCCACTTGGTTCTGATGCTAGTCTGAGGGGAACCTTCCCTCAACTTCTTCATCTTAGATGCTCTCTCTGTCACTGCTTTAAGATTATCTTTGACATATCCCTTAATCAAACACTTGAGGCAGCTGGAGTTAGGGTCATTAACAGGTTTCTGTGGTGTACACAAGCTGTGATCCAAGTCACTTAAGTCCACCCCCAGGTACTGGGCAGGGTCTGGAAACCTGCTGGAATGGAAAAAAAAATCAAAAGAAGGGTTAATTAAAATAAATAATACTATAAAAAGTTTAAAAAGGGAAAATTCCAAAAACTTTTGGATACTACTAGGCAGAGTGTGTAGACATTCACAGGGAACACCAGTGCTCTGACCACGAACCATGCTAGGAAGAAAAAACTAAAGAAAGGGTGTGGTGAGACTGCCCTTTATATTTACACTTGGAACACGAGAAGCTTGTCAGTGTGTGGGGCTGCCACTACGTATGTTAGGGAAAACTCTTTGGCATTGGTGCATGAGGCACACACATACCATAGAGCAATGGACATTTGCAAGAACTTAAAAAAGAAACTCATAAACTCTTCTATGCCAGCTAGTTCTTGAATAAACACCTATTCCTCCAAAGAATGACTGTTCTACTAGATGTTGCATGCAACATAAATTTCAGAGGGCTTGTATAAGCTTAATAATGAACTGAATATTATTCATATGAATGAGTGATTTTCAAATACAAGCCTTACACATCCTTCTCATTGAATGGTTGATACAATGGGTTATTGGTACAATAATTTGTATCAATTGTACAAATTATTTGTAAGTGGCCAGAACATCATCATTTTATAGATGCTGCTCCAGTGGTCCTGAATGAAATGCATATCACTAATCTAATAAGTACAAATTGCTTAATGATGTATTTTTTATGACTTGCTAAATGTTAATGTCTGACTTGTGAAATGTTAAAGTAGTAAATAGCTTCTTTGAGCTCATATGCACTAAATTCCACTTTGTAGCCCTGCGGATTTAAGGTAACAGTCACAGAGTATTAATCAAAGGAGTGTTCTATAATATTATTAACAAAATAATAATTAAGAGTTGATCTCAGTAGAAGAGAGAAATATACCATTGTCACAGGATAATAGTCTTCTGCTGATTGGTGAATGTTGAGAAATTTACTGAAAATAAATGTTATGAAATGTGACTGCAATGTATCCTACAATATCCTAATGTTCTTTTACAGTGACTTTGTCAGCTATTTTGAATGACTAATGTAGAAGTTATCATTGCCCGAGGAATGTTACTACACTTGCTTGATAGTCATTGATATACAAACCAGTTGGAAAAGATTTTTCACAAATGCAGTTTATTTCAAATTTATCACACAAATATGACTATGTTGGTTTCCATTTGTTTCCTATATTTTTCCTATATTTGTTTCCAATGTTTCCTATATTTTAAATTTTATTTGTATGTAAGTATCATCAGTGAGCAGGATTTACTCTAGCTGAAAATGTCAGCATGATGATATAGTGTTTGTTTTAAAAGAGTGCTAGCCAGAGGTTAGGGCCTATTACATGAGTGGACAGTTGAAGTTCTGTGGTCTGCAATATGCAGGAGGTAAGAGTAGACTATCAGGATGGTCCCTTCTGACCTTAAAGTCTATGAGTCTCAGTTTGTGGAGAATGTTGATGTTTGGTTCTGCAGCTAGATTACAAGTGAATGTAGAGTGCTGAATTCAGTACTGATGTAAGTGGGTGAAAATCTATTTATGTTAATGCGGCTGCACTTGCAAACAATAGGGTAAATTTAACCCAAAATATCTAATATGAATGTGAGAAGATACCTTGTGTGGCTGAGCTATTATGCTAAATATTATGCTAAATCCAACCAATTCTGGAGTAAGTAGAAATGCAGTTATTCTACATACTGTCTTCTTGAACTGCAAAGTTATGAGTATTAAGGACCAGATTCTGATAGCCTTAGTCCTGTTGGCGAGAATCTTGCTCTACAATCTCATGTGGTACTCTTTTGTAGTGTAAAGTGCCCCTTGTCATGAATGAAGGTATCCAGATCTGGTCTTCAGTGACTATTAATGCAAAACACTTTCAATTTTAGAATATAAATATTTTTTTCATTTGTTGGCAATTGTTAGTAACATTTTGGTATCTTGTATAAATTGAATTCATTTAAATAAAAACCAGTAGTCTTATCTGCAGCTTTTAATCACATAATGATAAATACTTTCATCCACTCTCCATCAAGAGCCAAATACTGTGATGATTTACATGTTATCCTATTGACTTTAGTGGAAAATCAGCATAGCTTTAGCCTTAGGGATTCTTGAGTGGCATAATTAAGAATGGAGAAAAATCTGCTCTCAGTTGAAACCCCATACAGGTCAATACAAAACTGAGAACTAGGTTTGGCCCATGATCTCGTATTTAAACAACATAAAAGGGTTCATGAGAGTCTTCCATCCTCAGAATTGTATTCTGATCTCCATTTACACCCTGAATGCAGTCTTTTATTCCAGATCCACACCACTTCCATGCTGAGCATAGTATAAGTCAGGTTTTGACCCCAAACTGATTCTGCAGTGCATTACAGAATCAGAGCCCAACATCCTGGCATTGGTTTAAATGAAGGTGAGTTCAGGTGAAAAAAAACAAATCTTGCTTTCAGATGAATTAAGTGTTGTATAGAAGCCTTCCCAGAGGTTAGAACATTAAGATGAGGAATAGACACACATATATCTGCTAAGGTAAAGGTCTCAGTGCAAATACTAGTATTCAAGAACATATGGGACACTAGCTGAAGGACAATTGTAAGATGAACCATCTAACCATACCAGAGAGGATTGTAATTCACAACACTGAATGACCCTGTTTGTTGCAGAACTATTTCCCACAAATGATAGTTCCTCCTGGAAAATCTACCATATCTTATCTGTAGAATGTAAGTATTTGCAGCCTAAGGTTTACACATTTTACTCTCTTTTGGAGATTAATTGGTGGTCTTCCAAAGCATTCTGGACCATTGTTAACCAAGCTCTTTGTGCTGGCTTCCACACTGTGGTAGGCATTAAAAAAAAAATACACTAATCAAGGTTGTTCTTAAGCCATACAAAAAAATAGCACAGCCTTCGAAAACTATATGGGAGTTTCCAGGGCTTTCCTCAGCAAATGTCAGTGCTATTTCTTTGTGCTATAAGGTCTTTTTCAAACATTAAACATCTCTGCAACAGTACTATACATGCGGGTTATTATATAATATATCCAGGAGACCTAACTAATATTATTACTCAGTAGCTTCAATATGCCAATAATATGGGAGATATATTCCAAAGTAAACTACCATGCTGCAAAGTCCTTTTGTTTTCTCAGTATTTAAATGAATACTAATTCAAAATGCAAGTGAGGCTCAATGCAGCTTTCTTACATCTGCGCTCAAGTCACTTATGGAAAAGGAGAATATGCCTCTCCACAAGCAAAATTTTTCTCATTTTCTGATACTCACGTCATGTCATTGTCAGTTTAAGTACTCACACTCAATAAATTGATTCTAATTTCTATGGGTTACAACAGTAAGTGGCTAATATATAGAAAGATGGAGATAGATATTTCTGTATGAAGTGTTTCGCTCTCAAGGAACAGGAAAAATATATGTATTGGGAATTCCCTTACCTGTTTAGATTTGTCAGAAGGAAAGTATTGATGCCAGAATTGTATTCCAGCAATGTCTCGGTCCATCCTTAGCCAACCTGGAAACAAAGTTATCTAGTTGTGCTTAATGGAAATTTAAATTGTTGGTTACTCTGAAGGGAAAAAAAGACTGCCAAGTAATGGATTGATTGTTCATTTTAACACCATCACTTCACTTCTAGAATCAAGTTTTTAATACTAACCTAGCACAAAATTTGTCCTTGGATAAACATGCAGGGCTTCCATGGAAATCAATAAGAGCTGTGTACATGTAACTAAGGACTGCATTTGACTTTTAAAGCACAACATTCATATTCACTCTTTCCTACACACACAATGAAACGACAACTTGGATTTTAGCCAAATATCTAATCTGAACAAGCAATACATAAGCAACCTGATCACTTTTCAATGGGACATTAGGTAATCAAAAGAGAAAGAAAAATGATGTAATTTCAAGGGATAACATTTTGCGTGCCACAAGTTCTGTTTATTATTTAATAGCTTTTGTAAAACATCCTTTCAATTCTGTTTCCAAAAAGCAATAAAGCAGAAGTTGTTTTTACAAAGCAGACAGACAATTGGTTCACTGTTGATCATTTTCCAAGTGTAATTCAGTATTTCTAAACTGTTGCATATATAATAATGGTTTGTTCTATATTTTAAGTAAGCCTCTCAATGAATGGATTGTGAGAGAACTTTGGTTATGAGCTACATATTGATTTTTATTGTTTCTGATTCAACTATCAATTGCATTATTGTGCTTGTTTACTTTTGAAAAGTCACACTTTTGTCCTATTTTAAATGTAGTTTTTTTCTTTTTGCTTACCCTGAATAAGCTACTGTGTAGTTGAAAATAAAGATCTAAATTTAATAGTATATTGTAAGCAATTCACTGTGATACTTCTCATTTCAAGTTTTTCAAATTCTTTGAAGGAAATGAAATTTGCATTTACTTATTAATGCTATAAGAAGTTGGACATTATAGTTATTTAAAACACAAGCCAGTTTGGTGTGCCCTTCACACAAAATACTCTTGTGTTAGGAGATTTGGCAGCTCTCTGCTAAAAGATTGATAGGACTGGATGCTGAATTCTCCATAACTGAAAGGTTACCAACAGAGACGATATATATTAGAGCTGAGACAGACTCTCAGGCTACCTGAAGGGGAAAATGTATTGGATATATGTGTGTGCGTGTTTGTTTCTAAAAAAACAAACAAATCCTCAAACAAACAAAAAATTTATTTAGCCAATGTACAAAAGAGCATAGAGTCAACTCAAAGGAACTGCTATTAGACAGTTGTGGAAATAGAATAATGGGAAAAAATCAAAACTACAAGCAGAAACAAACAAAATCTGTTTAGGGAAAATTGATTTTATGCAACACATGGCAGATTTTTGTAGCCAAGGTCATATCATTTTCTAGAAAATCACGCTGATGCCAGACAAATAATCCTCTGCTGTCTTCTGAAGAATGAACATACTGTAGAATTAAAGACAAAACTGACAATACTTTTGTTGTGAGGAGATCAGATATTTTATTTGGCAAATCTTGATAGACAAAAAATATTTTTACATGAAATCCTTTCTCATCCCATCATATGTAAAATATACTTTCTTGATTTAGGAGTAACATTCACATATCACTATTAATGCAAATTATTTTTTAAGTCCAAAAATAAGCATTTTTTATTATTATGGTTTCCAGTCAAGTAGAGTGGGACAAGCAGGAGATTATCTAGAACAAACTCTGAAAGTATTCTATTACGAAGTCATATGCTGTTTTTATTATGAATACTTCCAGGGTAAACCTGGAAGTATTGAATTTGAGTGGATGAGGAAGAGCTTCTGTTGCTTAAATAATCTCAGAACAAATACCTCTTTTCCCTGTCCCATTCCCAACCCTCTCTCTGAATGCAACATTATGAATTCCTTTGTGCAGATACAACAGGGGTAAAAACAATGGTCTGAGTCTTCTTCCAGTGACGTCAATAAGACATGGAGCAGGGCTGGATTCTTCTGTCCATTACTTTATTTTTTGTCCTTTATTAAACAGCATTTTTTAGCAATAGACTTGCATTTCTTGAAAGAAATGTGCCAGAATTCCTTCTTCTCCAGTGTGAGTCTCTACCACAGGTAAGATTCAGGCATGAGAGAGAATCCAGTGGTTCATAGGTGGGTATGATTTATGTGCAGGGCTTGGTCAAAATATAATCTGAGGTGATACATGATCACAGGGTACAGTGCCCTTATCTCTAATGAAGAGAATTGTTTTTATTAGATGAATACGTACATAGAATTATAAAGGAACTAGCTTAAATACCTGGCGTTGCTCGGGGTATTTGTAATTGGAAACTGGGATGTAAAAAGACTACAATGTTTTTATTAATACAAATTTTGTTCAGAAGTCTCATTTTGTCTAATTAATTTCATTCTCTTGCATTTATATGTGGGGGGAGGAGGGAGAGAGCTGAGTGAGTGCGGGGGCAGTTGGAGGAGGGGAGGGAGGTGAGATTTTAAAAATTTTTGATTCTTACCTGAGGGGGGCGAGAGCTGAGTGAGTGCGGGGGCCATTGGAGGGGAGGAAGGGGGAGAGAGCTGAGCAAGTGCGGGGACCGTTGGAGGAGGGGAGCGGGGTGAGATTTTAAAAAATTTCGATTCTTACCTGAGGGCGGAGAGAGCTGAGCGAGTGCGGGGGCAGTTGGAGGGGGAGGGGGAGAGAGCTGAGTGAGTGTGGGGTCCATTGGAGGGGGGAGGGGGAGAGAGCTGAGCAAGTGGGGGGCCATTTGAGTGGGAGGGAGGGGGAGAGAGCTGAGTGAGTGGGGGGGGCATTGGAGGGGGGAGGGGGCAGAGAGCTGAGCGAGTGCAGGGTCTGTTGGAGGAGGGTATTATTACATCATAACTATGTCACAGAGAACAGCAGGTGTTAACCTGCTGCCCAGCTGATGTTAATGGGCTTTAAAGAATTTCACCCCTGGGGGTGTAAGAGGTGAGATTTGAAATTTTTTTGATTCTTACCTTGCTTAGGACCCTAAAGCCTATAACTGTACCAAATTTCAAGTCTCTAGCTCAAACAGTGTGGAAGGAGTAAGAGAACATACATACACGCACACACCATTTGACTTTTATATATAGAGATAGAAAAAAGAGATTAAATTTAGCTCTCATTTACTTAATAGATCTTTGTATTTAAATTTACAGAGAAGATGCATGTATCTTTAGGGCTTGGGTATCATGTGGTTTGGCTTATGTCACTAGCCCCACTGTCTGCCTTTGTAGGTTATACTTCACTTCAAGGACACTGCACTTGTGAGCAACAAGCGTGGTCTGGTACTCAAGTAAGCAGAATAACTTGGTTTGTTGTTTTGTTTTCTCTGTTTAGTATATTTGCTAGGTTTTTTTCTCACTATGACCCTGAAATTTCACCTCATCAGCAATGAAATCTGTCTGTATAAATAAAGCTGCCTGATTTGGAAAAAAAATAATAATTTAGTTTCTCACAGATTAACAGCCTTGGAGACCTTTACACATTGATGACCCAGTTTCTTAATACCAGCTCCTACACATGATACAGAGGACCAAATGGAACCTTAGTTGATGGTTATATAAGACAGACCAAAGAGTATATAGGCATCTTGTTTTAATCAGTCTCCCAAGCTTCAGTCTCCCAATACAACACCAGCGATGAACATTATATATCTCTATTTAATACAAAAGGTTTCTATTAATTTTGTTCTGCTTTCTTACATATTCTCTATACAGTTAATTTTTCCCCATAGGAGAGCAATGGGTATATGGTCTATGCAATGGATGGAGGAATTATAGCAATATTTTGGCAACATATGCCAGGGCTGACAGTATATTTTACTGGGTTTTATATGAAGTAATATATAGAATTCCCATCCAGTTCCCTCCCAACCTATGATGTGCTCCCTCCACTCCACGTAATCACAACTTCCCCAGCCACCTTCTGCATGTTTGTGACCATCCTTTCTGAAGCATCAGTGACGCGTCCCCCTACATCATGTTTAAGAAACTTCATTGTCTCAGGTGACACCCCAGAGAAGCCAGGAGGTGAAACAGAATTGTAACTTGGGGCATGGAAGAGGGTAATCAGAGTATTCAGTCTGCATTTTAGTTCATGGGGAGCAGTAAGCTGGAGCCAGGCTCTAGGGAATTGAGCATGGTGTACCGCCTGGGACTAGATGTGCTTTTGGTGCAGGAATGCCCTATATGAGCACATAGATAACACGCTTAGGCTACTGCTGAAACCTGACAGCAAGTAGCCTATCAAGTATGACTATGCTCTGTACCCATTTTCTTGGCTTTTTAGAGAGAAAAGATGAAGAGCTCCCATCCTTATTGTTGCCTCACCACATTTCTACATGACATTTCTTAATCAGGCTCTCTTTTACTTATTGCCTCTTGATATTTCCATTTTCTCCTGAACTCTTAGTAAATGAAGGCATTGATGTTGCTTTTCTCATTAAAGTTCGTGAAGTCTTGCCAGTGCCATCAACTTCAGTGGGAGACAGAACAGGCTGACAATTTTTTTGTTTTGCTGTTGTAATATTTACATGTTTACATTTTCATTTTGGGTTTAGCTTCAGTTTTTAAAAACAAAGCAGCCTTGCTGGTCAGGTGGATTTCCAAGATTCTGGTATAAGATGCTATTTAGTTCTTTGATTTTGTTTTGGGTTTCAATGACAAAGTGTACTAAACAAAGACTCTCTTCTATAATATTCTGCATTCACTCACCTCTATATTAAAGTTCATCCACTCAGTGATAGACATATTTTTCAATATCAATAAGAGCCTTAAGACATAATAGGTAACTAAAAGTAGGAGTCAAAGTTTTGATTGACAGTGAATAGCAAATAATACTTCCAGCTCAATAAATGTCAGAGAGGTTTTGATAAGCAAGATAAACTATAATAATCTCTAGAGAAGAACATGGTACAAGAATAGTATTAAAAATACCTCAAAATGTAATTTAGGTGAAAGAAGTAAACTCAGCTATTTTAAATGTGATGATTACTTCTGCAAAATATAATGCACAATTTCAGCTTAATATTCATAGATGAATTTTGAGACAGAAATTAAGAGAAAACTTTTTTGTTAATATCTAGATATAATGAATTTACTTGAAATGAATGCAGAAAGGAGGGGGGTACATTTTTCATTCCAAAAAATATTTTTAGTCCACTTAAATAGAACTATTAGGGGGAAAAAATCACCACCGCATGGGCAAAGTCTAAACATAGCCATGATAAAAACTTTAGTGAAAATGTTTAAGGATAATTTTCAAAAGCTGTAGAGGTAAAAAGTAAAATTAAAAAAACAGTGCAAAACTATACGAAAACACTCTTTCCTTGCACTTTCAGTTAGTACTGCTAACCATCATTATGGACAGATAAATTTACTGCAGTT
The DNA here is from genome assembly GCA_032164245.1 of Sternotherus odoratus. NCBI lineage: Eukaryota > Metazoa > Chordata > Testudines > Kinosternidae > Sternotherus > Sternotherus odoratus. The sequence goes on from JAVMKO010000011.1 coordinate 45,511,326, forward strand.
GTTGACACCTACTTTACCTCATTAAATATTGGCAAAATTTGTTAAACTTTAGTGGCTCAGTATTGTTTTGAGTTTTCTTTCTTACATAAACACATGGCATTGATTTTAATGCTTAGAAGGCACCATGTTATCTTTTCATTTTTCAAGGCTATGCCCAATCTTGGATGCGTGTGAATTTTGCAGTCAATTCTTATATTTTCTGTCTCTAGAGATCTTGTCAGAGTATACAACAAATCAGCAGTCAATATCTCGATTTAGGTATACCGTGATTAATGAAGAGAATGGTTCTGTGGCTTCTAAAACTTGTCATGCAATGCCACTGGTTTGCTAAATAAAACACCAGAATAATAAATCATCTTCATGTTTTTAAAGTAAGTCTACTACTCTGACTTTTCGAATGTTTCCCCAAGTAAACTACGAAAACCAAGATTTAAATAGTGGATTCATATTTTATTCCCAGTTAAACAACTGTTTTCTCCAATATGCCATAACAGATTGCAAACAGGGAGGATTGAAAATTCTCTGTGTGTATGTGGGTGATGGGGCTGGGGGGGAAGGGTTGCTTGACTGACAGCCAGTTTTGGATGACTGGCATAATAATTTGTAGAGATGATTCTGCAGTGGAAGTATATTATTTATTTCCAGGTAGTATACAGCATTTGTTTGCACTGTGCAAACAGTGATATGATTTGTCTGTCAGGTCAAAGTCCAGTAAGTATAAAAATCTATTGTGAACTTATATTAATTAGGCATATAAGGACATGTTAGCACCTCTGTAAATTTACAATGGCACCCATAGACCTGTCTGTAGTTTAAGTGGGGGGTTTTTTGTTGTCAATTTTTCTCCAACAAAATGATATATGAAATAACCAGCAGTCAAGGAAAATCACCTATTGCACCCAGTCAATGTTGCTAGCAGGGTGATATGATATAAATCAGATATTAGTTTCCCCTTGACATTTCAAATGTATTTACAAGTCCTGACAACTGCTTAAAAGTTACATAGCACATCTCATCTTCAAAGTGCTTTATAAACATTAGGTCAGATACTTGGCCCCATTCTGACTGCTTTTTACGGTTCTAATGGCATAAAACAGCAGGAAACTTAGCAGATCTGGCCCCTGGTATTCCCTAGCATACTTCCGAATTCACAGGATATATGCAAACTAGTGATGGATGAATCTGGACTAGTTGTGGGTTGGAGTTCTGCTAATTACAATGCATTGGAAATTTCTTGTACCCTGGGAGAGTTCTACATAGAGGGTCCTTGTTAAGTTGCATGCAGAAGTGCCTGGTGATTTTCTTTTCCTCAGATTAGGGCTATGTCTACACTGGCACACATATTCAGGTACTGAACCATGTGCATGCTCATACACACTCCCCATATCCTTGACAAGTGTCTCCATTTTGCTGTGCCTGACAAGGCTATAATGCTGTTTACACTTGTATATACCATGTCCACACTGTCACTGGTCTTGTGTGATGTTAGCAGTGTCCCAAGGTTCTGTGCAGACAGACACACTTTAGGAGCCACTTTGCTGTGTGGTGTTGGTATTGTTTCCTCCCCTCCCCACTTTACACATTTGCTGATGGCAGTTCCTGATCACCTTGCCCCTTCCCTGGTAACAGTTTTGTTCCCTTTAGCTGAAGGACATTAGCTGTTCATTCCTGTGACATTGCACACACTGAAGACAATTATAACAGGACACCTCCACTGGATTATCACCTGAGGGTTGACGGTTTGTGCTGTGGAGAGTGGTGGCTGAGTAGTAATGCAGTCATTGTGTAGCACTTTTGTATTCACTATTCACAAACCTCTGCTACTGGGAGCACTCAATCTCTCTGAATGACTTCATCAACATTTGCTTTGGAGGGTCAAGGGGGTAGGTAGCCATTCTTTTTGTTAACCACTCACTGTCAGCAATGCTAAATGCACTTAGCAGCTGTTATTGAGCACTAATCCCTCCTAAGGTTGAAACTAGTCAAGGTTGGGACGGGGGAGGAGGGCAGGAAAGTGGCAGGTGCTGTCTTTGACTGTATTGTTACAGGTATTGTGTTTCAGTTTTCTACATGTGAACTAATCCATAAGGACCTTTATCTGCTTATTTTCTGTTTTACATTTCTGCTGCATCGAAAACTAGTAGCATTTCCATTAAGCACGTAATATTGGCTAAGAAAGCATTATCTAAAAAGTTATAACTGTACTTCACCTATCTGTCCCTTCTGTCCATATACAGGTTTCAAGATACCAGAATGGAAGAGAGAGTTGGCTTTCCAATGCTGTGGAGGAGACTGGAAAATCTAAGCCTGAGAGATGTTTCTGCTAATTGGTCATCCCTTTACATGTTGCTGAATTGGATTGGTTTGGTGAGCTAAGAAGGTGGACCAAGAACATTTGCACTGTTGTGTTGATCCTCAAGAACCAGCCAGAGTTTCTGCTCCATCAGAAACTTGCTGAAATAGGCTTACAAGGGATGCAATTCAGAGATGCAATTCAACTGGAAGTTGACTATGTTGCATTGACTATATTGACTAGTTTCTGTGCAAAGGGAAATATGAACCCGAAAACTGGCCACTCCTTCTCCCAGCCCTGGCATCACCAGAAAAATCTGACCCTGTGCTTCACTCACAACAGTGAAATAGACAGGAATGAAAGATTCACAGATTTCAAGGCCAAGAGGAACCATTGTTATCATCCAGCCTAATCTCCCATATAACATAGGAGGTAATTCCTCGAGCATGCTAGAGGCACGCTACACATTTATTTGGTCCTCTGGTGTTTCAGATCAGCACCACAAGACCCTTGTCTCTCCACTGCAAAATGATCCCACACTGTATTTCTCTAAGTACCAGAGCAGATCCTCTTCCCACTCATTCCCCAGAGCATATAAAACATGGCTTGGTGTGGGAAGCAGCCAGAGGTCAGGGACAGGAGCAAATTTTGTAATCTTCCAAAGGAGAAAAGAATGCTAGACTAACTTTTCCTCAGACAACCGGCACCGTCCCTTTCCCAGTCCACACAGCCCTGGAACCATTGCTAGCTGACTGCTAGCCAAGAAATGCAGACACAGGACAGAATAATTTTTCATTAATAATCTGTTTTAAGACATAGCTTTAGCCAAATGCGTAATAGTGGTTCATTAGAATTCACTAAAATCATTGATTTATAGCTGCACTTAGGAACCATTTCAGGTTGGAACAGAGTGAAGGCTGAATGGAAGGGGGAAAGTTGGAGGAATCTGGTAAGAGGATGGGGCTTGACAATGCTGTGGATTCAGCATTGCAGTTCGAACTCACAGAGACCTAGCAGTTCATAGGTAGAGATGCAAAATCACATGTTCCTTGTACTCTATCTTCCAAGGCATCCTCCACAGTGCTTACTGCCTCCTCACCTTGACACTCATTGGCATCCCATTGGACAATGAAACCAGGGGGGTTGAGCAGGAGATTGTGAGATAGTTCAGGCTCCTTGTAGAAGGGGTGTGTATCATGTGTCCTTCCAGGACTACTATTGGAGTCCTTTTGCCCTCCTTTACAGAGCCTCAAGTACTTGGTGCATTCTTGGAACTAGGCTGGAGTCCACTGAATGCCGTCTTGCTCTAGCCTCTATGAAATATCCCATAAAGAGTAATAGAGGATGGTGTACTCTGACACACATTGATCCAAACCTGGGTGTGGTCAGTGGGCCAGGCCACTGCTCTTGGAGCAGAATTATCAGGGAGCATGGCAGCAGTCTCCTGGCAACCCAACAAGCTGAGGAAGGCTACCTGATTGACCCAAGAATGGCAGCTGGCTGCTTTTAGCTCAGCAACAGCAGCATCTCTAACTGCTTGATGCATTCACGCCTGCAGCTGTGATAATGCCTGTGCCTGAAGCGCCTTGTCATGCTCCTGCCTCGCTCTAGTCCTGTTCCTGCACTGTTTTCCACCCTTGCTTCTGCTCAGTCCTTGCTATCTCAGCTTGCTCCTGGTCCCAACCTCTTTTCACTCACCCTGATTTTTGACTCTGGCTCTAGCCCTTGATGTGGTTACTGGTTTCTGATCCTGGCTCTGACCTTCAGTTTGGCTATTACTTCCTGACTCCAGACCCTTGGCATGGCTACTGGTTCCTGATTTCACCTCTGAGCATAGCTTCACTATTAGTTCCTGGCCCATACTCTGACTTCTGGTTTAGCTATTGATTCCTGTCTCTGGCCCTGACTCTTGGATTGGATCTGCTCTCTGATTCTTGCTTTGACTGCGAGGCACAATTCCAGTGTAGACCATTATGCATCTCTGCCCATGACCCAGTGTCTAACAAGGACCCATGTTCACCTGTATTGATCTAAAGAGTGCAGCGGAAAGCTGTTCTGAAATGGTCAATGCAGCACGCTACTACTGGTGACAAAAGTAGAAACTAGAATCTTTATAAGGTAAGGGGCTGGAAGAAAAGGGTTCAGTGCAGTAGGTAATTGGGAGAAGAGGACTACTGAAACTTGAGACATGGTACACATCCATTGCCCCCATCCACACTGCAAATTGGCATGGGTATAGGGCCATGTCACAGACTGAGTTGTGTACTTACCTATACCCACCCCTCAGGCATACTAGCTTACTCACACCTAAAGAAATGTTTCTAAGGTTTTGGAGTGTACAGTGGGGTAAGTTAACATGTAAGGGGCACATTGAGTAGGATACACGGGTGTCTTGCCCAACTCTTTCATAGGACAAAGATTCTGAAAGCATCTAAGCACATTAATAATCATTCTATGAGCCTGATGATATTTCATTTTAATTTGCTAACATAATTAAAGGACTTATAAAGAGACATTATACTTCAAATGTAACACTTCCCTAATATAGGGCTCCTGTAGCCACATCTAGCCCACAAAGGTGTCACATCAAGTAGACCTTTATCTGGTCCCTCCTGTTTTCCCCAGAAACGTATGAGCATTTCTGGTCTGGTCTAGCATTTCTCAGCACAGACTTAGTCTTCATCATTTTAACCTCTCTGCATGACCATGGTCTGACCCTGCCCCTCTCAGGACAGCCCCAAAGTCATCTGGCTTCCTTATGTCTGGAAAATGCTTCTCCCAGGACTCTGGTTTGTTTGGTCTCACCTAGGACACCTTGGCCTGACTCTGCTTCTTGCAGAATAATTACTATCTGGTCCAGCTTCCCCTTAATGCAACAGCCTCCTAGGAAAGCTGTATTAGGAAAGAAGTCAACATTAGTCCTCATTATGAAGAAACCTTCCTGTGACAGATATGGGAATTCCCTGCAATATCTTGAACAAACCTTTTTTAATTAAGTTAAACCTTCCTGAATTAAATGTAAGTATTTTAGGAGTTAATTGTATTAAGAATGCATATGTTTATTTGATATTGAGGCTCTCTAGGGTGGCAGACCTGATTAATGTAAACCCTGGGGAGTGTTATGAACTTCAGAGGTCTATTTGAAACAATGAGGTGTGGGAAAACCTAGCCTTTTAAAGCTAGTCCTTGAGAAGTGATCTATTGACTATGAATGATCTAGTCCCAGATCAAAGATTGCATAAAAGAAGGACTAGATTTTTCATGGGTGTGCTTGTTCTGAGCCAAGGTGATAATGGACTAGTAACTACAGAAGTCCCCCGCCCCCTTTGGGGGTTTGAAGGATTGATGACTAACCAGCTGGAGTTGGGATGATCTCTGGTAAGTTTATTAGAATGTGGGTAGGTTCCTCAATTGTTTTTAATAAGTTTCCTCTGTAATGCTTTCACCTTAAAGATAAATGTACTTGCTTAAAAAAACCTTTAAAAAAGCTGGTTGGTACTTATGGGAAATTACACTGTTTATAGCCTCTGAGGAGAAGGTAAAACAGGCCAGCTAAGAAGTGTGATTGATTGGGGAATTTAAGGTAAGTAGGGAGCTGTGCAAACTGGAAAAACTCACATAGGAGGGAGTGAGACACAGGTCTCTGCCCAAGAGAGGTTATGTCAGTAGAGCTGGAAGCATGAGGTGGGTGTCCCTGCTGAACCTTGGAGCAGAATGCAGGTGTGGTTGCTCTTAACTGTGACACTACCTATAGAGTAATTTCTTAATGGCCATTATCCAAAGCCTGTTGAAGATCAAAGGAGACTTTACATGGATTTCATTGAGTGTTAGATGAGGCTCCAAATGCCTTAATTAAAAAGACTATAATATACTTATATGAAATTCTGCTCAGTGAAATATTTCCTAGCAAATAATTGCTAAAGAACTAAAACCTATTTCTATTACTTTTCCATCCTCCCCCATGTGGATACCGACCTGGCTGCAGGGCCGGCGACAGGGGGGTACAACGGGTAGAGCTGTACGGGGCCCCGGACTTAAGGGGGGGCCCCTTAAATCCGGGGCGGGCCCGGTACGCAGCTGTACCCCCTTGTCGCCGGGCCTATGAGCAAGGCGCGGCTCCGGGCAGCCGCTGCAGCCCCCTCCCCAGGCACCCAGCAGCCTCCCCCCGCCCCCCTTTGCTTCTCCTGGCTGGGCCATGCAGTCAGAGTGCATGTGGGGGTTGGGCCCCGCGGGCGGCGGGAGACCGGCCGGGGGGGGGGGGGCGCGGGCGGCGGGAGACCGGCGGGGGGGGACGGACGCGGGCAGCGGGAGACTGGGGGGGGGGGGCCCGCACGATCTGCGTACGGGGCCCCAAAATTCCTGTCGCCAGCCCTGCCTGGCTGTAATACTTGCCTGTTGTCATAAGCTTGGTATTTTTGGTTGCCCAGATAACTGTAATTACATACTCTTTCTTCAACATTATGAAAAGCAGATTCTGAAACAGAACTGAGGTCTACAGACGTACCCTCCATGGTCAGGAGAGGAAAATGAGCTGTGAGTAATGCAGAGGTTATGAGTGGCATAAACTTAATCATTTGGTCATTTAAAACCCATCTGTAGGCTCCTGAAAGTAGAAGTATTTTTTATCATAGATGTCTGCAAGACTAAACATGAGCAACACTAACAGATATAGGGGAAATGATCGCAAAAGGCTTCTGGGGAAAAATCGAAGGATTACTTGTGATGACAGTAAAAAGAGCAAAACACCCTCTATTTTGCCAGCTGAAGCACTGAAGTAACAGAATGAGGTATCTCTTTTGTGCCAATATCCTGATTGCATTTTGCTTTCCAAGCCTCATAAATGATCATTGGATTTTAAATTTTCTAATGCATTATAACCTTCTAGGGATTAGCTTCATGTGGTCAGGTTATTAGCAACAAAAAACTCCACCAGCAACAAAATGAGCGAGTTAGAATATCAGACTTTTTGGACCATGATATGTATGGCTTAGGGGAAGTGTGAAGATGAACCAGGAAAAGTGAAGCTGAACCAAGGACAATGTTAGAGTGCCAAGGAGCAGAGAAGTCCAACTGGGGCTAAGGAGCAGCTTAGTGGTCCACCAGAGGTGGGCAAGGGACATACTAGTGCTTCCATAGCTTCTAACTTTATTAGCAGGAGTATTGTAAGACACAAGAAGTTATTCTTCCGCTCTACTCCCCACTACTTAGGCCTCAATGTGAGTATTGTGTCTGGTTCTGGGCACCATTTCTCAGGAAAGATGTGGAAAAATTGGGGAAATTCTAGAGAAGAGCAACAAAAATGATTAAAGGTCTAGAAAATGTGACCTATGAGGAAAGACTGGGGGGGAGGTGGGGGAAGGGTTTGTTTTGTCTGGAAAAAAGAAGACCGAGAAGGGTCATGAGAACAGTTTTCCAGTACATAAAAGCTTGTTACGAGGAGGAGGGAGAAAAATTGTTCTTTTTAATCTCTGAGGATAGGACAAGAAGCACTGAGTTTAAATTGCAGCAAGGGTGATTTAGGTTGGACATTAGGAAAAACTTCGTAATTGTCAAAGTAGTTAAGCACTGGAATATATTGCCTAGGGAGGTTGTGGAATCTCCATCACTGGAGATCTCTAAGAGCAGATTAGACAAACACCTGTCACAGATGGTCTAGATAATAGGTAATCCTGCCATCAGTGCAGGGGATTGGACTAGAAGACCTCTGGAGGTCCCTTCCAGTCCTACAATTCTATGATTTCCCTATTGGACCTACTTTTATTCACTGCATTAAGATTTCCTGACAGTAACCCCAATAAATCCATTGGGCAGAAAAGGCAGGGGGAAACTACTTTGTACCTGTAGTTTATGTAGAGTTAACTGTTCTAGAAAACTAGAGGTCACTAACGATTGTTTTCACAAAGGGTGGATTAGAAATTGCTGAGAATTCTCCAACGGCATCACAATGTAGCATGGAAATTAACTAGAATATCCAACCCCTTTCTTGAATGGTTGAGATTTGGCAATGATATGTGTGGTTTTTTAAGATAATTTATGGGAGTCAAACTCTATATTAAGTATAAAACTACACACAGATAACTAAGGAGTCACTAGCACATCTCCATAATCTGATAGTGCATAATGGGTGGCAAGCTGTTTATTGTCAAGAAGGCTGCCAAGACAGCAAAATACTTATGAGGCACAGTTAGTCATGGATCTTAATAACAGCTGAAACCCTGTTGGTTTATATTTGAACTCTAACCCAAAATTGTGGCATATATTTTTCTGATAAGACTCCAAAAATTTTGTTTCATAATCATCATAATTCCAAAAAATATACAATGTGTGGTGAATCTCAGTTTACATATCACTTATTTTTATTAAGCAAAGAGATTGCTTAATCTCAACTGAGTCAATCTCAAAGCGAGATTGACTCAAGCTACAAAATTCAAATCTTCACTGGATCTAATTTCAACACTTTCACCTATTTTCATAGCTCTGAGGGATGTGCGTGCTGGTTCAGCTTATTGGAGAACTAGGCCCCAAGCACTGGGAATATCGGCATTCAAAGTAATGGTTCAAGACCTTCCCCCCAAAAAAAGATCTGTGGACAATATCTAGTGTTTTGCTGGTATGGGTTCACTAACTTTTGTCCTAAAAAACATCTGATGCTGTGCCAAATTTCTTCCAAAAGTACATGATGGGAATATAGTCAGGGAAAAGCTAAGCATCAAAAGTTAAACAACAGAGAACAAAAATGACCTCTCCATGAGAAGTCTCCGTAAGTATTTATTTTGAGTCCCCACACAATCCCGGTTGCCTACCGATATGTCTACCTACCCTGCAGTTAGATGCTTGTGGCTGGCCCTTGCCAGGTGACTCAGGCTTGTGGAGCTCAGGCTAAAGGGACGTTTAACTGTGATATATAGATGCTTTCACTGGCATCCGTCTCTTGGACCCTGGGGTAGAGAGGGTCCCAGAGCTCAAGCTCTAGACTGAGCCTGAATATTTACACCACAGTTAAACAGCCCCCTAGCCCAAGCCCTGCAAGCCTGAATCAGCTGTTGCAGGCTAGTCACAAGAGCCTAACTGCAGTGTAGAAATATCTTAGTAGTCAAGCAGGCAGACCTCTTGCATTTAAAGGTATAGTACACATAAAACAGAATCATAGCAATAGGTAACACAGGAAATGCTTTCTTCCATACTGCTCTTAGGTGTGGAATGCCCTCCATGCACTGACCTGGAAGGTATACAACCTATGCTTTTTTCCATCACTTCTCAAGTCTCACCTCTGTTGTCGCCCTTCAAGAAACCTGCCAACAAATGATGGTTAGGTTTGGGAAAGGGGAGTTGTAAAATAATGTATATTTGTACATTAAAATGTGTTTAAACCCAGTGGTCTGGAGCTTATAGGATAAGGACATGTTCCCATCTGTTGGTCAGAGAACAGCTACTGAGAGAGCTTTGTTTGTCTTCACTTTCTACCCACAATTCCTCCAGCGACACTTTGGCAGTCACTATAGCTATACTAAAACTCAGAATTAGTTAGGTAATGAAACTGAACTGAAAAAATAGTAGAAAGGACTCTTCCTTTGTAGCAAGGAACACATTCCTGGTGGAAAGGATCCTATATGCTACTGGCTTCTCTCTTGTGAAGGTTTCTCCTATTGTCAGGACTTTTTGTGTGTTCCTTATTTTCTTATACTGTATTTACTTCAGGGCAGGAAGTGAATCCATGCTTGTGTCTGTACAGATTTAGCATGATAGAGTCATGATCTGGAATGGAGTTTTTGGGTGCTACTACAAAACAAGTATTGGTTATGATGATGACAGTGACAATAATTATAGTGTCTTTGTACCACAAGTAGCAAGTAGAGCCCCATTATATTAGACAATGTGCTAAGTACTGCTATATTACTAATGCAAGAGGCAGAAACTAACTAATTGGGTATATTTTGGAAGTTCCTTTAACTTTATTATTTTTAAGAATGTTTGATGCTATGCTTTAGCTGCACCTTGGGCTCCATTAGGAAGCCAGGTTGTGTACCTTTCATCTACCATCCAGCCAGGTGTTTCTGTGCTGGAGGCATATAATTTTTAAAGCTTTAAGAGAGCTTTGAAATCCCTACTTGTCTTGAGGCTCCCTTGCTTTCTACCTTGCTGTTCTTTGAAGAACCATTTAATTTGTAATGTTCTTTATTTGTGTGTTTTGTTATGTTGGATCCAGAACAAGAGAGGGTTGCTTCTGTACTGACCTATTTTTAATCAGACTTTAGAGGACTGTGGATAGGTTTTTGATTGTGAAATGTATCATTCTGCTATCTGCAAAGCATATTTTGGCACTTCCTGTTTGAAGATGCCATAAAATTAGCTTCCTTGTGGAAAGTATCACATATGATCTTTTATTCATCCTCTACCAAAGAAATTGTTGCAGATGATATACTGGGGGTTTAGCAAGTTGTTCATAAATAAATGCATTCCTTAAATGACTTTGACCCATTTTTAGGAAAGAATGTACCAAACAATATGTTGTGACAATTGGTTGATTATTCCTGATTGCTTCCTTTTTCCTTTGAAAGGTTGCTTTCATATGCATATTAATGTGTGAATTCTGTGTGCTTTGCAACAGAAATGATAACAAAAACTACAAAGCCCTTTACTGAACTAACTACCCAAAATTTCTAACAAAAACATGAAAACCTATGGTTTTTTGCTTTTTGTTCTAAATTGGGGGAAAGTATAGCTGCAGTTTCTGATACATTAAAAAGACATATCAGTATCCATACATAAAAAATAAATTAATCACAATAAATACCCACACACCCACATTGTTGTAAAATATTTATTAGTTTTTTGTTTTTTAATGTTTGTTTCCTTACTTTATATATTATCCATATGTTGATATTTAGACTCATTTTAACACTTAATAGGAAGTTGGGAATTATTGGGTGAGGTTCTTTGGTTATGCAGAGAGAAGACTAGCTGATCATTATGACCATTTGTGGCCTTAAAAGCTATGAATCCGTGAATGACTCTGAATCATGCAGTTACGCACATGAGCAACATTAATCAGGATAATCCCTTTGACTGTAACTGTTTGTAGGATAAGGGCTAGAGATTGCAAATTCCTTTTGGAACACAGCAAAATACCCAACCGAGTCTCCAAACTCAACCAATTCAACAATCCATTAATCCTCATTTTATGATAATATTTTTCTATCTTATGTAATAAAGACTACAGTTCATGATGGGAAAAGAGTACCAGAACAATACAACCTTATATAGAATTTGATCAGAAAAGCATGCAAAATATGTTATCTACATTAAGCCAACCTCTGTGACTCTCCTCAAATATTTAAATCTAACAAAATTGAGTTACAGTGTTCCTGAAGAAAGATGGGTAAATTTTAGTAATAAAAATGCTCATATTGGGCCATTCTGTATTATCTTTCCATATATGTTTCAACTTTCCCCTCCCCCCCCCCCCAGAATTTCCTGAAAACCTTTTCAAATTCCAGTGAGATCCGGTCCATCTGTCAGAAACATGTACCATCCAAAATTCATAAACACTGAGAAGATATTTTATGTTCCCAAAATTTCAATGTTATGGTATCAAATCCTCAGGTTCTTCATCAGTTTTTTATTCATGCTATATACAGGCAAATTCCAAGTTAAACCACCAATCACTGGGGAAAAGGAGGCCATAGATACACTCCTCTGCCTCTGCTCCAGTCCTAAAATTATCAGGTCCAATCTCTGCTTTCTTTTTTAAATATACCCTTGAGTAGGTAAATTGATCACTATGGTTAAAAGTTTCCCATCAATTTTATTATGTTACAATCTTTGGAGTGTGTGAATCAATGGCCGCAGGTTCCTTGACATTTTAGGAGGACCAGTTTAGATCAGTTTGCAGCTCACTCCCAAGCTTCCATGGATAGCACTAGGGTACCCACAAGCTTCTTCTCAGTCACATGAACAGCTCAATGGCATATGAGGCAGTGTGATGTAGTGAAGTAAGCACAAGACCGAGAAGAAGGGACTCCTGATTCCTGATTCCCAGCTCTGACACATGACTCCCATTGTGGCCTTAGTCAAGTTATTTCACTTCACCTATTAGTACTTAATTTTTTCCTGTGAAATAGGAATAATACTTAACTCACATGCATGAAGGTAAGGAAATTGAGGGCCAGATTGTAAATCCTTTACTCAGAATATAGCGGGCCAGAAGGAAGTCAGTAAGGTGACTTGTGTAAGTAACCACTCACCAACAGGATTAATGGGTTATCATTCTGGCCCTAGCTGGGCTGCCTTATACTATCAATTTTTAAGCAAAATATTCCAAGAGTGTGAATAAAGATTCTAATATAGATGAATTGTGGAAGCCAAATCAGAAGATATATGATTCTTTTAATTTTCATAAAAGGTACATCTTTTCCTTTGCTATTTTCACATTTTTTATCCTGATTGGAAATAAAGTAAAATATAATAATCATAGTCTTTCCAGATTGGAATCAGTTTGCAACTCTTAATGGTAGATGACAGCAGTCTTACTTTCTTAACCCACAATATAATTTATAAAATTATTAATTAAGATTTGACATTGCTACACTGGGGGAAAGAGCTAAATTTGAAATATTTTGGCATTCAAACCAATGAAAACATCCTCTAACATTTCAGAAATAAGCTTCAAACCATTTTAAAATTAATAATTTCCCCCAGTTTGTCCCCAAAGTTGAAAAATTATAGCTTTGTACATTATTCTTAAAGTATTCTTTCCATGTATCAGTATATTAAGGAAAGCATGCCTACACGTTTTTGCAGGGCTGAAACTTCAGACACAAACTTGTATCTTTCACATTGATATAGAGGGAGCATGCTTATAAAATATGGCATTGCACCAAAAATGGGAAGACATTGATGTTTGCCAATGGCCATCTTTGTTCCTAATAATAAATGACACAGGAATGTGAAAAGAAAGTAGATGTGAATTTTGCATTAGAGATAAAGGAAAGCAATTCAGAATTCAAAGCCTTTAACATTTCTTCTTGACAAACATATGGTTACATTTTTTGTGACAATGTCACTACAGTATGTTTTTGCGAGTGAAAATACGCCCATAAGATCCAGTTATATTGAGTCAGTTTCCAAGCAAAACCAAGCTAATGTCTATGAAAAAATTGAGGAAAATGAGCCCTTTTTCTGAGGGAAGCTAGCTTTTTCACCAACAGTATGTGAAACTGCCTTTTGTGCCTTTCACTAAAATTGTGACTGATGAAAAATGTAGAGGTGAAATTATTAATATTATTCTATATTATTCGTATTAACAGCACCATAAGGAACCTAACGTTGAATGAAACAGATTCCACAGCAAAGAACTTATAATGATCTCAAAACAAAACAAAACCCCATGAAAAATTAGTGAGAAGTTGCACAAATCAATAATTATTTATTTCACTCAGCTCTAGTTGATATCATTCTGGAGAGATGGCCCTGATTTGGTTGTGATTAAAAGTGAAATTTTAAGTCGCTTCCAAGTCCCCATTTATACATAGCACAGATTCAATACCCAAGCTGCTGTTTTCTGCTTAAGTGAGGCTCAGGACTGGAGTATCAGTTCGGAGCTGCAAGAATAAAATTGCACTGTTCCTACCTCAGGGTAGTATAGTTAGTTCCATAGCTTTATGAGCTCTAAAAAAAATTATTCAGACATTTTTTAAAAGAATAGAATAAGATAAAAAGACACAGCAAAGGAAATCTCTCCAAGAAGAAGATGTGGAGGCTAGACCTTGGTGAATAATTTATTTCTGAGTTGAGCCGGCACAATGAGAATTCAGGGGAAACGTTTGGTTTGGTTTACAGAATGTTTGAAATTTGTCAGGAAATTGTAAAACCCCATTTCAGAGTAGAAAACTCTGTGTTGTATGTCCATGTCTCCTTTTGTAACCTTTGGTCAACTGGTTAAGGCAATTTCCTGGGACATGAGACCCTCCTGAAGTTGTTCTACTTTGTATAAATATTTAAATATTCACTGGGCCACAGAGAGAAACTAGCCTGGGAGGTAGCTGTAGATTCAAAACCCTCCCCTGAGCTAGGCAAACCTTTTACATATTTATGAGCACAATGCCTACTATCTCCACTTTACAGAGAGGGAACTGAGGCACAGAGAAACTAGGGACGGGCTTCACAAAGATAATTAGGCCCCTAACTCCCATTCAAATCAAGTGACTTGCCCAAAGTCACACAACTGACATTCCTTTCCTGGCTCATGAATACTGCTTGTGCCCTGATCCTGCTAGCACTTAGCAGATGTTTAACTTTACCTTGATGTCAGTGGCATTTCTTGGATGCTTCACATTAAACATGAGCGTAAATATTGTAAATAGTACTTTTTTAAATCTACAGCATACAGTAATCTGCTGAAATCCGCAGTCACAAAACTAGACATCATATTAATTAAAATCTTACAATAACACTTAGAAACCTATAATTCTGGTGAATTATCGTATTAAGTAAACAGTCTTCTGTAACATACATATCTTACACAATCTAACAAAAATATCATTTCCACTTGTTTGAAGTTGACAGAATTTCATGGAAACATCATGTGAATTGATACCATTTTATTATTATTTCTGGCACATCAATCATGTAAAGCGGGGTTTAAAGCCGATCATTCCCTCATGTGCAGAAATACATTGTATTATTTCAATACTTATTTTGATCTTGAGTTTATTTTCTTTATTTAAAAAAAATCACTGACTGAGATGTGTTGATTCAGAGCTTCTGCTAGGCTACTTCTCTGAGACCTAACAAAGAAAGTCATGTTTGAAAGGTAAGCTGTTTTTGTTTGTTTTTTTTTAGAAAAGAAAGAAAAATCTGAAATCGGCTGTGGTGCTGATGTATTTTTCCTTAAAACCCTATTTGAAAATTATCCACCGAGTTTTAAAAATGGTGAGGATGAAGCTTCAACTAGGTTGTATAACATTTTCAATGAAAAGTTAGAAACTAAAGAATTGAAAGTCTATATTTAAACATATGTATAAATTAACATATGGTAGCCTTAATCCTGAAAATGCATGTGCAATGGATAGTACATTGCCTAATGTGAGTGGAAGCTACTAAAGGCCATAGAGATTGTTGAACATTATAGCCTTGATTGAAAGACCTCCGAAGTCACTGGGACTCTTTTCACTGATTTCAAAGGGCTCAGTGCATAGCCCTTTATGAATTCTGTGAATATGGGGCCTCAGAATTTTTAGAAGAACTCAACGCTTGCTGACACTTGTACTCCAGAACCTCAGATTTCATTGAAAAAATTGTTTCCAGTAACCGTGGTTCTACAAACAAGTTTATAAATTGACACCCATGATGAAGTAGTGTCTTCATGAGTTTGGAAACAATCTGAAACGTGACTACACCATTCATTTTAAACTCTGAAATTTAAGGATGGTGATCTGCAGCAGATTGGAAAATGAAAATGTAATTCAAAATCAATATAAAAACAATTGCACTGACTGTATTGTTCATTTTTTATAGGTGGACAATTAAAATCTTCTATTTCAATTTTTTTTCCTGAAGCTACACTTCTCTCTTTGGCCAGGTTCTTTTTACCTAACTGGCTGACAAGCAGCAATTTCACTAATGAAAAAATCCATTGTCCCCATCACTAATTTATTCTTTGTGCATATATGCACAACATCATGCTCTCACCACTGAGCAGGATCAAACCCTGTGTTTTTCTGCATTGGTCCTACAGCTTTGTGGGAAATCATAACTGTTTAGTATTTGTGTGATGGCTTTGGGTGGGGGGAAGGATAAGGTGAAAAAAAGCAGATGTTAAAAAAGATGAAAAAAAGCAGTCAAACAGTCTGTTGGTGTGAAGAAAAATCCATTTAGTTCTATTTAGCAGTAGTGTCCATAAGGGATGTACTATCTCTTTAAGGATCCTTTTATCCTTGCTAGGACAGGAAATGAAATACTGTCTTGGAGATGGCAAGCCTAACTGCTGTTTGTGAGAAGAGTAAAGCAAAAGAGTTATTTTGATGTGGAGAAAGCCCAGAGAATGCTCCTTAGGTCCTGCTGAGAGGAGAAGCAAGAGAACAGATTGCATGCCAACTGCCTTTCCCAAAATGGAGCAAAGGAAAAGACTCTTGGAGAATATTGGTGAGTGAAAAGACTTCTATGTTTTCTGAAGTGTGAAATCCATTTGCCCACTTTATGAGTTGGTTGGTGCTTGCTGGAAGGGATCTTTGTTACCAGCACCAGCCTTTGGTTCTGTAAAGAGGAATCTCAGTTTTTTCTTTCTTACTTTCATTCATTCAAGAAAGATTGAACTCTTTTTAAACTTGCAAAGATAGGACTGAAAACTAATGCAAATTGACAACTGAATAGAATATCCAGCTAGGGTCTCACCCTTATATCAAGAGGCAGCTAAAGATCTCCCTGCCCTCTTTCTTTTTCCCCTTTTGTCTCCCATGTAAGATGAGTATGTAAAGTTTGTTATCCAAGGAAAGTATCTGAAATCCTTAATCTGGCTCTCTGCAGGGCAGTATAACAATGGAGATTTTTTACATTGAGTGCCCCCATTTATTTCAGTAACTGCTGCTGCAGGGGGAATGTCTGCCTTGTGTCCCCAACCAGTAAGTGATGCCAAATCTCATATTTGCTGTTTTTCTTCCTGAAAATCTCAGCTTTTTGAAAAAGGTAAACTTCTAGTCCTCAAGTTTGAAAATAAAAGCTTGTGATCCACTATGATCCCCAAATCCCTTTCCCTAGTACTCCTTTCTAAGCAGTCATTTCCCATTTTATACATGTGCAACTGATTGTTCCTTCCTAAGTGGAGTACTTTGCATTTGCCTTTGGATTTCATCCTATTTACTTCAGATCATGTCTCCAGTTTGTCCACCTCATTTTGAATTTTAATCCTATCCTCCAAAGCACTTGCAACCCCTCTCAGCTTGAGAGTGGTTTCTTAAATCATCACCCTTGAAAGTCACAGCTGCCAGTTTAACCTATATGCTGTGCAGTAGAATAATTATGTTTGGTAATGTTGAGATGCCATATGCACTTATCCACACTATTCTCCCTCTTATTCTTAGAGAAAGAATTGTCCAAGGAAAGTCCTTGTGTGTCAAAAAGTTAGGATGCAGGCTTTTCCTGTGGAATATGGTTGAGTTGAAAAGCCTGAATCAGAAGTTGCTATATATAAGCAGAGTTGGGCTGGGATAGTCTTTGAATAGGAGACATTCAAAGAACATCTACTATTGGTATGGCAAGGAGTGGTGTTGGTTTTCTATTAAGTGATATATTTCTTGCTGAGTTACAACTAGACCATTGCCCAGCAAGAACATAGGAGTGCTGTGCTCTTAAAGATGCATTTTGGTTGAGATTTAGAACCAGAAACATGAGTGTTTTGGTGATCGTTAAATATCACAGGCCAATTTTTGTAAGAGTTGGGACTGACCTTTGAGTCCAGAACAAATTTAAACTTGCAAACAAACTTCTCCAGCCAAGTTCTACCTTTCAACATGACTTAAACAATATTATTCCCTCCATGAATTACACTATTATGTAGATTTCATATGTATTGATAAACTACTGCTATATTCACTCAAGAGGTGAATTTCAGAGGTGAATTAATGTTGAGGTTGTTGAGTTTCTTAAGTACTTTGCAAGATCCTTGGAATGATTGCAGAAATGTAATATAAGTTGATATTATGGCCTCTTGCACCTTTTCTTCATTCTTCCTCTGGGGACAGATGCTAGTAGACTTCTGTTATGAGCTAATGTGTATTATTATACAGTAACTCCTCGCTTAATGTTGTAGTTATGTTCCTGAAAAATGCAACTTTAAGCAAGTTTAAAACAAATAAAAGGAAGTTCTTCACAAAGTGCACAGTTAACCTGTGGAATTCCTTGCCTTAGGAGGTTGTGAAGGCTAGGACTATAACAGGGTTTAAAAGAGAACTGGATAAATTCATGGAGCTTAAGTTAATTAATGGCTATTAGCCAGGATAGGTAAGAAATGGTGTCCCTAGACATTGTTTGCAAAAGGGTGGTGATGGATGGCAGGAGAGAGATCACTTCATCATAACTGTTAGGTTCACTAACTCCGGAGCACCTGGCACTGGCCACTGTCGGTAGACAGGACACTGGGCTGGGTGGACTTTTGGTCTGACCAAGAACAGCCACTCTTATGTTTTTATGAAATAATGTGAATCCAATTTCTCCATAAGAACTAATGTAAATGGGGGACAGGGAGGCTCCAGGGAATTTTTTTTCACCAGACAAAAAACTATATTCTAAAACTTATACACAGAATAAGTTTTAAACAAACAATTTAATACTGTACACAGCAATGATTATTATGAAGCTTGGTTGAGGTGGTGAAGTTAGAGCAGGGGTGGGGAACCTCCGGCCTCCGGGCCGTATACGGCCCGCCAAGTCAGTTGGTCCGGCCCGCAGGCGGGTCTCCAAAATCTCCGCCGTAGAGATGGCCGCACCAACGTGGTGGTGGGAGCAGGGCTGGCGATAGGCCGTAGTCCCCCTTGTCGCCGGGCCTGCAGACAGAGCGGCGTGGTGGGAGCGGTGAGGCGGCGGCAGCGGGCGCGGCTGAGGGGTAAGCGGCGGCGGCGGCGCCTTCCCCCCTCGCAGCAGGCCAGGTGCGGCTGAGGGGAAGGCGGCGGCGTCTCCCCCCTCGCAGCAGGCCAGGCGCGGTGGCGGCAACGGGTGCGGCTGAGGGGAAGGTGGCAGCGGCGCCTTCCCCCTCGCAGCAGGCCGGGCGCGGAGAGCCAGCGGGCTGCGGCGGAGGGAGGGCCGTGTCCTGCGTGCCGCAAGTGAGCGGGCGTGGGCAGAAGACGCGCCGCAGCCACCGGCCAGGTACGCACGCGGCTCCGCTCTGAGTGAAGGGGCTGGGAAGTGCCAGAGGGAGCCGCCGGTGAAGGGGTAGCCAGGCTGGGCGTGTGGGCAGGGGGGCAGGAGACTAGGCTGCATGGGGTGGGGGAGCCGCCAGTGAAGGGGGGGAGGGCCAGGCTGGACGGGGAGGGGTGGGGATGAGGTAAGGTTTGGTGGCATGGGCTGGGCCAGGCAGGGGTGGGGGAGAGAACACAGTTAGATTGGGTGGAGACTGGGCGGGGGTAAAGCAAGATCACCACCTACACCCAGGCTGACAGCGGGAACTGACTGGGTCAGATGGCAGGACCCCCCCGGTTGGCAAGGGGTCAGCGGGGGAAACCCCAAAGCAGTGCAGGGCTAAGCACTCCGCCTGCCACTGCTTTGGGGTTTTCCCCGCTGGCCCCTTGCCAGCTGGGGTCTCGGCTCCCGTTGCCAGCCTGGGCTTCCTTGGGGGGGGGGGAGGAGCGGCCCGCGAAGAACATTATAAATGTCCAAATGACCCTTGGCACAAAAAAGGTTCCCCACCCCTGAGTTAGAGGGTGTAAGAGTTTGGGATATTTCCCAGGGAATGCCTGCTAAATGATGAACTAGCATTTGGCTGAGCCCACAAGGGTTAACACGTTGTTAATGTAGCCTCACACTAAACAACGCAGCACGAATGGAGGAAGGGGCGACAGCATGGCAGACAGAGAGAGTGACACATACTTTGTGTGTGGGAAAGAGAGAGATATGTGCACTGCCCCTTTAAGTACGCCAACACCACTCTAAGTACATTGCCTTTTTAAGTAGATCAGGAAGTTGAGACAGCAGCTGAAGCCAGCAAGCTCCCTCTGTCATGAGCCCTGCCATCTCCATGTAGATCAGGGTGGGAACAAGGGCTAAGCAGCAGGCAGGAAAAGAGGGGAGGGGGACACCCTGACATTAGCCTCCCTCTTTCTTCCCTCCCCCTCACACACCCAGCAAGCAGGAGGCTCTGGGGAGAAGCTCCAAGACAGAGGGCAGGAGCAGAACATAGCAGTGGGGGGAGGGACATCTGAACTGCTGGCAATTGATAAACTGCTGAGCAGCTGCCACACAGGGAACTTACGGAAGCGGGGAGCTGATGTGTGTGTGGAGGGGGTTTGCCGGTCCACCCTAGTTCCAAGCCCCGACCAGCTAGCTGCAATGGGCTACTCTTCCTGCAAGCAGTAGAAAAAGCGGGCGGCTGCCAAACAACGTTATAAGGGACCTGTCAGAGATTCCTTTCCCCACTCTAAACTCTAGGGTAAAAATGTGAGGATCTCGCACATGAAAGACAAATCCAACCCAGGTTATTTTACTAGCCTAGGTTAAATCTTTCCCCCCAAAACCCAAACTTCTCCAGGTGGGGCTTGGAACCCGCTGCCACAATTAACGTGATTCCTCCAAAACTATGGAGTGGGGGCACATTAAACCCCCCTATAGTAACACCCCCTCCCCCTTGCTACCTGGGAGAGATTGGGAACTCAGCCTCCGATCCCAAGCTGGGATCGCTCCAATAGAATTACCAGACAATTCTTATAACAAAAAAAAGGTTTAATAAAGAAAAGAGACAAGCATAGAACTTATACAGACTTCACAGATAATCAGTTCCTAGCCTTAACCGCCTTAAACCCCTCCCTTAGGATTTCTCCCCCAATGAGGTTAAAGACAACATAGATCGATTACAAGCTTATACAATTAACAACTTCACTTACTGCCAGACTGACTTAGAAACTTATTCAAAGAGATGAGTAGGAAGGTGATTCAATTTCCCAAAGCTGGAGAGAAGATGCAGACAGGCAGAGTGCCCGGGGGGGGGGGGGGGGAAGTGAAACTAAAACTCCCCTTTGTCTGTAGGAATTTGCATCCCCAAGATGTCATTGCCTCTTCAGCATCAGGTTAACCCCTTACAGGCAAAACAGTAATTCTAAGGCACTTCATATTTATGACAGGACCATTGCGGAAAATTAAATGAGCGTATTCTCTAATTGATCCGCAATGTAAGAATGAAGCAACGTTAACCGGAATGATTTTATGAGAGGAGTTACTATAATGACATCTTTCTCTCGCATAGGGTCAAACCCTATTCAAAAACAGTCCAAGAAAAAAAAATTCTATATAGCTTTCCATTACTCTAACTACTGGATCTAAAAGAAATTGCAGTATGTTAAATATACTTTTGTTTATTAAAATGAAGAGGAATGTAGTAGTGCAAAAGAAAAATATTACTGATCTGCTAGTTCAGTTGTTTGTAAAGGCCATGAATTAAAATGAAATATGTACAAGACTCTTCAGCACAACTAGCACTGTCCCTTACTCTTCCTCCGGGAGATTTATGCATTTTCACAGCCTCTGCCACTCTTATAATATGGTGATGGCAGATGCTTAACCAACAGTTCCTACAGGGTCCTGGTCCTGCTGGGGCTGGCAGATGAAAGAGCACTTTAGTCTTTTTACAATGTTCTTCTTACTTTATCATGAAAGTACGATATAAATTTAATAGTGGCTCTATTCTCAGCACACCGCCAGAGCAACCATACACCTCATTATGCCGCGTAAAAGAATTGTTCTTCATTCCGATGCTGCAAGTACTGATGTGTTTTTTCTTTGGCTGATACAACTTTTTGTGTACTAATATGTACCATGGCACATTAAATTGCAGTCGCTAGAAGTTGTTGTTCCTGAATAGTGGCATCTCTTTAAAACAAGGTATTGCAATTCAATGGTGAGGTCCAGTAGATACAGTGTGAACTTTATTAATCATGCCTTCTCTGTAGAAGTATTCACACAGCATTCAGTAACCGCCTACAGTCCTGCTCTGTTTATTAACTGGAGGCAAGGGGAGAATTGTATACCTGGGGCTGGTCTTCTCATGGCAGCGGCGGGTGGCGGCGTGCTCCCCCGTCGACTCCAGCTTGCCGTTACAGAGTCAATGGGGGCGCCACTGGTGATCGATTTATCGCATCTTAACAAGATGCGATAAATCGATCGCCAAAAGATCGATCGCTACCCGCCCATCTGGCGGGTAGTGAAGACCTACCCCTAGATCTGAATCCAAAGGAGTCTGGTCTACATGTGGGTCCCACCCCTGGACCCTGCAGTAAGCACTGTGGTAAACCCAGGGCTGGAAGGCTGTGGTGAGAGGGGAAAACTGCAGGTAAATTAGGTCCAGCTGAGAAAGGCTGCTGCAGCCAGCAGCAGGGCCAGCTGGGACCAGTTAAGGAGCAAGCCAGAGCCCTTTAAAGAGACTTCTCCCCAGAGAGGGGTGTGGGAGTGAGGAGTGTGTTTGGAGGCAGGAGGAGTTAGAAGATTGAGTTTGTGAAGCAGAAGGAGGTAAAGGCAAGTGAGAGGCAGTTACAGGGAGGCTGCCAGCAGGCAGGGAGGCAGGAAGGAGCCCCTCCCAGGATGGAGCTAGCCCAGCCTAACCAGCGAGAGGCCAAACTCAGACGGGGGGAGCTGCCCAGAGGACTGGAGCCTGGGGTGCCCAGGGGGGCCCCCTTGCCACAGCACTTATCTCATCCCAGAATGCACTTAGAAGGATAAAGTAGGGACTGGCTAGCTTGAGGGAAGAATGGATGGCCTGGAGGCACAGTCAAGGGAACACATATCTCCCCAGATGGCTCCACAGTGATGCTCAAGACAGGCTTAGGACTATATTACTTTCTTGTGGAGCCTCCTTTCTTGAAATGATCCTGCTGTAAGCAGGGTGAGTCACTGGGGCAGTTGCCACCAGGAACAGAGGGAACAGGGTGTTAGGAGCCAGAGCCACTGTAGAGGTACAGGAACTCCATATAGGCGATTCTAGCTTCCCATTGATCTCCTGGAATCTGCAAGGTTTAAGGGGCAGGATGTGTGGCCTCTTCCACGGGGGGACAAATCCTGCCCTTAATGAAATACTCCCTGAGAAACTTTGTGAAGGGATCTTTTCAGAGATTTCTTCCCTCTTCGACCCCTCAACAGCTTATGCTGTGGGAGGGGATGAGACAGTCTCTAGAATGGATTGTATCCTGTAACTATGTTAAAGTCCTGGTCTGGTATCTGAAGCCATTGTTTCTGGTAGCCCATTGTCTCCCTCTAGTTATCTAGCCCAGCCTCTTCTCCGTCCCATCATATAATCTCCCCATTGTCAGTGTGAGAGCTTTCCCTTCTGAGAGTTCCTGTCATCTGGAGCAACCACTCTACATCTCTGTGCTTCATCATCTCTCTGTTTCTTCCAAGTGACAGGTGACAACGATTTTTGCTCCATTGCCTATATCCTTAAATTATAGCAGCGGCAGAGAGTCATTTTCTCAGTAATTGTATTATTTCTTTCTACAAAAAACTTTGAAAGACTCTGTGAAAGATGATATACAAAATAAAGCTGAATAGTAAAAAAATGATTTCCTTTGAATGTAAACTTAAAAAAGCTCATTCTGTTTAAGGGGAAAATGGTATATTGAGCCTGATTCCAATCTCATTTACACTGGTATGAATCAGGAATAATTCTCTTGAAGTCACCGGTTAGACTCGTGAAAATGAGGCCAGAATTGGGTCCCTTTTATTTATTTTTTAAATAGTATATTCAATTGACTTTAAAACCTGTTCTATACAATACCTTGTGCAACTTTTCATACAGTGTGCAGAGCTCCTCAATAGTTTTGCTAGCTACCTTGGTAACAGGAAGTTACAATGTTTCCTGGAACATAAGGACATATAGTTACATCTAATTTTACCTTGGACCACACAATTCAATTGCAATATTGCAACAGACCGGTGTTTCATCATGTCTGACAGTATCCATTCTCAGGCACTTCAGAGTGAGGTGCAAAGACACCTCACAATAGACACCTATACAATGACCTGCCCAAAAGAAAAATGTCATCCTAACCCTAAGCAGTTAGTAATTGGTTTATGCTCTGAAGCATGAATATCTTTATAAAGTTGTATCTATCTGTATGACTGTGGATGTTCTCACTACCGATATAAATGACTAATCCTTTTTAGAATTCCATTAAGATCTTGCATTCCAAGATGTCTAATAGCAATGAGTTCCACTAGTTAATTATGGGACAGTATGGGTCCCAGTTTCATTAAAAATCCCTCTACTTTATAAGGGCATTTAAAGAATCCTCCCAATTAACCTTCTCTATTGTTTTACATACCACTACTCTTTCCATACATTTCCCCTCTTCATCTCTCTAAAGAGATTTCTTTTCAGTTTCTCCGTATAAGAAAACTGTTCATAGCTCATTTATTTTTATCGTTTGTGTTTCTTCTTCTGTTTTCTATGTTCCTTCTATATCTACTACAGCGGATGATGAGAAATGAACACATGTTTAGATATCAACAGTATAAGACCTTTAGTATATTTCCTCTGCCACACTAGATAGACTCTAATATTTTGTTTGCTTTTTGTTCCATGGGTGTGGCTAGACTACTTTAAACACCAGAAATTTTGAGAGAAGAGATTAAAATAGATGAGTCTATTTTAACCAGAGTCCTTAATGCTGTTGACAGGTGCGCTGTGGTTGAAAAATGCAGCCAGAGAAGCTCTTCTTGCTCTTCTGTAATCATAATATCACCTAAGTAGATAAGCATCCTGATTCCTAGAGACTTCAGGAACAAAACTACTGGTCTCATAATCATTCTGAAAGCTCCTGGAGCAATCTAGAGGCAAAACTACATTACTCTCTATTGGTACAATACTGCTTTCCAGGAGAACCTTAGGAAATCTGGTAATTTGGATGGATGGGAGTGATGATACAAGCTTTGATCAAATATCTCTTGACCAGAAAATGCACACTGTCAGCTGTAATATTTATCTCCTTGAGACAGTCTGCAAGACAGATACTACCAAGAACTCTATGAGGAAAGAATAAATTTCATGTCAGTTTCTTAGGATAGGTACTTTATTGAAGGTTTATGAGAGAGCTTAGGAAATGGGGAATGGAAAGGAGGAGGAGGATAATTTAGGAGAATTCAGATTATAGTCCATTTTATGGTGATAGGCTGGGAGTTGAGAGAGCTGAGTTGAATTCCTTGGTCTGCCTTAGGCAAGTCACTTAGACTATGTGTTCTCCATATATATCTATGAAATGGGATAACAGCACTTGCCTACATCCCAGGAATGTTGCGAGGATAAACTATATTAAAGGCTGTGAGCCTCCCAGATACTATGAGCTATATAAGTATCTTAGATAGACAGAATGCTCTGGGGATGGTTGGGCTACACAACCCGTTGGGCCATTGCAATGTTGTTCTGTTAATTTCTGACTCTGTCAAATTACATAACAGTCTTTATGTAAACACTGACTTTTGAAATGAAGACCTTGCTGACAGAAAATGTAACTCTTTTCTGCTGAGGCTTCCAAATAACTGTCACTGTCCTTATGAAATAGCTGGGTAGTTATTAGAAATCTGAAGAGGGTTTAACTTTTCAATGGGGGTGACAGCTTCGGTACACTTGGATAAACCAGCATTGCCAACTCTCACAATGTTATTGCGACTCTAGCAATTTTGAGTGTTTGATTTTTGGGGGTTTTTTTTGGTTGGTCTTGTGAAAATACGATGAAAGGCTGCCAACTCCCAAGTGTTCCCTCACTCAAAATGGCCACCATTTCCTGTTGTTATAATGGGGCTGAAGCCAGCAAAATAGCCATCATTCCCATTGTTTTCAATTAGGCTAAAGTCAAGGGCAAACTGGCTGCCACTCTATGGCTCAGGGGGCTTGTTGGAATCATTAGCAATATTTGAAAATATTAATTTGGGAAACCACAAAACACTAATTTAGCCATATATCCCTTAATTAAATCAAAAGGCCAAATGGTACTTATGCAATTGATCTAAACTTTTCTAAAAAGTCTAAATAATAAGCAATTTACTACATTCAAATAATAATAAAACATTTTATAAGCATTTGATCAAGATACTTACAAAAAGGCTAACCCTAAAGCTGCTTAGAACTATATTGGTTGGTTCCAATGTGGTCAGGCAGGTATTAGCAATGAACTCTTTAAGAGATTACTTCTTTACACCCTTCAACAAGGGTGTAACAAATGACATCATTACCAGGTACTGACTTCAGCTAAAAGTCAATTTGAGACAGTTCACCCTTATTTCAAGTCATAATCCAGATAAGATTTACCACTTCACAAAGCCTTTCCTCCCCTCCTTCTTGCTGTCCAACAGTTCTTCCATTGCACCTGGAACATCCAGGATTATTCTGAGCCAATAAAACTGGACAGCTAGAGTGCATACTGATCACCTTTACAGATTGTTCTGGGACATCTATCTCAAAAAAGGAACGTTTCTGGGAAAACCTGGACAAGTAGCCACCCTACTTGTTCTGCTCTGATTTCACATAGCCATGAACACTGGTGTGTGAGTTGGGAAGGGCCATGTTGACTAATTTTAAGACAACTTATCTTATTCAAAGCCACCTGCAGTGGCTTTAGAAACTTTCTTTAGAAACTTTCTCTTATTAGTTATTCTTTGAACCAGACATTCTCTATACTTCATCTCTTCTGGTGTTATGACTTACTATTTTCAAAGCCTTCCTTCTACGTGCTAGCCAGGGCCTTTCTTTAAAACACCTATATATTTATTTAACCAAACTTAAGCTAACTCTAATTCTTTAATTTCATGTGTGTCATACGGGGCTGGACAGGAGACAGAGACTGTGAGGAGAAGGCAGACACTGTGAAAATTAAATGGGGAGAGTGAAGGGGAACTGGGGAGTTTCAGGGGAATATGGTACAGGGGTTTGTTGGGACAGGAGACAGGCTGAAATCAGTACATAGGAGTGTAGTGGGGTGGGACAGACAGAGAAGACAGAAATATAGAGCTCCCATAGCCGGGGGTTAGTGGTGAGTTAGGGGAATCTGCACCAACTGGGAAGGCAATCTTGCCAACTCTCTCGACTGATTGCAAGTCAGGAGTTGTTCAGGGCTGAGAATGGGCAGAGTACAGTTCAAGACTCTCTGGGCTGAGGATACACACCTGGCCTGCCACTGAGCCCTGTCCTCATGCATGGCCCTAGAGTAGAGAAAGTAGGGCTGCTACTTGTCCCAGGATCATCCCTTTTTTGAGGTAGATGCCTAAGAAAATCTGTAATGGCGCCCAGGATGACTTTCCAGCAGTCCAGTTTTATTAGCTCAGGATTAACCTGGATGTACCAGTTTCATGTATCATGGGTAATGACAGCCTTAGGAGAAAGGGTCCTGGGGTAGTAGAAGGCAGGGAAGGAAAACTCAGGGAAGTGCTGCTTCTGGGATCCTGGCAGAGGAGAAGCTCATGGCAGTGAGAGGCAGTTCAAGACAAAAGTAGGGGGTCTGCCATCCATTGCCAATCTTAAAGGTGAGAAGTCTCCATCTGAGCCGGCAGAGAGAAGCATGCATTTTTGTATGAATTAAAGGCTAACTTGTTAACCTAAAATTATCACACACACACACTATCAGAGGAATAGAGGGAGTGTTAAAAAGTCAATAAAGAGAGTGAAAAAGATTCTTTTAATTTTTTCTCGTGATTTTTGTGGGTCTGACGCATGATTTTTGATCTCTTGAGGTTGGCAATAGTGAATTATTTGCAGGTCTCCTTGAGTAACTACTTTACTCTGAGGCCTAGTGGTGAACACTTCTTTCAGATACCTCCACATCAATCTGGAGTTACTTCACTGAACATAATGGATTGACTTTAGGTTTACCTTGAGCTAAACCAATCAGAAATTGGCCTTGCAGCTCTATGCCTATGTGGATTTCCTGTCTACATTTAGTTGTGCTGGGCTAGGCACTTGAATCAGATATTTGTTTTAAAAGCTAAACAATATGTATAGCTTTCAGAATAGCAGATAGCGTGGCATGATGAATTGATTGTATAATTGTCTTTTTCTACAGTAAGTGGAGGAAAAAAATACAAGACTTTGGACATTTATTAATATATAATCACTCCTAGTTTGTGAATCACATTTAGGAAGACAAATACAAATGTTTTAAAATCATAATTTTGTATAAGTTATATGTGTGTGTGTGTAATATGTATAATCACGGTTATGATATTATTAAAATCTCTTGGGCAAGTTTCTGTAAAGAAATCCAATGCTTCCCTTTCAAATCCTGTGGATTTTATGGTAGATCAATGATGTTTACTTGAAGTAAATTTGATATAACTTCAAATGCCCAGTACAGTTTTAAAACAATTTTATTGGGTTTGCCAGGAGAACAGTCTTGAGGAGTCTGCTATAATCACTATAATCACTACAAGAGAAGAAAACAAAGCAAAATGTACTCAAATTTCTCAGCATAGGACATAGCAAAAAGAGATGACTATAAATTTTAAAAAACCTGTCTAATCAGTCAGCGCCTGAAAATATTCAAGAAAACATAGTCTTCACAGAGATAATTTAAAAAGCAAGGGACTAATATTATAATTCTGGAAATTATTGCATATTCTCTTAAGGACCTAGTTGTCTTGAGAGACACACAAGACTCCCATTAATGGTAAATGGAGCTGTGCACATGCATCGATTAGAGAACAGACTTAAAAAAAATACCATTGTGTATGGCAAGCTAATTATTTTTGATGTTACCCAACATTGTCACTTCTAATTCATAAAACTACAATTGGAATCTTTCAGTTGCGTAGTTACCAAATATTTAGTTTCAAAACCTATGCCTTTTTTAAAAAAGGCAACTCAGCATATGCAGATCTTGTGTTTGGTGGTGGTTTTTTTTTTACTTAATTTATTTCTCACTTTTACATAACTCTATAGACAGAATTTTCCTGATAGGGCCCAGTCCTGAACTTCAGACTAACAAATTTTCTAGTAACCAGTGGGTGATTTTATGAGCACCATGACCTTGTATTAGTCATACTTGGGAAACTGAGTAAAATCCAAGGCTAAGGTTATGTCTCCACTACCCCCTGGATTGGCGGATAGTGATCGATCTATCGAGGGTCGATTTATCACGTCTAGTTTAGACGTGATAAATCAATGCCTGAGCGCTCTCCCATCGACTCCTCCAGTACTCGACCAGTGCCAGAGGCGCAGGCGTAGTCAACGCGGGAGCGGAGCAGTCGACTCAGTGCCATGAAGATGCCGTGGTAAGTAAATCTAAATACAACAACTTCAGCTACACTAGTCTTGTGGCTCAAGTTGTGTATCTTAGGTTGATCATCCTCCCACCCAGTGCAGACCTTGGCTAAGGAGCCAGTATTATTCACCTTTCCAAGTTCTGCTGATGGTGAGGAGAAGAAATGTAGAGTGAGGTGCCTGCAGCTCTCTAGCAGGTTCCCTTTCTTCTGCCCTTCTACCAGGTTTGAGCTACCCAAGGGAAGGTGAGTTCTAGCAGGAGTAGGGTGGAGAAGCAGCCAGTCTGTGGCATGCTCCCCTGGGATATCTCCTCACTGGTAACTCTGTCGGTGTTTGTGCTGCTCCAGGCACTGTAAACTCCACCCTGTGCTTCATTTTATGCCACCAAAGGCAGAGAGGTTAGTGAAAAAGTGCTTCCTGTAGAAAACATGCTGCTGCTGGGAGCAGAGTTTAGAAGAATTGGTTGCACAATCAGTGGCTCTTGGATCATATGATGTGCAGTGCGTTCCTTGGCACATGTGTGATTCAAAGATCTTCCCTCCCTTGACTCAGAGGACAAATGGTCCAGTATTTAGGACATTAGTCCAGGACTGGGAAGACCTGACTTCAGTTCTTTGGTCTGCCACATACTTCTTGTGTGACCTTGGCCGAGTCACTTAGCCTCTCTGCTTCAGTTCCCCATCTGCAAACAGGTATAACACTGGCCTACCTTAGAAGGGTGTTATTAAGGATATATTAAAGATTGTAGGGTATTCAGATACTAGGGCCCATACAAGTACCTTAGAGAGACATGAGAGACAGTTCTGCACAGTCTTGAAACTCTCTCTTGGAATGCTGCAGAAACTCCGCCATTCTCATATTGCAACAGAGTTCTTTGGGAACTTTTATTCCTGCTGTGGGATTTTTCTGGAATAAAGGAGAATATGGCCATGAGAGGAAAAAGAATGTGATTGACTAGATATTATGTTGTTTATATCTAAGGTGAATGCTTTGTTTAAGAATGGGTGGGTAGTGAGATGACAGTTTATTGGCAAGTCTACATATTTCATTGAGCATGGTATTTGTCAAGAAATCAGGATCCTATAGAACAGAATAAAGCAAATGAAATATGCAGCTCCTGTTGGCGCAGGATAGAGCCTTTATTTTGCAATCTCCATAGGCTTTGATTTAGTTTATTCTTGATATGGGGGAAAGGGGGAGCAGAAATAAAACTGAAGACTTTTTAGATTTTTAAATTTGAAATCTTAAACCCCAGTCACAGAGGCAAATCCAATAAATGAAGAACAGGGCTGCAGGTCCAGAGAGCAGCAGTGGAAAATAATTAGAGCTCTGGCAAATAAGAGGTGTTTTTTTTCCTTTTTCCCCATGCAGCTGCTATTGCCAATATACTCACTATTTCATCATCCTCTTGATCAGGAGCCAGTTTTGAATCCAAGAATTTACTGGCCCCATTAAATTAAACTAATAATATAGGGCCAAATTCTGGCATGGACTGTGGATACCAGTGGGATTGTGAGGTGGAAACCTAACTTTGCTGTCTCCAAGAAAGCTCACAGGAAAAACTTCTCTGAAAATTTCCACAGCGGGAGATGTGGAGGTATATTCTTAAGTATGTCTTAAAGGTCAGAGTGTGTTGTCTGGCATTCATGCATATATGTGCCTTGGCTCTGAGACCGGGTGAGAGGGATGGGTCTCAGAACCAAAGCTCCAGCCTGAGCAGGAAGGTCTACACTGCTACTTTTAGTGCTATAGTGTGAGCCCAAGTCTATAGACCTAGGTTCTGAGACTCACCGCTGGGGGGGGGAGGGGTTGTTTCTGCAGTGCAGACATAAACTTAGTGACCTGCATAAAGCACCTAGCAAGTTCTTGACACAGCCACATTAGGAACTCAGGAGTTCCTGGCTCGATGCCTCTTGTTTGGTCTACTAGACCATGATGCCTTTCAGGTTTAAATCTTTAGATTCTTATGTGAGCCAAACTTTAGAATTTCTATCTAAAATTTATTGCAAACTTAGCTACGCCTCTTTGGCCTGTACACCAAACCGGATCCAAACAGCTCTGAAGTACCAGGAAAGTAGACTTCCTTGCAGGTGACATGAGGAAATGCAGAGGCATTTTAGAATATTTTCAAAACAAAATATTTTTTTTAAACATTGTTCAAACTTTTTTGAGCTATAGCAAAGTTTCTGTGTGAGTTAGGTGATTAGGATCAGTTCATATTTTTCTGGGCTATTTTTATCTGTACATGTTTTATTTTTATTTTGGTCCTTTTCCAAACCAAACACAAAAACTACCTGAATATGTTATTGTGGCTTAATTATCAATGCATACTGATTTCTGTATGGTGCACATTTTTGCCTCCTAATTTGAGTGCCCCAGTTCAAATTGAGATGGGCCTATCTTTCCGAGCAGCAGATCCAAATACAAATCCCATCTCTACGTCCTAGCTTTCCTTCAGCAATAAAAATATAACTATTTCAAAAAGTAAATAACTTTAACTACCATGAGCTAGGATGAGAGAGAGAGAGAGAACGATGTAACATTGAACTACCTGTGACAAAGAGTTCTGTGGCACCTTAAAGACTAACTAAAGTATTGAAGCATAAGCTTTCATGGGCTAATACCCACTTCGTCAGATGGAAATGAAGTGGGTATAGCCCACAAAAGCTTATGCTTCAATACTTTAGTTAGTCTTTAAGGTACCACAGAACTCTTTGTCACTTCTGCTATTCCAGACTAACACGGCTACCTCTCCGATTATTGAACTACCTGTTTATTTCATTGTAAGGTACTCTTATACCTTGATGATGAGCTGCATGTTATGAATAACTCCCTCTTGATACATTTCTCCAGCCTTATTTTAGCAAAAATCACAGGCTCTAGTAATGACACAGTTAAAAGATATATTTTTCTTTTTTTCCCTCTTGCCAGAATCCCATATTTCTGGGTTTGCTAGGAAAAGCGATTTCTGGCCCTGCTATCCAATAATTTTTTTCCGCCTTCACCTAATACCTCTCTAACTCCCAATACACTTAAATGTTTAGTTTAGATATTGTTCTCCATGATCTCTAGTTTTCTAGGCAGCAGGGGCAGGATTTATTCTCTCTGTGACACCACACTCCTGACTTTAGAGTCTGAATTTAATATTGCTGATTGTTTTCTTATTAGTTGCTATATTTTTCCTTCATAGTCAAGTTTACTTTATAGATCGACAATGATCAGAGTGAAAACATTCTTCCTGGTTTTCTGATTTGCCTTTGCACAGCTGTCAAGGCAGTTTATAGCCAGCTGATCAATTTGGGGACTTATAGCCACAGGTCCCCTGATTTTCAGAGCAATTGTTGACTGCTTTGTAGCATTTGGAGAGTCACTAGATCTTCTACCCCCAGGGCTAGGGGTGTTGCTAGCTCCCTGCTAGTAGCTGGCTTGCTTATTAATCTAAAAGGTAGTTAAAAGCAGAGTTACATATCGAAAAAGAGACATTGAACTAATTTGAATTATGCAGGGTAAAATGCAATAGTAAACATAAAGACTGAGAGTTGTTTGCAGTTTTTTTGTAACGTTAAGCTGGATATGAAAAGGATCCATAAATAAATGATAAATCACTGATTGCTTTGAAAGTTTACTTAACATGTCTATAGTGTGCTGCTGACAGTGAATGTCCTAAATTGGCCTAAGAAATGCAATGTAATGCAAAAGCAAACAAGAATACAACAATATTATGGCATTTATACTCATCTGATAGCAGTAGAGTTTGATGCGTGTTTTCCAAAATACTAAAATTATTCTAAGAAAGTAAAGCAGATTACATAAGTAATTTTAAAAGTTTTGGTTTGCACAGTATTAAATAGACAACAGTATTATATAGATGGGAATGAATAACATACAGGATCAGCCAATAAATACTGTCTGTATCTCAGTAAGCACACAAAAAACGAGATTGAGTGGAGTCTTTTATTCATTTTGATTTCTACATGTTGAATTATGGTAATATATATAGGAGAGAGCTGTACATTTTTAGCCAGTCCTTACTGTGTGTCTCTTTCCTCCTGATTCTACAGTATATTGTATATACCTTCTCTGTGACCACAGAAGGAATCTTCTTTGGAAGAGACCTGAAATAACAACACTGTGTACCAAAGAGTGGGCTTGTTGGCCTGATTTCAAAATTGTATCTACTCATCCTGATTTGTATGTTCCCCCCCATTTCAACAAGGGATCCATTGTCCTTAATCAGTTCTTTTCTTCTGGCTATTGTCCTACCATCTTCAAATCTCTCTTCTAGGGATTCTTGCTCTGGAGCTGGCATTCCCAGGCTCCTGGCAGGCGCACAAATCCTATCTCTACAAACAGACAAGGTAAACCTTATCTACCACAATTCAGGCCAGTTCAGTTTATTAAACAACAGCACACTATGATACAATACCATACTATGATACAACACCATTTATATATTATAGAATGTGCTAAAAATAAAGTGGGTTAATATGCGGCAACAGAATGTGATGGGAGCCTAATAATTGAAGGAGGGTTTGCATTGCTCTCCAAGCTGCTTTTAGAGTTAGAGATTGCCGGTCCCCATTGAAGATCCCACACCTGTCCAAGGATGTCAGAAAAACCCTTTGAGAGTAGGAACAGTCGAATTCCACATGACATTTGGATTTATGCTCCCTCTGCATGGTACAGAATGTAGTCGGGCATGTGGAAAGAGTTTTGCATTGAAACCAAAAGCAACTTCATGATAACATCCCATCACTGTGTCACTGCTACCCCTTTAAAGGCCATGCAGCCATGGAGGTCAGCCATTCTCTAAGAAAAGCAAAGGAGAGTAGTGCCTCAAGAGATGAATTTTCTGCTATTTTGATCTGCTGTCTTGTTCTTTCTGGGAAATGGACTGGTAATGGAATGAGGCAGCCAGTAGCAGAAAGCCAAGATCCACAGGAAACCATAGTTGGCCAGTCCATATGCCCCCTCAAATGCCAACAACAATGGTAGCACTTCTAGTCTCTGGTGTGTTGCCACTGGTTGGCCCCATTCCTGCTTGCATGCATGTCCATGCTCCATCAATTGCTTGCAAAAGCCATAAAGGGGGGATTTACTGCTGTCTTCAGCAGAAGTAATTATGATGCTTTTTACATCTGATGTCATTCTGAGTATAGAACATGTACATAGAGTGGCTGTTTCCTGGATCCTCTCCCATTTCCTCCTGCACAATAATCCACCTACCTTCCTACACACATTGGCTCATCTCTGTGCTGTATCTGCCCCATAATGAGAAGCAATCAAAACTTGAGATGGACGGGTGCCAGGCAAAAATGTGTCAGGCAACAGATATGATGCTGCTCCTGCATAGCACCTAAGGGTACACAGGGTGGAGATGTAACGCTGACAGACCCAGTCGAGCGGGATCAAACCGGAGATCTCTGGAGCTTAGGGAATGAGCCTCTACCACATGCAACCTGCCTGTTAGCTAGGGCTGTGGAGCAGACTCATTTTATCTCTGTCTTTATGTGGCCACTATATGGGCCAGAACACCACACCCAGATAGTGTGTGGGTTACACCCCCCCTCCCCCAAAATCTACAAGAACTGATGCTGCTGTTCTGTGGACTTTGATCTCTAGCCAGAACTGCTGCCTGAGCTCTCTCAGTGTTCCATTCACTCCCTTGCACAGCCACTCAGAGGAGGCAATGCAGTAGCACTGTGGCCTGACAAAAGGCAGGTTACTGTCGGGATTAGTGCTCCCCTTTTGCAAGGTGACATGATGGAAGGTGGGTGTGTGGCCCTTTCTGAAAAGGGAGTAAGGGAAATGGATCCTGATAGATAGGAAGCATGGTGCAGCATGCCATTGCTGACATTCTGCAGCCCTGGGAAAAAGGCCAGTTTGTTTCATGCATCTGATTTAGGCCCCGTGGCTGCCAGGATTTTGTTAAATAGATTTTGTTTTCTATACATCTTGCCACTTGCACTCTGGCCAGATCCTGCAGTCACTGTGGGCACCTTCCTCACATTGCAAACAATGGCAGCACAGTGAGTGAAATGTGACTGCAGGATCCAGCCCTGCAATATGTAAAGGCTGAATAATGCCATTTGATTTATAAAGGAAGGAAGTCTCTGAATTATTCATGATTAGGTAAGAGAAATCAGCCTGTTTGATTTCCATCTTTAGTCTCTCTCTCATATACAGCAAGGAAGCACAGATCACGCTAGTATTTTCAAATTGGAAGCTCGGGGTTTTAAATGAAAACTAGTAATCTACAATGTTGTTTTTCTTTTTGTTTGTTTGTTTGTTTTTACAGAGATTTAATTCCTCATGGTGCTCAGGCATTCCATCGCCTTATAGGTTGTTTTTTTTTTAACAATTCAAGGGGATTTGGAACATGGGAGTATTCCTAGTAATAGTTTAGGGGAGGGCTTTATCCCCAAACATCAAAAGAAAGAAAAAAAGGAATGAAGATTCCTTATGAAATCTTGTTGAAGCTCTGTTTGAAGAAAGATTATATAAAACATCTCTATACTGTGGGGATTTGGGGGTTGTTTGTTTGCAACTTTCCTTCACCTACCACCATTAATCATAAGGATCTTCTCAGGAAAACAAATATACCTGGCATTCAGACCAAACTTATTCAGAGGAAAAGAACAGTTGGGTGGCCGTGGAAGCCAAAAAGGGAGTTAAAAACAAACAGCTCCACTGAGATACCCTGATACTGACAGAGAGATGGAAAGCTAGTAATGTGAGATTCCTATTTTTAAACAGTGATTTGTTTAATCATGTCTTTTCCCGTTGGCTAAGGCTTAAAAGCCTTGCCCTCTTATATCATTTTGTGGGCAGACAAGAAGAAATAATTTGCTCACACCCTCAAAACTGCATAGAAGACTGGTAGCAAATTGAACAAAGAATCAAAATATTCAATAAAAGTTTGGAATGAGTTGGACACGGCATCTAAGTGACCAGAGGTCATCCTATGTTCCACAGTGAAACCTCAAATATCACATCAAATATTCTGTTAAAAATATGTGTATCTCCTTCCTATCTCTTTTTTGCTGCTTTGGAGGTAATGGTTGGAAAGATTTTCTGCCTGGCATCAAACAGATATATTATTTTTGAAGGACCATATGTGATTATATGGGTGGGTTCTCTGTCTTCCTCTGATGGTCTGAAATATGGAGGGATTACCTTGATGTCTCCACTCATCCTCTTAATATTCTTTAATATGTTCTTTAGGCTCCTAATGGCGGATGTGTTTATTGTTGACCTCTGTCATGGAGTGTCTTTGTCTATCTCCTAAATATGAGTAGATGTTGACTTGCGAAATCATCTCTCCATAGTGAAATCAGATACACACTTGACAGCATAGGAATGACTCAACAACAAACTGTGAGTTGCGCTCCTTAGAAATTCTCTACCATCGTCAGGGAAAGAGCCTGTTGCTGTATTAGGACACATCAACATTGCCTTAGTGTGATAGCAGGCACTTATTTACAATACAAGAGCTTGATTTGAAATACATTTAAATTGTTAGTTAGAATTAGTGATTCTGTTGTAGCGAGGAGTTATCTGGGGCAGGGTAGAGATATATTATGGGGCTCAAATTCTTTGGTTGCATAACTCCATTTATTTCATGGGAGTTATGTCAGCAAAGAACTTGGCCCAATATTTAAATCAAACACATACTACAGATATATAGAGTGGAATTTTGTGGCTGGCTTGGAGAAATGATTTGGAGAAAGCAATAAACAGTGACGTGACAAAGTTTGCAGATGATACTAAACTGCTCAAGATAGTTAAGACCAAAGCAGACTGTGAAGAACTTCAAAAAGATCTCACATAACTAAGTGATTGGGCAACAAAATGGCAAATGAAATGTAATGTAGATAAATGTAAAACAATGCACATTAGAAAAAATAACCCCAACTATTCATACAATATGGTGGGGGCTAATTTAGCTACAAATAATTAGGGATAAGATCTTGGAGTCATTGTGCATAGTTCTCTGAAGCTGTCTTCACACAGTGTGCAGCGGCAGCCAAAAAAGCTATAAATCCCTTTTTAGTACTCCCACATCTTGAATACTGTGTACAGTTGTAGTCTCCTTATCTCAAAAAAGATATACTGGCATTAGAAAAGGTTCAGAGAAGGGCAACTAAAATGATTAGGGGTTTGGAAAAGGTCCCATATGAGGTGAGATTAAAGCGGCTAGGAGTTTTGAGCTTGGAAAAGAGGAGAATAAGGGGGATATGATAGAGGTATATAAAATCATGAGTTGTGTGGAGAAAGTGAATAAGGAAAAGTTATTTGCTTGTTCCCATAATACGAGAACGAGGGGGCACTAAATGAAATTAATGGACAGCAGGTTTAAAACAAATAAAAGGAAGTTCTTCACACCGCGTACAGTCAACCTGTGGAACTCCTTGCCAGATGAGGTTGTGAAGGCTAGGACTATAACACGATTTCAAAGAGAAGTGGACAATTTTTTGGAGGTTAAGTCCATTAATGGCTATTAGCCAGGATGGATAAGGAATGGTGTCCCTAGCCTCTGTTTGTGAGAGAGTGGTGATAGGTGGCAGGAGATAGAGCACTGTTAGGTTTACTCACTCTGGGGCACCTGGCATTGGCCACTGTTGGTAAACAGGATACTTGGCCGGGTGGACTTTTGGTCTGATCCAGTGAGACCATTCTTATGTTCTTATGGTTTCATTGTGGCCAGGATTTCACTCAGGATATCTAGGTTGCTGGTTTGTAGTTCCCCTACCTTTCAATCACCTCTTTGGCCACAACTACATAATGTCTGTTACTTTTAAGTTGTGGCTCATAGAAATACTTGTGGAAAGCAAATAGTTTTGCCTTTGGGATACAACAGGTATCAGTTGGTTTCCAAATCTCTTCCAGACAGGATGCCATCAATCACTCTGAGGTCTTTACTTCCCCATTTCAAATTATTTCAGCTGTTTGCACTGCTAAAACACTATCTGCAATAGATTTTTTTCCCCCCAGAAATAAGGTATAAACCTTTCTATAAAAGTCCTCTTAATATTTTTGTTTAAGTGGTTCTTCTTCCTTCCTTGGTTATGATTTCATGGAGGCATTTTGTTCACATGAAAAAACAAATGAATAAATTCCCCAATGCCTGCTTCCCTCCTCTGCAAGCACATATCCCCCTGGGACACAAGGTTCATGACAAGCTAACTGGGGAATGTTAGTGGTAGCCCTTTGTAAAATATTGGCAGCACATCCTTGCTCCAATTTTGGGTTATCTGCAGTTGCTTTTTTTAAAAAAGAATTATAACAGGTTTTCAGAATGGAAGGCCACAAGATGCTTGTGGTCAACAACTACTGCCATTATTCTCCCATCTGTTTTCCTTTTGGGAGATGAAAAGAGGAACATGTTTCACCTGTACCAGTTTGCACCAGAGGTTGGCAAATGTGCCAGCACATCTCTTTTTTTTAATTCTCTCTATTTCTCATTCCTATTTTTCTTTTCCTACTTCTTGTTTCACATATCATTATTATTGTTTATTTGGGTCCCTTCTTTACTCCCCTGTTCAGAGGGAAGCTACAGTCTGCTTGGGGAACATGGGAAATGAAGCTGTGGCTGATGGGTGGTGTAAACATGCAGCCCTATTCATATGAGATGCTTCATGGCTAGCTGCATTGGAGCAGCTTTCAGAGGAGCAAAGGAGGATGGGAATTTTTAACTGAGCTGCCTACTCCTTTGGCCTGCCATTCCAGAGTGTATTTACAGTGTGCCACTGGATAGATTGTTGAGTTTTTCATGCTACCTCACTTCTGCTCTAAACTAGGCTTGTGCCTCCTTAGCGGCCAGTTTTCCCAGGTTTGGAAATATGGAACTAAACTGAATTGGAAAAGGTGAATGTGTAAATCACAGAGATACAATACTTAACGACGTGACTCTATTTGTGTAGTGAAGAGCAAACATTGTTACTAGGGAAATGGGACTGGTGCGAAGGAGACTTCCACCTGCCCTACTGAGTATCACCTGTCAGTTCCACTCAAGTAACAATGTATTTTGTGTGCTGAGTGGCTGACTAGAAAGCTGGTGGTGATAGGAAGCAGTAACTGTGTGTGTGGGGGGGGGGGAGGGGGGAGAGTGTTGAAATCCTTAAACATTTTTTGAAAATGTGTTTGTGGTTATGGTTACGTCAGGTTTGTTATTTTGAGAAAAATGTCCCTGCTATGTCACTTAGAGAGACAAAGTGGATGAGGATGAGGTCTTTTACTGGACCAAATTCTATTGGTGAGAGGATAAGCTTTCAAATTTACAAAGAGCTCTACTATGTCCCTGCAAGTTATAAAATCCGTATGTGGTATCTATCTCTAGGAGCTTCAGGCTACTTTTTAAGAGGTTAGAATAGTAACCATTCTGCCATCTCACAACAAAATATCCATAAAAGAAAATACTTATCAATTTAAATGACCAAAGCAAGCCAGAGACATTTTAGAGTTAACTTGCTCTTTCCTCCCTAAGATTTAACCCACGTTACCTGAAATTCCTAAAATTAAGATATGCTAATGTAAATATTGAATGGCATTATAGTAATCAAAGCCACTGTAAATATTCTTTGCAAGTCTTCTCACTTATTTTAATTGTGATTCATAACCATAGTTCTCCTGTTGTTGAAAAGGATTTCATTTGTATAACTTGTTAAAGTAATGATTTGAGAAGTATCCTATAGGGGGCACTCAGATACCACAAACAGCTGCTACTATTTCCAGACTAGTCAGATTATGTTTAGATGGAATGGGACAGACCCTGGGGCACATTTTCACGTTACCTTTTATACAAAGAATAAAAGTGAGTAAAATATAAACTAAAACACTCTTTGTCATAGCCCTACTATTCCCCAATGAAAGACAAAGCCGTATTAAAAAGTGCATTTAAATGACATTCAAAACCTGATTATTCTAGAAGCATAAAAGCATGATAGTGTAGACAGCTGAGCTTGTCTGCATTTTAAAATTCTAAACAAGATATCTAATACATTATGTTTCAGTAGTGGGTACAATTATTATTCTCCTGCTGAGTGTTAGGACTGTTTTGAATACTAAAAGGCAAGAGGTATGAGTCTTGTTCTTAAGTGAAATGACTATCTATTTAAATGTCCTTTTAAATAAACTTGCCAGTAAAGAAAGGAGTTTGCCCACTGTAGCTGTGACTGATTGCCACAACAATAATTTGGACTGACATTGTATAGCTTTTATCTGCTGGTAAAAACCTTTTACCAAATGTTTCTTCATGTGAACCATTTTATGGTTAAGATTTAGCCCAAAATCAGAATGAAAATCCTGCTATAGCACCTGGCTGTCATCACACAGTGACTTATTTTGAAGCAGCAGGGAAAACAAGGTTCCTGTAATCTCTGAAATGCTATGGTATAAATTTGTAAATTTCTGTTCTATATCAAGGTAACATAAAAATGAATTTAACAGTTTCCCATAGGATAACTTTTAAACTATAGAGTATTACACACATTGAATGCTGATGCTTCTGGCCTATAAGTAACCAAATTACTGTGAGTTGAACGTTCCAATACACTGCATCCCACCAGGGCTAAAACCCAGGTATAATTAAGTTCAGTTTATTTAAAGTAAGAGAGTGCATGAAGGAAAGAGTTAAATGATCTAGTTCAGTAAATCAAGCACCTACACCTGATGTTCATAATGTGTGGGGGAGTTTAGTGGCCTCTAATGTTGATGAGTTAGCAGTATAGAGATATGTTTGTGGGGGAGAAAAAGCACATTGCATTAAGAAAGCTGAAACTTTGGAGAAAGAGTATGTTACAAACACAGGCATTCTTTGTAAATGTAAGTAATGTATAATACTTATAATCTGCTCCTTAATAATAGTTATGGTTTTCTACACAAAGCTTCAGAGTTGCCCCAAATATGTCAGCTTTTTTCAAAAATGACACTTTGTACTATTATTATAAAATACATTTTAATTTAAATCTACTTTTTAATCCCAATTTAAGAGACTGCTTTTAAAAAAATCTGCCTTATTTTGACAACATAAGCAGACCTGTATAAGACACTAACATATGCAACAAGTAAATAGAAATGTTTAAAAATGTTGCTTGTGGAAACATGCTCAAATATTTGTGTTAAATTTAATTTATAATTTTAAAGTCCATTATCTACAAAATATTAAGTATGGCGCCAGGAGGAGAGTGTGTTAGTTGTCAGTGAAATATCTTCCTTTTTCCTATGGCTAGCATAAATGTAACCAATGGATTAACCAATGGATTTTGGCATTTGTCTGACAACTGCCTTAAAATCTTCCTGATGGTCTGTAATGGGGTAGGTTTAGGAGCTTCAAATGCAGGTACTGCACTCATAAAAGTGACATAGAATAAAAAGGAATTCGAAAGGACTTTGTATTCTGTAAAAGAGGTGGTTCTTGAGTTCCACCACAGTACATATTCTTTGACACTTGTGGATATTTGAGTTTCCTGATTAAAACAATAGTTATAATTTTAATTTTATTTTAATTTTAAAGTAGGGAAAGTGACTTTTTTGCACATTCAGGGAAGAGACTCTCAGGCTTCTCATTTTCCTCCAACTTGGGTAGGCATAATTGTTTGGTATGTGCGGTTGTTTGCACATACCAAACAATTTGTTTGCATGATGTGAAAGACATGATTGATGTGTGTCATAATGGGATCTCTTTACAGTGCCAAATACGTGGAATTTGTCACAAAGTGAGACTATGAAAAAGTAACTTGCTTTAAAAGACTTAACTTCTAGCTACCATATTTTTGGACAGTGGAAGGAGAGCATCATGTGTACAATTTTGAGAATTTACAGTGGGTCCAGTTGTGGAATTGGACAATGAGGCTTATTCCACTGAAGTCAATGGTGAAACTATTGTTGACTTTTAAGAGCAGGAATGGCCAAAGGACTCTAGACCATTTCCTAGTTCTGTACTTATGATTTTTCAGGTAGCAAATGTATATGAAGCTACGAGCATTCTCTTGTAAGCACTTACATGGGGAAATTGATATTTTCATAAATTGTTTAACTTGATTCGGGGAAAAAACAATACCATATCAACCAGCAAAAATTATTTGTTACAAAAAATGATTAATTAAGCCTTCAATAAATTCCTGTGGAACTGAGAGTATGTCCCATGTGAATATTAGAATCTATGAATATTCATTATTGTTCATAAAGTAAATGGCTTTTTGGAATGAAATAAGTTTCTGCTTGTGGATACTTATTCCAAACACAATTCTGTAAACAGTAAAGGCTCTGTTCAGCACGGTGCTGAAAATTCTGGTCTTTTCCCCAGCAAAGTATTTAGGCGTATGCTTAAAGTTAAGCATGTGCTTAAGTGCTTTGCTGGATCAGAGTCAGAATACTTATGATCCAGTTCTCACTACTAAGCACTGCACGTTTCGTAGCAGGTGTAGTGGTGGCCATTAAAGGTGTAGTCATTCCATGATCAATTCATCATTAGACCATAAAGTACCGTATTTTTCGGCATATAAGACGCCTTTTTAACCCCCAAAAATAATCTCAAAATTAGGGGGGGCGTCTTATACGCCGAATATATGAAACACTCACCGGGCAGCTGGAGCTGGGGCGGCTGCAGGTGGCCCGGCGGGCGGGGCAGCGCTTCCCCCCCGAGCCCACCCGCATGTGTTCGGGGCCGGCAGGGAATGAGAGCAGCTCGGGCCCCGGGGCCCCTGGGAGCGCCCGCCCGCGCGGTAGGGACGGGAGAGCGGCGTGCTCCCAGCAGCCCGCCCGCGCGGCGGGGACGGGAGAGCGGCGCGCTCCCAGCAGCCCGCCCGCGCGGCGGGGACGGGAGAGCGAGGCGCTTTTTTTTTTTTGGTCCGGCTTTTTTATTTAAAAACTCGGGGGCGTCTTATACGCCGGAGCGTCCTATAGGGCGAAAAATACGGTAGTTAATTCTGGTCTATATATAGTTCCATAGTTATTAAGTTAAATTTTCCATAGAAAGATCATATGTTTTGGGACAACTACTGTATTTGACAGTTTCAAAGAAGCTGCATTCTTTTCTCCAGTGTTGTGAAATATTCCTGCCCAGCATTAGATAGATAGATACTGCATTGATTATTTGATATGATTTAGATTTCTCTTTCTGGCTTTATACTGGGCCAACTTCAGTGGAGTAGTTATTTCTGCTTTACACTAGTACAAGGTTAAAAGCAGGCTCACTGTACGTAAGAGAAAATATTTTATATGGATGATAAACAAACCTGAAAATACAGTCCTTCTTGAAAAAGATGCTTCCTTTTTAAAAACTGTCCTCTGAATACAGTTAAAATAGTGCAGATTCTTTTCGTCTTTACTTTCAAGCATTCGTATGGAAATATTTTTCAAACAGAAACAACCATTTCAATCTAGAGCAAGAGTATCCGTTGTTTTTAGTTTGTTTGTTTTTTCTCTTGCAAATCCACAACCAGCTATCTGTAGCAGTTATCTGTTTATGTGAAATAGTGGACCAGATCCTCAACTGGTTACTGTAGCTATATTTTCTTCAGTTGAGCAATGCCAATTGAAAACATGACCCAGTATTGTGTGCATCATTTAAAAACAAGGATCAGCAAAGTGATGTCTGGTGTGAAAAGTGCTGAAATGTAATAAGGAATATTTCAAAATCCATATATTCACCAGGCTTAGGACTTCATGTACTCTTAAATGTATTCATAACATTTCATAGCTTTTTAAGCAAATCACCACAGTTGTTTCCATTTTCCATGTATCTTTTTTAATACTTTACAGTTCATGTATTAAAGCAATGCCAAACTAACTTGAATGCCAGACAGTGATTTCCATCCATGCCACTTGGTATGCAGATATACACATTA
The DNA here is from genome assembly GCA_032164245.1 of Sternotherus odoratus. Taxonomy (NCBI): domain Eukaryota; kingdom Metazoa; phylum Chordata; order Testudines; family Kinosternidae; genus Sternotherus; species Sternotherus odoratus. The sequence goes on from JAVMKO010000011.1 coordinate 45,555,406, forward strand.
CAGTTCAGTCATGAAGAACTTTTTCAGCAGCTGTGGAAGATGCACATTTAGGAATAGACAATGATAAAAATATATGTAGTGCATTAGGAACTGGAAGTTCCTTAAGAGATGTTTTCTCCAAAAGAGGCTGCTTGTCTCATAACATAAACTGTTGAATTTATATAAATAATCTAATCTTTTATAACTTTGGTCTCTTCCCTCCCCTCCCCCCCCCATCCTGTGTCAGCTGCTGCCTGGCAACTTTTCTATATCTAGGAGGACAGGGAAGAGCACCCGGCAGCCTCCAGAATTGCTGCCAACATCATTCCCTAGCAACCTGCTTTTTCAGGCCAACTCTTCCCTCTGAGAAGCTGCATACATCACCTCTGTGACACAGTCCAGAAACCCTGCTATGTACAACCACAAGTTTTCTTGTTAACTTATGACCTGAAGTGGGTAGCAGGTGAATTATTAAGGCGAGTCATAATAGGCCACCTCTTAAAATATTGTAGCAAGCACCCAAAAATGAAATATAAGAGTAAAATAAAAGTTTTTAAAAATCTTAAAAACAAATATTTGTTTTTTCACTAATGCAAACAAGATATTTCCACAACTGTTAATGTTAGAATTAGCTCTGGCTGATGATTAGTATTCTTGTGGTGTTTTATACTAGAAAGTAAAAATGATTGGTTCTACTTTGTTTAATTTATCTTAATAAGAGATTTCATAATATTCTATAGCTTGATGAATTAATTTATTTAACTTGTCTGTATTAATAACCCAAATTAGTATGAAGAAGGTATAATACATTGAAGGAACAAACAGATCTTGAACAGTATTTTTAGCTTTGATTTCTCTGTTCACCATTATTTCATTCTAATTCTCCGTTTAATTATAATGTATATTATAGTGAAAGAATATTTCTAGACACCCATAAAATCTTTCCCCAGAACGTTTTGGCTGAATGCTCTCTAGCACTTCCCATTTGGGTCACTCACATGGAAAAGACTGAAACCTTCAAAAAGTAGGACACACTTTCCTGACACTTGAACTATTTCTACAATAGTTACTATGTCCATTGATGCTGATAGAGATCCATGCAGAAGTCCTTACATGTGTAAGGACACACATTTAAAAGGTGAACTTTCAAAATGATGGCTGTGAGAGGGGGAGGGAAGAAATCTAATAAGTATATCTAATTATTTTTCTTATGAAAATTTATCTGAGATTAAGCCAGTGAAGTAAAAAAAGTTTTTTTAAAAAAGGTGGTTATTTAAGTTACTTTTTCTTTCGAAGTACATGTAAACACCATCTAGATACTTGAACTTTGTATTATAACTCAGGCATATTTTGTTACTTATTCCTTCCAATATTTTCTGGTTTATTCTGTTATGTATATTTTACTTTTTACACCAAAATAATCCATGTAAAGGAGGTTTTAGGTGCTGATTAATTGAGGTGGAAAGATAGTATTAAAGTTAACATTATTCATATATATTTGTACCTTTGCTCTATATTGTTAGAGTAGTTTAATTTCATCACATAGATGTGACTTCATAGTGAATAATGTTTAATGGAAATGAAATTGAGGAAGAAAATGATTTATTAAAGGTCAACTTTTATTTGTTCAATGGCCTATATTTTAAAACCAGGCTTCCATGATAATTACAATCTCTTTATAGCACTATTTTAAACCAAGATTCATTTATGGGTGGCTATTTGACTAATGATTACTTACAGGTAATTGCATTTTTATTGATAATTCTGAGTGCACACATTTTTATTTATAATTCTGGGTATATTGACACCTTATTTCCTGGAAATACAGAATACATTGACTTTTATTTCAAAAAAGTGAAATGCCTTTTTATTTTAATTTTCGATGCATATGTGATTTGCAATATTGAAAGTTAGATCAATTAATTCCTCAAAGACTCTCATAAATGTTAATGTTTAAAATGGATAGTAAATTGTGCTTTATCATTAAAGCAAATTAGTCAAGTAGAGTACTGAAAAGCTAAAAAGGAACAAATTAGTAATAAAGCTTCAGATGGTTGGAAATACGTTTTTAGTGGAAATGATTTTGTAAGAATGATTAACTTGTAAAGGGACAGTATGCCAATTAACAGATAATGTTTGAGGCAAAATTATGACTGCCTTTAACATTATGCACCTTGAGACCTGTGCACAGGATGCATTTTATAAAAAATATTCAATTATTATGCTAAATTCGTGAGGGGAGAAGAATTCAGTTAAATACAAGAAAAGGTTTTATACTATCAAAAGTAAGAATTATAGCTTTGCCAACAGTGTGCTGAGAAAAAGTCTTAAGTTTTATGGCATACATGCATTTCTTCATGACATGAAGCCTGGTCTTGCAATCCTTCCATGTGAAGGAAGCTATTGCCTTCAGTGGGAGTTCCCATGTCTGGCATGTGGTGTCTTCCATTCATACCTTTTATGAAATAAAAGGAAAAACATTCAGATTCAAGATATGTTAAAAATGTAATAAGAAACAAGCAGTACTGTAATAACTACATAAGAGCCATACAAGTTGAGTATCATGATACAAGAGACAAGTGACACATATTGAAACAGTATTCCACCATTTCAAGAGTAAGTTCCTATTTTGTCTGGGAAGTGGGGGGAAGAGCTGATTTCATATAACCATAGAAGTTCAAGGTGGAAAGGATATATTTCATCAGCTAATTCACCCACAAGTTGTCAGTGTGGGATTTTCCCCTACACTGGGTCAAGTCCTGTGCTCAATTAAATTTGTGAATGGGCGACAGGGGATGGATCACTTGATGATTACCTGTTCTGTTCATTTCCTCTGGGGCACATGGCATTGGCCACTGTTGAAACACAGGATACTGGCTTAGATGGACCTCTGGTCTGACTCGGTATGTCCATACTTATATTCTCTTAAACAGTTGTAAACTGTGAGTGATGTTAGTGGAATTACTAAGGATTAGCACAAACACATAATTTGGCCCAGTAGCATGTTCTTCAATCTGGTGTGTAATCCAATATTACTCATATGGTAGGGTTTTAGTATTTCCTGGTGAATTTTCAGCTTGATCCTGCTCTCCTTAGTCAGTGGGAACAGGACTGGGTCCTTAATTTTTTAACAGCTATCTCAAGGCACTCCTAACTGATCCACATCATTTTACTATATGATTAAAATACTCCATAATTCCCCCAACTTGTTTTATTCTTTTTTTCATTGGACTTCACCACCACCACCTGCCCCCTCATTTTTGGGTGTTCAGTTTTATATAAAATGTATTTTAGACTCTGTGTCGGGGAATATAAACATAAAGTTAAAACGACTAAGGCTTTGCCCTTGAAATGTAAAGGTCTTAGCTGACAACTTTAGCTTCTTGCTACATTCTGATAAAACAGATCTCTAAAAGTCTATCTAGCTGGGCTTAGCAGCTGCTGTTTTGTTAAACACATTTTAATTTTTAAAAAACTGGTTTTTGGTTCCAATAGGTTCAAGTTAATATTGGTTTGTTTGGGGAGGACCCTGGGGGGTGGGGGGGGGGGTGAAGAGGGTTGGCAAATAAAAGTATTAACATGACTACACAAAGCTGAAAAAAAATCCAAAATTATTTTAAAATGTGACTCATACATTAGGTCATCTCTTTTAAAGAGGCACCAATAGCTAATCAAAGCATGCAAATACCTCTATGGATATCAACTCTTACATCCCATATATAATATTGAAAGATAGTTTTCTAATGGTACCTTCATTTCTTTGGCTAATAGCTAATGTCTTTTTGTTTGTTTGTTTGTTGAATCACTTAGTGTCATACACAAGTCCTCCTGAGTTTTGTGTTTGTATATTTTTTTTTAAAAAAAACCTCTTTTTTTTTCATCTTTGCTATTTTCTCTAGCTGAGGCGTCCATTTTCCTTTTGAGTAGAACTGAGTTACTTTGCTCCCCGTTAATCCTGTTCAAGGAGACTGCTGCTTCTATTAGATACAAAACTAAAATGTGCTACTTCTGTAAGAAAGGCTGTGAATGATCTGAGCCCTGGCTTGCCATTAGGGGAAGAGCAGAAAGGCTCAGTTGTTGGATACAATGCAGAAGCCTCCCCTTTCTAAATGTTCAGATCCCAACAGAATATTGAGAGTTACTTCCCTTTCAGGGAGACAGAAATAATTGTGATTTGTAGCCTTTTCCGTTTGCAGTGGTCTTTTCCTGTTGTGTTAAATGCCTCTTGCTAAGTAATAGAGGTGATTTATGTGGACACCAAAGCAGTGTATGGTAGATTCTGTGATTAATCAGTAAATTCCCATCCTCTGGCATCTCTCACTGCCCCTCTTGCGTGATGTAAGATCAGACGTACTCTGCATTGAAAAGTCAAGACACACAAGCTGCTCTCACACACATACACCTCGCAATCCTGCTGAAAGCAGGCAGGCAGGCTGGGCTCATTTAGCAGACGAATTCCCATTGACATTTGTAAATTACGCAGCTCGATTGCAGACTTGCAACCCCGGCAGAGGAGGACGCTTCGATCCGGCTACAACAATGTCTGAGTTTCTTTTAGCCTTAGTAGCGATTTCAGGATTATTTCCTGTTGCTAAGGTGCTGGCAGTGGGAGCCGATCGAGGTAAGGAGAACACTTTAATTTTCCTATGAGATGGTTTGCAGAAGTGTCTCAAACTTCCTCCTGCAGCTCAGCTGCATGGGACATTTGTCTCTGCCTATTGCTTCTCGGGCTGTTAGTGCAAAAGCAAAAATTAGATCAGGTAGAGGCACGAAAAGTATCTTCCTGCGTGCACAGCGGACTGTGATTTGACTTAGCTGCCTGTGACAGACTCTGCAGATGTTAGTATCAGATTTCACTGTAGTAAATGCTCTCTGACTGGGCTGCTTATTGCAGTGCTTTGCAAACCCTTGCCGGCTTTCCTTGTTAACGGTTACGCTGTCTGCGAATCTACCTTTCGGTCCTCTGAACTTGTATTTCGGCAACTTCCTTACTTGCTGCAAAGCAGCATCTTGCATGCTGTAATTCTCTGATTTCCTCTATCCAGACTGAGCCTTCTAGGGGAAGGTACCTAGTGTGCGACCAGCCTCTGAGCGAATGCTTCAGTTTAAGCTGTGGCTATGCACAGGAACAATAGGTCATCATCTCCTCTCTCTGTTTGTTTTATACTGAAGCTTTGCAGCCCAGTCGCTTGTAGTACCTTGAGATACAAACGGCGATACACTTTCAAGCACAACTTCTTTTTTTTATCGCCTCCGCAGTAGGGTATTGCATTAATGAGCTAGCTAAAACATTCCGCAGCAAGAATAAACCAAGATTAGGTGGACTTCCTAGCCAGAACGTCGGGTTGCTTTTTTAGAACCTCTCTGAAGTTTTGTAACCCCTCCGGGGCAAACGCAGCAAAATGCACACAGATCAGTAACTCGACTCGATCGATGTTCACAGGGGCATGGTTAAATCATTATGGAAACTTGACTATTAAGATCATCTCATTTTGACTGATAATGCTCAGGCTTTGGGTCTAATTAGAAACAGATAAATAAACCTTATGCCAATGTCAGGTAGGAGGGGATGGGGAGAGAATGTATCACTGGCTGATCTAATGACAATGTTTATATGAATGCAATTATGCATTGACTTTAAATTATTGCTTCATTGTGGGGGGGAAAAAAACCCTCCAAACAAGCAGGCATGAATTGTGATGCTTCACAATTGTTTGAAACTGAAGTGTGTACTCTTGTAGCGATATGTGTATATACACATACACACACTCTCTCTGTATGGTAACGCAAGCTGAGGGTTTTCTGTGAGTAGTTTTATAAGGCTAGTCAGTGGTGTATGATTGCAACTGCTGATTGGTTCTACCTTTTAGGTGCTTCTAAAACTACTTCCAGATGTCCTTTAATTCAATTCCACTACTTACTCACCCATTTGATTTCTGAACTTTATTTAAATATTGTGAAGTTCATGAGGGGCTAAATAAAACTGCACAGCTAAGTAATAAAGAATACAGAACCTTTTAGCCAAGGCACTAAAATTTAAGAAGTTGAAAGAGTAACTGTTTTCCTGTCTTAGGAAATCTTTGATGAAAGATGACAGAATCCCTTGGGCTGGAATTAAGTTTAACTGTTCCTTATACTGACAGTATTTGATGCTGATAATGACTTACTTTGCTATATGATGCTTGAATTAAATATTTTTAAAAGTAAGATTTAGGTCATCTTTGTATTTACTAAACACAAGAGTGTTATGTTGATTTGACTAAAAGTTGTTTCTGTAGATCAAGAATTATTAAACAGTAAAACCCATTAGATCTGATTGCTTTCTAGCTCAGCCTCTAAACTACACAACTAAAGAAATGAGACAGCATTAAATACTGTCATATTCAATTTGCTAGGAATTAATTAGATTTTATTATAAATGTAACTATATGATGTATGGAATTTGTATTCCGAAACTTGGTGTGTTCTACATCATACTCATTGGCTACTGAGATGTTTACTGGCTGTTTAAAATTCATTTGAACAAGTACAAATGGCTGTAGATTGTCTATTTCAGGCACAAATTTCTGCTATAATTGAAATACCAAAGCTGTTATGTCAATGGAAATTGACTGGCTATCAAAAAATTAAATGGATGGTTCACACCACAAGCTGAAAAAGCAACCCTCCTTGAATGGCTGGTAGAGATACAAGTATCACCGTGGGATCAGAAACTTGTATATTAAAACATGCCATCATAAGATGTCAGGCTGTAGCTCAAGAAACAGATTGTCATTCAATATAATGCTACCTGCATAGCCTAACACTAAAGGGTCTAGGAGACTCTGCTCGCTTTATGAATGTTACAAATGGTTTTTCTAGGGTGCAGTATTTTATATGAAGAATTTTGATCACACTAATGCCAGTTTGTTGGAAGAACTTCAAGAACTTTCCAAGATTTGCCCAAAATAGTCTGAGTACATTTCAACAGCAGTAGCCTGAATACATCAGTGATCTTGTGAATAAAAACCTTAGCTATTAACCATTTTGTGAAACTGTACTGGAATCTAATCTGGAGTACCCTGCTCACTGTTGGAGTTTAGCAGATGACAATTGATTCATGAACAGAAAAAAATCTTATTTTAATTTTTGCTTTAATGTTTGTTTTTGTTATATAGTTTGTATTCGTTTAGTGTACGCAAAAATGGACTGTCGGCTTAAGTTAGAATCAATTCAGTTTTAAAAAGGCAACACCATTCTAAAACATGCCATCCAAAGAGTGGGATAAATCAGATTAACTTAGAATCAAGTCATCATGGCATGTCTTATCAAAGCATAGTCTGGTACAAATTAAGACTTAAAAGACATAGTATTTAAAAATGTCAGATATTCTCAACATAAGTGATTCAGAATGTACCACACCTGGAAATGGTATTACATTTTCATGTCAGGTAATGTTTGGGACATATTGCAAAAAGCACTGACTATACAGCAATTGGTTTTCTGTATTAAATGTTTAAAGTTTGTCAAATATGATGGGCTGCAATTAGATAAACTCCCAAATTTGGAATGCAATAGTCACAGTACTGACTGAAGGAGAATATCCTAGATTTTATCAGATCTATAGAAAAGTATCTTGGATTTTATCAGATCTATTCTTCTGCCAAAATGAGGTCACTACTGCTCTATTTTGTATAATAAATAATAAACGGTTAGAGGATGAGAGATAAAGTTAGGGGAAAAGAAAGGAAAGAAAAGGAGGGGTATAATAGAAAAGAATGGAAAAGCATTGGGAGGAAAAAGAAAAACTCTATGGAAAATAGGTTAATGTAATAATTTAGAAATGTCATTAGCTTAGGCTTAGTTTTCAACTGTAACGTTTTAAAGAAAGTTCATGGAACTAGTCATTCTTGAGGTTCTCCTACCCATTAAGCTAGATCTACTACAATAAATTCTGGAAAAAAACACCTGATATACCCAGACTTGTCACCTGCTATGCTCCATCATAGATAGGTTGAAGAGTTTCAGAAAAAGTGGGTAGCTCCTGTAATGATGTTAAGACTCCCAGAATGGTCGGATGGTACCATAGTTTCAGAAGGCAGTACCTAATGATTTCGTCAATGAAATTTCTTGAAGAGTGGTGAAGGGGGACATGGCATTATCACATCCTCCCCACAAATGTTTTGTCATCTTAATGTCTCCCCTCACCCAAATGCAGGATTCTCACCTAGTCCCATGTGCCTAACTCTTTTTTTTTTCTGCTCACAGGGAGACATGAAAGCAGAATTTTTACAGAATCAGACAGATGCCATAATGAGAAGATGTCAGTTTTCTTAAAACTCATGAATTACTATATAACTGAATCCACTGCACACATTTACTCTCCCCACCCCATTCCTAGTTTAAAAGTATGTATTCCCCTTGGGGTGTGTTTTTTTTTTTTAAAAAAAAGCTATTTTGGGCCCAAGGGAGGAGATACATGAACAGGAAGGGTGGATTTTCATGAAAACTACTCCTTTCTTGACTCAAACCTCACCAGAAAACTCTTGAGTCCATGTACAAAGGAATTTGCTGTTTGTTTTTTTCCTAATGTCTCTTGACCACATTTAAAGCTTGGCAATACATTTACATGTACTTGAATATGTAATCGCCAGGTTTAAGAGTCAAATGATTTCTGCAACTATCCACAAATAGTCATAGCGAATGTGTTTTTTAAACCTGACTCCAATCTCATTATTAATACTTGGCAGTTTTAAGTAGAACATGCAAAAACAGTTGTACTTTCCTCTGCCAAATGGAGCTGCTTCTTGTCAATCCAGTGTAAAGTATTCTCAGTGGTCTTAAGACAGGCAAATTCAAATAAAGCTGTTTCAGTGCTTTAATATAGAGATGCCTGTTCTCATACTTAAATTTCTATATCTCTATTAATATAGAGATAGAGCGGTATTGTACCCACAAAGGCAATGTTTACAAGGTCATGGTGACATTTCCCAGTTGTTTACTGTGAAAAACAGTTTTACAGAAAGCTTGGTGTGCCCTAAGAAATTTATTTATCATTGGAGAAGCAAAGTTATCTAGAAGGGAGAAAATAGAAGGTCATTTAGGACAACAATTTAAAAAAAAGAAATGCCTTGCCCTTAATGATGCAGTTGCAAATGAAAACGAGTGAAAGATTTCCATAAGAACATTTGTATTCACTAGTGCAATTGGCGGTAGGTAAAATGCATGTGTGCTCCCAGTTGAGTATGCATGTGCAAAATACTGCCATTTTCAAAATCATCAGGGAAGTGTGCATGCAGTCTTGTTCATGGGCTAATTAACATGCATATAATCTCCTAGCCATGTCTTCATTTGTGCTAAGCAAATAGGTTTTAATAGATTTTCCCCTTCATTTAAACACTGTCAAAAAAGGAAATGATAAAAAGCAAAAGTTTTAACATAAAATACAGTAGAGATATTTTGTTTTCCTCCAATTCCCTTCTTAATTCCTTAGAGGTTTAAAGCTATTCCTCCTCCGGATTAGGTACCGATCCTGCTAAAATTTATGTAGATACTTAACTTTACTCACAGGAGTAGACCTTCTGGAGATTTTGGGACTATTAGTATGTGTACAAGCATTTAGAAAATAAGGTTTAAAATGCATCATGTTCTCTTAATTTAAATTAATCATTGAAAACCTGTAGGGTTCTTTGATATTTCTACATGCAAATTTAGCAGCAGCTACATTTTTATTTGGGCTGTGATTATATCATTTTTATTTGGGCTACTATGAAAATTTTAATATGTGTAAGTACTTTTAGACAGTAATAAATTACATTTGTTACTGTAAATACATTGCTCCTTTACCTTTTTCCTTAAATTGTGTGATTTCAAATATTATTCTCTATTATCACTTTCCCCACTAAAACAGAAAAAAGGCTTTGTTTTGTAATTAGCACCTAAATGTTGAAAAGTCCAGTTCCATTTTTAAATGACTTTACACACTCCAGCCTACCAAGTAATTTGTGCTTTCATTCAGTGTAACTATGCAATTGTTTATTTGCTCTTAAGCTCCATCCATTGAAAAGGATTAAAGCATGTATATGTGCAGTTGTATTCCAGTTAAGGATTTAGTTGTTAACAATACAGATGAAAGTTACTTTGTACTTTTTGGTATCCTATTTCTGAAATGAAAACCTTTTTGTTTTTTATATATTTAGCAAAGTGAGATAACCAATTTCAATTGAAATTGATGTAGATAATACCTTATAATGTATTCTTATTATCAGTTGGATGTCCCTAAATAATTTTTTCACACACCACTTCATCTTGAGTTACTTCGCCTTCCAGCAGAACTGCATACTGTTGAAATATGGTAGAAATGCTTTAGAAATAAGAGCATACATATTTCTTCTTCTGGTGAGATCAAGGTATGATGGACTATGTCTTGTTTTTATTCTTTATATCAATAGGATATCGTTCCTAACTTTTGTATATGACACTGAATTGAATGACTTATCATTTTAGTATAACAGAACAGGTGCTATTGAAATAAAGCTTAACTTTAGAAATAAGAATATGTATAATTCCTTGAGGATTCCACCACCACTGAGTTTTTATGTAATGGCAATTCATAAGCTCTTTACTCTTTCTTCTTGAAATGAACAAAGAAAACTTACAGAATGAGAAGCTATAACTTTGTTCCTTCAGATATTCTTATGGGATATGCAGGGGTCTGTGTAGATGTGTGTGTGTGTATATATATGTATACATACAATTATATATAATTTGGGGAGAGGGGAGGGGAATATGCAAGAGCGAAATGTGGATATTATCCTCTGCAAATGCAGTGCTTTTCTTATGAGGCTTTCTTTCAGAAAGGGAGGTCTACTGTTGACTGGAAAAAAAAATACACCAAAACAGACTGGTAGTAGAACAAAGCGCACTTTAAAAAAATCCTCACACACTTGTGCATATAATATAATTTAAATGAATAATGTTAATTTATCATTTCCCAAACTACAATATTTGAAAATCTGCCTTTAAAGAATACAGTGATGATATCAGAAAGATGTTGGCACCTCTCTGAATGTGACATACTATTATTTTTTGGGGGGGAGGGTGCGAACCACTTGTCCACATGTTTACTTTTTGGCCATTACACATAGTCAAACATAGTTTTGAGGAGTAATTTTAAAGCTTTGTAAATACCAAACTACTAACATTCTTTCTTGAAATACTGTTTTGAACAAATGTCATCAGGTTGTCCAAGTTGTGAAAGTATTTACTTAAATCTTACAGCAATGTGTGTCTATCACGAAGTATCCCAAACCACTTCACAGAATGAGAGTCAGATTTTTCAAAGAATACCTCATTCATGCATACAAATACTATCATTTCAGGGGGAAAGAATGGTTTTGTGAGTGCATGGCTAGTTAAACACACAACTGTGTGTGTGCAAATATCCATTTTATTTGACCAATGTTGGTATTTTTTGTAAAAATAAATGTGAAGTATGGAATATTTACTTGACATTTTATAAGAAATCTTGAAATTACAATTTAACTAGGACACCTTTTGTTCATTACATCATCCAAAAGACAGCAGATACAGTAGAAAAGTCACTCGTATGCAGGCAATAGAAATAGGGCAGGTTTAAAAACAATCCACTTTTCTCACAATTTAACATAGCAATTTTTGTTTTTTATCAAAATAATTAGAATTTTTCATTTATCAACCGCTAATTTTCTTTCTTAAAACCATTTTTTGGTAAATGGAAAGTTATGATTTTGAGAGTGCTTTGATTAAAACAGACTAACTTAAAAAGTCAGAAATTTGAATATTTGAGTGTCAATATTGTTGACATTCAAAATTATTTTTTGAAAAATGGTTAAACTACATTAAAGGAAACAGAATTCATTATATTTAGAATATGAAATGTAAGGGCAGGAAGGCTTCTTACAATAATGTTCCATAAATTCACCTTACTTTCTGCTTTCATTGCGCGTTAACTGAAAATAATGAGGATAGGGCTTGGAGGAGGGAGACTCCTCAGAGCTTGACTGCAAATATTTTTGCACCTCTCACTTCAGTGGCCTAATCCTGCCCCCTGAATACAATGTTGAGTTCAGTGAACTTTGAATCGGGTTCAAAATGCAATCCCGGTCTGAAACATGACTACGTAAATAAATATGGCACCTTCTCATGCAACAGATTAAACTCTCTATAGATATTTGCAACCCAGTCTGCTTTGCTTAAAAAATGATAACATAAAAGTTTACTAACGGCAATTCTGGGGAACTAACGTGTGTGGGAGAGTAGAGTGGATTATTTTCCTGTTCACAGAGAAACAATAGTAGTTACAAATTTCTATTTTCAATATACTTATGAATCCCATTTATTTCAAATTTAGCCCCCATCACATCTGTTCACACTTATAATTATTTTTCTTCAGATTTTCCAAAGGTCAGAAGATGAAGTTGAAGAAGAGGTAGCATAAATGTAACTGGGGCAGTGGTTTGGCTTGCAGAATCTCTAGTGCTGATGATGGACAATTCAGAAAGAATCTAGCTTGACTCTCAGATTCCAGGTTGAGTTTGTAGAACTGGTAGTTGAAAGATTTATTTTTTAAAAATTATTTGCAAACTCAGCAAATGTGATCTGGAAGGCATTGCAATTCAGTAAATTAGAATCCTACAATGTGACCTGTATTGTATCAGTTTTCAGAATAGAATACCTTTTAAACTACCTTTTGGCTGTGAACATCTCTAGGTTTTAGCATTGTAAGTAGAGGCACTGACAAGATTTGAGCTCACCTGAAAACAAGCTTAATGAGAATGTGGTGTTTCAGGCTGTGTGATAGCAACTTTGACCTATTTGGAAAAAAAGGAACTATGAGGGGTCAGGGACAGGATCAAATAAACTTCAGTAGCTATTTGACAGAGAAATGTGTGCTCTCGCAGGACTCATTATTTATTTTTGTAATAAAAAGGTGAGAATTACTTGTGCTTAGCTATATTTGAACTTAGAGATGGAAAAGTGATTGTTGGTAGGCAGATGAAAATGATTTGGGAGGGAGCTGTGAAAAATCAAACTCTGGATTGAATTCTGTTTATGGCCAATATTTTAAACCAAATAGTTTACTCCCGCATTTATATCACAGTGAGAATAATAAACAATGAATGTGACATTATATTTAAAATCATGAAAATTTACAGTGTACAAGAGATACAGAAGTCAAAACCACAAAAATGAAAACTAAATCACTATGCCATGCTTACTACTTTTCAGATCAATATGTCCTCATGCTCTTATTAAAACAATGAAAGGCTAATTCGGAGAGAGAGGGAGGGTATTTGACAGACCCAAGGTTTCCGAGGTCACGATACAAACTGAAGTAGTTGAATAGTCCAGCACTGCTGTATGCCATTTCTGTCAGAATGTATGAGAAGAGTGTGTGTGTCTTTGTGTGACTATATGTGTATAGAACCTTGGTGTATAGAGAGCAGCATAAAAGATACCATTAAGTAGAGCAAAGCTATTAGCACTTTTCTTTTTTTGGAGTAGACAAAATCTCATGCCCTGACCCAAATGGCCCATCATTACATTTTTTCAAACTGGAGCAAGTTATTCAGGTCAGAGTGCACATACAGCCATACCTGAATCACCTGCTTCTCCTGCACTTGTTCAGATGTACTAAACTATGTTCATTACATTTTTTTTTCAGGTCTTGGAAAAGCTGTGACTTAACCCCCCCTGTGCATAATGCTACCCACTTACTCTGTAGATTATGCTGCTCTTGAGAATTGGTGTTTGCTAATCTGCTACTTCTCCATCTTTATATTGAGTTGTTATCCTCATATCTAGTAATGCTACAGAAAGTTTTACCTAAATCTGATGAATTTCCTTTTTTATTTCTTTCCTACATGTTAAATAGTTGGTGTACTCAAAATTCCCAGCCTTTACAAATTACATTGCCCTATCAATGTTTTCTTTTCCTTGTAGAAATTCATCTTGTTCCTATTTTAATTTTAACTGCTCTTGGGGCAGTAAGAAGTGAGCCCCAAACAGATGGTTGTCACCAATCTGAGTGAAATTCAAAATTAGTGTGCAAATACAAAAGATGCGTCTCAGTATTCAGAGCACCTTTTACAGCTAGTAAATTCCAACTGGAAACACATCTCATAAATAATTGCAACATTTGGCAGTTATTAGTATTGCTTCTTACAAGCAGTGGTGAAAAGTTTATTTTGGGGAAGTTCTATGACCTATGTTCTGTAGTAGGTCAGACTAGATGATCCCAATGATTCCTTTGGCCTTGGAATCTATGAATTTAAGTCTATGTCTCTCTTGTTGGAAATACTTCATGACCTCTTTGGAGGAGTTGCTCTGGAAATGAATAGGAAAATAAATGAATTCATGAGTGATCCATTGCTAATGAGAGTCTCAGTGGTACCGTCAGGAGTGTCATGTTAGTATGATGGGTATAAATCAAGTTCTTACAAGGTCCAAGGAAATTTCCCATATGCATCTGACTTCTAGAGTTCGTATAAAGAATAATAATTTCTGTCTGACAAACAATTTTGAAGGTTTTATAGCTGCTCTTCCCTATACAGGTTCCCACCTTTTTGTGGGAAAAAATATTACTGTGTCCATGATAGAGCAACAATGTTTTAATACCAAGTAAGTTTTCCAAAACTTTTATTACTTAAATCACACGGGAGGACAATTTTCTTTCTTGTCAGCATTGCCCTATTAACAGCTTCTTGTCAGAAAAGTGAAGAGGTTATGCTTTGTCTCTCTTAAATAGTATAATTTATTCTACTTAGCTTTTGAGAAATACAAAGAATGTGGACTTTGCATATAGTATTTGCTTTGGGGATTTGGGGAAGAATGAATGTGCACTCTTTGCAGTGGAAGTGGTTGCTCTTTAACAAAACGAGTAACATCATAAAAGGTTCATCTTTCATGAATGTGTTTCTTTTTTTTTCCAGAACAAATGTTTGTGTTGTAATCTAATCCATGGCATTAATTTTGTGTAGTTGAAGGGATATAATTTATTGTGATATGTTGAACTTTCCAATTTCTCTAGATCCAATAAGATGATGAATCTTCAAAAAAACTGTGAAGGTAAAAATTAGCAAATTATGAATTCTAAATGTTGCTCTAATTCAGTGTTGGCGCTGCCAGAAGCAAAGTGCAAAAGTTCTTCTTTTAATAATGCTGATATTTTAGTTTTCTTGATGGCTAATATGAACATTGGTAATACTTTGCAGAAATGTAAAGGACAAAAACTGATCTGGTTTTGTTTTGATTTGTTGTGAAACTATGCCATAACTCATATTTTCACAGAGCTTGGTGAACAGCAGAAACATCGAAGTCCTCTACTGTGAAAGCAATGAGTGTGATATATGTTCACAAATCTTATTAGCTAGTAACAGCATGCATACACATATTTTTTTCCACAAGTAACACTTAAAAAATGACCTGCTGTAAGACTACTAGGGGTCCGAGAATTAACACTATCAAGCCTTCTGTCTCATTTTTACATATCCTGCTCTGAAATCTTTCTGGTACCTTACTGAAAGCCTCCCTCCTAGTGGAAGCATCTATATTTCTTACTTAAAATCTATATTTTTAAAGTTTTAGAAAAACCCATTAAGGGGTTGGACAGATCGTAGATACTATGTGAGACCTGGATTCAACTTCTGATGTGAGTTTGTTCAGTTTTGTAGCTCGGAGTGTGATTATGCAGAAGGAATGCTCAGAGGCCTCAATCCAACAAAGCACATGAGCATGTTCTTACATATGAGCACAGGAGTAACCCCATTGTCTTCAGTGGAACTAATCACATGCTTAACATTATGAATGTGCTTAATTTCAAGCATGTCCTTAATTTCTTCATTGAATCAGGGGCCTCAACCCCTGAGAAAGGATTGTGCTGTAGAGTTTGCACATGAAACCACTGGTAGGGAAGGAATATTAAGTGTCAGTTATCAGGAAACAATCTGTCATGTTAAGGGGTAGAAGGTTTTATATTGTTTTTGCTTCCCATTGAAAATATTGTTAGATTGGGTTAAACCTCATATTGAAACAGCTACCCTTCATTTGGGATATATTTCAGAAACAAAAAGGGCCTCAAAACAAACTACAAGCATGTCGTCATCACCCAAATCACAGCACATATGAAGCTGCTCAGGAATTAGAACACACCAGAGGAGCAGAGAGAAGAGAGCTGCAGACGTAATCTGAATTACTGAGTGTGTGATCTTGAGAAAAGTCTAGAGAGAGTGCTTCTGAGCTGACGGCTACCTGAAAGGAGTTAGGGGATTGACAGTGTGAGCAAAGAAACAAGCTCTGGTTGTGCAGTTCCTCCTGTGTTCAGGGAAACAGGACTTTTTACATTTTTTGATGCAATCCTGACATTCACAAAGAAACCAAATCCTTTCATCCATTTCTCCCTAAAGAAAACAAATAAAATTATCTGGCCTCAAATTTTGACAAGCCACTTGTGTTCTGATTTTCATCCTATTTTTTTGTTTTGCTAAACAGAAGACATCATATGGTTGGCAGCAATTTGAAGGGAAAAAATGGCATCCATCCATTGATTCAGCCTGATTCGGCTAACCTTGTTACCTCCAACCTGGTTCTTGCCTACTTATTTATACCAGCCCCTAGACACTTCCACTGCTTGCATCTGACAAAGTGGGTATTAGCCCACAAAAGCTTATGCTTTAATACTTCAGTTAGTCTTTAAGGTGCCACAGGACTCTTTGTTACTTCTGCTATTCCAGACTAACACGGCTACTTCTCTTATTCTATTTCATCCATCCTTGTTACAAACCAGAGTGTATGGTGTATAGACAAAATGGTACTGTAAGAGTGTCTTCTCCCTCTCTCTGGACTCTGGGTTACAGAGGAGGAACTCTTCTATGGTCCCTTAACTATAAGCTGTTTTCCCAGCCTAAGTTAAGTCTTTTCACCCCCAAAACCCACACTCTACCAGTAGGGAAATTGGGTTACCCAAGCTGCCACCATCCGTGTGAGTCTCCAAGACCTGGAGGGGGGCACACGGACTCCCCCATACTCCCTCTCTCTCTTGAGAGCCCGGGACCTCAGATGCTGCTTCACTTCCCCCTCACTCCCCTCTTTCCTGTACCGGGAGTGCCACTGAAAATCAGTTCACGTGCCATCTTTGGCACGTGTGCCATAGGTTGCCTATCCCTGTTCTAAACATTCTAGATGATTTTTTTTCTAAAATGAAAGGTATTGTACCTGGCACAAGGTAACCCAACTACATTTTGGATCTGATTATGATGGCTAAAGATGAATTAATCCTTGGACCAGAGCCCAGTAATTGTCACCTGATTTACATTCAGTATGGGCAAAGATGACCGTTTTTCTCTCGCGCGCGTTCTCACTCACTTTCAGGAGGGCTAATATCAGAAAGCTAAAGAAAATTGAGCAAACTCAACTGAGGAAAACTTTAGACATAGAAATTGGGAGTTTTTAAAGAAGAGTTTATTAGAACAGCCATGGTTCCAAAATCAGGAGTGAGCACAACATTGGTTAAAAGCCCATCCTTGTTCAGTAACAAAGTGAAGGTGACAACTGGAAACAGAAAAGAAATTTATAACAATGGAAAAAGTGGGAAATAGAAATTGATCTAAATTAAAATCTAAAGTGAAGTATAGAAAATTGGTAACGGAAGCTAAAGACATTAGGGAAAAATCCATGGCTGCCAGGGCTAAGGACAAAAAGCAGTTTTAACACATTAGGAAAAAAAAGAAATCCTAGAACTGATGTGGGCCCAAAAGGAGCAGTTCGTGGGACAGCTGGTGGAGCAGCTCAGCACGCAGAGCAGTAGCACCCCACAGAGAGGTGGGGCAGTCGGCCTCAGACCATGTAAGGTACCCCTCAACCTGCCCTCCATTTCCACCCAGCCTGGGCGGTAAGACTCTGCAGATTAACTTTCGACCAGGGACAGAGACCTTTGGGCGGTGGGACTTTTTGGGACTTTGTGTGATTTCTGGGTTGCTGGACTCCAAAGACTTTGGGCTGTTGGACTTTTGGGACTTTGCGTGATTTCTGGGTTGCTGGACTCCAAAGACTTTGGGCTGTTGGACTTTTGGGACTTTGTGTGATTTCTGGGTTGCTGGACTCCTGAACCTAAAGGAGAGGACTCAGCCCAATTTGCTGGGGTGGGGCAATTTGTTCGTGGGTTGGTGTATGAACCTAGTGTGGTGTTTTTCTCAGTATAATAATATCATTTACCTCCGGTTATTAAAGATCTTCTGATCACTGATCTGTGCTTGCAAGAGGGGAAGTATTGCCTTTTTGAGGCGCCCAGGGGTGTGTGTAGGATTTTCCCAGGTCACTGGGTGGGGGCTCAAGCCAGTTTGCATTGTATTGTTGAGAGGGAACCCCTATGTACTAAACCCGGCCCTTGTTGCTGTCAATTCGGAAGGGCAGAAAGGTTACATTTTGGGGGCTTGTTTGGGATTCTCGAAGAGAGGCTGGTGCTGGCTCTCTCCTGCCACGCTGTCCTGGTCACTGCAGGACTTATCGAAGAGAGCCCCGTCTCTACAAGGCGCCGTGCTGCCATAGAGGTGAAAGGTCACGTCATCTTTTATTTTGAGCCGGTTTTCTCCTGCTGACTTAAATATGCTCTGTTCTGTGGAGGAGGGGTCGGCGGGATTGTACTTCATCAGCTCACTGTAGAGAAACCTCACAAAGCCTCTTCGGGAAATGATTTCAGCATGGCAGTCATTCACAGTCTCTCCCTTCAGGCTCAGTTCCTCCCCCTTCATGCAGCGATTACCTGTGCCAAAGCTGACCACAACTCCCAGGCCCTCCTCTCCTCGCGTCATGATGATTGTGGCCAGGATCTTCCAGCCGAGCAGGCTGTGCTGGATGCGAGCCATGAGGGCGTTGAAGCGCTGGTGGCTGAGCATAGCGATCTGATAGTGTAGGGTGCTGCCGCTCACGGGGAGCTCTGTGATGCTCTGTCCTTCAGTGCACTCAGCCTTCTCCGTCTACCCAATGAGGACTAGGAGCAGCGTATCAGCCGCTTTCTGCTTGCCTTGCTTTTTGTTGTGTGCAGTCATGGCTGGGAACCAACGGCCTCCAACCTCGGCCTGGTAGATGAACTTTGGATCGTGAGGCGGTCCCGTCTGATCGATCATTTTGAACTCTGCTGCAAACCCATTGGAGCGGGCGTATTCCATCAGGCCACTGCCGGGGTTGGCATTGAGGTATTTGATCAGCTTCCCAATGCCCTTGGTTTGTGCTGCTTTTGCCTCATCCAGGCGGCTCCAGGGACGGCTCGCTCACCATCTCGAGGGAGGGCTGCTCTGGGAAGAACTGCACCTCAGCTTCCCCGCGGAGGATCTTCACAGCAACCTCAGCTGCCATCTGCTTTACTCCCTTCTTGCTGTTGGCTGTCACCGCGGGGAACGTCTGCTCCCCCACCTTCGTGCAGTACTTGAACTTGGGGTCGTGGGGCGGTCCCTCCTGAGACAGCAGCTGGAATTCACACGTGCTCCCTGATTTCTGTCCATATTCCATTAATATGCTGATGGGGTTCTTCCCAGAAGACAAGTTGAGCCGCTGTGGACAGACGCTCTGGTTCTGGGTGTGCAGCGGCTCTGCTTCAGAGCTGTCTGGGCTCCTCCTCTTCCATGCCATCCTCCTCTTCGTTCTCAGCTTCGCGCATTAGGATTTTTATGGCATTGGTAGCTGCCTCCTGCTTGGAGTATTTTGCTTCCTGCTTCTGCTGTTGGGAACCAGCGCCCGTTTATCATGGCCTGGAACTTAAATCTTGGCTGATGCGAGGGTTCACTGCGCTCCAAAAGGGTGAATTCACAGCGCTGGTAAGTGTACTGGCTATATTCAATGAGGCTGCTTACCGGGTTCTTTTTCTGACAGGCCATCAGCTTTTTTAAGGGCGTACACTGGAAGGTGGTATCGAACTGGGCAGCGTAGCTGGGAGACGAGGGGGATTTTATAATGCATCTTAACTTATTTGCCTGCTTATTGATGGCGTTCAAGTTATTGGGAATGTCATCTGTGGCCCACTTGCCGTTCTCAGAGTTGTTATAGTTTATGAAGTGTATTTGGGCTTGCGGGCTCGCAGGCCTGGGTCGGGAGCACTGGCGTCCGTTATTTTTGTTTGCTCAGAGGCTTGCTGTTCATTTTTGACATTTTTTTTTCTTTCATCTTGACCTGTGTGAAAGGCAGCGCACTCTCCTGTGGAGCCGGCTCTGCGCAGGCCAGTGGGAACTCTGGATCTGGGGCGGGAGGTGCCATTTCCGTTACTTCACGGGCTTTTATCATGTTTTGTATCCGCTCCCATTTCTTGTTAGTGAGGGACTATTTGGGGGGGTTTGTGTTCTCCTTGTGGACTTCTCCCAGTTTTTTCAGGGCACTGAGGGTGGTGTTAAGATCCTTGGCCTTTGAAAACCCAATGTTTTTGCAAGGTTATATGCTGTGGAGTCTGTGACACTGAACAGATAGTTACAGATTTTCTCCTTGACTTCAGCCATGATGGGAGACTCGGTCTCGTCTTCTGAAGTGACGGTGGTGTTCTTCTCTTGACTCTCAGATGCTGGGTCTTTGTTGCTGTCAATTCGGAAAGGCAGAAGGGTTACATTTGTATGTATTCATTGGGAATTTGTTGCATTATGGAAAAATCTGCACTATTATGATTAATAGATTTGGATAATATGTCTGAGGAAAAAACTTTGGTATGCAATTTTGATTTAAAATTATCTTTTTTTATCAGTTGTTCTCTCAACACATTTTTGCAATTTAACTTTTCTCCTTAGTAACAATATAATCAGTAAAATCTCCTTACCATACGGTGTGTTAGACATATATACATAACCTATCTTTTGCAGGTGGCAGTGCTTAGATTTTTGTATTACTGTTCCAGGTCATATTTGATGTTTTAATGCAACACAGCAATCTTTGATCGAAGTATAATGTAGACAGTGCAAATATAATCTTAATCTCTACATATCTGAATTCAAATTGTAATGTGTTCATGAAATAGCTTAAAATAAAATTATACTTCTACTACTTGTGAATTTTTATGACAAAATACCCACAGTATAGAGCTCATCTTTTTAATAGCTGATTTAAACATGCATTAATTAAAATGAATTTTGGTTTGGTTCTTTCAAATATCCAAATTTAACTGAAGCATTAAGAATGTGTAGATCAAAGCCCAGAGTTATTCTGTAACTCTCCTGTGTATATTAAATATACTGGAAGAACTCTTAACAGAAGTTTTTTTTTTTTGTCTGACAGTGATATTTAAATTTTATTTCTCACCAAAGTGAAGTATTGACACAAAATGAAAAGGTGGGAAAAACATCCTTTTTTGCTATTTTTGTTTTAGTATATAAAGCTGTAGACCTAGTGATCAGGTGGGGATAGGACATGCAACCTTCGTATTTTAGTTCAGTAAGAGCCACTGTGCGAAAAGTCTATTCTTTAAGGGAAAAATAGATTAAACCTTTCTGATGATGTGTAAGTAACAAATGGGTTCATTGTTGGGTGGCTATGTCCTTGCAAAATGGAGGGCAAGTTTGAAAGAGTTTAAAAGGAAACTAAAAGAAATCAATCTAAAACTATTAAATTAATTTTATTACAGTGTCTAATAGCCATTAGAACTGTTTGTCGCTCTCGTCAGGATTCATCTATAGTTCTAGAGTTGAAAGGTTAATGACTCATTTACTAAGCTATGCAGTTTTCTTTCATTTTTCATTTACAATTATTTCTACTTTGTTATAAAACCCAAAGCCACTTCAAAAATGTATTGTACTCATGCATCATTGCTGTCAATTAAAGTTATTAAATCATATATTCTAAAAAATGAAATCCAAATATGCATTAATATATTTCAGTCACTGAATAGCCACTTTTTATCATTACGAATACGACAAATCTGGTATCAATGGCAGCTATAGCCTATAGTTAGCATTGCAACTGAACAGATGTTCATTCATGAGGATTCAAAAATTTAGTTCTGAATGTTAGTTGTTCTGTGGTGGCTAGTGGAGAGGGGGAAGAGTAGAGGGAACCCTTTAAAAGTGGCCACATAGGAGAGGCAGGAGCAGCTTGACAGAAGATGATATGGGAGAAAGCATTGACTGTTTATGGGAGAAGTAGGTGAAAGGGTGGGAAAAAAGCTAGCTTCATAGGCAGAGTAGAGGGGCAGAAGGTCATGGGATAAGAATGGTAAGTAGAGTGGGGCAAGTTGTGAAGGGCCTTGAAGGTGAGGACAAGATGCTTTAGCTTGATTAGCAGGAATCAAGGGAATCAATGAAAGGCTGCTGGTGAGGGAGAAATTATAAGAATGAGTGGCAAGGTAAATTATATTAATAGCAATATTATTTTATGGACTGTGTGGTTTGAGGGAAGGGCAGCCAATATGGGTGTCAAAGAGGAGAAGATTAATCAAAACAGGAGATAATATTGGTCTGGGTGAATGTGCTATCTGCCTAGGTAGAGAAACAAGTGTGGATCTTAGGAAAAAGTGGCAAGAATAGATCATTGATTAGAGATGTGTGGCAGCTGACTTCCATATGATAGGCCTGAGAGACTGGGATAGTGGTGGCAGTTTTAACAGCTCCAGATGATGGATGACCAAGGTAAAAGCCAGGTTTTACACAGTTGTGTGTTGCAACAGACAGGTTCATTCTCACTTAGAAATTGCTAATTTTAAAAAATTGTATTTCAAGTAAGGGCTGGTCCTCACTGGGGGGGGGGGGGATCGACGGCAGATACGCAACTTCAGCTACGTGAATCACGTAGCTGAAGTTTGCGTATCTGCCGCTGACTTACCTCTCATCCCCCGTCGACTCCAGCTTGCGCCTCCCGGCGAGCTGGAGTTCCGTATTCGACGGGGGAGCTCCGGGCGATCGATTTATCGCGTCTTAACAAGACGCGATAAATCGATCGCCAGAAGATCGATCCCGCGCCGCGCAAGTGAAGACCAGCCCTAAGTCTACTGACTCTTAACTGCATTAAGCCCCATTATAAATGACATCTTTCTAACACTCTGAATGCAAGTTAGCTCTTCCAAAAGGAATGTTTTAATGAGGTTGTTGCCATAGCAACTTTGCCTCAAATGACACATGAAATATACCAGATACCTTCCCAAAATATATGACTATAAGCTGTTCTACAAACTTCCCTGTTTGTTCCTTTCCAAACAAAATAAATTGTGGTTATACCAGCTATTACCAATAGTGAAGCCTGAGACTTTTAACATTCCACACAATTTTTTTCACCTTTTTATTCATATATATATTAACCATAATTCTTTGTTTTGTACCAAGTTAAGAGTAACCAGGCATCATCTATGTGGTAAATGCAAAGGATATTCTTAGTAATAATAGCCATCAGACGTACAGCAAGGATGGGAATATTCACTGTAAATGTGTTCACAATGAAAATGTATTTCGCTTGTGCTTCTTAATTCACATCAAAGGAGCTCTTTGCAGGTACAAGTCCTTAGTCTTAACAAGATTTACCCTATCACATAATTGTGATCCATTGACTTTGCAGATAGGTGACTGGGTGCAAAATCTTGTCTTCAGTCTAGTCTTTTTGCCCACAGCCTGTATGATTATAATATTAATGCTTTACAAACTTTAGCTGTATGAATCTCACACTGCCTCCAAGGTATGTTCAGTATTGTTATCCTCTATAGAGGGCAAAGCCAGGTATAGAATTCAGTGGATCCTCAGATTCTAAGCCTTATGCACAGTCCAGGAGAACACTAGTCCTCAAATGTCAAAAAAGTTAATGTTATAATAACAGCCTGAATCAAAGGCTCATGCTATTACCCACCAGCCATACAGAGTATGTGATAACCAGTCACCAAGGTCAATAGTCTTATACTGTTCGGATCATTTGTTAAATACCTGAGGTGAAATTTCATGTCTGTTGTCAATTCTGAGATTAGTAATGCCTTCTTCCTGGTCAAAAGGCTGCCTCGTAGAAATATTTCCACTACTTCAGTGTTTTTTTGTTTTTTTCCCCAACTTCTCGTAAGCTTGTTTTTTTTTTTAATTAATCTGTCACATTTGATTTTCCTTCATTCTACAGAGCTTTTTAAAGCAGTTTTTAAAATTTGTTAGGGTACAAGATGGAACCTTTCAGAAATTAAAATCCTTTATCTACAGATCTTGTACAACATGGGCAGTAGCAACGCATGCTACCACACATTGCCCAGCAATATACTTCAGTCCTAACCAGGGTGGCCAACATTTAGGGCTGAAGGGATAATTTGGGGTCTATAGCTGTTCAGTCCTGAACCCTTTTGTGGGCTACTGGAGATTGCTAGTTGTGATGCAGAGAGACAAGGTGGGTGAAATGATAGCTTACTGGACCAATATCTGTTTCTGAGAAACAAGCTTTCAAGCTTATACAGAACTCTTCTTCAGGTCATTTCTCCACTTGGAGCTGGACTGGACCAACAACTGATTCCACACAAACCACGTTTGATCGCCATAGAACTCAGTGAAATTAGAATCAGTGAAATTGCAGAGATTAAAAGCTCTCTATTCCACTACTAGTTCCCCAACCCATCAAGTCTCCTTGTTTTACAAACAGATATTTTTGCTTGTGTATTGAAATTAATTAGTAAACTTAAATTGTTTGTTAACGTGCCATGAAAAAATCAAGATATTTGAAAGGAAACAACTTTTATTATTTTTATTTCTAAAATACATTTAATACTTAATAATAAAAGCACTCTAACTATATAAATCACAGCTTCACTGTATTTATTGTGCCATTTGTGCTGAAAAATGAATATTTTTAAAAATGCAAAATCACTGTTTCATCCAGATTGAATCATAAAATGTCCACAAGATGATATGTTAAGGTTTGTGCAGTTTCTTGTAAAACTGTTTGTCTCAAGTATGATACTCTCCCAATTTCCACTTTAAAGACTTTTAGATGGAGAATGTCGTTTCTGAACAACTTTAATTAGCAAATGTATTAAAAAGATCTGGGAAGACTTGGAACTTTTCTGTATTTTATAATTTGATTTGCTGGCCATTATCATCCCTTAACCCCTATCTATCAGATATCCAAAATGTAACACATTAAAAATGTTAGGCTAGACATAAAGGCACATGAAACTTCTGATAGAGCTTTCTTAGTACAAGCTGACACTGAGTTAGTCTTATGGCAGACTGTAAACGGAAGAAAAAGTACAAAAATCTATTGTTACACAATTTACATTTTGAACATAGCATTATGGAATAAGAGGGTAATACGTTTAAACACAGCTAAATTAAAATAGTGTATAGGCAGTGCATATTTAAACATTATAGAACCAGCATGAAATGAACATAACACTTAATTTAATGTTAATTATACTGCTTTACAAAATATTTTTCCTCGTGTATTGTATTTGTTCAATGGTTATCTCCATGTATAATATCAAATTATTATGCTGTCTCAGTCCTAAATCATATCACTTTTCACAGACCAGAAAATGACTTGTACTTAACAAAAGATATGTTTATCTGTCTATATGGTAGATTTTAAATTGAACAGTTCCATACATAATTATCTTAATATTAGCTAATCAATCTTTAATTAAAATGTTAATTGCTAAATGAGATATTACATAAATAGAAAGCCTACAGTAAATTATTCCTTTTTTTCACCAGTAAGAAAACCACACATTTACATGACAGTGGGTTCTTCAGAATTGGAAATCAAGTGTCATATGATAGCCAGTTAAAAACATGTTCCTGAACGTGTAGGAGTCGCTAGCTGTCATCGTGCAGCGAGCAGGAGTTAGTTTTGTTCTGCTTAAAAATACTCACTTTTTCAAAAGAGTTGGTAAAGTATGTGCAATTGCAATGCAGCAACTCTGGTTGGCCCCACAGGAAACACCTTGTGAATGAAATCTTTTTCCGATTGTAACGAATGGGAGTCCGTTGTAGTCAGTGGGGCCAGGACTTCACCCGTGGCATTTTGAGTGGATAGTTCAGAATTCAGACCCAATCAATCCTTGCTTTTTGGTTGTGTGATCCTCTTTTAGTTTGAGCTGTAGGTTTGTGACTATGGTCACATTGTAGGAATTGCACTAAGATTAGAGTCTCATTTCAGAAGGCCATAAAAGAGCCATCAAGTCGGAACACTCAGTTGCTGTATGCAGCCTATGACATTTGCCTTGCACTGTTGAAATCAGTTCTCCTAATCTTAATCCCAACATAGGTGTTTTGCTTTTTTAACCTGTTTTATTTTTAATTGAGATGCTAAGGAGGACACAATTTAGGCATGTGTTCACACTACAGACTTTTTAGAATAGTTTCAGTAAGCTGCAAACTGTTCAAAACCTATAACATTCAAAGCAATGTATTAAGTGATAAAAATATATGTTTGCATATATAGCACCATCTGCTGATGCTTCCCCCCACCCGAAAAAAAAAATCTGTTGGGTTGCCAATCTGTTTAGTTTATGAAAAAAGTATTTTGGCTCTTATGAGTAGAAGGCAGGTGGTTGTTCGACTGACTACTTAAATACTAGCTTTTTTTTTTTTTAAAAAAAAGGAAAAATGCTATATACCATCAAACAATATGCAGTATTATAGAAGAGTTTTGAAAAATTACAAAAATAAATCCTGGTTCCACACAGTACCTTATCAGTCAAAGTTCTGACTGGAGTTCATGAGAGTTTGCCTGAGTAAGGAATGATTGTATAAAAATATCTTTTTTGTTGTTTAAAACTCTAATATTTTCATCAAAGAACATCACCTTCTCACCTCATTTTTAATATTGCTTCCCTTTCATTTCACGCATTCCAGTGTTCTGTCCCACTTGTTGTAAAAGTCATTTAATCTCTGTTTGAAACTGTACACGATTTGCCCCAGCAGCATGGCTTTTCTTAACAAGTTCTTCCAAATGGTTAAAGAGGAAGATGCCTTTGACATCTCTACAGTGCCAGGAGGATATATCTAGGCTTCAGTCTAGAGGTATAAAACTGAGTTTATTTTAGGAATGATAGAATTTGTGTGCATCACTTTGGTTCACTTGCAAGCCATGTTGATTCACACTAAATAAATTATGGCACTATATTTGAAACATTATTAGATATTATACACGGATTATTTGTTAAAGCATTGTTATTTACTTCCTCTGGCCAGGCAATCTCCTAGGCTGTAGGAGATGTAGTTGGTCTGCATGAGTATTCTAGTAATTTCAATGTGAGTGTTTCTTACATACAGGGTTGGATTAAGGCTAAAATGGTCCTGAATCATTCAAAGTTGGACAATCTACTTTTGAATTTCATCACCCCTCCCCCCCTCACATTGTCTTCCTCTCATATAACCCCCCCTGCAAAGTCCTGTGGATTTGGACTTTTTAACAAGTCCAAGCCCACACCCCATAGTTAGATATTCCTTCCCAGGTACCTGGAGGATCTTTAATCTTCTCACTTCTGAGTCCATGAACTAAGTAATACTCTCTCTATAGCAAAGTAGCACATCTGGCAACAATTAGCTATGCACACTATTATCTCCTATGACACCTGATTTGGCCTCCTCTAAAGGGAGTTCCTCTTCACTGTGATCTCCAGGAATCTATCTTCACTCAACCTGCTTAAGCAGGTTGAATAGTCTGTGGAACAAATTGGCATGCACTTGAATTGTATTGTTTCCTTTCCTCAGCTGGAAACAGCGGCCTAAAAGTGATTTTCTTTCCTTTTGTATCACAGGCTGGGACCAGGGAATCTAAAGAAAAATCTTCTATTACTGAAATTGTCTGCAAGAGAATGGGATGAGTGATAAGATTCTAAATTAGCAAGACTATAGAAACTAAAATAGATGTAAAACTGATCAATGCAAAATATCCCTGAAGTCATTATTGAGTGACCTTATAAATGAGGATTTATATAACTATCACAATCTCTAGAAAAAATATATTTGCCTTCAAGAGGTGAATATACTTTACCTGTAGTTGATTTAACCCTTGTGGAACTGAGACACTTCCAAATGAGGAAACATGGCAAAAGGATTTGGGATCTGTCAGGGAAGAGGAATGTCTGTATTAATTGGGAGGCAGAATACATCAAGATACCTGTTTTGAAGATGTCTGGGCTTGCTTCCCTGCTGCCAGAAAGGATCACCATGCCCTGAGCCAGCCACAAGCCAGCCGATTAACAAAATGGTGAAAACAGGTGTTAGCAAGCAGATGAATAGATTGAGTGAAAGCAAGAAGGCAAAAGATTGGCTGTAAGAGTGGTGATTGGAGTAAGAAAGGGAGAAAGATTTTATGGGAGAGGATGAGAAAGGGTAGATCAGCCAAAGGGCTAGTGTAAATTTTGGGATGAATGAAAATGTGGGAGAGGAGAGAGATTCCATCTGCACTCTAAAGGTGTGTGGGTGTTTTATTTATTTATTTTAAAATAAGTAGATTTGCACTGGATCTGTAAAGTGCTCTCACATTTATTTTTCAATAAAGGTCCATGGAGCTTCAACCTTTTTGCTAAACTATCTTTAAAAAAAGCTTTATGTGAAAGTTTAATAATCTCTCTCCTCCAGTAAAGATTGTTCAATAAAATAATAACTGTGCAACTCTTAGCCAGACTCCACAGTTCAGGCCCCAAAAGCTGTGGCAGGGAGGATAACTTTCTCGTTTCTCGCTGCTACAGAGCCAGAGTTTTTGGGAGGAGCTGGCATCAGGAACACTTGATAGAGCAGCCCCTTTCTCATGCTCATGTTCCTACATGCCCACTCTTCAGAGAAAGCTTTGTGAGGTTTGGGCACTTGATCCTGGGCCAGTTGGCAGTCGGGCAATATTAACATACCTCTTCTACCCACACAAGCATCATGATGACCCTGAATTTGGTCTTTCATCTTCAACTCTTTCTCAAAAATTCTAAATATACCTTTTAGGCCAAATCTCAGTTATCCCTCTCTTAGATCAAATCTACACCACAGTGCTACATTGATGCAGCTGTTCCACTGTAGTGCGTCCAATGAAGACACGCTCTGCCAACGGGAGAATGCTCTCCAGTTGGCATAATTACTCCACCTAAGCGAGAAACATAACTGTCACCAGGAGAGTGTCCCCCACATAGCTTTGGTGTGGACAGTGTAAAATTTGCGTCGCTCGGAGGAGGGGGAGCTTTTTAACACCCCTGAGTGACATAAGCTAGATTGATTTAACCAGTATTGTAGACCTGCCCTTTAGATTTTCGATGTGAGGCATATATAAATCTAGGTTTTGCTCCTAAGCCAAGAGACTATTGATGCTGTTTTAGAAGTCAGTTTTGAAAACGTAGTTCTTTAAAATACATCTGATAAAAATGTAAACAAACTTTTTACGTCAGTGACATACAAAAGGCCTTCTCATTGCCTTCCCAAGATGAGGATCATTTTCGGTTTACTTCTAATACTATTGCTAATTTAAAATGTCATGCTTAATAACCATCTGTTGATTTAATAAAAGATAACTTTCTTGGATAGCCCATTAAGCCAGGCAGTTTGTTTACATTGGGTTACTGCCCAACAGCAAGTTATAACAAAGCCCGACAAATTATACAACAAATAAATCAAAGCATAGCCATGGGCCAAATTCTGCACTGATTTGCACGGTGTATAACCACAGTCATGACATAATGAGGCTTATTGAGACCAATTATGTAATATGCCCACAGGTTGATGTGATCTTACATAATGCATTACAGCTTTCTCGGTATAGGTATAGTGTTAATTTTTTGGTTAAAGAAAAAATTTCATACTGAAACAGACTTGAAATGGAGTATTTATTTATTTAAGATCAGAGTGTTCAAGAATTTAGGTGTGTGCACAGCAAATGTAGTTGTGTTTCCTAACTTACACCTACAGATACCATGACTGCATGTGCAAACTGAGTAGTTACCAGCACAGTTGGGGTTTTTTTTTGTAATTTTTTTGAGTAATAGGTGCAGGTAAAAGCAATTAGACAGTATAACTTGTGGGGAAAACATGTAATTGGATTTTTTTATATTTACTTTTAGCTTGTAAGGTAATTGTTTTTCAAAAAGGGTGATTGAATCCTGCGTTTGGTTATCAATGTTTTTTTGGGATGCACATAACTGCAGTAAAGACACAACTGATCAAAAACCTTTTGCAGACAGAGGTGCCTATCAGGAATAGAGCAGTTGAGCCATGTAAAGGTGTGATCAAACAGTCATATTAGAAACAGAACCAGATATTAGCACAAATTGTAGTATTAATTTGACTAATTTGGCCCCACACCTTGAGTTCATAAATGCACACATGGGAACCTCTGAATCAGTCATCTCTAGTTGCATCATTTAATTTGAACACTTTAAATGTGTTGCATTTTTAATGTGAACATTTTATGCCTAAAAATTGATCTCCTAATTTGGATTTTTTTTCTCATGCCCAATTATTTGGTTCTACTCCAAGTTGTTTTTCTTTTCCTTTAGAAAATAGTAAATAATTCTATATGCTTGCCTAAACCCAGCAATAACTTTCTGGGAGTTTTGCTGGAGTAATGAATGCAGAATCTTGCTCTATCATTGTGGTGATGACAAAACATTAGCCAACTTTGCACTGAAAATACTGCATTGGTAATTCTCAGTGGAGGTCTTCTCAAGTGCATAACGTAACACTCATGCTTGAGGCTTTCGTCTTGTAATATGAAGTGTATGGTGTGCACTGGGGGGACCCCACTGATTTCCATAGGCTTGACCACTTAACTGTGCCATGGCATCTTTTCAGCCATCTTCCCACACAACGTTACAGGTTCAGGGCCTAAGAGTGTTCTGGTTCTGATACCAATGGCTGGTCTTTACTATGGCGAGGTTGATGCTGCTGCAATTGATGCAGCAAGAATAAAGTTTTAGCAGGTCTATTGAAGACCTGCTAAATTGATGGCAGAGTGCTCTGCTGTCGACCCTGGTATTCCAGCTCTCCTAGAAGGGTAAGGGAAGTTGACTGGAGAGTGTCTCCTGTCAACACAGCACAGTGAAGACACCAGGGTAAGTCCACCGAAGGCTACATTATTCATGTAGCTGGAGTAGCATAATTTAGTTCGATTTACCCCCATAGTAAAGACAAGCCCTAAATCTGATACCAAACAGAGTTAGTTAATTATCAGAACTTTGAGGAAAAGATAGTGTCTTCTGACCTGTAAATACAGCTCCTAGCACAATGGGACCTTAGTTCTGATTGTGGTATGGGGCATCATTATAATATTAAATAATAAAGCTCCTTGAGTACCTGTCTAGGAGTATGCCTAACTCCCATTGAAATCACAGGGTATTAGGCATCTTAGGTGCTTTTGAAAAATTACAGTAGATATTTATGTGCTTCTGTAGGTGCCTAAATACCTTTGCAAATGTGGCCCCATGTCCTTCAAGTTTTTAGAATCTGTAGATCTCAGCTTCTCCCATCTGGTCTTTATTCATAGACTGGAAGAAGAAAAAATGCTTCCTGTTCTTTCAATTCCCAATCAGTTACTGGATTTTGAATGAACTAGTCCAGATGAAGAAAACATTCTCTCTGCATCTGCAAACTACACAGGCAGCAAAAGTAATTATGGCAAAAGATTTTCTGCAAAATAGAAACTGAAAGTACTTGCATTTGGAAAAATGTAAATACCATGATTGGCTCCATTGTACCAACTGAAAATAATCTGTAGTACATGACATTCTGTAGTACATGATTTATAAGCTTAAATTGTTTCAAAAGTTACATGTTTTTCCCCTTGATGCTGTAGATAATTAAAAAAGCAGCACCATTTAACTTGATACATTTTGAGGCGGGCTCATTGATGCAAATTATATTATAAAATATTATACATTATAAAACATAGTTGTAGTTCAAAGTTTACTGAATAAAAGTAGTGAGCTTGGTTCACTGTTATTTGTGGGATTATTTTATTTTTAATTAGTGTAGTTCTTGGTGATACATGTATAAATATTCATAAATCCCTAAAGATTCATAAATGTTACCACAACTAATTTAATCAGATCTAACTTGGTGCCAGCTTGGCCACAACCAAACTGAAATACAGTGAAACCTCCATTTAACGGACTAATTCAGGCGAGGGGGTGTCTGTTAAATCAAAAAGTCCATTATTTAATTAAAAAAAAAAAAGAGCTGTCGGAGCAGCAGCCCGCCCGCCACAGGGTTGGGGTGGCAGCTCCGCAGCCCGCCCGCTGCCGGGACCCGGGTGGCAGCCGGGAGCTGTCAGCCAGCCTGCCCGGGTCCTGGCTGCTGGGACCGGGTCGGCAGCTGGGAGCCGGCAGCCAGCCCGCCCGCAGGTGGGAGCCAGGCGGGAGCAGGGAGCCGGCAGTCCGCCCGCCCGCCGGACCCAGGCGGCAGCCCACCCGCCCACTGGCGGGACCCGGGCGGCAGCCGGCAGCCAGCCCGCCCGCTGGCAGGACCCAGGCGGCAGCCAGGAGCCGACAGCCAGCCCCCGAGAAATGGATTTCGGATGCATCAGACTTGCTCAGAAATTTTGTCCGTTGCATCTGAAGTCCGTTAAATCGAGGTCCTTTAAATCGAGGGTTTACTGTACTCCAACATCCTTCTTACTGTGCTCAAAATTCCATGAGCCAGGGATCTGTGTCCTGTTAATGCAACTGAAATTTTCCTATTGATAAAGGGGAAAACAAATTATTGTGTGTATGTGACACACACAACCTTTTGCTAACAAGCTTCTAGGATCAAATTCCCAGTAAAAAAAAACATTGAAAAACAGATTTAATACTCTTACTTGTCGCTTTTATTCATAAAATACTTAGGCGCTTTTTATTTTTGAAATTATGTAATTTATTTTTTGTATGATAAAATTGATATTTAAAAAAATAACAACAAACATGCATACATCAAACCCTGATAGGATTTGAACTCACTACCTAATATTGCTGCCATCTGCTTTACCTGCTGCATTAAACAGACTGGTTAGCAGCCATGGGATTTAGAGGTATTATGGACACCAGAGGGAGCCTATATTGTTCATGCAAAAAATGTCAGTGCAGGTAAAAGTTGATGTGACTGACCACTGACACAGTAAATTAATAAAATATTTTAAATTCATTTTAGCTATGGTTATCTCAATAGAGAACACATATGTAAGAGGAGGTTATCCTGATCCCTATGCTTCTGAGTACAGAGATCAGGGGTCTTATATGCCAGACCAACTAAACTTTAGCTGCTCCCCAACTAAGTTAAATCTTTCTCCCCAACGCCCCCACTTTGCCAGCTGGGAACTTGGGGTTACCCCATGCTGCCACCACTCAGTAACCACCCCAAGACCATGGGGTGGGGGTACCTTGAAACCCAACTCACCCTAATCTCTCCCTGAGAAAAGGGGATCCTCCTCCCTCCCGTCTGCTACCAAGAGAGATAAAAAACC
This sequence comes from Sternotherus odoratus, assembly GCA_032164245.1. Taxonomy (NCBI): domain Eukaryota; kingdom Metazoa; phylum Chordata; order Testudines; family Kinosternidae; genus Sternotherus; species Sternotherus odoratus. The sequence continues at coordinate 45,588,748 of JAVMKO010000011.1, forward strand.
GTCTTGAGGCTTTCACCTTAGGAGCCTTCCTCTTAGACCCACAGACCTGGGAACTGGGATAAATCCTCACCCCTCCCTTCTCCCTCCCGTCTGTTACCAAGAGAGATAAGAACCCGCCCTGAGGCTTTCACCTTGTGAGCCTTTCTCTTAGACCCACAGACCTGGGAACTGGGATAAATCCAAGCTAGGATTTCTTTGTGAGAAAAAACCACACCTTTTATAGCTAAAAAGATTGAATACAGAAAGAGAATAAACAGAGATACAGTACACTTCACAATCTGGGGTTCTCTAACTCCCTTCTGAACCGGAAAGAGACACCCCAAATGGCACAGGCTTATAAAAGAATCAAAATGTCATACTTACAGTACAGCTAATCAGGAATATAAGAAGGAAGTAAAGCCATCTTTGTAGCTAAAGATGGTCCAAGACCCCTTGCCAGCTACCTTGGCAAGCAAAAACTCAAAACTGAAAAACTCAAAGAACTCCTCCCTCCCTCATGGCAGTGAAGCTTTTACCTCACTGTCTCAGATAACATTAACTCTATACAGGCAGGGTATCACTCTCCAGCACTTTACACTTATGACAACATACTAAAATGATGGACTCAATAAATTTGATACAGAAATCACAAGGTCACTTTAAAAACTTTTTAAAAAAATCCTTTTAAATTAAAAACCATATCCGTGGGTAACCATGATGATACCCTCTGAAGAACTGTTTTGCTTTTCACCTTTGTTTCTTTGCTGATCTGCGTCCAGTCTCATCATTTCTTTTGTGGTACTGTCTAACTTTTTGGGCCAAATCATGGCTTTCGGGTTTTTTTAAAGCCTCCTAAGGTAGTCAAAGTTTAAATGGACCCCAATTTTTACAAAATAGTTAGAAGTAATTTTAGGAATTTCACTCACTAAGTCTACCTACTAATTTTTGTATTTTGGCAATCACAAGCCTCCCTGCTGCTGTGTAAGCGAGCCAAAGAAACAGGGAAAATTGACTGATTATACACACATGTTTAGAGTAAGCAAACTACAAATATAGAAAGAAAATAATGTTGTTTATTTAATCTTTCTGTTTCATTCATCTAAGGTGTTAATAATAGGTTTAATAATAGGTAGGAAAATATTCTGCTAACGGGATATTTCAGTTGATAGTATCCCTTTTCTGGGGAAATCTCTCTATTTTTAAGTCCACAGAGTTTCTGTTGTGTTTTCCTATCTGATGGAAAGGTTTGGCGGTCTGAAGAATTAGAAGCACTGTCTCCTGCCATATATGTCCCAAAAATCAACATGGAAAATCATTCAGATTTCAGGTATCCCCAGAAAGTCTCTGGTAATGTCTGGTTTTCTTACACTTGTGACAGTATGGCTTCCATAGTAGCTACTCTGCCAGGGTTCCCTGCCCTGTCGTGTCCAAAACAAACCCTCAGAAGTCTGATTCAGAGAGGGAAAACTACATGCATGGATCTTGAGGGTAACATAAACACACAGTGGAACATCTACTGGAATTAATCACCTACAGTAACTGTCTACTGCCTAAAAAGCCCCACAGAGTCCTGACTATGGAGAGTTCAAATGGAGGAACTTCCATGTGATTACAGAGATGTTTCACTCCCCTCCTTTTACATTTTTAGCAATTTGAGCAGATTCACTGCATCTTTTTAATCCACTTTCCAGCTAAAATCAGGTTAGCATACAACACAACATCTAGATAATCAATTAGGGCGGGGACCTTGTTTTCTTACATGTTTAGAAAGGGTTATATAAAATAATTAAGAAACAGGAACACAGAAAGAATGAAGTTGTCAATGCCTGATGGTTTCAGAAATGCTCCAAATTTTCTATTATGTACTGTATGCTGTAGATAGTATTGTTGGGTTTTTTTTATAAACTGGTCTTTAAGTCACTACTGTGACTCTCAATTGGTTTCAGTAAAAATGTATTGGTTTTAGGGGGAATGTATTGGTTTTAATAAAAGCCTAGTCTCAGATGTAGTTTTATTGGTTTGAGTTAAAATACATTGATTTTGGCTGAAATATTTGGGCTTTGGGCTAGATGTATTTATTTTAGTCGTAATGCTTTAGAGAGGGTGGAATTCTTTTTATTTCAAATGTCTCCATTTAAAAGAAAATGTATTGTGCTAAAGAAATTATACAGGCATTAATCAGTCAGGCATCGTATCTTCAGAGCCTGCCATTCTTTCTAGAACATAAACTCTACAGTTATGGCCCTCAAAGGAGAGAATGTTTTAATCTTACTTTTGAATGAAAGTAATTGTAAATCTATTCTGTAAAATGTTGTTTGTCTTATTAAAGTACTGTCTTAATTAAGTTACAGAGATTTCTCTCTTAATTCAAGGATAACAAGGCTGCTTGACTAATGCCCACTTACGGTACTTTCTGCAACCTGTGCAATTTAATTAAAGTGAGGGAGGGTGAGACATTATGCTTTGTTCACAAATCTGGAAGCCAGAAACTCTCAGGTTCTAACTGCAAACCTGACATGGACTCCTCGTATGGCCTTGAACTAGTCACTTAGGTTATGTCTGCACTACAAACTAAGCGTGTGCTTTCCTTATTACTATACATTTAAACAGCAAAGAGGCCACAGGAGCAGGGGTGGGAGAAACCGAGGCACAGTTTAGCTGTGATGAATGCTTACCCACCTGAAACCAGAGGGCACTCGTGCCCTGGAAAAACTGTGCATCTACTGCCACTACGCATGCTACCATAGCTATAAAGTGCTCTCTCTTGCTCTCTTTGCACTAGTTAGCTTGATGAGAGCATGTGCATTTGAGTAGGGGAATCAGACCCCTGTCTCTGAGTGTAGACTTAGCCTTGTCCTCACTGATTCAAATTCTCTTCTCCCTTGTACCACCATGTATTTTCCATAATCCTTTAGCAGTCAATGGTATTACTTTAAAATCAGAATTTTTCCTTTTGAATGTGCTTATCCATCTGTAAAATGGGAACGTTTTCCTACCTCACAGGGTTGTGGAAAAATTAATTAGGTAATGTTTTAAAAGCACTCTGAAGATAAGAAGTGTGTCCTAAGTGCCAAATTCTATCATTAATGGATGGAGTGAGTTTTACTGAATCCAATAAATGTCACTTGGAATTAAAACCCTATTGCATGAAAGAAAATACTACATTTGAAACAAAACCGTTTAAACTAAAGCCAATGACCATTTTAACTTTGCCAACAAATTATTCTTGCTAATGTATAGCCATTATGCAAATATCATCTGCACTTTGATTATTACTGTCCTCAGAGCATACAATATATATATACCCACAACAGGTATGAGCCCAGATCCCTCTCTCTTCCTCCCCCTTTCCCCAGATGAAACACACTGGAAGGGATTTTGAGAGAGGAAATCTCTGGAAGTATTCCCACACTGAGCTCTCCCTACTTCCTCCAGTCTGTGAAAGGCAGGCTTTACCATCCAGACCTCTACCCCCAAGGAAAATTGCAAAGCCTACCTCTTCCTGTGGTTACCTGGAGTTCCTCACTTCTAGATCCCTGGAAGCTACCAGTTCCTCTCCCTAGTCATTGGTGTCCTGGAATACATGACTGGTGAAATCCACTGTAAAGACAAGAATCAGAGAGGTAGCCGTGTTAGTCTGGAATAGCAGAGGTAACAAAGAGTCCTGTGGCACCTTAAAGACTAACTAAAGTATTGAAGCATAAGCTTTCGTGGGCTAATACCCACTTGGCTTGCATCCGACGAAGTGGGTATTAGCCCATGAAAGCTTATGCTTCAATACTTTAGTTAGTCTTTAAGGTGCCACAGGACAGTAAAGACTAAGGTTGTATTGTCTTTCCTGGAGAGGGAAGAAACTATGCATGTTCCCCTCACCCTTTTTCCCACACGCATCTCCTGGTGGCCCACCCATTCCTTTAAAATTTGTACCCTCTTTGCCCGCGTGTGCTCAGGGGATGCCAAGGAGGTGGCTGATTTTTACACGGTCTGGTACAGATGCAGCCATGCTATTCCTAACCGAGTTGCTACACTCAGCCCCAGGATAGTCAATTGCACCTAATTTTTAAAATGAGTTACACTGAGTAACATGAGTGCTTCCTGTGAGCTCACAATGACTGTATCCTGGACTAATTGACTCAGCCTTCAGCCTCAGTTCTTTTAGCCTAAGATATGTTAATTAAGTAGGAAGGCATCCAAAGTTATTCAGTAGATACATATGTGTCTACAATGGGTTGTTAAAAAGTCAACATTTACCACCAATTGCTACGGTATGGTATCTGTACTTAAGAGGAAATAATCAGTCACTGCAATATGACAACCATTGGCAAAGGTGTTCCTCCCCACCCCGCTCCAATAGTAACCACTGTGCTTTGTGAGTCTCAAAAACTCAAATTCTGAGCAACCGACAAAATTCTACCATAAATTCCTGAGTGTTCCAGAATGTGTATAACATACGGATCGAGAACTGGTAAATAGAGGAATGTTGTCAAAATGTGTGGCTAGCCCACAATGATATTTGGCAAAAAAATTATTGCCAGTGTAAGCAGATGCAATTTCAGTAAATTTGTTGGCCTTGCACCCTCTGATGCCAGCAGTAAAACTGAGTCATTGGTTGAGCTGCTTGGCAATCTGGTCCTGTGTTTACAAATCTATTCCATTGTTCATAATTAGCATGTTTGGTTTTTTTTTTTAAAAAAACTATGGACAATAACATCTATACTATGGAATAAATTTGCAGGATCTGATATAATTAACTTCATATATCAAACAGATGTAACCGTGTAGTAGGTATGAAATCTGACACATGCATTGATCAGTGTCTGTTAAATATAAACGAAATCAATTTGCAACTATAAATTTTAACAAACATATGTACAGAATGTTGTTTGCTGGTAATTAACATGTGCAAAACATACTTTTAATAAAATAATATGGTTCTGTGTATGCATCTGAGCTTCATAGGCTAAATTCTCTCTTCATAGTTGTTTGTTCAGCTCACAATAAACGTAGTGGGAGCTGTATATTAGTATCAAAGGATTCTGTTTTACTTGTAGATATTTTATACTGCAAATTAGTATTTTATTTACAAATTACACAGTTCATTTGGATATGAGTCCTATTAACTTTAATGGGAATTTTGCACAACTAGTGAACCTCTCTGTTAATATTCAAACTTATATGACTTTTAAGCAAATTAATTACTTACACACACCAAAATAATTGTCTTACATTAATACACTCCAGTTGCAGACCTACATTATATATGTTAATCAGTTTCATAAATGAATCTGTTTTATATACAAACTAATAAAATGGACATATGATAACATCTTATTCACAAAACAATGAAGCAAGCAAACAGATTTCTGTGCAAGCATATTTTAATTTTAAAATGTGAATTAGAAATTAAATCTATGTGCCCGTTATATGAATCCATATAATTTGTATGAATTAATGTGATATACAACCAGTCTTAAATTCTGACATGTTTGGTACATCATTATTAGTTATATTGTGTTTGAAAAGTTTCTGTTTTTTAAGATAGGTTGAGAAACAGCTCAGCTTTTAATTAAAAGTTTTACCTTGGTTTTTTAAAAGGTCATTTTAGCCAAGGGGAGATAATGTCCTTTTATAGCAAAGCATCTGACTTCTTTCATAATTGAGGTTATTTGTTGGATACAGCAAAACCAACTGTTTTACTGTTATAGGGGACAAAATTCTGAAATTCAGAATACGGAATAGTTCTTTCTGTTCAGGAGTGTTCACGCTGGCTACGGTTCATGTAGACCAGAGGTGGGCAAACTGTGGCCCCCGGTCTATATGTGGCACGCCGGCCACTTTAATCTGGCCCGCTGAGGGTCCCGAGCTCCCCAGCCAGGGTGCCGAGCCAAGCGCGGGGCGCTGCTGGGCCCCGCGCTTGGGGGTGGCCAAGCGCGGGGAGCTGTGGAGCCCAGTGCTCCGGGGCCGGGGGTGGGCCGAGCACAGCTCGCCAGTGGGGCCCCGTGTCTCTGGGCCAAGGCACCCAGGTGGAGCGTGGCTCTCTGTGGGGCCCCAAGCCGCAGGGCCGCACGCTCTGGGGCCGGCCGAGCACGGCTCGCCAGCGTGGCCCCGCATCCCCAGACCCTGTGCAGAGTGCCTCTAGCCGCGGGACCCCACACTGGGGCGCCAGGTGGAGCGCGGCTCACTGCAGGGCCCAAAGCTGGGGCTCCAGGCGGAGTGCCGCGGGCCATCGGACCCCACGTCCCCTGGTCGGGGCGCTCGGCAGAGCACCGCCAGCCGCAGGGCCCTCTTCCCTGGCCGGGGCACCAGGCTGAGCTTAAGGAGCTGCCCCATGCCATCTAGAGTGCCCGGCTGAGCAAGGTAAGCAATGGGGTGGGGGCTTAGGTGCTGGGATCGGTGGCTGGTGGGGGTTAGGGTCAGGGGTCTAGGGAGGGGTCAGTCAAGAAAAAAAGAGCAGGGGGGCTTAGATAGGGGTTGATGTCCCTGGGAGTGGTGGTTAGGGTGGGGGCAGTCAGGGAAGAAAAAGCAGGGGGACCTAGATAGGGGCTAGGTTCCGGAGGGGGCGATCAAGGGACAAGGATGGGGGGTGGATGGGTCAGGTTTCTGAGGGGGACAGTCGGGGCGGGAAGTGAGTGCAGGTTGGATAGGGGTCAGGGCCAGGCTGTTTTGGGAGGCACGCCCTTCCTGACCCGGCCCTCCGCACAATTTTGAGCCCCCATGTGGCCCTCGGTCCAAAACTTTTGCCCACCCCTGATGTAGACCATTGATCACCCAGAGACATTGTCCTAAAATGTCTAGATCTGGTAACTTCCCACAAAGTATGCGGATTAATTTATTGCATCATCAGTTCCATTTACCTGCCAAATAAACAGAGTTTTAAAACCTGTTTTGTCCTAACGATAACAAAAAATGTGTGGCAATTAATATCTCTACTTTGTTACTATTTATAAAATAATATAGGAAACAAATAAGATAACACAATAGGGGCTACTGGCTTATGCAGCTCACTTAAGGAACAGATTTTTCAAGTGATCAGTACCTAGCAGTTCTCATTGAGAACAATGGCAGCTGCTGAGTGCTTAGCACTTTCTAAAATGAATTATTTTTTCAGTATGTACCATTAGATGTGTTCCTAAAAAATGATTGCACAGTGAAAGAATCCTAGTATAAATCTAACTTGTTTAAAACCTCTCTTTATGATAGATTCTTACAGCTCTTTGGTCTACCAAGTAATTAATTTTAAAATCTTAGATAAATACGTATTCTGTCTGCATGTAAATTACTCTGGAGAGCTATTATGGTACGTAGACTCTCTAATGCATATTTTCAAGATTGTCTGTACACCTGTATTTATATAATAGACTATTCCATTTTTCCAGAATCATGATAGACTTTCATGATAACTACATTAGCATCCGCTTCATCGGTCTGAGCTATCTCATGGGGTTTGGCTTTCTAATCCCTCTCTTTTCCTAGGGATAGAATTGGGGTTCTCCCTCTATGCACAGGTTTGACTGACTGCTCTTACCCTTAAGGAGAGTGCCTAGTCACTAATTTGACATCAGTATTGGGGTCCAGAGCTAAATTTTTCAAAATTAGGACTCTAAATTAGGCCCATGAATCCATATTTCACCATCTAAATAAATAGCCTGATTCTCAGAAATGTGATCACCTCACAGCACCCTCTGAAGACAATGAATGCTTCTGCATGCTTGACACTTTTCCCAAAAGTAGGGTACTTATTTAGGATCCTATTTTTGGAAGTCATGTACTAGGTTCCTTTTCTTTACTTGGGCCAGAAAAACTTTAGCCACTGTAGTTTTCAAAAGGCCCAGACATCAAGTATTCTGTGATTTTACTGCTATCTCAGCTTGCCATTTTTCATCTGTCACCAAAACCAGACACTGGCACCATATATATTGGTGGTTCTTATTGATCTTAGCATCAATGGCTCTTATTTTCTTTGTTTAGACATATCCACAATCTTTGTAGGGAACAACTGTTAGCTAATAGTTTCAGGTTAGTAAATATGGAGAAGTGTTATGATCTAAGAAAATATTATATATGAACGCCAATGGTCTTGAACTACTGGTGGGCAACGCTTAAGTTTCAGAGGTTCATTTTGGGAGATTGCTGAACTGAGAGATGAGGTGGGAAGGAAAGAGGGCAGTGGTTTTCAACCTGTCATGTGCAGACCACAGCTAGGATTTCCAAAGGGGTCTGCACCATCATTTGAAACAATTAAGGGTCTGCAAATGAAAAGATGTTGAAAAATCACAAAAATAGGGGACTTCATATCTATTCACCAATAACAAATGTCTCAGGTCTGATACTCCCAACTGAGTTTACATTCAGTAGATACACAAATAATACGTGTTCTCATTTATTTTGCTTGAAAAAGTGAAGCAACAGCACCAAGCGCAGCCATTTGCAAGTTGAAAATGTCTGACAGGTGAGTATTGAGCTATGATTAAATGACTGGAAAAGTGAATAAAAACCAAAAACAGATTACTGAAATAATTTCCATGGAAACATAAATGTGATCCTCCCCTCGTGTCTTATTCTTTGCATTGTTTATTCTGACCTTAAATTTAAAAAGTCCATTTGAAAAGTCAAGCATTTGAAAATTCTAGCAAGGAATTGTTACATTAATGGACCCTGAAATGCCTTAAACTCAAATGTTCAAGTTAATGGTTACCAATGGCACACACAGAATCTGACATATCCTCTTCGCTCCTGGTGGAGCATAAGGCGCCAACCATTCTAATCTGACATATAAGTCACTAAATGATGTTCATTTCCACTTTACCGGCAACAAAGTTTTACTCTGCTGTTTATTTCTCTGACTGGGTAATCTTGCTCCAGAATCTTTTGCAGTATTTGTCATGATGGTATTGGAATGCATCAAAAATAAATGCCAGTAACATTCAATAGCATCCTTTCTCTAATCTACAACTCTGAAATATGAAAGCATTTCACCACACTGTACTGATTGTTGATAAATATAGAGAATGAAAGAGTGAATTACTGTAAAATCCACATTCAGGTATACTTACAAAACCAATGTACCTTATGTGACCTTGTCTAACCAAGTTATAGACTGAACAGTCTCTAGTTTTTTGGAATGAGAGACTGATAAAATGTGAGCAATACACATTCTATAAAATAGTTCTCAGGTCTAAGCTCGCATAAACCGCTTGGATCCCTATATAATTAAACAGTTCTCTGATGCAACTTCAACTATGGCTTCACTGCTGCTGCACCCTATTAAATTATATTTACCAGAAGCACCCAACTACTTTAAACTATATCTTGCTGTAATTTATTGTGAAATCTTGTTTGCCTTATTGCAGTTACACAGGGTATAAAATCAGAGCAAAATTTGGCCCTAACAAATTAATTCTCTCAAACAAAAGATGTGGCCAGCCAAGTTGTATTATTCATTTTTTTTACATATGGGAAAACGGAGACAGCCAGTGGCACTGGTATAAATCTGGAGTAACTTCTTTGACTTGAATTTTCACCAATACAATATTTTTTTAAAAAAAAACCAGATGCTAAAGTGTATTTAGTTTCTTTTGGTGGTTGAGGACAAAGTGGCTTCTACGCTGTCCTTGATATGTATGCAAAATTCCCACTGATTTCAGTGAGGGCCAGTGGGGTCTGAAGGGCAATGGTTGGTCCAGTATAACTAGCAAACCAAATACTAAATCCAAAAGAATGCCCTGGAACCACACTGCCTATCTCCCAGATATATAGTATGATTAATTGTTAATCCGACAGCAAGCCCTATATTTATGGCTGCATTCTGTGTTTCATCTGGCACCACTGGGATGCTTCCAAAGATCAAAGGTAAATTATAATGTGATAGCATTTAGTAGTCTCCCAAAGAGTGTGGATCTTAAAATATGCAAGCTTCAGCATCTGTTAGAATATTAGCAATGGTATTTCCTTTTCTTACTTAACTCATCAAAACATGATGTGTGAGGGAAAAATAATAAATTACTGATGCAAAAAGTGACTGAAGTTTCAACCCTCAGGGTATGGAAGATGTTATCATTGATGTGAAAATTATGTTGCATACCAATTTCGTAGCTGACATGACAAAATCTAGGTGGCACGCAACAGTCAAAATGCCAGCATGTGTCATGTACTTTATTTCCCTGAGAGTATGACATTCCAAGAAATGCTGCAACAAGCATTGTTCAGATACCGACTAATATTGGTCATATGTATATTGTGTTTTTAAAGGTCAATAAGAATATGAAATTGCCATGTTTTCATTACATATTTATTCCCCTGTTGTATATATCTGTGTTAGTGGTCTCCAACCTTTTTTACGCACAAGATCACTTTTTGAATTTAAGATCAACTGAGGATCTACCCTGCCCCTTTCTGGTGGGCCCACCCTCCATTCCCCCCTCCCTCCAATGCTTGCTCTCCCCCACCCTCCATTCCCTCATCCTTACTCACTTTCACCAGGCTGGGGCTGGGGGTAGAGGTGCGAGGGGGGTGCAAGCACTTGGCTGGGGCTGAGGGGTTCGAAGTGTGTTAGGGGGCTGCAGGCAGGGGGTTGGAGTGATAGGTGAAAGCTCTGGGAGGGAGTTTGGGTCACACTGCACCTAATCTCAGAATCCATTGGACATTTCATGAATTTTACTTATTATTAGTGTTGTTTGTGATTTACATATCCAAAATCCTTCAGGGATTATCATAAATCAGTGTAACATTCTTAACTCTGGGGTGTGCATTGGCTGAGCCTGGGGCAGGGTGTTGGGGTGCAGGAGTGAGGAGTGCAAGCTCTGGGAGGGAGTTTGGGCACAGGAGCAGCTCCAGGCTGGAGCAGGGGGCTGGGATGCGGAGGGGGCTCCAGTATCGACCAATCAATCATGATCGGTGGGTTGGTGACCACTGATCTATGTTGACAAAGTAATTGGGACCCTACAGTTGCAGTTGAAGATTGGATTAGTGAGAATAAGTTAATCACATGTGATAATTTGTTCTAAACCTAAATCTACACACACTGCTCTGGGACATATAGCACAGAATTCAGTAGAGGTAAATTCCACTACTCTTCAAGAATGGCCCCAGTTTGCTTTTACGCATGCAAATTATCAAAAGGGTAGAACTGAGCCCCAACATTTTTTTTTGTTCTTCAATGCATCTGAACCGAACACATGGATTTAAATGAAGACTGTCTTAAGGGTGATTATTCATGTAAACCACAGTATTATTCACTGCACCAGCTAATTGTTGTTTAAATATTCAAGGAGTATAATCTCTTCATAGGGCTTTTAGGCACACACATATTTTAGTGGTATAATTAACTAATTCAGTTTTTTTAGAATCTGTGACCTGCCACCAGCAAAGGGGCACTTTCAGGGCCTTCTAGGCAAATGTAATGTATTGTCGACTGTTGAAGGTGGAATTCCTTATAGAGATGGATTTGTGAGATCCTGCGGGGAGCCAAGGAAATCTGTTTCAAATACACTGTTTCCTACAGCGAGGGCTTTCACATAGACTCTGTAGCATCTCACAGAAAATGCTGAACTTTTAAGTGCTCACCAGTTTATGTCTCATTCAGCCCGTAGGAAATAATTGGAATGTGTTTGTAAAACACAATCTCTAAGCCAGCATTCAAAGGGACGTGGCAGAAGATGGGGTTACATGAAGCAGCAGTAATACCAATTATAGTAATAAAACAAGAAGTCTGATTATAGGGAGTGTGACTGCTGTTTTCTACCTAGCATGAAGACAGCTTGCTGCCACAATTACATGTACATTACTGTAACATACAGATGATCTTGAATGAACATTACTTTAAATATGGAGTTTGATTTTTAAAATAAACTACGCATGGAGCATCCCTTAAGGCGATGGATCTGTAGCCTTCTCAACATTTTTTGTGCCTTTTGTTTGTTTTCACCTGCAGTCAGTTAGTGAGATGTGAAAATATTTATTTCATTGATTGAAAGGTTTCTTTTTACTTTCAAAACTGACGTGTGTATATCTACATATAAAGAATATAACTTGATAGATGCCAGATCATTAAAAAAAAATTTTTTTTTAAAGATCAAAGGTGGCATTTTTATTTAAAAAAAAACCTCTCTATGACCAGCACTTTTTTTTTATTGCTTTAGGGTGATTCTATGAGACATGGGCCAGCTGCTACGAACACAAGTGCTTGGCTAAGTGTGATTTACAGAACTGAATAAAGAACTAAACACTTAATTGAAGCCTGCAGTGCAGCAGCTAGAGGGCTCTATCCCTGTAAGATTAGATCCAGGTTGTTTTCACTGCCCCCCACTGAGTTGAGTCGCTTGAATGGATTCTAATTCCAGTTGAGAAGCCAAGATGATTTTGATAGGGTTCCCATAAAGCCAGAACCTACTTTGAGATGCCCATGGGTTAATCAGGAGTAGCTCAACCCAAGTCAGTGGAGTTGCATCAATATAAGAGACAGTGGGGATTCTGGCCCAAAAACTTTGCATTACAGGCAAAGCTGAACCCGTTTTGAATCCGTATTAGAGTTGCAATAAAATCCAAGAGTCCCAGCGCTCTGCTTTAACAAATACATAGCATTTCCCGCCCACGTCATGAACAGCTACTGTGACATGGTGATTATTTTATTGGTAGAATGGTGGAAATAGAACTTAATCATTGCTTGACTTTTGTGGCCAATAGCTAAATTCCAGGTCACTTGTGAGCCAGGACAAACTCATCCTAAAAGATACTCTCGTGTATTTTTTTTAAAGTCCTCCATGTCAGCTTGAATCTTGTCCTCAGATTATGCACAGATGGTTAAGCAGGAGTCCAGTTATCAATATAGTATTGATTTAAGGCAAGTTTAGGCTACTTTCTTTCTGGTGGAGAAATTCAAAAGGATAGAAAGGAAGATCTTCATAATGAAGTATCTACTTACTCTCCCTCACCCATTTTGTCTTTCTAAACTTTATACTGAGAAAATACATGCCTGTTCTATCCTGTCAAATTTTTGCTTGCATAGTTTTGCAGAATGTTTAAATGTGAAACGTTTAAAATGAATGGATCCAAGTATAATAAAAACATTCTGTAAACTTAAGAAGTGTTCTCACAATTTGTTTTAAATAAAATATTCTAATAGATTCAGATCACTAATCTGAAATGCATTTGTGTTCTTTGAAACACATCATAAAAATCTCTGTAAGAATTTAATTACTTGACAAATTGTTTTATGAAGCACTGTAAAAGAAAAAAGGTTGATTTACCTGGAAAATAGAGGCATATTTGCAGGTAGATGGATCATTTTATACATGTATATTTGGCTATGAGGAAATTCTTTGCTTGTTTTGCTGTGTCACTGTAGTCCAAGATATATTTTTTTAAAAGTTGCCCTAAACTAGATTTCAAAATCTATATTTTTAGATACCAGAATAGATGTCTTGATTTTGCTCTCTACCCAAGAACCCCAAGTGACTTCAAGGGGAAGATTTTTAGGGGTGCAAAAGGGGTACTCTGTTTCCTTTTGTAATTTTGAAAATATTCCTCCAAGTTAAAAGAAGCAGCAGAGTGCTCAGTTGATCAGGCCACTAATATAGAATTTGGGGTCTAGCTGTAGGCAACCTGTGTGAAAATCATGGCTGAAATACATTTGTCCATGTGTATATGCCTAAAGGGAGATGTGGAATTCTGTCTATCTGTATCTATCTAGCCTGTCACTGACTCAGTTGGAGGGACATTGTTTCATGATGTTTTAATGGGTGATTTATCATGGTGGTGCTTGCCTCTCTGGAACACCTGTGAGGTAGGGAAGTATTATTACTCCCATTTTTACAGATAAGGAACTGAGGTACCAGGAGACTAAGTGATTTGTCATGCAAGGTCATGCAAGAAGTCTGTGGTAGAGCAGGGAATTGAACCTGTCTTCCCCCACGATGCAGCCCAGTTCCCTAACCTCTGTTTTAAGCATATTTTAATTGATTGTTCATACATATGAGCATATCACACTTAAGTTTGACATCAACCCACAAATAAAAATACAGATATTACCTCCTCCCAAAGAGTTTCCTAGGTTAAGGCCAATAGGGGACATTGTGATCAGGTATACATGATAGACATGAATAGAAATGGAGGAGACAGGAATAACATAGTTAGAATATAGTTAGATGCTTGGTACCCAAGTTTTAATATCTCCCAAATCTTCCACTGAAATGAACAGAGAAGAATCTTCCACTGAATGAATGTAAGAATGTTTTATTGTGTAAAGGAGGGGTGGACAACCTGAGCCTCTTAAGGAGCCAGAATTTACCAATGTACATTGCCAAAGAACCACAGTAATATATCAGCAGCCCCCGCATCAACCCCTCCCCTCCCACCAGCTCCCAGAACCACCCACCCACCAGCAGCCCCGATCAGTGCCCCCCCCCCCCCATCAGCCCCAGAGTCAGCGCCTATAGAAGGAGCCACATATTAACTTCTGAAAAGCTGCATGTGGCCACACCAGGTGTAGAGGTTCTCAATGAAGCCATCCCTGTTTGCCATACCTCACAATACTCAACTTTTTCTTTTTGGGATCCTTAAAGGAGGAGAATGTTCTCAAAGCTAACTTACATGAATGTCTGTAATAGATTATATCACCTAGTACTCTGATATACTCAGGTATACTACAGGACATAAAAGTTTCCCAAAATAATTCCTGGAATATATCTTTTAGATCAATATCCAATCATGATTTAAAAACTGTCTGTGACGGAGAATCCATCTCAACCCCGGTAAATTATTTCAATGGGTAATTACTCTCATTGTTAAACATTTATCCCTTACTCCCAGTCTGAATTTGTCTAGCTTCAACTTCCAACCATTGGATCATGTTAAACCTTTCTTTGCTAGATTGAAGAACCCGTTATTAAATATTTGTTTCCCATGCAGGGACTTATAGTCTGTAATCAAGTCACCCATTAATCTTCCCTTTGTTAAGATAAATAGGTTAGCTTCTTGAATCTCTCACTCTAAGGCAGGTTTTCTAATCCTTAATCTTTCTTGCGCGTGTGCGCCCGTATGTGTGTGGTCTACAGAGCCATGCTATTACCTCTGAACCTTTTTTTGTGTGATGTTTTTGTGCATGAGATGATCAGAATCACCATGCTGCACTGATTTGAGGGGCACAACTAGCAAAAACGTTTCATCATTTTGTTGATCTACCTCTTAGATTCATATTGAAATAGAGGCATTTCACATAGAATAGATAATTTTCCCAAAGATCATTGTTGTACAGATTAGATAATTTTGAAAATGGTCTGAAGTGTTTTTCCTGCATCTCTTCTTTACTAATTGGTTTAAAAACCACAAACTTATGTTGTAGTTTTAGCAGAGAAAAATGAGGGTTTTTTCCCCCCTTTTTTGACAGTGACCATCTAGCCTTTAGGAGAATTTTTTCTTGCAATGAATTTAAAATTACTGAAGTATAAAAAGTCAGTCATAGCATTTTAATTTTTGTTGAGGCTTAAGTCTAAGTCCAATTTTCCTCCTCTTCTCTGAACCTCTAAATGTTTTCATCATTCTTCTTGAATCGTGGACACCAGAAGTGGACACAATATACAGCAGTAGTTGCATCAATGTGAAATCTATATATATAAAAGTCAAATGGTGTACGCGTGCGTGTATGCATGTATGTATGTGCACTTACTCCTTCCACACCGTTTGAGCTAAAGACTTGAATTTGGTGCAGTTAGAGGTCTTAGGGTCCTAATCAGGGTAAGAGTCGAAAATTTTTCAAATCTCACCTCTGACGCCCCCCAGGGGTGAAATTATTTAAAGGCCAATCACTTCAGCTTGGCAGCTGCTGTTCTCTGTGACATAGTTATGATGTCATAATACCCCCTCCAACGGACCCCGTATTGCTCAGCTCTCTGCCCCCTCCCGCCTCCAACGGACCCCACACTCGCTCAGCTCTGTGCCCCCTCCCCACCTCCGACGGACCCGAGCAACGCCGGGTATTTTCGCTAGTACAAAAATAAAATAACATCTCTACTCAAAATTCCCCTGCTTATGCATCCCAAGTTGACATTAGCGCTTTTGACCACAAAATCCCTCAAATATTTTCAGTCAGTGCTTCCTAGTTTGTAAGTATGGCCTACCATCTTTGTTCCTAGATATATACATTTACATATAGCTATATTAAAATACATATTGCAAGCAATCCAGATCAATCTGTATTAATGATCTATCCTCTTCATTATTTGCCTCTCCCCCAATTTTGATGTCATCCATAAAATGTATTAGTGAATATTTGTTTACTTCTAGGTTATTTATAAAAATATAAAATAGCATATGGCCAAGAATTGATCCCTGCAGGACCCCACTAAAACACATCTGCTCAGTGAAGATTCCTTTTATAGTTACATTTTGAGACCTGTCAGCCAGATTTTAATCTATTTAATGCCATGTTAAATTTTATATTGCTATAGATTTTTAATCAAAATATGCAGTACCATGTCACAAACCTTACAAAACACTATTTCCTTTATTAATCAAACTTCTAAGCTCATTTAAAATATATATCAAGTTAGTTTGACAGGATTGATTTTCTGTAAACCCACGTTGATTGGTGTTAATTACATTACCATCCTTAATTCTTTATTAAACCATTTCCATGTCAGCTGTTCTATTATCTTGCCAGGGATCAATATCAGACTGACAGGCCTAGAATTATAGGAGGGTCATTCATTTATCCTTTTTTAAATATTGGAACAATATTACCTTTCTTTCAGTCTTCTGAAACTTCTTCAGTGGTCCAAGACTTGTTGAAAATCCACATTAAATGTGCTGTGAGTGCATCAGCCTGCTCTTTTAAAACTCTTGGATTCAAGTTCTCTGGGCCTGCTAATTTAAAAATGTTTAACTTTCAAAGTTGCTGTTTATCCTCCTCCTGTTGTGGAAATGAGAGTTTTATCATTGTCATCATATGATTAGACATCATCTGGGTTTTTTTCTACCAAGAATAGAACAAAAATATATATTTAACACTTTTGTCACTGGCACTATTATTGATATTTCTACCATTTCTGTCTACCAATGAATCAGAACCCATAAGAGTCATACGGAAAAATAAAATGAGATGACATGTTTCTAATCTGTGCTTATCTGACTTGAGTATAAGTACAGCCCTGACTTATTCAATATGTAAGTACAACACATTACTTATTCAACCCAATGTCCAGTAAAGGTCAACACAGGAACAAGGCTTATGTTTTTTGAGACTAATCTCAATAAAGATAAAGAGACAGGCAAAATATGCTCCAAAATACCAAACAGCTTACTTGTTGGCATATTATAGTCTTATCCTGATATTTTATTAACCTTATTATATATTCAATGCTTCAGAAGGATTTTTCAAAATACTTTTAGCTCTCAATCCTCTTTCTCCATAAGGTTGAGGTTAAGTGCAAGTGATATTTTGAAACCTAATGAATTACATTGGCCTAACCAAGTGATGAAATCAAGCCCAATATTCTTTGTCTACCCAAAGTTGTGATGCGGAGTGCTCAGCATCTAGCAAAACATAGTTTTATGTCACAATATCCAATGGAGTCAGGCTTTACAATGTGCATTTTGCATTGTTTTTGTTTTGAATGAAATGTCTTTCTTTTCAGAGTACACAGAGATGATGAGCTGTTCCTAAGGTGTATACCCATATGGGGGGGGGGGGGGGAGAAAAACTGACTGCCATTAACAGTGAAAGCAGCTTGTAATGAAGATAAAAACTACAAAACATTCCACCAGAATTCAAATTATTACTAAAATCTCCTAGAAAAAGCATCTCAGATATCAGAAGCTCAGTAAGATAATATCCATTGGATAATGACAATAAACATTTACATTTATGTAAGGGACCTGTACAGAATCACAGAGTATTAAAGCCAAATGTATAAGTCAGGCAAGCTGCACTCTCCTGATGTTTACACATCGTTCTTCTTGGCTAGAAGGGAAGATAGTAGCAGGTGCATGCATTTAAGTCCTTTCAAAAGTAATAACCCTTTGTAGTTATACAGTGTCTTTCATCTGAAGATCTCAAGGTGTTTTTCAAACATTAATTATGCATTACAACTATCCTTGGGCAATTACATACTCCTGTAAGGTAGGTATCATTAGGCATTTTACATGTGATTAAACTAATGTCCTGGGAAGCTGACTTTCTCAAGGTCACAAATCCTGTAAGTTGCAGACCCAGCCACAATAAGTAGGATTCTGAAGTAGAGCAGTATGACCTTTTTCACATTGAAATCTTAAACCAGGCTGGTTCACCTGGTTTTGTATTTCAGTGTGAACCCAGATCTTTGCTGAGCATGCTACATATCTCAAAGGCAGGGACAGTGTATAAGCTCCTTTATTTCCCTCATAGGCTGCGGTTGTCCTTATTGTATGTGAAGGGAGGCTAGCAACGGGCCCGGTTATCTCAACCTTTCCAGCTTCAACGTGGCATGTTCTAGTTTTGATTCAGTTTTTACATTTGTACAAACCCAAAATTCCAAGGGAAACTGAGCACAAATCTGAATGAATCATGTAAACAAATCAGAGGATCTGAAAAGTGGCCCTAGTGCTGCACTAATTATTAAACCACATAATACATCAAAGAAAGGAAGAAAAAAATAAATAAAAATGACCTTGGGTTTTTTCTCCCTTAAGTTGCTTGCTTGCTTGCTTTGACCTTTTTTTTTTTTTTTTTTTAAAGTGAATTTAACAAGACTGGTTAAAATCAGATTTATTGTAGGAAGGCAATATGTACATTTCTTGATTAGATCTTCCAAACCCCTCTCCTTTGAATTTCACTTCTGGACTTGTTTAAAGGAAAGGAGGACAATCATGCTGACCAATGTACTGATTTGTGATATAATTATTAGTCATGATATGCATCACTCAAAGCATTTTGCATCAAGGCATTGTCTAAACATTAAAAAGCGAGCATGAGGAAATTTAGTAGTATCCCCATTTCATAGATAAAGTAACTGGAACACAGAAGTAAATATGGCCAGGTGTTCCAGAAATTCCAAGCACCTCCAATGCTCATTAAAGTCAATGGGAACTGCAAATGCTCCATGTCTCTGAAGTTCAGACTGAAGTGATCAACATAAGGCCCACATAATTCTGTCTCTGCCAGTTATTTACTATCATGCGGGAGTTGCTGATTTCCAGACCTGTGCTCAGTCTAGTATCCCACTCTACCATAAAATAAAAAGGCTCGAGGTCAGGATAAAATTACTGTATTTGTTTTCTTTTAGCTGACAAAGACAAAGGTTCTGGCCACAGGGATAGCAGCATTATGCTAAATACAAATTTATTTTAACGGGATTTTCTGTCCCTATTTTATAAATTAGTTCCCAGATCATGTTGGGCAGTGATTTTATTTTCCAAAGAGCTATTTTAAAGTTATAGATTTACGGAAGAGTTCTTTCACCCTAGGTTTCTAGAGCTGAACAAAGCAAAGTCAGACAACACAGTGCTAACTGGTTGGCAACTTGTCCATACTAACCTTTCTGTGGTGGACCAGTGGTGCAGCACTGGGAAATTTTCAGAAATATTTCAGTGCAAGCAAAGCCTAAATGCTTAAGTCTGTACTGAGGGCAGGGCGGCGTCACATTATGCTAGGAGGGACTCTGGGAAGCATGAGGCCTCAAGTGTACAGGAGGAACCTGAGGAGGGTGCAGAATATTGTCCCTTAGCCATTTAGCTGGATGTGGTGTTGGCCCACGATGATGATGGAAGGAGCAACAAATGTGCCTGGTTTCTCTACAGGAGGATGCAAGTATACAGCAAGATTTGTCAAGTCTTCTCCATAGGGCTGTGCTGGGGTCAGGCACAATCTGGCTCACTGTCCTTTCAGAAGTACAAAGCACACATAACGAGGACAGGTGGACTGGCCAGACTGACAGCCAAAGTGGGTTTTCTTCAGTGGAAATCTGTATTATATAGGTAGACCAAGGAGAAAGTTTCCCATTGCCTACTTTACATAAACTCTTTCCTGCTCAATACTGCTTAACCACTATGGAAGGTGACTGTTGGGAGAACACCTTCCATAAAGGCCATTGTCTAAATTGGCAGGTTCGATAGAGGTGCAAAAACTCTTCAACAAAGAATATACTTGTGTTGCAAAGTACTTTCCAGAATGCTTGCTGCCTCCTCAATGCAAGTAACATATTGTGGTTTTGTGATGTATTAGAGTTCTTTTTGCTAGCTTTAACTTTTCCCTTTCTTTTGTTTTATTACTGGGCCTTTAAACAATTATTAAGTGCTTGTCACTGCCTGTGGGTTTTTTTCAGTATAAATATTATCTTTTTGGTGATTCCGAGAAATCTGGAAAAAAAAGTATTGATTCCTTTGTCAAAAGGCTCTTCTGTGTCTCATAAATATTCTTTTTGTCAAGATTTAATCATTCATTGTTCAAGCCAGTGCTTAAATGGAATAGATTTATGTTAATACAAACTTTCTTTGGTATTAAGATGATCAATTTTTCAAGCAATAAAAACGGACAAACAGAAAAACAAACTGTGGTTAATCTGTAATGTCAGGTCCCAGCCAGATAATTTCAAGGAAATGTCCACCAGCCACATGTTAAAGCTCAGACAGAAACAGAGCTCTTTTACAGTTAACTACCTTTTTGGATGAATCTAGTGTCATTCATAATCAACAGGTATTGCATCAAGCCCTTTGCGAAGAGGCATCACACCCTTTTCATAGATAGTCTGTGAGGAATATTAAAATTAGAGAATCAAAAATTCAGACACATTGATATACTTTCCAGTTAAACAATGAGGGCCTGATTCAAAGCTCACTTGAGTCAAGAGGAGTGGTCTACTTTGTAATGGGCTGTATTCACGTACCTGAACACTTTTTGGTGTCTGGTCACGGTGCTGCCCTTCTCTGCAGCATCCAGAACCCCTTGCAGGTCATTTGTTGCTCTGCCGTCCGGCCAGGGCAGGTCCAAGGATATTTCACACTCTAGGCAAAACTTCCACTTTGCGCCCCCCTCTTCCCGGGGAGCCCTGCGGCAGCTCCTTGTCCTTCCCTCCCCCCAGCTCCCCGTTCCTCCTCCCCGCCAGTTTCTCGCCCCCCCTCCTCCCGGAGAACCCTGCGCCAGCTTACCTCCACTCCACCTCCTCCCCTGAGCACGCCGCCGTCACTTCATTTCTCCAGCCTCCCAGGTTTGCAGCGCCAATCAGCTGTTTGGTGAGGCAAGCCTGGGATGGGAGGAGAAGCAGAGTGGCGGTGGCATGTGCAGGGGAGGAGGTGGAGCGAGGTGAGTTGGGGCAGGGAGTGGTTCCCTGGTGCGCCCCACTGTTACTTGCTGTGGGCGGCCCTCCCTACGTCTCCCTCCCCACCCCAGCTCACCTCCGCTCCGCCTCCTCCCCTGAGCACACCACTGCTCCACTTCTCTGGAGGGGAAACACTGCACCCAGGGAAGGAGGTGGGGCCAGGATTGGGGGAAGGGGTTGGCATGGGGGCAGGGAAGGGGTAGGGTTGTGTGGGGCCAGAGGCAGAGGGACGCCTATGCTTGGTGTGCCAAGCACTAGACCCTGCCCTTTTCCCCTCAGCTGCCGGCTGCTCCCACGGGGGGAGGAATAGTCCATGCCGCGGGCAGCCCCCCTGGAGTCAGGAGGCGGGGAGCAGTTGCAGCCCCTTTTGCTCAGCTGTGTAAAAAAAAATTGGGGGGCACCGCTTTTTGTTCTTCAATGAGCTTTGTATTAGACCACCTTAGCATGACCAAACTCCTGTTAAAATCCGTGGGAAATTGTTGAAATTCAAATTTCCATTGAGATCGAATAGGAGTTGGCTCCAGCCCTTAATAAAGAGGAATACCATTTCTCTCTCTCTCTCTCCTAACTGCATATAAGAATAATTCAATTTTAAAATACTTCATGTATTAATGGAATCACAGTGATGCCAGTCAGAGAAGGTGAAAAAGAGACATGATGCTTAATTTTACTAAGTGTGATAAAAGTCAATTTGGAGCCTAGAAGATAAATAGAATTGAAACAATATTAATAACTGTCAAATAGCACCAGAGTCTTGGAAAACCGTGAGACAGGAAGACAAACTGGACACCCAATGAGATCATGTGAAATACAATGCCATAATCATTATGAGTTATCTGTAGTATTTTCCTCATTCTGTGCACAAACAGTGATTAAATGCATGTTATACTACAGACAAACCTAAAGCTTTTACAGTGTTGCTCCTGTTTAGAAAGGCAGAGGAAAAATAAACATGACTGGGAATGTTTCCTGTCTTTAATTAATTAATTCATTAATTCATTAATTAATATTAGGTTGCCCTCTGGCTTTCCAAGAGGCTTATCTCTGAATAACTGTTTCTTTCCCAACTTTATTAAAACTAGAAATATATTTTTAAAATTAATCAGTATAGTGCTTAATTTCAAGAACTAGACCTATCTCCTAATTATAAATAAGTGTAAAAAGTCCTCCAATGATCCTACAGTTGACAGTTTAATTTTCAAAAGGAATTTTTAAACTTACAGAAGCGATAGTCTGTTTTTGATGACTTTTCTTTACAATATAGGTGAGCCATTTGGAAATGTCACAGAATGATGCCATAACTTTTAGACATGCTTAAAGTGCTTAGTTGGGAAAGTAAAACTGAAAATAGACATTTTATGTAATAAAAGAATTCAAGTTTCACATTTTAATTATTCAGTTCATAAATTCATAGATTCCAAGGTTGGAAGGGGCCATACTGATCATCTAGTCTGACCTTCATTATAAGACAGGCCATAGAACTCTTCTAAAATACCGTAATTCCTTTTGAACTAGAGCATATCTTAAAAGAAATACAATCTTGATTTTAAAATTCCTTGTGATGGAGAATCCACCACGATCCTTGGTAAATTTGTTCCAATGGTTAACTACCCTCACTGTTAAAACTTTATACCTTATTTCCAGGCTGAACTTGTCTAGCTTCAACTTCCAGCCAGTTATACCTTTATCTTCTAGATTGAAGTGACAATTATCAAATATTTTTGTTCCCATCTAGGTACTTGTAGCCTGTGGTTAAGTAACTCCTTAGCTTTCTCTTTGTTAAGCTAAATACCTTAAGCTTCCTGATTCTATCACTATAAGGCTTTAATCATTCTCACAGCTCTTTTCTGAACCAACTCAATTTTATCAACATCTTTATTGAATTGTGGACAAAATATTCCAACAGTAATCATACCAGTGTCAAGTAAAAAGTAATATAATGATCTGAATCTCTTGTTGCTTGAAAAAATAAAACCTGCTATATTTCTGTGGTTCTTTCTCCAGTAGAGTTTCAGGCTTCATGGCAATATTCAGTATTTTTTGATTTCTCAGGCAAAAAGACTGTGTGCATTGCAGATTATTCATCACATGTATGACCTTAAAAATTCTGCTTGGTTGTGCCAGGTGAGACTCCAGAGTAAGTATTGAGATCAGTGTGAGTTTTTTCTGAATTTATTCTGCTGAAAGCACAGTTTAGCCCATTGTGTGCATTTATAATATGTGATATACAATTGTGTTTATATACATGATGGTAATATGCTGGATATGCATCAACAGTGTGCCCTTGTTGCCAAGAAGGCTAATGGCATTTTGGGTTTGTGATGGGGCAAGGCCAGATGGCTAAAGGAAAGTGCTAAGGAACAGATATGTTAGTCTCAGGCTAAACAAATCCCTGGTACCATTGGAACCTTCTAAAAAGCAGTAGAAATAGCTAGCCTGATTGGAACACCTGAAGCCAATCAGGGACTGGCTGTAACCAGTTAAAAAACTCCCAGTTAGTCAGGTGGGGATGGATGTCAGGAGCTGTGGGAGGAAGTTGTACTGTTGGTGAGACTGAGTGGTAGACACCAGATCATACACAAGGAAGGAGGAGGCCCTGAGGTAAGGGTGAAGTGGAGTGTGAAGAAGCAGGGACTGCTGTGGGGAAGAAGCCCAGGGAATTGTATTGTGTTGTGTGGCTAAAAGGTCAGCCATCTTAGCTGATACCATTAGGGTTCCTGGGCTGGAGCCCGGAGTAGAGGGCGGGCCCAGGATCCCCCCTTTCTGCCTCCCCTAATTAATCACTGAGAGGCAGAGACTGTGCCAGGAAGGATATCTTCTCCTCACTGGCTTATGATGAAAATGGCTCAGTAGGCTGTGACCTTCTCTGTAGAAAGAGAAGGGCTATGGGGAGGGTCACAGTGAGCCTCTGAGGCTAGTGAAATCCACCAAGAAACGCAGGATCCACGAAGATAAAGATACAGCTTTGTCAGAGGTTGTTTAAGTAGGGGCATTGCCAGCAGATCAAGGAATATGATCATTCCCCTCTATTGGGCATTGGGGAGGCCTCATCTAGAGTAGTGTGTCCAGTTTTGGGCCCCACACTACAAGAAGTGGGAAAAATGGAAAAAGTCCAGGGAAGGGCAACAAAAATGATTAGGGGCTGGAGCACATGACGTATGAGGAGAGGCTGAGGGAACTGGGGTTGTTTTGTCGGCAGAAGAGAAGACTGGGGAGATTTGATAGCTGCTTTCAACTACTTGAAAGGGGGTTCCAAAGAAGATGAATCTAGACTGTTCTCAGTGGTACCAGATGGCACAACAAAGAGTATTGGTCTTAAGTTGCACTGGGAGAGGTTTAGGTTGGCTATTAGCAAAAACATTTTCACTAGGGGGGGGTGATGAAGCACTGGAATGGGTTACCTAGGGAGGTGGTAGAATCTACTTCCTTAGAGATTTTTAAGGTCTGGCTTGACAAAACCCTGGCTAGGATGATTTAGTTGGGGATTGGTCCTGCTTTGAGCAGGGGGTTGGACTAGATGACCTACAGAGGTCCCTTCCAACCCTGAGATTCTATGATTGTATAAATGTAATTAAACTGCAGTTGTGACTACCTCTTCCTCTAGGACTTATTCCAACATTCAGACTCCCTTGGCCTGCGCTGCTTCCTGCAGCCCCCATTGGCCTGGAACGGCGAACTGCAGCCAGTGGGAGCTGTGATCAGCCAAACCTGCTGACTCTGCAGATCTCAGCCCACCGGCAGAATTCTCTTCCAGGCTCCATGCAAAAGGTTGCCGATCCCTGGCATATTACAACTTGTTATTTTTAGAGGTGTTTCAAATGTATTGATTTGAAGATTTCTTTTTAGGTTTTTGGCTTTATAAATAATCCTAATATAGTCTCTAGAACCTTGCTAAAACACTTCAAAAATAGTTTTTGCTTTGGCATATATGGTTTTTATAGAGTAAAGTCTTTATTGACTTTCATATGGGATGACCAGCATAATTCATAAATAAGACGAGGAAGATTTTGTAGCACCTTTGAGACTAACCAGTTTATTTCATCATAAGCTTTCATGGGCTATAGCCCACTTCATTGGATGCAAAGAATGGAACAGAAGTAAGATGCATTTATACACACAGAAAGCAAAAACAAACAAACAAAAAAAAGTTGTACATTAGGATACCAATTCTAAGAGGCTGTTTAATTTGGATGGGCCATAATTCATTGTTTTGTCATTCATGAGCGCTGCTGCCATCCCATGCTCATGATCATTAAAAGTTTTAAAATGCACTATTATGTGTTCCATATATATAAGAGTCCAGCTATGCAGCTGTTGTAAATTCTTGCAGCTCCATTGACTTAAATGGATCTACTTCTTTTTACACCAGCGGAGGATCTGGTCTAATGTAATATTGTGGGTGGGTGGGTGAGAGAGAGGGAGAAAGAGAGAGAGAAGTGTTATAGAATTAGCCCCTCTCCCAGAGAAGAAAACTTTAGAACCAGATTCTGTATTTGAATATTTGATTCAGCTTGATAACAAGCTTAGAAAAAAGCCTTCTAGTACCCTAAACTCGCACAACATACTTTACCTTTTGTTGAAAACAATGTTCGAGCCACTGAGTGGATCAATAAAAATTGATTTTTCAATAGTAAGCAGCAATAAATAATTGTCTTAAGGGGGAAATAGGTTTATCCAGAAAAAGTTGCATATTATATGTTTATCACTAATTGGTAGTTATATATACTACATGCCCATATGCCTCCCCCTCCCCACATACATGAATATGAATAGGTCATCTAAAGCTTGCAGGTCTAGATTTACATCATTTTCTGATAGACCTCTTGTATTATAACTAACATTCTAAGCAAAATATTTTTCTTTGGTCTTACTTTTCTTTCACTACTAAACCAGAAATGAATCTGAAATAGCTTCACTAAAGCTTTTGAAGGATACGTTGCTATACAACTTGATATACAAAAAGGTAAATTATGTGAAGGTAGAAAGGTGTTGTTGCTTCAATTATAAAGGACTAGTGTATAAAGGACTAGTGTATAAATGGGCTAACAGAGCCAGTTCATATGATCATCTTAATTATAAAATAAATGACAAAATATGTGTTCATCTCTTTCATTCAAAAATAGAGGTATGTAAATGCATGAGAAGTACCTACCATCCAGAAAATTTAGTATAAGTAATAGAGTAGGAGATCACACAAAATGTAATTGTTTTGTATGTATATGCTGCATGTGCTTATGTAAATTCATAATTTTTTTTGAAAAAGTAAAAACGATTCCTTCTGACAAAGTTCAGACGGTGCCAAATACCATAGATTTCTTTTAAAAAACCCATACTGTAATATGTTACTTCTTTATGATACACTCAATGGGTCAAAATGTGCATTATATACAATCCTGCAACCCAATTACCTTTCATAGGGTTGTACTTACGTTAAGGAAGGAAGAATGTGGTTTGTTTTATTTAGCTTTGGTCCTATTGTACACATGTACAAATACAATTCATACTCATTCCATCCCCCCTCTCTTCCACAAGGTGATTGAAAGAGGAAAAAGCTTATTCTGTGTTTGTACAGTACGCCTGTGATATGAAAGTACAGTACTCTTATTGTATTTACTAGTAAGCATCCAGGATAATGTACCTGTCAAATTCATGGCTGTTTCTTTAAGAGCACTGAACTACAACAATGTTCAGAACAGTGGTAGGTAAACCTCTGAAGGTTTTGGAGGTTCATGTTTTGTATGGCTTATCATTTTTTTTAAATCTGAATTCACTGGAGCTGTTGCAAACCTCTTTGGGCTAAAGAATAGCCAAGAAAATCTTGCAATAACAGGCTGTCTAGTGAGATTATCTCAACCACATGCCCCTGAGAACCACTACCATTAACAACAGTAAATATTATGGGATCCTTGCCAAAACACCGAAAAATTCAAAATCATTGCAAAATTTCTCTTCTCCCCATCTTTGTTTCTATGCTGCCTTCCATCAGCTTACACTTCAGATTGAGGATTGTGCTCCCATTTCTTGCAGTCCTTTGAGGCATATTTCTGTGGTTTTGTTCACGGCCTGCAAAATAATCCTACATAACACAAGCTAAATCGGATCATATTGGTGCTCAAATTCTTCCCTATGTTGGTGGTGTTTTGCATTGTGCTTCATATCCAGCCATGGAAGAGTCTCTACAGTACAGTTCCAGTGACCCAGAATTTGTATAATGATGCTTATACCCTTTGCTCTTGTTCCTGGAGCCAATGGCAAATGGAGTAATTTAGAATAGCACTCAGACTAATTATATCAGAGGGACCAACCTGGCATAGCCCAGGATTAGAGAAACAGAAAGACTGAATGCCCATTTCAGTTCTAGTGTGTGTTCCTTGGTCACAGTTGAGTGTCTAGGCCCAGGTATTTAAATTTGAGTTACCAAACTTCTCGCCCTACGTGGCCTGTAATAGCAAAACTACAACTGCTCCTCCCCACTGACATTCTCCTTGAACCAGTCACGTTTAATGCTCCAGGACAAGTCCTTATGCAAGCTTCTCCTCTACCTCCTTAGATGTTTCTGCATTTAACCTTCTCTTTGGAGTTGCAAGCCATTGTGCTAGGTTTTGAAGGAAAAAGAGCTTCAACCTTTATTCCATTCTGCTTTAGTAACTGAGGTTAGTTTAAAAGTTTCCTTCATCTACTTACCATGTAACATGCTGTGTGGAGTCATTAAATCCCAAGATTGCAGAAGTGCCCCTCTAAATGGAGAACAGCTGTTTAACCAGGTACTGATTCTGGGCCTGATACAAATCCCATTAAAGTTCAGGGAAGATTCTATGGATCTCCATGGGCTTTGGATCATATCTTCTGTGCCCCGAACTCCCAGGAGAATTAATATAAATGTTGTATATTGAACTAAATGAGATGACTCAATGAGTCACACTCCCTGTAGCAGATAAAATCCTCTGTTGTGAGCCCTGAGTGGACATTCTGAATGGAATAGCCTGTCACTGCATGGTATGGATGTGAGGGCACTTGAAAGGTTGAAAATGACATGTGAACTCAAATTGAAAGATTTCTCTGTACACAGCAGTCCCTAATGAATGAATGTACCCAATCCAATATTCTAACTCAACAGGAATTTCAATATTAATTGTTAGTCAGTTATTGTATACATCTATATATTAAGTGCATTTATTGGTGAGTACCTTATCTTTTTAATTCATGAATTCTTGCTTATCTCATGTGAGTGTGAGGATTAGCTGATGCTTGCAAACTTAATGGAAGTCACAAAATGTTGTACAAAAGCCAATATTATTGCTTATATTTGTTCTACTCTGCAGTATGATCTTAAACTGAGCACTCTGGGAACTGAAAAGAGATTATTATAGAGATTATCACCTGAAAAACAAAAGATATATGGAGCTAATATATGACTTCCTAGCAAACTCTGGACTATTATCAGTCTTTTAAATCTGCGGACAATCTCAGCTTGAAAGAACACTGCTTGGCCAGTTTATGAAAAAATTAGAACTCCTCAATGCCGTCAATGACTGAACTACAGCCTAATTCTTCAACCCAAGATATTGGATATGTTGTATTAATTTTCAAGAGCAGAATTCATAAAATAATTAACAAATATTTCAGAATCTTATACTCGGTTTTGAATGTTTCAAGTAAAATCAAAGACAAGAACCAACCCTATAATTCAGGATTCAGCTTTGGAAATTAGCAAAAGCAGATGCCAGGAAATAGTTTTGTAGATTTGTACTTCATAAAGTTAATTAATATTTGAAGATATTTATAGGAAAAGGAGCTATTAGAAATAAGAGGCACATGGAAAAGTTGGAGAAAATTCTTTTTTGCTTTGCATTACTAATTTACTTTTCATTTCATTTATGTGAGTGTGTTTATGCAGCCCCGAAGCATGAGTGTGCTCCACATCTATGTCTACCTTAGAGATAGAAGAGTTTTTAACACTACAGTGAAACCTCGATATAACGGACTAATTCGGGCGGAGGGTGTCCGTTAAAACCGAAAGTCCGTTATTTAATAATTTTTTAAAATTATTAAATAACGGACTTTCGGGTGACAACGGACACCCCCCGCCCGAATTAGTCCGTTATATGGAGCCAGCCGTGAGTCAGCCCACCCCACCCCCTCCCCCCGCCCGGCTCCCCGCTGCGGGGAGCCGGGCGGGGGGGTTGACAGCTCCCGCCCGGCTTCTCGCTGCGGGGAGCCGGGCGGGAGCTCTCAACCCCCCCGTCCGGCTCCTCGCTGCGGGGAGCCGGGGGGAGTTGACAGCTCCCGCCTGGCTTCCCGCTGCGGGGAGCCGAGCGGAGGCTCTCAAACCCCCCCGCCCGGCTTCCCGCTGCGGGGAGCCGAGCGGGGGCTCTCAAACGCCCCCCCCCGCCCGGCTCCCCGCTGCGAGGAGCCGGGCGGGGGGTTTGACAGCTCCCGCTCGGCTCCCCCCAGCTGGAAGCCGGGCGGGAGCTGTCAAACCCCCCGCCCGGCTTCCCGCTGCGGGGAGCCGAGCGGGGGCTCTCAAACGCCCCCCCCCGCCCGGCTCGGGGAGCCGGGCGGGGGGGCGGGGGGGGGTTGACAGCTCCCGCAGGGGTCCCCGCTGCGGGGAGCTGGGCGGGAGCTGTCAACCCAGCCGGCTCCCTGGGGCGGGAGCCGGCAGCCCCCAATAACGGATTTCGGATGCATCGGAAATTTTGTCCGTTGCATCCGAAGTCCGTTAAATCGGGGTCCGTTAAATCAAGGGTTTACTGTACTCGCATACTGCTGAAATTAAGGATGGCTATAAGCACATGAGAAGGAGAATCAGCCAGTCAGTGCCAAAATGTCTCACTTTTATTTATTCATTCCATTTGAACATTGTATTATTATTTATGTATTTATTCATACTGACTATGAATAGGGTAGTATCCTTTTAAATAGTTTGAACCCTCTGACAGCTGAGTGTTTTATGTTTCAAAAGCCTTCTGTAGTAGTCTGAGCAGCTGTATGAATATCTATATGTAGCTAAGCCTTCCTTGTTTATGTATAGTTAGTAAACTTGGTTATTTGGGACCCAGTTATACTTGTGTGGTTTCTTTACATAACTATTATTATGGAAAGAGAAAAGGACACGATGTTACTATTGTAAATCATGTCTGTAGCTATATGAACTTATCGTACTTTACTATATGGCTGCTGTGACTTATGCTGGGGGACCAAACTGGCCCTTTGTCAGCCTCAGGAGTTGTCCTTTCCAATAGGCTACACTTGAGTTATTTCATTGTAGCATAATATTCTTGTTAACAAAAGATAACAGGTTTAATAACTCTGCAGTGTATCTTTTGAAGTTATAGCACCCCATAAATCTAAGGTTCTTACACTTGAAATTTTTTTTATTCCATTCTTTACTATGACACATACTATTTGTAATGACACTTATCTCTCCGAAAGCTTTTGTTTTAAGTAATGCTATCATTTTTGTAATCCTACAGTAGTATTACCTCTTAACTAGAGTTATCTGCTGGTTTTATGCATAAACAAAATGCATAAATGTAAGTGTTAATCAAGACCTATATGTAATTCCTTTTTTCTTTAACTTCATGAAGGCAAAAGCATATGGTCAGGTATTTAATTATATGAAAAATCAATTAGCCTGTCCCCTTTGGATTTCTTACCTTTTTCTCTTCAAGGATTCTCATCAACAAATGAATGTATTGACACCTCTGGCTTTAGGTCCTGTGAATTCCTACAGTTCTTGATAGGCTTCCATGGTACAGGGACATGTTAAATTAATCAGTCACAGCAGTGTAAAATAGGGGATGTCAGAAATGGAGCTGAGACTGCTTGACCCTTAAGCACACCCTTAAATCCAATATTAATCATCATCAGACACTTTACTTTGCAGGAGTTACACATGGAAGGGCTTTTGCTGGTGGAGCAGGAAACATTAACAATTACTTTGTGCCTGGTACCTAATGGCTCAGGGTAGCTATAGTTTCAGCCTTTAATACACGGGTAGTTGTTTTTTTATTAAATAGTGATATTATTTACAAAATGAGCAAACACTTTTTTAGGAAAATAAGTAGAGGGGTTAAGTTATTGCTCATGAAATTGAAATAACAATGTGCCGAGCTGGGCATAGGAGGGACACAGGTGTTGGGCAAACATCCCTGTTTCTGGCTTCCAATTTAGCGCCATCCTGACCTATGCCATCTCTGCTATTCTAAACCTGGACCTTGCCAGAACTGAGACTGCCAATTGCCAGTGTTTCCAAATGGTTTGGTGGGGCTGGCTATTTGAATTTCTTATGTTCACAAGGAGCACTCTTTAGTCTATTTTCAATAGAAAATTGACAATGTATTTTTAAATAGATTCAGCCATACTCTCTGGAGTTCTATAGTAATCCAAGATTCTCTCTTTTACCAACAACCTTTTGCAGCATCTCTAAGTCCAGTGGATAGTATATTTTGATGGTTTCCCTATAGCTTATTTGGAATTGCACTTGTTTCTCTTTTTTTTTTTTCAGTGCAGGAACTGGGACAGAACATTTGTTTTATAATGGAAGCTGTCAAAACAGTATGCTAGATGGAAACTGAAAAATGTGGCAATTTTAACTTGATTGGAATTTCAAGACGAAAAATTAATATTAATTTATTTAAATATTTGCATTCAGTTTTGAAAATAAAAAGGTTAAAAGACAGAGGGATTTTTATTCATGGGAGAAAAAAAATCATTAGTCATTTCACAGCCTATTTACCCATGCTGTGCAAATGAGGTGGGAAGGAGGAAGTAGCATGTCCCTGGTGAACATAGTTTGGTCAGTGAGTTGTGTTGATGAACTGAAACAGTGACATTCAGCAAACAGGTTTAAAGCTTTTGTGGCAGATATGAAATGGAAAGTAAATATTCCTAGTGGACTGTATAAGTTTATACCATCAGAGCTTCAGATTGCCTCAGTCAATCATAAACCCTTAGAGATAGAACTGGCATAGGCCTCATGTTACACAGGCTCATTGACTTTTATTGTGTAATGTATTTCATCCTCAGCAGCAAGAATACAGGGTTGCAATACCCTGCTTTTACCTTCCATTTGTTCATAATATCAAAGAAAGAAAGTTTGTGATGAAGGACATAGGGTTATTTATTCATTAATTGTAAAAGAAGAAATACTTGTTCTATTTTAAAGAGACGCCATCCACTTGAAAACTAGGACTTTTTTTTTTAAATGATCCGCCAGGAACTACATCTATTGCTACATCCCCTACCATTTTTTATAGATTTACAAATTAAATTATCTCCTCCATCGCTACTTACAAGAGCAAAATACACTAAAAGAGGAGACCAGGGCCTGATTCTGCAATTTGTTCCTTATGGGGTAACCCCCACATGAAGCCAAGAGAGGTTAATGGAGCAGGGTCAGGGCTCTTCCTGAGAACAATAGCTTACAGAAATTGAGCCTGAATAACAGACCTCATATTAAAAGCAGTTAAACTGTCTTTATACTAAGTGCTGCCAAATGCCCAAAGTACTTTAGAAAAAAAGCTTAATTATATACATAATTACTTAAAATATCCATCATGTCTATAAAGTCCAGTTATAGGATTACCATTCCTATCCATTTATATATAATGGCTTGGTAGTAGATGTCATTGGTGTAATCATCCAGGGCAAAACTCAAAAGATGTGTGAGATGTCATACAAAAAACACATGATGCTAGTTGTGATGGAGTTTGAATGGGTTAACTCATTCCACCTTTGTCATGTCAGTCAAATCTTTGAAGCTTCTTTCTGTTGAGCAGGCTGCATGGACTTGGCAGGTTATAGGGCCCAGATGAGCCCAACTAGTCCCAGCTGAGGAGTTTTGGGGTAGGGCATTCTTAGGTGTAGAAAAAATGCAGCAGAGGCTTTGGGGTGAGCCAGAGTTGTTGTGTATTAAACAATCAGTTTGGTTGTGGGTCTTGTGTGAGTCCTTGGATTTAGACAAAGGCAAATCAATAGTTTCTTGGATAGGGTAGAGGTACCTGGTTTGAGTTTTCTGTATGTTGTTTATCACCACCCCCACCTCAGAAATTGAGGCCTGTGTTCTTGTTATAAATAAACTAAGAAAATACCTGGCTTTGTGTTACTGATTTCTGCCCCACATAGGAAACTGTCCTAGAAGGGCCTGAAAATCTGCTATCACTCAGGACAGAGGCAATAGCTTCATTTAATGTAGATTCAATGGTTGGAGCAGAAGATAGGAAAATATTTTAGGTAGTGTGAGTAAAAGTGGGGTAAGTCCCAATGTTCCCTCTAATTTTTGACAGGCCATGTGCGCAAAAAAATTCTTCTGTGCAATTTTTTGGGCTTCTGTGCAAATTTTTTTGCATGCAGTGTTTTGCCGTGTGCGCGGTGTTTCGGATCTATGTGCATGCGCATATGCTCACAGCTTAAAGGGAACAGTGGTAAGCCCTGTCCTTGCATCTCCTTTAATAAGAAGAAAAAATGAGCAAAGTAGAAATACAATTTCATTAATTTTCAGATGCTCTAATTTATTATAGTCAGATTAAAGTGGGAGTATTGGATGGGTCATCAACACTAGCAATGGTACCTGAGCAATAAATAACTAAAATTCCTGTTGAGGGGAGAAGAATTCAAGATTTTCGTAAATGGCAATGTCCTGAATAACTAACTGAGAACAATGCAGGAAAAAGAATATGGAAACTTGGATAGGTATAATTCACATGCACTTTCCAAAGAGTCAATCTTAGTCCTCTTCTCTCCCCCCCGCACTCCAGTGACTTTAAAATGTGATAAAAATTGAAGAGATGCTTGAGCATAATTGGAAAATGAGCATGGTTGTGAACTACTTGAGGAGTGGTGTGGCGCTAATGCTTTTCTATTATCACTCACTCCACACACTGACACTTAACTTGTAAGACTTTTCAGGAACAAAATATATAAACATATATCTAGGTGGCTTTTAGTAGCAAGGAAACTAAAGAGAAAAGCATATGTTAATGTGTGCTTACAATATGTCTGTAACCTTGAAAGAAATCTATCTTTCAGGAAATGGAAAAGTGTAGCAGTCTAATGGTAGAAACAAAATTATATTTACATTAACTCTTGCCTTCCAGATGATTTTAGATAAGCCAAAACATATAGAATGGAGAAAAAATCATTGTCTTTAGCAAGTGAGGATCCAGATCTGTCCCTTGTACATTTTTTTGTATGGTTAGAGTATAGCTTTTCACTTTAAT
The DNA here is from genome assembly GCA_032164245.1 of Sternotherus odoratus. Taxonomy (NCBI): domain Eukaryota; kingdom Metazoa; phylum Chordata; order Testudines; family Kinosternidae; genus Sternotherus; species Sternotherus odoratus. Next base: position 45,623,231 of record JAVMKO010000011.1, read on the forward strand.
ATAAAGTGATTATGAACTCGCATGAACTGAATAATTGCCTATAAAATAAAAATCCTTTAGCGAGCAATGAACCTTCAGAGCTTAAATTGCTTCTGAAATTCTGAAGATTAAGTTAGGTAGGAATTCATATAAACCAAAAAAAAAAAATCAACAGCCAAAAAAATACAGGCTGTTCCCTTTTTTCCACTCCAAGAGTTTTAAAAATTTCTCCTCTAAGTGAACTGTCTGTATTTATGCTTATTTCTTCCAGTTCGTTTCTTATCATGTTTTTAATCAGACACCAACAGCTTTAGCAAACGACTCACACAATAGCTCATCTGAGAGTGATGGACAAAGTAGCTCCTGTGACCATCAGATCGATGCAATCAACTGGATGGACACTCAGGGAATTGACCTGTATGTCTCCATAGGGCTGGCAAGGAGGGTAAAGAGATTGCTCTGTTGCTGAACACTTGAGAGCTTGAATGTAATGCATTCATTATATGGCTGAACCATTTCTGCAGACTGTGTCCTAATCAGACTAGGAATTTAGACCTATTCTGTTTACGAAACATTTGTCAGGAGGCTTCCTTGGTTTTGTAATACCTTATTTTCCATACATAGCATTTTAAATTTAAATACTGTAAACATTCTGTGAATAATTACTGTTGGAATGGTATCTGAAGAGCTCCTCTTCGTGTCATATGTCTGACACTGTTAGTAGCTAATGGGGATAATCTTTTAACTCAAGTGATAGGGGGTTCCTTTGGGAGCAGATGAATCTTATCTTTCTGAATAGTGAGTTGTGTGCCCACACAGTAAGAACAGAGTGATCTTTAGGTGGCCACTGATGTCTTGCAAAATTTTAGACATGTTTCTAAATCTATATATATATAAAAGTCAAATGGTGTATGCGTGTATGTATGTGCACTTACTCCTTCCACACCGTTTGAGCTAGAGACTTGAAATTTGGTACAGTTATAGGTCTTAGGGTCCTAATCAGGGTAAGAGTCGAATTTTTTTCAAACCTCACCTCTGATGCCCCCCAGGGGTGAAATTATTTAAAGGCCAATCACATCAACTGGGCAGCTGCTGTTCTCTGTGACATAGTTATGATGTCATAATACCCCCTCCAACGGACCCCGCATTCGCTCAGCTCTCTACCCCCTCCCCCCTCCAACGGACTCCGCACTCGCTCAGCTCTCTGCCCCCTCCCCTCTCCAACGGACCCCGCACTCGCTCAGCTCTCTGCCCCCTCCCCTCTCCAACGGACCCCGCACTCGCTCAGCTCTCTGCCCCCTCCCCACCTCCGACGGACCCGAGTTGGGTTTGGTCGGAGGGTAAGTGAGGTAGGGGTGTCGGGTTTGGTCGGGGGGTGAGGTGGGGGTGTCGGGTTTGGTCGGGGGGTAAGTGAGCCAGGGGTGTCGGGTTTGGTCTGGGGGGGGGTGGGAAGGTGTCTGGGTGGGTGAGGGGTGAGGTGTGGGTGTTGGGGTTGGTCAGGGGGTGTTGGGTTTGGTGGGGGGGTAAGGTGGGGGAGTTGGGTTTGGTTGGGGGGTGAGGAGGGGGGTCGGGGTTGATCGAGGGGTAAGTGAGGTGTGGGTGTCGGGTTTGTTTGTGGTGGTAGGTAGGGGTGTCGGGTTTGGTTGGGGGGAAGTGAGGTGGGTGTGTCAGGTTTGGTCTATGGGTGAGGTGTGGGTGATGGTCAGGGGGTGTTGGGATTGGTCGAGGGGTAAGTGAGGTGGGGGTGTCTGGTTTGGTCGGGGGCGTGAGGTGGGGGTGTCAGGTTTGCTCTCTGCCCCCTCCCCCCTCCAACAGACTCCACACTCGCTCAGCTCTCTGCCCCCTCCCCACTTCCGATGGACCCGAGCAACGCCGGGTATTTTCGCTAGTGGTAAATAAGATGTAAAAAAGCCAACCACCCTACTATAACTTTTAATAAAATCTATTTCATTATAAGAGTATCTTTCAGAATGGACTATAAATTAACATTTTAGTTAATGCAAACAAAAGGAATATGGAAACATGAAAGTCCATTATTGGACTTTCATGGGGTTTTACAGCAGTCTGATCTGTCTGCCAATTAAAATTTCATGTTGTTTTAATCTGATCATCAGCACGACTGTCTTCCAAATGTCACTACATTTAGAAGACTGCCACTCAAGGCGGCTTATTAGTATGCTGGGGTCATGGTGTACTGTTTACAGTAGTATTCAGTCAAGGCCAAATTGTTTGTCCATTTTTCTTGCTTACATATTGGAGATCAGGCGTGTGAGAATAACTGTTGACAGAGTGGCAAGGAATCTCACAAAGTGCATAATGTATTTTAAATTACACTTTAAAGTTGCATTTAGAATGTTAAAATTTTACCATTTGTTTTGTCGCCGTAATCAAAAATAATTGTGCTTTCAGCAGAATGGGAAACAGCAAAAGGATGTAGTCTAATTTTAAAAGGGTTTTTTCCCTCTACATAAGGATCAGAAGTATTCAAACTAAGAAGGTTTGAAATTTAACCGTATAGAGGTTTTGTTAAAATATGAATATTACATAATCATAAAACATTATAATTAATACATATAAATATAATTATAAATTGTATTTAATTTATAATGAATTATATAAATATAATATTATATTATATCATATAATTAATATTATTAAATAATCATAAGAATCAGGGGAGAATGAAAAGATTTTTCCATGCAAGACCAATCCTGAAACATTGGCAGCTTAGGTCTAATATTCATCTCCATGAGCAAATTAGTACCTGACAGTGTTGTAGCCCTGAGTTATAAGTGGCAATTTACAAGTGAGGAAAACAAGGATTCCATCTACTGTCAAGGTGCTATGTGAGACATTCCCTATAAAATTGTCATTGAGGTACAAGTAGGCATGGCAGGATTCGATTTAAATTATTTGTGGTTAGTAAACATCTTTCACCTGATGCACTGAAATCAATGTAAGAAAAGAATCAGAGAGGTATCCATCTGTAAGAGTCAACAGGCAGCCTCTTCCGCAACTTGCATCTGCAGGTATCTGGTGTGACTGACTATGCAGCTCTCCCTCTGTGTACTCAATTGTGAGATTTGAGCCTTGGACTGTAAATATTTCAAAGCACAATGCAATGTTTATTGTATTGTAAACACTAATAAAAGACTTGGATAGGGTCAGTTCAGAAAAAAATAGAACACAAACTAAAGATAAATTAAACTTATATGCATCCCGGTTCTATGTGCTCTTCTCACTAATTAATTTGTGTCTACCGCTAATAAGTGGTCAGATACCTGAAGATGGGGATGAGTGCCTTACAGATGCCAGGAGTAAATAAGAATAGTTTTATGTATTACACGTTCTGTATGTTCTGTCACTGACACTTGCTTTATTCTCTGAAACAGCTGTAGTCCCCTGTTGTGAAGAAGTGCAAGTTCTACATCATTGCTATTAGAGGACATTAGCCACTCAACTTCCATAAAATAATCTCCAACCCCGAAACTAACTGTCTGTGTGCCGTACACAGGTCAGATTCAGCAACGCTTTGGTTAGCCATTACCAACAGTGGGATACAGCAAATTCTCATGAACTCACAACCAACACATAGGAGTTTGCAATGCACTGTAACCATGGGAGTTTGCTTTCATGTGAACTTGAGATTTTGTAACATATTCTATTTGTGAGTTTACAATTTGCTATTTCTGTAAAAACTAGATTGCTGGGGAAGATCACAGAATGCTGTGTGAACTCTTAGTTAGGAAGCTTCACGGAGCTACATGCTAGGCAGTTCACACTGCTGTGTGGGGCTGAAGATTAACAGCAGCAAGACTTCAGAAAAGATGTCCACACATTACTGAACTTTGCAACAACTACAGTAAGAGAACTAAAAGGCACTTCCAGCAGCTAAGAAGTGTTCTAGTCCCCTGCAAAAAAATGTGGCTGAGGACTACACCTAGTTATAGCAGTTTGAGTGTGCACCAGGGAAAGTGTTCCAAATAAGATTTTATATGGTTTTGCATGGGCAGTGAACTGGAGGTGAACTGGTGGCAGAGGACAGAGCAATGGTTAGAAGATACTATATCATGAAAGCACAGGAAAAGAGGGCGGGGGATCTAAACATGTTATATCAAACTCTGAACAAGGAAATAGAGAGATCTCAGGATTCTGAGTAGAGCAGGGTGAATTTTTTGGATGAAGATTTATTCAACCTCTCTTTCCCTGACTCAATGACTATTCATTGTCATTCATAAAGACAGTGATTATTGACTGGGCCAGAGAGAGAATGTGAGTAAAAATGACTCTATAACCCAGGGGGCAGCAACCTTTCAGAAGTGGAGTGCCGAGTCTTCATTTATTCACTCTAATTTAAGGTTTCATGTTCCAGTAGTACATGTTAACGTTTTTAGAAAGTCTCTTTCTATAAGTCTATAACATATAACTCATCTATTGTTTTATTTAAAATAAGTTTTTAAAAATGTTTATGAAGCTTCATTTAAAATTAAATTAAAATGCAGAGTCCTCCTGACTGGTGGCCAGGACCCAGGCAGTGTGAGTGCCACTGAAAATCAGCTCACGTGCTGCCTTTGGCACAAGTGTCATAGGCTGCTTACCCCTGCTATAACCAGTAGGTAGGGCACTAACTTATACTATGGGATTAAAAAATGTGAGTCCCCATTTCAATGATTGTTTAATCAAACAGCTTCAACAGGAGAGCTCAAGAGACCTAGATCCCTGTGGGTAGGATGCTCTCCTGTAAAATAGTAGACCCAAGTTCTAATCATTTTCCACATCAGGGAGTTGAACCTTGGTCTTACATGTCCTAACCACTGGACTAAATGGTATAAGATGGACAGCACTGCTTCTTCTGGCCATTTTGTGAACCAAACCATTCAAAAATGCCTGAAGCAAAACATTTCAAGTTGAATTACATGTTTTGTTTGACCCAAATGGAATGGATTTTTTCAATTCATTAAAATTTTATATTTCAGTTTAGGTTGAACCAAATAGTTTTGTCTGTTTGTCACTTTTAATTTGTCTCTACCACTAATAAGTGCTTAAATACCTCAAAATGGGATGTGTGATAGTTTTAACTGCCCACAAAGTGAAAAATAAGTTATTTCCCCAGCGCTAATTCTGATGGTAATGAGCCTCCAAAATCAGCAGAGCTGGACAGAAAAACTTCAACAGAAGCATCTTCCACCAGGATATACAGTTCTGTTGAAATCTCAATCTATTTTGCCAACATTTTTTTCTGAGAGAAACATGGAAAATGATTCCAACAGTATCAAATAATCATTTTTCAACTGTCAAACAAAACACTGTTTTTTAAAAAAATGTATTTTATTTTGAATTATAAAATTCTGAAATGTCAATATTAACCACATATTAAAAAGTTGAAATAAAAACAAAAGTAAAAGAGTGCACTAGCCACCATGTGGCTTTTAAGAGTCCAATAAGAGTGTCCACCTAGGGTGTTAGTGTGAAGTAGTTATTACTGGCTTGCTCCTTCCCCCCATTTAGACAGATCCTGAGCTTTGTGATCACAGAGGGGAAATAACATTGGCAATAGTGTATATCTTATACTCACATTCATTATATTGTAACATCTAAAGTATATATCTGAGTCAATGTTTCATAACCCTCCAAACTTTGCGAAGAAAATCAGTCATCCACTTTGTAAGGCAATACAGGGTTTTAGCTCCTATTGTGCTTTCAACCCCAGCTGTGACAAGTTCAGAAAATCGTTTTCTGTTTTATGACCTCTGTCATGGGCATGTATGTGTGACTCCATGTATATCAAATGCCTAGACATAGGGAGTATATACCGTGTAGTAAACACAGGCACACTATATTGTAATAATAATGCGCATACAGGCACATGCAAATTCACATAATCTATTTTGTCTGAAGAAGGGTGACCTTTTTCTGTACAGAATGAATTACAAAATATTTTCTAGCTGCCACAAGTGTGTAGATCATATTCTTGTAGCCCCCATAAAAGTCATAGTTGCTGTCAACTTGAGAAATCTTGGCTCAGTACTCATGTTTCTCTTTGCTGTCATGAGAGAAAAGCAATCCTTCTTATTAGAAGGACAGGATGTACCGCTAGAAAATAGCTTGACAAATGACCTTTTCCTACTTTTAACAGCTCTAGAATCCATATTCTTGGAAACAACTATGTTTACTTTACATTAAATAGTAAAGCTCTCTATCTTTTGCTTATGTAAACCGCATCTTGACTGAACTCCTTGTATAATTTCCTTAAAAATACAAGTATCTTCTACTAATGTTTTAATCTGTAGCCTGTAATTTGTATATATCAATCCGTGTTAATTTAGAAGACATATATAGGGTACCAGGTATCATTAACCAGGTACCAAGTAACGAAATGATTTTGACCTCTTCAATATCACTTCTTATCCCTTGTTACATTAGAGAAAAAAGGAAGCTAAGCAAGTCCACACATTTTAACCAAAGAAGGACAAAATAGATCTTTTCACATCCATTATAATATTCCAGAGTATGACTGTTCTGTCATGTTAGAGGTGACAATAAGAACCCATCCTTCATAAGAATGAACATGTCAGCTCAGTCCTTTTTCTCAGCTGTCATGATATCATTATGTATATGGCAGAGAGAAAAATGGTACAATTTGAGGAAACATGGATTTGTTCAGATGCAAAGCTCACATCTCAATAGATGTGATCCTTAAATTTAAAATGGGAATGAAAATATGAATCAGCTTTTATTAAAGTTTGCACAGCTGCCTGTACATGTTATATAAAAAGGGATTATGTTTCTGTGGTTTTCCTGTAGCCTGGAGGAGCATGATGTTTCCATTTTTTAGCAATGCTCACTGTGTTTTTCATTTAATGGAAAGTTATTTTTAAGAAATAACCTGGTCCTTGTTTTTTTTGACAAATACCATAACTAGTCAGAGGCACCAAACACTTAAAAAAGTAAAGCAACAGGTTCCATTAAATGCTTTTCTCTTTTTGTATAGGGTGCCTCAGTATCTAAACCAGAAGAAAGCTATGTTCTAAATGCCAAAATACATGTCAGGTGAGCTGGTTTTGGCCCTATTGGGAATAGTATTGCATATCTGTGTGTGCAGCATTGCATTTAAATGTATAGCTTGCAGCTCACACTATAATAAATGACTGGATCTTAAGTGTCTTTCACTAAATGCAACTAAGATAACTCAAGCTCCTTTCTGGAAATAATATGAGCCATTACTACAAATAAATTTCAGCAAAAGGAAGCATTACGGTTACAAACTTATCTTATTCTTGCAGTTAATTACTTCCCAGCAATCTTTGGCCCAGAGTATTCACATGACTGCTTAGCTTACTAGAATAATTCTTATATACACAGATGCCTTGAGAAGCTGACACTATTCTGTTCAGAGTGCAAGTTGCACAGCTGGCTATCACTAGAACAAAATTATGTAAAATCCAATAGCATTCAAGTCTGCTTTAGGATGAGTTTTTAAAGTGGAGATGGCAAGATTGTGTGTGGAGTGAATTGTCACCAAGTACTTCGAAAAGATAATTTTGAGACTATCTATACAGATGGAAGGTGGATTGTTGCAGGGAACAGAAAGCCATGTTTAATGTATTTGAGAGCCACATGAAAATGTTTATGGAAGGGGGCCCCATGATATGAATATGGGAGGCAATCATACCTAGTGGAAGGGAGAAGCAATATAAGATATAGAAGAGACAACAGATGAAGGGAACAGATGGGGAAAGGTTTGTTACTTATTCATCACAATTCTGAGTCATAGGTCCTTGGTAAGAATCAGACTGATTAAAAAAATGGGTATTTGCCACCTAAACATCACTACATTCCCAACATTTATTTACTCTGTTTTCTGATTCATTAACTCTCTTAACTATTTTTTAATCAGGGGAAAGGTCAGCAATGGATCCAAGAGATGACTGGGAAGTGAGTGTATGAGTGATTACTTATATTCTAGGCCTAATTCTGATCTCACTTATATTAGTTTTACACTAATTAAACTGAATTGATTTACATGGAAATACTCTAATTTAAACAGTCATTAATGATAGTTCTCCTCTGTACAACCATTTTTGTTGACGCTCTGAAGAAATGTATACTCAGATAATTCCCAGTATATGTATACCTAGGCCACGTGCTTACAATCTAACTGTACTTCCTGTTACCCTGTGCAAACCCTATTGGGGAGGGAGTGTAAATCTGTATTTATGCTTTTCTCTGTAAATTAGGCGGTATATGACCCCTTTCAATTCCACCATCCATACACATACTAATGTTTGACACTGGAGTAGGGTGATGATTTTAAAACATAGTAATGTCACTGAATTTTATTATTTTCATGATAAAAAATAATGCCATTAATAGTATGTATTTATGTAGTTACATTCCTAAGCAACAAGGCCCCTGAAAGAAATTCCATGTTCAATGTGTTAGTGTGAAAATCATATTATGCAAATTTACATTTATATGAAGTGGAAATGCTGAATATTTTTAGCTGAAATGAAAGGTTTTAAAATACAATAATCATTTGTCACTAAGTTTAACAAGGACAAATGAATGAAAGGTCATCTGATGGAAAAAATTTAAATATACAGTACATCCTGAATTAAAAGACTGACTTGAAGTTTTGTTTTGTTTTTTGTTTCTGGGGGGGAGCAGTAAGGGGAGCATTATTCCAACTTTATTAAAGGTAAATGTGTTATGTGGTTTTTATAGTCAAACATATTTATTCCCAAATACCCATGCCTTATTCTTCCTTGTTTCCTCGCTGTTAGCTATGGCTTAAGAGAGATTCACGGTCCATTTCACCACATAAACTGGAGACGGCCAGCCCTGGTCCAGAAGAAGAATGGAAGTGATCCATTTTCGATCCACCGATAAGTGGTGCAGGTCTACACTAGAAATTAGTGTAGACCTGTAGTGTAGTGTAGTGTAGACCTGTAGTGTAGAAATTTATACACTGAGATTACTCATGTGTATAAATGTTACTCATGTGAAAATTAAAAGTTTTCAGGATTCTAACTTTAGATGCTTAACTATTCCAAGATGTAATTCTGTTTTTCTATGTGTTTGGACAGCACTTAGCACAATGGGGTCCTGATCTTCATTGGGTCGTGTTTGGTATTACCAAATTAAAAACACTAAATTAGAACAAAGCAGTATTCTTTTAGTTCATCTCCCATTATAATTATTTCTGATGCCTAAATGTGCCAAGGTTGTTCTTAGCCAAAGCACAGAAAAATCTCTAAGAGTTTTCCTTACAATGTGACCTGTCACACCCAGGTCTAAAAAAGGGTGTGATTAAACTCTAGCTGCAAGTTGACAAGAAATTTAAACGTGTGCTATTAAGAATGCACTTAATCAGAGAAAGTGACAAACAATTTGTTGTAAGACACATAAATACTAGTTGGAAAACTAATTTCAATGGTATAAAAGGCAATCAGCTCTTGAATATAAAGTAAATGGAAAGACTATGTCTGTGCACATTATTACTCATGCAATATACTACATTCATTTAGAACAGCTACTTCCTTCTTTTGACCATAACAGCCATATAAGTCAACAGTGCAGAACTTGTCCGGGACCTGTTCAGAACAGGGAGTAATTATGTGAAAGGCACAATGTTGTTTTCAATTTTTTCCTTTGGTCATATTTAATACTTTTAAACTGTAACCCTACCTGGTTTCTTTAGTTCCTGACCTTCTCTGTTGCCAAGGCTGCCACCTAAAAACTCTGCAAAGTTTCAGTTTCTAAATGTCACAAAATATCAAGTGAGAACGGAAGACAAGAAGCAAGTCAAATAAATGTTTGTATTCCTTGCTTGATGCTCTTTTGTATTTCATTTTATATTGGGGAAAAATTAGTCCCAAGTTTAATCTCTCCTCCAAGTAAAATAAGGATAGAACACGGAGCCTGGGGTATCAGACAGTTGAAAGTATTGATTACAGTGCACCACAATTTACTAAATAAATAAAACTGAAATGCCTTCAAACTATTTAGGAGAAAGCATGCTGTTGCCTATGGTGGAAAAAGGTATAATTAAAAAGCTATCAGCATCTGGGATTGTCAAAAGTACTTTGTCACCTGAAGCACATTCCTTGTAATTATCTTTTAGGCTTTAAGCTAGATCACCATTAACCTCAGAAGAAGAAGGGTTACTATGCTTTCTGGTGTGAGAAATTGTATCGTCATGTAAATTAAACCCCGTTAGGCAGTCAAATTGGATTTGGGAAATGATTGAGTATTAAAGCTAGTCATGTATATTATCAAATGATACAAAGTATGAGATGTTAAAGGGGAAAAATCAGAAAATATTATAATCTCTCCCATTTCCTTAAAAAATTAAAACTATTTTTGGGTAAAATACAGGAATAGAAACACAGCTGTTGGGCAAAAGAAAAGAAACAACACGTGAAATTTGGTTACATGCACTTTTTTCAGATAATACAAATTAAGTCAACCCTGTGTCAGGTGAAATAATACAATAAGACCATAAAACTACAACTCCAATGCTCAAGAACTTCCGGCAAGTAATTATCAGAGTGGATAAGCAGGATGCAACTATCAACATTTTCTCTCCATCCATGCAACTTCTATTTTAACTAGTAATTACCTTTAGCTTGAGACAGATTTAGAAGTTTTGACCAAATGATGAAAAATTAATAACTTTAAGACATCAAAGTAATTATCTAGGAGGGAAGAAGTATGCTGACAAAATATTTTCTCTCCTACCAGTATAATATTAAAAACCAAGGAGAATGAGCTCGTTGCAATTCAGATTTTAAATAAAATATGTTTACAAAGATGCAATCTTTTGGTGACCATTTTGAAATGAAATGGTGGTCTGTCTGGTTCCCAGAAGAAAAGGACTTATATGTAAAAATATATTATCACCACAACTAGAATAGGCACAATGACTGGATTCCTGTAGGTGGCCCAGCTGGGGTAGGTTCAGATACCTTAACCAAATTAGGGCCAATACAGGTTACGTTATCCGAACCCATTCTGCACCTTTCCTCAGAATGGAAGGAAGACTTCTGTCTCCAGCTTTCTTAATCCTGCACCTTTCCAAAAGCATTGAGGCCCAGATCCTCAAAGGTATGAAACAAATGGAGTCTAAAAAAACATTTAAGGATCTGTACCTAAATTAGAATCACTGAATAGAATAATAGAATATTAGGGTTGGAAGAGATCTCAGGAGGTCATTCAATCCAATCCCCTGCTCAAAAGCAAGACCAACATCAACTAAATCATCCTAGCGAAGGCTTTGTCAAGCCGGGCCTTAAAATTCTCTAAAATCCACCATCTCCCTAGGTAATCCATTCCAGTGCTTCACCATCCTCCTAGTGAAATAGTTTTCCCTAATATCAGACCTAGACCCCCCCCCCCCAACACTGCAACTTGAGACCATTGCTTCTTGTTCTGTCATCTGCCACCACTGAGAACAGCTGAGCTCCATCCTCTTTGGAACCCCCCTTCAGGTAGCTATCAAATCCCTCTCCCCATTCACTCTTCTCTTCTGTAGACTAAAATAATCCCAGTTCCCTCAGCCTCTCCTCATAAGTCATGTGCCCCGGCCCCCTAATCATTTTTGTTACTCTCCGTTGGGCTTGCTCCAGTTTGACCACATCTCTTCTGTAGTGGGGCTATCAGAACTGGACACAGTACTTACAGGTATGGCCTCACCAGTGCCAAATAGAGGGGAATAATCACTTCCCTCAATCCGCTCGCAATGCTCCTACTAATGCAGCCCAATATGCCTTTGGCCTTATTGGCAATGAGGTCACATTGCTGACTTATATCCAGCTTCTCATCCACTCTAATCCCCAGATGCTTTCCTGCAGAACTGCTGCTTAGCCAGTTAGTCCCCAGCCTTTAGCAATGCGTGGGATTCTTTTATGCTAAGTGCAGGACTCTGCACTTGTCCTTGTTGAACCTCATCCGATTTCTTTTGTCCAAATCCTCCAATTTGTCTACGTCACTCTGGAACCTATCCCTACTCTCCAACTTATCTACCTCACCTTCAGTTTTAGTGTCATCTGCAAACTTGTTGAGGGTGCAATTAATCCGATCATCCAGAGCATTGATAAAAATTCGTAACAAACATTTTAAAACATAGAACTATTGTATTTTGATTGTATCTCAACTTCCACCAGTGCTTTAAATCCAATTCCCCAAACAGTAGTAGTTAGATAGTTCCAAGACTATCATTATATGCAAATAGAACATCACCACTTCAGCAAACATGATTTACCTATGTTAAACAAGACTCCCGCTTGACATAACACCAAGGCTTTTTACCATTTACAAGAAAATCTTTTTTGTCTTTCATGAACGCATTGTGCACAATAGAGAACTCTGTCATTCTTCAGGTAATGTCAGTAAGAGTTTGTGTAATATCTTTTTCTCTGCAATTAGAATGAAACAAGGAGCTTTGCAAATGAGAAGAAGTTGCATGTAGTTAATCTTTAGAAAGTACCCTTTTTGTAGTTAAATATAAAAATAATTTGCTAACACTTTCAGGAAGATTTCTGAGAGTTAAAAAAAAATTGTTTTCAAAGAGAACTTTTAGTTTTTCTGCCAAATTACTGCATGTTGATAGTGGCCTGCAGTGACAGACTTTATGCTTTCAACTTCTGGAAAGGGAATAATTGAAGTGGTGTGCGCAATAAATGAGAAGATGCATCACTTCCATATAAACCTTTTAAAAGCCTCAAAATGCAAAGTAAGGCACACTGATGTGAATTGCGTAAGGATACAATTAATTTGTACATGAAAGAAGATTTTTTTAGTATGCTATTAGCCTCTGTAACAGCTGAATATACAAAAAGCCAATCATTTATAACCTTGCCAGAAGTATGACAAACTGCTTGCTGCAAATTTTTTTTTAAAGCTAAACTGATGCATAATGTTTTTATAAAACGATTCTGTTAACCCTCATTTGCCATTATTGTACTTAGTTAGAAAAATGAATATTGACAATGACGTGTGCTGGGTTCATAATAATGTTGCAAGAAACAAAGGTAACCTATTGGGGGAGGTGGAAGAGAGAGAGAGAGAGAGGGAGAAGTGGAAGTAATTGCTATTCAGTTTGTACCGAAGACACTTGAATTTTCAGTAATACTACATTTTTCCTTTGTTTCCTGAATGTGTCTATTTCTTTTTACCTGTTGTTAATGAAAGTAGCTGGAAAAGAAATAAAAAAGCTATTTTCCTGCCACCTTCCCCTATTTTTCTAACAAACTCAATTCTGCCATTCAGCACAACCACTGATCTTTGGATTGAAACATTGTTTGTTCTCTCTTTAATTAACCTATCCTACTTTATAGTATTCAACTCATACAATGTATATCCATTTTGGTTTTTGGGTAAAAAAATATGTAGAAAACCTCAAAGAAATTTCTTTTTTTGTTGTTGCTAAGTAGAGTAGTAACATTTTTAGATACAGCTGGTCAAGGAAACTGCTCTTGAAGAACCCTGCTAACAATGGAAGTCAAATTACACTTCAGGTATTAAAGTGACAAAATTGTGACATTGGTAATTTATATCCTGCAAAGTATAAAAAAGAATGAATCATGGCATTTCACTAACCTAATTTAATCAATAATTATGTAATTCATATGCAATCATAGCTCATTTTTATTCATCATTACATGAGTGCAATAATTACTCTGTCCTCTATGAAAGTATATGTGACAGCATTAAATAATATAGATTAAGAGCACTTCTTATGAAACAACAGGAATCTAGCACTCTGTCGGTTCACATGGGTAGCTGTCAGTAATGTTAATAGGAGGTAAAAGCTCATATTAGCACAAGAAGCCCCATGAGATTTAAAGGTATCCTGGAAACTACAGGTTGTACCTACTAAAAATTTCAGTCTGGTAAGGATTATTTTCTGGAATTTAATATTGATATAATTTACTCAAACTTTCCCATATACTGTTCATGCTAAGTGCTATTTAACATTGATATGATATTTTCAAATATATATGAGAATGTTTGTTTGTTACAAGAGGCAAATCTACGAATGAGTTATGCAGGTCAATGCTTATCTATCATTGGCCTATTTTCTTGGTGCTAAAATTGAGAGGGATTTGGGGAAGTACAGTTGTTTTGTATGTCTGAAAATCTGACCAGTATGTCCTTTCATATAAACCTCCATAATACGTTTTTGCTATAGTGGCAGCTTTCAAGCTGTCAAGAGGATATACAGTACAAGTGAACATACTGTACTCTTGATTTTTTTGGACATCATAAGATACTTTTGACACATAAGGAAATGAACATTGCACAGCCAGAGTGGCTTGTTTTCCATAAGAAATGAGGAGAGGAAAATCAGTGGTTTTCAAATGTAATTGGAAAATTAATTTTGGTTTAAATGTTGATTAGCCAGCTGGGACTCCTTGATAGTCTTATGGCTGGACACCAACATGCAAAAGCTTGGAGTAAAAAGGTCAACACTGCAATCATAAAACAAAAATCCATGCACCCCTAAATGAAATTAGTCCCTGCTGTCATTCTATTGGGAAAGGATAAGGATGATTTTGACTCATTGGTTGATATTCCAGCCCTTCTGAATTACATGAGAATTTAGCTATTGACTTCCAATGGGTCAGGATTTCATCTTCAAAATCTGTGAGAGAAAATTTTATTCTTAATTCCTTTCATTTCCTGTATTTTATCTCTTTTTCCCCATGTCTTCTCTCTTGCTATTTTGCCCACCTTCAAACTCTTACTGCTATAAAAGACCCCATTTAGAGCCCTGAAAGAACAGTTCCTAATGCTGAATGTGCAAGCAATGACCGGGGTTGTGATAAAGAGTACTGTGGCTGCACTTCATGTGGAAGTGACTGTTTCCCTTTGAAGCACAGATATAGTACTGTTACAGCCACCACTTCAAAGGGAAACCACCCCATTTACTCAGAAGTCCAGTCACCTAATATACACCTAAAATTTAGCCTAATAGCCCTTGTATACCAATAATGTATCACACATTCTGTTGTGGCTCATTGGCATATTACAGATAATCGAAAGTATAAAAGTAATAAAACTGATCCTACAATTTACTTTTCCAAATTGGTTCATAATAGGATGCAACTTTGGATGTCTTTACTCAAGCAAAACTTTGTGTAAGGATTACAAGATTGCACACTACTTTTCTTTATTGAAAGCTTTCAGTCTAGATTTTCACATGATAGATAAAAGCACACTAGAATAGAAAATCTGTTATTTATTTCATATTGTGTGATGCATGTGCTTGTTTTTTACAATAGCCCTCTGTGTTCTAAAGGCATCTAATCGTGCCTCTCCACTTCCCAGAACAGGATTTATAAATAAACTTGTGATGCTAAGATGTGTGGTTTGTCACATCATTAACTATACTTAGCTAATTAATTACTCAATATAAAAAAGAATCTTTTATTTTCTCTGTTCTTGTAAATCTCTTCCTACTATGGCAGTTAGTTTCTCCTTTTTTTTTCTGCTTTACCATCCCTCTGATTGCCCCTTCGATTGTTTATTTTATCCATCTTACTTTCACTCTTCTGATAAGTTCTCTTGCCTCCCTTAGTCACCTACTTCTTCCTTAATCTGTATCTCTCTTTCCCAAGCATCCCCATATCACCCCAATTTCTGTTTTAGTCTGCTGTCCATTCAGTCCTTCTCTCTATAGTGTCACTATTATGTTGGGGCATCTGCTCTTCAGTTTGGTGGGAACACTCTCTAGAGCAGCCTTCTCAACGGGGGCCCTGGAACATTTGAAGGGGGTCACAGACAAAACTGTGAGAAGGGGAGCCCCAAGGGTTTATGTAGGCCCTGGTAAATGAACCGATGAAATGCCCAAGCAGCAACCTTAATTGGAGTCAATAGTTTCCCTCCCTCCCTGGAACCTGAGAAGAGCCCCTAAGGGGGCCGTGGCCAAAAAAAACAGTTGAGAATGGCTGCTCTAGAGAACTGATATCAGTCATTCTCTGCCCTATTACCAGTGCTGTGGAAAGTGTTTCTGGTGATGAGACAACTGTTCAATAAGGAACAGTAACAACATCCAGCCCCCTAAAGAAGGAATGTTGCCTGTAGTACTACTTGTTGTTGGATTGGAGGTGTGGGGTGAGACGAAAGGAACGAGAGATCAGCACATGAGGGTCTTTTCTAGAGAAAATTGTTGAAGAGAAGCATACATCCCAGGATCCCATGTAGCTTTTATCCTTCCCCACCCTACCTCCTTTGCTTCATTGTGACTACCATACTACAGGGAATTCTTAGATTGAATTCTTGAATTCTTGTATTCTTGGAAATATGCTCCCAGCATTGAGTGCTACTATCCAGTAGAGGGCTAAAGAAATAATGGTTTCCAATTGCCCATAACCTGCTTGATTCTCCAGCCCTCAAACTTGCAAGTGAGGGAATTCATGAATGACACCTCCCATGGAGGAATCTGAAAATTGTCCATTCCCCGAGTCAAAAAACAAAACCAACCCAGAACATTAAATTCATGACTACGTGGATTTTCATTGCAAGTTGAGAAAACCAAATCTAGCATTGACAGAAAAATATAGATTACTTAGAACTTCTTGGTTTGTTTGTTTAAGAAGAAAAGTAAGGCAGACTACTCCTGTACTGTAACTTTTAAGACCAAATGTGGAATATCATTTATTCAGTAAATACAAAGAGTCACTTTTCCCTCTGCCCAGTTAATTTCAGGTGGAGTTACATGAAGGATGAAGTTGGCCCAGGAAATTGATGATAATGTAAAACAGATGCCATTTGAAAGCAATGGTCTAATAGTAGCTGAAGGAACAATATTTTGCCGCAAAGGAACTATCAAGTGCATGAGATTAAAGAAAAAAATGCGGGTTTTTTTTAACACAAACACTGAATCAATACCAGTTGCCAGGTTCAAGTGTATTTAACAAAACAATACACATTTATAGACCTTAACTTTTTAGACTAGTCCTATTATTGAGACCAGTATCAGATCATTTGAAGGTATTTTATATTACAGTGTCTCTCGGTGTCTTAAAGTAGCCAGTTACTGTCTGAGAGTTTCTGTATTTCTGCTTCTCCATTTTTATCAGAATAATTACGGTTTTAGACAGTAAAAAAAAAAGTCAGCAAATAGCATAGAGCTAATTTAAAATCTTATATAATAAAGATGGAAGATTTTGTTTGGTCTGTGTTTTATATATGTTCTTATAGTTTAAAAATGATTATACAGTAAGTAAAATGCATTATATGTGTGTATTTGTGGGCATTTAGCGTAGTCTCTACAGTTCATTTTAGCTAGACTTTATGCATTTTGAAAATCACTCACACGGTGTATCCATCTGGAGTGTAGACACCAGAGATTTATTAGAAATAGTACAAGTATGATATGTACATTATGGTATAGAAAGTATTACCAAGCCACACCACTATAATTATAAGAATAAATGTGACAGCTCCTCTTGTAAAAGTCTAAAGAGATTGTATTCTTAAGTAAGCACTTGGTAATTTAATACTTGATATTGACCTACATCATAATGATTCATATCTCCCACTCATCAGATAGACTTCGCTGAATCTTCCTAGTGCCATAAAGTAAACACTGAACCTTTCACATAAAATTATGAGGAACTATGCATTGCTTGGGGTGCATTCCAAATGCGGAAATACATCTATGCTGTGAAGTTATCCTTTCCATCCTAACCCCAAAACACTTTATAGTACATCCTTAACTTCAGTGCAGCAAGCAGAGGGGACTTTCTCTTCTGAAATATTTTCTTGCTGAGGCTGCCATACTTATCATCCAATTTTCACTGGACTCCACCAACTAGCCAAGATGTAACTTAATTCTCCCCCTAAAGGAGCTTTCTTCCAAATAACTCAGATAATTCACATGTGTTTTTATTGGAATGCAGTAGTTCAAATGTTCCCCTTTCAAAAAGGATTTATAAATTGAAAAAAAATAGAACTAAGGGTACGTCAACGCTGCTATGAAACACCCAGGGCGGCCTGTGTCAGCTGACTCAGGCTCACTGGGCTCAGACACACAGGTCTGTTTAATTGTAACGTGGATGGTTGGGCTTGGGGGCCCTGTGAGGCTGGAGGGTCCAAAGCTCAGGCTCCAGGCAAACCTGAAAGTCTGCCCAACAATTAAACAGCCCCTTAGCCTGAGCCCAGCGAAACAGAGTTAGCTAACATGGGCCAGCTGCAGGTTTTAATTGCAATGTAGACATACCCTAAGTAGCAGGATGCTTTCTTTCCTCTACTTTTAGTCATGTAATGGTAAGGGCATCCTGGGGCAACACTGAATAGCTTAATTCGCTTAATTCTCACACTATTCTGGGATAATGTCATATCAGAGTGTCTTGCTTTTAACAGGTTTTGATTTTTAGTGAATTTGTTGCTTGTGAAAGGTTGTGCAGCACACTTCCTTCTACTTGGCCAGGGGGTGGAAAGGGCTAGCTATTTTATTTTATTTTATTTTATTTTATGTTCTTTAGATTTAAAATAATAAATGCCTATTCAAGCCGGACGTGCCCTAACATATAGTAAATACAATTGATTTAAGTCTCAGCAGCATTAAAATCAGTTCCACAAGAATTAGGCCAGCCAGTCGCCCATCCCTTTCACAATCTAGGAAGCACATCTTCACTCCATTTCTCCAGAGACTATCAAACATGTCGTTTGCAATGTGTCTGGAAAATCACCAAAATGTAGGTCATTTCAGAAGAGGTGGGAGTTCCACAATCTCTGAGCCCTGTCAGACAGCACCCGCCAGCTGTCCCTGGTCTTTGATAATGGAGGAGATCCATCTCAAGTGCCCCTGCTGACAGCAGCTGAGGCAATATGGCCCCAGGAGAAAGGTGATCCCTCAAGTAGGCAAGTCCCACTTAGTGATAGGGATCATATTAGAAAGGGTAGTGATAGGAATCACATTAGAAAGGGGTGAGAAGCTAATTTAATCTCTGTGTCCATCCAGTTCCTCCCTGCTGCAAGTTGCCACTGCCAAATGTGGAGGTGAGTGTTTTGTGTTTTATATGTCTGATCCTTAGGAAATAGACTGTAAGCATCAATCCATCTCACTGAAGCTACTAAACAGTCATCAGATGGTAATAACTTCTTTATCACTGCTTCCATGACTGGATTTAAGCTTCGACCTAGAGGGGAAAAAGTCTTCCTCCTGTTACCAGTCCCATGAGCTTTTGAGTCCCCAAACCCTCAGCAATTTTACAAATAAAATATACTGAAAGCTAGCTACACCAGTGTAAATCAGGAATTACTGTCAATGCTGCTATTCTGGATTATAACAGTGAGAGCAGAATTTGACCCAACATGTCCTGGATCTTGAAAAATCCACTCGTCTTTCACAAAGTGAGTGTCTGTCTTTTACGAGAAACTAATGTTACTCAAAGGAATTCACTCAGCAGGCTCCAGGATGGTTTTCATCTTTGTACTAGGGACACTTGTAGATATACCTAACACTGCATATTTCTGCCATTATGCTCATCAAACAAAAGGTTAAGAAGAAAAAATAACTGCAGGCTAAGGTCTTTTAAAGCTAGGTTTGGAGACAGAGTCCAGCCGGAAAGATTCTGTATTGACAGGTGGTGAAATGTTCCTAGGAATTACATCTGTCCATTAAAAATCTCTCTCAGATCTCTCCTGGGTCCTCAAAGTTTTCGAGAGTGCATATTACTTTCATGAGAGATGTAACCTTAGACCAAGTTATGTAAAAATATATCACTTTTATCAAGTGAAATAATCACAGTATGATACAAGAATATTAAACAACTGCTTTCCAGCACTGGTATGCAGAAGAGGTTTTTTTTTCTCTAAATGTCTTCAATTGTTTCATATTTTGACACCTGTAACTGTATATAGCAATCTACATTTTAAAATACTGACAGGATCTCAATAGATTCCATGATATATCTAAGTCCATCACAATGTTCTGGATAGATTTTAAATTGATGGTACTATACCAAGAACTGAAATAAAACCATTGACAGTACTTATCCTTATAGACTAATAGCAGCAAATGATTTTATGAATCATTACTTCAGATACTATAGTCCTACCCATTTTGAAACCATTTGTAGTTTAATGCTTTTTGTCTATGATATGATGTTAATAGGTTTCTGAAAAGCATGTAGTTTCCGTGTCTATCAAGACTGTTTTACTGACAAAGTTTTAGTATTGCAATAACTGATTAATTGCATTGATTCAGTTAGCTGGCTCTTTCAAAAAGAAAATATCTCCTGAGAGATAGTATCCTGTGAGCCGATTTCACTTATCAGCACATAGACAGCTAGCTATTGAATAGTCATGCATGGATGCTACTAGTGTGGAACTAAAACTACTGAGCTTCTATAAATTCAGAATACTTTGTTAAATAGCAACGCAGAAGAAAACATGATCTAAAAATTCCATGTTCACTTCTCTTTGAGGCTGTATAGCTTTTTAGGAAGAAACAAATACAAACATCTCGAATGCACATGATTTGTAAGCTTGATTCTAAGGGAAGTTCCATATCTTAAACTAAGGGCAAGAGCCGACCTGGACTGAGCACAAAGCTTACATGGATGGGCTAGGCCCTGGGAGTGGGTAGTGGGGAGAGGAGCTTCAGTACCCTCAGAAAATAATTCTTTCTCTCCATGCCAGAATTGTAATAAAGCCAATGTGGTCACCACTGTGGCCACTATTTTCTGTACTACCTTCGTAGCTTAGAAGGGAGTTTTTATGGCATACCCTTTTTTTGCAGGTTCACTATCATCTTCCTCACACATTGCTCAGCTAATCCTGAACTGAAAAACCCACTCTGTGCAATGCCGTAGAGAGTCCTTGCAGAACTGTCATTATGGTGAGGTAGATTTGCAGCCCCGTGTTCACCAGTTCCCCTCATTGTGCCCCTCCATCCCTCTGCAAAGCGGAATGGCACCATTTTGGCTGCATTCAGGATAACTGTACTTGCCACAGAAATAATGAGGAGAAGGAGGATTTGTCTCTCAATGTACAAATAGAAACATCCATTTACTTCAGTGGGCATTTCAATGAATAGCATCTTTACAAAAGATTGCATTATGAAGAACTGGGCATTAATTACACACTGTACCTGTCACGTTAAGTAGTTGTTTCCTTGCTCAGCTCTATTCGCTTTTTTTCTATCTTCCTGTGGACTCCATGGGGTAAACTTCAAAAGCAGTTTGCAGTGATTTAGCTGTGCAGCTTCCATTAACATCAGCATGAGTCATGTGGCTAAATCTTAACATGCTGCTTTGAACATTTACCCCACTATTTTCTGCATATTCAGCTGTCAAAACGTGATGAAATGCAGCTCACACTCTGAGTAAGTTTTGTTATTGGCAGTGTTTGCAACCCATGACAAAAATAGCTAGATATTTTACTTGAAAAAATAGTATAGTGCAGTGGTTTTCAACCTGTCATTTGCATCCCCTGAAGAAAGGTTGAATGGAGGTGCAGACCCCTTTGGCAATCTTAGACATGGTCTACAGACCACAGGGGACTGCAGACCATAGGTTTAAAACCATCGTTCTGTGGTATGACAATCTTTTGTGGATCCCTTAAACATAGTGTGTGGACCCCCAGGGACCACAAACCCTAGGTTGGGATAATGTATTCTCCCCTATAGAGATAGGATGTTAAGATTCAAGGTGATTTTCCTTTCAGGATACTAGTTATAAAACATGGGATTAGATTGGCATTCAATAAAAGAGACCCTCACCTCAGCAGGTTATACATTACTGTGCCGCACAAATGTAGCACCAGAGATGGTGTGTTTCGTACTGTGTTTCCTTGATCTTACCCAGCTTCCTGGAAATAACTACTTCAGGCAGAAGGAATGAGGAGTACTTGTGACACCTTAGAGATTAACACATTTATTTGGGCATGAGGTTTTGTGAGCCAAAACCCACTTCATCAGATGCATGGAGTGGAAAATACCCTAGAATATAGATAAACACAGAGAGAACATGAATAGATGGGGGTTGCCATATCAAGTCTAAGAGACTAATCAATTAAGATGAGCTGTTATCATCAGGAGAAAAAAAAACTTTTATAGTGATAATCAGGATGGCACATTTCAAACAGTTGACAAAAAGGTGTGAGTAACAGTAGGGGGAAATTTAGCATGGGGAAATAGATTTCAGTTTGTGTAATGACCCACACACTCCCTGTCTTTATTCAAGCCTAGTTTAATGATGTCCAAAAATTAGGCTTGAATAAAGACTGTGAGTTGCTGGGTTATTACACAAACTGTTACTCATACCTTCTTGTCAACTGTTTGAAATGGGCCATCCTGATTATCACTGATAATAGCTCACCTTAACTGATTAGTCTCTTAGAGTTGGTATGGCAATCCCCATCTCTTCATTGTGTGTATGTGTATATAAAAATCTTCCTACTGTATTTTCCACTCTATGCATCTGATAAAGTGGGATTTAACCCATGAAAGCTCATGCCCAGATAAATTTGTTATTCTCTAAGGTGTCACAAGTACTCCTCGTTCTTTATGCGGATACAGACCCACCCAGCTCCCACTCTGAAACCTGTCACCATACTTCAGGCAGGATTTTTATGGGCTTTTCCTGCACACAGATTTGTTAGCGGCCAATAAGGTCAGGCTGAATGGATGACTGCTTTCCTATGGGCTAGTGTCACTTTGGCAACCACCATAGCAACCGATCCAGCTGCATGTTCATTATCTAATAATTGCATGAAACAAAATGAAATAGTGATGTGATAATTCAAAGTAAATATAACCCAGCCTCCTCCTTTGTAGGAATCCTCTTCATCTAATTAACTTGTTTTCACCTACTCCTTTGCACGTAGACTAGCCCTTAATCGAAGGGCCAGTTATCTGTCTTGCCCATTAATTAATGAACCTACTAACAAGGAGTAGAAGCAGGATTTGCATATAACATTAAGAAATTTCAAAACTAATCTGAAAAGTGCATGGAAAATTCTGCATTTCATATCAGACTCCATTCATGCTGGTATTAAAATGTCTGTTTAAGGTACGGTAATAACTTGCCCCTTTGGGGTGTCATATCCTTAACATTGTGGCAGAAAATACACCTGTGTTCCACCTATAATGAGGAAGCTGTTTTTTACTTAATTGACTTTCCTTATTTCATAGTTTAATTCATCAGACTCAAAGGTCAATAAAGATGCTGTGATGTGAGGTGCTGGAGCTCTAGAGGACTGAAACGTAAAAGGAATGGGCTCATTATAAGGATTAGTTATTAGAAGCTATTGTTGTAATGCTGTTGCATTTAACTTCTATTTTTAATTTAATTTCCCTGTTAAATTGCATAGTAAATGATGGTGAATATTAATGATCCTACATTCTCTTCACATCCTGAGTGAGAACAAGACATATTTATATCTGATTTGTGTGAGTTATTTATCATAGAATTTTTGTGTTTTTCCAGAATTTCATGGGCTTTAACATCTGGACATTTTCCTGATATATCTGTAAATAAAAGCTGGATTTTTCAATAGAGATCTAGAGTATTAAACTATTAGCATACACTTATATTTGCCAATATTCACAAACTGTTATCCATACACTAACACTTATGTAATATTGTATATATTTCTGTTTAGATCATACTACCAGAGACATTATTCAGTTACTGAATCATTGACTTCTACCACTGCAATAATGTGACATCAGTAACTACAGTATGTGCTGCAGAGGTTTTAGGAGAGAATTATCATCATTATGACTCAGCTTTTTTTTATAAACCTGAGGAATAAAAAGAGGAGAAATTCAAATAAATAAATAAATCTTCGAATGACAACTGCATAAACTAGAAAAGACAGATGAATGTTATATCCACTGCTTACTTTCATGTAGGAAAGTTCTTTTAAACCAATGTGACCTACATTCCTGCTGATGGAGAGGAGAAAAAGGGAAAGTCAATGTCATTCTCTCCTCCTTCCTTTGTAGTGTTAAGCACTGATGGGCAGATCCTTACCCGGTATAAATTAGCGTAGCTCCATTAATTTCATTAGAGCATCACCAATTTACACCCATTGAGGATCTGTCCCTGATTCATTCCAGAGGTTAGCAGAGTTTGTTACACAGATGAGTCAGCTTTCTGTGTCCAGATGCCTTAATCTATTCCTGAACTCTATGCTTCAACACATCAAGATATTCATCAATTCCTAAACCTTCCAAATCAGCAACAGAAATTCCAGGAAGGTTTCTCTGTGATTATTGGTTTTCATATTATCCTGGGATTGATGGACTGCACTCAGATCCTCACTGTGGCAACAGCATATTTTGAAATATGTCAGAAAAGGATAAGGCGATAAGTGTACAGAGATATTTTGAGGCATTTTTGTGCAATATGCTAAATCCACATCAGGTAGAAGTGAATATTCATACAATAATGGGAAGTATGAGATCAAAACGTGTCTTATCCTTACTAAACAAATTGCTCTATTAGTGAGAATAAATTTACTTCATAGGTGTTACTTTCAATGTTTTTCTTTTCTAGTAAAATATTGTAGTGTGTTATAGGTAATCTTTGGTCATCTTATTTTCTAATGCACAAAATGCAATACAGGAGATACAGGAAGTGCATAAAGAAACTTTTTTATAGGTTAAAAGGACATCTGGGGATCTTTAAAATGCCTTGAAGTGATGATATGCTTTGTACTTGTGTAGTGCCTTCCAGCCAGGGATGTCAATCTTCATTGATTATTTACAACTAGTAACACTCCTATCAGGTAGTCCTCATGAATATGCAATAGATTGGGAAAATGAGGTACAGAATAATTAACCAACCTGTACAAGGTTATATAATAAGTCTGTGGCAAAGCCAGGAATAGGACCTACATACAAAGCTGCCACTCAGTCCCATATGCTCAAACGTTGTAAGGTCCGACTTTAAAACTTGTGTGGATTTAATGCTTCTGCAACCCTGGTGAATAAAATGCTCTTTATATTACAGGACAGCTGCAGGTCAAGCAAACTTCCTACACACGTTTCTGATCTGGGGGTGGTTTCCTTTTTGAGGTAACAGGTAGTTAAAGAAATTCATGGACCATGGAGATTGGACTGTCTGCTGAGTCTGCCACTTAGTGCAAAGCATGGTGCTAATTTTGTGATGCGGGAGCTGGAACTGAGACCCACCAGACTCATATATGGGCCACCAATCATCCATTAGGTGAGAACAACTTTTAATGCTTACTGAGCTGGGCTGGATTTATCTTGGTGACCTGCAGGCAAACAACTCTACAACCCATTGGCAATGTCCTGAGTGATCCAGTCCCCTAATAGTGCTAGTGTTACACCTTCAAGAGTGCAGCTTGTTCTCTGGAATGATAATTTTATTAGGTTAAGTTCTGACCATTTGGTAGATTAAGAAGGCAGTGCTTCAACTCTCTGCATCTTCACACACAGCAATCTCTCCCACACATTGCTCCCCATGTTTTTCAGACTTGCCCTACATTATGTGCCCTACCATATCCTCAAGAGGTAGTTTCTCATTGGGGAAACCCCAAACACAAAAAGTACAGCAATACAATGAAAATAAAGCACACACAAGGGCATCTCTAAATACATTCCACAATGTAAACTAAGTTCAGAAATATTCATGTCCTGCACACTACCTTAAACATATTTTCCCCCTATATATGTGATCAGATTGGGTTAATTCCATTCACATGCACAGCCCAGAACTTTACCATGTCAGTTAGAGAAGTAGTGGGTGGAGAAAGGCATGGTGTTATCCTCTATAAGGATCACACCATACAAGAAGTTGTAATTTATCCCTGGATTACACAAGTATTTGTGACTGAGTATGAGAATGCTGGCTATAAGAATCTGACTCTCAGAGCAGAGTAATAGTAATATCTAGCTCTTATGTAGTGATTTTCACCAGTGGGTATCAAAGCACTATGCAAAGGAGGTAGGTATAATTACTATCATTTTACAGAAGGGCAATCTGAGGCACAGACAGGCAAAGTGATTTTTCCAAGATTGTGAAGTGGGCCCAAAGCGAACATGATCTAGTAGTGAGTAGAGCTAGGTAACCTACAGGTACTGAATCTGGATTCTCTGAATCTAAAACTTTACCCTCATCCGCTTGAATTAGAAGACAACAGACATGAGCATACAGCCAAAAGCAGGCTCATAAACCACTAGATTGTGACAATGAACCAACTGTGCTTGGTTAGTGTTGGTTAGATAAGCACTGAATTTGGTCAATTTTTTCCGAAAGACAGTGGCAAAGTGGATGAGCGTTTGGTCTATAAAAATGGAAACTTGGGTTCTGTTCTCAGCTCCACAATGATCTGGTCAACCTTTAAGTCTTCTTAGCTGCAAATTGGAGAATGATACTTATACATGCTTAAGGGATGGTAATGAGTCCTTGGTTAATAATTGATGTAAAGATCAGAGAATCTTTAACAGCTAATAATAGAAGAGCATGAATTAGAACTTGTGAGGTCTTGGCTTGTACCTCAGTGCTCCTTCTGCTAGGCTATAGTGTCAAGTACACACTTTGCAGAGAACCACTTGTACTTAACAGAACTGCAATATGCGTGAGACTCAGACAGGTTTCTATAGGACATCTTCTGACTTCCAGGCCTGTTCTTTAACCACTAGCCCAGGCTTATTCTCACTGCTGCCATCTTGACTGACACCAGAAATTGAATTGGTGATGTTCAGAATGAAAAGAATGAATTGCTACAGCTTGAGCTAAAAAGCCAGCCTTTGTGGCTAGAGACTGTAACCGACTTGCTGCCTTTGTGGATCAGGCAAAAAGGGGGACACTTGACCAGTGGGTTTACACTTAATAGAAGATGCATCACTGTATCCATCATGCAAGGTCTGCCATGTGTTTGTAATTGTATGCAGTTGAATAATGCAGGCAATAAAGAGAATATTACCATAATGAATGGGTGAAAGAGAGAGAGGGAAAAATCAGTGTACAGCTTTCAGCAATAGAACAGACAGAAGATGATTTAGATTACATGGTGAGTGAGATTTTTCCACAGGTAAGCCATTGTTTTACCACACAAATAAGCTAGAATTTTTTAACATTTTGCATCAGAATGATTTAATTTAAAATAATAACTAAAATGTGTAAATGACCAGCAAGAGCCATGCCCAAAAATTATCAGCTTTTGAGCAGAGCACCATTACTCCAGTGAAATGCACAATCCTCCTGGTTGACACAGGCAATTTAGAATTCCTTTTTTATTTGTATGGTGGAGAAGGTGTGTGTGAGAGAAATATGTCATAAAATCGGTGTTCCCACTGGCATTGAAACTGACCGAAGGTCTGAAGTTGCTTCCTGTAGCCACTTCTTATCTTGGTCCTCTCTATAGTGGCCTGATTCAAAGTCCACTGATATCAATAGAAAGGTTCTCATGTATTCCAGTCTGCTTTAGATCAGGCCCTACATGATCTAGGAAGCAACCTGTAGACTGAAGTCCTCTTGCAATGATTGATCAGGAGAAGATAAATACATTTGCTCTTTGTGCTGTGAAATATACCCCCTGAAACTGGCTTTGCTTCCAGAGCTCTTGGAGGTGGTTGACAGAATGCAGGCTGCTATTGAGTTTGCTCAGTAACTGCACCACCCTATAGAAGACTGGGCCTATATTTATTTACTCTAAAGCATCATTCATACCATGCTGCTGTTATGACATTGACCTGAGCTGCTCATTTAAGAAGAGGAAGTCTTATAAGATAAGGATGGGCAATCTGGATTTGGGAAAAGTACAGGCTTTAGTGCAAACATTGAGCTGAAAGGAAACCCACTTTTTTGAAAAAGCATAGGCAGTGCATCTTCTATTACTTGGCCCAGGTACAGGGAGTTTTGCTCCAAAGAGATTCTGTCTACTTTTATTGACATCTTATAAACTACCATAATCTGTAGATCTAGACATCCAAACTGGGATCAGCTGCTGTTTTCAGATTTCATATTGTGATTCTTTCCTGGGGCTAGAGGTAAACCATACATTCTAGGACACCTCTTATCTGAGTAATACACAAAGCATTTGATATATGAAGGCATTAAGAATTATCACAATTTGATATAAATGCTAGGTTAGCAGACTATTAGCAAAGGATGCAGGCAGTTTAGATTATGAGTTGGGTAAAGATAAAAAAGAATAGTTTTGGAAGGTTCATACAAGGAATGCATTCTTGAAACTGAATGCATGAAGAAGAGAGGAAAATGGATACATAGTTGACTCACAAAGGCCAGGAGACACTAAAGCTTGATGATTCGTCTTTTGCCCCAGCAATTCTGTTTTCTGCTGCCTTCCGTTATTTACAGAGAGCCTTCCATGTTTGTAGGCTACAGAATATGAGAGTGAAGATTATACATGTAGATTAGCATATTTATCTTAAAAAAGGAGAACTGTGGATGTTTTTCCTAAAAACATATATGTAATCAGTGGTAAAAACCATATGAAATCAACTCCCCCTAGAGGCTGGGCAAACTTATTTGTAAAATTTATGACCCGATTATGGAGTAACCAGGGCACTCATCCAGAAGTGTAAGAATTCTTCAATGAAAAGAATGCATACATTTAAGTGCCAAAAACAAGTACAAAGCCCAGAGTCTACAAGTTGCCTTTGGAAATGCTGTTTTGAAAGATCATATTGACTGACTGAGCTTTCAGCACAGTTACACTGATTATACAAAATTGCAGTCTATCTTATTCTAAAATGTGGTGCTATTAAATGGATTTTTAGTCAGGAGTTATGTGAGTCTAGAAGAACGACAGCCAATTTATTAGAACAGTTAGATTTGCTTTTTTATGATTACTGCCAGTTCTTAATTACTGAAGAAAATATGCATTAAAGGCACGTAACACATTTTTAATTTTTTTCCCCTTAAAATATCACTGATACTCCACAGAATACAAAATGTTAAAGGCTGGAACGTATCTGCAAGTATTCATCCTCATTCGGAAAGAAGATGGGGTGCATCAAATACAAACTACTTTCCTTCATTTTTAAGCCCCATCATGACCTATATCCACCCTCCCTATTATCTCTTATACACTGTTGAACTGTCAGTCACTGCCTCCACTCTGCCAATGTTGCCAGTCTTTATTGCCCACCAGTCAAATTTTCCCACAAGTATATCTGTACTTTCCCATGTTGCCCCACATCCCTAGGATACGCCCCCATAACCATCCATATAAAAATCCAAAAGGCCACCACATTATGCTCTTTCAACATTCTCCTTAAAATTTACCTCTGTGCAGTGCCTACAGGACACTCAACAATGGCTGGCCAGCTGCTATGCTGTGACTGCTGCCTATTACACTGATAATCATTATCTCACTGCTCCTTTCAACATTTCATGGGATCTGTCTGTTCTCTTTCTCATCTTATACTTTTCTTTTAAGCTCTTTAGGACAGGTACTGTCTGCCAGAGATGTGTGTACAGAACCTAACACAGTACAGCCCTATTTCGAGATTGGTGCTTTTAAGAGTTCTTGCAGAACAAATCACTACTTCTGATTATGATGCGCACTTCCCATGCAAGAATTCCTGGAGGGCACTGTGTTTGTCACAATACAGCACATTGACGAAATGCTAGGGAGCACGGAGCACAGAGGATGGTGCTACACCATTTAAAAGTCAGGGTGGTAGCCGTGTTAGTCTGGAATAGCAGAGTTAACAAAGTCCTGTGGCACCTTAAAGACTAACTATAAAGTTTTGAAGCATGAGCTTTCGTGGGCTAATACCCACTTCGTCGGATGCAAGCCCACGAATTAGCCCACGAAAGCTCATGCTTCAAAACTTTATAGTTAGTCTTTAAGGTGCCACAGGACTTTGTTAACTCTACCATTTAAAAGGGTTCAGTATGCACTTCCTCCACTGTTGGCCTAGCTCCACTGGCTGGTGTAATGAGGGGGGATGTTAGCAAATGATTCTGATTAACCTCACTCTTCCATGCCTATTGAGGAGGTTATCATCATTGCCTCAGGCAATATCCTTGACTGCCAGGACTGTGATTTTGGATAGCCCCTGAGCCTGGTCCATGAAGGGGAAGCTTCCCTTTCCACACCTATAGATGGCTAATAAAAATCTAATCTTAGACTTGATTAACCATTTGTTCAGTTTTAAGAGAATTACAGTATAATTCCAATTATCCAAATTCCCTTTATCCTAAAATCCTAGTTATCTGCAGCCACAGCATGTCCCCCGTGTAGCCCTATGGTAGTTAATAGCACTTTCATTTCTTGAAAACCCAGTTATCCAAAACCATGGAATGCCACCCATTTGGATAAATGGGGGAGTATTGTATATTTTAAAAGGTTAGTGAGTTTTTAAAATGACACCACTGTGCTGGGCATTTTCTTTTACATGTGTTAATGAGTTTGTCTCCTTTTAATCACCTTAACAGAGTTAAAGACAAATGAAAGTTATGACAAATAGAAACAGTTTTGACAAAAGCCAACCTTCCATGAAATGCAATCTTAACTTTAACGAAAAGTGATTTGCTAACAAATTAAGTTTCTCAACTTTTGCCAGTTTAAGCCATAATAATTTAACATCACTGCTTGCCTGCGATATTGACCAAATCATTTCCCTAAAGCTGAATATCTGAATCTAGGTAGATTGTCATACAAGAGGCTTAATCCTGCCATCTAAATATACTGCATACATCCTCGTATACCACTAGGACAGAAAATCTGATAGATCATTTAACAGATATGGTACCTGATTCTTTAATATGAGTTGTACCACACTGTCAAGGGGTCTTTCCCCACTCTGAACTCTAGGGTAAAGATGTGGGGACCCCGCATGAAAGAAGAAATCACCCCCCAAGCTTATTTTACCAGCTTAGGTTAAAACTTCCCCCCAGAACATAAACTTCCCCTATGTCTGGGCTTGGAAAACGCTGCCACCACCAATTTAAGCCCCCAAAACTATGGGTTAGGGTAAATTGGAACCCCTCTGTAACACTCCCCAAATCTCCTCCCTTTACCTGGGAGAGATTCGAGAACAAAGACCACAAACCCTCACTTTCTGTGAGACGTGCCTGATCCAAACCAGGATCAATCCAATGGAAACAAACAGTCAGAATCTTAAAAGGAAGATTTTACTTAGAGGAAACAGAAGCATAAATCCCTTATACAGAAATCAATAGACTAAACACCTCACTTACATCACATAGCATAACTGACCCTCACCTGGGAATTCTTCCACTGCTACAGCTTAACAGCAAAGAAAAACCATGGACCAATTATCAAGTGATACAGTTCAAGCTTACAGATCACTTACTGCTGGACTTGGCTTTCTTAGAAGATTATAGAAATGTAGAATAGAAACATAGGTGTGGTTCCTCCCATAGCCAGGGGAATGGCACAGACAGCCAGCAGAGGAAAACTAGGGAGCAGGAGAAAGTGAAACTAAAAAACAGTCCCTTTGTTTCTGGGGTTGATTACGTCATCTCCCTCTCTCGGTTGCTTCAGGTTAACCCTTCACAGGTAAAACAGTAATTCTAAGCTACTTTATACTTATGACACACACATTGAAGGGGAGTTCAAACCCTAAAAACAGAGGGGGAAGCTATGTAGCCACAACAAAAGCATAGTACAGAAAACTGTGATGGTCTCCATTTTTGGAAGGATGCCGGTTAATGCTATTTGTTATCAGGGTTGGCAAGACACTGGAATAAACCATGTGGCACACTGTGGGGTAAACTATGCTGCTGCTTTTGCACATCAAAGGGTCTTGCCTGTCATAGAACTGGTGCTGTTTCACTCTGCAGTGTGTGTGTCAGGATTTTGGATCATGCAGAGGATCTGCACTCATAGCATGCTGCACAACATAGCTCCATAGGGAATCACTGTGCATCTTGTATACATGCGAGGAGTGGAAGATGTGGGACTGGAGTTGTTGGATGCACAGTTAATTAGATCTGCACCAGCTGTTGCTGTCCATGGAGAAGAGGACTGCAACCTGAGGTTCCAGTAGCATCTGCAGGATGGCTCCATATCTTGGGGGGGGGGGAGAGAGGGGAAGCACAATTCCCCCCATTCTGAAGGGAGTTCCTTGTCCCAAGCTTTATTAAGCTTTGCATGAGATTTGTACAGAATAATGTGTACATTTACACTGATTTCTTTAAAATCCATGCCCTTGCTTGCCTGTAGGTTTCCATGAAATGCATATTTTTTTCAGCTAGATTATGTTCTCCAGAAAATAGTGGTTCATAATGGAAATGCTGAGAGACACCCTAACATCTGTCAGTTGTGAAAATGTCTGAGTAAAGAAAACAGCAGCAAGAAGAAATTATTCCTCTTTTCATAAAGGCTATGCAGTATGAGATTTTTCTGGACAAAATTCAGGTAAAACTGCTGAGAATCAGGGATTTTTTAAGTCCTCCCTTAGCTTTACATCTCCCTTAAACAGCTCTGCAAGAAAAGCAGAAGGAAAAAAAAAAAGCTAAAATCAGCGACTTACAGTTTTTCCTCTAAGGTTAATTAATTGTCCTTAATTGTGAAGTACTGTAGCAATGAACAATAGCTTTGTGCATGATAATAGGGGTGGAGGGGGGAAACAACAACAAGAAGAAAAAATAAACCCACATGGAACAATCATGAGCATTGAGCTTGCAGATTTTTTTTCACCTTTCCTCTCCATAAGGATCAGTTTGCAAGCCCAATTCAGACAATTTATAAATATAATTACAGTGGTGAATTAATTTAGCTGAATATGCAGAATGACAAAAAAATGTTTTCATTAGCAATATAGGCACTGGTAAAATTCGGGTAGTAAAGTGTTAGTTTTACAAAATTCTCATTTTTTTTATCATTTTAGATAAATTTATCATTTTAGGTAAACGATTCCAGTTTTGGCTCATCAGAGAAATGAAGCAAACTGTCAGAGGTCATAAAGCAGATCAGTGGCAGACCCAGAAATGGATCCCAGATCCATTAACTCACAGTCCACTGCACTATCCACTAGACCACTCTGCCTCTCTAGTTTATTGCCTTTCACGGCAGCTGTTGAACTGCTTTTCTAGCCTAACACTATCAGCCCCTTCCAATGATGTTATTGTGATAGTACAGTTTAAAACAGCCAATGGCTGGCTGGGAAGCAGTATAACTACATCAGAGTCCCATTTCACAACTGGTTTGACACCAGAATCAATCAGCGCTAGCCATTATTATTCAGGTAGAACTCACTGAGAAATGTGGTACAGTCCCCCTAGCTTGTGTTGGCCTGAAACAAGGATTTCACCACACACTGAATCTATTTCACCCACTCTCTTGTCTGCCCAGCTAACAGGGTCAAATCTGAATATACTGCAGAAATTCCTTTTAAGTTACTGTGTCACTGAGAAGGCAGCTCCTTATATATGATGTAGTCAGAGTGCTCAAACTATCACATTCATTTTACAGCTATAGTTTAGAATGCACAGAGTGTTGGCATACAACAGGAAACATTAAAGAAACAGACACTGTACATAAGACAGCTACCTGTTTTCCAGTTGCATATGGAAAAGCTATGTGATACAGCTAGTGAAGTTTGTTATTAATAGAATTGCACTCTGATAATGGAGACTCTCAGGTGCCATCTCAGTCTTATTTCAAAATTCATTAGGCTGTTTAACATTTTTAAGGTTAAAAGAATCAGTATTATAGCCATATGGCTGGGGAATTGCATCATCCAGGACTTCTCTTCTCCACTGCCAATACATTTGATGCCGAAAGCAAAGCACTTGGACTGAGTGCAGGGCTGGGATCCATACGATAATACGAGAGTATTATAGAAATGCATACATCAATCTTAGTTTCTCCATCTGTAAAATAGAAAAACTAACACCTATGCTACCCATTTCACAGAGGTGTTGTGAAGTTTAAGTAGGCAATTAATATTCTACTACACAATGGAGCTGGTTAGCTCACATGGAGTTTGAGAGTAAGAGAATTTAAGGTCATTGTATGTTTTTGACACATACCTTTACCAGTATTGTAATTTTATGCAGTTACATTGCTGATGGTGTGGAGGATGAGTTAGTGAACCCAGGGCGGGTTTCTTCCCTAACCCCAGTGACCAATTGATGTCCAAAGCGCTAAGATCATTCACTAAGCATTGATAAGGAACAATTAGGTAATTAGTTAATTCTAGTGGTCAGAACATAGGACTGGCAGTAAGGAACCTTTGTTCTAATTTCAGCTGTGGCATGGACTCTCTCTATATCCTGGGAAGGTACTTTGTTGCTCTGATTTTTAATCTTTTAAATGAATATAATAATACATTGCTATCTCACAGGGACTTTGTGACAACTATATGTTTACAGAACATTTTGATGCAAAGCTTGTAAAGTGCTAAGCATTATTAAAATTAGATGAGGGGGATCTCTTACATGAAGGAATAAGTTCTTCAGGGATGGGAAAGGAGACTATGGTCTCTGTTAGACATATTCTTGTTTTTTTGCCCTAGCAGTGATGAAGTTTTCAGCCTTTGTTTGATTCAACAAATACCTTCTCCGTTGTGGACAAATGAAGATATCTGTTATGCATGATGAAGTGGACAGATGTAAAAAGGAGGGATTCACCTGAAATATTTTTGCTGTTTTAAACTATATTTTCCCCACCCCAAACGGAATTTAGAATGGTATAAACAGAGTTACAAAGGAAGAGGAGCAACACAGTTTTGCTGCCCCAAATTATCTGTTCAATATAAAGCATAAAGCCACTGACATTAAAAAAAACCACACACTTGTTATTGTCAGTATTGTACAGTGCTGTGCCAGTTAACTGGCTGCCAAGTATCACACAACAGGTCTGAGTCACTATAATATCTGACCTGTTAGTATAATTTGTGAAGCATGTAGGAATCTGTCAGAAGAATGCTGCTACATACAGTATATGAAAATTATAAACCATCAACAGCACTAGCAAGATCATCCATTTTTTTAAATGATTGCATTATTTTCAGATGAAAACTTATTGCAGAGTAAACTAGGATAGAAACAGCTATCCGGGTACATGCAGATATGGTTTAAGAAATTGCGTAGCTTCTCCCCAAGTCTCTGAAGAAAGGAGGGGAGAATGTTGTTTTATAAAAACCCACATCTGTCAAAATGTGTATTGATAACCTTGTTATGAAACAATTGAGATTGTCTAACCCAGTTTATGCTTCACACTGAGTATGCTCAGTACTTTGAGCTTTATGCACATTATTTCAAGGTCACACATCACTGTCTCCCCTATTGCCAATCAAATAAGCAACATCTCACACACTCACTCTCCATAAAATTCTATTCAGTATCCGCTAGGGCGGGTCAAGAATTGCAGCTGTAGCTTCTTTTGCTTAAATGATATAGTAGGTAGAAAAATAAAACATTGCCTCCTTCTAGTTTCTGATTTCTTTGATGGAATGCTGTGGATTTTTTATAGAACTTTGCTTGTTTTCATATAAAAGATGGAAGAATATATACACATTTATAAATTGTCTTGTTCATTTTCCCCTCTTTAAATCTATAACAACTTTTCTCTAACCCATCAGCCCTCATGAATATTGACATGAATATAATTGTCCATTGCTATAGTTCCAGCTGCATTATCTGATGAAACCAATAGCTTCATTCCTTAATAAAAATAGACTAATAAAATATATTATGTCCGCATGCAATATGACCCATAAATTGTACCAATACATTGATAATTTAAATAATGTGTGCTTGAAAGAACTGAGTGCACTTGAGCAAAACTTGTGATCAGAATACAGTTATTAGAGGTAATTTATATGCTCCTAAGGACATGCTTCAACAAGTTTCTGTCGATCAATAACAAAGACTCAGCAGGTTACAGAAGGTTAACAAGAACATAACAAGAGTATGACCACCAGAATCATATGCTTTTGGTGGATATGGTCAGGACACAGGGGCATCCTCTGTTATCTTTAGCCCCTTGCAAATGAAATTGGAGAGGAATGGATAAGGATAATGGTTGCATTTGTTTTTTGTTTGTCTCCACTATGTTTTATGCTTCTTTCGGACTCTCCCTACTGTATTTGCTTCTTCTCCACCAATAATATTTTGCCATTTTACTAATCAGGGCCTAATATACAGCCTCTTGCTCTTATGAAAAAAATACTGTACACGGGAAACACAACACCACAAATCTAATGTTTTTACTTGTCTCTTTAAATACATACAAAATAAGAGTACATTTCAGACAGGCATAGTGTTCCAGGAACATCCAAATACGATGTCTGTCTACTGTTTGACACTGTCGGGATAATTCTTGCATATTTGCCAACTAATCCTTCTAGGATAGACATGACCTGTTGTTGATATACTGTATTTCAATATGCACTTTGGAAATCTGAACATGTTAAAAGGTGACATTGCATACAGCAGAAGCTATTAAGAGTCAGCTTTTGCCAGAGTTACCACAGATCTTCTAATAAAGGGGAAAATTGTGGTAGCGCAGATCTCATTTTACTTTGTACTAATTGCTGGCAAATGCTGACTGTTGGCAACCACTGTATACTTGAAACTAAATGGATATTCTGAGCCAAATTTGCATTCTTACAAAATAGCCACATAATGTCTGCAGTACACAGTGCAAACAATTGTAGGGAAAATATAGCTGTGTGTCCCTTAACGCCTTTCCTCACTGGGGGGGGGGGGGGGAGGGGAATCGACGGCAGATATGCAACTTCAGCTACGTGAATCACGTAGCTGAAGTTTGCGTATCTGCCGCCAACTTACCGCTCATCCCCACGGCAGCGGCAGTTCCGGAGTCGACGGGGGAGCCGCGGGCGATCGATTTAACGCGTCTTTGCGAGACGCGATAAATCGATCGCCAGAAGATCAATCCCGGAGCAGCCTCATGAAGACAAGCCATTAATGACAAAGGCTATGCCTGTTGCAGAAGCAGCATACTCAGTCCTTGTGGGGAAGGAATGTAGTCCTTGGCTGTCTTGAAGATGACCATTGATAGGCTCCGGAGGAAGCTGAGTGCAGCTTATTGACTTGATGGAGGGTCATCCTTTCTCAGGGAGCTGATTAAACCTGGATCATTGAGTGTTCCAAAAGGAGATCAGAGGGGTGTCTTCTCTCAGTTATCACAATCAAATAAGTAGATATTTTTATTTGAACGATGTGTAAGATGCTGTAGTGACTGTGAATAATAGGCCTCATTTTCAGTCTTGCTCTCCTTTTCATTCGTACTTGTCAGTCATTGACACCTTCATGTCTGGGTTTTCAGAATGCCTTTCCATCACTTGCACATGATGGTGTTAGATTCCATCCAGTACTTGGGGAGGGGTGTATGTTAGTGTTTGAAAATTCTGTGCATGCAAATTAGCACATGAAGAAAATGAGACCAAGCTGACACCATTTTGCAAAAAAAAAAAAAAAATGTCCATGTTACTATATTGTTTTACCATGCAAGATTTTCTCTTGAATATTTATGCCTTATGTGCATCTAACACAGTGCTTAATTTGTAATGAAAGGGGTGCCAGGCAAGCACTGGCAAACATTGAACTCTGACCCAACCAGCCAAAACTATCACATCGGATTTCTCCCACTTCTGAGAGACCCGTCACTTACCCCAGATCAATTTGATACTCCAGATCTTACACCAAAGACAACACTGGCATCAAATTCTATAGTAAACTAATGATTTATTTACTAAGGGTAAGTCTACACTCCCCGCCGGATTGGCGGGTAGTGATCGATCTTTCAGGGATCGATTTATTGCGTCTAGTGTAGATGCATTAACTTCATCCCCTCGATTCCGGAACTCCACCTCCATGAGAGGCAGAAGCAGAGTTGATGGGGGAGCTGCAGGGAACAACTCGCCACCATGAGGATGCCTAGGTAAGTCGACCTAAGATACGTCAATTTTGGCTACGCTATTCATGTAGCTGAAGTTGTATATCTTAGGTTGACCCCCCTCCACCTCCAGTGTAGACCTGAACTAAGAAAAAAGAAATGAGTTAACAAGAGGTTAAAGCAGGTAAAATAAAGGTGACAGGTGAATCACAGTTTGTAATGCCAAATGGTGACAGTGATATAATAAACGGCAAGTTTCCCAAAAATCTTTCAGGATACCCAGATTGTCTCTGGGGATCTCTGCTTTGCACCTGTAAGAGTCCAAACAGTTCAGAGATGAAGGATCTTTCTTTGGATCCATTCTTATACCTTCTTCTCTCAGAAGACAAGCAGACAGTCTCTCTATCCACATGGGCTTTTCCTTTGATGACAGTGAGTGAGGTATGTGCTTAGTCGTTTGACCTCCAACCATTTTACATAATGGCCACCTGCTTTGAAAATAGTATTTTCAGTTAAAATATTTCTGATCTTCATTAGCATTTCACAAGATATTTTTGATCGGTTATGTATTTATAGGGATATATATGCACAATATAAATGTTTGCTCTGACAGGAACAGATAAGAGAAAATAAAACAAGAAACGTACCTCTAGTTTTCATCAGTTTTAAACACCTGAATACATTCTTACATTTGCAATCATTTTGAGCTACAGTAATGCACAAGTGAATTGTCCTGTGGCCTTGATCTGACCTGGTCTGCCAGTGTCACGGCATACTCCAAGAAGATTTAGAAACTGGGTTGGGTGAGGGAGGAGAATTAAATACTGGAGAATGTTTTGTTTTTTTTAAAGACCAAAATTAAAAATCATTTTCTTTTTAAGAGTTGCTTTAAGAATTTTAAGGAACTGTTTGAAGTTTTGAGGCTTTGTTTATGCTCTGCTTATGTCTTTACATATGCTTGAAAAATGATGCTAATTTGTGTATCCAAATTAAATTTAAAACTTTCTCTATGTTCCTAGAACATTTTATTTTGATTTTGCTCAAAATATATGTGCAAAAATAACTGTAAATGTTCATACCTCGTTTGCATTTGGAAATGATCCCCATGAACCGATTAGGTTTTGAAGTTATGCTGTGTAGGCCTGTAATTCTAGAGGAGAGATAGAGAGTCCACTTAACTCAAATTTTGCAGTTTACAATGTTCTTTTCTTATCCTGAATGAGGAAAATAATGTCAAAGTCCCAAAAGATTAAACATAATTACAACTGCATTACTACAACAATTATCATTATGACTGGCAATAGAAGAGCAAAAATGTATTCAGATTTCTGTAAATCTTACAGTAATTCAGCAATATTAATGAGGATGTATCCTTTAGAATGGTGAGAGGCTAGAACAGTTACAATAAGGGGAAGATAAATACTGTAATAAAACCTGAACCTTCCTATATGCTAGGGCTACAGATTCTGGCTCCTAGACTGCAGGAGAAAACAAATAGATTTAATGTGTTGTGGTTATTGGTGAGATCAGCAGTTTCTTTGTCTCTAGTTCCCATTTAGATCATTCACTTACTCCAGAAATCTGCTAACATGTTTATTTCCATTAGTGTGAGATCATGGAAGTGACACAAACAAAGTTACATAGACACAGCCAGATTCTGCCACCCTCACTTATGCTGAAGGTTCAATTCATGTTCAACTAATCCCACTGAAGTCAATAGTCCTAGTAATTGTACCTAAGAGAGGTAAAGGTGGCAACATTTAGCCCAAACTCCATTTATAGTTCAACTTGGATACCTCTTTTCATAAAATATCAGGGTTGGAAGGGACCTCAGGAGGTCATCTAGTCCAACCCCCTGCTCACAGCAGGACCAATCCCCAACTAAAGCATCGCAGCCAGGGCTTTGTTTTGGATACATCTCCAGTGTGGCTAGCTTTTGCTTTTATTTACCTTTTTTGGGCAACCAAGGAAAGGAATCAGTGTGAATGCCACATATGAGATGTTTAACTATTACAGGTTTGTTCTTCCCTAACCCCCTGTGGGCACATCATTGCGTGCCCACTCTCTTCTCCACCTTTTCAGCAAATGACACTTTCAACAAGGATACAGCTTGAAGGCCAGGACTCTTCCCCATCTCTAACTTTCCATGGAGATAGTGCAATATGCGTGATCCCCACTTCCATGCCAGCTTAGTATGGGTATAGTTTGAAGTAACATGAGGACAAATTACTCACATCATATCATCATTCGTGGTTTTGAGGCTGGGCCTTAGGTGTTTGTCAAGATTGTTGCCAACTGGTGCAAATTAGAAAGGTCCATCATTTGCTATAACTTGTGTCTGGGCCCAGGTTTTTGCAGAGCTTTAAGAACCTGACGGGATCCCTGCTCTGCTGTACTTCAAGGAAGTTAAGCACAGAGGAGATTCTGGCCCTGTGCTTTTAAAGTATTTAAAAATTACTAGAATCCAAAAGCTTAGTATGCACAATGGGAAAGTTAAAGAGCATTTCACATACTTTGTAATGTACACTATAAGAAATTCCTTCATGTAGATCACAGGACAGGTTTTTACATGTATTTATTCTCAGTTTATTATTATTAATATTATTATGGAAAATAGAGTGTCCCTACATGAAAAATGCTCAGCCTGAGACTCTTGAGATTATGAAAGTGCACAAACATTTGGCTTTCTTTAAACTTGGAACCTTAGAATTTTTCACTGTATTCCAGATAAATTCAGAATCAAAGCTTTTACATTTCACACAGTGAATGTATCTCAGAAATCATCACTTGCACCACACAGCCAGTCATCTAGAAGAAATCTCTTTGAAAGAGCCTGACATTTGTTTTCATTTCTGTCTACATTCTTGAAACCTTTAGTGCTTTCATATGGCTAATGCCCAAATAAAGATATGTTTGACATACATCTGTATTGCTTTTGCTGAAAAGTTAGTATTCATAGCATGAGTCTTAACTACAGAAAAAAAATCATTGTGATATGAGTTGGGTCAGGCAAACTAATTTGACTAAATTAATTTGAGAATCCTGCCTCACAAACCCTCACTTTTTCTAGAACCAAACTTCTTGAGATTCAGAAAAAAATCAGGTAAGAATATTCCATCCCTGCACCTGAGCATAGCTGGAGTACAGTGTGCACCAGTCATTCCTATCGTCCCACTTCTTTGTGCCGGTAATTTTTAGAGACCTGGCTATGGTGGCTCTTCACCCAGTTGATGACTTCCCCATGGTGAGGTATCACCTGGAGAGGACTTAGCAGCACAAAAGTGGCAGAGCATCTGGCCAAAACAGCTTGAAAATTCTTCTGTTGTGTTTGATACAGGGAAAACACAAAGGAAAAAAGACAAAATACCCATCCCATCCTTCTAGGACAGCAAGACACACATATGTATTTATAGGTTGGAATAAGAGCCACAACCTCTCTTTGCCTGTGCAGGGTCAAATACACATGGTTTCTTCTCTGGCACCTTTGTGCACAGCCTGACTTCTGAGTTATGTGGGGTGCTTCTCCATCATAGTAGAGGACCTTGGCCAATATATTTAAATGAAGCAGTGTTAATCTCCTGCTATTAAAATGTGTTACTTCTCACATACTTTCTTCTCCCTCACTTATGAGTCAGTGCCTAAAACAGTATTACAGTGGGACAAATAGAGCAAGCTGTGCCTTCCGTGTACCAGACAGTCCTGATCCAGTGATGTGACTCTTGCGGCCTTTATCTTATTTAATGTAAAAATAGATTGCTGTACATCCACTACCTTTGTGAGGTAGTGGACAAAGAGAACAAGAGAGAGTATTGTTACTAATGCCAATGCCTGAAAGTATGACAAAATATATAATGAATCAATTACAGGAGAGTATAAAGTTTCATGAAGAAGATGGGAACTTTAAATATGGATTGAGATTAGCAGAAGAAAAGACTGACCCTAAACCCCAGCATGTGCTTAGTAAAAAAGTACTGTCTAATGAGGGCATGAAGCAAGCAGCACTCCAAAAGCACTGACTGCGAAAGTAAACATGGCAGAGATAAACCATATCAAATTAATATTCCCCGAAGGCAAACAGATGAAATTAGGAAAGGAAACACATTCTTATTCTATCTGTTTCTGGAAGGAAATCCAATGAAGATTTCTTACTTAGCATCATATAGAGTTACAAAACACTTCATATTATTGAAGAAAAATTGTTACTACTCACTGGTTTTACTATTTTAGGGAAAGGCTTGGAAATTTTTCTACATATAAAATGAAGCACATTTTACTTTCAGATACAAAATAAATGGCCAAACTGATTCATCAAAATATTTCAATGGCGACATTTATTTATTTTCATTATACTACTGTTACATATGAATACTCACCATGGCCATATTGTTTCTGTACATATTCCCATTTGATTTTTTTCAGGGGCATTTTAAAACCATGGGTGATCCATATTTGTGATAGGTGAGGTTCCAGAACAAAAAAATAAATACCGGTAAATGTCCGTCTCATTTTTGTGTCAGGTTGGATTTGGTAGCTATGAAGGCTAAGCCCAATAAATTGAAGAAAAATTGGTACCTTCTAGATCAGGTATTCTGCTCTGCAGTGCATGGAGTCACATTGCCAACTCAGTGATTTTAGGAGGAGGGTACTGAGCATGCTCAGGAAGTCAGAGGGCCTTCAGCCTGACAAAATGGTTGACATTCACAACCTTCCTTGATGTTAGTTATATAAAATCTGTAACTATACTAAAATTGATAGGAACAAGAAGCTAGAAACAAAAATCTGGCATATACAGCTTTTTCCTGGAAAGGAAGTAGCCATTGCAGTGGATTAAAAGAGCTGTGTCTCTACGGTATTTTAAGGGTGGTGGAAAAACAAACACAAATTACCAGCCTACACGGGCATTATGACCTATGCTCTCTCCTCATTCTATGGGTCAGTATGGTTACATACCATATACAAATAGCTACTGTGGGCCAGATGTCCTTGGTTCTGAATAGTTGAGCCAGCTGCTGTATGGTGAAGACACCTTACAGTTCCCTGGGTGGAACAGGAGGCTGTGGGTAGTTTAGATACAGTTTGACCCAACTAAACTCAGAATGAAATAAACAAAACAGAAAATTCTTTTAAAAAGCAAATGAGCTTTAATGGTCATTCTAATGCCACACTAAAACTTCGTTATACTCACAATGTTCAGTGTATGTTATTCGCAGCCTGGCACCAAAATGTACCCATCATTTTAGTAGTCAAATTCAATTAATAATAAAAGCCAGTAAAAATATACCAAACTCCCCTAATTTATTTCTGATAGGTGGAGGACTGGAGCATCTGTGAGGATGCAGAGCACACAATGCTGCGCCACAAATGAGAAACGTTGAAATAAAATACATTACATCAAAAATGAAAATGCACAATATACAGTAGAACTTTGGAACCGAATGTGTATGAATAGGCAAGGGGAAGAAATTACTGGCAGACTGGGCACATTCTGAAACTAAATAATTTGAATTTATTTTCAGAGCCACTCTTCACTCTATTGGCACCAATCAGTTAATGTCAGGTTTTAACATTTCGACTATTTTCCAACTGCAGTGGTTGGATATATATATATAGAAGGATGTCAACCTAGATACATTTTTAATAGAAAATTGGCGTGTTAAATTGACATTTCTTTTAGTATATTGAAAGAAGCAAAACCATGTAGGAAGTTAGTTCTTTAATATGAAATAGATTTATTTTGTTATTTTAAGGGGGGGAAGGTACAAGATCACTTAGATTTTTGTATTCAAAATTAGCCATTGTGGGATTTCAGGGGTCATCTTGTGAAATGGAGGGGAAGATCTTGCTAACTGCAGAGCTATTTGCTAATATCCATTTCCGTCCAGTGTCAAGGAAGAGGTACCCCAAAAATTCTGGTATGCCAGTGGACAAATACTTGATTGCTGTTGGCTCTGGTGGTGTCCAAAAAACCAAGGAGAATTCAGACACGCTCCTACCATCCCCTGAATAAGATGGCTGTTAAAGTCACTGTGCCTGTGTTGGCCTTGTTGGAAAAAGTTGCTGTAGACACATTAGATGTCAAGGCCACAATGGCCACTACACAACTGACTGGCTTACCTTAATTAACTCTTATCTGCAAGCACTTACAAGATGGGTGAATGAACCAGAAGGAAGGATATCGTCAGTGGAAGATGAGGTACAAGAGCTCTTGCCCTGGTGCAGAGAAGCCTAACAGACTTATTTTTCTTACATGCAAATTGGCACTCTGTGAAGGGAGGTCTCACCACAATGATTTGAGAATTACAGGAGTACCTGAAGGAGCAGAAAAAGGCAAACCCCTTAAATTTATTCCCCAGCTATTCACTGTGTGGCAGGGTGCTGGCCAGGAGTGCCTGAGCCAGCCCTGCGGGCCCTTTAAGAGGGAGCAGAAGCCTGCAAACCTCCCTTGCAGAAAGGCTAATCAGCCACCAGGGCTGCAGGGCAATTAGCCTGCAGGGGTTGCACCTGACGACAGCCTCCTCCGGGGGATAAAAGGCCTGCCAGAAAGAAAGCCCAGTGTGGTGGGGATGGTATGGAGTGTGTGAAGAGCTATTCAGAGCTGTGCTTGTTTGGAGCTGAACTATATAGAGTTGATAGAGCTGTGAACTGTAGAGTTGTATGCAGAGCTGTAGAGCTGAACTATATAGAGTTGAAGACTGTATTGTATAAAGCTGTATATATTGGTGGTGGGGTCCTGCACTGTGAATAAAGAGCACTGTTTGAAGCAAGAGAAGGGTTTCCTGCCTGTTCCTGAGGAGGGGTGAGAGAGCGGTCTGTCACAACTGGCA
Source organism: Sternotherus odoratus (assembly GCA_032164245.1). Lineage (NCBI taxonomy): Eukaryota > Metazoa > Chordata > Testudines > Kinosternidae > Sternotherus > Sternotherus odoratus. Next base: position 45,667,828 of record JAVMKO010000011.1, read on the forward strand.
AATGATTTTAAATGTGATTTAGAAAGACCACATAGCCTCCTGGCTCCTAAGCCAGCCTCAAATGCAAATGTACATTTATTGTCAGATATCTCAGATTTATTGTAAAAGAAAATATAATACAGCTACCTCATGAAAATAATTTTAAAAAAACTATTTGGGGGGAAGCTACTAAAGAAGATAATTTTTGAAGGTTTTGCAAGCGATGTGGTTGAACAGCCTTTAAAAGAACTAGAGAACTTGCTAAGCAGCGAGGGCTCAAATATTTCATTAAGACTCCAGTTCAGTTCCATGTCAAGGTTGGTGAGGAAGTGCAGCTGTTCCAAAAACCGCAAAAAGCAGGCAGCTTTTTAAATAGCCTGTTCTAACTTGTGCTGTTTTACACCAAGTACAATTCCCAATTGTTACGTCTGCCCTGCTTGCACATATGATCTTATCCAATGTGACTAACTTCCTTGTTGATTTGGGTTATCTCCTATGCTCCACAGTTATGCTTTATTAACTCTTGGGACATGTATATCAATTCTCATCAAATGGCTAAATGTGAAGTGCACCAGCACAGGAGTTAAGGGAGCACTTCATCCCAAACTGATCTCAGTGAAATGATTATGAAAAGAATACATTTAAATTGTTAATTAGCAATATTAAGTGCCTTCGCTCTTGTATTCAGTTTGGGGAGTTAATGAAACATTTGACAACATCCCTCACTGGTCAGATCAGTATGAACCATTTGTGATTATACAAGGTCTGTGTCTCAGCACAACATCAAAGCACACCAAACAGATCATCAGGGGTGGTACAGCTTCCTGTTGCTCCATAGAACTTGTGGACCTCATTTCCACTTTTTTTAAAACTGATACCAGTGCAGTCTCACTACTGATGAGCTTTCTGTTCCATGTGCTGGAGACAGGGCCGGCGACAGGGGGGTACTACGGGTAGAGCTGTACCGGGCCCCGGACTTTAGGGGGGCCCCGGTACACAGCTGTACCCGTAGTCATCCCCCCTTGTCGCCGCGCCTGGAGAGCGGGGAAGGGGCGGGGAGGCGGCGCGGCTCTCCTCCGGACGAGCGCGCCTGTCCCCGGCAGGAGCAGGGAGCCCGGCCGGCGGCAGCGGCGCAGTCCAGGGGAGAAAGGGCGGGGGGGGGAGGACGGGAGCAGCAAGGGCGGCTCACGCTGCTCCCGGGCTCTTGCTCCCGCTGCCGCCAGCTGGGGGGGGGAGGGCTGGGCTTCCTCCCCCAGCCGCTGTCAGCTGGGGGGGAGCACCAGCTGGGCTGGGGGGGCCCCCAGCCACTGTCGGCTGGGCTGGGGGGCCCCCGGCTGGGCTGGGGGGCCCCCAAACTATCAGAGTAGGGGGCCCCCAAATTTCTGTCGCCGGCCCTGGCTGGAGTCATGAGAGGGGGCTCTTCTCTCTGCAAAACATTGTGGGATGTTGGTCAGGAGCTGAGCATTGTAGTTGTACCCACTATTGGCCAACAGAGCAGAAGAAAGGACCAACCCAGGTTGCTGAGCTACATGGAACAGCGATTTCTGCCCTTCCTATCCCCTCCCTCTCCCTCTAGCTCACACTGCCCCATCTTCAAAGAGACCAGGTGGGAGATAATATCTTTTATTGGACCAACTTTTGTTGGTGAGAGAGAGAAGCTGTATCCTGGGACTGATATAGCTACAACTTTTGCAACTACACTGAATACACCCCCCTCTTTGTCCTTTTCCCCACCTCACTTGCCTTCCTCTTCCTCCATGCCCTTCCTCCACCCCATCACTCCCCTCCTCTACTTCCCAATCTCTTTACCTTGTCATCCCAATCCTCCGCCCTCTGTATCACCTACACCTCTATCCTCTCCCTCAACTTCTTCAGCCCCTTTCCTCCACCCTAACATCTTCTGTAAACTCAGACCCTGAGGATATGAACCCAAAGTATGAAATTTGCATAGAAGAATCACTCAAATTGGATTTTTTGTTTTGCTCTTTTGTGCTCAAATTAACAGTTTGTGGGAGTAGTAAGATTTCTCGTCCATCAATTATATTTTCATTTAATATGGAGAACAGAAATTAAATGTTTGGTTGTGGGGAGAGGATATGCATGTGGCCGTGGAAAATAATCCACACAACATATAATGTCTCATTCAGTGCACCAAACTGTATGACCAGTCCTCTAAAAAGATTACAATTAGGGAATAATACACAGGTGTATCCGTGACAAACCAGGTTAAGATATATCAGGGTTATGGAATGTATGATTTCTTTGTGTCTCTTTACAGTGTTCTTACTTCTTTGTGGTATGGGAAATATAGGATATCATTTAAATAGTCAGTACGGGCAGAGCTTCCAGTTTGGGTGGTGTGTTCTCTAGCCCACCCACACAGGAAATAACCATTGGTTTAGTTTTGTTTCCAGTGTTAAGGATATGATAACTACTGCTTTTTCATTGAGATTTACTTTTCAAGTGGATAGAGTGGGCCTGGGTTGCCTAGTATCACAAACTGAACACTGCCAGTCACTCTTGAGAATAGATCAAGTTGTTATGTATATAGGTATATGTTTTTATATTTTTCCAATACCCTGTCTTTCTGTGCTTTTCCCTCTCCCTCTTCAGAGCCCTCCCTATATCTCCTTAGCACCCCCACTCTTCCCCACTCCTTTTGACCTGCCTCTAAACCAGCAATACTCAAGAAAATTACACCTTACATGACTATAATTTGCTTCTGCAGGTGGCTGCAACTAATGCTGACACTCTTCTCCTCCCACTTCCCATTCTGCACCTACTCTATTCTCTGGAGGTCTGGCAAGTGGTGAGCGTCTGTCAAGATAATTCAAGAAGTGTCTAAGGCATTTCATCTCTAGAGTCCCATACCCCCTTGTGGGATTCTTTGTGGGGAGTAGGACAGGATGCAATAAAGCAAATGAAGCAAACATTCTGTTACCCTTGTTTGTAAGATCACACGTGACAAAAATAATTCTTATCACAGCCAAATGGTTTGAATCTCAATTTGATTTCCTGGAACATAAAGGGACTCAACACTCCACTTAAAAGAAAACAAATATATTCATTCCTAAAGAGAGCAAAGGCAGCTATTATACTTTTGCAAGAGATAGGCTTGACCACAGATTAGGACATGACGGGATTGGAAAAATTGTGTCTTTCTGCTCCGCATATAAATATGGGGTGTGGGGTAGCCATATTCTTCCATGAAGTGCTGGCAGTGCCAGTTTCTGAAGGCGTGTCAAGCCTAACTCTTAGTTCACAGCAGAATGTAACCTGCACTAGTCTGCTGCCCACTAACTATTCCTTGGATCTTGCTGACATCCATTAAACATTTGTCAATGCTCTTTAATCTAGTCCCATTTCAAAGATGACCCTATCAAAGTGCATTTGCAAACTGCTAATGCACATCAGCGGGGTCCACGCACACAGTCTGCGGCAGAGTAGTGCAGGGTAGATTTGCACCCCAGTTTGCCACAAACTAATTATTCATATGGACAAATCCTGAATAAATTTTCAATCAGGGCAGATTTGTAATCCTTAAAGTTACCATAAATGAATTTGAACTAATCTCGTTAATATGTATGGGTCTATGCTGATGATCCAGAAACCTTGAGTAGGTTTTTTTACTAAATTATATGGATAATCCCGTATTGCTGTTGTGATTGATGGGGCTTTTAATGAAATACTTGAGCCTCTCACCCTCTGGGTCATATACCAGCTATAACTATAATGGTCCTGGAATTACACATTAAAGATCTGGAATTATGTAAAATCTGACAACTCATGTATCCAACAAGTAGGAAAAAATCATACTTTTCCCCAGTACATGGGTCCTATTCCCATATAGATTTACTTTTGATCTCCAGAGACTTGGTTAATTCTCTAATTGACACCTCCTTTGATACAACTGCTGTCACATATAATGCTCCTATAACTCTTTGAATAGCAACCAATCTGGGAAAGAAACAACCATGCAGATGGAGATTCAGTTCTTCACTTTTATTAGATCCCATTTCAAAATTTGTATTGAGAAAGAAATTGGCTTTAGAATGAAATGGGAACGTGAAGAAAATGGGGACAATTCTGGAAGAAGTAAAAGCTTGATTTGTCTTATGCCAAAGCACCATCTCCAAATTTGTGTGATCTCCTATTGACTAAGCTGGAGTCAGCACAGCCTGAATTCACCCTATTTCATCTTGGGCATGGTTTCACGGAATCAGGTGAAAATTCTGTCAAATTGCTGGCACACAACCTATGACAAAAGGCCTCTGTTCATACAATCACGGCATCTCTGATAAATATGGTAAATTATGTACATCATCCTAAGATATGAACCATGAGTTTTTTAATTTCTATAAAGATCTATACAAATTCCATACATATGTCTCCAAAGATGTGTTGGATCAATTTTTCAAAAATATTACATTCCTGCAAATTTCTGCAGCCCAGGACAAGTTAGTTGAGGCGATTATGAACGCTGGGAAAACTTCCAGGCCAGATATCTTTCCCACTGAATTCTACTGACACTTCCTTGAACTCCTGTCTGATAAGATGCTTGAAATGTTTAATGAATTTACATCTAGATGTCACCCTTCCATCTACACTGGGTGAAGTCCTAGTATAAATGATTCCTACACCAGAAAGATGTTGTACTATTTCCAGTTATAGACCAATTTCATGTACTGGTAAATTTCTGACAATGAGACTGAAGAAGGTTTTGTCTCTATCATGTAAATGTTTGGATTTGGACTCAGGTTTAGTTACTAGACCCACTCTCACGCAGTGGGTTACACTCTCACGCAGCCTCTCACATCACAACCAACAATGTGACCTCAGATATCTTCAGGTATGGGTACCCATTGTCTCCATTACTTTATTTGGTTCTTGAGCCCTGGGAAATAGCTATAACGCCTGATCCAGATAGTTTAGGCATACAGCTTGGTTTCATGGAGTATAAATTGGTGTTATATGCAGATTACACACTCTTGTATGTATCCAAACAAGGAACCAGGATTCAAGTTCCTTTATTGCTAATTTAAACAATTCAGATCAGTATCTAGTAACAAAATAAATTGGGAAAGACATATTGCAAATGGTCCAGTTGTCCTGCAATGGAGCTCTTGCTCAATGGAGTTTTTATAGGCAACTGATCAAATTAAGTGCCATGATATAAAAATAACAAGAAATCTTAACAAACTGAAGACAATACATTTAGATCCTGTACTCTCTCAAATAGTTAGTGATACAGATAGGGTGCTTCCTCTCTTCTTGAGCCAGAAGGGTTAACACAATACAAATGAATATCCTGCTTAGGCTTCTTTATATTCTAAGCAGTCAACATGTATATATCCTGCTGTCCTAACTGTATGTATCCCGCTGTCCTACCTGTACATATCCCTCTGTCTTACTTTAGAAAATGTAATAGCTTTATTGGAGTCTTCCTGTGGGGCAACACTCATGACTATCATTTTTAAAAGAACTCCAGCTTTTTATAGGCAAGAGGAGGTTGGACTCCCAGAACTACAAAATTACTCTAATGCTTTTATCATGTCACAGATGTCTGACTGACTCAAGCATGCTAATACCCTTATTCTCACATGCATTAATGCATCCAATTCCCCTTCTTGGTCTCCTCGGTTTCTTTTTTGGCCTATTGGAGAAAAACAAGGTGCCTATAGTGGTGGTTGTGTGAAGACCTTGATATGCTAGGTACCAATTACATGCTTACCATTAGGAAAAAGTACCTGTTGAGGAAATCCAGACTTGCAAATTTGGAATAAACCTATAATTTGAAAGAACTGGCTGATCGGGGCAACATATGGATTTCCTGATTAGTCAGTGATGAGAGCTTTGTCCCTTTGTAACAATAAAGCAAATTATAACCTGCCACCCTCAGTGCAGGATATGTGTAAGTATATGTCTGCACTATAATAGAAGTCCAGAGTTAGTAGAACTCAAATTAGCAGACCCTGGGTTTATTAACCTAGGTCTGGAGTATCTTCATTCAGTTGTAATCCTGGGTTACAAATTGTTAAACCCTGGGTCTCAACCAGGGACTTTGACATCTACACTGTGTTTTGTGGGCCCAACTCAACCACTCATACCCCAGACTTCCTACTGCCCTTCTAATATGGGGTCCTTTGTTTATGTTGAAGCGTATTGAAAACGTGACCATCAAAAAGATCTGAGTGTCCCCAGGAAAATAGAAAGTGGGATTATGATATACTTTTGGCAAACTCCCAGACCATCTCTTCCATGGAGATGCATCTACACTGCAAAGCAGTAGGGCTTGAACTCTAGGTCCTGGCGTTACTCAGGCTTGGGCCCCCAAGTTCTGTGGGGGCCTGGAACCCTGGGTCAAAGCCCTAGGTTAACACAATTTGTATGTAGATGGAAGGGGGGTTATGTTGGGGCAGCCACTGTGGTTTCCAGGATCAGGCCAGGAAGCAAGGGGAGGGACCTGGAGGGAGAGGGTTGAAATGGGCCAGGACCAGGTAGGAACACTCTCACCTTTGTCCCTTTGTACAGATATGCACAGGTATATTTCATTGCAGGGGCACTAGCCCCTTCTACTCCTCCTCTCTCCCCACCCTTGGTTTCGCTGCCCTGTGTGGATATAAATGAGAATGTGCTTTATGCTTCCTTCCTTTCCCCACTGCAGTAATTTAATGAATCCAGTAGCCAGTAAAGCAAAGGCACACATGGAGTGAGAGAAACTTCCATGTGACAACACTGAGAATGTCTGCAGCGAATAATTATAGCCATCTTCTGGTTGTAAATTATTTAGTGTACAAATGTTCACTAGTATTCTGGGAATTAGAGAGCAAGGGAATTATAGTAGACTCTCGATTATCCAGGATTGGGTTAACGAGGATGTGGATTATCCAAGATGTCAAAAAAATAAATAAATGCATAACTCACAGGGCCGGCTCTGGCTTTGTTGCCGCCCCACGCACAAAAAACCCCAAAAAACCCACCAGGGCACAGGGCAGCCAGTGAACCAACACTCCCTCCCTCTGGCGCAAGGTGGCTGGTGAACCAACTTCCCCCCTCCCCATATTTCCTATGGATGGTGATTATCCGGGATTCACCAGATGAACTTAGTATGCACATTTTAAAATATTATTTAAATATTATGGTATGTTATAGATAGATACTGCTCACTTACCTCTCTCAGAACAGGGTAAAGTTAGAACTGTCATGTTTAAACTGAGCATCTAAACTGCTAATGGTGCCGTTTTGGTATATACCATGGTTTTATTTAATATTTTTCTTTGAATTATATTAGTGTGCAGAAGACCTAACTGAGATCAGGGCCACTGTGGTAAGCTCTGTACAAATACATGGTAAAAGCCCATAAAAACTTATCTTGTGAATAGACCAGTCAGACAAGAGTGGGAGAAAATATTGTATAGATATGAAAATGAGACCTAGAGAGCTTAAGACCCAAATTGTTCAGGTCCAGTTGCCGTGCTCAGCGTTTGACTTATAATAAGATTTAGGCTCCTAAGTGCCTAAATCATTTTGAAAATCAGACTTAATCTCCTAAATCAGGTAGGAGTTGCAACTGTGAGCAGAGCAGTACCTACGTACCTTAAAAAATAAAAGAGAGTTGGGTATTGAACCTAGTGACTAGGCCATCCTTAATTTCAAATGTTGAATGAGCTTTGCTTTTGTATATATTGACTGTTTTTGCTCAACTAGAAAGAGCTATAGGGGTCAAAGTCAGATTATGCACATTATTTTGACAGGATGTTTCTATATATAAATAGAATATAACTCCATATTTGCAAATCCATAAAAGCAATAGAAAAAGAAACTTTCTTTAAACGGAACATTCTTATATTATTCACTGAACAATAATGCTTCTTTTCATCTATACTTTGTTACTAGAATGTACTGTGGTTTTTTGATATAGTTTATAAGCGGGATATGAAAATAATGTATATAATACACTATGCTTGTGATGATACCATGTTAGCTAATTTTATCTTCATAAGTAAAATGCAGAAAAATAATTTGAATTTAAACAAGGGTAGCATTTTAATGCCACATAGGTCACTAAAACATATTGTGTTCATTAGGAATACTTTCTAACCTCAGTATCAACAAGTTGAATGTTGGATTAGCATAAGTAAACCTTTCATGGCTAAAGTCTGTGAATATGTCAACAGATTTGTAAAATGTAAATGTTTTATGAGTAATAATGGTAAAGCTGATTTTTATTAATAAAATGCAATCTACTTATTCTTTCAGCAGTAAGCCTACAAGCATCTAACCATCTAATTAGTCTCTTTAGATAAATAATTAAGTCAGCCTTAAGTTTAAAAGAATATTAAAATGACAAATATAACTTAGACCTGATCTGAAAAGTGGCTGCATTAAGAAAATAATGTCATGGGGGAGAGAGGGGTGGAGATGGGAGGGGCGGCGAAGGAAGAGATAAATCAGAAAAAGGTGATACTTGGACAAAAGTATAATAAAAGTTCTTTATATTATAAGTGTTTAGATATAAAGAGTTAAAAAGAAAATCTGGGGAAATAGGAATAGATTTACATGATATGGAATCTTTCAAAGCAAAGTTATCCCAAAACATTTTACATTATTAAAAATTTAGTGCCTCAACTACAAATCGTTAAATGAAAATATATATTATTCATCAAGGGCATGAATGTGAAAGGTGCTAGACACCTGCAGCTTCTACTGACTGCAGGTGCTGAATAACTATACAGACTATCGCCCACTCCAACATTGCATGGAGTCAATAGGTGTCTTTCCATCAGCTTTGTAGGTTTTGGATTGTACATTACATTAGTATGGGCTGACTCTGAGATTCAGATTATTCTTTTTTTTTAATTTATATTTTGATTTGTATTCCATGTAAAGGACACATCAGTGTGAAACATAGGGGATCTTCAGCAGTGACTGCTGATGTATATTAAAAAATAAATTGTTTATGTATTGGATTTCTGTGATGGTGTATTCGACTGTCAGAAGAGATCAAATAGTTTCAACTGGAGCCGGTTAAAAAATTCCAGACAATTTTCCACTGAAAACTGCAGTTTTGTCAATATCAAAACTTTTTGCAGTAACATCAATTTCAACGTTTTCATCGGCGGAAATAACCGAAACATTTAGTTTTGTCTTTATCATTTAGATTAATTTTCTTTTGGTTTTAATGTGACATCAAAATATGAATTTTAATATTATAGTATGTATAATATATATCAGAACAAAATATTTTGACAGTCCTAAATTTATTTATTTTTAGAATTTTTGTTTTAATGGGAAATTTCAATTTCCACATAATGGAAATTCCAGAATCCAACTATCTCTAGATTCATGGTGATCCTCCACCGGTAGATACAGTCACAAGTCAAGTGGTTGCAAGTCATTAAGCCTGACAGTGTCTAACTGCTGAATGATGGAGAAACCATTATGGCGGAATTCTCCTAAATGGCCTGGCTGGCTGACTGGCTGACTGGGGGAAACATTCTAAGGCAGAAGGAAAACTTAACATCTTGGCTCTATGGATGATACCCTGGAGCAATATAGTATTTGGGGTCCAGAGACACACAGGGATGGTGGAATATCATCACTATTTATGTCAATATCTTGACCAGGAGTTCTCAAACTGCATTGCACCATAACCCCTCTTCTGACAACAAAAAGTACTACATGTCCCCAGAATGGGAGATGGAAGAATGAGCCTGACCAAGCCCCGATGCCCCAGGTGCAGAGAGGCAAAGTCAACGCCCCACTGTCCGGGGCACGGGGGGGAGAGAGAGGGGACGGGCAGAGGGAAGCCCTAGGGATATAGCCCTGAATTGGGGGCCAGTAACCTGAGTCCTGCCACCAAGGGCTGAAGCCCTTGGGCTTCAGTCCTGGATCATGGGGTTCAAGCTTAAGCTTTGGCCCTGGCAAGATTAATGCCAGCCCTGGTCATCCCATTAAAATGGGGTCACAATTCCCTTTGGGGTCCCGACCCACAGTTTGAGACCTGCTGATTTGTGACCATATGTCCTAATGGAAGATCTTGTTCATGTTTTCTTGCCTTTGCAGATTCCTTCCATTGCACTTGAGTTTACTGTGGTAAATACATCCATGTGGAACCTAAGCCAGGATCTAGGCTACAGCTCTGATCCCTAACCTAATTATACAGTCATGCTATCCTGGCCATACAAATGACCTTTGTCAAGCATGGATGTTACAAATATGTAATATAAATAGTGTCCCAGTAGGGTTGTAGTTTGGTGGGCTCTTTTATCTGAGTGAAAGCCCCATACTCTGCCAAAGGCCTGCTTTCAAGGCTGCATTTGTGCTATAGCTCTTCTCTTTCCCTCACCTACTCTTAGCACTCAGCTTCCACATAATGGCTTCTATAATCATGGATCAGCCTTTGGCTGATAGAATTAATTTTACATCCTGTTATCAGCAGCTGATCTTTTAAAAAAATCTGTTAATGCATCTTCCCATGCTTTTTCTTTCTTTCGGATTTTGCCTTGAGTCCCTTATCAAATTCCTCTGCCCTCTCCCCTGCAAATTTCCAACCGGTTCTCACTAGCATGTTCTCACAATGTAGCAAAACTACAGCTTTCTCTGGGTCTCCCTCTTCCTCTATCTTGAATCTTTCACATTTAAAGAATATTCCTTGGTCATATATTTTTGATATTTTTTTTTAAATCAGTGAGGCTTCTGTTAAAAAATGACTCTCTAAATTTTTCTACTTGTCCATTCTGTGTGATCGTGAAGATTTGATACATACACATCATTTTATTCTGAAACTGTACTAATCCCTATATTATTAATTTCACTGTTTCCTCAATCCTGCTTAGAATGACTTTGGTAAAGATCCTCTGGCTGTTATTCAACAGGCTTATCCCTTTAGTATTCTCATGATTATCCCATTCTCTCTTTTGGATGAGAATTAGAATTTATTCTTCCACTACTCTGGAACCTTCTCACCCTTTCAAATATCCCTGGAGATCTTTCATAATTCAGTTACTATTACACTGCAGCTTTTGCTGTGAAAGCTCAGGAAAAGCTGCTTAGCAAATAAAGTGAGATCACTTTAAAAAATGCTACACTCACCAGGCTTTTATGTTTGACATATCAGTACCTCATATTATTACACTGGGTCTCCAGTTTTTTCACTTGTTCATAGCATCAGTACAACATTTGATGGCCACCCAAAAAACCTGCCAGATATAAGCTACCCATCTTTCTATTTTCTTTCTAGCCATGTATTTATTAATTTTCATTTTTAACAGCCAACTTAATTATTTGCTTTGAGCCTTTTTAGCTCCTATCCTCTTAATATTGTCAAGGCATTCACAGTGCAATCATCTTATATTAAAAGTAGCTGTGTAACCAAGTACAATACGTGGAAATTTGCTTTCTTTCTACAGTATGATATCACATCTTCAGAGCAGGACAATGCCTGAAAGCCATTAGCCCCCATTAGAGTACACTCTGAGAATGCATAAACTTTAGGGCCAGGATATTATAAATGCACAGTTCACAATGCATACAGCCTATGCCTCACTTAAAGCACTGACTAAACGTGATTAAATTAGGGCCCCATAACCCATCTCTACCCATAAACTCACAGGCAATCTCTCTCCCTTTTGGACCAATAGAATCAGAATGGAAGGGGTGGGGAGACTTACCTCAGTTTTCCAGTAGAAGGAGAAGTTGCAAGTGAGTCTCCAACAATTTACAGAATTATGGGACTCTGATTATGTCTGAACACAACCATTGCAAACCTGGAGTGAATATCTTCCCACACAAATTCAGAACTATTGGATTCCTTAGAAGATCCATGGAAACACACAAGATTGAGGGTTTATCTGAAAATTGAATTCTAGCCAATGTCTCTTAAATAGTGAAGAGCCCATATATTAAAAAACATTAAAAAAATGAAAAACTCTAAAAAGCCACAGTTAATTCATGTTTCTGGTTCTTCACTAAAATTACCAAATACATTTATCATGGGGGAGACATTTTGTTTAAAAAACGAGCAAATGCTTTTTGCTGTGGTGCTGTGAGACCATTTACAAAAGTCAAAATGGCTGTACATTCTGTTAATGTGTTACTGGAATACAATAACTTTGCACATTTTAGTGCTGGATTATATGGAGAGCAGCCAATACTTGTAGCATTGATTACAAGGTCCATGCCTAAGTAGTTGTCTTACTGATTTATGACCAATGCATTATAATTCAGTGAGTGACAGGATAAGCTACTAGATTTGTTAATTGGACAGTAAACTACATTTTGTTCTTGTTATTGCATTTTTTTTAATTCAAAAAACCAGATGTCTAAAATTTAATGGAACGATAAAAAAATAAATTAAGTAATGCAGTGAACTTAGAAGTTTTGAGTATGGAATCTGAGCTATTTCAGCAGAATGGAATGGTGTACAGTATATTTCTTAATTAGTCTAGCAAAACAATCATGATTAGAGTTGCAAACTCAACAGAGAAGTTATCTAGCCTTATAATAAATACAAATTTAGATGTTTGGTAGGTCAGTTAGTACTAAATAAAAAAAGTTAACATAGGTAATTTCATTTTTTAGCATAGAGACAATATAAAGAAATGGTTATGAAAAATACAGCTGACCTTGCAAATTCAAAGGCAGCAGAGATTGTAATGTTTTCACAGGTTCACATAACTTTCCATCTCCTAGCAACTCTATATCATTTACATATTTTACAACACAGAAAAATTTAAAGTGATTTTCTAAATATTTGTTTTTGAAACTTGTAAACCCTCATTATTTCATGGTTCCTGAATGCCCATTGTTTTGATAACCGTGGCTAGTGTTTTTTATGGGAAGTTATGGAGTTACATAAAAGGTCTCAATGTGGTATTTTAGATATTAAAAATACTTTTAGTTCTTCTCTGGTCCTCACGAAAAAAGCAATGGAACAAATTCTATACTCATTTACAAGGGTGTAGTCCTCTGATATCAACAGAAATTGCACTGATGTAAATGGGAGCAGAATTTAGCCGTTGTATTAGTTAACAAGTGATCATTAATTATCCTGTATAATTATAGTCACAGAGCTTGGATGCATGTAGAAGGTTCCCATTTAAGTTAACAAGAGCCCTTCAAGTTCAGCTGAGGCCATGTTCTTCTTGACATGTTGTAGAGTTTCTGTGTTAGTCTTTAAATGTGTAGCAAGCCACTAGATCATTTGACTTTACAGTTTCATTTGTAACTGAGCAAATTCTGGGAGGAAGTACTGAGGTTTGGGAAGGCCATTAAGGGAACCTCTCCCCTCCTACCAATGGAAAGCAGAGCCTAGATCTGAATCCAGGTTGGATCTAGGATGTTCCAAGGGAAACAGGGCCAGAGTATTTGCTACTACATAGATCTTCAAGTCCTTGTCCTGTGTGAAGGAGAAGCAGAAAGTATTGACTAAAGAGTGGCTACTACCACTTTAGATTAGGAAGAGGGTTCCTCACCCTTTGCACAACATGAATTTAGTGACACCCAGCCGCATTAGTGCCTGATCGTACAATCATTGATGTCAATGTTTAAACTCCCATTGACTTGAATGGTGCAGGATCAGGGCACTAGTAGAGTTGAGAGCCTTGGGAAGGGTTTTGCCCAATATATACACAGCTCCTCTTCACTTTGAATGAAGATGGGTACATCAGCAGTAATAACAGCAACAAAGCTTGTACTGAGATAATATCACCTATAGAATTCCTGGAAAACAGTGTCATGAGTTCAAAGTCAAAGGCTAAGTCCATCTCTCGGCTAGAGCTGGCCAGAACTCAGAATTTCCCATTTGTAGAATATTTTGATATTTCAAAATGTGGTTTAGTTCCAAATCAGAAAACAAAACAAAACTATAGACTGAAAATTACATCAGGTTTTGTCTCAGAAACACTGACACATGGTGTTTCCAAAATGAAATATTCTCCCCGGGGCTGGCAGCTGCTGGGTGAAATTTTCATGATTCTTACCATTGGCAGCTGGCTCACCAGATTGCAGGAGTCAGGCAGGCAGCCCAGGGAGCAAGCTGGCCGAGGAGACTGGAAACTTTCAGGTCTTGGCCTGGGGAAATCTGAATGGTGGCACTCTCATGACTCTGGAAACCCTGGAGTTCCCAGCTCCAGGGCAGTCTCTATTGCAGGCCTGCCCTGCGGCTGTGGACCTGGAAGCCCCGAGGTCCCTGGGTTCATAGGCCATCTGCATATTGGGCCTGCCCAAACCCATGGATCCTGGAAGTACTAGTGTCCCCAACCACTCGCTAGCTGAGCTGGCGAGAAATCAGGCAGGTTTCGAATGGAACTCTGCTCATGGTTCATTGAACTTGATGTTTCCATGAAACATTTTGAGTTTGATGAATCAGCATTTTCTGACAAAAGAGTTTAATCCAAAAATTCAGAACTAGCTGTACTCTCACTTTCCAAAATCCTCTGGCCCTCCTGCAGGGTGCATTTTAATCCAGTAGTACCAAACACAAGAAGCCACTCTGTCTTAGATGTGCCACTCAAAGTCACTCTCTCAGCCCAATGTCTAATGAGCACCAAGCTGTTACATATCAAACAATGTTTTTAAGATTCTTATGAACATGTAAAATGTATCATGTTGAAGTATCTGTTAGCGGATGGGGTGTAGTTGCCAAGGCTGTTTAGACCGTATTAGAGATTTTATTTCCATAAAGTTATCAGCTTTATTTCTTTACTTTTGCAATATAGTAATAACATGTTTGTAAAGATCACTCGTTTTGGAAACTTGTAGTATGACATGGTTCACATGCATGCTTTTCAAAATAATCCAAATTGTATAATCACATATTGATTTTTCAGGATGCTGTAACAGCTGTTTACTGTAGAAAAAATATTTAAACTGATCAGGATCTCTTCAAATGCCATTGCTCAGGGATCTGAACAATATTGAAATATCTGAGCCTAAATCATCTAAAAGCTTGAAACAGCATACACAATTAGTCTTGAGCTATATTTATGTTTTTCTAGCTTGGAGATAAATCATGTGTTATGGTGAATCATTAACTACTGACTTTTATAGCAAATCCTTATGGAGCCTTTTTTAGCGTAGTTGATATTTTTAAAGTAATAAGTTATATAGACTACAAATATGCATTAGGCAATACAATTATGTGCTTTTAAAATTTCTATAGATTTAGACTTTTCTTGGGAAAAAACAGGGAGAGTAACCTTTGTTTATAGTATTTCCTATTAAGTGTGCATTATACCTTGATTCTTGTCACCTCCTAACCTTTATGGGAAGTGATTTTTTTCATCATCTGGGAGAGATGCACAAGTCACTTCCTGATCCACATAAAGTCCCATCTGATTTGCTGTATTGACTGACTGCAGCATACATACAACTACTCTCCATTCACTATATACTTATATTCACTGTAAGGGGGAAGATATATCAGTTTAAACAGACTCTTGACAATTTAGAGTAAGATTGGAGGCATTGCTGTTTCCCAGTTATAGTTCATTTGAAAAACAAATGGGACCATAAGACTGGAACATAAGTTTTTGTTATAATTTCCTTCTTTAGAAATGTGGTTAATCAAATATGTTTGCCATCAAAGATTTGTTCTAAGACATTCAATCTGGTTGTTTTTTTTCATAGTCATGTCTGTGACTCTCTTTTTGCATTTAATAGTTTTCTTCTGCATATGGAGCCCAAAATTACATTGGTCTATTTTAGGTTTTTGTATGGCTGCCATCTCCATAGTATTTAATCAAATACACAATCCTGGATTAAGGATCTCAACTCCTGGATGGGGTACAAAAGTACACTGACTAACAGAAAGACATGCCTACCTTGTCTTTCATATTCACCTCAAGAATCTATCACTATTACGATCTTCTCAGTTTCATCCTTCCATTGAATAAGCAGGTTTCTGATTATTCTTCTCCAGATGCATGCCTTGCATTTTTCCAAAACAGTCATCATTTTGTTGTTCTACTGGTTTCTATGGACCATTCTGGATTATTTTTCTGTCCACAACACCTAATTTGGTATCACCACCAAATTTCATTATCTTGCTGTTTACTCCTTCTGATATATCACTGATGAAAATATAAATTAAGACCACATGCTGTAGGGCCAGTCACTACTTGATCCTTCACAATTTACCGTAACTAATTAATATTCTGTTTATGGTCTTTCAACTAGTGCTGATTGAAAAATTGCAATTTCTGTCTGAGGAGAAATTCTAGTATTTTTAAATTTGTTTTAATCTCTGATCAATATTGCAAAATCAAACCATGTTGATGATCCCAAATCAAACCACCCAAGCTCTAACTCCAGTGAGGCACCGTGGCAGTTCAGGTGGACACTGATTACTTTCAAGCTGACCCAGAACTAAACATTTTGATTGGTTCAACAAACCAAAATATTTCAATTCAGATCAGACTCAACTGTAAAGGAAATACTTCATTTTACTTATTTCAAAAGTTGGCAGTGCGTGTGATTGTGTTCGTATCTCGACCAATTTGAATGAATTTGGAGTGTAAAAGTTCATCAGACACTGTAGCAAATGCTTCCCTAACTCTTGATATATTATGTCTGTCAGTTTCATTTTTACCACTAATTTTGCAATTCTGTCCATTACAGTAATCAAATTTGCCTGGCTAGATATGTTATATATAACCCCCCATTGCTTGTAGCTCATGTTCCATTGCCTTCCTAGACTTTGACAATACATGAGATGTATTGTCTTGGTTCTGCTAGTGGTATGTTATGGTAAAAGGATGCTAATTGAACTTTATTGCTTTATATCTTCTTATAGGACAGTTAATGAATAGACATTAATTGTAATCAGGCTAGTTAGGAAGAAAAGGTAGAGGGAAAATAATCTGATGCCAATGCTGATCCTTCCCCTTGTTTTAATCCTTAAGGGGGAATGGGTGGTGATAAATGTAAAAGTCAAATAAAAAAAGAGAGAAATTTGAGCTTAATTTAAAGATAAGCATGGCCATAAACGTTTGTCTTGCTTCATAAAGGTAAGGCAGGCAGTTCATTGTAATATGCAGATATGGCAGCCAGGCTGATAATATTATGCAGTAGGCTGTGAGTAATGATGCTTTAAGTGAAAGTACAACATATTTTAGAATTTTTCACTGCATTCCTTTGTTCTTTGTGGCGAAGAAAACAATTAGATTTAAAGCATTCTGATTAGAAATAGCACACTAGAATGGGCAACTACATATCAGCTGCCCGTTTTGCATGCTGCTTAAAGGATTGTGGAAGATTTTTAAATAAACAGAAGATTTATTCATGGTAGTTGGGTGCCTTTAAAATGATCATTTCCGCCCCTTCTTTTACAGCTTTTAAGTGTGTGTCTGTGTGAGTGCAGGGGAAGCATTCCTCTAAGTTTTAGATTCTTCACAAGTCTTTCTGTGTATCACTTAATAGCCTTCTGAGAGAACTGAAGTCTCATTTTGTGCTTCTGTGAATTTAAATCCAGGTCACAGAGATGTTAAATAGCAAATGACACATTTACTGTGCCACCCAGCTGCCTTGTATAATGGAGCAGGAATGCTTTCTGAACAGTGACAGCATGCCAATATTGAGTTATATACAAGTAGTTTTGTTTTGCAGGGTAATGCAGGATTCTGCTCACATTTAATAGCTACTTAGTCCTACTGCAAACTCACCCCCTGAAGAGCATAATATCTATAAAATATATCTCTTTCCTCACTGAAGGATTCTTAAAATGTTCATTTCCAATTGTGAAAATGTTAAAAGCTGTTCAAGGAGTTATCATTGTGGTTACTATACCAAAGAAAAGACTTCCACTCCCAGGTGATCAGCAATCGTGAGATATCACCAGCAGCTGTATCAACTCTAGTGAGCTTGGAATTTTCTTTCAGCTAATGTATCCTTAAAGCTAAATTTCCTGAAAGTTTGTGCAGTTCCTCACAATAACTTTTATATTGCTCTTTGGTTTATTTTTCTCCCCAGCATTGTGGTTAGTCAGACTTTGGAGCATTAGTCAAACCATACAAGCAAAGAATATATCTGGCCATCTGGGTTCTCTACAGTAGCCTTCTATTAGGCAGATGGAGAAAGTATTCCATCATATCTGTAGATTAGGATTTTAGACCTGGGCATGTATTACTACGCTAAATATCCATTCCCTAATAATATCCAAAAATGCCAATCCAAGCAGCAGCTGATATGACCTACAAACAATTAGATGAAAACATAAACATTTGTTTTTTGTCATTATCCTTGCTGTATAGTGCTTATACCTGCTGAACAGACAAATTTACTCTGTCACCCATGCAGTGGAGACTTTAATATACATTAGATAGTTTTTCATCTTGTTTTTTTTTTTTAGAATTAATATTTTAAATGGTATGCTTAACTTTGCTGAGCATTTCCTGTGAGGGTTATGGTCCCCCTCCCCTCCCCCCAGCTCTGTACATTGACCTTTCCACTCAGTAATTTATATTGTGATTGTACTGTATCTTTTCTGGATGCTGTTTTGGCCACACCTAGAGATTGAAATGGGGACCTCCAGGGCTAAAAGCATGAGTCTCCAGTTTGAGCCAGGTGCTCAAATTGCACTAACATGTCTCAGGAGGAGGGTTGTGGATGGTATTTCCTCCTGTCCTAAGAGCCTACTGGTTACCACACTTTCTTCGGATTTCCAGCTGACTATCCTAGACAGCTCCCTGCTCAGCTTGCTGGCTTCTGGGAATGCCGTTCTAGCTCTCCCCATGAACTATATAGGGAGCCTGGACACCTAACTCAACATGGCTAGGTGTTTAAAGTTAGGCACTGCAATGTTGAGCCTAAATATCCTTTGTGCATCTAGCTTCCTGTTGACAGGATAGAGGAGGGACATAAAAGACACAATGACCCTGTTACGTAAGTAACATAACCCTGGGGGAGGGGATCGACCTAAGATACACAATAGTGTAGATGAATAGTGTAGATGAAGTCAATGTATTTAGGTCAACTTATTGCAGCACTGAGTCGACTGCTGACACTTTCCCATCAACTCCGTCTGCGCTTTGCGCGGCAGTGGAGTACCGGAGTTGACAGGAGAGTGCTCAGGGATCGATTTATCGCACCTAGACTAGACACAATAAATAACCCCCTGATAGATCGAGCGCTACCAGCCAATCCGGAGGGTAGTGTAGTCCTGCCCATAGTAAGCAGTTTCTGGGCTCATATTCCAGCTTCTAGTATTGTTGTTTTATAGTGCCTACATGTGTAATGTAAACTTCACCAAAGAGACAGTGAAGATATGTGTCTACTTTGAAAAGCTTACCTCTAAAGGCCCAGTCCTACAGAAACTTCCATATATTCTTAATTGTATGCACATGGAAAGTTCCATTATTTCAATAGGAGTTCTCAGGTGAGTGAAGTTGAGCACATGTATAAGTGATAGCAGTGTAAATGATGAACTTGACAAGCAAGTGAAGATGTAACACACCCCATATTTTAACACATACCACTTTCACACATTTATGCAAATGAGAGAGATGATTTTGCCAGCAGCAATTTATATGGACTAGATGCAGGGGCCAAACCTTGTTGAAGTACCAGCTGAACACTTCAGGAGTTTCAGAGATGCTGCCTTCCCAGATAAATAGATTTAAATCAGTGTATGTGAGTTATACTCATCCTTGGCTCCATCACTCTTCTCTGTCCCCCAAAACTGAGGTATTTTTAGCTGAAGAGTTTTGCTTGTCTTCTTGTGGACTCATTGGTATCAAGACTTTGATAACCCCAGATAACCTGTTCTAGCTATCAATCCCTCAGTCTAAACCAGGGGTGGGGAACCTTTTTCCTGCCAAGGGCCATTTGAAGATTTACAATGTAATTCAGGGGCCACTCCCCGCCTCCCCCGGAAGCCCAGTGTCCCCCCCCAGCCTGGCAGCCTGCGCGCCCTGGCCGGCGGCTCCCCAGGCACTTCCCAGCCTCTTCGCCGAGCACGGAGCCGCTCCGGGCGGGGGCGGCTTGGCGAAGGGGCCGGGAAGTGCCTCGGGGAGCCGCCGGCCAGGGACGCGTGCAGGCCGGATGGAATGCTTTGGCGGGCCGTATAAGGCCCCCGGGCCGGAGGTTCCCCACCCCTGGTCTAAACCATCAACTCTATTAGCCTGGGCTCCTCTTGTCTTAAATCATTGTTCCACCAGTCCCTTCCATGGCTTCCCTGATACCTCCTATTTTCTCTAGCTTCCATAGCAGCCACTTGCTCTCAAATGTATGGTGAATTCATATGCTCTGGTGATGGTTGCCCTATAAATGCTTGTAATACAATACAAATAAATGTGCTGAACATAAAAAAAAAAAGCCAGGCACGTTCTGCCATCTATTGATCATATTTCAATACAGACTTGCAATCAGCCCCCCAAAAATGCAACTACAACCTACAGTGTTTAAGTATTAAATTGGTTCTTTTCTATATCATTCACATAGGTTTCTTCTAATCAACATTTTCTTTTTAATAAATTTATTTTAAAATATCAAGATTTAGGCCCTACTTTATTAGAAAAAAATCATAAAGTTGATTTATAGTTTCACTGAAAAATAAAAATATATTGTAAGAAGGGAATGGGGACATAATCTGGTAGCATTTAAGGATCAAAGCAAGACAAAGCTGCCTATTCATTGCTCAGTATTAAGCATCCTATTGTCTATGATTTCTGACTTGAAGGAGGTGACTAAGGAACATGCGTTAGCTTATATTTCATTAGCTGGGATCCAGATAATCTAATTCATTGCTGAAGCCTCTGCTCTTTCCCTTCCTCAAAAATGTGCCCAGCTACCCTTTAAACTAGTATTAATAGTGTTTGCTTTTATTTGGTGCCTTTGGAAATGTTTTGTAATCTGACAAATACTTAGGCAAAGAAACTCCATCTGAATTGCTGAAAGGTTAGTCCTATCCTTAGCATCCATCCAATTTATACAAACTGTCGGGCTAGAAATAGGATGGAGTTTAACAAAAAAATCAGAGCTAGAATTTAAATATAATGTTCTAGCTGTTCATAGGATGGAAAATAAACTGACTTATTTAAATGCGTTCAGCAATAATCAGGTTGGAAATTTCATGGACAGAAGGGGTTCATAAAATAGAATTATTCAGAATAATTTAAATTAGTTTGTTAAATATGATAATGTGACTCCTGTGGAAGGTTAGCCAGCCAGCCAACCAACCATGTTCTCTCTCTTTCACGGATGCAGAGCCAGGGATCACTGCTTGGTTCTTCATTTTTGGAACTGGCTCTCTCCCCCTTGATCCCTGTGGTATGCAGCAATAATCAAAGGAAACAATTGATGGAAACCATGTTGTCTCCAGAAACATATCAGCTAAAAGACACAACTGTTCCAAATACCAGGCTCCAGCCAAGGAAGCTTAAGAATTTCTCAACTAAAACCCTTGTCCACCAAAAGATGAGATGCCTCCCTCCTTTCTTTATAATTGCCTGTTCTCTACTGATACTTCAATGTTCCCCTTATAACAACCTAGCTTGCTTCTCTGCTACCTGGCAATTTCAATTTGACAGAACAGAGCAACTGTCCCCTACAGTATCTATTTGCCACTGGCTACTGTTGTTGCATCTCTCTCCCTTCTAGCTGGTATGTAGCCATATTTATGTTTTTCTTGTCTCTGATTACTGACTATATGGCCATGTCATCCTCCTCACCTAGCAGTATTTACAAACCTGCTCTAAAGAGCAGTTTGTGTGAGATATTCAAAGGGAAAAATGGTATAGAAGAATCTGAATGGACTGAATAAAAATTGTGACTTGTTCACAATCCTTTCCATTGTTGCAGTCCACTCCCTAAAATTCAAATTCTACCTTGAATTGTAGATTTCAGTCAGGAGTAGTTTCATTTACTTCATTTTATCTATGAGCAAAAGCACCTCTGAACCCAAAGAAATACATTATTCCAGCATTTCACTTTGATCCAAAAAAGTCCAGAATTATGTAATTACAGTGAAGGTGGCATTATGATTTATTATGGCAAACCTTCACACTTTCTACAGCTCAGGTAAGGTCAGCTTCAAAGCAACTATGTTGCAGAAAACCAAGAGAGACACCGAGAGTGTAAGTGCCAGGAATGTCCATTTTATTTTTCAGTTTCCCTATTTTTGTGGCTTTCAGCCACACCATAACATTTTCCTTGTAGTTAAAAACTTGAATGTAACACTAGAGAATTAAGTTTCTTCGTTGAACCAGTACAACAGAGAGAATTATGGTCTTTTACAAATGCAGCTGGTAGAATACTTCAAAAAGGATTTGTGAACATTTGTTCTGATAAAAACCCATGACTTGGTTAGATTGTATTCACAACCATTTGAATTCATACTCCATTAACATTTGTATGAATAATTTGTTTTGCACACAAGAAAGTGTGTAGTGCAAAGCTCTTGTTTTACTTACGAGAAAATGTTTGCCCCAGAAGTGTCATGATCATTTTGACATCCCTTCACATTTTATTAAAATGTCACTTATCCAATCAGGAAGCAGAAACGATGCATTGTGTCTTAACCGACCAATCAGACCTTATACATTAATAATAAATGACAAACAGACAAGGCAAATAGAGTCAAAGCAAACATTTTGCAAACATTTCATGGGCTTATACACTTTTGCTTGTGGATTCATTCATAATTAATATATGTGTAAAAATCATCTTATCGGAGATACTTTATGGAAAGAAGAGTTCTGCTCATTAAATAAATGATTCACTAGGAACAGTTTCCCCAGTTCTAATTGTAGATGTGCCTTAACCTTGACCCAAAGGGTCAAGTGCCCTTGGTAGGTCTCTGTTCATGCTAATTTATATAATCTTTATATAAAGTGTTTTCTTTACAATTAGAAGAATGGAACAAAGTATCTGATCCAAAGCCCACTGAAGTCAATGGAAGACTTTTCATTGACCCCAGCGGTCCTTGGATCAGGCTGTAAATGTGTTTTCTATAGGTGTTTTCTCAGATACCATCATGCAAAATGATGATTCCAAACTAGTTGGAAGTTTAAAATTACTGCCCAGGAGTTCAAGAAAAATAATAAGAAATCACCAATGTAGTACTACAAAACTCCATGTTGCATTTAGGTGACTTTACTCAATCTCTGTCTGAGTTGTTCTTACATTACTGGTATTCCCAGAAGAACTATAACAGGAATATTGATCTAATATCCTCTGTTTCATATAGTGTGCATTTTAATATGTTTTTACCTTCTTTGCCTGCACTCTTACATCCATCTTCTTTTCCATTTTAACTGAAACCTTCTGTACAAACAGACTTGCACCAGGTCAGTTAAACCAGTGCAAGTCCCTGAGTAGACACTCTTGTTTCAGTTTGTTTGGCATATTTTAGTTTACTTTAAACCACTTCCTATTCAATTTAACCTAACCCAAAGCAAACTTAGTTTAAATAGAAACAACAGTATCCATTTTTTTGAAACTAGGCACTAGAACTTTTGTCAGCAAAATTTTTTGTCAGTCAGCGGTGTGAAAACACTCTCCTGCTGACATAGCTATTGCTGGTCATTGGGGGTGGGTTAATTATGCTGGCGGGAGAGCTCTCTCCTGTTGCCATAGTGGGGTTACACAGGAGACCTTACAGCTGTGCCACTGAAAGGTCTGTAGAGTAGTCATAGCCTAAACCATTTTAAAATTACAGTGTACGTTAAATCATGACTCTGTCTTGGGCAAGCCCTTATTCCATATCCTCATCTGGGTCTCTTTCTGTCACATATATCCATCTTTCTTATAATTTTTGAGGCTATGTAGACTATGTGACACATTTCCTGGACCTTCCAAGAATTGGCACCTTTTGAGTTATTTCCTGGGTGGATGGAAATAATTATTTGATTTATGCTAAAAAGAGTAATCATAACACTGTATCCTCCTATTTCAGTCAACAACAAAGAAACTTCTGACATTTTCAAATACCAAAAAGAAAAAAGTGATTTTCCATCTAAAGGGCTAGATTTTGTTCTCATTATGACAGATGAGTGCAACTCAGTTGATTTCAGTAACAGTCAGACCTAAAAAGCTAAACAGAATTTGACCTAATAACCATGGGATCCCAACAGTATAATCTATAAGAGGAGGACTTTTTAGAGAGTGCAACTCTGTGGACCAAATTTTCTTCCCTAGACTGTTGTCACACAGTTCCAATTAAAGTCACTTGGAGCTATGCACAGGTATTAGAGAGAAGAATTTGGCCTCCGCTAATTTATTTTAGAGCTGAATCTAAAACATAATAAAAATATAACTGGAAATTACACTGGCATCAGATGCAAATTAATCATGTTAAATCAGGCCAATTACCAGTTAACCTGTAAAATAAACTAGCTTTTGGCTGAATCTTGCCTTCAGCTGGGGTACGGAGTGATCTATAGTTTCCACCTGAAGCTACCTAACCACAGTGCCTACTGGCAGCCCAAAAGGGATGCTGCCATTTTGCTCAACAAGCAGAGCTACTTCTTAGTGCTTAGGGAACACAAGGGAGTAGGGATTCAGGTTGAATCTTAGTAACGTGCAGAATGAGCACACAAGTGGGATAGGAGGTACTGGGATTGGCTGTATGTTCTAGTCTGTTATCTCAAGTTGGTATTCAGAGAAAAACATGAAAATATGAGACCTGATCAGGAAAGTTCAGCTGCATGAGGTTTTTTTTTGAAGGGTATTCATTTCTACCATCCTGTGTTTTCACCTGATATTTTAGTATCTCTTCATCTCAAATACTGAGGTCCAATAATACTAAGGATTTTAAGCTTGTAGTAGGGCTAGAAAAAACTCAATGAAACATAAAGGTTTTAATCTTTGCTAATGATCTCAGCATTTGCTTGCTCCCTCTCTGTTTCTTCATACAAAAGAGATAAGGGATAGGATTGAGGGATAGGATTCATTTTCAGACATAGAGACAGTCTGAAAATTAAAAACTATTGTCTAATCCAAAAGCAAGTTGCAGGTGAAGATGGAATCTGGGTGGAAGTCTTGTCTGCTCATATGTGAGTCCTGAATGGCCAGACGGATTGTACTGGTGCTTGGTGGCAGACACATCTTACGTTTTAAACAGAGCCCAAGCCCCTCTCAGATTTGATGAATATTTCAAAGAGAATAAAAGGGGAAACCATGACACGGTTCATAGGAACAAAAGGCTGGAGGCAGATATACAAAAGATCCAACAAAAGAGGAGATAATGGTATTTTCCTACTTCTAGCTAGTTGCCAAGAGGTGAATGCTGATTGGGATACAGAGAGCCTAACACTATTATCACCTACACTTACAAGCAACTCCACTAAAGTCAGTGGAGTTTCAATATACAAAAATCAGTGTAAGTCAGAGGAGAATAAGACCTAATGTATTCAGTAAGGAAGAAAAAGTGAAGACTGTAATTATCAGTAAAAAAACAATTGTGTTAGAAAGAGATAAGGTGTTGTTTATGTAAGAAAAATAACTACTGTACAAATATCCTAGGTTAGGAAGTAGTAAAAAGAAAACAGTTCAGGAGATAAAAACAGGTAAATCCAGTACAGAATAAGAGAATTATGGATTAGAAGTAGGAATCAGCATGGATAATTCATGAAAGGAGTAGAAAAGTCACCAGGGAAGAATAAACATGGTACATTTGGTAATCAAAGGGAATATGATTTGGTTACTGTAAGTTTAAAATAATGAGCAAGAGTTTTGAAGGCCAGCATTATACAAGTACAGTAGAATCTAACGGTTACAAATTACCTCAGGAATGGAGGTGGTTTGTAACTCTGCAATGTTCATAACTCTGAACAAAACATTGGGATGGTTCTTCAATACTGTATTTGCATTTAATTTATTTATTTTGTTTTATTTTGGCATTGCTGCTGCCTGATGGCATACTTCCAGAGACGTGTATGTGATTGACCACTTTGTAACTGGTGTTCGTAACTCTGATGTTCTACTGTACAACACCATCAGCCGCATAGGTTTGCAATAGATTAATAGCCATTTCTCATTTGCTAATCAGTCCTAAAGATTTAGGGTTGGTTTGTGATAACTCTACTTAGTCTACTAACACTAAGTAGTACCATTCTACCCAGTAGTCCCATTGACTTTAATAGGAGAAAGGTGCTATTTAGCATGAGTTAAGATGTCTGGCCCATAGTGATCTTAGAACAGTGGTGGGCAATCTGCAGCCCATCAGGGTAATCTGATTGTGGGTTGTGAGACATTTTGCTGATGTTGACCATCCACAGGCACCCCCCCACACACACACTCCCTGCAGCTCCCAGTGACCGTAGTTCACCATTCCCAGCCAATGAGAGCTGCAGGAAGCGCCAGCTGGCACAACCTTGTGGCCTGTCACTTCCCGCAGCTCCCATTGGCTGGAAATGGTAAACCGCGGCCACTGGGAGAAAACCATGGCCACTGGGGGGATCATGCCTGTGGATAGTTAATGTCAGCAAAATGTCTGGCAGCCCACAATCAGATTACCTTGATGGGTCGCACGCAGCCCACGAGCCATAGGTTGCCTACCGGTATCTTAGAAGTTATGTTCAGTGAAAAAAAGAACTATGATACTCTCCATGAAAGAAGGATTTTTTCAAAAGGCTTTCAAAATTATCTACCAACTGAACCAACTTCATACTGTTCAAGTCTTAAAACAGGTGATGTCAATTAACTCCAGATGAAGTGCTATTATTCCTGGGTTTACGAACTTGAAAGTGCAGCCAAATTAAAATATAAGATAATGAATGATCACATATAAACTATTTAATAACAATGAGTCTGTTATTAAAGTGACTGATACCTAACTAGTAGAAATAATAAATGTGATTAAGTTAAAAGATAAATTTTAGGTGCTGAACGGACCTAGGCATATTAAAAAGAAGGTCTGGGTTTGAGAGGTGTCTGTGTTTCTACCTTTCCTTTATAATTATACCAGCAGAGAGAAGCCCTTTCTCATCCCTTAATAATCCATCACCAGGGTCATTTAATTTGTTACGGACATATAGGGAGTCTCTCTCATTTTGAAAATGACTGGATAGTGCTACAAATATAGCACCAGTTTAAGTCTGTGAGATAATATGCTGCATTAAGTTGTCATTTCTATTACAAAGTGTCATAAGCGTGAGTGGCACTTGGGAGTTGAATACAGTGGCATAGTGATGTCGCAGATTGAGCTAATGAAGGAGCAGCTGGAAAGGTGAAAAGAAAACAAGAAGTACCCAGACTCATAAAAGCCAAAGGAAGAGTGTACAATCCCTGCACTGGTGGAGATAATGAGCAGTGTGGGCTGAGAGGGGTTTTATAAAGATCATATGCTGCTATCCCTGGAGGAAGGCATAGAATGGTCTAGAGGGAAGATGTCTTCTCCTCATCAAGCCACTGTAGAATTGATCCATGAACAGTCTGCTCACTGTGTGCTATGAGTTAATTGGTCCATATATTTATACATCATATGAAATGAATCCACAGAAACCTATTTAATTACATACCCAGCTGGGTCATGATTTTGGGTGATGGCCAGGAGGGTGAACCTCTTGGGCAATGCTGAGAATTCTCTGACCAGTGACAGTTCTTCCTTATTACGAGGTCAGACCTTTGTCCATTCCAGTGCTTCTAACAAGTACTGTTTTTAGCTTGCGGGCGGTAAAAGCAGAAAGATACCTTTTCCAACCTTTACCCCACAAGTTAGTACAAAAGAGACATTTGACAGTCTTTCTTTGACAGGGGAAACAGTAAATCTGGCTATACATGAAGTATTGGCAGGTGCACAAAGTAAACAAATTAAAACAATAAAGAAAATAAGTATTCTGTTATCATCTTTCAGATACAGTAATCTTAAGTGTTCTTTGTGACTACAATTGGTGTATATTTTTGAGACAAATGCCATTTTCAGGTTAACAGTGTTCCTTTAACTGAAAAAAATAGATCCATGATGATCTATCCCTGGGGTGGCCAACCTGTGTCTCCAGAGCCACATGCAGCTCTTCAGAAGTTAATATGCGGCTCCTTGTATAGTCACTGACTCCAGGGCTGGAGCTACAGGCATCAACTTTCCAATGTGCTGGGGGGTGCTCACTGCTCAGTCCCTGGCTCTGCTACAGGCCCACCCCGACTCGTTCTTGCCCCCTCCCCGAGCCTCCTGCATGCCAGGAAACAGCAGATTGGGAGGTTTGGGGAGGTGCTGATCAGCAGGGCTGCCAGTGGGTGGGAGGCACTGGGAGTGGGGGAAGCGAATGCAGGGGATGCTGACTTATTACTGTAGCTCTTTGGCAACGTACATTGGTAGATTCTGGCTCCTTCTCCTGCTCAGGTTAGCCATCCCGATCTATCCAGTATCTAACATAATTTTTAAATCACTAAACACCTAATTTATCAAATGGAATAGAATGAATCCAAGCTGTAGCTGTCAAGTATACGTCAGGTGCATTTCAAACAATTGCTCACAAAGCTGTTTACCTGAGTGAGCAGAACAGTTTATAAAGAGATTTATAAAGAGATTTTCATTGTGGGGGAAAAATCAGGCACATTTAAGGGGGAAAAAAGTCCCGTTGACCTATTTATTTGAATGATTGAAGAACTCCAGAGGAGTTAAACTGGTCACCTAGCTAAATCTTATACATTCACAATGCCTTGAAACAGATATTTTGAAGAATACACTCTTTCTATAAATCTTATTTTCTTCCGTCTGTTACTGATGTAAATTAAATGATTAAACATCCATTTTTTTCATTATTCATCAGGATAGTGCCGTTGTCATATTTCCCTCATTCTGGAAAATGAAAATAGATAAATCAAGCTCACTTTAGAAATTTAATGTAATCAGTACAGTTGTATGATCATTATTTTTATATGGTAGTACCTAGTGACCTCAATCAGGAAAGAGTACCCCATTACGCTAAGCACTGTCTACACATATAACAAAATAACAGTGCAAGCACTAAAGAGCTTACACCTTTCTAGCTGTCATGTACTACCACAGTATTGCAATTTTTCCTGCAGTATTTGTGAGGCTAACCGAAAACAATGCTTCATTCTGTTGGACTTCCTCTGCTGCAGCCCACTAACAGGTAACACTGTCATCGCTGATATTGCTTGTGCAAAACAAAAAAGCTGTGTTAATTTCACGCTCCATTAAGCACAAATGGGAAAAGACCAAACTGTTTGGGAAATTTTATTTTCAGGCTTCTAAGATGGTATTAAAAGCCATGAAGAGTAGGTCTGAATAAATAAAAATGCAGACAAAGTACTGCCTGAACTGTTTCTCTTGAAATCACTTTGAATCCGTTAACATTGATTACACATTATTTTGTATCAAACCTTGAGCAATTATGCAGACAATATTGATTATAAAATTGTAATATCGACAGAGGATTTTGATGACAGGATACTGAGACTAGAGGTCAAATGATTTGGAGAGATTCAGTATGATAGGAGAGAATCTCTTTCTCTCTCTTGCTCTCTCCCCTTGAGTTTCTTTATACTTTTTTAAAATGTAAAGTGATATAAATTCATATGTTATATAAAATATTTTATATTCTTTGGTCAGTGTAATTCAAATAAAGAGGCAGTATAGTTAAAGTGGAAAATTGATTTTAAAATCAATGTAGGTCTACGAGTATCCTGTTTACTTGAATGATTAGTGCGAATCGGAAGATTTATTCCCCTTTGGTTTGCTACAGTGCATTTTTCTCTACATATTAGAGTGGTTATTTTCGCTAAAAGGGTAATGCATGACATGATGACTTTTCAAACATGAAGATACACTTTAAAGTTTTGGGGGTTAAATGCATTGTCAGATCCACCGTAGACCTCAACTTTGATATTTTGTTCTTCCTGCAAATGGGGGAACTGACACGGACATCAGTGGCTGCTCTGTCCATGAATGGAGAACTGAGTATGAGAAGATAGTTCCACTGTGTGGATCTGAAAGCAAAATATTGCATTTCAAGCCCAATCCAACTCCATTACAGTTATGGATTCCTAGTCATAGATTTTAAGGTCAGATTAGTCTGCTCTCTGACTTCCCTGCATAACACAGAACATAGTATTTCATCCAGTGGTTCTTGCCTCGAGCCCAATAACATGGGATGGAACCTCGGTAATTTAACAATGGAAAAACAGACTGGAGTTGGATCAGGCCCATTCATGCAAAATATTGGTTTGACCAATATGATGAATACACAAGATTCACATGTGATTTTGCTGATCGATACAATGACATTAGGCTCTGATCCCTCAGTTAGCTCCACTCTAATCAACTACAGAATTAGGGCCATTGTGTGTAATTTAAGATGTGTGACTTAGATTATAAACAAGGAAATAAACAGCTGTCACGCAATTTAACTGTACATAGTGTGTCCTGATATTAAAAGCATTTTCCATGTAGCTCTTATCAGAAATGCCAGTAGAAGAGGATAGTGTGAAATATTAAAGCTATAAATGACTTTGCCATTGAGAAAACAGGTGGTGATAGGACAAATATATAGATATAGATATTGGAAGAATGGGTTAGATTGCAAACATGACCTGAAAAAAATAAAGACCTATGAACCTAACTCTATTAAAACACAAATAGTTTTTCCATGCTAAAATATGGAGTCCGCTAGCATTATGCAGGGCTAGCATTATGCAGGGCTAGCATTATGCAGGGCTAGCATAAGTATAAAGTACCTTAGACTTACTGTTTTACCTGTGAAGGGTTAATCTGAAACAGGAGAAGGGATGACATATCCGAGCTGCTAATACCTGGCAGACAAAAGGGTTACTTTCACTTTTGTTCCCGGGTTTTTCTCTCTGTCTTTATCTTGGGCTGCTCGGAGTCTATCGGTATTCCCCGGCTATGGGGAGGAATCACATCTATGTTTCTATTCATCATTCCAATAATCTGTTAAGGAAGCCAAAAGCATGGCAGTAAGTGTATTCTTAAATTGTATCACTTGGAAATTGATTCACGGTGTCCTTAGACTGTAAAGTTTAGCAGGGAGAGAAATTCCAAGGGAGGTGGCTCCATGAGGGCTGGGTAATGCTAAGAAGTTTAGTATCTATGGATTTCTGTATAAGTAGTTTATGCTATTCTCTTTTCCTTTTATTAAAATCTTCCTTGTGAGAACTGTCTGTTTATTTCCATTGGGGTGATCCTAGTTTGGATCAGGCTCATCTCACAGCTAGTGAGGGTTTGTGTTCTCAAATCTCTCCCAGGTAAAAATGGGGGGGTTACTATTGGGGTTCCAATTTGCCCCACCCCATGGTTTTGGGGCTCAGATTGGTGGTGGCAGCGATTTCCAAGCCCCAACTGGAGAAGTTTGGGTTTTGGGGAAAAAGATTTAACCTAGGTTGGTAAAATAAGCTTGGGGGGTGATTTGTCTTTCATGCGGGGTCCCCACATCTTTACCCTAGAGTTCAGAGTGGGGAAATAGAACCTTGACAAGGGCTAACTAGTGTAGGGTAGTTTGATGAGTACTGGATTGGGATTGCATCTGCCACCTAGATTTTACTGTGTATATGAACAATCAGTAAGAGTCTTTGGAACCCCAGAGCTGTTACACAGAGCAAATGTCAGTTCATTTAATCTTTGTCAGCATAGCCATCTCTCACCTTACCTCACCTCATCCTTTGTAAGGACAGTTGAAAAAGACATGTATGAGACATTTTCAAGATTCAGTCACAGAAACATGGATCTCAATATTTTCTGTTCTAAGAAGGGAACTTCCTGAGCTGCTGTGTTTTTTTTCCTAAAAAGCATCTAGAGGAAATAACACATTTTGTTAAAACAAGTAACAGTCCCTTTCTTTCCAGTGACTTAGAATTCCATTAAACACTTTAAAGTACACACACAGTTTTTATTAATAATCACATAATATTCATTTTAATAATGATTCCATGATTCAATGTAAATCAGATGTGGCTGTTGTGACATTCCCCAGGGTGCAACCTGAACTGTTGTGTCCCTTTAGCTCTCAAGCCTGGGATGCCTTTTGCACTGTTTTTCTAGTGAACAACAAACCTGGCCAGATGCTGATCACTCACAGCTACCAGCCTGAAAAGTCACTCCCAGCTGAATATGTGAATGCAATGCCTAGCCATCCATGAATAAATACAGGACAACACCCCCATATTCTTTAGTCCCATTCCCCTCCCCCCCCAGAAATGTGTG
Source organism: Sternotherus odoratus (assembly GCA_032164245.1). Classification (NCBI taxonomy): domain Eukaryota; kingdom Metazoa; phylum Chordata; order Testudines; family Kinosternidae; genus Sternotherus; species Sternotherus odoratus. The sequence continues at coordinate 45,699,929 of JAVMKO010000011.1, forward strand.
TTTTGTACCTTCAGTAGCCCACTGTACAATTATGTACAACCTCATAATTTAAATGAGTTTGTCATTCCAATGAAGGGTAATGAATATTCACTTCTCCTGTTGACCTGAGTAGAGATTTCTCATACACTTCAATTAAACATACTCATTCACATAAAACAGTAGAATCAGTTTGTTAACTAGCAAAAGATAGATTTTAAGTGATTATAAATGTCAGAGTTGGTTACAAAAGAAATAAAAACATAAACAGGAAAGCTAATTCCTAAACTTTACCAAGGCTAAAAGCAAAAATATTTCTCTCACCTGAACCTTTCTACACTCTATACTGGCTGGAAAACCTACAGGCCAAGACCACTCTCCCCAGTTCAGTGGTGCACTGTTGTTTTTCAAGCAATCTTGCTGCTGTGAGTAGAGATGGGGGAGGGGAGGTGTTGAGGAGGTCCCGGTCTCTCTGTTTTATACTCTGACCCTTTGTACTGGAAAAGTCTTTGCTGGGTCATGGGGTCAGGCAGCTACATAACTTGCATGAGCTGCTAATTGTCCTTCAGGTGAATTGTAAATACCTTGTTTACAACTTCCCTTCTGGTGAGTTTCTGATTAAGCAGGTAATGGCCTTTTAGCATCTAGCTGGCATGCCAGTGTACTTTTGTCTTTGAGAAAATGGTCTGAGCGTGTTACCCAAAACGACAGTGTATTTCAGAAAGAATCATACAGTAAAATCTCAGCTCCATATATGATGTTGATACATGCATTTTAACAGTACAAAATTGTTTAGTAAATTGTGAGTTTTAAAATAATACCTCACAAGGCATACTTTGTACAAATTACACTATAACCATACAAAATGATGAACATGGGATAAGGGTTTCATAGCTGTACATTGGTCACCATTAAAAAATAATATCAACATTCACCAGTAGGTACCAAATCAGGGTGTTTGAAACACTGTAGTTTGGGCCTGATCCAATGAGCTGCAGAAAGCTCTCCAGTTCCATTGAAATTTGAGAGAGGTGTTGCTATTGCGGTGTAAAGAAGATTCCAAACAGACATGCTTTCATGAGAACAAATAGATTATATTTTTCAACTAAAATAAAAACTTTACATTCAGTGTTTAAATAAGTTCTAAAAAGCTCTAGATTTTTAAATTCCTAGCTTGCAGTTCTTTATAGTAAAAGGAATTTGTTAACTATGTGGGTGTATTCTACATGTGTTATTCTTTTAAGACTTTTTGACTGTTAGCTGTAAAAACTGCTTCTCGACTAATAAAGGTTTAACATTACTGCTAAAAAAATTTCTGTGTTCTAAGGAACAGAGTGAAGTAGACACCAGTCTGTTTTATTGCAAAGAAGTGTAACAGCTGAAGACATGGATCAGTAAAAGTAAGCAAATTCAGGTTGCTTATGAATAGAAGCCTAGACAACTATGTTCAAACACTTAACTACATTTCTTTTTCCCCCTCAGATGTTTGGTTTCAGTTTTAAAACATAATAACATTTCATTAAGAAGCCATAGCAACCCTTCACTAATTTGTGAATAATACATTGTGAGCTATATTCTGTACTTACCAACTTTTGAGCACTTCAGAGCTTGTTTCATCTCATTAGTGGATGTTTATGGGACCTAAGGGTTTAAGCATTCTGTGACTCATTAGTTGGTGTGTGTGACTGCAGGTTATTCAAAACCATTTTCTTAGCCTTTAAATGTTCACGCAACCTTCAACAGAGATGCAATCAGAGATGTTTTCTCACATTAAATAGCCAGTTAGAAAGGGACATATAAAGGTATATTCAAAAATAAAACTCTTCATTATAATAACATGTATTTCAAAGTCACATTGTGTTCAACTGCAGACAGTGTTACCACAAAAGAAATATCATTTCAAAAGGCAACATGTTTAAATTGCTAGTTTTGGAAAGTTTGGCTACAGGACAGCTGTTACAGGAAATAGCAAATCAGAAGAATGTGTTTAATTGGACACTTGCTTGGTATTAACATCAGAAAGAATAAAAATTGTTATTCCCCAACTCATTTGCTAATACAAGCATTTTTCCCAGCCATCACAGCTAATATAGGTTTGTGTGTGAACTAATTTATGTGAAAATAAATGCTGTGTTTTTCATAGTTTAAACTATTTAGTAAGTTGGCAACAGCATCTAGTGGCAATTGGAAAATAAAATATTGAAGGAATAGGAAGCAAACTAAGTACACTGTGCATAATCTGAATAAATCTTCTAGGTGCATAACTTAATAGGGAATGATCTACCTATCTACTTTTTAACATTTGTGTCCTTACAATTGTACTCTCTTTTACTCTGTGACACAGTTTTCATTGAAATATACTAGTAAATAGAAAAGCAGAAAATACAAGTGTGAATTAACAGTGTGATGTAAATGACTGTGCAGGAAATGGCATCTTTGTTTACAAGTTTGTTTACAATATGCTCTTAGTGAAAGCACAAAAAATGCTTTATTAATGAGCAGTTCATAGTCAAGTTAATTAGGAAATCACAGATAAAAAGTGTCACTTGTGTGATAACTGCCTTATTAACTGTCAGAGGGTTTTACCCCCCAGCCTTTATGCTCCTGAGTACAAAGGCTGGGCCTCTTCTATGCCAAACCAACAGTCCTTCTCCCCCCACAACCCACTTTGCCAGTTGGGGTTTTGGGGGTTACCAATCGCTGCCACCAATCGAGTATACTTCCAAAACCTTGGAGAGGCCCCCGATCTTCCCCACCCCAACTTTGCTCCCCTCCCTGGGTTTCAAAGTCAGATACCTGAAGGCTGCTTTCCTACACCCTCTGTCTCTCTGTACCTGAGAGACAGACACCTGAAGAATGCTTCCCTTCACCCTCCCCGGCTGAAGGCAGACTTCCCTGAACCCTGACTCTGTCTTCCTCCCTGGATGCTAAAGTCAGATACCTGGGGGCTATGCACCTCCCCCTACCTCTTCTCTTCTCAGTGACGAGAGAAAAACCTTAAGGAAAATAAACCAGATGGTTTTATAACTAGAAAATTTAATAAAGAAAAAGGTTAAAGCAGAGATACAGACACTTTACATTTGGGGTTTCCCACATTCTTCTGAAAAGGAAAGAACACCCCAAAGGCACGGCTTAATAGAAGAATCAAATGGCTATACTCACATCAGCTAATCAGAAATGTAAGAAGAAAAGAGAGTTATCTCCATAGCTTGAGACACACTCCTGGACCCTTGCCCATGTTGCCTGGCAAGCTTCCTGCCTCATGGACAACCAAGATGGAACTCTCCTGGCCCTGGCCTCCTCCCTGGAGACCAGCCAAGATGGAACTGACTATTTTGCTCCTCCGTTCTTCCTGGGCTGGAGGCTCCTCCCTCCCTCATGGCAGGGAAACTCCCACGTTCTTTGTCTCAGACAACATAGCCCCCACCAAGGGAAGGCACACTGTATTAGATAACATAGCCCAACCCAGGCAAGGCACCCTCCATACTTATGACATTAACACTGCATAGACTACAGTGATTTTACTAGGAATAATATAGAACTCTAGTTCACATAAGTCTCTTTTGCATAAGATATTTGGGAATTGCTTATTTATAGGTGGAGTTCTGGTACTGTAATAGAGAGTAGATAACTGGGAAAATTGAGGGTAGAAACACATGGCCTTAAAAACTTTGCCGAAATAGAAATGCATTGAAGATCAATATCAAGGCTTCTCTGAATCAACATTTTTAAATGTTATAGTTAATAGATGGCAACTTCTGCTTACAGAATAATGACTATTTGGACATTTCTAGCCTCACTCAGAACATATGCCTACCCAAACATTGTATGATTTTGCTTCTAATCTTTTATGCACGAGTCAGGCTACATATGGTGAATCTGATGGGGAAAAAAAAATGAGGGCTTACATGAATTAGATGGTGGATTTATATGTTAATAAGAAATATTCCCACACTTTCGCCTCAATTTTAATAGGGAAATTGTTTTAGCCTGTTACTTTGCCATGGCAGCAGATCTGATTGAATTTCATTCTTGAAATGGTCCCAAACTCTATCTTCCTGTTCTTTGATATTAGTGGAACTCACCCTCTCCTACACAAAGTCCAAATAGCTGGGCACGGTGGGAAAGCCCGAGGAGGTGGAATTCTCTCCTCCCAAACCTGTAATAGTAAATTCTGCAGCTGCTATTCCAGACTATAGACTAGAACAGAGGTTGCTGTCCTCTTCATCTTCTACACGAGGAAAGGTTGAGCTACGGGCTCTGCAAATTCACATTTGATTTGTTTTCTGTGTATGAATTTTTTGCTTTTGTTTTAGCTATTGATTGCTTCTTTGGTTACCCTATGGACACAACTGGTTTACAAAAGAATTAGTGGATTGAAAAAATATGAAAGAATACAATGGTATAGTTAATCCCAATACAGTTTAAAGAATAGATGCAAATGCTTCCTTTTCACATCAACCAGTGTGGAGAAACAGTATTTGTTAAACAGAAAAATAGTAAATTGCAACATTTCATCCCCTGAGATCCTCGTGTAACACAGATTGTCACTGGGCACAGGGACTTGGCCACAAAACCCATTCAGCTGAGGCAGATAGCCTGTCAGAGAAGCTGCAGAGGTACGTGATCTAACTCCAGTCCAAGGGTAGGGAATTATGAAGGCCTGAATGTCTTTTGGACCTGTGATTTTCCTCTCATTTCCACCAATGTAAATTAAGAGTGACTCAGGGGAGTTTCACCAGTGTGAAACCAGTACACTAAGGCCCCAGGTTCTTATACTCATTGCTATCGAGTCACAGAAAGTGGCAGATCACCTGCTGTATGCTCAGAGCAGCTGGAGCAATTGAAAACACAAAAAAACCATGGCAGTTATGTATAAGCTTCTCTGAACTAGCTACTGCCTTCGTTATCACTGACTGGCACTCAGGAAGATGTTAAAACTTGTATTGCTTTGCCAGGGGATCAGCTTATATTCTGTTCATATTTCTTGATTCCTTTCCTCTGTCATGTGTCATATTCTGCCCCTTAAGTGGAGGGTCATGGTTGTGTTTGTGCAGTAGTATGGCAGGCTTCCTTCTCAAGCCCTCCCCCTTGCCCTTTCATATATTAACTTGCACTTCCTTGTGCAGGGCAGTACTAATGGGATGATGTAACCCCTTCCTGCTCCACACTTTTGAGAGTGTTGTCCTAGCCTTCAGAGCAGCTGCCACATTTCAGACCAGAAATGGCTACATTTCAGTCAGGAGTGAAGCAATTCCTACATCGTAAGCTTTGTAAAATACCTCTCACATTTTGAAGACCTTCCACATTACAACAGGAGTCCAAGACAAAATGTGCAGGACTTAGAAGAAGGCAGTTTCCCACATACCAGCCCCATGTTACCTTGATAAGTTCATGGGCACCATGCCTGCCTTGATTAAAGTAGGCAGGAACAGACGTGGCTCTTCCCATTCTCCATGGTTACTGCTAACTGTTAGCAGACTCTAATACAACTTCCAAAAGCTATTTTCTACAGACAGTCCTGTAGCAAGAATAGTCTACATTCTTCTACCAGTGATTTCCTCCCCTGCAGGGGGAATTCACTAAAGAACACTGAGTTCCTGTTTAAAACAACAAGACATATCCATTCTTGCAGGAGAGGTACAATTTTAAGGCTCCATCCCTGTAACATTTTAAAATCTGTCTTCCTAAGTGGCTATTTATCATTGAGGACCAGGCACATGATAAATTTAGCAGTTTATTCATCTGTTCTTTTAGTTCTTGGTGAGCAGGGTATCAATATAATTTCCTGCAGCTGAAAAAGTATGTTATTCCCTCATAAAAAAAACAAAAACAAAAAAAGTGCATGTGGCCAAATTTGCCTCAGACATTCCAATATACAAAAACAAAAAACAAAACACTTTGTATCTGAAACCAAACTTGAAAATTTTCAGCTGAAAGGGAGAATTTATATTCAAAATGAAAAGAGGGTTTTATAAAGGGAGTCTACATTCTAAATGTAATCCTAAAGTATTTGCTACTGCAGAACACCCAGTTATTTTTTCTATCTCCTATATCTTCCTCTGAGGCATTTGGTCCTTGTCATTGTCACAGACTGGAAACTGACCTACGTAGATGCCCAGTCTAATCCAGACTGACCAACTTCTTTGGGGAGGAAGGCACAAGTTTTTGAGCCACACAGACTTAAGCACACCCCAGAAGGCTTTGCTCTACTTAAGCATAGAGCTGTGAGGGCAGAGAACGGTAATTCCATTCATGGAGTACTTTGATATTTTTAATTTGATTTCATTCAAATTTGGAACTAGCCCCCAATATTTTGATAGTCTCCCCAAAAAGGAGGAGAGCCCAGTTTCTGGGAAGGCTGCTTGGCAGGCTGCTGTAGAGCTGTAGACTCTGGAAGTTCTGGGGTGATTAGCCTTGGCCCTGGTGCAGTCCGACTGGTCAGGCAGGTATGAAAACCTCCCTGGCTCTGTGAGAACTAGAAATCAAACTGTCTCCACAGAACATTCTTTTATTTTCAAGAATCAGCCAATGCTGCCAAAAAAATGTTTCTTTGTAGTTTTTTTGACCAGCAATACTGCAGCATGTTAAGTGCTTTGGTGAATTAGAAACTAGATGAAAGATAAGGAAATGACCCTGTCCCTGATTCACCAGCCCATTATACCTATGTAACTTCATTGAAATTCCTGGAGATAAAATGATGTAAAACTGGTGTAACACAATAGGGAATCACATCCCTAGTCTTTTAGATAGAAATGTAGATTTTGCATGTTCCGTTTGTTTTATGGAATGAGTTCCAAATTTGTAGCACATACTAGTGCTTAACAAGGAAGCCCTATATACAACTTTCATTTCCTCTTATTATCAGTAGCTGTGGGGATTCACAACAGTCTTGTGAGTTAAATTATATTCATACACATTTTCTATATTTATAGAAATTTAGGAAAAGGAATAGCAATAAACACATTATATTCAGGGATCCAGATGGCAAAAATAGAAAAATATATAGAAATTTATTTATACTAGTTAAATATATCAAATATAAATCACACCATGTTTGCCTTCTGCCTCAAGTTATAAAAGATGTGTCTGGAGAGCTTTGAGAGTGATTAAACTTTTATATATACACGTACAAACCCAATAATTGGCCTGTACGTTTGTCACATTCTATTCAGTGAACCAAAGTATATGTATTGGTTCCTGTGCTGTTTGTAAAGCTCTGGACAGCTGAAATGTTGATTATTTATACATGTAAAAACTAATAACTGAAATTTACAAACCAATAAAATTACCCAGCAGATAGCATAAATTTAAACATTCTTTGAAACTTTTTTGATCTAAATAAATGATGTAGAGAATTTTACTCTTGAAGGAAACCCATAGCCTAATTTAGGGTGACAAGTTTGTCTCTTAAAATAGCATTTGCAAATAGCCTTTGAGCCAGATCTATAGTCTCATACTCATGGAAACCTTCCTTGACATGAATCTTCTGTCTCTCAGGTTAAAAAAAAATAGCTAATGCATAAGTGTAGTGACCCTGATTTACTAACACTACTGACACATTTACTGTTTCACATTCTATTTATTATACATGGAACAAGATCAGCTTCCCAGACTTGTCACATGCTGTTTGCATGTATAAGAAATAACTATACAATCAAAATAAATTATCTTCTGCTTTAGGGGGTTATAAAGCAGATATTAACCAATTAAAATAACTGTACCTAGTAATCTTGTAAAAAAAATCTCTCCAGTTCATGTGCACAATAACTGGTCTTTTAGTCTGATTGTTTCCCTTGGATATTTAATCCTTCTTCTTCTACCATTTAAAGGGAATAGTGCAAGTGCATTTTACACAGTATTCTGCTTCCACAAATGGTAGTGAATATGAACATTTGGTTCTCAGAAAAGGATCTACTTAATTTGGCACTACTGCAGCAGATATAGCACTTCTAAAAAGTTGCTGTTTCCACAGTCCTTCCACAATTTCTACTGTGCATATTTGGGAGTAGTGACAAGGGCATACACAGTAGTGGCTCTTTATGTGCCAGTAAGAGGATAACTACTCTTAATTCACCCTCTTCCCTCATGAAAATATTTCAGTATAACTGTATAAACCTGGAGGTTTTCTGTCTCTCTGTTAGTTATGGTCTGAAGCTACCTTTGGGATGGACATTTATAACCCCTTGATGTAATTAACAGCTTTCTATATCGGACCCTGCTCACTTTTCCCTGGTCTATACTTGTGGGGGGAGGGACTGATCTAAGATACACAACTTCAGCTACAGGAATAGTTGAATTCATCATACCTAGATCAATTTACTGCGGCATCTTCACAGTGGTGAGTCAACTGCTGCCACTCCCCCGTCAACTCCACCTGCACCTCTCGAGGCGTTGGAGTACAGGAGTTGGTGGGAGAGTGCTCGGGGATTGAATTACCACGTCTAGACTAGACGTGATAAATTGACCCCCTATAGATCGATTGCTACCCACCAATCTGGTGTAGACATACCCTTTGAAGTCAATGGCAAGTTTCCTGGTGGTATCATTGTGCAGGACTAGGCATTAACAGAGACAGAGGGCCTGATTGTCATTTACATTAAGGAATCTTTGCAGCACTCTGACAGTGTAAAGTTATCTTAAAGTGGGCATACATTATAGCTGCATATCCTTTTAAGGCCTGTCTGCATTGTCAGAGCACTGCACAGAGGTATGTTGTGGAAAAATTCATATACTCAGGCTATAAAATCAGCATAAGACTCCTTGCTTGGGATCAAGACCTCTGAACAAACCATGGAAATGCGTGGATGAAGATAAGCATTGCAGCTGTCCTGTGCAGATGGAAAAGATGTGGGGAGCTAGGACACTGGATGCATGCCAAAGACTGTACTCTGCCAGGGAGCTCCCTGTTCCCCAGCACAGAAAGAGCTGATTGAGCTGCTACTAAATAGTTCAATCACCCAACTGCTCTTCAGAATGGACGACAGTGGCCTCAGATGTACAGGAGCACTGGAGCAACTCTACTTTGGCTGAGTAGCTTGGCTTACCTGAACCGAACAGCCATCCATTTTCGATACTGTGACAGACCCAGACCACTGGGGTACAGGAGTCTGGTAGAAGGCAAATATACTGGCCACTGGATGAATAGTTTTCTGTTCCCTGAGTGACCAGAGCAGGGGCTTCACTAGAGCAATCTTGTAGAACCAGTTAAGACAGGCAAGCTAATTAAGACACCTGGAGCCAATTAATAACATATGAGAATCGAGTATGGCGGGCTGACTAATCAGGACACCTATTTTAAAAAGGACCTCCTATCAATTAGTGGAAGGCATGCAAAGAGTGGGAAGGCATGCTGCTGGAGGACTGAGGAGTACAAGCATGATCAGGTTTCAGGAGGAATATCCTCCGGTGAGGATGAAGAAGGTGCTGGAGGGGAGGCCATGGGGCCCAGGGAGGCCATGGGGCCCAGGGAATTGTAGCTGTCACACATGTGATACAAGAGACATTGAAGACAGCTGCTATTCACAGGACCCTGGGCTGGAAGCCGGTGTAGAGGGCAGGCCCAAGTTCCCCTCATTCCCTCCCCACCCACCCACCCACCCACCCACACACACACACACACCCTCAACTCTTGACCTGGTCTGTGAATAACACCAGAAGGGAAGCTCTAATTTGGAAAGGGATCTGGCCTCTCCCTGACCCAGTAGGTGGGACAGCAGAGACTGGAGATTGTTCTCCATTTCCCCCATGCTGACCAATGAAGAAGTTAGCTGAGCGAATGGCAGGTTTGAGCCTCTAGCAGAAGTGGCCAAACTGATGGCTGCTGAGAACCTCTGAGGTGAGCAAATCCTCCAGAAAGCACAGGACCCACCAAGGCAGAGGAAGAACTTTATCACAGTATTATATGGCCCATGTTACTGTAGTAATTGAGTACCTCATAATTTTCAATGTATTTATCCTCACTACACTCTGAAAGATGAGGAAGATCTCCATTCTACAGATAGAAAACTGAGGCACAGAGAGACTAAGGGATAGATTTTAAAGGATATAGGTGCCTATAGATGCAGATAGGCAACTAACGGGTAGGCATTTAACTCCAAGTGATTTCAGTGGGAGTTAGGCAATCCTGAAAATCCTACAAGTCAGCATCTGTAAGTGCCTTTTAGGGCCTAAGTGACTTCCTTGAGTCAATAAGTCTGTGACATAACAGGAATTGAACCTGGGTCTTTTGTAACTACTCAAACACTTTTTCTCTCTGGACATGATGAGAGAGATAATTGTTCCCTGAGAACTGTGCCAAACTATTAATTACTACAAGTTACAGATGAGTAAATGGCAGCATGTGGTGGTGCTTTGTTATCAACCCTTTTCAGTGATTTTACCTGGCTGTCACTAGCAGTGAGATTTTTGTTTCAAATCACTTTAATTGTTCATTTAATAGGAGTAGTGGAGGGCAATATGATAGTACTACATACCAACAGGGCCACAATCTGGCCTATCCTGGAATCTCCCTAGAACTATTAGCTTGGTTAAATATTACACAGAGACTCCAAAAAGTTTTGTTTCTGAGATCCACATACATTTTAACAAGCAAGGTGGAGAGCTTGTTAAAAGAGTTATCCATTTTTGTTCCACTAGCACAACATCACTCTGAAATGGCAGTAGATATCAATAGGCTTCTGGTAGCTAATTCTATGGTAACAGCCCTGTGGGCACTGAAGCATGGGAGCCTTTGAAAGGAGGTTAAGAGATAAGTAAGTAGTATTGCAGTACTATTATTACAGCTATTTTTCTGTACTTCTAATATATGTCTCCGTTTTATTAGGGACTGACTGTTGAACCAGAACTACCAGCACAATAGTATGAAACTGATATGCAGGCAAAAGAAGTCTCTGATTAGTTAACTGAGTGGTATTGACCTTTCAGGAAAATTAAATAAAACATACACCTCTGAAAAATGTCCTAAGTATTTTGAAGGTCACCTACATTCTTTCTACCTAGAGTGAACAGTTCTCTTCACTATAAATCACATAATCCTTCAGATGGCGCAAGAAAAACAAACATACATTGACCCTCTCTTAACTCCATGGGTACTAGACCTATGATGTCAGCCACAGCATGCATACAAAAATCACAATATACACAGCATGAGGGATTTGGGGGGAAAAAATTGCAGCAGCAGACAGCATTGAAGATCTCATTGATATCTATCTTAAATTGTGACTTTTGTGTTACTATCCACTCTTCAAATGTCAATTAGGCTTTGTATGATGAGTGTCTAGCCCACACAAACTCTGAGTACAGGTGGGACCTACTGCCACCTGTTGTGGCTGAGGAAGCCTGGTGGCCCTGCCTGTATTCCATCTTGGTTCCATGGACTGCTGGGGATATTATTTGACTGCTTCTTCATGGAGACGTGAGCATGGGCATGTACCTGGCGTGATTCACCCCTATCCGTGATGCCTGGTCATTTTGAGGCATGAGGGAGATCCTAGAACAGTGATGGCAAACCTTTTTGAGCCCAAGTGCCCAAACTGCAAATCAAAACGACGTGTTTTTTTTCAAAGTGCCAACACCCCCGCTCGACTCGGGACCCCCCCCCCCGGCCTCAGCAGCGCGGCTCACCCCCCCCCCCCCCGGCCTCAGCAGCGCGGCTCACCCCCCCGGCCTCAGCAGCGCAGCTCGCCCCCCCCCCCCCGGCCTTGCCTCGCCTTGCCTCCTCCCCCCTTGCCTTGCCTCCCCTCCCCTCGCCTTGCCTTGCCTCCCCCCCTTGCCTTGCCTTGCCTCCCCCCCCTTGCCTTGCCTTGCCTCCCCCCCTTGCCTTGCCTCCCCCCCCCTTGCCTTGCCTCCCCCCCCTTGCCTTGCCTCCCCCCCCTTGCCTTGCCTCCCCCCCCTTGCCTTGCCTCCCCCCCCTTGCCTTGCCTCCCCCCCTTGCCTTGCCTCCCCCCCGCCTTCCCTCCCCTTGCCTTGCCTCCCCCCCTTGCCTTGCCTTGCCTCCCCCCCTTGCCTTGACTCCCCCCCCTTGCCTTGCCTTGCCTCGCCTCCCCCCCTTGCCTTGCCTCCCCCCCCTTGCCTTCCCTCCCCCCCCTTGCCTTGCCTCCCCCCCCTTGCCTTCCCTCCCCCCCTTGCCTTGCCTTGCCTCGCCTCCCCCCCCTTGCCTTGCCTCGCCTCGCCTCGCCTCGCCTCGCCTCGCGCCGCGCGTCGCCTCCTGCCTCGCGCCGCGCCTCGCCTCGCCTCCTGCCTCGCGCCTCGGCCCCGCCTCCGCTCTCCTTCTTGCCTTGCCTCGCCTCCTGCCTCGGCCCCGCCTCCGCTCTCCTTCCCGGGCTCCGGCCGTCCTTTCACTTCCTCCTCCACCGCCCGCCCGCCCGCCTCTTACTGACCCCGCCCCTCTGCTCCGGCGTTTTGACGGCGTGCCCACAGAGACGGCTCGGCGTGCCGGCAGCGGCACGCGTGCCACGGGTTCGCCATCACTGTCCTAGAACATGCCTACCTTGAGTGTATCATGTTGCAGCCCCTTTTCCGGCTCCTCCTGGACCTACTTTTGTGGTTCTTGCTGCATTTCTCCCTCCCACCTTCTTGTTTATCACACTGCAACTGTGGCCCCATGAAGTCATATGACTTCCTTGTCAACTTCCTCCTAGTGGTGGCCATTTATAGCATTAGGGAGAGTATGTTGGCCAAGAAGTTTCTCCGCAACTGTGTAGCCTATTTCAATTCTTCTCTCCATTGACCTATCCAGGTAGAGTGTGTCTGGGCCACGTCGATAGTCTCCCTCAACAGCTTCAGGGAGAAGTGGGTGCTGTCCAAGGTTCTCTGCTTGGTGTCCCATTAAGGTTGCCTACTTCTGACCCTTTGACCGGCACACCTGTTCCTATTTTTTTTCTTTTTGTTGTCCCTATCCTCATTTGTGTCCCGGGTTCAGTAGCTCCTCCCCTAGGGCTGGGGGAGGGACCTTTAGCCATTGGTGGGCTTGCGCACACCCACTTCCTGAAAAGCAACAGGTCAAAGTCTGAACAGATAAGTAGGCCAGTTAACCTTGTAGGCTGCACCTGGAGGAGAGCCAGGTACTGATAAGGTCTCATGGCTGATGAAGCTAGGCTTATAAGGAGAGGAAGTTGGTGGCAGGAGAAAGGCTGCAGGCACTTTAACTCCTCAGTTAGTGTTTAGAAGGAAGGAAACTGGCTACGTACAAAGAGGAGTCTTTGGTAGGAGAGTAAGCCCTGGAGTTTTGTGTTGGACTACAGCCTCTGGCAAGAAGCCAAGAGAGGTGCGGTCACCACAGGGAGTAGAGGAAGCTCCAGTACTAACCTGAAGGTGGACTAGGAAAAAAGGTAGGCTAAAGCTCAGGGAAACACTGATAAGGTCTAAGCTTGAACAGACTATGGCTGCTGAGCAGCAGGTCTCTGGGCTGGAACCTGGAGTAGTGGGCGGGCCCAGGTTTCCTTACCAATCATTGGGAAAGTGGTACAGTCTTGGAAGTGGGTCAGAAGATAGGCAGTTTGTCTGGTGAGACATCAGGAACCCTGGAAGGGAAAGACTATATAGTGTCCAAACTAGATGAGTGAGTCACAAAGAGGAAGTGCTGTGGAGTAGAGAAGGAGAGACCACTGCTGAAATGGAGCGGCTGATGGAAGGGGGCACCAGACTGGGTCAGAACTGGTCCCCAGATCAAGCCACACGGAGGTGCCTCAGCATTGAGGACACCATGTTCCATGTTCCTCATGTGCACAGTTTAAACGTAGATTAAGAACAATGAAGAAAGAGATTCTCAGGGAATAAGAGGCTATTGCCAGTGTCCAGTTCAATTTTTAAAAGTAGTTATGTAAGCATTTGGTGATTCCCTGGCTTATCTTTGTGCTCACCTAGATTTACATTCCATAACTCCGTCTTCTCCACCCACACAGATGCCTATTCTTTCCTGTTCTCCTCCTTGGCAAATCTGATAATGCCTTTCCATTTTTTAAATACTTATTTTTATCAGAGGTGACTTTACAGTGCAGCTAACCTATATTACCCACAAATCCTTGTGTGTGTTCCTTTTGGGTGACTTTCACCTATCTGATTTTCTTCTCCCGAAACATGTACATGGTATTCTGTGAGCAGGAGAGAAGGCTGCCATTCTCTACGTTGGAGTAGCTCCTAGCACCCTTTACAAGGGGATTTTGGCCAAGATTCTCTCCTTCAGCAAAGTTTGAGAATGTCAAGAGGGGGCATATAAACCAGCCAATTACAGATCCCTGATTCTCAGGTAGACTTGTGCTGCCCCGGGTGCTTCAACTTAGGTTTGAGGAACCATGCAATCGTTCTAATTTATACCAGTGAAGAGACCATAAACCAGCTGTTCTGATTTCCCACATTCCCTGCCCTGATATGTCTTTCAAGATGCCTCAGGTGCTAGAGATGAGTGTAAGAGGTGGTGCAGGGTCTGAGTATAAAATGGCTTTTTGAGCTACCGTATTTTTCGCCCTATAAGACGCACTTTTTCTTCCCCAAAACGGGGGGGGGGGGAAAAGTTGGTGCGTCTTATAGGGCGAATGTGCGCCCCGGTTCCCCCCTCCCCGCCGCGGGCGGGCTGCCGGGAGCGTCCCGGTTCCCCCCTCCCCGCCGCGGGTGGGCTGCCGAGGTTCCCCCCTCCCTGCCGCGGGCGGGCTGCCGGGAGCGTCCCGGTTCCCCCCTCCCCGCCGCGGGCGGGCTGCCGGGAGCGCTCCCGGCAGCCCGCCCGCGGCGGGGAGGGGGGAACCGGGACGCTCCCGGCAGCCCGCCCGCGCGGCGGGGACGGGAGAGCGAGGCGCTTTTTTTTTTTTTTTGTCCGGCTTTTTTATTGAAAAACGAGGGGGCGTCTTATAGGCCGGAGCGTCCTATAGGGCAAAAAATACGGTACCTTTTTTAATATAGCATGCTTGGTATTTGTCAACACAGAGTGGGTAGTGGCAGTGTTTAGGTGTGGTCTATTTAAACCCACAGCTTTTGCTGATCACTAATTATCTTCTCCATGCACTATGCTGTACAGCTACCAGCATTCTTAAGCACATAATCCTGAGATGAGTTCAGAAGTAAACACTTCCTTTTGGCTGATTGATGACTGATTCAGAGTTGTGGACCTATGTACTGAGGAAATGAAAGATGACCACTCATGGAGAAAAATAAACTGCATTCCCATGACACATGTAAATATAGCAACATAATCCCACAGAAATTGGCCAGAGAACAAATTATTTTGATATGAGGAAATTCTAAATCACCCAAATGTTGGTTTTCTTCCCCATAGCTTGGTGACATGCTTTAGAGTCAGAACTTTGGAGCAGCTCAGAGGATCGGGGGTGTAGGGGAGAAAAGTGCGCTGTAAGCATCTCATCAGCTCCCATGGGACTATTCAATTTCCCTCTAACTTTCTTTCCAATATTGCTGCTTTGCCTGTGAGCCTAGGAAAGTTGTACTGATGCTGAGAGAATGGGAATAAAAAAGAGGAAACTGCTCCAATTGCACTTCTGAAGCCAGGTATGCAATGGATATTGTGGGATGGTGTTAACAATCAACCAGCTGAGGCATTCAAAGAGGACTTTTTTTAGTGAGTCAGGCTGTTCTAAACATGATATTCCACATTACAATACTCTCTTGCTTCCAACCTCCAGTAGAGTTTCCTGTGAACCTGGAAGCTGTCAGTCAAATGGAAGTTAAAAGCCATACATCTGTAGTGGAACAAAAAAGAAAGAAAGAAACAGTTACAGACACAATTTCTGTTGCTGCCCTATATGCACTTTATGGCATCTGGTATTTCTTTGGCTTTACCTTTAGTTTTAAGAGCAGTAGTTTTAACTGAATTAAGTGCTTGCTTAATTCTATGAGGCTATTGTTGTCTACCAGTGGCCTAATATCTATAAATATATGGGGCCAGATCTTCAGCCCTTCTAAGGCCATTTCAAACTGCCTTAAATTCAGGTTAAAGCGTTGCTCATTGTGAAAAAAAATGGATGGTGCAAAGCTGGTATAGGAGCTTCTCGACCATCAAGTTGCATGGGCATGGCTGGTGAAAAGGATATATCAAGATTGCCACCTGGGCAATACCCAGCTTCCAGCCCAGCTCCCTGTGGTCTTGAGTTCCAAAGACCATGTAGAGCAGCCCTCAGAATCCTTCAGGATGCTCTTCCTTATGCCAGGACATTGAACTGGCAACTCATGGGGAGAGTTAAGGTGCCAAAGACCCACCGACATGACAATATTTTTTTCCTTCTGGTGTTCAGACAATCCCTTTAAAAATAACAATCAAAACATAGAAGCATAGACCAGCTGGAAACTATGAGTAATACATCACTTAATGCCTTATGTGTCCCGCACTGTCCAGTGGAGCAGCACTTATATGGCCCCATGGATGTGTGCTTGATGTACATCCTGCCATTTCTGCCGCTCCATTGGAAATAATTAGATCACCCAAAAGGCAAAGCTCGGGGCATGCCAGCGCTGTGCCACTTGAGAAATTAAACAAGAGCATTTATTCTCTTTTAAGCTGCAATAAGAGGCATGTCACAGTTTGATTCTCTTTTGTTATATACTGCTCTGCAACCAAAAGTCTGCTTGTTTTATAGTTCATTATAGGAGCCCCAATATATGTCTGAAATAGATTGGGGGAAAGGTTAAAGTATTGGCCATGTCTTTGGTTTCTCTCTGGAGAACTCCATTGTGAAAGACCTATTGTAGTGTGACTGGTGAGCAAGCAAAGTAATTCAAAGGACAAAATGCATATCACTACATGATGCAAATAAATAATGAAAATGTTATAATAGATAATATCCATCATAGCTACCAGTACTGCTTCATGCAAAATTAGCTATGATTTTCCATCCTGGTACCTGTCATTTAAAATTAGTTACCGCCTAGTTAGCATTCATTTCTGTTTGGCTGGATAATTAGATGGCTATCTTATCTTGTTAAGGAAAGTACAACAAATAGATCACGTAATTTTTCAAAATGCCTTTTTTTTTTAGAAAGTAATTGAAAAGCTAGGACCAGAAAGCTTCGATCAATACCCAAACAACTGTCTCTCCACTTGTCTAATTTAAAGGTTTTTTTTATAAAATTGCTCACAAGGAGAAAAAGTATATTAGGATTTTTTTTTATATTGGTGAATGGAAGACTTTAAAAAAAATGACCAAGTGATAGTTTGTCATACAGCTTTTGAATAAACAAACATTATGCAGAATACTAGTGAAGAAACACAAAGAATTGGTAAATTCTGTTTCAATTGGTTTTATCCTAATTAAAATCCAGAATGTTGTTTATGGCATAATGTTTGTTTAATTGAGATTTGGAAATTCCAAGTAACAGTTTATTTTGATTGTTTCAGTAGTTCAGCTTAGTTTCACTTTGATCACTGAAAAACTACCATCTACCAACAGTTCATCTGTTTACCATAGATTTATTTTCCAGTGGGAATTCTTCTTAATGAATTAACTCTTTCAGCTGAGAGTCTGACACCTTCGTAATTGCTTCTCATATATAACCTATCACATCAGTCAGTGGAAAAAAAATTAAAAGAAACAGCAGCTAATTTTGTTCATTCTAATTGTGTTTGCTCACAAGAGGACAGGCTACTATTTCTTCTTAAGGAAACCATAATGAGAAATGTTCTAAGCTGATTGTTCAGATCAAGACTGGGGCAATAGGCGAATGAATTTGATTAAAGTCCACCAGAAACCTTGAACTAGACACATCAACTGGGCAAGAAAGGAAACTTTTCAAATCTGATAGCAGTAGGTAAGTTTAATATATTTCTAGTTCCCAGAGCAGGGGAGCTGTGGTATTTTACCAAAAAGGAAATGTAATTTTTTTTTTCTAAATCTACAGTGACTAGAAAAGTTAAAGTAACATAAACAGAATAAATCTACTGTTAGCATATTAAAGGTATAATATTCTTAAGATATTGACAAAATCTTTTTCCTTTACAGTCTCATTTTATAGTCATTATATAAATTAATTTTCTTTTCTTTTTAATTTGCTGTTATCCTATATAGCACACCAGGAAAATAACTAGCAGTTAAAATTTGTACAATATGGTCTGATGCCCCTTGCCTGATCACATACCCCTAATCTCCCTTGATGGACATGCCATTTCACACCATTTGATCAATAACATAGCAGCACAGTCAGAGTTCTAGCAGTGTGTTAATAAATCCTAATCTTTCCATTTGCTGAAGTCGCTAAGAGTTTTGTGACCAGATCAATGGCAGGGTTGTCCCCAAAAGGCTTAATGAAGAGGGGAAACTTGCCAGTCTCTCTAAACAACACTGTACCTAGGAAATAAAAAATATCTGAAACTTGATGCTTGTGATATAAGCCTCCTTTTGGCATGTGGAGTGCAGCTAAGTGACTTAAATATCAACAGCAGATTCTTAATGATACATTAGTTTAAATCAATTGCAGACTTACAGCAAGATTGTCTCAGTGGCATACATCAATCTCAAATTTACCAGCACTTAAATCAGTGAATATTGTGGCAGAAATATTGCACAGTGTAATCTGAGAACATGCTCATGTACTGAAAGTATTGCTCTCATTACACACAATGGGAATCTTAAGTGCTATTGTCCCTCTTATCCCAAGAAGACATTTGGCCACATGGTTTATGGTGAACAGAGTAGGGATTTCAGGGGGTCTTCAGTTAGAAAACCAAAAGGTGAATACCAGCCCACCAACATGTACTTCTAAGGGGAGCAATTTCAGGGTGGCACTTGGGGCGGCGGGGGGGGGGGGTTGTTTGTTTGTTTGTTTGTTTTTGGTTTGTTTTGTTTTTCTGTGTTTGCTTGGGGTGGCAAAAAGTTAGAGCCAGCCTGCCAAGTTTTACTGCCAATAAGCAAAGCTTCCGGGCCAGAACCTCAAATTGGCATCACTCCAGTGAAGTCAGCATCTCAGGGTTTGATCCCCTGAGATTAAGCTTGACTCAAGCATCTTTGTGTCATTTTAATGTGGGATTTCCATTTTGCTCTGGTACAATCAGATCTTCTGTTTTATTAATGTTTCTACCAGTCTCCCAAGATAAGCGTGGTAGCTTTGAATAAAGTATATTGTTGGGACTCCATATAAACTTATGTGCTGTTTACAAGAAATTTGCATGTGTTGTCTGAAAAGAAAAGCAAGGATATGCAAGGAAACAACTAGTCTCAAAAGTGCACATTCTTTTGAAAGAAAGAAGGAAAGAGGCCCAGGAGACAATGTGGGCATTTCTCTGCTTTAAATTATAAATTTGGCAATTTGTTAAAACCAAATATAAGCTATAGGGAAGATGCATACTTTAGATCGCCTATGGTTAATTTAAAAATGACTTATTTACTCTGTTTTTCAGTACACTAAAAGTCATTACCATAGCAGCTGCCACATGAGAGGGTATTTCTGATATCTTTCTGTTATGTCTGGGAGCAGGCAGTCTTTGTGAGCTGAAACTTCATTAAAGCTGTGATTAAATGGAGATGTTTAGCTAGGCTGCATGCAGGCCCAATTAGAAGTAAATTAAAGCTTTTACAACATCTCTTCTGCTTTATCTTCTGAGGGAAACTTCTTAGATTTTTCATAATTACTGATAACATAATAGAAACTCTTTTTAAAAGAAGATGCCCATTATTAAATAATTTAACACTGCAAGGATTCCAGATCAAACTACTGTATTTTAAAAGAGAAATAGAGGGAATACTTTCTCTGGGATACTCATTGGAACAAGAGATCAGAAGGAAATAATGTAACTGCTCAAATAATAGCTCCCCGTACTTTGATATGTTCTGACGCTAATGCATTGAGGCAATATGATGTAGTTTCATTTCTGACTATTTTGTACATTGGTGCTAAATTATTTTCTTTTCGGCATGATGTGTCTTGTAAATCTGTGGAGCTTGTGGTTGTGGTAACAAGTATGAAATAATGGGAAACTGGAATTGTATCCATGTACAGGTGTCTGGATATAATTTGTGACGAAGGTGATTCAAAGTAAGTGAAGTTTAAAAAAATCTCTAAAATATAGCACTTATTAACCAAAGACAAATAATATACACCAGCAGTTACAGCTGCCTTGATAGCCCAATGGAATACATGGAAGTAAAACAGTATTTGCTAAAGCAATAGGCTGCTTTCTCACACAATGACATTATTGTGAAGACACTCCAGTAATATATCTGGATAATGAAACATAACACAATCATGAGTGTTTTTAATAGCGATATTTGTGTCTAGGTGCATCACAGAAGAGCTTGCTGCCCTGAGACAGGAGCCTGTTGTAAAGAGTCTGATAAACTTATGTATTATGTAAAATATTTTTAATTAAGAACAGAATTCAAGAACCCTATAAATCTGATCATTGCAGTAAGTGTGGACCTCTTCTGTACTTGACAGTTTCAATAAAATAATCTAATTTTCACTTAACTAAATTAAACTAGAATTAAGAATGATTAAATACCTCCAGGGTAAAAAAAACTTTAGAAGGAAGTTGTAATTATCCCCAAAGAAACTGAGGAAATTAAGAGTTATGGTTAAACATAAAAGAAATCTAAAGATGTTAAGGAATCAAAATGCACATTTAAGGCACCCAAACAATCTTAATTCTTTCCTGTAGTGACACCATGTAATGAATTATGATTAGTGAATAATAGTAATCCTAGGCTAGAGCAGACTGATGTTGAACGACACATGAGAATTTTTGTGGCTTTTTTCAATCATGGTGTCTCTACAGGGTAGCATTAAGGTGCCATAATGGTGTATGTATATTACTGAATATATTTGGATTTCTTTCCATCAAGGTTAAACTCAAATTTCCTAGATTGGTAATGATTGTGTAACCCCCACACCTCCTGAGTGTGGTGTTATGTCTCCTCTAGTGGCACCGAGATCCATAGATGCCAACTCCATGGGTGCTGCAGGGCTGGAGCACCTGTGGGGAAAAATTGGTGGGCACTCTGCACCCACTGGCAGCCAAAGTCCCTGCCCCCACTCATCTCACCTCACCTCTGCCTCCTCCCCTGAGTGTACCGCACCACCACTTCTCCTCCCAGTGCTTGCCACCACAAAACAGCAGTTACATGGCATAACAAGCTCCGGGAGGGAGGGGGGAAGAGCAGGAACACAGCATGCTCAGGGGAGGAGGTGGGAAAGAGAAGGGGGCCAGGGTGGGGATTTAGGAAAGAGGTTGGACTAGGGGTGGTGGGGGGGGAAGTTGGAGCAGGGACTTTGAGGAAAGGGTTGGAATGGGTGTGGGGCATGGGGCCAGAGGGGGGGCAGATGTGGAATCAGGGCGGGGGCCAGGGACAGGTGTAGGTCAACCACGCACTGGTGCCAGTAGAAGCCGGTGCCTATGTGAGACCATTTAGAGATTAGTGAGTCTGCTACAGCCTTACCTAAGGGCCATGTGGCTTTTGGCTCATGCATGCAGCTCTAGAAGTCTCAGGTTTGATCCTGCCCGCTGATGACTGGAGCCTGAAGGTATTACGCTTGTTTTACAGATAACCTAAAACATCCCTGTAACATGTTTACTCTCAAATTGCCAATATGTATTCAACCTTAATTCCAATTTAAGACATTCTATCTGTGAATTTCCTTGGTTTTTATTATTAACAATGTTAAATTTGAAAAGTAAATAACTCAGTTATAGATGCATGATATTTGTAAGGAGTTAAACATGTGTAGTAACAATCGTAACTGTTTTATTATTGCTATGTTAGCATTTAGGGTCATATTCATACATAACCCAAGTGGCTTTGCCCTACCCTGGACCAGCACAAAGCAACTAGAGCATTCTGGCCATCTTCTCCCACCTCATTATGTCCACATTGAGTGTAAGCATGCATATGTTTCTCCTTCCTCCACTGAATACACCCTAGTTTGCCCTCTCATGTTGTCCTTCATGTTCACTAGCATGCCTGCACAAATGTATATTTCATCTCTCTCCTGTGTCCCAGATTTAGCTTCATACCACCTTGAGGCTATAGAGATGCCATTGAGAAAAAGCTGCCTTTCAAAATGGCTGCCATCTCCCCTTATTCCCAATGGTATTAAAGCCAAACTACCTTCAGGGAAGATGATGATGGTACAGAACTCTGTCAGGGGTCACCTTCCTTGAAGTGATTTGAATTCACTCATATTTTAAAGGAGGGTATCTGGATAATTGCAGCCCTGTATTGCCTTTCTTGTCATTGAAAACAATCAGAGATGGCAATCATTTCACAGTAGAACATGATCCATCCTGCCCTATCGAGGGAACATCTTTCATTTATGAATAAGAAAAGCAAAAAAAGTAACAAACAATCACTTAAAATGTTTTTAAATTTAGACAATACATGAGACTTCACTGAATTTTAACTATATGAATAGTTTGAAGGCCCTGTGTTGTTCCTTTATTAACATAATTTAGCACATTATAATGGCCTGACACAGGATGCTGAATTTCTCAAAGGATGTATTTTAAAATTGATTTTAACTACGAACTCCAAGTAAATCCATTTAGTTTATCAGAAAATTGTATCCAAAGTAAGTGGTATAATTTTGAGAAGATATATTGTATTCTTCTGATAAATAAAGTAGTTAAATTCCTACTTTAATTGCAAACTCCACTCATCCTTAACAATGGCACCATGATTGGTGGTTACATAATTATGGGTAGCTGAATTCTCCCTCCACAGCATGCATGAAACTCTTCTTGCTAACAATGGAAGCTACTCAAATCATTGCACAAAAATTCAATCCCTGGAAAGAACACGAGACAAAATATTTAATTGTAACTAGAACCAAATTCAGATGTGCTATGTAGTTCTCATACTCTGCAAACTGGAATGTAATAACCTTGGCTGTCAATACTACCTCATTTAAATAAGTGAAATATTTACATACTACTATACCATTAAGCAGTATTACATTTTGGCACTGGTAAGAACAGTAAGTTCACTTGTGCCAATAATAATAATAATAATAAAAGCCTCAGGATCCGACGAAGTGGGTATTAGCCCACGAAAGCTTATGCTTCAATACTTTAGTTAGTCTTTAAGGTGCCACAGGACTCTTTGTTCCCTCTAGAATTAAATGGTCATTGGAGATTCTGTACCACCTGAAAAGTGGATGTTGAGGGGTATCCTCACCTTTGAGAGTTTGTGATTTAGTTATGATTTAACAATAGACTTATGTCCTTGGACTAAATAAGCCTCAAGGGGAAACAGGGGTTTCAAAAGTCTAACAACAACAAAATCAGTTACAGTTTCTCCAAACATGGTATACAGGACCATGTTTCAGCTAGAAGTTGTATTTTCTTGTGCTAGGAGAATAATTCATAATTAACAGTTCATCAGATTTTGCAAACAGAAAAAAGCAAATAGTAAATTAACACATTGTGATATTGATGTCTTTCTGCCAATCAGTTGCAGATATTGGGTCCCTAGGATTGAAAGCTATGAAAGCATTGGTGTCTGAATACTTTATCGAGGAGGAAAAATGAAGAGGAAGTGCCAACCCCTTTATAACCTCTAGCCCAGTGCTTAGATCCCTCACCCAGGACACAGGGAGACCAGGGTTGAAATCTTCTCTTTGCCTGACGTAGAGGAGGGACCAGGAGAGTGTCTTAACCTTTGGGTATTGGCTGTTCTTTGACAGGTTTCTCTCAGTGTCTCCTGCTGGAGCTGTTCCATTTTGTATAAATTAAATAATGCCTGGGAATAGAGAGTGAAAGTAACTTTATAGCTTGTGCAGTTTTTAGCCTGTGCTATTACTACGAGTTCTTGTTTGTCTGTTTGTTTTGTTTTAACTTATGGGCCTGGTTCAAAGCCCAATGAAATCAATAGGAAACTTCCTTTAACTTCATTGGGCGTTGAATCAAGTCCAACAATCATTACATATAACAACCCATCACTGCGGTCTCTGGGTGTCTTATTTTGTAAAACAAACAGACAAAATAATATCTCCACAGGATAGTCAATCCTCTTATTATTTTCCACAAAACTGAATTACATTCATGCACAAGAGCTGCTTTCCTGCCAGGGAAAGGATCCAATTAAACGCCTGCCAGAACAAATGTACCTGCGCTGCATCCTGACGCCTGCCAAATTTGGCTCCAAGAAAACACCACAGAGAAGAACATCCATGAGTGAGACTCTCTGCTTACAATGGCTAACCACTAGTCTTACAGAGCTGTATCTCAAGAATCAATAGCAGAGGTGCTTTTATCTTAGCTGTCATGGTGGAACATAACTACCTTTTTCTCTAACTATCTGGACACTCTCTTTAATGCACCCATCACTGTATTTTGGCATGTTATGGAGATTTTTGACCAGGGACCAACACCATTTAAAATAATATAATACGTGTGCCAGAAAGATGCCCAAATTCTACTCACCAGCGTAGATACTCTTTTTTTTTTTTTTTCATCTTCTTTTGGCCATTGTAAGCAAGTTTTAATTTTCAGCAACAACTTTGCAAATTAAATTTTCCCCTGCAGGCATGATGCTGTTTGCTCTGGCATTTCTTCTTTCACAGGAAAAAAGTCTATTTCTAGCAGTTTTCTATGCCCCTCTTTGGGGAAAACCAGATAAAGAAGTTAACGAACATTTTTACAATACAGTATTTACTGCTGCTACTTTTAATAAGTTGTCATTGAATTTGTGAGAAGCCCTTTTGATGACCTCCTTCCTTATGCCCTATACAATGATAAATATTTATGATTTCTTTTAACATTGTGCATTTTTTCACCTTTGCTGTGTTTATAATGCTTTTTCACACTTTCTTAGGTTTGCCCTGTTATCTTCTCTATCTTCTGCAGCTGACATTTTTACACCTACTAGCTGTCATTTTTCTTACCCTTGACTGCCTTCTGCAATATTTTATGTATTCAGGTGTGCCTATATTTAGTAGTATTTCTGTAAATCGCCAAAATATATTAGTGCCCAGTCATTCTATGATCCATCATTATTTTTATTGTTATTGTATTTGATGTTAGTAGAATGTGGACTTATTTTAATTAATTTCTATTCCTAAAGCTGGAATATTGTTGGCTCATTACAGGAATCTAGGTTTCTCATAAGGAAAGTATACATGAGATGATACAGAGTGTCTAGGTCATGGTGAATTTTCTGGGAAGGAAAGTACAGCAGGCTTTTTCTTGTGGTATGTTGGAGGCAGTGAATGGTAATGACTTTGTCTGGGTGAAGATCTTACCTCAAATCTGTTGTATCTGAAAGTGAACATCAAATAAAACTGCCCCCAAATGAAAATTTGCCTTCGCACTCTATCACTGCAAAATTGACCTTTGGCCTGCTATTTAAAAAGCAGCTGCCTGTAAACCTCTGACTACCAGAATCTGAGGCTTAGTGACAGGGGATGAATTAGTTGATAATTACCCTGTTCTGTTCATTCCTTCTGAAGCACCTGGCATTGGCCACTATCAGAAGACAGGATACTGGGCAAGATGGGCCATTGGTCTGACCCAGTATGGCCATTCTTATGTTCTTATATTTTAAAGCATATCATGGTGCCCGGGAGCCTTGGGCATAAACAACCTGAGAGTCCTAAACACATGGCCAGCATTCCACATGGATGCCTTTGCACTTGAGTTTACCTTTCTCGCGCTTCATGGGGATTCATGAAGATGTGGGTCAGCATCATTGCTTCTACCCCTTGCCCAAAACTCCTCTTTAGTTTAGGAAAATTGGTGGTGGGTCTTTATATAGGTTCTTGGGTCCTCTTTTCCACTATCATGGGGTATTCCACAGGAATACATGCATGAAATATTGCCTCTGGAAAGCAATGCTGATTTAGGACTGATGCACTAATTGGAAACTTAATAGCAGAGATGGCCTTGTAGAAGGGAGGCTTCTAGCAATAACATTGTTTCCTAGTTGTTGATTAAATCCTGTGTACACAGCATGTTTCAGGAGTACCCTGTGAGTCAACAATATTTGCCAGCTCTCCAAAGATGCATCAGAATCAGAGACCCAGTGGGCTGATAACTAGCTTGGTTCCAACAGGCTAATTTAAAATAATGCTAATGTTATTCCATTTTACCACTGTGGCAAGGTTTTTGTAAGGATATGACCCTTTGTAGCTGACCCAATGGAAAAAAAATCTGCATGTCCCGGAAAGTTGGAGACCCACATTCAAGTCCATGCTCTGCATGAGTCAAAAGTATGTTTTTTTCATTTTAAATTGTTTATGGCAGTGCCCCAACTATGAGACTATAGCATGATAGAGTGAGTCTCTCTCTTTCCCTGCCTGATGAAAACTTACTCAAAACCAATATGTCTCCATGAAATGTTTCAGCTTCATCGAAAGAGCATATTTTCATTTAACCACTTTACAAACTTGGTTACAAAATAAAACTTGGCAAATGTAGAATATTTTTGGTCTTAGTCCAGTCCTGACTACAATACATCAATTCCCCATTTTCTTTTCTAAAGGAAAAGGATTCTAAAAGTGTGTGTGTGAAGGGGGAGAGGAAGTTATAGAACATGTAGGAAACCTGAAAAAGTGATTGCAGTAGGGTCTTTCTTCAGGATGACCCTCTTCCCCTGCCAGCACAATAATGTTTCTCTGGAAAACAGAGTGCAGTATTTGATTTTCCTTCATCGTGTATTGCTGTAGGGTTTCTTTGCCAGCTATCTTAGAATCTGCCAACTGTTTCAGAAACAAAAGCCCTTTCCAGTTCACTTCACCCAGGAACAGCCTGCTGTTTAAATTTCTTCATAACCCAGCTTTCTGCTTTCTCTCTTAACCCCCTCAAGTTCTGTGGGGATGGTCCTAGACCTAAAAGATATTTTGTTCCTGCAGATGTGGCATAGAAAATTCTGAAGATTCGGATATAGGATTGTGGCAAGACTCCTTTTCAAGGAGTAGCAGCACAGAGACTTCTGGAGGGAAAGGTCAGATCACTTCATCTTAAGAGATCCAAGAGAAAAGTAACTTCAGACATTCTCAAAGACAAAATCTCGCAAAGAGTATCAAGCAAAAGGATATGTAGCATCTACTTTCTATTTAAAATGACCAGATAATAAAAATAATAAAAATCCCTTACAACTCTTTCCTGACAACCAACTCCAAGCCAGAGAGAGGAAAAGAAAAATATTTTCCTAGCTATTTCTTCATTAAAAGAATGATGGTCCATAAATGACAGCACTCAGATTGCAAGATACCCAGAGATCAGCCAGTAGAGTAGAAGTTAGGTCCGAATTTTACCTGTTTATTTGTAGCTGACGAGATACAAATTATGTTTGTGGTTTTGTACACACATACCTAAATTTGTTTTAATAAAGTAATTTCAGATAGTAATAAAAAACTGCAGAGAATACATACATCAAACAACAAAGCGGTTTATTATCTTTGTGCGCTAGACAGTGCTGTATGTCATGAGTCACATGCAGATCCCGATACTGTAACAGTACATACAACTCTTCATTCATAGTGCTACAAGTTGTCCCTAAATTACCAGTACAATCACTATTTCTTGTGTATGTTAAGTTTGGTTGTATACCGTATATACTCGAGTATAAGCCGAGTTTTTCAGCCCACTTTTTGGGCTGAAAAAAGCCTCCTCGGCTTATACTCAAGTCAACCCGGTAAAAAAAAAAAAAAAAAAAAAAGTCTCGCTCTCCCGTCCCCGCCGCGCGGGCGGGCTGCCGGGAGCGTCCCGGTTCCCCCCTCCCCGCCGCGGGCGGGCTCCCGGCAGGGACAGGACGGGTCGCGCCCGCAATGGCCGGGGCTCCCCCCGTGACAGGCCGCGGCACGGAGCCGCCGGGCCCAACCGCCCCGGGATCCTCCCGAGCCAGCCCTGCTACCGCGCAGCGGGGGCCGTTCCCCCCCCGGGGAGGGGTGAGTGCAGGGCCCGGCCCGGGCGGCGGGCTCGGGGGGGGGGGGAACGGCCCCCGCTGCGCGGTAGCAGGGCTGGCTCGGGAGGATCCCGGGGCGGTTGGGCCCGGCGGCTCCGTGCCGCGGCCTGTCACGGGGAGAGCCCCGGCCATTGCGGGCGCGACCCGTCCTGTCCCTGCCGGGAGCCCGCCCGCGGCGGGGAGGGGGGAACCGGGACGCTCCCGGCAGCCCGCCCGCGCGGCGGGGATGGGAGAGCGAGGCTTTTTTTTTTTTTTTTTTTTTTTTTTTTTGTCCGGCGGGAAGGGGAGGAACCGGGGCGCACATTTTTTTTTTGGTCCGGCGGGGAGGAGGGAACCTCGGCAGCCCGCCCGCGGCGGGGAAGGGGGAACCTCGGCAGGGGGGAACCTCGGCAGCCCGCCCGCGGCGGGGAAGGGGGAACCTCGGCAGGGGGAACTCGGCAGGGGGGAACCTCGGCAGCCCGCCCGCGGCGGGGAAGGGGGAACTCGGCAGGGGGAACTCGGCAGGGGGAACCTCGGCAGGGGGGACTCGGCTTATACTCGAGTCAATAACTTTTCCAGCTTTTTGTGCTAAAATTAGGTGCATCGGCTTATATTCGGGTCGGCCTATACTCGAGTATATACGGTAATATAAAATACGTTTTCATTGTGATGCAGGATGTGAGGTGTGTTTACATAATATTAATGCAAAAAAGCATGATTTTAAGCAACAGAACTTTGCATCTTGGTACAAACCACAACCAAGTTTGCACTGCAACTAAATGTTAGTGTTAGGTGTTAATTGCAGCAATAGATTGGTTAGATATAAGAGAGAGGCTAGTATGTGTAGACTGTCCCTATGAACATTCTTCCCAGTATGGGTTTATAGCTTGAAACAAGGTTACATAAAATTGTCTGCTATAGTGGAAGGGGCAAGAGTATTCAAAATAGTCTGTCTCAGGTGGTGCTCCAAAAGCTTTTCTGGGACCAGAGCAGTGAAAAGCAAACTGGAATAGGACCTCACAAAGTGCACCACTGAATTCAAGTGCAGCAGAAGTTGTGAGGTGTAGAATTTTTTTAAAAGATCACCAAAGTCCTACTTTCATGTACAGTGAATGGGGGCTGCCAGGAGAGATGTCGCCTGTGCACTCCCAAGGTTTTAAGCCCAGCTACTGTAATGAGAGAAGAATGGTCCCATATTTTTTGGGACAGCTCCAACTTCACTTCAGCCTCTTGCAATGCTTGATTGGAAGGACAATGTTTAAAGACTGTCAGCACCCATGTTAAAATCTACACTGAAGACACTCCTACTTAATCTTGAACAATTGGAATGGAACTGCTGGAAATATTAATTCCATTAGAGCAGAGTCTATCTGGAAGAGAATGTATGTTTGCCTCAAAGTTCCTCTCTGTCATACAGTGCTAGGAAACATTGTAGGTGACCCTTGACGGGTACAGATGACACAATATTCCTAATGCCTGTATCAAAATTTGATTGCTTTAGAGACTCGGCTTAGGTTGCAAATCCTGGAAATCCATTTCAATCACACTTGAATTTAACTTTAAAATAAAAATATTTCATCCAAGAAATTGGATTGCTCAATTTTTATTATAACTTTTAAAAAGATACAAGCCTGTATAGACTCTAGTCAGTATAGTATGATCAAGATGTTTTAAAAACTCATCAAAGTAATTCTTCCCTTATGTGAATTTTCTTGCAAGTTTAACCTTACTCACTATATTTTCTAAGTTGAGTACAGGGCTCTAGATGAATAATTTCCAGTAACTGTGCATGTTATAACTCTGCATATTGCTTAGAAAGTCAAATGGTTAATGGTAAATAATTTGGGTTTCTATTACATCACTTTTTACTTGTTTTTTCTTTATTATTTCTTTAATATGACAATTAAATATTGAAACTACTTGGAGTTTAGAGAAGAGGTGGATCTTTAACTTCCACAGGTCTACACTGGGGGCGGGGGTGCAATCAACCTAAGATACGTTGACTTCAGCTACACTATTCCCATAGCTGAAGTTGCATATCTTAGGTCGACTTACATCGGCATCCTCACGGCGCTGAATTGACTGCTGCTGCTCCCCCCGTCAACTCTGCTTCTGCCTCTCAGCACAGTGGAGTTACAGAGTCAATGGGGAGAGCGCTCAGGGACTGATTTTATCGGATCTAGACTAGACACAAGAAATCAACCCCCCGAGAAATCGACCGATCTGGTGGGTAGTGTAGACCTGCCCAAAGGAAAGTAGGTTTCTCTACATACTTAAAACCTATAAGTGGATTAAATGGATTTCAGTCAACCTTCCACAATGAAAGTAGGGGGACTACTCAAAGGAGGTCTTGGTTTGTACAAGCGTAATTATATTGTAAGGAATTGTGCAGCACTGTATATATGATGGCTCTGAAGTCTTCCAAATTTGTGAAACAAGGCAAGCTGCTTTTTAATATACCCATATAAACAGCAGGAGAGATCCAATCTGCTTGACTGGATTTCAGTGGTAGATTGAGGCTAAATGGGGCCATGCTCATGTCTAAGTATTTAGACTCTTAAATGGTACCTATAGTATCTGAGTTTCCACCAACCAAAGGATCCCCCCACAAAAAAGTCTCCCTACAAAATATCAAATCTATCTTTCCTTGCAAAAGTGCTCAATGCACTATTTGTCCCTTTCCCTCAAATGTTGCCTCCTGTACTAGGCCATGCAGGATTCCAGCACTCTAGTGGTCAGAATCCCTGGATGCAATCTTTGGGCATCCATTAATCCCTTCCCAGCCAAAGACCTTGCTCTGCAAATACATGGGTCCGGCCATAATCTACCTTCATGGGAGAGATGTAATCTCAACACAAAATAGTCAGAGTTGTTGGGCTTTGTCTTAGAAACCTATGTATACAAAATGGGTGAAGGATATACAGAAGCCAATCAGGATGGCTAGTTGCAAAGTAAAAGCAAATATCTTCATCTATCCAGTAGTGGAGGCTCCACCTCCCTTAAGTCTCTGTGACGCCTAACACACCATGTGTACACCCTTGGAAAGAAATAATAACCAAAAGGAGAAATTCAGAATAATGGCACCACTAGGTCTCTTCAATTACTTTCTCACAAGTGTCCATTGGGTCATGTGTTTTTTTAGACAGAAGTCAGCTACTAATTCTATCACTGAGTTTGTATATTCAATTAAGTCTCTCAGTATCAGGATCAAAGCTTACCAATAGCATGAACAGATCTAGCAATAAATCTGTGAATAACAATTTTCTGTGCATTCCATTTTTATTTAACATATGACTTTGGACTCTTAAGAAGTATTAAGTGTTATAATTACAACTCTCCTGACTGCATTGTACCTCAGGCCCTTGCCCCTGAGTCATGTTACCTATGAACCATACATTTACAAAGGCTCTGACCTCATTAGCTGGGCAAACCTAGTGTGTCTGAGTCACAGCTCTGCTCTAGAGAAACCTTTCTCTCATTCCAATATAATTAAGGGAGACTGTCATTGTGGTTCACATGTTGGGTGTCTTATGCTGGCTCAAACTGCATCATAGGTGGAATGCTGAAGAGATACTGTATCGAGGTGTCTGGAGTGTAGTCTGTAACAACCACTGTTCTACAAAAAAAAAACAAGAGGAAACTGATGTGATGTGCTGAATGTAATATAGTTCGGCTAAAACAGTTCCTTACATTTAAAGACTGTCAGACTTTAGCAGGGTAACTTATAGTTCTGTAGTCTTACAATGTATTTGTAATGGGACTATATCAGTTAGGTATGCTCTTATATGTGCAGTGATGAATGGTTTAGAGTATATTATTTTGGGGGCCTTGTGCTGGAGATGGATAGAATGATCTTTAGCAAAGCCAGGGTCACTGACATGACCCAGAAGACCATAACTGAGATCTGCTAAAACAAGACAATGTATAGACACTAGAAAACACTTTTTCTTTCTGAAAGATGTTATTGAAAATATTGAGTTTTAGGAGGACTGAATGGCTCAGGGAATTGGTAATGGGATCCGGCGTGTTTCACCTCTAGGTCGCTCGTTCTTTTCTAGCACAGGTCAGTACTACCATTGCACATCATCACTATCTAATGGCTGTTCGGTGAGCTTTGTGAAATGAGTCAATTGTTTCAGTCCAGCTCCCTGTGCAAGTGTCCACATCTCATAAAATGCCATTACGACTGTCACTAATTGGCACCTTATTAATACTTTCAGCCGAAAGGTCAAGGGCTGAATAGGCACACAGACTGAACTACTGTATGTTCTCTTTGCAGGCCAGATTGCAGGGGAAGCTTGCACTGCAGCTGACTGTTGTACAGTAAAGTGCCATACATCTCCAGGATATCATACTGGCACCTCTCACAAGGATTAGATTTATATTAAAAATAAGGAAAGAAACTGTTCAGCTATATTTACTCCTCGAGATACAGGTTGATTGAACATTTATGTGGACATTTATGTTGCACTGTGATGGAGACTTGAAAGGAGAATGGTTTCAAACACTCTGCTATTTTTAAAAATCAGAACACATCGTTATCTCACAAAGAACAAAAATGACATCAGTGTTGTGAGAGGATTATCTTTAAGAGTATTAAGGTGCCAGGCTGGTACTCTAGAGATATGGGTTCAATCCCTGCTCCACTACAAACTTCCTGTAAAACCTTGGACAAGTGATTTACTCTCCACATGTCTCAGTCCTTCATGTATAAAATGAGATAGTAGTACCTACCTCATGGAGGTGTTGTGTGGATAAATACATTAAAGATGGTAATAGGGGCATATAACTACCTAACTAGATAAATAGTGTAGTGTACCCTGTGTTTTAAATGAACACTTCTAATATTGCATATAAAGGCCAATTTTATGTCAGTATTATGTTGAAGTGATTCACTATATATGACTGCAATGTTTCTAGAAGGTTGATAAAGTAATTACTGTTTTTATTGAATCTTAGAATCATTATGTCCTTAGTACAAACCTTTGTAACTTGTCAGCTGTGGGGGCACATTTATCAAAGGCTTTCTTTTCAAGATAACAATATGAAAATGTCTAATGCAAGAATATTCAGCTTATGTGATATGTTAGCTGTTTTCAATTTGTACTTACCAACTGCTACATTAATATTAAGAACAATATTGGATGCAAAATTATATGATGTCCCTACATAGACCCATTTGCTAAATTCTGCAAAGTATAGAATGCTATTTATTCTTACTTGTAATAGTACAGAAAAGTAATCAATAATGTCCCTAATTTGTTTTAATCATAAATAGAAAAAAGAAAAGGTGAATATTGGAAAAGTTTTAGACTTTACAGGTTAGCTACTGGAAGATATTTTATTTACATAACTGAGTTGAGTCAATAAAAAGAAGATGGAATGCATTGAGTTATTATGTATTGACTTTCCCATTATGTGAGTTAGAAGGTCAAATAATACTTTTCATATCTATTGACATTTAAATTTGTAATTTTGTCAGCCTTGCTTTTCCATAGTATTACAACATGAGTTACATAAAATTAATTGGTTATAATTATCTACCTGTTTAGCTGTAGAATTATCATGGACTGCTCAGTAGACCATCATGGTATTCTTTGTAAATTTTTTAACTTCTCATGAAGGTTGAGGCTTTTAATGTTTTCAAATAAATGGGAACTGGACATCTATATTCTAATAGCAGCTTTGAAAATCTCAAGCTAAATGTACATCAGAATGACTGTGGTAAACAAAAAACAGAAGAAAAAATAAAAGTAACTGTTCCCAAACGTAAATTTGAAAACTCTCCTAAGTTCTGCGTCAACCCATAGGCTATGATGCAAAAATAATTAGCTTCTAATAGAAGATCAGTAGACAAAAGAATAAGAAAATTCAAAAACTGTATTGAAAACCATTCGTTAACCACAGGTTCCAGCATACTGCTGGGTTTTTTACATTTTTTAGGAATACCATCCTACTGATGTGCAAACACAGATGTTTTTTTCCTAGGAGTCTTATATAAGGGGAATAGTGTGTTTGAACTTGACACAGACAAATTATTTGAACTTGGAAAAGGTCCTTTGACTTCAAAAAGGCAGTTCCAAAAAACATATATATATATATTAACCACCTGAACCCTTTGGCAGACAAATCTTGAGATGAGAAAGTTAATATCTAGTTTATGCACATGTGAATGTAACTCCAGTTAATTAAGTTAAGTTTTGCCTTGCTCAAAGTTTTAGACATTCACATCATTTCCTTTCAGTTTGATCAGGTGAGACTGACTATAACTACATAAGCACTTAAAGATTAAAGCAAGACTTTCCTGAGCAATGAGTAGTCCAGTAAATTTATCTTAAGCCCTCAATGAGGTGAGGCACATCAGGAGATCAGCCCTATCTGAACACTAATCAAAAGCAGCAAGAAGGGATTTTAAAAATGGGAAATGAGCAGATAACAAAATTACCTGAATTTGCAGGTGTTCAAAGTCATCAAAATAAAATTCTTGATCAGTTATGCAAACCTGATAATTATTATAGCAGTGCTCTGAAAACTTTTATTATACTTCAAAAGAGTAAGCACTAACACATAATATTAAACAATAACCCAAGCTAGATTTGCTGGGTTTCAGTGGTGCTTAAATCTTTTTTCAAAGTCCTTAGTACCATTTCATGATGCTTCCCAATTCATCAGTTTGCTTCAGGGCTCAAGCACAAAATTCTTGCACAAAAGCATTTATGGAAACACAACTGTGAACATTAGGATTAAGGAGAAAAAATAATGATGATACCATGTTAAGTGCTAGTTCAAAATGGCTTACTGTCTTTCCAACTGGCCAGAATGGGGGAGAAGCATTGCAACAAAGGGAAGGGGGCTCATTTAAATGTATGAGTTACTATGTACATTAAATTTACAAAATAAATGTTGTAAATACTTATGTGAGATTCAGCAGTTTTTCTTTTCAGGGTTTTATGCAAATGAGGCCTCCCCAGGTTTGTACTATCTGAATTTCAGATTTGTCTTGATTTAAGTCTTGCTTATTGAACCCTAAAATTTCAATAACAAAAACTCTCATTAAAAATGTTTAATGTTATGAAACTGTATTTTGCACTGTGATATCTCTTATAGCACTCTTCATTCACAGATTTCAAAGCTCCTCACAAAGGAAGTCTGCATTTTACAGATAGAGAAACATAGGCAAAGTGACTTGCCCATTGTCACCAACAGGAAACTGGCAGAGCCCAGAATAGAACCATTATTTGAGCATGTTTTGCTCCAATGGTTAACAAACTTGTGCAAATTTGTTCTGGTGTCTGAGGTTGCAAAAGCTGAGTCTATGGTCCATGATGGTTTCTTTGAAGTTAGTGGCAAAACCTCAACTGGCTTTACTGTGACCAAATTCTAGCTCTGAAAATTTACCCGTGTATCAACAAACCTCAGGTTTTCTGTGTTTTTGAATAAACCACAAACATGGAACATTTAAAATTGAAAACTGCAAGTGTAAGCTATGTACCGTATTTTTCGCCCTATAAGACGCACTTTTTCTTCCCCAAAACGGGGGGGGGGGGGAAAGTTGGTGCGTCTTATAGGGCGAATGTGCGCCCCGGATCCCCCCTCCCCGCCGCGGGCGGGCTGCCGGGAGCGTCCCGGTTCCCCCCTCCCTGCCATGGGCGGGCTGCCGGGAGCGCTCCCCCGGCAGCCCGCCCGCGGCGGGGAGGGGGGAACCGGGATGTTCCCGGCAGCCCGCCCGCGGCGGGGAGGGGGGAACCGGGACGCTCCCGGCAGCCCGCCCGCGGTGGGGAGGTGGGAACCGGGACGCTCCCGGCAGCCCGCCCGCGGTGGGGAGGGGGGAACCGGGACGCTCCCGGCAGCCCGCCCGCGCGGCGGGGACGGGAGAGCGGCGCGCTCCCAGCAGCGCGCCGCGCGGCGGGGACGGGAGAGTGGCGCGAAAAAAGCGGCGCTTTTTGTGTGGTGGTGGGTTTGTTTTTTTTTTTTCCCCCGGCTTTTTTCTTTAAAAATTCGGGGGCGTCTTATACGCCGGAGCGTCCTATAGGACGAAAAATACGGTAAGTGTTTTACTAGTGGCATAATTCAATTTTTTTCAAACCATAACTGATCTAATTTCAGATCATTCCTCTCCACTAAATAATGAAAAAGTATTTTGAGCCCTTGTATTAAACACTTAGAATAGCAAGAATAAAGGGAATCGGTTTCTACCAGGAAACATTTTGTTTGATCATATTGTACTATCCCTCGTCCATTTCCTTATTTTGTTTTTGCCTCTCTTTGAAGAAGCAGGTACCTCTTAATTTGGAAACTGTGCTTTAGACACATGCATCTTCATACGTCATAATGCTTTGCCCTTAAGTAGCACCTTTCACCCAAAGTTCTCAAAGTGCTTTACAATTAAGGCCTGTACATCCCTATGGTGCATACGGTTAATGTGGGGGAAAAATAAGGAAGAGGGGATGTACCTATCCTGAGACATCCACTCAAAAACAAGGCACTCAAAATTTAATGGACAGTTTGTAAAAATTTGACCAAAACAACTTGCATCCAAGGTGAGAATGAGTGACTAGTAGAAATGGAGCAGAACTCTGGAGATCCAACTCCCAATGTTCTAATGTTCCCACTAGAAAACATTACCTTTCTGAAAGGAAATAATAGCTAGATGATGGGGTTAGTTTGGAATATTATAAAGATGGAGTGTGGATTAAGTCTGTTGCTCAACACTTACACATTTTTGCCACTTATTTGTAACTGACATCTTAAAGTGTTCTCCATCTACTTCTTGGGTTTTTTTTAAAGTTAGCAGTAATTAGTTAGCCCTGGCTTAAATCAATGTAACCACACAGTTTTCACACAAATTGTGTACGCTTTAAATCTGGTCAGAATTTGACCCAAAGAGCCCAGTTATCCTAAAGTTATCCAGCTCACAACATCCATTTAAACTTGTAATGAATTTTCACAGATTAAAATATTTGAAAGCTTTAATAAACAATACAGAAATGTGATGTAATCAAATGATGAAAATATATGAACTCCCTTCTACACTTGGTTAGACCAGTGACTGCAATGGGAGTTGCATCTGTTTTACTGAAGACAGAAGTGGGTTTTCTGTATTTTCATGAGTATATTACCACATCTGTCTTTCATTATAGTTGATGACTCCGAACACCTATTCCAGCTGTTGCATAACAATTTATTTCAAGGTCAAAGTTAAATTAAACTCAGGTAGCTAGTCCATTGCATCAGAATAAATGATTGCCTATGTCCGCAGAATGCATTAGTCTAATCTGCGTCATGCTATCCATCCCTGTTTAATATGAATTGGGGAACTTTGATTTTGGATTTGTTGTGGTGTGGCAGCCCCACTGAGGTGGAGGTATTTAAACACAGAGGAATTTATTATAGACCAAATAGGATTAGCTCTCTGGGGAATGCTGCAAGAGTCAGTTCTAAAACAGTCTAAATTTGGACTCTCTCTATGTATGCTATTCAGAGGAGAGTCCTGCAAACTGGGTCCAGTCAAAGTATGGTCTTTCCTTGGAGCAAGGAACCAAAAGTGCCTCATTTTAAAGACCTCCTTCTTAGAGTACACTAGCTGGGTTGCATTTTCCAGCAGGGCTGCAGCTTGGTTCATCCCTTTTGGAATGTGCTAGCAACTTTTCCTTCATCCAAAGAAAACCTATTAGTAGAGCATTGGGGAACAAGGGTTGGCAAGGAAGGAAGTATTTTAGCAAAAATACTGGGAATTTCAATTGTTTATGGTTTGAAGGATTATTTATCTCGGTTATCGGTAAATAAAAATATCAGTCCTTTCATGTTTTCAATTTAAATTTTAGATTTTTTTTAGAAGAACATAATTTGTGGAAAAAAGAGATTTCGGTTTTGGAGAAAAAGACCACTGAAAACAGCAACTACTTCAATTTATTATAAATGAGCTGTACTTTATGCTTCATCACACATTACCACTACATATAGCGATACTTTTACAAAATGTGGGGTCGTGTGCTCAGACAAAACAAAACAAAGAAGAAAATCTTCATTGTTTGTGAAATTTCTGCATTTTAAAGGATGTGTTAACAAAAAGAGAATATCTCTAGAATTGTAAGGAATAAACAACAGGATTGGGTTATTTAATTGGATGTACATTAAAATATTGATCTATCAGCCCTATTCACCAAGCAAATGTATGTAGTTCATCGCATTTCACACACCAAAATATAACTGTCACATCAGGATATCCCATAATCCCATTATCTAATATGCTATGACTGTGAATGACTTCCTAGTTGCAGAAAGTAATGCTGCAAAATGGCACAAAATCAAAACTTCAACAGACTGACCTTTTTGTAATCCTCTGAAAACCAAATGCAAAAAAGGAAACTGTAAGACAGAGTAGAATATAAACTGTAAAAAAACACACTAAACTTTAAGATGGCCACAGAAGTGCGCACAAAAATATTTTGCCAATATCATGACATTAGCTCATCTCTAGTACAGATATTATTTAGACTTAGTTTGAATTTATTGGGATTACCGTTCTTTTTATAAGGATGACAAATTTCAATCCTATTTTGATCATATTTTCAGTGGCTCAGCAGTTCGTGTATTATAGTGTGACCAATGGCTTCAAGAATGAAGTTGGTGAAATAGCAGTTATTTATGGGAATGACTCTAATTTGTCTACTCCATCAGGCTCTCTTCTAACTCCAGATTTTAAGATTTTTCTGTTTTGAAACTCTTAATTTTACTTTTAAGGAAGCTACTTCATTCATTAAGTTTATTATTAACTTGAGCTTTCCTCTTCCTCTCAGCCAGCGATTGTCAACTTCTAGTCTCTGAGTCCCTGGGAATATATGTCCTAAGGGCCAGGGTTCAACTCGCTGAGTGCAGTAGCTCTGACTCTACTACACACTCTGCACCCTGCACTACACTGCTGCACTTTGCTGAACTCCCAGACTCATCCCCTCATAGGGAGGGTCAGTAACACATCATTATAGTATCTGGGGTTTATTCAGTTGCAGATTTTTCTTCCTAGGAGCACTGTGGTAATGATGCTCTCAGACTGTGAGGAATATGAGCATCCTAAAAGACCATTAGTAGAATACCATTGCAGCCTCCATAGAGCAGCCTACCCTTCCTGATAAAAGGTGAATAAAGTAGTTGCTAGTGATATGAGGGAAGAGGCTTATGGGATAACACTGCAATAAAGCGAAGGGGTGTACAAAACCCTTACAACTCTTCTTTACCCAGCCCTGATATCTAAGTTCTTGCCAATGGGAGGTGAAAGCCCTCTTGGCATGCGCCCTTGAAGGGTCAGGGAAAGACAGAGCCCATGCTCAGATGCTCAAAGCTTCCTTCGCAAAAAAACAGAACTGAAAGGTTGCAGTTTAACCTAGAACTCATCCTTTTGACCATCATTGTTGGAAACTAGTACGATGCCATAGTGCTGCATGTGAATAAAAGGAAAGACGCCCTTTTAAAAATCCGAGAAACACACTTCTAGAAGAGTATAGAAATTCCTGGAGGACTTTAATAATTAGCAAAATATTTATAATGAAGTGTGAAGAATCAGTGATGAATTAAGAGGCAATTATTTTTAAGATCAGATAGACTATCAGTACCTTTAAGATATGGCCATTTCTGAATAAGAAGACAAATATATCATAGTGACACACTAGCACACTTTTTTGGGGGGGCAGGGGTTGATTTGTATTTAATAGTAAGAGTTAATTTTGCTTTTTTACTGTTCCTGTACTTTCTAGGAGACCTTCCTCATTGGGTACACTCCTATTTCAAAAGACCACCTTATGATATTGCAAAATGTACAGAGTACAATTCTTCTATCCCTTTAAGAGATACCATTTCCCCAGATAGATGGTGACTGAAGACAGGTTTCATTGAATTTTTTTTAAGTGGCTGCTAATTTATATTTCCTAAGCAATGGTTACACATCTTTTTGGTAAGAATAATACAACCACTTTAATGGTACCTTTTATCCAAAGAGCTTCAAGCATTTTAACAAATATCATATGAGTGCCACAAATATAATTTTTATGATTTTCCAGATGGGGAAATTGAGGCACAGAAAAGTCACATGACTTCAATTTATATAGTACCCCTAATACATTCATTTGACTCTATCCTATCTAGCCTACCCCTCTGCATGAATGCATCATGAATTTTTGGTATTGTCAGCTAACAGTTGTGTAGGACGTGTTATTTTTTATTATTTGCTAATAGCCTTACAAAATTCTTGTCCTGCAGCAAAACTCAGAATAAACTTCAGCCAGGGCTCATAACTGCAAGGAATGTGTCATCAAAGCACTCTATCTCTAAGGTCATTTTAGTGAAAAGAAAATTGCATCATTATGTATTTTAGGATTTTGTACTGATTCCTATCATGTATGAGTCTATATTAAGGGCCTGATCAAAACTCACTGAAGTCAATGACAACCTTTCAATTTACATCATTGGGCTTTGAATGAGGGTCCTATAAAGTGAACAATGCAAACTTTCTCCCAGTGCTGATACAGTTTTAATGTACAAAACCATAGACTTATAAACTACAAAGCTGCATGACTTTTCAACATATTTCAACATTTCAAAGCTTGCTTTTTAAAACTCTAATATTAAAGTAACAATTACTTCGGTGACCATGCATCATTCTGTGTTCTAACTTATTTATTCTGTGTTCTAACTTATTTATTTTCAGTAATAGCATGTTTGGTTGCTGCACTGCAACCAAAAATTGTGTGCATCACAAATGAATGCTGTAGGCCTGTCTCAAAAGCTGAAAGAAGAGGGGTTATGGCTTTTTTATGAGTCCCCACTAACTTGGGTTATGAGGGGAAGGCAAAAAAAAGCCCCACTTGGACTGAGCAAGAGAACCAGAAGCTTGGATCAGGCAGGGGCGCTGACCTACCAGGCACACAGGGAGAGAGAGGCATTTATACCCTGGGTCCTGCAGATGGAATCCCTTTTGAGCACCAGCCACCCATGCTTATTTTCAGCATCAAGGTGTTTGGTTGCTATACAGCAGTGGTTCTCAAATGGGGTCACCAGGGTTGGCATTAGACTTGCTGGAGCCTGGGGCCTCGCGCTTAGACCACAGGAGGCAGGGCTTGGGCTGAGGCTTTGGTCCCCCCTCCTGGGAGCGTGTAGTTATTTTCGTTGTCAGAATAAGCTGAAAAATCCATATGTGATGATGACTTAATGTTCTGTTTGGCTGTTCATTCTGAATGATAAATGAACTTGGGGCCTGGTCGTTCTGATACTTATAAATGGTCTCAACTTTACAGCCTCTGTAATCCTGTTAAAGTCAATACCCAGTGTTAAGCGTGTGTGTAAAGCTGTGCAGGATTGTAGCCCTACTGTGAATCTTGCAGTACTGCTTGTAATTATACTGTCTTTGCACCTTTTGTTAGTGCTAACTTTGCAGCAGGGACCTGTTACTGGTTTACTTGTTTGTGCTGTGTGTGTATTGCTGGCAGTGTAAATAAGAAGCATATACATTCTCCACTAAGTTTAGCAGAGTTACACTCTTCACAGCATCAGATGCATAAAAGCTTTTTTACATGCAGTTCACAAGCAAACTAGACTATCCTATTCAACCATTAGGATAATTAGTCACAGAGACCCAATTGCCAGGAATTGTAACTCCTCTTGGAAAGGCCACTATGGTGAACAACAGTGGTTCACATTCCTTAACCTTTTTACACTTCAAACAGTGACAATGATAGTTTAATGGGATTACATAGTGCCTGATTAGTTACCTTCCTCCTTTATCACCATGTTTTCATATACATTTAGAGTCCTTATTCAGCTAAAACCACCACTGCTTTAGTGGGAGCCTTGCCTAAGTAAAGGCTTTAGATTTAGGACCCTTCTTTGCTGCTTTGGCAGTGTAATGTAGTGACTTTCCTGCATTCTTGAACAAAGCTGTGAGGTTATTTTAGGGTAAAACTTGATTAGTCTTGCAAAAGTTGTATGAACATAGCGCCTTTTGATTTGTCCAAACTCTCACTAAGGGCAGAATCCTGGTTCTTTGAAGTCAGTGGCCAAATGCCAAATAACAATGAATTTGATGCGATCAGTTTCTGGCCCTTAAACTTCACCGATATGTCAACCAAGCTGTCTGTCTAAACAACTACTCTGTTTCCATCAGCTTGAATAACCTCAGACCCAGAATTTTTGCACATTCAACATTGAATGTCTATGCATGTGCTATTTATTTAGTGTTTTGTATGTGGCATCATTTTAATTTTCTTCCAAACCAGAGGTTCTCCAACATTACACTATTCCTTCCCATTAAATAAAGGTAAGACATTCCAGTCCATTAACTGTGTTTAAAAGGGAGGGAAGGAATCTCTATCGGGCATATTTGGAAAAAGCAAGGACAGGAGGTTGTTGGGGTTAGTTGTAGTCAGGTAACTGATCCTTGTCAATCAGTGTTGGGCCAGACTTTTAAACAACCTCAGGACCCAGTTGCTCTCATTATTGTGTTGACAAATTCTGAAAATCTGGGCATCTCACATAGGTGCCTAAATAAGAATTGAGCTGTTTTTATAATCTGGCCCTTAGCTGTTGCTGAGGAAGAAAGCAAGGTGAGGGTGAGGAATGTCACCCCCTCTCCCACCACAATTAAGAATATGGGATTTCCCCCTTCTGAATTGTAAATATATAATAGGGGGAGTAATCAGTCAAATCAGGTACTTCTTTCCCTTTTTGTAGGGCTGAATTATTTTGGCTTGGGCAATCCTTTTTGTAATGACTAGTGCATGAAAGAAATCGGGGAAATTTCAGCAAATTGGAGTTGGGATTTTATCATTCTTCTTTGAGTAGATGCAGCCGTGAGTCCCACTAAGTTGTGCTGTATATGCACACACCTGAGGCAGAGAATTTTGTCTAGTGATAGCTGAAGAGGTGTGGTGCTTGTACCTTATGGCCATAGCCTCTCCCTTGGCTATATGTGGTGGCACTGCCCTGACACCCCCATCAGTTCCTCCTTGTGGCTGGAGTCAGAGCTCTGTAGTTTTCATCTCACAATCCATCTATTTTTAGTGATTTTTCTAGTTTTATGTAGCTAATTAGTACCCTTAGTTCAGTGTTAGTAAAGATTTAGTGTTTGTTAGCTGTAGCTCAAGTATTTCCCGGAAATGCCTTCACCAGGGTTTAAATATTGTCTGCTGTCATCTATGGGAGCAATCACCAGCAACGATCCCCACACACAGAGCTTGCTGTGCCTAGGCGAAGCCCACGTCAGGAAGCAATGTTCGAAGTGTAGATCATTCACCAAATGGACTCAGGTGGTGAAGCAGCTCTGAATCAGCTCTTGCTTGAATAGGCCATGTGCCTGCTTCATCACCAAGGCCTTTGTCAGATCAGAGATGGCCTTTGGGTTCTGAAAGCACCACTGCTTTGCACCTTGGAGCGGGAGCCTCTCAGAAGAGATGGAGGAGTCATCGTGCCAAGGAACAAATCACATAAGGCCAACCAAAGCTGCTCCTAGTTACCTGGGGATTCTTCTTCCTTCTCCAGCAGGAGCACAGATCAGGATGCACAGGATGGAGCAGGTTTCATAAACGGCTCTCCAGTACCACACAAGGAGATCAGAGACCCCATGCCACTCCAGTCCCAGCCCTGTGGCATCAGCTGAATCCAGTAACAATGAGGGCGATGCCTGCAATGGCTGTTTTTGTGCCAGCAGCAAATCAGGTAGCAATTGATCTCCTCTGCCTTTGTGTCCCGACCTGTCTCTTGGTCCAGGACTTTGCCATACCTGCATCCTTTCTAGTGCTGTTGGCTGGGCACGTCACTGAAAGTGTGGGTCTGTCAGCACCATACACCAGTGTTTCCCTTACACAGCCAGTGTATGTGGGGCTGGTATGTGGGTCAGGTGTCATGCAAGGTACCTCCCCGGCACCAGGAGCATCTTCATAACCCTTGGTACGGCTGATGTTATCATGGTTGCGTTCACCACTCTCCACTTTGGCACCATCATTTGCTTCATTACTGCTGCCAAGTTTGGGATTGACATTACTTCTGTCACCAGAAATAAGAGAAGCACACTTGATGGTACTGTTTCCACCATCGGCACCAGCTCCCTCATTATTCTGGGCTGTGAACAAGTTGGACTGGTTGCTCACATTCTCAGGGTTGCCTCCACCTTTATCCCCTAAAGCCTGGGACTCTTCAGTGTCCAGGTCACAATCTTTCTCTTCTTGCTTTCAATGGCCTGATTCACATAGAGAGTTGCTAATGGAGCACCATGGATACCGGGATTAGTGCTAATCTAGCAGTTGGAATGGGGGGTTCGTGGTCTGGCACATACTGTCCACGAGTACCCTATCCATAC
The DNA here is from genome assembly GCA_032164245.1 of Sternotherus odoratus. NCBI lineage: Eukaryota > Metazoa > Chordata > Testudines > Kinosternidae > Sternotherus > Sternotherus odoratus. The sequence continues at coordinate 45,744,059 of JAVMKO010000011.1, forward strand.
TAATTCTCTCCATGGAATCTGCGGGATGCTTCTCGGTTATGGAGGTCTGACTCCGTATCCTTCTCAGAAGTAAGATTACTGACCAGGTCTGTGGCGGTGACCAGGTCTGGTACCAGCTAACCTTCCCCTTGTGGAGCATACACAGTCATCCAAGACCATAAGTCCTGGAGTAGGATATGGCTCTGGCACAGTTAATTGATTCATCTTTATCTCTGCATGATTCCACAATGCTCAGCTCTTCCTTACCGTCAGTACTGGATGTTTTTAAGGTATACTCAGACTTTTTGCATTGTGTGGCTGCTTCCCTGCAACATTCCTGCAGGATAATGCCCACGAGCTCATGGATATCCTACAACTGCTTTCCCCTGGAAGAATCATCCTTCCAATTAACAATGTGCACCTTTAGGCAATGAATGGCCTCTGAAGCATGTGGGCTTTAGTGCCATTTGCAGAAATGTGCATGGAGAAGTGTGACTTCATTCTGGGGCAGGGATTTGGGGGGTTTTACTCCCACCAATCCCAAATTCCCTGTTTGTAAGCACGCTACTGACAGAGCCTGGCAGAGTAGTTTAAATCTACTTCCAGTAATATGGACTCATTTAATGGACCTAATGGGCAGGAAAATTTACTCCTCCTCTTCCTTGCAGTTGTGAATTGCTAACCAGCAGACATTGCTGTTCAAATATGACTTTGTGAACTGGGGTAACAAAGAGTCCTGTGGCACCTTAAAGAGGACTCTTTGTTACCTCTGCTATTCCAGACTAACACGGCTACCTCTCTGATTCTTTGTGAACTGGATGGCTCTTAAGTTTTCAGACTATCTGCTCAAAGCCTTGAGAGAGGAGTTTCAGGCATTTGTCACCAAAGATGTTTGGTGGCTAAGACTTTATTGTAGTTGCATAGAAAGTATTGCACTCCAATAGTTCTCAACCGGGGGCCCTTGACCATCTCGGGGAAGGGAGGCATGAACAGGTTTCAGGGGGTCCTCCAAGCAAGATTAGTGTTAGATTCGCTGAAGCCTCAATGCATGGGGCTGAAGCCCGGGATCCTGAGCCTGTCACTTGGGGCTGAAGCCGAAGCTGAGCAATGTAGCTTCGCAGGAGCCGCTGTGTCATGAGGCCTCAGGCAACTGCCCTGCTTGCTACCTGCTCAGGCTTTCTATGCAGAAAACCAGCTATTGTGGCACAGGTGGGCCATGGAGTTTTTATAGCATGTTGGAGCACGGGGGGAAGCTCAGAAATAAAAAGGTTGGGAACTCTTCTTGTACTCCATTTCTGTGTCTAGTGATGAATTACTACAATCCCTAGCAGCTACTCAGTTGCCCCATCATTACAAATAAAGACATGGGGTTTGTGTGAAAAACATGACATTTTGGCTACCTGGTGAAAGTTGAAATGAGAGGAATATATGAGGTTTTTCACTGTTAAAGTATTTGCATGCTGAATTTGCATAGTATATTCTATTCTTATTTCCCCTTCCTTATCTCACTCCTCAAAGGTACTAAACAAAACAACATAAAGACTTAGTGGTGTGATAATTAAAAACATGTTTTACACAACACTAACATATTTTAGAGTTTAAACAAGCTGCAAATTCCTAATTGAAAGAAATTAAAATAGTTTCTTTTGTTGAATGCAGATACTCAACTTATTAGTTTTATTTTCAAAAGCCTATTAAGAATGAATTAAGCCTCTTAAAAGGCAGTCTAGCTTTTTGTAGTTATCTCTGCTTACCTTTCTTCATTTCTGATGACTGATTCATCAGCATCCACCATTGCACTGGTCACATCCATAGTTTTTGCAATTCATTGCTAAACTCAGCTAATTGTTTTTTATTAATCTGCCTAAGAACCCATAACCGAGCGTCTTCTGAATTTTCAGTATCAAATGGGTTTTCATAAACAATAAAATCCCAATATGCTAGTTCAGAAGAGGACCTAAATAGCAATCTTTAACTGATTTAATGATAACTGCTTGCTCTATCCATTTCTCTTTACGCAGACAAACTTCCCATTCTCTTCAGTGTCTAATTTGAAGGCAGTGGGAGTTTTGTCTGAGTAAAACTGTAGGAGCATGTGCTGTTTCAGTCAAAAGAATTGTCACATATTAGAAGCTGTATACCGCTTACATCTTATATTCTTCTCAGGTTTCAAACAATCACAAAAACAGGGCAGACTTGTTCTTGTATCCTGGAAATGAGACTTCACAGCAACACCTGCTTGCCCAATGCTATGTTTTTCATATATTTATGTTTGTATCTTTCTGTCCTGATCATTATGTCCCCTTTTCTTTTGCATATAAAAATGTAATTTTTCATGTAAAATGTACAGCCTAATAAAGCCATTAACTTCATTTAGAAAAGCACCACTGCAGATTTAAAATGCAGACAGTTTGCTACTAGTGGAAGTGAGAGCTAGCAAGGTTAAATTGCTTTCTTTTTCTCCCTGAAATGACATAATTCAAAACTTCCAAAAGGCTTAAGAAAGAAGTTCCTATTTTAATTGCCTTGTATTTCTACAGGCAAGATTAATAGTGCTGTCAGTACAATAGGATGATAAGAAACTGAAGTACACATAGTGAAATATATTGCAGAAATATTAAGACAACATTGATTTAGGACCAAATTCTGCTTATGTTACTCACATGAGTTCTGTCAGAGTTTGACTCATAAATTTTAAGGCCAGAAGGGTCCATTATTATCATGTAGTCTGGCCACCTGCATAACAGAAGCCATAAAATTTTGCCAGCATTTCCCGTATAAAGCCCATAACTTCTATGTGATGAAGGGCAAATCCATGGGCTGGATCCTGAGAAAGAGGAGAATCCTCCTCATAGGTGTGTACAGCAGCTGTGAAAGCCACTCCAGCTGTGAAGCTGCTTAAGAGCACCATCTTTTGTATGCTTGTAACATGCCTGCCCATCCTCTGCCATACACACAATGTCACATAAGGAGTCCCTGCAGATCTATGCCACATAGGGGAACGTTAGATACATCCCCATATCCAGCTCCTTGACACACACAAGTTACACTGGTTTCACTGCCAAAGGGCCCTACAGGCTCATGGAGCTGCCTCTTAAGTAGAAGATAGTTATCCTAGGAGCAGCCCCCACAAATCAACCAATATTTACAATATCTGTAAAATGGTTTGTCATTTCAATTTCTGATAACGGACACTGTTTTCCCCCCCCTACTCCAAACCTTTGCTCAAAATTATGATAGTCCCACATTCCTTCCATTAGTTAGGCTTGATCAACACCAGTGGTTCTCAACCTCAGAGGGTATAGAGAAGTCTTCCATGGGGTACATCAACTCATCTAGATATTTGCCTAGTTGTACAACAGGCTACCTAAAGAGCACTAGCGAAGTCACTACAAACTAAACAATTCCATACAGACAAAGATTTGTTTATACTGTTCTATATGAATATACTGAATATACTGTTCATGCACTGAGATGTAAGTCCAATATTTATATTCTAATTGATTCATTTATAATTATATGGTAAAAATGAGAAAGTAGGCAATTTTTCAGTAAGAACAAGCTGTGTATTTTTATGTCTTATTTTTGTAAGTAAGTAGTTTTTAAGTGAGGTGAAATCTGGGGGTACATAAGTCAAATAAGACTCCTGAAAGGAGTAAAAAGGTCTGGAAAAGTTGAGAGCCACTGGTCTAGGCTGCCAACTTCTATCCATATAACTCTGTCATTTCCCCTGTGGAAAATTCACACCCCTGAGCAACGTTGTTATACCAACCAACTCCCCAATGTAGACAGCGCTATGTCAACCCTTAATGTCTTCACTAAGCATTACACTGGTGCAGGTACAGCTGCACTGCTGTTGCACTGTAAGTGTAGACAAGCTCCCAGTAGTTTGATAATCCCTCATTCCTCTCATCAGTATGAGACCCTTCACAGCTAAATCTAAATACTTCAGATTAGTATTCCTTTCAGATGCTTTATTTTCTCTCCTTGAACTCCATCCAAGGAACACACTAAAGACTTTTCAAAAGGCAGTAGACATCAAATGGAAGATAAAACAAAATATCAAAATGAGTTTCTGGTTATCTATATTTTAAAGAGGGTGAGAAATCAAGGTGGTGAGTTTAGTTAGTATACTACTCTGAAAGGAGATAGCCAGGTCTACATGCTTAATTTGCATATTGACAGTAATCTCTTTCTGTAGACTTATGACTAGTCTTCACTAGAAGTGCTAGAGTGCCACAACTGCATCATTGTAGCACGTCCGGGGAAGAAGCTCTATGCCGATGAGAGAAAGCTTTCCCATCAGCATAATTTCTCCAACTCTGGGAGAGGTGGTAGCTATGGCAGTAGAAGATTAAAGAAGGCAGTTTTTCCAAGAAACATTATTAAGGGCAGAAGAGAAAACTATCCCACAGTATAGGAAAGATAGGAAATATGGCAAGACACCATCCTGGCTTAATCAGGAAATCTTCAATGATCTAAAAATCAAAAGAGTCCTATAAAAATTAGAAACTAGGTCAAGTTACAAAGGATGAATATAAATAAATATCACAAGAATATAGGGACAAAATTAGAAAGACCAAGCACAAAATGAGATTGAATTAGCTAAAGACATAAAGGGTAACAAAAAAAGACCAAGGACAAGATAGGCCTGTTACTCAATGGGCAGGAGCTGGGGGTAGGGAAACAACAGAAAATGTGGGAATGGCAGAGGTGACTTCTTTGTTTTGGTTTTCACCGGGAAGGTTGGTGGTGACTGGACTTCTAACATAGAGAATACCAGTGAAAGTGAAGTGGGATCGGAAGAAGCTACAATAGGGAAAGAACACATTAAAAATTATTTAGACAAATTAGATGTCTTCAAATCACCAGGCCCTGAAGAAAGGTAACCTAGAATATTCAAGGAGCTGACTGAGGAGATATCTGGGCCATTAGTGATTATCTTTGAATATTCTTGGAAGACAGGAGAGATCCCAGAGGATTGGAAATGGGCAAGCAGAGTGCCAATCTATAAAAAAGGAAATAAGGACAACCCAGGGAATTACAGAGCGGTCATCTTAACTTCTGTAAGCAGAAAGATAATGGAGCAAATAAGTAAACCATTTTTGATACATCTAAAAGATAATAAGGTGATGAGTAACAGTATGGATTTTTCAAGAACAAATCATGTCAAACCAACCTGATAGCTTTCTTTGACAGGGCGACAAGCCTTGTGAATAGTGGGGAAGCAATAGACGTGGTGTATCTTGACTTTAGTAAAGGTTTTGAAAGTCTTGCATATGACCTTCTCACAAACAAACTAGGAAAATGCAACCTAGAGGGAGCAACTATAAGGTGAGTGTAAAGTTGGGTTCAAGGTGGGATCTCTCTCACCATAAGGCACATCTGAGAGGGCTGCATTTTTAATACAGAAATGTTCAAGGCAGTTTGGGACTTGTATTCCAAAGAACAAATGAAACTAAAGGTTTATGTTAATTCGGACAGCCCCCTATCTACAAAGGATGTGTGTGTTCTTTAAAAAAAAAGGTAGTGAAACATAGCTTACTTTTCATATCAAATCTGGATCATTGTTCATTTAATTATGTTTTAAAGAAAGCATTTGCAATTCCTTAAGGATAATGTATTTGGTATGATGAGTTTGGAAGAAGTAGAACATTCTGCACTACTATAGGGCAATGGAAAATAGCTCTTAAATGATCTTCTTACATTATTATTTTCTGTAACAGTCATGTTTCTGTTCTTACTTTACTGGCTTCACTCCTGTGGAGTCAGTGGACATGTTATTCATTTACACCAATATGAGATCCAAACAGGCATCTACCATTGCATTAAAGCGGCACTTCAGAGAATACATTTGCTTTTGCTTTTTTTTTTTGTCATAGATTAAGTTTTTCTGAGCAATGTTTCTAGAAAATACATTAACAGATCTCGTATATTTATTTTTACAGATGCTTAACCAGGCTCTTTCAGCTGGGCAAAGAAATTCAGTTTATTTTATTGCAGTACCCAGTTTATCTTTATAGCAGGTGAATTATCACACACAAAGAGAAAGTGTTCTCTTCGTCCAACCTGGCTGACACTAAGCAGACTTCAGCAGTCATCTTTTGTCAAGTAGGTCAATCCCAGACTGGATCTGTGAACCAATGAGACATTTATTGAAAGCTTGATTTCTTTTCTGAAATTATTCCTAGGATAAACATTTCTTTAAATGCTAAAATATAATAGTAATAGAAAAGAAGTTTAGGACACCTTCAATCTTAAATATTTTATGGTGAAATAGATGTGCCAAATTAATGACCATATAATACTCTGTACAGTTGATTCCAATCTCACAATTACTTTTTTGATCAAAGTGAAACAAAAATCTGCCCTATGGAGCCGTTATAGTCTCCATCTTTAAAAGATTCTGAATTAGGAAGATAATGGAACACTTGATTAAAATCTCAGAAATGGGATACAGTGGGCAGGTTGGTTCATAGTGCAAATTAAACTCTAGCAGATGTGTGTTGCAGGTGTAGATCATCAACACTTTACGACAATCCTGCTTCTAATTTCCCTCTAATGCTTTGATTGCTTATGAGTTAATCGTGTGTGGTGATAGAAGGATTTCAAAATGCTGCTTCATCAGTTGTTAATTAGGAATAAATCAACACATTTTAAAGAGGTGGTAAAATAATTCATTAGTCTTTTTTTTTTATTTCTGTTTTGATGAAATAGCAACTGGTTTTTTCTCCTCCCTTTGTTTGTGGTCTTCTTACCCAACTGCTGTAAAATGACTGTAGTTGCACATATGACTAGTGGTGGCCACTAGATTAAAAGTTAACTGATATTTAACATTTTTCCAGCATGTTAAATGAACTTTTTGATGGATTTAAAAAGTGTCTCTTCAATGCCTGTATGAAGAAAACCAGTTGTGATTGATGTTTTGGATGTAGTTCACTATGGAGTTTACAAGAATATAATATAATTGCTCTTCTTTTTTTGTGCTGATTGATTTTATTACTGTGTTTAATGGCTTGTTGCATAGTTTATAGCATAATGAATGTCATTTTCTTGGCAAATTTTTAATTAGGATAATCATAGTAGCTGTTTCCACTGATCTACTCAAGCCATGCCCTCTGCATCCAAGTATTAATGTACATCTGTATCAAGTTAGACCAATTATGGTTTATATGGGTTTCTAAACAATGCAACTTTTTTCTATTTTAAATAACCCAAGGTTTCCCTCTTTAAATGGTGCTACTGTTCCTGATAATAAGTTAGCTAAGCTGGATGTGGGTTTTTTTTTAATCTTGGTTTAACCATTTAATTAAAGGTGTGCGAGAAATGGAAGTTCTGTTTTGTGAAGAATGTCAAATTTTGGTTTTGTTCCAAGTATGGAATGAAAACCAAAAAAATGAAATTCTCTGAAGCTAAATTCTGGGGAAAAAATCAATTAGGGTTAATCAAAATTTTGTTTTGATATTAACTTTTTTTTTGAACCATATATAAGATCATTGAAATATTCATTTTGAAATGAAAAAATGCAAACTTTTACTTCCAAAATGTCAAAACAGGACATCTCAGCGCTATTGGTTCTTGTTTTTCTTGTTTTTCTTTGAAAACGAAATTCCAGAGAAATTCACCCATTTTGCAATGCATTTTGATGTTGATGGAACTGCATATTCAGTAGACTATGGCTCTATCCAATGGGAGTTTTACCTAAGTAAGAATTACATATTTGATTTTGTAATGCTTTGTTGGTGAAATGCTGCCCTATTGTAGTAAATGGGTGTTCTTCCACTGTCTTCAGTAGGGCCAGGATTTTACCTGATATCTTCACTAGCATTACTGCAAAACAGCACATATAAAGCCTATGCCTATAAAGCCAGCTGGCTGAAGCCTTGACAGTTGGGTAATGTAATGTATGTCAATAAACAGTTAACATTTCACTATAAGCTTTATTTTTTGCCATGGTTGCTTCTGTTTCTATGGCTTTGAAGATCAAGGTAACTTGCAGCAAGAAAGGAAAGGAAAGTTTAGAAACCTCTTCAATGTCCTTGAAAGTATTTGATGGATTATATCTGTACATCCTCAGCCAGAATTACTAACAGCTGAAGACCCTCGACAGTGTGTTGTGATGCAGAAGCAGTGAAATACCACTGTACAATTGTAACCATTTATAATCTATCTGAGGAACAGTCTGATGAGCTATATGTACAGTGACTGTTGTGTTACCCTTCCTGGACCTCAGCTCAACCTGCTGCTGGATTATGAGACATTATTCTGTTTTTCCTGAGTTTTTCAGAAGGAGTCATTGTATTCTCTGAATTTAGGTCTTATACCTCCTAGTAACAATTAGTTAAACTATACATATTTACAGTTAATATAACTAGCTACACATTTTAAACACATAAGCTTATACATTTAAAAGACTTTTTAACAAACTAGTGAGCCACTAGAGTAGGGGGACTGGAAGCTGGGTCTCCCAAATCCCAAATGAGTGCTCTAACCCTTGAAAAAACTCTAAGGATCAGGGACTCCTCCAAAACCCTTCCTAGTTGTTTTGTATGGGTTTAGGCATGTTTTGAAAATACCTACTGGATCAGGACACAAGGCACGACAGCTGCGGGAATGCTTGGTTTGAGGATCCCTCTTGAGGTTTAGGAGTGAGATAGGTGCCCATATACCCAAATAGAGAGGGCTGTGCGCATGCTCAATGGCAGATTTTTAGGTACCATGGAGACATAATGAGTGAAAACATAGGAGCCTACAGGATTAGGAGGTATATGAACAGGAATAATGAGAATCTCAGTGACACCTAAATGTTGCACTTAGGCATCTAAAGTGGCAAATAAGTATATAAGTCCTTTTGTGGTTTTGGCCTCAGTTGACTTCAGTGGACTTTGGATCTGGTTCTAGGTGACTAATACTGAGGATAGGTTTGAGATTTTTTTTTCTTCCTTTTTCCTTATTTATTTTGAGCAAGAAACACTTCATCAACACCTACTTTATTTTATTTTACTTCATCTATTTTCTTTTTTACCCCATACTGCTGTATTTTCAGTTGGAAATGTCCTAGAAATGATAAATGGCTGGATGGGGGAAAACAAAGGCCCTCAGGGTGGAATCCAATAGAATGTCTCCTCAATGCCCTTTAGCAAAACAAAAAGGCCCATACTAATCTTCAGGTTACATATGATGCTATGCTTCCTCTGTAGGGAATGGGATAAACACCCACTTCTTTGCTAAGCTTTGAAAATAGGTAATGTAATGTGGGCTTCAATATGTTACAGAATATATCTTCAGCCTCATCACTACATATCACAACTAACATGCAGGGATTTTTTAACCACTTTCTATTTGCAATATTGTTCTTTAGACACAAGAGTAAATAACATATGGTCATTTTTTGTCAAATATTAATCCAGGAAAAGCTGGAGAGACCAGGTAATTGTCAATATGCGTACAGTACCTAGTTGATATTTCACAGGAATGCTGTCAACTTGTAATAGAGCCCAATGGATCTCTCGATCTCTCTCTCGAACAGAATATCATGATTCCCATAAGTACATTTAATGGCAACATCTGTAGGATTCCACCTAATTTAGGAAACAAACGTATTCTGCCCTCTTCAAATAAGAAGAATGCTGTGTATGCTTCAGGAAATTCTCATTATTTTAGGGTCATGGCCTTGAAAGTGGAGTATCAGAGATTTATTTAGGTCTAATGTAGCACGTTACTATATAACCTTACCTTCTCCTTCCAACTACTAATTCTAAATGTGTATCAATTAGTGCTCAACTAGAGCTGTGCAAATAACCGACTGGCCAAACTTGAAAAAGTCACTTCAAATTTAAAATATCAAAACATTTCATTATGAAAATGTAAAAAATGGATTTTTTCCCAACAAAATTCAGCAATTTCTGTACAAATGTTCAGAATGTTTTGGTTAACCCAAATATGCTTTTTAAATAAAAAAAAATGAGTGCCTGAAACATTTTGCCCAGCTATAGGGTGAACATTTCAGCAAGTAGCATGATGTGGAAATTTTTGGTCATTCCACGCATGCATTATGCATCAAATTAATTGGAATTTGACTGTTTGTTTTCACCCATATTATTGTGTTCTTCAAACAGAGGTTAGTATGTACAAAGGGCACTTGCTTTGTTGAAAATATTTATATTGGTATTAACAATGATCAAGAAGAGATTGTATGACAGACTGAGCACAAATCAAGTGTGTCATACTGTAGCATAATCATTAGCCCAAAATATGAATATGCATAGAGTGACAGTGTGTGGATACTGCAAAAAGTGCAATAGAAAAACTGAAATCTCACTGACAGATTTTGCTAAAATAACGATGTAATCATTAAATATCAAAGGAGAGAGAGAGAGAGAGAGAGAGAGGACTCTGTATCACAAAAGCCGAATCTCTAGGATAACATATGTGTTTATACAGACTTTTCAGTCTATTTCAGTTTGTTTGGAGAGGATGCAAAGGAGAACAAAGGTAAATGATGGGAGTGATAGCTTCTAGCTGGTCTACATATAGAAAAAGCTACACAGATTCTGGCTTAATGAAGGATGAGCCCTATTTTTTTTTCTGAATGATCATACAATGGCAACCACACAGCTCCATAATCTGTATATTTCTGCAGATTTATATTTTTAATCACCTTTATCCCCAATTTACACAAGGTTAGGTTAAGTGGCTGAATGACTTTATTGCTTGAATTTTTACTGTTTTAATTTACACGAATTCTTGAAATAAAAAGTGATTTAGAAAGATCTTAGCAAAATCTGTATCTGTCAGATGATGCATTTCATCACAAAATATAGAAGTATAGGACTGAAGGGATCTCAAGAGGTCTTCTAGACAAGTACCCTAAATTCAAAGCAGGACTAAGTATTCTTTAGACCATCATTATACAAATTGAATCTATTTCCTCATGTTTCCAATCTATTTCCCCATGTTAAGTATCCTCCTACTGTTACACACATTCTTGCCACCTGTTTGAAAAATGGGCCATCTTGATTATCACTACAAAAGTTTTTTTTTTCTTCTGAGGATAAAAGCTCGCCTTACTTGATTAAGCCAGTTAAATCAAGAACCCCTCAATCTTTTTGCAGACTTTTAAAATGCTCTTAAAAATCTCCAGTATGGAGACTCCACAACCTCCATAGGCAATTTATTCTAGTTCTTGACCCCCTGAGAGGAAGTTTTTACTAATGTCCAACCTAACCCTCCCTTTGCTGCAATTTAAGCCCATTGCTTCTTGTCCGATCCTCAGAAGTTAAGAATAACTATTTTTCCCTCTTTCTTGAAACAACTTTTTATGTACTTGAAAACTGTTATCATGTCCCCTCTCAGTCTTCCCTTTTCCAGACTAAACAAAACCAATTTTTTCAATCTTCCCTCATCAGTCATGTTTTCTAGAGCTTTAATCATTTTTGTCTCTCATCTCTGGACTTTCTCCAATTTGACTACATCTTTCCTGAAATGTGGCACTGAGAACTGTATACAATACTCTAGTTGAGGCCTCATCAGCATAGAATGAAGTATAAGAATTACTTCTCAAATCTTGCTTACTCCTGCTAATACATCCCGGAATGATGTTTGCTTATTTTGCCACAATTTTACACCATTGTCTTATATTTAATTTATGATTCACTATGCCCCCAGATCCATTTCCCATTTATGTGTGCAACTGATTGTTCTAAGTGGAGTACTAACTGATTGTCCTAAGTGGAGTACTTTGCATTTGTACTTATTGAATTTGATCATATTTACTTCTGATCATTTCTCCAGTTTGTCCCGATCATTTTAAATTTTAATCCTATCCTCCAAAGCACTTGCAAACCCTCCCATCTTGCTTTCACCCACAAACTTTAAAAGTGTACTGTTCATGCCATTATCTAAATCATTCATGAAGATATTGAACAGAAACAGACCCAGGACCAATCTCTGTGGCACCTCTCTTGATATGCCTTTCCAGCTTCACTGTGAGCCATTAACTATTCTCGGAATGGTTTTCCACCCAGCTAGGGACCCACCTTATATAGTAGCTCCATATATATTGTATTTTCCTAGTTTGTTTATAAGAGGTTATGCAAGACAGTATTAAAAGCCTTACTAAAGTCAAGATATGTATTTTATATTTTTTTTTGCTTTGAATAACAGAAGCATGACCATGCGGTAGAATATTGGTATAAAAATCATTTAATGCTGGAGTTTCTGTGTTATACAATAAATAGTTCTACTATTAGCATGCAGTACTAGCTATTAGTGAGTCTTTGAGAATAGCTAGTAAAGTACATGCAGAAAAACATAAACAAAAGTTACTCTAACAATAACATCCAAACGTGAATTAAATAAGAATAGTAATTGTTCATCCCGTTCAATTACTGAATAAGGCTCTAGTGGTTAGCTATCTAAAGAGAGAATTTATTTTAAGGCAAGCTTTACACAGCATCAAAGGCTTCCTTCTGGCTCACTTCATCACAATGCTCACTACAGACACTCAAGGTCTCAGTTCAGTCTTTGCTCAGATGATGCATGCTACCAGGCAAAGGCTACTGACTGATCCACCACCAGTAGCATATAGTTATTTGCTTTTTTCTTTCCTGTTCTTTCATTTCTCAGTCTGTTTCCTCCCTCTTCTTCCACTCCATGATCTTTCTCTGCTCCTTACAGTCTTTCCCTGGTAGTTCTCTCTAAGCCTTAATTGATAGCTATCTCTTTTCCTTCTTCAGCTCAGGCAGATTGCCCAGCCTCTTCATTTCCTAGCCACACACAAGTTTGTATCCCTCTTTTAGGTTTCTGCAACCACAGCCAGATAACTACGCTAGCTATGAGACAGATTCCCCTCTTCTTACAGCAGTGTTTCTGGGAGGAGCACTGTGTAATGTCACCTAATCAAAGGTGAGGAGTGGTGGCACAAAGCATTGTGGTTGGAGCAGAAGTACCTGAAGACCAGACATTGTTTCTCTTGTGTCTTACTAACTGAGGCCAGACCCAGCCAGGAACGAATCCCTGAAAAACAGTCTCATGCATGAATGCAGGAACTGTCCAGAAAAAGCATCAAAGTCCAGATATTCTGGAAAAATCTGTACTTTGGAGCAATATTCAGGAAGGTGGATTTGCAATGCATTTGCATGGGCAAAACTATTCAAGTTTCAGTTTTACCCACATTCACAAATGCACAAGTACATCTGCTGTATAAGGTTAAACTCTTCCAGAACTGCTAATAAAACACGTGAGTCTGTGTGTGGTTGAATGGCCCAGTCCCCTCCCAACACACACACTTTCACCAGAAAAAAAAAGAACTATGAGAACACGTCTCCTTTCTCACAGCTCAGAGTGCAATGCATGCTGCTCACTTTTAGCTAAAATGAATTACACAGTGTGATATCCTAGCAGAACAAAGTCAATGGGAAAGGAGAAGAGGAAATATCAACCCTGCTGACCTGAATCTGAGGTGGGGGGCATGTAAAGTGCTATTCTCAGCTAGAACTCTATCAAAACATTAAAAAGAGATCAAAAGAGAAGGAGGTGATTGTGTTGGAAGCTTCCGACTATTACTGGCCCAAAACCAAGAACATTTTTATTGTATGGCCAACAGCTGGATAAATTTAACAAAGCAGTCTGCAATATGACAGTGTGCAGGTTTACATCTTACCTTTTCTATCTTTACTATATGGACACAAATTATGTGCACAGATTAGTGCAGCCAAAAACCCTTCTGCACCTTGCTCCTTGGGCCAGCTGTGTTTGAAATGACTCATTCTTTGGAAGGATCAGAGAAGATGGCAACTGCTTCCTCAATGGCTGACTAAAACAAAAATTTACAATCTTATTGGAGGCTGATTGTGTTTCCATTTCATGACTTTGTGCGATTACCACAAATTCTGTGGATCAGAGGAGATGTTCTACCATTTGTGAACCTATCTTGCTTCTCCGATCAATCACTCTTTGCCTACATGCTATATCCTTGACTAAAATGTTACTTTGTTTGATTGTTATATTTTATCCTCTCTGCTGTTATATAGTCTGTTCTTCTCTAACTACTGGCTTCAAGCTTCTAGATGTATAGATGCTTGTATCTTCCCTATAATATTTTTAAAATATGACTGCAATGTCATCTTCTTACCAGTTCCTTAATAAGTCTATTACCAAGATATTTTTAAATATCTGAGAGATTCTCCACTCTTTTAAAGTGTTTCATAATTTGGTTTCACTGACGCCCATTTTCCCGTGGTGTTACGATAGTAATCCTAGATAACGCCTTTCTTCAGATGTTAAGTAGTGTGGTCATGACCCTTAGTTTTCAACCCAAAATAATATTTTTTTCTCTTGGCCCTTCTCTTCTGAACCTAAGCACATGATTCATTTACAAATCCATTGTGTTACATTGTCATATTGTCAGTATAAGCTCTTGGAAGACTTTATGGTTGTTTCAGTATTTGTACTTGAAACATTTCTCACTATTCATCTTTGATGGTATTTTGCACTTGAAGATTCTTTTTATTCCTCATGTATTTGGTGCCAGGTAGCATACTTTGGAGGTATACAACTATTTTCTTGGAGCACTTACTGTTGCTTTTCGTTGGGGCTAATACTTCATTAGCAGTAAAGCAACTTTTAAGAAGTGCTTGGCACTTGCTGGAGCACCTAACCCTTCAGAAATGACTAGTTCTTCTATATAATTTTCAAAACTTTCTCTCTCTCTTTATATATATATAACTCCTTGCTTAACATTGTAGTTATGTTCTTGAAAGAATGTGACTTTAAGCCAAATGACAGCGTGAAGCAATGTTATGTGAATCCAATTTCCCCATAAGAATTAATGTAAATGGGCGGGAGGTGGGGAGGCGGTAGGTTCCAGGGAAACTTTTTTTTGCCAGACAAATAACATTATATACATATACAATATACGTTTTTTAAACAATTTTAAACAAACAAACAATACTGTACTCATCAATGATTACTGTGAAGTCAGAGGGTAAATGAGGGTGGATTGCCTGGCTGCTTCTCTTGCTGTTCTTTCCAAAGTACCATGAAGTTCTCAGCCCCTGTCTCTGCCCTTCCCCCAATCCCCCAATGCCCTGCCTCTTCCCGGGCCCACTCCACAACCCCCTCCCCTTTCCGCCCTTGCTCACCCCCCTCCCACTCAGCATGCTGCATCCTTGTTCCCCCACCCCTCCAGCCTCCTGAAAACCGCAAAACAGCTGATTGCTGCAGGGGCCAGGGGGCACACAGTGTCCTTGCTCCTTCCTTCTCTTCCCCAGAGCCTCCTGAATGCCTCAAAACAGCTGATTGCTGCAGGTGGGAGGAGGGAGGGGGGAGTTGTTGATCCAAGGGGCGCTGGCAGGTGGGAGATGTGGGGGCGGGGGGGAGTGGAGCTGATATGGGGGCTGCTGACCCACCATGGTTCCAAGCCCCCATGGCCAAACAATGTTATAAGCAAACATGGCATAACTATAAATGAGTATATTCTCTAATGAAGCAGTGATGTAACAAAGAAACATTGTTAACCAGGACAAGTTAAGTGAGGAGTTACTGTGTATGTCTATATATAAAATTTAGCTTCACTGTAGTATCTCGGAAGAAAGCATTATCTAAAAAGCTATAACTTGATTTAGACCAGGGTAACTGAGGAGAATTTGATTTTCTATAGTTTTTTTTAAAAACTTACCTGAAACACGTAACCTAAACAAAAACAACCAAACAAAAAACCCCTAGGCAGGGACTGTCACAAAAGTAAGCTTTCTGGTACTTCTTGGTTCCAGTCTTCCTCATGGCTGATTTATACTACTGCTATCAGTCACAGATGAAACTAGGAAGTGTAGATAAAGCAGCTCTAATTAGCGAACAAGGACAGAACAAGAGGCAGCAGGATGGATAATTGAGACAAAACATTCACTGTGAGAAGTTAAAAGTAATGAAAACAACTATTTGGGGAGTAATCACCTTCAGTGGAAATACTCAAGGCTGGATTTCTTACACATCAGATATAATTCAATCAGTCCTCATAGATGAAGGTGGTTGGAATAGATCAACTAGAAGTTCCTTACAACCTTAAGAGGCTAAAAATACCAGTACTATCATTTGAAATTGTCATGCTTCTGCTGTTAGGTGCAAGATACCTATTTGATCTACTTATTTGAACTGACCTATTTGAACTTCAGTAGCAGGTCTAGTTGCAGGTCAGAAAGGGCACCCACCACTATCTCTGATTGGTTCAGTTAGGGGACTGTGTTTTTACCATATTTCTGTGACAGCACAATATATGCAGAATAGAGCCATTTTTTAAAATGAGTGTACCCCCACTCACACATAAACGCATTTCAGTGGTCCATTTCTGTTCTTTTGAATAAAAGAGAGAATAGTGCTACCATTTGAAATAAGTATGCTTTCCATGGAACAGTGCTTCAAATCTACTTGAGCATCATTATAGAAAAGACTCAGTTTAGACCTTAATTGAAATGAATAGAAATAATCCTCAATGATGCGAGCCAGAAATTGCAGCAGTAGTTCTCAGGAGTAATGGCACTAACTAAGATAATTGTTTCTCCCTAGCTGATATATTTCTCTTGTACAATCCAAATTCAGTTCATCAGTCTACTTGAGGTTATGTTTGCTTAGCAAAATATAGTAGGTGCCACTGAAAAGTTAACCCTTAGTGACTGCTGGCCATGCCATAATATTTGAGATACTGAAGTTATTTTCTGTCCTAATTTTAGGGAACAGCTATGTATGTTCGTTAGCATGGTGTGGTAAATGTTGTTAAATGATAAGTTTTTAATGGCAATTGCTGTACATGGCAGTTATTCACTATTAGAAGTATTCTGCTTCTAAAATAAAAATATTTAACAAAATGGGCTGATGAAATTAGCAGCTGGATTGGTTTTTACCTGTAATGTTAAAGGGGAATAACACTGTGTATGTGTGACCTTAGATCTCAGGGCAAATTCTTCTCACCCTGTTCATGTGGTAATTCCCATTGGAATCAGTGGGAATACTTTGATGGGCAGAACATGGCCTTTGATTTGCTTAGAAGTTGCTGCTGACAGGTAGGAAAGAATATCCATTGTTATTAAATAAATGTCATCAATTTTTTAGTTTTATAATATTTTTTAAAATATGCCAAGCAATCATTAAACGAAGCTTTTAAAACTTCAAAAGACACAGAAGTACCTCTTTTTGGGACATTAGTTTGGAAGCTTTTAATATTTTTTTTATTAGTTTAAACCAGGGGTAGGCAAACTTTCTGGCCCAAGGGCCACATCTGGGTATGGAATCGTATGGCAGGCCATGAGTGCTCATGAAAGTGGGGGTTGGGGTGCGGGTGACAGCTCTGGCTGGGGGTGCGGTCTCAGGGGGGAAGCCAGAAATGAAGACTTTATGGAGGGGCCTCTGTGCTGGAGCAGGGGTTGCGGTGCTGGAGGTGGTCATAGATGCAGGCTCCCAGGTGGCACTTACCTCAAGCAGCTCTGAGAAGAAGCAGCATGTCCCTGCTTCAGCTTCTACACTGAGGCACAGCCAGGCAGCTCTGCGTACTGCCCTGTCAGCAGGCGCCATCCCTGCAGCTCCCATTGGCCATGGTTTCTAGCCAAAGGGACTGCTTGGGGCAGGGGGCAGCGTGCGGAATATCCTGGCTGGTCTACTCATATAAGCTGGCTTCTGGGGACATGCCATTGCTTCTGGGAGCCATGTCACACATGGAGTGGGGACAAGCTCCCAAGCCTGCTTCCTTGCAGCTACGTGAGGGCCGGATTAAAATGTCCAAAGGGACAAATCAGCCCCTGTCATAGACGCCAGCTTCTACTGGCGCTGGTGGGTGCTCGATCCCCTTTGGTCCTGGCCTTGCCCTGCTTCCACCTCTGTCCTGCCTCCATTCCAATCCCTTCCCCAAAGTCCCTTCCCCAACTCCGTCCCCTCCCTGCCCCTATTCTGACTCCTTTCCCAAATCCCCACCCCAGTCCTACCTCCCTGCCTCCTCCTTTGAGAGTGCCATGTTCCCGCTCCTTCCCACTCCCCCCCCCCGAACTTTTTACAGTTGTTTGGCAGTGGCAACCGCTGGGAGGTTGGCAGAGGAGTGGGGACATGGTGCGCTCAGGTGAGGCAAGGGGAGCTTGCCTGCTGGTGGGTGCAGAGAACCCACTAACTTGCCCCATGGATGCTTAAGTACCAGAGCACCCATGGAGTCGGCGCCTATGGCCCCTGGGACGTAGTTTGCCCACCCCGGTTTAAATGAAAGATTTAAAGTGATAAATAGTCAGTAGTGTTTCCTTTTCCAAAGTTAATTCCACAATCAGGCAGGAATGAAAACTCAGAGCCTGTCTCACAGCACTCCTCAAGAATTTTGACCACACTCCTTGAAGGTGCTTCAACACCTCTTATGAAGCTGAGTGATCTCTAATCTCCCATTATTAATACTGGAGTATAGTGCACACTCCCCAAAGGGCTATATATATTTGGCTGCACTTCAGGGAAACTTGACTTGAGCTGGACTTTTAAACACCCATTTAAATGCTGTCCTGCAAAGAGATATTCTCCTGAACTAGGGCCTTTATCAACAGTATTGCTGGATGATAACTGTTAGGGTGTGTGCCATTCTGGGTTTCAAATGGATTCTGACACCATAAAGCAGCTGTTATCAAGCCTAGAACAGGTGCACTAAAGCAGATGTACAAAGCATTTCCCTTCATAGTTAATGTGTGAGTTTTATTTCCCCCTAAACTAATATGGTGTTAAAGACCAAATTAAACGTCTACATTGGGGATGTAAATATTTTAAAAGCTAAACATCTGCCAAATAATGCATTTATTTACACTGTTCATTATGAGGAATGGGTCTTCCAGAATGAAGATCTGACATTCCTGAACAAGAGAGAGTCCCTCTTTCACTCACTCCTTAAATTATATATTACTTTACTGCCGTATATTATACCATATGCTGCATACAGTGTGAGCAATGTACATATAAAGACACAGTGTGTATGTATTTATATGACTTGTGTGTATATAAACACAAAAAGAGTCTGAGATTCTGTATACCCCACATGACTATTATAGGTTTAAAAATCCAAATATCCTTACTTCCTCCATGGCCAGTATACTGAAAGGAATTTTGATGTGAGTTCATCAAAGTAACATCCCAATGCAGGCGTCACCCTGTGTAGGCATTTTCCTCAGTCCAGTCCCATTATCCCCACACTTTCCCCACAGTGCAGCCATTTCATGACTGGGGCCAGGTGTACACTAGCAGAGGGTGGGGGTTGACCTAAGATATGCAATTTCAGCTATGTGAATGGTGTAGCTGAAGTTGGCGCATCTTAGGTCAATTTACCTGGTGTCCTCATGGCGGCAGCAGGCTCCCCCGTCAACTCTGCTTGCGCCTCTCAGCGAGCTGGAGTGCCGGAGTCGATGGGGAGTGTCTTTGGGGGTCGACTTATCGCATCTAGACTAGACGTGATAAATCGATCCCCGATAGATCGATCAATACCTGCCTATCCGGCGGGTAGTGAAGACCAGCCCTGGGAGATTAAAATGTTTTTGTTGAGGTATATAAAACACATTAGGCACTGTGGCATGGTAGTGCCTCCTTTTGACAAAAATATGGGGAAAGCTAATACAGCATTGCTAATAGATCTTCTTTGTACTACATTCTGCCAGAATCAATGGACAAGCTGGTGGACACGTTCACAACTTGGTGCTCTAAGTAACAGAACAGAAGAAATGAACAAAAACAACTCAAAAGCACCATCGGGACTGGAATCATAGACCAACCCACATCAGTTGTGTGGGGGTGGATGGGTGTGTGCGTGTGTCTGTTCAAAGCAAGTATGGGGGGGTGTGTGTCTCTTTTTGGTTTTGGGTAAGTCAGAGCTGTAGTTCCCAAAGTGTTTTGTGAAGAAATGGCTGGTTACAGGAAGCTGACTCATCTTTTTTTTTTCTTTCCAGCTGCTGAACTGTATTTCAATAATGCTAAAAACACATAGATGGCAAATATTGCCTTTCCATGTATATATCTGTTTTAGTTGTTGAAGTGATGTTATTCTTTTGCCAAGAGAGTGAGGAGTTTGGAGTTTGATCCAAAGTTCACTGAAGTGAGTGGGGAACATTAGAATGACCTCAGTGGGATTAGGATCAGACATTTACAGTAACTTGGTGGCTTTGTTGTTCTTATTGGAGGCATTCAATGCAAGAGTAAGGCATAGTGTGACCTTAAGTCTGAACTACCAGGAGGTTTATTAGTAGCCTATCAGGGTTCATGTTTCTCAGCACTGTGGAATTTAAATTAGAACAAATAGGGATGTACTTACTTATTAAGCTTTTACAACACTGACATCCATACCTAATTGTGGATTAACATCAGGGCATGCTGAATCTGTTTAATAAATCTCAGCAGAAGGTAGCTCTGAATGGCTATGACAATGCTATCAAGAAAATGACTGTTTGCAAAGCTTTGTGTACTGTGAAGAATATTGCATTTAATATGTGAGAGCATTGATTCTAGTAATAATTAACACTATTTGGTTCTTAAATAGCTCAAAGAAATGTACATAGAAAGATACTTTTCCTCATTTTGCAAGTGGGGAAACTGAGGCAAATAGGTAACATGAGTTGACCAAAGTCACACAGCAAGCCACTAGCAGAAGGTCTCCTAAATCTGAGTTTAGTGCCCTGTCTCACACACAGATAACACACACACACACATAATTCTAGTAATGTTTTTACTGTTGCAATTAAAAGCAGAATTCTGTTGTGTTTTTAGGTTGCTAATTGAAGAAATATTTTTTTTCTGGTTTTAATTTTATAGCTTGCTATTATTTCCTGAATTTCAGTCTTTTGATTACATTTTTTTGTTAAAATTTGTTTGTTTTTCCAGTAAGAGAAAAATCTGAATTGTTGAACAACAATAATTTCATTTTTAAAACCAGTTATAGAGCCGATCACAGTGCTTGGCAGCTCAAATTTGCACAGGGGCCAGAGCTGCACTTCAGAGTCATGGAGCCAGAGCCAGTTCCCTTGCATCCCTTACCTAATTTTCCTCTTATCCCTTCCTCCACACTGTTTCCTGGCACAGTTGACATTGGGACTACTAGAGGTGCTCAATTCTCTGTCTTACTCAAGTCTCTCTCCATGCTGTGTAGAAAGTAGTATCCCTGCCTAACAGCTTTTAGACAGATGTCTTTCCTGTCTGTCTCACAGAAAAATGACATTGGGTTTATTTGACCTGTAATTATTTTTCACAGAACACTGTCTGCTCATGTCTATCATACAGTATGAGGCACAGAGTGCCCTCAGTTCCTACTTAAATCAATGGGAATTGAGGGTGTTCAGCCTCCCACAAGAATTCCACATTTCAGTCCAACATTTCACAGCGGTTCTCAATCTTTTGTACTGGTGACCCCTTTGAAATAGCAAGCCTCTGAGCGTGACCCCCCTTATAAATTAAAAACACTGAATATATTTAAAACCATTATAAATTCTGGAGGCAAAGTGGACTTTGGAGTGGAGGCTGACAGCTCATGACCCCCCCATATAAGAACCTCATGACCCCCTTAGGGGTCCTGAACCTCAGTTTGAGAACCCCTGATTTAGCAGTAAGGCATTCCCTGGGAAATATCCCACCCTCTGACTCCACCTCAACCAAGCTTTGCAATCATCATCACTGTGTACCAGTATTAAATTGTTTGTTTAAAACTTTTACTGTCTCTGTGTGTGTGTGTCTAGATATCTAAATAGATAGATATAGATATAATATAGTTTTTTGTATGGTGAATTTTTTTTCCAGGATCCTAACCCCCCCATTTACATTAATTCTTATGTAAAATTGGACTAATTTAACATCGTTTCGTTTAAAGTCACCTTTTTCAGGAGCATAGCTACAACATTAAGTGAGGAGTTCCTGTATTTATATTGATTGAATTAGTACATGTAGCATTGTTTGGTTATTGATGTTCTTTAATTATAATTATCTTTACATTTTGTTAATAAGGGTACTGTTAAACTTTAACATATAATATATTTGCACAGTGATTACTACTTGTTGTTCAGCTTGGACAAGAGATGACTTGAGGGGGGATATGATAGAGTCTAAAAAATCATGAATGATAGTGTTATTTACTGCTTCACATAACGGAAGAACCAGGGAGATTAAAACAAATCTAAGGAAGTCTTTCACACAATGCACAGTCAACCTGTGGAACTTGGTGCCAGGGGATGTTGTGAGAGCCAAAAGTATAACTGAGTTCAAAAAAGAGTAAGATAAGTTCATAGAGGATAGGTCCATCCATGGTGGTCAGCCAACTTGCCCAGGGCCACAACCCCATTCTCTGGGTATCCCTAAACTGCCAGAAACTGATGGTGGATGACAGGGCATGGATTGCTTGATACTTCCCCTATTCCATTCATTCCCTCTGAAGCATCTGCCATTGGCCACTGTTGGAAAACAGGATACTGTGCTTGATTAATTATTGGTCTGGCCCAGTATAGCTGTTCTTATATCTGTGCATAATCCAATCCATTCAGTTGCTTATATTTGATATTCTTTATGTGTCTGTTGATTAAATTGTGTCCCAAAGACACTGTCATTATGAGGGTTCCCCAGGAGTACCCAGTTCCTTTCCCTGGCTTTAGGGATGAAGTCATTTTCTGCTGGTCTACGTGGGATGCCAGCTATAACCCGCTGGAACCCACTGTGCCCACGGAGCTCATGCACCTCCTATTTATATCTGTAAATGTTAATGAAATGCAATGAATGCCTTAGTAAACAGCCTTTAAAACTTTCTGCTTGTAATTTTTATTGTTAAGTTAGAAAAGCTCACCTAATAAAACTGGCATTGCCATTGAGAGATTGGTGCATGAGACGTATTGAGGGAACAGTTTATGTATATATATTGTCAGCTATAAGTGCCAAGTATGAAAGTATTATAAATCTATTGATATACGAGCAACAAAATTGCACCATAGGCTATCACTGCAGGACCTAATTTTTTCATAGAATGATCCACAACTTTTATAACGTGACACTTTAAATACTTTCTTGTGATGGTGTAGAGTAATCACATCAAATATAGAGTAACAGGTAATTTAATGCTTCCTACTTTGCTACTAGTATTTAAGAAAGCAAAGATTCTGGAATTTTAGGAAGAAAATAAGAAATAATAAGAGTAACTGAGAGGTTGTTCAGTCAGCCATGGGGCTTATCCTGGAATCTCTTCCTACACTCATTAAGCATAGAATCTGTAACTCCTGTATTGCAATTGAATCTGGATGGGTGGACCCCAACACTCACGCAGAGTCTCAGGCTCAATTTTTACAATTAAATTACCACTGTTTGTTATGCCTACCTAATATGACATGCATTACTTCAAGGGGACTCTAGAACTATTTACAGACTCAGAGCCAATGTTTATTAAAATGACCTAGATAATATAATTTTCCTGCTGTAACATTAACAAAAAACCTGAATTCTATAAAATGTATTGTCATTTAAAGTTAACAAAAGTATAGCAGTCATATTATGCAGTCTGAAATTTGATCTGAATGGATTGCTGCATCTAAATCTGCTAATGAGATTCCTCTCTGTAGCTAGGCAAGTGATATTATATTTATGAAGGAGTGAAGCTTAGATATGTCTTTCCTTTAATTCCCTCTTCTTTCTTAATCACCAACTTCAGTATAAAGGATATACTATGGTCAATCACCCTGTGTTCCCCATCTAATTTCTCTGTAGAATAGTAAGCATTTGTTTTACATTAGAATAACAAACATATGTGTTTATGTGTATAAGATTTGATTCTTGCATATGATTATATAAATCTTCTCTTCTGTTGCACAAAACAAAACCTTCATATTTGTCATTAAAATTGAATTATATAATCAGGCACTTGCATCTGCTATGAAAACCTGTTCATCATTATTTCATGTCATTTTAACTAGAGTCATTCTGAGAGAAATTTACTGACTGCAGGCTTATCACTCATGACCATGAAAATATGGTGGAGCTGGGTATGAATGCCTCCTTCCTATAGATTTTAGTATAAATGATATATGACATAAATATTTAAATATTAATCATATGCTGAAAGGATTTTCTTTAAAGTACTCAACTCTTTCAGGCTCTGCTATGTATACACCAGAACTACTCACTATTCTTCCAATGGACGTGGTTAAAATAGATGTTTTTGCAAGGGATTGAGGAATCAGGTTTCCTGGGCTCTTTTCCTAACTGACACTAACTTACTCTGTGACCTTGGTCAAGTTGTTCAATGTTTTTCTCTCAGAGCTAGTATGAGATCTCATTAATTAATGACTTTGAAGTTCCTCAGATGAAAGGCATTATTAACAAAACTTGCCAAGTGTGGCACATTTCATGTGGCACTCATTCATTTCACAGGTCTGTGAAGGCATCTCAGGGGAAATGTCACACATCTGAGAGACAGAGAGACCCCTTCCACCACACAATACCTTCAAGCCTTGGGGAATATGCACAGAGCTGCAATCTGTGAGACCTTGAGTTGTAGTCTCAGCACTTTCACTGGCTGCTGTTAATATTTCTGTGCACTTCCCATCCCAGAGGGCCTCACATCTCTCCCTTAAGGAAGATAACTGCTATTCTATTATGGACAGCATGGATGAAAATGTAATTTTAGCTTTTTTTATGTTATGTCTGAATCTGAATTACTGTAACACTATGGAACAATTCTGAATTGGATAGACATATCTGATGACTTCTGAAGCCGCTAATGACTATAATTTGAATTGGGGGTGAAAGGGGAAAAGAAGACATTTCCTCCAGAGAATAATTATGAAATCATGAGATCTTTCTGGAAAAGAAATGGTACATTACTAAAAGATTTGTCAAATTAGTGGATTTAGCTGCATGGTTAGGAGTTGATTATGTAATAATCTCTGGTAAAGGGAGCAGGGTTGGCAGTTAACCTTAGTAGGGCTGGAAGTTGACCCAGCGTGTGGTTTGGTAGAAGGTCAGTCTTGTAATTACATCCTCTCTTAATATGGTCTAGTCAGTCTCTCTCCATGTAGAGTATTTGACTAATACCGGCAGTTACTATAATTGCAGACTTTTTAAAAATTCATTTTATTTCTCTTTATAGTAAGACATTAAACCTGTTAATTTTAGAGAACCGGAACAATGACTTTGAACATACTTATGGTATTATGCAATTATGCTTTCTCTCTTTTGCAGTTATATAAATTAAACTTTTTTTAAAAGATCAGCATGCAGTTATTTTTAGTTAAATTGACAATAAAGAAATGCACCAGACATGCTGCTGTGTCCCTAAAATGCGTTTTCATCTCCAAATGTCATTAGTGTTCTAGCATATGCTTTTCCTTTTTTAGAAAAAAAAAATAGCTCTGTAAAAATCTATCTGGAAATATTAAAAGGAAATATCTTTATAATGTTTTGTATGGAGATATAAGGTGCTGAATTAGAGAAATCAATGACACAGAAGGATAATAAAAAGATATACCAAATTTATCTAAATTAATTATCCTCTATCATTATTTATAATGGTTAAAAACCTCAGCATGTAGAAGCTCATAGAGATACCACATCTGTTCAGAGGAGCACTATATCTTGTGAATGATATTGTAACTTAGTCTAATACATATATTCAGCTTCCAACAGACAGAGTGAATATAGTGTATTAAATGTAAATTATTTGTCTTAAGGGAGGATGAGATAATCCAGCAGGAACGTGTAGTGTTTTAACTCAGTGACATCAGAGAAGATCTTGGAGTTTTGCAGAAAGATGTATATGTAACAAGCCATTGAATGGGCTTGAAGTCTATTTAATGTGCCAGGAGGCTTGTTTCCAGTCCTAGCCTTATTGTTCATCCTTGACACTCATTTGTAGGAAGCTGGGGGGACTTTGTTACACAGGCATTCTGTTTTATCTTAGCATGAACCTGAAAAAGTAAAGATTCTTTGTGGGCCCTATTCTTCTCTCCATTATGATTTTTGAGTGGGAGCAAGTATGTGTGAAGTATATAAAAAGACTATACAGATCCCAGAAGGAAGGGATTAGAGGCTGTGTGACATGCTTCCTATTGCCCCGAGTAACTGTTACATATGAACAATGACATTTTTGGTTCTTTGTACGTCAGGATGCCTAGCCAGTTGGATAAGTAAGTAGCAATTATAGGTGGAGGGCTCCCTGGATTACCTCCATAGGTCCTGGAAGAAAATCCCATGGAAATTAATCCATTTCAGAGATGCAGTGACTTCTTACCTATCACCTCTCTCCCTATGCCACTTTGAAAGAAGAGATAGTTTGGAGACATAGACCAAAATGCAAATGGTAGTCAGCTACTAATTCATTCATTTCCCCAGAATCAAAGGAGTACCTAGAAGGAGATTGGAGAGTCTAGCACACCATGTGGATGACCCATCCTCCATTTTATTGGGACTAGGCTACCTGCAGATCCTATGGATCTGTATTTTTTATAAAGGTATACCTCCGAATCTTCTGTATGTCTTGTAAAGCTTCATCTGTGAAGGGAAAATGATCTGGGTTTTCTCTATCATTTACCTCCCGCAGTCCAATTAAGCCAGCATTAAAGACAGCATTAATTCAGAGAATGTGGTCCTACAGTTTTCACATAGGTCACATAAGAAAATCAGTCTGCAAAAATCTATCTTGTACTTACCTTGCTGCAGTTTTGACAACTTTATATAAAATATTTGGAGTATGGATTGGTAAATAATATGATTATAGCTAATGTTTCTATATTACTAGAATAGGTCTATTATGTCATGAGAGGACATTTGCAATCCTTGGTATTTTTGTGTCATTATAGGACATCACTATCATGTAATTTCATATTTTACAGAGATTTGTATTGTGTGGCTCTCAACTGATTAGGTAAAAATGTCTCAGGAATATATTTGTCTTTTCTCAGTATCCAAACATTTGCTTGATGATTTCTCAGGCCACAAGACATACCAAGCTAAGGACCAGATCATTGTGTGTGTGGTAAAACCCACACAAAGAGCCTCAGATGCAGGAAATCTCTAGCAGCATCCCCTCAGTGATACATTACCGTGTTAGAGTAGGAGAGACCTCTTGCGGATTTTGTCCTCTTTCTGCATCATGGAGCAAGGGGTGCTTCCTGAGATTGTCTGGTATATCTCACGTAATCAGTGC
Organism: Sternotherus odoratus; assembly: GCA_032164245.1. Taxonomy (NCBI): domain Eukaryota; kingdom Metazoa; phylum Chordata; order Testudines; family Kinosternidae; genus Sternotherus; species Sternotherus odoratus. The sequence goes on from JAVMKO010000011.1 coordinate 45,771,204, forward strand.
CCTGCCTGTAGAAGGACCTTGGTACAACTTGTCTCTCCTCTTTTCTGTTTGTGGTATATAGTCTCCCGTAGGCTATTTTGGTCTAATTTTGGTTGTTAGGTTTAGTGTGTAGGTGTTGGGTTGTATTGGGGGCCTGTGAAGGTTAGACTAGATGCACGTTTTTCAAAGTTCAGGTCATGAGGCAGTACTGGGTCACAGCCTATAAGGCACTTGGTTGCTCTGGTCAGCACCACTGACTGGGACATTAAAAGTCTGCCTATTCCGACTCTGTGCTGCACCCCAAAAGCGTGAAGCATTGGGTTCGGCTTTGAGGCAGAGAGCCACAGGGCTCTGTGCACTTCCCTCACCCTAAGCACTGGATCTGCAGGGGAGAGCCACGGAACCATTTGTGTGCCTCCGCCTAGGAGTCGGACCTGCTGCTTGCTCCAGCCCTGATCCCCCACCAAACCTGGAGCCCCTCCTGCACCCCAAACCCCTCACCAGAACCTGCACTCACAGCCCAGAGCTCCCTCCCAAACCCTGAACCCCTTATTCCCAGCCCCACCCTGCAGCCCTCACCCTAATCCTCTGTCCCAGCCCTGAGCCCCTCCCACATCCTAAACTCCAGCTCCACTGGATTGCAGACATCAAACATTTTCTTCAGCTGGGTCCCCAGAAAAAAAATCCACTGGATTTGATAATGGTCCCTTCTTGCCTTGAACTCTGACTCTAAATTTCATGCTCCTTCAGCTGAATTATTACACTAAAATTCTGTGCTTTACAAATGTCACTCTAACTCAAAAAGGGCTAATGTGAGCTGTAGAATCACAAATACAGTCAAATAAGGACTAGCGCACATGCTCTCTCCCCTTGATTTCAGCTGTCATAATAAGTTTTTGCACATGACAACTTATAACATAAACTGTCACTGGAAAATACTATGCAGTTTTAAATAAATTTGGCAGAAATTAATATGAAAACTGTTCTGTGTTTCAGACTAACATATCACAGGAAATCCCACACAGAAAGCAAGCTTCAAAAGGAAAAAAGTTCCTTTACTTTGTTAGACAAACTTAAGTAAGATAACTTAATTAAAATCAGAGCAAAACTAATTAAGAACTTAAAAGTGATAATTTTTAGGCATATAATAGCTTTGAAATGTGATAGAACTGCCATTTATCATCAGGGGGAGTTCCACATTCAAAATCATGGGTACATAGATACAGAAAATAGGTGCATGAAAAGTTCAATAAATCAAAATGTGAAATGTTCAACTCAATTTTGAATTTTTTGACCGATGCATCTTTTCCCTTTCCTCCGTCAGTCTCTCTTGTCTGATGCTTTGGAAGAAAACAGATTGTTTATACAGACAAATCATTGGCTCACTTTCCTAGGAGTTTTGCTTGTGTCAGGAGTCTGAGACCAGGTCTTGACAGTCCTTCTATGTAGAGGTAACAAAGTCCTGTGGCACCTTAAAGACTAACTATAAAGTTTTGAAGCACAAGCTTTCGTGGGCTAATACCCACTTCGTCGGATGCATCCGACGAAGTGGGTATTAGCCCACGAAAGCTTATGCTTCAAAACTTTATAGTTAGTCCTGTGGCACCTTAAAGACTGTGTTACCTCTGCTATTCCAGACTAACACGGCTACCTCTCTGATTCCTTCTATGTAGTGTCTTTGTGCTAACCACGCTTGCCCTCTTTGAGTGTCACTTCATCTGTATCCAAATTCTCATTTCAAATTTGTGGTGTTTATCTGATTTGAAAATCTCTGGCACAGTTCTCTGACATTGACCTGGTCTCATTATCCCATTTCACACACCAATTATGTTCACAAAGGAAGCTGCTTGAAATGATGTTTGCAGAAATGGTTTTGTTTGCTTGCTTGTTCCCTCCGCCCAACAAAAGAATAGTTCAGCTGGCTTTTCAGATGAAATGAAAATGTTTCATGGAAAATGTAAGATTGGGCCTAATTTTTTTAGGATTTTGAGAAAAAACTGCCAATCAAAAAATGTTCAGATCTGTTTTTTTGGGAGGCGATTCCCCCACTTTTTTTTAAAGATGAGAGGGGAGAGACTGAAAAATGTTGATTGTTTTAAGATATTTTTTTCAAAACTAAAAAGTTGATTTTATTTAATCAAAACCCCCAAACATTTTATGAGACATTTTGAATGAAGCATAATCTGTATTTTTTTCTTTAATTTTTCACTAAAATTACCTGCAAATTTGAAAAAGGTCTATTCACAAATTATTTTGACCTCTTTCTAAACATTGCCTGTTGTTTCAGTATCTTTTTGACAGTTTCATATTTTCTTAGAGGTTAAAGCCAGAAAGGACTATTAGATCATCCAGTCTGGCATTTTGTATCTCACAGGCCATTACATTTTCACTGTTACTCTATATTAAATCCAATAATTTAGGTGAGATTAAAGTACAATATTGCAGTCTGTTGTGTGCAACAGGCAGAAAACAGGAGACACCACAGTGCCTTCAATGCCCAAGGTCCCTACAAAGAGAGGGAATTGTGTAGGTGAGCTTTCTGGATGATCCTAGGAAGTTATCTGTGCCCCATGCTTCAGAGGGAGGGTAAACCCCCCACAGATCCCACCCAAACTTATCTGGGGGACAAATCCTTCCCAACCCTGAATCTGGCAAGGAGTTTGACCATGAATGTGTGAGCAAAACACATGAGCCAAGCTTCTGAAGGTACACACAGTCCACAGAAGTGAGCCTCCCAGCTCTGGATAATAGACTCAGGGTAGTGGAACTCATGCTAGTGCTGTAAAATATATATCTCTGTAGACAGTGCTTTGAAGTGGCGGCTTGGGCTGGAACTCAGGCTCTGCAGCTCACTCACTACCCAGGGCTTCAAAGCCTGAGCTCCAGCCCGAGCTGCAACTTCAAACCCCTGTTTATACAACTATTTTTTATAGCACTAGCAGAACCTTGCTACCCTGAGACTATTAACAAGGGTTGGGAGGCTCAATCCTATGAACTGTGTAAACATGCCCTGATAAACAAGATTCTGTGAGCCACTCGGCATTGTCCTCCCAATATGGTGTCCTGCTTCAGGAGAAAAAAATATATACATCTCTTCTGGATCAAAGACTTTGAAACAGTTCAAATGTATCTTTAGAGCTATTGTAAGCATGTGGGTTGTTGTTTTTTTGTCCCCCCCCCCTCCCCCAATTTAGGCTGTCTATCAAGGGTTTAATGAGCACATTCCAGGTTATAATGAACCAAAAACCTACACTGCTATTTAAGTGTTTACTTTGCAAAGTGCTGCCATATGGGAGGTTTGATTTTTGGGGGGGGTCCCAGGTGCTCTGAGCAGATGGAGGTTGAGAGTACTCTGAAGACAGCCCAAAGTACCTTGAGAGTACCTTGAAGGATGATAGAAGCACCTAAATGAGCACGATATAGGTCTTCTAGTTGACTGGAGTTTTTTACCACCATACCAGGCTCTTGAGGAGAAAGGGAAACAAAAATGGGAAAAGCAGGATATTTTGGAAGTCCCCACCTTCAAAAAAATTATACTAATAATCATTCTAGAGAGAAATATAAACTCTATCGTAGAACAACTACGTACAGGTGGTTACTTAATGTAAGCATCTTTCATGTTGATGGTGGAATTTACACTGTGTGAGTGTGTTCTCTTACTCTGGCAGAGTTAATTAGATGTAGAGAGATTCATTTACCTTCTCATGATATATATCTTCTGAAGAAGTACTTAATTTATATAATTTTTCCCTCCTTTTATAGTTCTATTTAAGAACCCTATTGACCTTCTCTTAGTAATTTGCTTCATCCAAATAAGAACAAACCAGGTACCTATGACATCTAACAGTCAATGTGATCACAGAAAAAGAACCTTTATCCCACTGCATTGTTTAGGATTTAAATGCATGTCTACAAAGGGCAACTGTCTTATTAAAATTGCAGTTACCTCTTGCAAGCAGACATTGGTCACCACCTTGCATTCAAAGTATTTTTCTACTCATTTAGCAATGGCTGCTCTCTGTGGCTGTGAATATATGAATGTGATAACCTTTGGAAATTGTAAATAAGGGTAAATATAGAGTTTTAGTGGAATTTTTGGCAGTCCAAAATAAGCTTAATTGCATGACATTAATAATTTTGTTCATTAGGATATATCCTATTCAAACTTTCTAGAAACTAAGAGAGATTTTAAGGTTTCCCTTCCTAAACTGTAGGTCTGTCTTATACAGGGAGATTTTTTTGGCTCTAGAAATGTATTTACTTTAACACAAAGTCAGTTGTTTTGGTGAAATTTTAATTTTAAGAGGCACTGCCAGGTGCTTACAACACAGGATAGGAGTACTATCCTTAGGGAGGCAGAGCTTTCATTGACCCATAGAGAGATGATTTCTAACCATCTGCTCTGTATCTCGCAGAGTATCAGTATGTTAAAAATATGTGAATTTTTCCTCCTCTGGGAGTCTCACTGTGCAGCATACAGAGTGCAGATGAAAAAAGAATGGGAAGAAGTGTCAGTGAAAGAAACCATTTTCTTTGCAGTTAATAAAGAAGCATCTCTTGGGTGGTCAGTTTTTTGTTTTGTTTTTAATTCCACATTAGTCCAGCATTTATAAGTAACTGGGCTGATTGATTTCAAAGGATCTACAAAAGTGACCACCAAAAGATAGAAGTACATCTGTAAGGGAAACAAAAAAGAAAATGGAATTGGAAAAAGCATCATTTAAATGCCAATGACAATTGGTTAGTATAATGGGCATCCTATTAAGATGCTTTATGCCAATCAAACCTCCCCACCAATATATTTTGGCAAATTAAAAAGTAGGATTTTTTGCTCTATCAGTTTCTTGATGGTAAAAAGGGTAAGACAGCTAAAGGGTGAGATTTTTAACTTTCTACACCATTGAATAAAGAATCTCCCAGGAGCGCATCAGTTTTAAAATGACCAAGGACAAATATTTTCTCATCTTAAAAGAAGCATGTTAAATATGATCTGAAATATTTACAGAGATCTAGTTCCTTCATATGGAACTGTTCCACCCTGCTGTGTGAAATTTTTGTTATTGTTAAATTTTGGAAGGGAGGCTTTTTTGCATACATTCCATTTCGAGATTTAAAAAGACTTGGTGTTTTAATAGTCATGGAAAGATTACAAATTCTGTAGTCAGTAAGATCCATTAAGGAAAATTAATCTCCGTGTTCCTAGGAAGATAGCAAACTGTTCTCTCCTCACCCTAAATTTTCTTCACACAACAAAACAGTGTTTCTGTGTCACTCTCGTTACCCTTGACAATGATAAGACACTTGCCCCTTCGTATATTCCCTAACCACTGGTGCCATTTACTTGGGCATTTATGGTGCTATTCACAGGCTTCTGTCATGCGTTTCTGTTCATTACTGCTGGCACTAGAAGTATTCTGATGCCTTTTGACTGGCAGTTGACATCAAGGAGGAAAAAGGTATTTTATTAAGAAAGATAAAGGTATAAACCATAGTGGAATGTAGCAGAGGAGAAAGGTCTTTAAATTAATGATAGTACAGGCTCAGAGCTTGTCTCCTGTCTGGTGTGTTATCATTTACTCAGAAGTGCAATGTGTAAGGACTGTGGAGGAATTGGGCTCTATTCCTCTTTAAGAAGCCCATTTCCTGCTAACAACTAAATTGTCTTCAATGTCAATCCTAATAGCTGTGGATATTGCTGACTCAGCTCTAATATGGGTCTATTGCAGTAAAACAAACAAACAAAATGCCTAGGGTCCAGACTTGGAAAACTACCATTGACTTCAATGACCCTTAATTTGGGTTTGTTCACAATGATTCCAATCTTAAATAATTGTTCTGGAATTGTTAATTGATTTAAAATGCAATTTCCTCCAGTCATTGCCGGCTGCAGTATATAATTAGGCTCAGAGGATTACATTTCAATCAGTAAATGACAGTAAGTGTGGATTTCTCTCTCCACCCAAATTATTGCCAATCAGAATGTAAAGGGGAAAAAACACAGTTATGCCTCACTCTGATAAACGTGGGAGTAATGTTGAGTCCCATTGAGACTACTCATGTGCATAGTTACTTATCTGCATATGAGTTCCCACAAATCACAGCTTTGTTGACTTTTAGACAGCTGTGGCCTCTCTAAGCTAGTAGTTCTGACAGTCAATAAGAAATTAATATTATCTAATATATTATTTAAAATATTTTAATATATCTTATAAATCTTAGCTTGTACATTTTAAAGGAATGAGCATTAGTATCTGGGTGTCTGAAATTTCCTAGCAGTGTAAAAATTTACATTGCTATAACTTGGATAAAATATTATGAATCCCACTGAAACTTTATTTAATATTCCTTGCACAGCTGTGATACCAAATTGTGCCCAAACCAGTATGTATGATACATTATCAGAGTACCTCTGTATAAATGAGCAGTTCACTCTTAAGCCATATTTAAATTACATAGATAAGCTGCATGTTAGTTTACATGTTAGTTTACTGCTTTCTTGTAGTTTTTTTGTACTATAATTACAATTTATTTTTTTTAAACATCAGCCTGTAAGCAAAACAGATGTGGCACTACATGAGAGTTATACTTTCAATCTACTGTATGGAAAGTTGCACATAAATCCTCTTGTGCTAAAAAGTTGATTTTTAGAAGTGCATTACCATTGAAAGTAATAGTAAATTGATATGTGTTGACACATGGATTTCTCTATACAACGCCCCTTAAAAAAAGAAGATAACCTGTAAATAGCAAAACTTTTTCTCTCAGTTATGTTTCACATGCTATTTTTTAGGAAGTGGTACATATACTAAGAACTTTGAACTCTTCCCCAAAGGATTAAGGAAAATTGCCTCTGTGATCTCATAAGCTTATGCTTTTAATTATACAGTATTTTGGGTGGTTTGTTTTTACAAAGAGAAGATTAAAAAAAAAAAGATTAGCTTGAACAGCTCAGCACTGTAGGCTGTTTTACTAAATACGATAAATGAAAAACATACAAAAATGTTCATCCTTTTAAAGAGCAAAGAATGCCATAGTAGATCATTTTAAGTAATGTAAAATGTTTATTTACATAATAGCTGGAAATTCACTTAAATTTAAATGTGTAATCATCAATAGCTTCAGAGGTTGACCTTGAAAATGGAATATCTGGGTTCAAAATAAATAGACTACTTGTAACAAGCTGCTATTTCCTAGGGGGATAATATATAACTGTCCCTAAAACTGTGAAACAATAAGAATTTTCTTTAAAGGCCTGAGACTGCTTTAGCAAGCACACTAGAGGCGCATCTTGCCCTGATTAGACAATGCTATATATAACTATTGTCTACGATGACAATTACATTGCTATGAAGTACATTGAATTTTGTCTTCATAAGGCTATTTTACTAATAACACACATAACTAAGAATGGGCATATAACCACCAATGAGCTTCTTATTAATTATAAGCCTTTAATCACATGCTGTAGCAAAACAGACCTCATGTAAGAACCAGTCTGTTTCAGTCACTCAGAGCAGCTATATGGAAAAACAATAAATATAATAACAATTAGAAATCATAGCAACATCTATTAGTTTTCACTATGAACTGAATTGATGCACTGATCTAGCAATGTAACAAGGGAGCAGGAGTCCTAAATCTCCTCAGAATTATACCAATTCTACACTGTTGCAATACCATTGACTTTAATAGAGTTATTTCTGGTCTTCTCTGGTGTAACTGAGAGAAGAATTAGACAGGCTCTGCCCACTAATCTGCAGTGTGACCTTGGGAAAGGCACTGCTGCAATTTGCACACCAGTAAAATGAATAGTATTTACTGCAGAGGTGTTGTAGGTTTAATTAATGATGGCCTAGTCCTGCATTATTTCAACCCGAAACTTCAGTATGGCAGGATTTGTTGATTGAAGCCAGCAAGTGTTTTTTGGTGTGCAACGCATGCAATGTTGATCCGCTACGGCCAGTGTTTTAAACTCAGTTTACAATTTTACAGCCACAAACTGCAAAATTACTGTTAAAAACCTACATCTATCTGGTTTGCAAAAACAATTAAGTGGTTAAATACTAGCATTTGAGCTTGCAAACAATTAAGGGTGTTTTGTTTTTTTTAAAGTGGGCCTTTAGTGTTTTTAAGGCACTATAGAAACCTGGAATATTAATATTAGTAATATTTTGAGTACTTTTATTTTTTAAAATGAGATGTGGTTTTGAGTTTAATGTCATCTGAGTAAACTCGGTATTAAAAAAACAACAACATTAGTTAAAACTATGAGAACAGGGCTTTTGGCTGTCACAGAAGACCTTCCCTGGAAAAAGCTCTTGATTTGGGTGCACAATTTGTTAAAGCTTTTTGAGGACAAGATAAGGAAATCACATCATCATTGAATACTTTCCTGCAAATAGACATTTCTAACAATAACCAGCCATTTCATTCAGGCAGACATTATAGACATAAAGGTTGTTGGATTCCATATAATGACCAAGATGATCTCATGATGATATGCTTAAAACTAAAAATTAGCAAAAAAATATGAAACTTCTATCTTATTATGGGACAGATTTTTATCTTTAATCATGTCTGGATGTACCTTAATTTTTTAATTCACTTCAGTACGACTTCCCAGAGGGTGATGCATTGCTCAGCCTAAGTAAGGGCATCATAATCTAACTGTTAAACATCTTATTCAGCTTTCATCTCACATTCATGTTCTTTTGTGTGCTTTAATTTCCTATTTAATGATCATACCATTTTGTCTCTTTATTTTTACTCATCTGTTAATCATTCCATGTAAAAACATTTTCCTTTTCAGAAGAACACCTGTGTGACGTAGGAGAGTTTCTTTGCGATGATCATGTGACTTGTGTGTCTCAAAATTGGCTATGTGATGGAGAGCCTGACTGTCCAGATGATTCAGATGAGTCTTTAGATACCTGTAAGTAAAAAGTACTACATGTTATCCTTATTTTCCTTTGAAGTGTACAGACAGCTGTATTGTATGATCATAAGAGTGGACTTTGGTTTTTTTAAAAAAAGACATCCCAGGTGAATCTTTGTACCATGGAGAATAGGTTACACTCAATATGCAGGTGTGAGATGAAAGAACTGGAAGGTGTTTTGCTCATCTGTCATTTTATAATGAACACTATCATCAGAGCATATGTTCCATATTCTCTTACTGATTTAGTAGAATAGCTATAGTAGACAGAAGCAATGGCAGACAAAGGAAGGAAAATAATGTTTCTTCAAAAAAGGAAAAGAAATTAATAGTGTAACACAATGTCAGAGAAAGGAGCACTGAGACCGCAAAAAGGGATCAAAAGAGGGAACAGAGGGATCAAAGGCGGAAAAGGAAGGTGGGAAGACAAAACTTGGAAAAGTGTAGTAAGACAAAAAGAGGCAAATATTTTAAAAAATCAGGAAAAGATTTAATAAAACATGCTTAATCTTAATTAAAAAAAAACTTATTTTCTCTGTGACTGAGAGCGGCTAGAGACTAGAGCATAACCCTTGCAGGCTTCTCAGATTTCTGGACTACTGATGAGGTGATATTAAATCTTAATGTTCCCTTGTTTCCTACATTATGAGGAAAATGTGGAAACTTCCAGGTCTATGTCCCCATGATAATCAGTTCATGTAAGAGAGAATACTGACAAAATGCAATCTTCTTTTTAGTGCATTATAAAAAACTAGAGATTTGCTTTACCTGCTAAAGGTACAGAAAATACAATGTGTCAAATCAAATTGTGGACTACAATCCTCATTTTTAAAATCATGGACAGGGAATCTACACTTGCTGGTTTGCTATCTGACACTGGACAAGCTACTTACCCTTCCTGTGCTACAGTTTACTCATCTGTAAAATAGGTATAATACTTAACTTCTGAGGTTGTTGTGAGGGTTAACTGAGTAATGGTTTGTAAAGCACTTTGAATCCTCACGAGAAAAGAGCTGTGTATAAGAATGAAGTATTTTTTCATAATTACCGGTAGCTGTAACATGTTCCCTTCCCAATGCACCTTTTTTTCATTTAAAGTTATGCTGGATTCTTTGGCTTTATTTTAAATATAACTTTGTACTCACAAGTGAATATCAGTTGTGAAAATGGGCTAAAAAATGACACGCACAAAATAATTCTTTCAGATTTTCCAGTAAAAAGACCTGACAGTTTGGCAGTAAGAGATCAGTCTGGGTGACAGGCACCAAACATTTTATGCTAGTTGCCTCCTTTTCTCCATTTTATTCACCTGCTGACGACATCTTCCCTATAGATTTGTTCCGAAATTGTGGTATTAGTATTAATGGCTCCTCGTTTGTCTGTTGAGCATAGTTTGGCATTTTGAAATGGAGTGCCTTGCTCCTTCATGCTGTCCATGCCAAACTCATTCTACTGCATATAAATGTGCATAAATCCCTACCTACTTCTGTTTCCTGACAGTAATTGGCATCAGGAGAAAATCACTCAACTGCTAATAACCACATACCATTTCTTCTCTTGGGCCCAATCCTCAGCTGATAAAAATCGGCATAGCTTTATTGAAGTCAATGGATCTACACCAATTTACATCAGTTGAGGATTAAACCCTTTCTGTTTCATTAGCATCTTGAAGTGTGAAACAGAGTTTTTCCTGCTACTTTGCCTGAACCTACTGTACTTGATCGTGATTTTCTGCATAGCTGATGCACATAAAGAGAAACATCTTTAAAAAGCCTGGGTGAGCCATCTCCAAATTCTCAGTGCAAATATCAGTGTTTAAAATGAAATATTTGGGTTGGTTAAGCTAGAGTACACTCCAAGAGGTTTCCATAAAATATGACCTTATCTAAACATATAACATCATAGTTCACTTTTCTAAATAGAACTTGTATTGTGGTGTTTGTTTAAGACATAATAAATCTACATAGCAAATATTTATGAAGCATTCGAGGATTTGAGGGACTGGTGATAAAGATACTGAACATTTCACTTTGAGTGCACCAGATCACAGGTACTTCTGTTTGGTTGTGGCTGAAACACAGATCTTTAGTGACTTATGCAAGATCTTTAGTGACTTATGCAAGATGAGTTGATAGAACTAGACAGATACCACTAAATATTGATCCCAATTAGTTCCCTTGTTAGCAAATTCAATAAGGGACCTAGGATTAAATAGGAATGGAGAACCAACTATGTACTCTCAATTTCCCCTGAAACTGAAATTAAAGGGGTTGTTCGAATTTAAAGGAGGATGGGAAACGACTAAATTGGCAACAGTCGGATGAAACTAGTTGACCCCTGAAAGGGGGGAGGAGGGAGTTTAGGAGGGGGCCGTTCTTAACAATAGCAAAAGAAGGTGACAGACCTGTCCTGTCACTGCCTAAGCTGTTCCCAGTCTGGATATGGGGCTTTCATCACCAAGCTGTCAGTTTAGTACTTTTCACTAGTGCTAAATGTACTCACAAATAGTTTCAAAAAAGCAAAAGCCGATTCTTATAGCAAATCCACTTTTGCCCTGTTGTGTTATTTTAGCAATGATTATTTCTGTTCCCAGAAGAGTTGTTGCCCTGTATAGTAAAAAAAAAAAAAAAAAAAAAAAAAAGCTGGTCCAGTCATTCATAATGAATAATTTATTGAACAAATTTTGCCCCTTATCTGTTAGTGAATTGTCCATAAGAGAATTGTGTTGTTTTCAAATATATTCTTTCTTTAAAATTAACCAAATAATTTTTACAACTATTTTTGGGCTGTTCAGGGCTATGGATTGCTATCATTCTACCTCAGCTGGGGACCCAGCCCTCTGAATGTTTCTCTTTCACTGATCGATGGGTTCAGCCTTTACATCAAGATTCTGGTGTGAATGCCCACAAATCTTTTGCAATATTTGCTTCAAATGCTCTTTATCCACAAACATCCTTGTCTATAAACTCGTTTGTTAGACTATTTGTTGGAAATAAAGCTGGTTGAAGAAAATGTATTTAAAAAAATCAGGTAAATACTCATTACAGGATTTCTGCCACATTTGTCCAGCTCTACAAATGACCTTGAGTAATAATGTCTAAATATGACAAAATATATGCTTTCACCTTTTTGAAGCATGTAGTAAGAATACAAAAATCCAGCAACACTGAGCACGAGTCCAGTTTTAGTATATTTGTCACCTGATAACTGTATATGTTTGTATGTATTAGCCTCTGATAACGTATATATTTGCCTCTCTGAGCAGTTGCTGCCTGATTTGAGATTTGAGAACTGCCTATATAGTGTTCTCATTTTTCAGCCAGAGATTTATGTCCAGCTTGTCCTGTTCATTTGTTGGGTCTCTGCCCAAAATCCTCCTCATACATAGAAGACATTCATCCACCAACAACTGCCAGTAGCTTTCCAAACCAAATTCAGAGACTTATCCTGATCCAGGGATCATGCATCTTATTTCGGGATATTATTTTTTTTCTCAGTGATAATGTCAAAGATCCAAAACACTGACATCCAAATGACAAATATCTTTACTATTTAGACACTTTTTGTGCTAACAACTTCAGGATTTATTTCTAGCTTGCACATCTCTTTCTCTCTTTCTCTTTGCCTCCTTCTCAGACTCCTCCCGGCCAAAGAGCACCATGCCAAGGAGGAGAGAAAAAGAAGTGGAATAGAACCTGATTTCTCTGTGAAACTCTAGGCATTGGGTTAGAAAACAGAACACCCTTCTCCCTCACAAAATTGTTCAGGCAGCTCAGCAGTAGTTCCAGCATAGTGCACTGTTGTCCTCAGGACTCACAGCTGTCCTCTGGTCATGAGGTTGGGGCCTTCACTCATAAAATGTGGTGTGAAAAGGGGGATTGACGTGTGGTGCAAGCATACACAAAACTCTCTCAGCATCTTTGTTGCCTGTCAGAACTCCAAGCATTGTTCTTACTCTATGAATAGCTTATAGAGCCAAATACACAGTACAGTATCTATATTTGTTTCTCTGACAATATGCAATAACTCTGCCAATTTTCAATCCATTGTGTTGGCAGTATAAAAAATTTAGAGAACAATTTCATTTATCACAGCAGAACACAAAGCAGAATCATAGTAGGCCTGAGACAGAAGAACTGGACAGACAGTCTTCCTACCTTTCACATTCTTTATAATTTGCTATGTCTTCTCTTCTACCCTAGCATTGTAGATCTTCCTTAAATAACATTGAATCACTTTCACTACAAAACAACCAGCTCCATACATTTTATTTGGGGTGGACAGGTTCTGGTAAGTTAGTATATTGTAAGGACTCCAGACTGTGTGGTAATTGGCCTGTAGTTCTGGCCCAAACTACTACTTGATCTTTTTAAGATCCATTATCTCATGAAAAATAGAGGCAGAAATGCATCAACATGTTATTACATGTAAACCCAATTCCATCTTTTCAATAATATGTAGTAATATTGGCTCTTGAGATACCATATTTTATTAAAATGACATCATTTGCCTTTTCTCCATGCTTCAGTTTTGACTTAATTTTGGTGGCCCCTATCACTAGAATTTGGAGTACTTGAACCTATACTATATGTCTTCTGACAGTTGGTTAAAACATTAATTTCTTTAGGATCTTGAGAGAGAATTAGCTTCTAAAATCCATCCTGAATTTGAAGTTTGGAAGGGGGCAAGAGTTAGTTAATTTTAAAGGTTGAATCTCACCTAATTTACTAAATTAGCCTTTTCGATAGATTTGTTGTTATTGCAGGTTAAATAAGTGAGGCTTCTCAGTAATGTCACAAAGCTTATAGAAATATTAATATTGTACCTAACTTGTGACTCTTTCTCTCAGCAAAAGCTAAGAAGCTATTTGAGTTTTTGCGGCTGCTGAGGTCCTAAACTATAATGGTGAGAATTTCAAAAATTCACAAGTGACTTATTGGACTTTTGAAAATATCACCCTAAATAAAAAAAAATGCTTCTGTCTCCAATTCACGATGAGCTATCATATAACTGCCCAGTGAAGGTAAGAGGAAAAAAATATTGGACATATCAGGTGGTAAAAAGAAAGCCTTATATTTTCTTCCCTTAACATCACTGTGTTGTGTAGCTACTCTTGAATGAATAAACTTATAACATTAAGGAACTATTTATGGCAGTAATTTAGCAAGGTACTGTAAGCACATGCATAACATTAAATACATAAGTAGTCCTTCATTTGACATTTGATGTCATTTGTTTTGTATTTAAACAGTCTCTCTGATATTAGTAGGAAAAGAACCACAATGGAGTGTCAAATATGAACATTTAGTAAAATTTTATGAAATTGCTGGTATTTTATGGAACATTTAATAACAAAAAGAATGAAAAGAATAATTTAATATTAGTATGCCACTAAAATGTTTGCTTATTTGCCAGTTCAGGGAAAGGCTTTTGCCAGACTAGGACAAGTGCTTTGAGGAACAATGAACTTTTCTAAGGCTTGGTCTACACTAGCACTTTATGTCAGTATAACTATGCTGCTCAGGGATGCAGAAACACAGTTATACTGACCTAACTCCTAGCCAGTACTGTGTCGATTGGACAGCTTCTTCTGTTGACATAACTACTCCCTCTTAGGGAGGCGAAGTATATATTCTGATGAAAGAAGCCCTCCCCTTTGTGTAGGTTGCATCTTCCCTGAAATGCTACAGTAGTTCAGCTGCAGCATTTTAAGGGCATGGCTACACTTGAAACTTCAAAGCGCTGTCGCGTGAATGCTCCTGTGGCAGTGCTTTGAAGTGTGAGTGTGGTCATGCATGAGCACTATCCCAGTGCTCCTCGTAATCCACCTTCATGAGGGGATTACCTCCGAGTGCTGGGAGCCTGTCTCCCAGAACTCGGAGCCTGTCCACACTAGGGCTTAAAAGTGCTCAGACTTGCTGCACTCAGGGGGTGATTTTTCACACCCCTGAGCCAGCAAGTTAGAGCACTATAAAATGTAAGTGTAGCCAAACCCTAAGTGTAGACAATCCCTAAGTACTGGTCCTGCTATACAGGACAGGTCCTGAACAGAGAGACAGTATGCTTCATTCCTGAGCTCCAACATTTTCTTCCAGCAGCAGAGGTAGAAGAGGACATCTGTTTGCTAATATTAGAGACAACTTTGCATTTCATTTTTTCTAAAGATGTTAAACTGTTTTTTAGACACAGGCATGTTCTTGCATTAGTGAAGTATCTCTCATTGGAAAAGTTAAGTGGTGCATTGGCTTTCTGTCCAAGTGGCACATCAGAAAAGATAGCTGGTCTCTTTTTCTTCTAATTTGTCTGAAACTGCTACATCATCTATAAAGGCTGGAGAAATCCAGACATTACTGGTGTCACCATTTGGTTTGCAGTGTGCTGCAATATAAGTTTTGGAATTAAATATCTACATTTTGAATAATATGATTTAGTCATGATCGAAAGAAGATGTCAAGTTGTGGTCAGGTAAACAACATTAATTTTCTATGATAGGGAAATCACACAAGTTCTAACATAAAAAGCCTATCTGAACCAAAAAAACAAACAAAAAACAGTGCTGGAGGGTCTGTCTTTACTTTTACTTTTATTTTTATGTTTCTTTGTTTCTAAAACCTACTTTATAATAGTTTCTTTGTTAATGTATTGGGTATACCAAATGACATTTGTTTGTTCCTTTTGACACATTCCGGGACTTGAGCACAACTTCCGTGATGCTTTAGTGGGTGAAATACATAAGTAAACACCACAATTAATTGTAGATCTGCACATACTATCTTTAATCATAGGGAAATAACAAATTTTAAAGATAAATCTGTGCATCCTCTGGGCAAGCTATCTTATTCTGTCCACTATGCAATAATTGATAAGTCCAGTCTCTGATTGTTTCAGCGAAAGTAGTTGGGTGAAGATTCAAAGGCCAAATTGAAAATCTGCATATGATTTAGCCCATGTTTACAACATCATTAGGCAATATTAATTATACATGTAGATATATAAACAGGTCTTTTAAATGTTCAGCTGAGAGACATCAGTATACTGTATTGTTTAAACATGTATTAAGAGGTGATAGGGTCTCAGCAGGTTAATCAAATTCACCACTTACAGATGTACAGCAGAGAATCTGTAACCCATTTCAGCCTTAGTGAAACCAAATGGCACCCTAAAAGGGGTTTGGCAAAAACTAAATGTATTTATGTTTGTGAAACATTTTGAGATCATTACATGAAATGCAGTGTAAATTTCAGCTCTTCTCTGTGGGGACACCATTAGGTTTATGCCCTACTTAAAATCCACAAATTCTAACACTATATTTCTACAGACTGCATGGTGGTGGATCTTACCCAGAATATCTTTCAGGCAGTGATTGCAAATTGCTATATAAACATGCAGAAGGGAAGCTTTGCCACATGTCACTGGAGAAGATAAGAGCTATAAGAATCATCCTGTCAGGATTGCCTCCCCACTCTGAACTCTAGGGTAAAGAGGTGGGGACCCGCATAAAAAAAGAAATAACCCCCCAAGCTTATTTTACCAGCTCAGGTTAAAACTTTTCCCCAAGAACACAAACTTCTCCTGTGTCTGGACTTGTAACACCACCTGCCACCACCATTTTAAGCCCACAGAACAATGGGTTTGGGTAAATTGGAACCCCTCCTTTAATACCCCCCAAACCTCCTCCCTTTATCTGGGAGAGGCTTGAGAAAACAAAGAAAAACCCCTCACTTTCTCTGTGAGACTTGCCCGATCCAAACCAGGATCTACTCAATGGAAACAAGCAGTCAGAGTCTTAAAAGAAAGATTTTAATTAAAGAAAAAAGAAGGAATGTACAGAAATCAATAGAAAAAAAATCCCACTTGCATCACACAGCATCACTGATCCTCTCCCTAGGGATTCTCCCTCTGCTAAAGCTTAATAGTATAAGGAACACAGTGGATCAATTATCAAATGATACAGTTCAAGCATACAATTCACTTACTGCTGAACTTGACTTGTTAGAAAATTATAGATAGGTAGAGTAAAAGACATAGGTGTGGTTCATCCCATAGCCGGAGAGAACAGAGCGAGAGAGAGAAACTGAAACTAAAACTCTCTTTGTCTTCAAGGTTGATTAGCATCTCTGGTTCCAATTGGTCCCTATTCCCCTCTCAGGTTACCCCTAGCTTAAGCCTTTACAGGTAAACAGTAATTCTAGGCTACTTTATACTTATGACACATCCCTTCCACCACTTTAGTCTAGCCACCCAGCTCTAACACAATACAGTCAAGGTTTATGCAGCTCCAGTTTCTGTAATTCATCAGATACATGAATCCACTACAACATATTGGTCATGAGAGTAAAAAATGCACCACAATATGGCCATAGGGAACATCAACTTTTCTTCTTTTTTGGTCCTGGATGATTATCTTGTACATAGGGGTTTTTTAGAGCAGATTTTGAGCAGAGATCATAATTTAAATGCATGCTTTTGAGAGTGGTCCTCTTACTTAGATTCTGGAAAACATGTAACTACAGTACAGGGGCAAAATGGGGCCCCCTGAGAATGGTGGCAAATACCAAAATTTCAGAATCAATTAAATAACTTAATGGATTAATTGCTTGCTCTCTTACACTGAAGTGGTTGTAAATTTAGACAATCAAAAAACCATTTAACCTGATATATACTTGTACATCTTTTATTTTGAAAAAATGAACAAATCAATCGTTTGGAAAACTTATAAAAATAATTCATACCTAGACTGAGACTTTGTCATATTTTTAGCCCAAAGCAATTTTATTTTCATGACTAAGCTATAAATCACCAAACAACAAGATTTGTGATGGAAATGCTGGCATAACTGGAACTCTAGCAGTGCTGCCGAGCATTGGGACATGTTTCTTATATTCTTGTCCATAATATGCCTCCACCAAGATGCTAGTGAAAAATTCATTTAGTTCAGGGGTCAGTTTCTCTTCCTATCTAAACTTTCTGCTCTATTTCCCTAACCCTTTCTTTCCTTCACCTTTGTTTCATCGATGAACTGAAGGGGCTCATGCTAGCCCCTGGTTATTAGATATTTGTAAGGGCAAACAGAGCAGAGCAGGGCCAATATGAGTGCCAGCACAGCAAGGCATTTCCCCTCTCACATTCTGGGGACCTCGTCCAATACATAGCGGATGAGTTGGTCTTGTGAAGAAATTAGGAGGTGCACAGGAATAGAGTTTTCCCTGAAAAAAGTACATGTCTTCTCTGGAGAGCCTTAGAAAACAAATTGAGAGGCTCTTGGGAAGTCTATGAGTTTTTGGATGTTCTTGATTTGCTCACTGATACCTGCCTTTCATGGAACCAACCAACTAATCAATCCCTCCCCCACAAGCCTTAAAATATTTGTTTGTCATGGATAACCTTAACTGAATCACCACCCATGCAATAAACCTAAATAGGATCCTGGGCTCCTGTTTTATTTTAACAGCTTTTCTTCTAAATTGGTTAGATTTAAAGTCCTTTTAAGTGTACACAAAAGAATCATCTTGATTAAATTCTCCATATAGAATCACAGACATGTAGGGCTAGGAGGGACCTCAAGAAGTCATCAAGTCCAGTCCCTGTGCTGAGATAGGACCAAGTAAACCTAGACCATCCCTGACAGGCATTTGTCCAGACTGTTCTTGAATCCTCATCAATGGAGGTTTTTCACAACCTCCAGAGTCTAACTACCCCGATAGTTAGCAAGTTTTTCTCCTTGCTGCTGATTAATACTTGTAGACATGGAGAATTACTGATCACATTCCTCTTTATAGAACCCCTTTATAGAATCCACTCCACCACACAAGGGGCATTTGCTCCTTCCATATATCCTGCCACAGCCTGGGAATAACCAGTCCCTGACTTAATCCTTTCCCCCACTCCCTCTCCACACAGGCAAGCTACTAGAGACCCAAGCCCTTCAGGAACCAAAGGGTTTCTGATCAGAAGGGACTGATTTCCCTCATAACCACAGGATGGATCTAACTGATACCATCATTGCTGCTATAGGGAACAGTGCCCCAAGATGTGCTGGGGAGGAGAATGAATGCAGAGTTGAAAAAGTGGGTCTATAAGGATTGAGGGATTAAGCAATTGATAATGAGAAGAGTGTGGTACTTTTGCAGTTTGAAGAGTATTGGACTGGATTTTTTTTATGCGGCAGAGTATTTTGCACAGCGAATTTAAACTGTCTGACTGACTGATGCACAATATTTTTGTGAGAGTTCCTTATTATACGTTTGGCAGGATTTCTCAGAATTTTGTGATACTGGTGATTATTTGGGTGCATGCACATTTCCTAGCAGGCACTGTTTTGGTAAAATTGCTTTGGGGGCAGGGAAAAGTACTGCACAACGTTGTCTATTATTTCGATACTATTAAAATTGTAACACATTTTTTTAAAAATTACAATTAGGTGACACTGGCAAAGGCCTTTTTGGTGCTCCTGGTCCAGATGATTGTAGTTTTTGCCACACATGGATTTACAAAATTACAGTACTGTAATCCTATATAGTAAACTTCTTGTTGAAAGGCTGTTGCCTGAGATGATGCCACTTTACCTTGGACCCCAGTTTCACTGAAACCCACTACAAACACTCATTATAATAATGGCATATTTGGCCTTTAGACACTATGCTAAAAAGATGAAGTATATTTAAATAGTGGCTGGGTATTCTTTATTTGGCACTTGAAAATATGTTGAAGTATAATAACCTGTTTTTCCTCTCAAAATTACTGATGAAAACCATTGTCATTCACAAGCAGGTGGCTTTCTGGAAGAAGTGTGAAATTGCTCTTTTTAAAAGCAGCGTTGTGATTTAAAATAAGGATTCAGATGTTTTATTAGCCATACAGCACAAAGCCGTTTTAGTCAGCAAAAGAGCACTTTACTATGGACTGAGAAACAATGCAAGACAAAAGCACTTACTCAAGTGTATAATATATAACTATGAAAAAGGACTTAACTAGCTGTATTATCAGTCTTGATTCAACTGAAATACAGTTTAGCCTTTTTAGCAAGGCAGCTGAAGTGTATCAAAAGGAAATGTCAACAGAACTTCTTTCTAAATATATCCTCTTAGGATTTAGTTCTTAATTAACATTTGGATATATAGGCCTGATCCTGAAAACCTTGGCATACATTAGTACTAGTACTTAGCCATGTGTGAGTAGGTGAAATGTAGAGGGAAAATGTCACAAGGTCTACCGTCTACTTAAGATGCTGTTCTAGAAGTGTATGGCATGAGGGTACTGCAGTCTGCCAATGCATTGTACATTGCAGCATTGGGGTCAAAGACCCAGATCCTCAAAGGTAGTTAGGAGCCTAGTTCTCATTAATCTCAGTGGGAGTTAGGCATCTAAACACCTTTTGAGGAGCTGGGCCTAAATCCACAAAATAGATCTGAAGTGGTAGTTAAACCTTGGGCTGGCCTTCTGCCCAATCTGAAATTAATTTTATTTGTAACGAGTAAAGTGTACTCATGCAGGTAAATGTGTTCAGGATTGGCTCCAAAATATGGTGTATTAATTGGCCTTACTGATTCTTTTGGCATCCTTGGCTTTCTGGATTCTTGTAAGAGGTAAATCCACTTCAAATATGCTTCAGAATCCAAAGAAACCACTGACATCAACTATACAAAGCAGATTCCTATAGTACAGTGGCATGGCTAAATATATTAGTAATGAGAAGTAATATGATGATTGTTTTACTTATTCTATATTGTAATAAAATTGGAAAATAATCAGTCTGAAGGTCCTGATCCAAAGTACATTGAATTCAGTGAAGGAGGCTGACAAGGACAGATTTGTAACTATTACGACATGTTTAAATTAATAGTAAAATTTATTAGGAGGTTGGATTTAACAAACACTGAGGCTCAACAATATATACTTCCTCCTTGAAAATAAGGTAGAGATTTATTTTCACATTTGAATCTTAATTCAATAACATAGGGATTGGCCTCTGCATCAAAATCAGTTTCTCTAGTTTGTGTGTGTATGTGTTAGTTAGGTTCCTGTAGGGCCAAATCTCTCTCTCCTTTCTCGTGCTAGCAGTCCCATGGATTTCAAGGGGTCTACTTTGGCGAATAAGGCAATATATTTTGCCATATGTGTATTGACAACATTTGATTGGTTTTACATTATTCATAAAACTTTTGTAGGGATAGGAATATCCAACAAGCCGTCATCCTCAACACTTTATTCTGGATATTGATGGAACTTATGTGACAATACAAGAAGATTCTTAAAGTGTGAAATTAAATTCTTAAAGAAGACAAAACCTCTAAAACAGCTAAAACATTACCCCAAAAACAAACAGTGCAATTGATCCTACTTAATTACATGATTAATAAGTTTATACCATTGTAAAGCACTCTGACTATGTATTAATACATTTCATATTCGCAGACTTCCTTCTTGTTATTTGCTTTGCATCTCATCATTACCATGAACATAAAATTAGTATTCTTAGAATTTTTATAGTATTATTTCCATATAAAATGAGGAAAGGACTAATATATGAATGCTAAGCAGCTCATTAATGTGGTTTGTAATACATCTATTCATGATAAAAGCAGCTGAGAAATGCAGATATAAAATAGTACTTCAGTGCTAGAGTATATCTAAGATTAGAAGAATCATGCTTTGGATAATAAATACTTTGGGGAAAACAGCCTTAAATACAAATAAAATAAAATCAAGTGCTTTGTATGCGTAATTAAACACTAACAGACAGCATTCATTTTAGCTAAATAATTAATATATTATTGGCATTGACCACCTGTAATTTTTCACGATAAAAACTATCATGGAGATTAATGGGGCGATTTCATTTTAAGAGACAAATATTACATCTAAATGGTACTAAGAACTTATTCCTTTTTTTCTGGCATTAGCATAAAAATTCAGTTAGTGACTGAAACCCTGAGCATAGAATTTGATAAGGAAGTAGAAATCTGTGTGCTGGGCCAAGACCCCTGATCCTTCAGTGAGCTCTGTACAAGTTGGCCACTGTGCCTGTCAGAATCCCAGTGAGGTCACTGTGACACGTGTGGGTGCAAGTTTCTACCTACGCAGACAACATTGGAGGACTAAGGCCCATAGTTACAGGGACGGTGCAATCACTAGGCGAACTAGGTGGCCGCCTAAGGCGCCAAGTAGTTGGGGGTGCCAAAAAGCGGTGCCCCCCCCAATTTTTTTTTAAACAGCAGAGCACAAGGCTGCCGCTGCTCCCCGCCTCCTGGCTCCAGAGGTGCCGCTCACAGCGCAGACAGTCCCTCCCCCTGGGGGAGCAGCTGGCAGCGGAGCGGGGAAGGGGAGTTTCTAGCGCTTAGCAGCTGCACCTTCTTTTTTAGTACGTCTCCACACATAGGGGGGAAAGGATAACTAGTATAACTTTACTATAGAACTGGCAATATTTGCATAAAATATATCTTACATGGCCTGGAGTTAAACACATTTTTTAAAAAAATCAATATTTCAGAGTATCCCCCTTTCAGTTCTGAATAGCAGAGAACATGGGAATGCAAAACTATAAACTTTTATGTCTGCAACCATAACAAGATTTATTCTGAATGAGTTCAGTTAAAAAGAAAGCCAAGTGATTTCTGTGGGCAGATGATAGATTAAAATGATGCATGTAGTGTTCCTTGACCTTTGAGACCTGGCCTCTTTATTTTTGGGTTGATACTGTCAGGCACAATACCCAGAAAAATGAGAGCACACTAGAGTTCAGACAGCTCATATCTGTATTGCAGACACAAGTTAGTAAAATCAGTAATACACATAATAGTACAGCAAACAAAGCAGTCTCTTTCATAACTTAAATGAGGGCTCTGGAAGAAGAGCTAAAGAACATTTCGTGGCCTCAGTAAGGAAGCTGTAGAGGAAAGGGTGAGCTGATCTGAGCTGATCCTGAGTCCAACAGCACCACACAGAAGTTCGACACGAGCCATGCAGCCTCTACACTTCAAGCTTTTCCTAAATCACCAAATTTCTGCTAGATAGTGAAATATACAACACCTAGAGCTGTGATCTACCTGCACATAGCTTCTGGAGACATAGCCATGCCATCACACACTCTCCTTGACAGAGAGGCTAGAAAATAGATACATGCTTTGGCTCCAGACCTCATCTCCAAAGTTCAGATCCACATCTTTCACATAAACTGTCTTCTTACATCAAATTCTTTAAATTTTGGCTCTCTCATGAACATAGGACAAAACTTGTAAAGGGCTGTACACTCCCTGTGAGATGGAAGCATCCGAACCTCCCTCTGAATTCAGTAGGAGATGAGAACACCCGTAGGTGGCAGGAGAGGGTGAGTCAAAAAAGATGAGCCTCTAATTAATGTGTGGCTTTCGTGACAGTATTTCAATTAGCTCAAACATAGCAAGCTGCTGGCTTTATATAATCTTTTCTGTGGATTTTTCCTTGATTGGAGACACTAGGTCTCACATTCACTTACAGCTGGGACTTTTTACATTGCACTGGTTTACATTTATACCCACTTTAAGGCCTCTTTCTGCTGACAGAGGAGGATTAAAGGTCAGTGGTATAAATGAGACTAGGGCCTTTGTTTTATCCTGCTCTGTTTCCTAGATGCGCCTTTTAAATTAAAAATTCTCTGTAAAAATGGAGAGTATGGCACAAAAACATCACACTTTATCCTGTAATGACCCTGCATTTGTAAACTGCACATAGTGCCCAATTTTTTGCCATGGGCCCCTTTAAAGAACAGCCATATTATAGATGTGAATATTATAATAAGAATCTCCATGTTTGATGCTTGAGCCCTTATATGAAGTTGGAATTATATTTATATTTGCATGCCTACTGGAATAGGTGTCTGATAAACTCTAATTAAGGGAGGAAGGTCTCCTCATGAAACCATTCTACATACCATACTTAATCACCACGTTACACATTCAGCAATTGTATTAAAACATGTGTCCATTTTACTGTCCTTTGCTATAATGATAAATTCACTATAGTAGAATGTTTTCAACTGGATGAAACTTGCACTAGATAATCTTCAACCAACAACAATATTTAGACAGTGGCTCATGCCCCTCCCTAATAAACTGCTACTAGGTTGGTGAAAGTCTCTGTGACTACTTGTGTGCGCTTGCATTGGACTTATTAAAATGTCTCTTCAGACAAGAAGACACCAACCATAAGGGCTGAGCTATGGAAAGAAACACACAAATGCAGCATGTCAAGGAAACACCCTAACATCCATCTAATTCACTATAAGGTTACCTGTTCAGTGAAAGAAAACAACAACAACAGTAGAGGGGTATTAAACTGTGAGTCAGCAGCTGCCCAGCTAAAGACAAAGGGAATCCTTCATTGGCTTCAGGTTCAGACCCTGTAACTTCATTTGCCATCATTCTTTTTGAAAGGAATAACACTTTTCTTATTGAAATAATAACTAAATATAAAAATAATAAACATAAAGTAGAAAGCTAAGGTAACTAAGATTCTTTATAGTGAAATTGTGCATTATTCATAGGTGCATAGCAAACAGCAACTTTAAAACCAATGGAAGTGGCCAGCAGGGGCTTCTGCTGGTAGTATAAATCCAGGATAAAGCATGATGGCCTGCTTCATGCCACCCACTATACGAAGAGGGTGCTACCAGATTAATCTATGTCTTAGCTACTATAATAGCCCTTTCGCAGTCCGAGACAGCCTCCATGAGTGAGAGCAGCCCTGAGAATTCCCAGGGACATAGGAAAGCACAAAGATAGCCTAACACCACTTTTGTACTCCCTTTTTAAGAAGGTCTCTGGCCCCAGATTCTGTATTTTTATGTGACTGTAGAATAATGGTCAACAATAGCAGGCTCTAGTTCTTCTCCTTTGCAGAACAATATACAACCTCTGAAGTAATTGTAATTGTTAGTAGATTAAAGAAATTCAGAGAAAAGCTAAAAGGTGTGGAGGACAGAGTAAGGAATTTAGGTGTGGCAGTGAAGGCTTGGGTCCAGCATATAAAAAATTAGATATAAAGAAGAGGGACATAAAGAAATGCTTTAAGGAGAAGGGATAAATATGTTTTTCAGTAGTTGGCAAGGGTAAGTCTAGGAAGAATAGATTCAAATTAAAACAAAATGTTTAGTGCTGAATTTTTGTTAACAGTAAATTCAGCTATAGAATACAATTTGTGGAGGCAAAGGTGGTAAAATCACAATAATTTAAACTTCAAGTTATTGCTTGATAAGCTCCTACTGGAGAAGGCCTAGATAGATTAAAAGGATCCTGCCAGAAGAAGGGGTGAACCAGATAACCTACTGTGGGTCCCTTCAAGCCCTAACAATTCAAGGATACTATAAATATCGCTATAGCTAGGCTGGGTTGTGAGACAGAAAGCCAAAGAGCTATGTATCTTTAACCACCCTTGGTGAGGTGATAATTAGACAATATACCACACAGAGTGTCTCCTATTATCATTAAATTACTCAGAGGAAAGATTCAACAGTGAACCCTGTGTGAATGAGGTACAAGAGAAACTACTATGGGGAGCAATACAAAGACTGCTTCAGACAACTCTGTTAGAATTCATTTATCAAGAAATCCTCCTACTAGATCAAGAGAGAAAAATCAGAGTGCGAGACCTTTGGGAAAGAGACTGTATCGCTGTCTTAAGGGAATTAGAGAAGTAGAACCATTACTGTGCATGAGAGACTTTGAATCCTGTGGTGAATCAATTGAGGAAAGACTTCAGGCCCCATCTTTTAGAACATTCAAAAATACAATTTTCCTGGTATTTATTCTGCAGGTCATTCGATAATTTCTGTGAATATATTTAGCATTTGGGGACTTTAAGCAACACATGATTTGATTGCTATGCACGTGTCCTAAAACTATGACTATGAAGTTTTAGTTGAAAAAAAAAAAATTAAACATGCAGTGAAGTGTTTTGTAAATCAAAATTCCTAAGTAACCATTTTTTCTTTTTCCTAATTAGTTAAAATTTGCACATACATATTATAGTGGTCTAGCCTATAAAGATGTATAACTTGTTTTTTAAAAAGCAAATGGCATCAATAGCTTCCATATTTTCACTTTTAGAATGTTCATATATCCAAAATAGTAACATTTTATGAACAAAATATTTCATGGGATGAAACTATGAAGTTTGTTTGAATTTTAGACAGTAGTGAGTATTTACAGTCAAGTTCAACCCTTTGAAGAGAATTACATGCCAGAAAAGCAGATATAAACTGCATGATAGCATGCAAATTGTGCCCTTATAACCCATTCTACACAGGTACCTGCCTCACATATAGTTATTTAGTGTAACCTTGAATCCTGTTACACAGAGTATGGTTTGTCTCTCTACATTTCAAATCTCCATCTATCCCAAAGTATTGTAGTGTTGTTGGATGATGGCTTTGCAACAATTGCCAAGTTTCTGTTTTACAGTTATAATAATTAAACTACTGATCCCATTGGGAATTCAGTCACCGCACCATTCAGTGAGCGTCACTCACTAACATTCCAGTCATCACTTTTGTTTTCAAGTAATCATTTCTATACTTAAAGATTCATTCGACATTTCTTGGGGCATATGATCATTCCAATTGTCAGTTAAGAACCTCTGAATTAATGAGATGGTTAGAGAACAGTGGCAGCCTACAATATATAAATAAGTAAATTAATCCACCTATTATTCAGCTAACTCTCAGCTGTTTAGTACAATCAAAAGGTGCCTCATGAGTAGAGTTGAGAGAGTGGATATTTTTTGAATGATGCAAAATTACTTTTTCCTTCATGATCTGTTAAACACCTGGGGCATGAGAACATTTAGTGGTAATGGTTATTACATCTATTTATCGATTATAAATCACCTGACAGGGACAGTGTTAAGATTTCCCAAGCTATTTAGTAAGTCACTTACCTTACATGACATTTGTCTTATGTAGATATTAAAATGAGGATTCTCTTGATGTTCTTTTATATTGGTCACTGCAATATGGAATTATTAAAATAAAAAACTATAACATTATGGATGACCTGTGCATAAGCAGATTATTAGATGCATATTATCACTATTAAAGATGTGCACTATCTTTATCATACTGAATTCAGATAGCTCTGTTAACAAAGTTACTTTATTTTAATAATTCTATGTTGCAGTGATCTACCAAAAGAGAACATGAGGCAAATCCTAATTTTTAAATCTGAAAATAAACAACATTTGATGCATGTAATTTTTGGAGGTGGTCTGAAATTTTGTTGGTGTCTTTTTAATCTGATAGCCAGATTCTTGGTGTTTGGGCAGAAAGCACATTAAAGCAGAAAGTGAAGTATTGTTCAGAACATATTGGATTGGTTTACTTGCGCACTCATAAATTTGTCTTAATTTCCTCCTTGTCATGACAACACAGGATCATTTCCTAGGTGTGACAGACATATTAGTTCACTAATATGTGTGTTTCTCAAACATTCAGGATCTATAAAAACATGCATTTCAGAAAGACGAAAGAAAGGTCATAGTTATTTATAACATATTTGTTCAGCAATCATAACAACAGCATTGAATTACATCCAAGTTGATGTATTAAAGCCTACAAAGTATCTCTTTCAATGTAACATCTAGTTCTGCCATTCCTAACACAAGTTGAACATGACTTTAATTATGTTACACATTTCAGGCCCAACTATTTTTTCTCTCTGTAATAATGTTGTGTTCAGCCATCTTAAAAAAAATCACTAATGGATATGATACCCTAATCAGAATCCCTTATAGTCATGAAATCCCAGTAGGAAAGATGCATAGCAGATAGTTGTAAGTCTCAGGTTTGCCCTGTCACATTTAGTAAGCTTGAGACAAATTGAGTTTGCTGCACTAGTAACTAGAAGTCCTCCCTCCTTTTCTTTGCAAAAACAAATGAAGCATAGATCTCATCTCATTTTTGCAAGATACAATAGGTTGATAGTAGCTTAAAATGTCTTTAACTTCTCAGTAGATGCTAGAGAAAAATGAAAACATTATGCTTTTGTTGTTTTTACTGAACATTTATATTGCATAAACATGTTATGAAGAGGATATTTATTTAATTTGTTCTTCAGTATGATTTCCTTAACAAGTGCTGTCAGCAAATGACTCCTCTTATTAGGTCATTTCAAACACTTGTGTTACATCCTAAATATACTTATCTAAGCAATTCATTTAAATGTAATGGGATAGTTACTGTATATTAAATACTAATTTATGATAAAGGACTTATTTACTAAGATTTGACATTTGTTCAATACATTAATTGTGTTTTATAGCAATTTAACCTTAAAGGTTATTGTAAATTGGTACAGAATTTATTTAACAAAAACAGTTACCATAATACAGGTGCAATGATGCATCACTTACAGTTTCACTGTTCTGTTAATCAAATACTAATTTGAAACTATCTATGAAGATCTATGAAGATGGTTATAATAGCTACTTACACAATGTTAATATAGCTCTTAAAGGACGCAGGGTAAGCAGAGGCTATTTGCATCTTGCCGAAGAGAGGTCTGATCCAAAGTCTATTGAAAACAATGAAACTCTACTCCTGCATCTGTCATGTTTATGCCCAGCTCTTTTGGGCATACCTGCAACAAATCTCAAGTAACAGAACTTCTGCTTCAGTCATCATTTAACCAACCATAAATTATTGGCATACAAGAGACTTTTCCTTCCCATCCAATAGCAAATAAATGAAAGTGAAACTCTCTGTGGAGGACCTTGATTGGTTAGTGTCCCACCCACAATTTCCCTTTCCAACAGGAACTTTGCATAGTTACAAGAGGCGGGGATGCTAGCAAACATCTGCCCACCTTCTTTCCCAACCAGATGCTGAAGTATTATGGAACTAGTGCTGGCAAATTTGTTCCAATATAATAAGCACTGACCTGAAACTTCACTTCAAACAAAAACTTTACTGAACTTTCAAAAAATTTAGTCAACTTCTTTTCCCCCCAGTTTTTACTTTTGTGCTTCTGCATTACCTGAGTCTAACCTGAAATTGAAGTGTCAGGTTATGTCACAACTGAAACTATTCTCATTTTATTTCCAAGCCAGTGGGGCACAACTTGATAGAGTTCAGATACTCATTTTAAAGGCAGGTTCTTCTGGTGAACTGAGCCCAGGAGTCAAATCTACCTCCCCAAACCTAAACATGAGCACATGCACTCAAAACCTTGTGTCTGTAATACTGTCCCAGTGGAGCCTCATATTTGACTGCAGGATCAGGACCCTGTAAAGGTAAGTACCCAGCTGTACCGCTGCTGTTCTGGCCCCTGATTACAAATGAGTGAGAACTAAATTCAATGGGACAAAACCAAGCTCACAACCTTTCCTGAAGATAACAAATGCCATTCACCCCCCTTGATCAGTTGTTGACCATCATAAGTTTAATACCCCTGCTTGCTGTGGCCGGTGAACATCACACACTTCCAAGACCTCACTCCCAATCCTCCGATATAATCCAGGCATTAGCTCGCTGATTCCAAAAACACCATTATTGCCGTAAGAATGCTGCTCTGAGCCAATCCACTTAAATCCCTGAAAATGCTATGTGCCTACACGACTGCTGCACTGGGTCACTGGAATACAACCACACTGCCAGAAACCTTTGAATGAAGATTGCTGTGGCCCACTGACAAGGCAAGAGGCGATTCTGAGATTGTTAAGGATGTGAGTTGATAGGTTGCCCGTGACTCCATGTACAGCAGAACCCGCGTCTATAATTGCATGAATTTGTTAAAGCTCGTCCGATAGCTCTGCCATGTGAAAGGAGGTAGTGGATCCCCATGACACTTTACTAAACCATCCTACCCACAGGCTCCATGTAGCTGGCAGCACCCACTCAGATCTTTGGTTAGCTCCTGGTGCCGGCTTCCAAACCTGGTATGTAACAGTGAGGCAAGGTATCTCTTTGCCAGTATATACCCAGGAAAGGTAATAAAATAATGGATATTATCCTGGAGCCTATTTGACGGTCAAGCCCGAGGAGAAAAACCTGCAAGTTATGTACAGTCTATTGTGTGAAGTACCCTGCCCTCAATTTATTCCTGTGGAATCCTTAAAAAACAAACAAACAAAACAAAAAACCCACATAGCCCAACCACGCTCCTGACTTCGAATGTGTTTAGTTTGATGACATATTACATACCCCATCCACACCCATGACTTGAAGAGTTTTTCTTTGACAATATATTGTTTATAGTCTCCATAAACAGAATTCTAAACTCGCAGTAATCTGCCCCATCTGCTTTGTTAAATTACCTCCAAAGGAGCAACCTTAACATCTCCAGCTGAACTGGAACTGGTGCCCTGTGGGTGGAACTTGATTTAACCGCTATGCTGGTTCCCTCTGGAACCTTTGCTTATTCATGCTGTGAACATGCTGCATGCGCCCCAAAACGTAATCCACATACCTACCTGCTGTCACAAAAGCCTACACCTTTCTGAAGCCTGCGCTCAATTCCACATGCATCTGTTTCTGCACTGATACACCCCTGCTTTCAGCGTTGCTCTCACGTCTTGTAATCAATTGGGGCAAACATTAATGCTCCCGATGATCCTGTGTATTCTGGAAACCCCAAATGCTATGAAGACAACTATTCTGCTTCTACGTGGAGCCGTAGTGTTCCCTCCTGCTTCAGCCTGCTTCATGTAAAAAGGATACTTCAGGTGTAGCGTTGACCCTTTTAAAGCCTTTTAAAGCCTGCATTCCCAGGGGATGAGTGGGTGTCTAATCTCACCCTTTTGTAGCAGTTTTCATCCTTTCTCCACTGTAAAGCACAGTTCCCTTCATTCAGCCAACTAGCCAGCTATCCTCCCACACACACTTAAAGGTGCAGGGAGGTCAGTCACCATTTTGCAGTCAAACTTCACTGGTGTAAATGCAGAGACAACATTGACCTAGAATATCTGTTTCTCTCTCGGGGAACTCACTCCTAAAATGCATTTTATTTTAAATTTGTTTTATTCATACTGTAGCCTATCTCAATTGCCTGCATTCTTGCCTAATCTATTGTTCAGCCTTTACACAAAGCTTCCTATTAGCACATCAGTCGTTTACAGTCAAATTTCCCTCGAGGTATCGTACACCTTCCTGCACTTCCTACACTTTTTATTCATAGCACATAGATGTCAGTATTCAAAGATTCAAAAATCTAAAGAGTCATCATCAGAACTGACAGAGCAAAGCCTTACTATGCTTTGCTTCTGGAAGGTGTCAGTCCCGAAGCCCTGCCTCTTACAATATTCCCACTGACTTTGGTAGGAATTTTTTCCTGAATAAATATTGCAGAATCAGGCTTATAAGAGAAATTCTTCATTTTCATCCATTGACCCATTTCATGTATTTAATAAACACAAAGGTTGGCCACTAGCTCATACTATTGAAAAGGAAGTTATGAAAAACCAAGGTTACCTATTCTGAGTTCAAGTTTCTAGTAGATAGAGATGGAAATAAGTCTCTAGTGTAGGGTTGTTGTGTATTATCAATGAGCCCTAGCCAATACCAGGGCTCTGAACACTCATGAACTTTGAGCTTTAGCACCAGATTGAATTGTTGGGTCTCTTGCCCATTTTTCTTCCCTAAGCTTTATTAATTAGTACGTGACCTATTCTCACTATACAGAAAAATGGAGAAAATACCATCTCCATAGGAACTACTGGTTACTACGGCTTTTTCCCCCCATTAGAAATGTAGGTGGGTATATTAACTATGCTTGTGGTAAAAGTTGTCAGCACTTTCTATCATACTGTCCTATTCTCTATGTTTATGATTTTGCTGAACTTTAATCTTCCAGATATAAATTTTCCTTGCTGAGGCTTTGTCTATACTAGCACTTTCATTGGTAAAACTTTTCTCAGTCGGGATTGTGAAAAAGTGCTGATAAAAGTCCTAGTGTTGGCAGGGCTGTGTTGGCAGGAGAGAATCTTCTGATGACATAGCTAATGCCTCTCATTGGGGGTGGTTTGATTATACCAGCAGGATAGCTCGTTCCCGATGGCAAAGAGCGGCTACACGGGAGGCCTTACAGTGGTACAGTTGTACTGCTGTAAGGTCCATAGTGTAGCCATAGCCTAAGTGTCTTCCTAAGTCTTTTTTTTTTTTTTTGAGGTTTCAACAAAAATAGTTCAGCCATTTCAAAGAACGTGGTCGGGGGGGAATAGCTATTATGCCCAAGTTAAAAATTTTCACATCTCTTTCGTTGTGCCCAATGAAAGAGATGTGAGAATTTTTTACATGGGCACAATAGTTATTTACTTTGGATCAGGGACTTGAAATTTGGCAGGAGGGCATCACTCAGGGATATCATAATCCACCCAACACTGACTAAATTATAATCTGTCTCCCCACCCTCAGTAGAGATTGGGGAGAAGCTGGCAGCTACAGTGGCCAAACATTTATCTGTATTGAACATGCTCCATTCCCAGAGAGCTCATTGTGAATGCTCCAATTCTGGGAGGAACAGGAATTTTCATGCAGTTGTTCTTCCTGTCTGCTAGTTGTAGTTATCACAGCAGGCTCTAGAACTGGAATCAAGAAGACTAATAATAAAGGAGCAATCTGGACTAAAAAGAGAAAAAAGGACATGAACAAAGAAGGACAAGAGCAGAGGGGGAATGGGGCAGGAGCAAAGGGGGACAGAGGCAGAAAGTGGGTAGGTTGAAGAGAACAACTGATTATCTATAACTACTCACGGCTATTCCCCGCATAGAACAGAACACAGATTTCCTGAATCTCAGGACTCCTGTACTGTCACCAAGTATCTGTGAACTCCCCTGAAAAAGTACTTGTATCTCCCCTGAGGCACTGGCACACAAAGAGGATGTATACAGTGTAGTTGTAGCCATGCCACCCCTCTCACAGACAGGATAACAGATACCTTTATTACCAGCTTCTCCATCAGCTCAAGTGGTAGTAGTCTGTGCTGTGGAGATAAAAAATTCTAGGTTTGTATTTAGCCTAGAATTTTGGAAGACGGTGGTGGGATTATTATGGTTCCATATGATGGAATTAACGTTAAAGTTGCCAATTCAGCATACTTATTTCCAACATTTCTGATTTTTTTAGTTTCTGACACTTAACTTTCTTGACCCCTTTAACGATTTTAAAAATATATATCGTTGTTTTTAGTGGAATATAAAATTTAGTTCCCCCAAAATGAGCTGCTTAGAAGTTAAATCTTTGCATGAAAACTGAAGCTTAGTAAATGATGAATTCTTAGATAGAAGAAAACAATCACAATTTCTTTCTCTCTCCCCATCGACTCTCTGCAGTGAAATATCTTTGTTCAAATTAATAATTACATTATAATTCTTTGTAACAATGTAAGGGTTAATGGAGCAAAAATATGTGCTTTATGGAGGAATTCTTGCCACAGCAAAATTGCTTTTTTAAAAATGCTTTCAAGTAGAATAGTACTCACTGACTAATTTTTCAGTTCAATGAATCCCTTTTCAGTGGGAATTGTAAATGATTCAGTCAAAATATATTCTTCTAATATAACCAGGATGGTATTTTTAAATTTTATTTATTTATTTTTTTAATAAGGGTTTCAGTACCTGAATTGTGGTGAAAGCCTAGACCATACGTAATGTTGCCATTCTCAAACTACTCCTTGCTACCGGTTGAACAAAGAAAATTAATGTCAATTTAGGGTGACCAGATGTCCTTATTTTATAAGGACAGTCACTATTTTTGGGTCTTTTTCTTTTATACGCTCCTATTACTCCCCACCCTGTCTCTATTTTTTCACACTTGTTCTCTGGTCCCCCTATGATAATTTAAAGTTGAAACAGACAAACTTTGCTGAGAGGAGGTCATGCCATTTTTTTTTCCAAATCAAAGATTATGGTTTGGAATCAAGTCATTAATAATTTTCAAATCAGACTGCTATTTAATTAATTAATTAATTAATTACTGTTATTTACAGGATTTGGGGGAAGAGGCATTCTTGTTTTAGAGTTTCCCCACAATTTACATAATAACCATTGGAATTATATGGGACCTATATATGGCCATTTTTAGATTTTATCTACCTTTTGGATTGTTTTTCTCTAACAAGTTTTTATTATTTCTTTTACCAAAGTGCTTGTACTACAGTGAAAAACTGAGTGGAGAAAAAGATAAATACAAATGAATGTGGAGTGATATCTGCCTATGAAATGAATGTAGAGCCCTGTAGCAACTTTAAAGACAAGGTAATCCTGGCATGATCTATTGTCTGAAAATGTGGTGGCTGTTAAAGGATTGCGTAAAATGGGGAACACCACTGAATATCTCCTACGAGCGCTGTCCTCGTAGGAGATATTCAGTGGTGTTCCCCATTTTACACTGTCCTTTAACAGCCACCACATTTTCAGACAATAGATCATGGTAATGTTAGAGATACTAATGAATCTCTCTGAACAATAGATCTAACTTTGTAATACATTCGGCATTTAGGATTTATTGAGGAGGAAAAGCTCTAGAAGGCAATAGAGGGATTCTGACAAAGGGATGGAGTTTTAGATAATATGTTACTTTGGTGAGCAAATCTTGTTTCTAGAAAAAGTTTTATTTACTATCCATGCAGGAGGAGAGGAAATAAAGTGCTATCCGTTCAGTAAGGATTGACAGCATGCTGCTTTGCTTCAGGAGCTTCTCCATCCTGCCAGTTGACAAATTTGGGCATTTGTGTGAAAATCATTCATGAAATTATGAAGTAAAATTATTTTGGAAACAGAATGTCCTAGATGTAATTGTAATGGTATGCTACCAGTGGTATGTTATTTTAGCAGCTCACACATTTACTTAACCAGCTGTCTCTAGAAATGATTAATCTCTTAGAAGTAGGCAATGAACTAAAGCTTCACATAAACTTTACATCCATGCTTGCTGTACCAGCATACCACCTGAGCTTGCCATGACCATCTAGAAGAGACATCTTGAAAATATTTCCAAATATGTAGTTAATTTTTAAAGAAATGCATCAAAAGGATATATTACGTAGATGATTTTCCACCTATAGTCTTGTCTACAATAGGCTTATTTTTTTTTCAAAAAGTTTTCCATTCTTGCTATCACTAGTTCTGAGACAGGGATTAAGTGACTGCCAGCATTCGGGGGGAGGGATAGCTCAGTGGTTTGAGCATTGGCCTGCTAAACCCAGGGTTGTGAGTTCAATCCTTGAGGGGGCCATTTAGGGATCTGGGGCAAAAAATCTGTCAGGGGACAGTACTTGATCCTGCTAGTGTAGGCAGGGGACTGGACTCGATGACCTTCAAGGTCTTTCCAGTTCTAGGAGATTGGTATATCTCCATTTATTTATTTTATTTATTTATTTTCCATCTGGTCAAAAGATAACTAAGACTAAAAGTACTCTGGAGCTGCACTGAGACAAGAAAGACAACACAGTGTTAAGTCCACTAACAGCCACAGATGACTTGTCTGCACTGGAGCATTGCTAGCACTGGCGGAATTGAACCAATGATACCAAGGGTGAGAACTTTTTGAAAACAAATGCAGCATATACAAAGCCAAACAATATTATCGCAGGCACGAAGTCTATGCATTTCTGAGTTGAAATCCTTCGTCACTAGTTTTCAATGTAGGCAATTTGAGTATTCAGACTTAAGGGAAACTGCAGGAGAGACAGAAACAGTCCCAACTATCCTGGGGTAAATGTTTTCGCAGGAGAAAAGAGAGAACCAACAAGCATTTGTAAATCCACAAAATAGAAAAGAAAGCAAATAATTTTCAGAACTCATGTAAATAGCTTACATATAGAATGTGGCCAATTTACTCACCTTACTCATGTGGGGGGGAAAAATCACCTTGCTCACTTTGAATGAAATCACTGAGATTGATCATTTGAGTAAAATGAACAGGATTTGCCTGCCACACACTTGCTACTAATTCGGGTTTCCCCTTTTAAATAGGAACACATTCGGCAACCCAGGAGGTGTTCTAATTTGTTTCAGGGGCTGGTTCTGTCCTTGACAGTCTGTGAGTAATCCACTTATGCCCACTTCCTTCCCTCATGTGCACTGAGTGCTGCTCCAGTGCAACTGAGGATCAAGCCAAAAATTTCCCCTTTAAATTACACATTTTCTTGTTCTGAATGTAGATCCAAAATAGTGGTTGTTAACCTATTTTTGCAGCCAGAAAACTTCCACAGAAATTCAGAACCCAAATGATGCATTGAGAATTCATGTCAATAATTGGAGCATTGATATATGCGGAACACCACAGTCATGACTTAACAATTTCTAGAGATCACTGCATGCAACGGAGAATTAATTTTTAGTCCTAGGAAGAAGGAGCTTCAGCTGTTTAATTTTCAGTGGACAGATTCCTAGAAGTCTGTGCATATGTGTTTCCCTATGGAGTTTGAACTCCTGAGTTGTTCTTCTTTATAATGATAATGGCAGACAATCCTGTCGTGATGGCTCAATACATTTCCAACTGTTCCACAAATTGTCACCACAAATGAAGTAGGAGAATAAAACTAACACACTGAGAGAGGCAACTGAAGCCTCTGAGTCATTCTTAATATGTGATTTCAGTTCAGTGGCATGCATGTGGTCAGAAAAATACTAGGTCTATGAGTTGTGGTCAAATGTGC
Source organism: Sternotherus odoratus (assembly GCA_032164245.1). Classification (NCBI taxonomy): domain Eukaryota; kingdom Metazoa; phylum Chordata; order Testudines; family Kinosternidae; genus Sternotherus; species Sternotherus odoratus. The sequence goes on from JAVMKO010000011.1 coordinate 45,807,741, forward strand.
ACTTGCCAAATTTGCCAGAAGAAAGGCGCAAGACACAGACAGCATATTTATTAAGGTGAAGAAAAAATTAGCATGTAGGATAAGGATATGCTATGAGGGGGAAAAAAAAAGAAAAATGCTTTATTTATTAAATTATTTTATTCTTCATCTTTGATAGTCTCCCTGGAGAAGGGGGAAAAAACATACCACCACAACCCCAATCTGAAGCATTTTTGCATTTGAGGATCTACACTACTTCTCTTGGTAAACATGTCCTACATTTATTTCATGCCCTCAAAAGTGCTTCCCTTTTATCTAATAAATAGATTTTTCTGCATTATTCTATTATCCCTCTTCTTTTTCTTTTAAATTTAGAAATTATAGATTTGTTTCATTCGCTTTTTTAATCTTGTTATAAATGCTATAGTGACTCTAAAACAGTGGTTCCCAAACTGGGGTTCATGAACGCCTGGGGGTTCACAAAATGTTACAGGGGATTCTCAGGAAAAGAATCCCTAATGGTGGACAGAGCTGTCCCTAGGAACTCTGGGCAGGACGGGGCCAGCAGCCCGGGGCCCCTGGACTTCCAAGAGCTAAGCAGATCAAAGGAAACATCTATCACGCTGAGGAGATTTAAACTTCAAGACTCCTTAAAAGAAATGGAAAGGGAGGTGGATAGTTTTTGCTGTTTTTAAATTTAAGTAGGCAGCTACTATTGTTTTTTAAATTATTATGAAGAATAAGTTTAAGATTTGTTGTAATGAGTATTGTTTGCCTGGACTGCTGAAGACCCGAATGTTTGTGTAGAAAGAACTATTTGAGTTTGCTTCTTAAATACCTTCATGCTGTTTCACATCTGATATTCCTTGATGAAACATAGGAGTCTTGTCTTATAACAGGCTTATTCAAAGTGATACGAGCTACAAAAGTGAGATCATGGAAGAGTGTGACTGTTTTCATAATGTAATAAAAATACTGTAATGGTAAATAATAATTAATAATAAATGGTGTGTAATAATAATATGATAAAATGTTTATATTTCCAAGGTCACTGCTTTTATAATTTATACTCAGTTAAAGGAGAAAATCCCTGGAAATATTCATTTTTAGGAGGGGGATTGAGAGACTTGACATTTTTGCTCTAAAAACATCCACAAGTAAAGTAGATCAGTTGTTAATCACATGAACCTCATTCCTGTATAAATTTTCAATAAACAGGAACACACATTTCCTTAAACATGTTGTATATGTCAGCTAATTAGTATGTGATCTTTTCTAAAAGTGGCAAGTCACTGAAGACTGAGTACCATTCAGTGATGTACATACTGTTTGCTGTTTTCTAATCATTAGGGGTTATTCCCTTGGTGATCATATTAGCCTTGAGTACAAAGACTTCATGGGTTCCATGAATATCTGTAAAAGTCTGTGGAACTTCTGCTTAGAGAACCATGTGAGGTTCTTGAATAGTTTGTTTTTTATATGTGTTTCTACCTCTTCCCAAACTCTGCTAATAGTGTAGCATAAGAATTGCCTGCAGTAATTCCTTTTCCATTGCATCGCCTATTCACTGTTTTGCCTGTGCATCTTTGCAAGGGCCCAGTATGTTGTAAAAGGGGCTTTCTGTTGACTGACCTTTAATCAGTGAGAGACAAACATACTTCATAAGTCTATATAGCCTTTCCAGCTTTTCTGATCTGCTGATATTTTAGTAGATGCTACTCCATACTCCAAAACACTTAAACATCCCCATTTCTCTATTCAGCAGAGTCTATGTGTGAAAATAGTTCCCTTGTTTTCAGTAACACAGAATTTTTCTAGGCTTTATCCTCAAGCCTGCATCAGTTGTGAATTGCTAGTATCATGATGGTACTTACAAATGTTACCACACCTTAGGGCTTTAAGTAAGGGGCTGAAATTGCTTTGACAGTCATGCCTGTTTTTCTTCTCTGGAGCTATGACTGCATTATAAGGTGTTTTTAAGCTCCAAGAGGGCTGCTGACTGTGATGGCGTGTGTCACATTAGGTCAGGCCTAATGTTTCTCTTTTTGAATTTTTCATTTTGTTGTGGATATGGGGTTTAACCACTGACAGGTTCAACTTTCACTTTTACACGGTATAACGTGATGTTATCCAATTATGGATAAGATTATTTTGGCGGTTACAAATATTGTTGTTTCTTAAATTGGGAACAAAGGATTCTTAATTTACTCCCCAAACAGTGGAAAAGTCACAGAAACATACGACATGTAGGGTGGTAATGGATATAGGGGAATGGGCTCACTTGTGGAGATCATGGGGAAAAATGTGCTGAAGCTTGAAAGAGGAAAGTGGGGACAGGAGCTCTATCCAAATTTTTCAGAATTTGGAGATTCAACTTCAAGTTCATGTTAGGGAAAGTGCAGACATTTTGCCTGGTTATTGTTTCAGTTGAACCAATTGAAATGCCTCTCTAGTTATCTGAGGATTGCAAAGCAATTTACATACTTTAATTAATTAGTCTACACAGTAGTCTGTAAGGTAGATAAATATTTATTACCTTGTTTTTCAGAAAGATAAATTGAGACACAAAGAGGTTATGTGATTTGTCCAAGGTCTCACAGTGAATTAGCAGCAGATCTCAGAATAGAACACAGAAGTCCTGACCTGCAGACCTCTAACCAATAAATGCTCTCTCCATGGTCTTGTAGAGCAAGTTTATTTGGGATTTTTAAATTAAGTCTCTCTCTATCAAATATTGCTGAGACAAAGGAGGACATTTATATTTGCCTTCAACATGGCACTTAGATGTGGCACAGCTACACTGAAAATTCATCCTTCAATTGACAGCTTCCTTTACTAGATTATCATAGTTCCTGTTGATAAACTACTCCAGCCACAGTTTTTTACTGACAAGTATGGTAGTGGAAAGTCTTGCAAAATACTAACATACGTCAGGAGAGTTTCATATAAAAGTAATTTATTTAATAGAAGAAAACTGAAATTTATATAAATCTTTGGGTCATACAGTATATTCTCAGGAATGTTTCCCTCTGAAACAGCCCCCATGCCAATAAATCAAAATGTAAAGCATCACTACAAGATTAGAATCCTGAGGTAAACTCAATATATAGCTCTAATTCCAGCCCTGACACTGACTCTCTTTGACTCTAGATACATTACAGTGGCCACTATAAAGAAGCTAGCTTTTGACTGCTGTTAACAAGCAGTTACTTGCTAATGGTGTGGTGTGCAGGATCCCAGCTCTGGAACTTCTTATCAGGAGACATCGGACGGTGTTTAGATTGTAATGTAAATGACACTTTTGTGAGGTAACCACCTATAAATAATGGCAACAAAGTTCATACACTTAAATTCTTAATTCACATGCTCTTGTTCTCAGAGCAATTGAAAAGATGTATTTTTGTTTTGGGTTCTGCTTATCCTGTTTTGGATTTTGATAAGCCTTAATTTTGTATGGTATTTAAATACTTTAAGAGGAGCCACCACAGAAATTCCATACATTAGAGGGATAAAATAGTGGTACGCGCTGGAAAATGGGGACTACTTAATAGTGATCACTGTTCATAACTCTCCGAGTTTGGCTATTTGAAAAATTAGGATAAGAATATTGAGAGTGTTTGTCATAAGAACCGATTTGTTACTTTTATGTTGCAGTTAACAATTTGCCATGAATGTGGAGTCATGCATAGCTGTGGCTCTGCCACAATTCTTTTCCTGCTTCCCTTGTCACTGTACCAGTAGATAACATCCATCTCTGGGCCACTTCAGCTGAGCTAGTAGGGGTGTTGAGGGTGGCAGAGTCAAGTCTCCACTACTCCCTGCTCACCATATGGGGAATGTAGCCCACACAGGGGAGCACGGGGTTGCTATGCCTCCATACTCCCCCATGCAGGTGTATGAAAGGTAAACAACAAACTTGCCTAAGCTGATAAATCATCTATCTTGAGTAGCCAGATACTTTCTGAACTTGTATCACATACCATGGGTACCCTTAAAAAATAACATTTACTATGTCACAATATTTACCCTTTCCAAGTGTTCTCACTTTTCCCTACACTTAGAATTGGAAATTCTGGTGCCATGAAAAAATGTAAACTGCTGCTGGCAATCCAAGATGTAGCAACATCCACTGGTGAGTGAAATGGTTTGGATAAAATAAGAACTGAACAAACCTTTGCTCAAATATGAAATCAAATGTCATGTCAGATCTAACTTGGTCCTGTTTTCATACAACTCTACATTTCTGGCAAGAACCAGTAGTAGAAGTCAAAGGCAGTTATCATGTTAAAAGCCTGTTTGAATGAGATTTTTTTGTCCAACTTTCTAGACCCAAAAAGTTTCAGTAAGCATCTATAGAGACCATCCTAAGGCCTTGTCATCTTAGGCCTAAATTCTCCCAGAACTTGACCCATTTATCGGAGCTGAACATAGATCATCAAGGGAAAAAAATCAAGCACTTCAACTGCTACATCTCTTATTTTTATTATTTTACTCTCCACTTCCTCTTCTGCAAGAAGGAACACTCTCTTTGAAAGGAACTTAGTACAGTAAACCCTCGATTTTGCGGACCTCGATTTAAGGGACTTCGGATTTAACGGACAAAATTTCCGGTCCGTATGTCATATGTGAAAATTAACACCCTGTTAATTTTAAAATGCTTTTAACCAAGATTTGCTTATAATTAAATTAACAGGTAATTTTTTGTTATTAATTCATTGTTACAGTAGACTCCCAATTATCCAGGCGTGGGTTAACCGGGTGCAGGGAACCCAGGCTGACAGCGGGAGCAGACTGGGGCAGGAGGCAGGACCCCGGCTGGCAAGGGGCCAGCGGGGGGAAACCCCAAAGTGGCGGCAGACTGAGCGCTCAGCCTGCCACTGCTTTGGGGTTTCCCCCGCTGGCCCCTTGCCAGCATGGGTTTCAGCCTGCAGCCAACCTGGGTGTAGGAAGCCCAGGCTGGCAGCGGGAGCTGAGACCCCAGCTAGCAGGAACCTGCAGGGAAACGCTAAAGCAGCAGTGGACTGAGAGCTTGACCGCTGCCGCTTCTCAGCTCTCTGCCACTTTAGACTTTCCCCGCAGGCTCTTGTCAGCAAGGGGTCTCAGCTCCCACTGCCAGCCTGGGCTTCCTACACCCAGGCTGGCAGCGGGAGCTGACTGTGGCAGGCAGCAGGACCCCGGCTGGCAGGAGACTGGGGAGAGAGCCCAAAGCGGCGGCGGGCTGAGCAGTCAGCCTGCTGTCACTTTGGGGTTTCCCCCGGTGGATCCTTGCCAGCCGGGGTCTCAACTTGCTGCCAGCCTGGGTGTAGGAAGCCCAGGCTGGCAGCGGGCTGAGACCCCAGCTGGCAGGAGCTGGCAGTTCCCTACACCCAGGCTGGCAGCGGGAGCTGACTGGGGCAGGTGGCAGGAGCCTGGGGAGAGAGCCCAAAGAGGTGGCGGGCTGAGCACTCAACCTGCCGCCGCTTTGGGATTTCCCTGCAGGCTCCTGCCAGCCGGGGTCTCAGCCCGCTGCCAGCCTGGGCTTCCTACACCCAGGCTAGCAGGGGAGCTGACTGGGGCAGGTGGTGGGACCACCACCATCCTCCCCCCACCCCCAGGGCGGCTGGCGAAATCCCCCCCCCCCCCCAGGAGACGCGTGATTATCTGGGATTTTATTAACCGGGATTAAGGTTTTCCCGATCATCCCGGATAATCGAGAGTCTACTATATAGAAAACTTTTCTGTGAAATTAAACTTTTCATACATACTTAATTTTAATTACACAAATGTGTCTACATAAGTAAAAACAGGTAAACTAACTAATTTGTCAATTTTTTAACATATGCATTCCGAAAACCTACTTTATTATATAACGGACTTTCGGCTTTAATGGACACCCCCTCACCCGAATTAGTCCATTATATCAAGGTTTCACTGTACTTTGTTCAAAGGCATTACCGTATTAATGTTCAGTTCTATAACATCAATCTAGAGGTTGAGATGACATATGTACATAGATCTGGAAGGGAGAGGATCAAACTTACTGTGCTTTCACATCTCTCCTGTACTGTACACGATGAATTTTAATTAATAACATTTCTTACATTTCAGAGTTACATTAGCCTAAGCCTTTAAATTCAGTACATCTTTAGGCCTAGCCATGCTACTGGGTGGGTGTGTGATTGCATATTGTGTGGTTGTTACGATAATCATTTACAGAAGCGCCATGTCTTCATATTGAACTCCAGCTGAGGGAATGCTGAAGTAATGACATGGTTGTACTTTTGGAAATACCACTATCAAAACCTGATTTTATTTAATTACATGTAAAAGTGAAACTTAGTGATATTGATTTTTGTTCACATCCATTTTTAATAAAATTATAGGGAGTTGATCTTTTTATGTATTATAGATTTTCCATTTTTACAAATATTATTCATACGTTTCTTATAAATACGGAGACTGCATCAGGGATTAGGCACGCTTCTGGGCTTCATATTTACAGGCAATAGACATAATTGTTTAGAAGAACGGACCATCGTTTATGCACATATGGAGCCATAAATTATTGCTTTTATTTTTGCCAATTACGAAAATGTAAAGTAGCTGTTTGAACTTGGAATAATGTTTATAGATATATATTTAAAGATATTTTCAAATTAGAGACACAACACATTTCTTTCTGTTTCTCCCTGAAAAAATAAAAGAAAAAGAAAGAGAAATATTATATACAAATGTACATTGGTCAAAATTTATTGTTATTGACATTTATATCTTACCTCTTAGGTTTAGGAAAATTGAATTAAATCAGGTCAGACAAGTCCAAATGGGAAGATAATTCTTAGTGCTGCAAAATCACCGAAATACCTAAATCCAAATTAAACAAAACTACGCTTGGTGTGCAATCTGTCATGTGAGTCATATAGGAAAAAAACAGTGCAGGCTTTATTTAGAGTCTCTTGGCAGTAAGAAAGTCTTCAAAAATGTCAAAATTTCTAATAGTTTATTTTTACTAAGAAGTTCATCAACAATAGTTGTACGTAAATTGTTCAGTCTGTCTCCCATAATGAAGTTCATAATCAATGTGCAAAACCAAAATAGAAGTTAGGCTAGAATTTTCAGTTTTAGTCATACATATAGCATAACACGTATAGCATAACATGATATCACTGGCATTTTATTCTGTAAAAGCTGGCTGTCTTTAGCGGATTGTAACATTTAGGTGGAACAAACACTGTATAAACAGATGATAACTTTGGAAGTTTAACACTTGATTTGCAGTTAAAAGAAAAAAGAAGGAAGCTTTTTTCTAGCAATGTATATACTGTATTATTTGTGTTGTTTGTATTGCACTTGTTTCTTCATTTTTATGTAATAATTATTTACATCCTGCTCAGAATATGAAATTTCACTTATCAGGCAAGATTGTGTTACCTTTTTTTGTGCAGCAGGAGCAGCAGCTACTTTTGTCTTGAATAGATCTGTAAGATCTTCTGTTTTAGAGGCATTTCTTTTTTTCCATTTTTGTATTAGTATCTGTGATACTTTAAAAAAATGAAACATAACATTTTCTAAATGAACATTAAACATTCCCCAAATTATGGAGCAGCAGTATTGCAATTTTGCTGCTGTGGATGTTGAGTATTTTACAGAGTCTTTCAAATACCCTGTATAGCTCTGTGCTGAATATAGAAACACTGTCTCCACTGAAAATGTTTGCTTAGAAGTGTGTTTTAAAAAGTGCAGGTTAACTTTTCACATGGCTATGTAGAGAGTTTTTTGAACTCTGCCTTTTATTGGCTGTCTTTTTTTTCTCAAAGCCTCAGATTCATAAGAGGTTTTTGCTTCTCTGTTTGAAATTTGCAGGTCACACCCATATGCCGTTCCAAGATGAACATTTTGCAATGTCCACAACTGGTCTAGATGGTAATTTAAATACAGTATATCTGCTGTTAACGATTAATGGCTGCCCTCTGGCACTATGATGTGATGTGACATGACATCATTACCAATGGCATAATTATATATTACTTGTTGATCACCAGTGGTATAGCTGAGGTTGTATAGAACAGAGAAGTAGTTCCTAATCTACGTGTTCCATGGCTTAAGTTTGATGTAGAGATGCCATGGTCCAGATAATACTATAAATTCATCAAATATACTGATACATTAGATGAAGCTCAAACTTCATACAATTAGCCAGGGCTTAGTTGGTGTTTTGCTTGTTTCATTTGTCTATTTAATCAGGATAATCAAAGCAAAGTTAACAATAGCCAATCATTGATAGATATTGTGGTAAAAGTATGCTTTGAGGAAGGATTTGCATAATGAAAGACCTTTGGAAGGTAATATATCTAGCAATTTTTTTCTGTTATTCTGCTTGGAAGACCATAAATGCATCCCAAATTCACCATGGTTCGTGCATATTTATTTCATGAATAATAGGAGAGGTTTATATCACCTTGAAACAAAAGGATGTTCACTGTATCTTTCCTATAGTATGTTTTCAAAGAGCTGTGCTTGTTTGTTTGTTTTTTTCTGACAAGCCAATGCGCGGCTGTTTTTTTTTTTTTTTGCATGTACATCTTTCAAAACACACAGACTTGTACGGTGTTTACTCATATGACCTCTAATGGATAGAATGTTGGACAGCCTTTGTGTGTATATAAATTTACAGCAGATGATTTAATTTCTGGGTATTAGAAACTGATGGCCATGAGTCAGTTCTGTATGTTTACAACTATCTGATGACTTTGGTTGGCCAGGCATTTTTAGTACTAATGTTGATTTAATTAATTAATTAATTGCAATTGTCATTGCTGTATTTGAGGAAAATGTTAGGCTGAATATCAGGGGAAGTGTCTTAGGCTATGGATTAGTTTCACAGGAAGTGGTAGAAAATTCATTGCTTAGAAATTTTAAAATGTAAAGAGAGAAAACAATGGTAAATATGCCATTGGGAACATTAACGTAATGGCTGGACTGGACAATTTTTTGTCTCTTCTCCTATGATGCTATGCTTATTAATTATTTATTGAGCTTCAATTGTGTGCTATTCAAAACAACTGTAATGCAATTCCCATATTATAAGTAATTTTTCTTTTCATTTTGTCACTTGCAATACTACAATATGCATGTTTCAGTTTTAGGGCATTTCTTCTTTTTAAGTTGCAATTGAAATACAGTCTCACATGAATAAAACACACAGGTCAATGATATACTCTTCAACATACTTGGTACTTATGCAGACAGTAAGACATAAGCTGCAGTTTTTAAGACTACTATTCTATGTAAACCACACAAAATACCAATACAAATCATTGCCTCTTTTAAAAACATGTGTTCTCTTTTAAAAATGTATGTGCTTATTTATATATTACTAATTGTGTGAGGGGTTTTATATTTCATATAAGCACAATAAGTAAAAACCAATACAATATACTGTGACAGACCACCTTCTCACCCCTCCTCCGGAACAGGCAGGAAACCCTTCTTTTGCTCCAAACAGTGCTCTTTATTCCACAGTGCAGGCCCCACCACCAATATATACAGCTTTATACAGTTCAGTCTCTTTACACAGTTCAATCCTTCAGCTTACAGCTCACAGCATACAACTCTATATAGTTCAGCTCTACACAGCTCTATATCTTACAGTTCTACAGCTTACAGCTTACAGCTCCATCTCTCACTCCAGACTACCATTCCACCACCACCACACTGGGCTTCCTTCCTGGCAGCCTTTTATCCCCCTGAGGCTGCCGCCAGGTGCAATCCCTCCAGGCTAATTGCCCTGCAGCCCAGGTGGCTGATTAGCCTTCTCTGCAAGGGAGGTTTGCAGGCTTCTGCTCCCTCTTGAAGGACCCACAGGGCTAGCTCAGGCACTCCTGGCCAGCACCCTGCCACAATACTATATAAGTATGTTATACTTGGCTATATAGGGAATCTTCTCATTTAATTTATTTGGCTTTGGATCAGGCACATAGACTCAGGGCTTGGTCCTTCAGTGGGACTGCTCTAATTCTTAAATTTGAGCATGTGCTAGTGCTTTTGCTGGAGCAGGAACTATATGTACAGTCTGACTAATCCCAAATAGGTAATTAAAGAATTCAGGGAAGTTCCAAGAGGAAAATGTATGCAAAGCAGTTTCTGGCAGTAAATGTGAGATGAAACCCCAACCCCTTGAGTCAGCTGCTTTAGCAGGAGGCTAGCTTTGGTAAATGCTGCATTTGAGATTGTCAAGCACTCATTCCACACTCCATTGATCAGTCCAGGGAGAGCACAACCATTGAGCTGCTAGTTGCCAACTTATTTCACTATGCTGCAGTTGACTAGATAAAGACTTGGTTTCCCTTATCCTCCTGAGTTCTGGGAGAAAATAATTTGTGCTTCACTTGACACTGATCCCTAAACAGTGACAAGAGCAAGGCAGCCAAGAAGTATTCAAGATAGTTGCAAGTAATTGAGAGAAGAAACTGGACAGAGATGAAGAGAACCCATAAAAGAGAAGGCAGTAGGAAAAGGAATAAACACAATGCAACAGAAGAGCAGCACCTGGGATTTAATGACATATAAAAGAAAGGGATTTTAAAAAACATTTTAAAATGAGACATGGGAAATTTGGAGAGAAGGACTGAGATTATTAAAACAATAGTGACACCATAAATAGTCTAGAAAGTGAAGAGAGGGAGAAGAATCCCATATGTTGTGTGCTCCTGAATAGCAATAGTGACACTCAGTCACAAACTTCCCAGTGCAGATTGTGCTGAAGACATACCTGATTCTGAGTTGCCGTTAAGGAGTCTTGCTGAAGTTGAAAAACTGTTGTGGATTAGAATTGGCAGCAGTGACCTTTGGGCAAGTTTGGCATCAAAATTATTTTATTGGGTATTTTGTTTTAATGAAGACCTGATCACTTGTTGACTAAACGGAGACTGTTATAGGAGCCATTTTAAATTGGGATTTATTTTTTCATTCTGTTCTCTTGTTGTGACACACCTCATTAAAATTTAAATATACATGTATTTGGGTTGTTTTATGCTAGTAATTTGATAATTTAGTGTTGTAATAAAAGGAGTTCAATTTAACTGTGAACTGTTCTCAATGAGTTTCTGTCAGAATGACACACTTTACTGAGTTTGAACTTCAGTGAAAGACCAGGAGAAGGATGGTTGAGTTCTGGGTTCTATACCTGTCTTTTCTACAGATTGCCTGTACAGTTCTGGAATGTCACTTAATCATATACATTTACTTGATCACACAGAGGAAACAATGGTATTAAATTTAAGTCAAGGATGCAAAAAGACAAGTGAATTTAACCCAAGTTGGTTAATATGATCTCCAATTATTTAGAAGATTTTTAAGGTGTTCATCACTGTCATATCTAAACACCTTACATTAGTAGCTTCATAACAGTCCTTACCATTTTCGGGTGAAGAACTGATGTGCAAAGACATGAGGTGACTTGCTCAAGGTCATGTAGGAAGTGTGCCAGTAACTGAACTCAGATATTTTAAGTTCTAGCCCATTTTCTTAGCCACAGGGGTACACCATAGAGCTAGTGGTCCCATGGTAATTTGATAATGCAAAGTGTTAATACATTTTCATTTTGATGAAATATAAATAGACTCTAGACTTGGAAGTCTCAAACTTATATTAGCCACAACAAAGTCCCAAACTTTCTCTTATTTCATACCATATTTTACATATTCTTTTTCATATCTAGCAACAGTAGGCAGATAGTAGTACAAACTAAACTGAGCTGGTGTAGAACATTGAATATCCATGAGTAAAAAGAGAAAGAAAATAGGTTGGCTGTGATAAATATATATAGCAGAACAATAAAACACATTTTTCAATCTGTATGTACATAGTTAAAAATTAAAGATATAGTGAAGATTATTAGCTGTAGTTAATGTTTACAATTCAGATAAATAAGCCAAGCAAAAAACAGAATATAAGAAATAAATTGCAACAAAATAGAATATCTGTAATTCAGCAAAAGTTGCCATATTTAAGCACAATAAATAAAAGCAATCAGGTGGGCCTGTTGATCTGCTATGATACCTTTTTGTAGGACAGCTCTGCAACTGCTTCATGTCAGGAAAGAAGGAAGACAGGAAGGAAGGAAAGTCCCACCGCACATAGTTAACGCCCCAGCCCCCTACCCCCCCCCCCCGTTATTTGTTTTCAATTGGAAGACCTGTCCATTGATCCAGATACAGACTCCCGTTGATATAAATCGGGAAATGCTGTGTAAAAATTGATGGCGAGGTTATGTCTTCATGATGAATGGCAAATATACAAGAAAATAGACTAAGAAAGGTGGGATTTATCTTATAATGGAAGAATTTTATAGAAAGGCACGTAGAGAAGACTAAGGCAGAAACCAAGCTAAAGCAATCAATTATATTCACAGCCGGCTCATTTGCAAATCAGCATGGCAAGTTGGGAAACTTATAAGACACCCCCCACCACCTCCTATGTGTCTGTTAGAGGTACTCTCTGAATACTAAGCATGGGCTTCATGATTAGAACAAAAATTACACACATTGATTTTGATGATGTTGGGCTTCTTTTAAAAAATCAAGACATTGCTCTAGTGTGGGAGCTGAATAAAAGGACTGCAAAATTAAAAATAAAATCCCCGTAAAACTCCAGGAATAAGCTGGCAATCAGAAAAGTGCTGGTATTTTCCCATGATTCTGTCATCCTCTTGGAAAAAATGCAAATAATCTTTTGGCTTAAAGTTGAATGTGTGAAAACTTTTAATTTTGTTAAAATTAATTATCTGTCATTATCTTCTGGTTAATACCGGTACCTAAATTCAGACTAGTAAAAAAAAACCCATGTATTTAATAGTCAGTGTTTTCAGTAAGCAAAGCAACAAAACAGATAGCATTTTACTACACAAAACATGGTACAAATTTCATAAGTAATTTGCTTCCCTTTGTTATGTACACTAATAAAAGTAAGCAGCCTAATACTATTCAGTTTGCAGGTTTAAAGTAATCTCTATATGTTGACACATCTTGCATGTAGTTATTTGCTGTCAAATTGGGAGAGTGTATCTAGTTGAGTCTTACACAGGTCAGTCCTGCGTCTGGTACTATTCAATATTTTCACTATGACTTGTATAATGAAGTGGAGGGTGTTCTTATAAAATGTGCAGATGACTCAGAGTGGGGAGGGGTTGCAGGCACTTTTGAGGACAGAATTAGAAAACCAAATGACCTTGACAAGTCAGAAAATTGCTCTGAAATCAATTTCAAGATGAAATTCAATAAAGACAAGTGCAAAATACAGTTCTACACTTAGGAAGGAAAAATCAAATGCAAATATACAAAATTGGGAATAAGTGCCTTGGCAGTAGTACTGCTGAAAAGGATCTGAGAGTTATAGAGTATACAAAACTGAATATGAGCCAACAATATGGTACAGTTGCAAAAAAGGTAAATATTGTGGGATGTATTAACAGGAGTGTTGTATCTGAGACACAGGAGATAAATTGTTCACTCTACTGGGCACTGGTGAGGCCCCAGATGGAATATTCTGTCCAGTTTGGGACACCAGACTGTCAAAGAAGATGTGGAGAAATTGGAGACAGTCCAGAGGAGAGCAACAAGAAAGGAGGAAAGGTTTAAAAACCCAATCTATGAGGAAAGGTTAAAAATCCTAGACATGATTAGTCTTGAGAAAAGAAGGTTGAGGGGAGTCCCCTTCATAGAAGGTTTTTAAGAAGAGGTTGGACAAAAGCCTGTCAGGGATGATCTAGGTTTACTTGGTCCTGCCTCAGTGCAGGGGGATGGACTTGATGACTTCTCAAATCCCTTCCAGCCCAATATTTCTATGGCTCTATCATAAGTACAAAGACAGAGATGTGACCTCAAGAAGCCCTCAATGGCAGGGCTGGAGCAAAACAGCCACTTAACTCTGGCCACTCCAACACGTAGAATCTCTCCTTGGCATGCTCCATGTTCATAGGGAATATTCAATCTACTTTGTCACTAGGCTGGTATGGTGTGCTTGGGCCAGTGCATAGAAGAGCAGGGTCACAATCTCTTGTCTGTAAAATGGAAAGCCTTCTGCCCGCCTTTTGTTTCCTGCTCCCAGATGAGAGGGAACCAAGAGTAAACAGTCCCTGTGGTCCTTAGAACACAAAGATTGTTATTGTGTGTCCCTTGTAGAGTGATGCAAATTGGTCATTCTCCTACACCCAGGCATGGCTGTGCCAGGGCCACACATGGTCTGGCCCTAAATTCTAATTGTTCTATAACTTGTTTACCTTTTTCTCATAGGTTCAATATTTAGCCTATTCTGCATTTGTTCCTTTCTCATCTTGAAGCAGTATTCAGGATTAATCAGCACAGATGTTTAAAATGTTCTGTTTATTTTACTATGTATAATCAGATTAACCTTTACTTTGGGCCATAATTATTACATGGAAGGGTGAAGTTCAGCTGCTAAAGGGTGACTTTATTCTAATGAGCAAACTTCTGTAAATGCCAAACACCTCATTCTCTTGCTTTATGGTGAAATCAGACAAAGAACAACGTCAAAGAGTAGCACTGACAGAGATACAACAGAAAATCATCACACTTCTTTGAAAAAGCAAAAACATGGAATGAACTACAGTAGATTTGAATTTTAGATAAGCTGAAATTTGAGTGTGCCTGGAAAATATTTTCCCTACCTGTCCTTCTTGCATCTTCCTTACTGTAAATCTCCTAGATTACCAACCCCCCCCCTTTTCCCCCTCCCCCACACAAAGACAATCCAGGGGACTACATGTCTGCTTGAAGTTAGGAATGTGCTGAATCAAAATGAAATCAGAATCTGCACAGATATGATCACAGGTGTTTACTTTCAGCACATAGACACCCTAGAGCAGGGGTCTGCAACCTTTACCACTCAAAGAGCCATTTGGACCCGTTTCCCACAGTAAAGAAAACACTGGGAGCCACAAAACCCTTTTGACATTTAAAATGAAATAACACTGCATATAACGTTTTTTTTGCCTTTATGCTATGTATAAACAAACTATAATGTGTTGCATTTATGAAATCAATGAACGACTGCAGAGAAAACAAAATTACATTTCTGCATGCAACAAAACATTTTGAGCTCCGAAAAAAAGACGTTCCTTCCCTCCCTCCCCCCCCTCCGGCCGTGCTCTCGCTCTTCTTCCCTCCCCCTCCCCTCCAGCCGTGCTCTCGCTCTTCTTCCCTCCCTCCCCCCCCTCCCTCCGGCCGTGCTCTCGCTCTTCTTCCTCCCCCCCCTTCCTCCCCCCCCGCTACCCCCCGCTCCGGCCGTGCTCTCGCTCTTCTTCCCTCCCCCCCCCTCCGGCCGTGCTCTCGCTCTTCTTCCTCCCCCCCCTTCCTCCCCCCCCCGCTCCCCCCCGCTCCGGCCGTGCTCTCGCTCTTCTTCCCTCCCCCTCCCCTCCGGCCGTGCTCTCGCTCTTCTTCCTCCCCCAGCTTGCCTTGCCTTGCCTCGTGCCCCGGCCCCGGCTCGCTCTTATCCGCCGGCTCCACCGCGCTTCGCCTCCTGCCCCGGCCCCGGCCCGACTCGCACTTCTCCGCCGGCTCCGCCTCGCCTCGTGCCCCGGCCCCGGCTCCGCCTCCATTCTTCTCCCCCCCCCCCGCCGCTCGCCTCTTATTGACCCCGCCCCTCTCTTTCGGCTGCGGCTCCGCGCACTGGTTGGACAGTGCTGGCGGGCCGCATAGAAAACAGTCTGCGGGCCGGTTAAAATTAGAACACACAGGGAGCCGCATCGGAGGGATGAAAGAGCCGCATGCGGCTCCGGAGCCGCGGGTTGCAGACCCCTGCCCTAGAGCATCATAGACAAATTTAATGAACAGCATGGTTCATTAAACATGGTTAAAGCACCTCTTCTAGACTATGAATGAAGATGTGGAATAAGAGTAGGGATGACATTTTTTAAAAGCACCTCACTAATTTAGGCTCCAAAGTTACTAACTTTTGAAAATGAGAACTTAGGCTCCTAAGTCACCTAGGTGGTCTTTGTAAATATTACTCTAGACATACTGCTATACTATTGTTGTATATAAGGTAAATAAGAATTTTAAAATGTTTAAGAAAGCAAAGCTTCATTTCAAATTACATTAAACTGTAAATCCCCCTGAACTGGTGGCCAGGACCCAGGCAGTGTTAGTGCCACTGAAAATCAGCTTGTGTGCCACCTTCGGCACGCATGCCACAGGTTGCCTACCCCTGGTCTATGCAGTAATTAATCCCTTCAGCTGGCCCAGATCAACAAACTCAAGCTCACAGTGCTCGGGCTGTAAGACTCTAAAATTGCTGAATAGACGTTCAGGCTCAGACTGGAGCTGAAACTCTGGGACTCCATAAGTGGGGAGAATCTGAGAGCCTGGGCTCCAGCCCAAACTCAAACACAGTAATTTTTAGCCCCAAAGCCTGAGCCCTGTGTGCTCGAGTTAGCTGACCCAGGTCATCTGCAGCCAGACCACAGGCCTTTTATTCCAGTGTAGGCAAACCCTGGGAGCCCCAACTATATTATTTTCCAATGGAAAAATATTCTGTTGGAAAATTTCTGACCAGTTCCACATAAAAATCCGGTCTTGATAGGGAGAAAAGTCACATTTATTTTTCCTATCATGTTAACTCAATTGAATTAAATATAATGAAAGAGCCCTTTCAAGGTGTAGGCTTAAGTGTCTGAAGCTGTGTTAGCTGGCCGTGTTTTAGCTTGAGAAGGAAGAGCCTAACACAACTGAAAAACATGTATATGTACATGTAGATATAGACATGTAGTATAAACTGATTGGTCTGCCTAACATATACCGCTACCTATTCTGTCTCTGAAACAAAGTTCAAAATTAAGTCCTGAAGGGTTCTTCCTATCCTCTTCCAAGAAAACGGAAACCTTGGAAGGGAAACATGTGAAACTCACCCAAGTAAAGTTATAAGAAACTCAGAGTCTGTCTTTATTTATTTTCCAGTTGGGGTCCCCTTCTGTTTTCATTCTTCCACATGTAGCTTTTTTTTCCTCTTACTTAGCATTTTTTCCCTTATAAAAATATAATTAACTAGAACATATGGGGCACTTGTACCACAGCATGGTCTATAAAAATTCAAAGGGGCTTAATTAATTGGAATACCAAGAAACAGCATGTTTCTACAAACACAGTAAAATTGAAGATAGTAATTTTACCTAATTTATGTTCTAAATGTTTGAAAGATTAAGATGTTTGTAGGAGCAGCTGGATCTCAAACTTTTGCCTTTAAGGCAATATTTTGAGGACTTCATTGAGGAAAGAAAAAAATTTGTATGAAAACTATAAATCAGTTGTACTACAGACCAGCAGGGGAATATGTTACCAAAAACTAAAAGCATTAGGATTGTTTGGTTCTTTTTTCCATTATATGTTCTGCCTGCCTTGTTGAAAAGCAATTTTATTAATGTTTTCTAAGAAGTTGGCCTTGCATCAGTTCTGCTTGCATCAGTTCTGAATAACTTTAAACAGCACTATAATTTTTATTATTTATTGTGGCACTCAGAAATGTTAAATAAAATTTACATTTCAATTGGGTTTTATACTTATATGGAGGGGGGATACATCTACACTATGAACTTTTATTGCCCGTTTTAAAATAGATTAGTGTGGTGATGTCCATTTTATGTTTGAATTACAAATTTTATGGTTGGTGACTACACACAGTCTATGGGTATCAGTACTATGCATAGGCTAAACTGGCTGAGAGTTTTGAGCCTTGTTGATTTTGCTGCTCATAAGCAAAGTTAATATTTTCCTTTTGGTGAAGCACCTACTGGCTTATTCCATTGAGTGAGACATCCACATGAATAGTCTAAACCAGTCGTTCTCTCACTTTTCCAGCAGAAAAAAAACCTCCCATGGTTTCAGGATGCTCCTCCCACTGAGTCACAACCTCTGTGATCCCTAAACCATCCTTCTAATACTGCCCACAAACAGGAGATGTTCCATAATAATACTGCTTCCCTTTGCCTCAATTCCCTGTGCCTTTCCCTGTGCCTTCAATTAACTGATCTCACTGTCACATCCTTGTTCCCACTGGTGACCTCTCTGGCATAAAATCAAATATGTTTAATACTTGTTTTTTTCTCCCTTTATACTGTGGCAATGATGCTGATAAAATAGTAATCCTTGTTCTGATACAGGCTAGTTATTTGTGGTATTAAACACCATAGCAACATGTGGCTAACAGTTTAGCTCCATATTTTCAATTGCATGTCCTGCATACCAGACACACTTTTTAATCATATCAGGAACTGTTAGAAAAGAAAGGTTAATTTATAGTTTCATAGTCTAAAAACAGTCTCGAATTCTATTCAATCTATTAAATTCTGTAAAACTGTTCCATACAGGATCTATTTCCAGTCTCCTAGTCTACCCTATTATGTGTGCTGTGATATCAGCATATGATAAGTTGTAACAAATGGAAAGGACATGTCTCTGAAAGTATCTGACCAGATACATTTAAAAAATATTATTATTTTTTAAAAAAATCTTTAATGGATGTTTTAAAAATAGTATGCTCCTTGACCAGATAAGAATTTCTCTAGTATGGGAGAGCTCTAAGGTGGTATAAACTTGGTTCTGACACCCTCTGGCCCCATATCCCTAGTCCAAGGGCATTCAAAGAGAAGAAAGGGGCATTGAGAGAGGGGAGGAGCTATTCTATACTGCATAAATTCTCCACTGAGACAATTTACTAATAGAAAAATGTATGTTCTCATGTCATGGCCAGTGCAAATTGGCCATCAGAATGAGGGATTGTAAACAGATGCCAGTGGAGAATATAGTCCATAAAACTGGACTGTCTCTAGAATCTAAGAGTTTGACTATATAACTTTTCAATCACTCTGCAGAATGTAGAGGATGATACATTCATTAAAGTATAACAAAAATAAATATTGTTGTCACTTTTCAACCTGAGTGACTAGCCGTAGTTTGGGTTCCTGTGGGTGTTCCACTTGCAAGTAGAAATTGGTGATAGTCGGATATTTTTTGCTTGCAGTCTTGTTTGTTTACAAAAACATTTTTTTTCAAAATCCTGTCTCTTTGAACTCAGAAGGAGTAAAACTTCATGAAACAGTTTCTTTTCCTTAAACTACCCAAACCACTCTTTTTATCCTGTGTCCCTGATCCAAAAAAACTCTTCCCAAGTTTCTTGCAGGGTCAGCCACCATGCTTTCAACTGCTCCTTTCAGTCTCTCCTTTGTTTCTGTATTCTCTCATCCAACCACACCCACATGAACACAATGCCTAGAGGGACTCCCCACACACGTGATGCTAGTTTCTGGGAAGTCTGTAATAGGCCTTGTTTTTAAGTGTGACCTCTGAAACTTCTCCGACAGTATCTTAAATAAAGGCTGTGTTCCCAGAGCAGTTTGAATGAGGTTTTAACTCAACCCATAACAAGGTTTCACCCAGCTTATACGAATATGATAGTTCCTCACTCTAGGGGGGAAAATGGAAAGACATGTCAATTAACCACAGCCTATTGGAAATCTGACATGAATGTTTCCATATGTGAGTTGAATATTTCTGTTTTCCTCTCACGACGATGCTGCAAGTATAAAGGAGTTTCCCAAAGAACACTTTCATTTATTTATTGGCTGATTGATATATATATACCTGTTTATATAAAAAGATTTCACAATAATTGTGTTACCTGCAAGTGCTGGGAAAAATTGTGAACTTTGGAGATTTAGCAAGGACAGAGATGGATTTTCCCATCACCATCCCTAAGTGACAGACTTATTCTTCAGGTCTATTGTCCTGCTGATTCACATGTGCAATTTTCAGTTACAATAGTTATGATTATTGTTATCCATCTCTGTCCTTGCTAAATCTCCAAAGTTCCCAATTTTTCCCAGCACTTGCCGGTAACACAATTATTGTGAAATCTTTTTTAACTTCTCATATGATATGTCCCAGGTTTATTATTTAGATTAAGCATTTTTCCTCAAACCTCCTGTTCCAATAGATATAAACACACCTCTTGCTAAGCTTGCAGCAAGCTATTAACTTCCCTCAAAGAGAAATAGGTCTGAAAGGGAAGATAAGCAGTTAAGGAAGCTGTAATTGGGAGCGTGCACTCCAACACCCAGCCGTACTTTCCAATAGCCACTTGAGAAATGCTGCATTATGCTACATTACTTTCTCCCATTATACAGAAAAAAGGGAATGTGTATGGTTGTCTCCATAATCCCAGAAACCCAAAGCAGGCCAGTCACAGATCATCAGGTTATTACTCACGTTTCTTTCCAGATTTCAGTAGCTGAGAAAGGTTCAAGACTTTCAGTGGATCAAATTATTATGTAAGAAAAAATGGCTGAACTTTGTTGGGACTCCTTGCCCTCACTTCTCCTTCGATCTTCTCTGACCTCTATCCTCACTGACTGAATGGCTCACAGTAAGCCAGATGTTGTGTATATCAAATAACCAATATATAAACCACTCTGTACCAAAGACACACTGCATAAAGCCAGGTTTCACTTTTATTCTGGAATTGTATTAAACCAAAGAAAGTGAGTTGCCATCTGTGTTATAATTTCTCTGCCTCTGCCATTTCTTTATCTGTTGTGATGTGGATAGTATCATTCAAATGCCATTGACCTGTAGAAGACTGCAGAGGTTTTTTATTTGGAACTGGTTTCAGAATTCAAGGCCAGATATGTTATCTAACAGCCACACTGCCTTTGGAGATTGAGTAGAAAAAATTAAATAAACTCTGATACTACAGGTTCACCAGTTGTTCATACGGCAATAAATGTGATGCCGCAATCTCTCAGTGAGCTGTATGTGCATAGCAGCAGGAGAGGCATTGAGAATGTTTCAAAATTCTACATGTTAATTACATTTTTATGGCTACCAAAAATAAACACATTGTAGCAAATCATGCCCAGGATTATAGCCCATATTGCCCCATTAAGTTCTTCTGATTTTAATTGACAATTGTCTTATAAATTTCTCCTTCAGGAACTATCTTGCCCAAAATTCTGTTACAAACTTAATACATGATATAATGAGTTACCTGACTACAAAATCAGCTTCCTGAAACAGAAAGAAAAACACAATAGATTAGTAACAGACAAGAACTGCACAAGAACTTGATAAAGTTAACTGACTAAAATATTCACTCCCCTTGCTCCAGGGCATGGATGAACAGTGGGAATCTTGCTGGTATGAGGGGGGGGGGAAAGAACCTGCCTCCCTTTCAACTGTATCTTAAATAGAGGAATTGCCTAGTCCTCTCTTGCCAAACAGGACCTTCATAGAGCCCTGAAAAAACATCCAGTAACATGGCAAAACACAAAGCTGTGACTGAAGGGAGTCTTGCTGTACACCTTAGTTAGTCCCAAGACCACACTAGCCATGACCATATTGATTTGATCAGGGTGGAATCTTATAAAAAAACTGCAATAAATAATTGAACCAACTGAATCAGGGTTTTAGGGTCCACCACAGATATATATTGTCTTTTGCTCTAAATATGAAGAGAGGGCTGTATATCTGTCACAGCGTGTGGGGGAGTCAAGGCCCTGCACCCCTACTTCCTGGGATTCACAGTGACTCTCAGCCAGCCAGTAGATTAGAAGGTTTGTTAGGGACAACAAGAACCTAGTCCAAACCAGAGCTTGTAGGTACAAACAGGATCCCTTAGTCGGGCCCTTCTGGAGGGCAGGGAGATAAGACCCCAGATTCGGGCTCCCTCCTCTTCCCCAGCCAGCTTCCAACTCCCTCTACCAGAACTGCTGCCTTTCTCCCTTCCCCTCAGCCACTCCCCCCAGCCTTTGTTCATATACACATTCAGGCAGAAAGCCTCACCTCCCCCGACCCCAGGGCGGAGGTCGGGTTACAGCCCAGGTACCTTCCCTCCAGAGAAACCTCCCTGCTCATCACAATATCTAATTCCAGTTTCATCTTCCATGGTGGAATTCTGGAATAATTTCTTTAGCTGAAATATTTTCTGCACCTGCATATTATTATTATATACTAATATTCTACATTTTCAAACATTAGTAATAGACATTTTCTAGGAATAACTTATTGATTTATCTACATGGTATTACACACAACAGATTCATTATGGTATTACATAATTTTCTTATATTATTAACATTTAGTCATTTATTACATAAGACTGTCCAGTAATTCAAAATGTTTAGATGATAACATAATAGTGTTGGGTAACTTATTATAATGTTATCATGTTTATAAGAGATTAAATGTAGATTATATAAAATAAATAACAGGCAAGTGTGAATTACAGGCCATACTTCAATCAACCAGTACTGGTGACATCATAAACCACAAGAACAGATCCTGAATGGTTTGTGTAATCACCAGAAATCTGTGAAATATAGCCCCATAATGCAAAACATGATTGGATAAAAAATAAAAAGGGAAAATTAAAACAACAGAGAAAAGAGCTGATAGAATAAATAAACATCCCAGTGTTCTGTGGAATGTGAATTACTGGGGGTAGGTAAAATGTCAAAGACATTTTAATAATCTTGTGTTATATAGTACAAAAATAATAAATAGTTTGAAGAAATTATTCTGCTATTAGAAACACTTAATATGATCATTTCTTTATATTCAGTTTTTCTCATAGAGCCATGTTGCCCTTTAATTAAGAAGAAGTTTTTGCTGATTACTGCAGTGTTCTATCTATTAATACATTTAATTTAAGGAGTCTATCACCATAGTATCTGAATGCTGTTTAATAGAAGATTAACAATTCTGTACACAAGAAAGAGGTGTGCTAATGAAGCCACTTTAGATTTAATGAATACACACTCAAAAGTTCAGTGCTAATTTTTATTACTAATCAGAGCATTCCTGAAATGAGGTATTCTGCAGTAAACAATGTGTTAAATTTCTATGTTAAATTTCAGTACAAAATAATGAGATTTAATTATTGAAGAGAGGCGATTATTATGGGAGAGACCTTGCACAACATGATGTATTGCTTTATTTTCCCATTGTTTTATCTGTGTGCTTTCATTTATACCTTAATCATTCTGCAGATACTTCAATTCCCTGACCATATCAACCTCCCAATGTCATCCATTTTTTGGGGTGACACATTCTTTATAGCCCCCTAGTGCAAAAGGAGCTGTTCTTTCAAAGTGACTTTCTACCACCAGGGTGATCTCCAAAGACCACAAAAACTGGGTGAATCTAGCCCAGCATGAATACAATTTATCAGGAAAGTAAAAAGTTTTCATCAAGTAAGTCAGGAGTATGATGTATATGATGGATTTTATTTTGCATGTCCTAGATTCTGTATATTCAGCAAATGGAGGATTTCTAACTTTCTCATTAAGATTCCTGAGATCATGAAATACATGCAGTTTTAAGAAGTACATTGAGGAATAAAACCATCATCCCTTTTTTCCACCTTATTTTATTTTAATTGTAATGAAAGTTAAAATCAGTAAGCCTTTAGGAAATCTGTTTTTGTTTGTTTAGATGGAATAAAAAACCTTCACTTAGAGAGAGCTATGGAAATATTACCTGGGGATATTAAATTTAGCCTGCATTTTAATGAAAATCATAAATGGGTCAATTTAGAACCGGTATGCCATAAATCGTGTTTCCTTTCCACATTTGTTTATAAATATAGAAGGATGTATACCTAGGGGGAAATTATTGCATGTAGGAGGGAAAAATTCCAGCCAAGGATCCACATTTTTCGTAAGGTCCTATAAGTAAACATCAAGCATAGTTATCTTTCATCTCTGAGCCACAGTGCTCCTTGTCATCATTGTTAATAAGGCCTAGAGGAAACTAATGCATATTACTATGTTTATCCATATTATGTCACGGTTTGCTCTGAGCTAGTCAATCATAACTCTTGCTTAACAAAGTATGGTATCAAAACAGAGACTGGGAAGAGCCAGCCTTCTCTTATTTACTGGAAATTTTTCAAGTTTCCCAGTCTGATCCTGGCAGACCAGTGCCAGAGCCCCGGCCAATTCACTTGTGTCGCAGTATATATCAAAGTGGTTATTAAATCTATAAGAATGTTTTTGGTGTTTAAGCTTCATGAAAATCAGTGGGATGTTACTTGCATTGTTTTTACTTATCTGCATGCCATTATAATGTAATAGCAAACATTTAAATTGTGTATGCTCCTGTGACTAAATAACCCATAAAAGAAGAAAGAAGCCTTGTGGAAAGCAAGTGAAGTATTTCAACAGAAAAGTGCTAATTTCAAAGCAAGTATGTGATGATCAGAGGTCAAAGACTCTAAATGCATTCCTCAACCTCCTACATCAAACAAAAAGCCTATGTGTGTAGTGACACCGCCATTTTGTTTTCTGGGAGAAGAAGCTATAAGTATAGATTCAAGGAAAGGTCCTTCATCTCTGGGCTGTTTGGACTCTTACAGAGTAGTGTACCAAATTCAAAGCAGAGATTCACAGATATAATCTGAGTACGCTGAAAAGACTTTTGGGAAACTAGTAGTTTATTACATCTTTGCAACCCTTTCGAATTACAAACTGTGACTCGCCTGTGCATATATTTTACCTGCTTTAACCTCTCAAAAACTCTCATTTTCCTTTCTTAACTAATCAATCTTTAGTTAGTTTTTGTCTTTGGTGTAAGATCTACAGGACCAATTGATCTGGGGTAAATGATTGGTCTCTTGGGACTGGAAGTAACCAAAATGTGATGTGATTTTTCATTATAAATCAGATTTTATCACAAAGTCCAATTTGTTTGGGTGGCAAGATAGACTGAAGAGTCTAAGGTGTTTGTCTGTGACTTCATGGTGAGACTGATTTAGTGATCCAGGGGTTCATATTTGTTACTGGCTTAGTGAAATCTAATTATAGAACACACCACCAGTTTGGGGTGTCTGCCCTGTTTTCTGACAGTCTGTTCTGAGTAACATACTCCAGACAGTGTGACACATGGCTGTTACAGTTGAGTAGTAACTTTATCTTGACCAACCTTAGGATCTGAGTGCTTCATAACTGTATCTATTTACATTTATATATTTTAAATAAAGATATTTATTTTTAAGTCTTTTAAGGACATTTTAAAATTGAAAATGCTGACCCTAGTGAGGTGATAATAAAATAGTATTGGCATATTTATGGGTGTTTTTCTGTAAAAATTAAGTCAATAAAATTACACTGAATTGCATTCTTTTAAAAAAAAAATTATAAAGAGACTGTATATTGGTTGACATACTGTCTGAGGAGATGAATCTTTGCATTTAACAGAGCAGTTTCCCATTTACAATCAGGCGTAACTGTGGTAATTATTAGCAAATGTTTATATTTTTAATGGTTTCTACTGTAACGGCACTAATCTACTATAACACTATTCACAGTTATAATATATAAAATAAGTTGCTACATGGTTACTCTTAGATTTTTCCCTGGCTTGTTGCGGTACCTCAGTTAGAGAATACTATCCTTATTCATAGTCTATTAAATATCTCATGAATTTCTCAAGTCAGGTGGATTTTTAATGCAATGTAAAATGTAATAATATCTGCTTCCAAGGGTGTAATGAGTCCTGAGGATTAGCCTGCAAACCACTTACTCAGACTGGTGAACAGTTGCATACACAAGTAGTCCCATTGACTTCAGTTAATCTAGACATGAGAGTAACTGCTCACCAGTTTGAATAAGAGGTTTGCAATCTGCTCCTAAATTAATAGGTGATGTCTATACAGTGCTTGCACCTGTAAACCCCTTTATAAGTACTAATTATTATTATCACTATTTATTTAGGATTGTATGCTGTAATGTATCACTGGTGGATTTGCTGTTGATATTGCTGATAGTACAGGCATTTCAGGAAGTGTATGGCCCTTTGCAATATCCTCCAGGAAAGCTCTGATTCTGAGAAGTTTATATTTTTCTATTTGTTGGTGGGAAGATTTAAAATAACCAATTCAGATTTGAAATCAACAAGACATTGTCATTAGTCGAGAGCTGTTCTGATGAGTATCTCTACCTAAGGAACAAAAGGAAGATATTTAGAAGAATGGCTGCTAGTAAAATTCATACAAATTGTGAAATAATGTGAAATGAGAATGGATTTTAAAACAATTGTACTTATAAACTGGTTTATTTACTTTAATATCAACATTATGTTGGTTTGTCTTATCAGGCTAGTGTATCTGTTTTTGCAAAAGTCTTGGAATGTTTTAACTCATAGTATGATTATTTTTTTTGTAAAATTCCTGCTTAAATTGGATGGAAGGCAATACAGTACTGGAAGACTTTGGAGTATTTTATTTCTTATCTGACTGTTATCAATGGGACCACAGGTCCCGATTTTTCAACAGGGCTATAACGGCTGAAGAATTTTGCTTGCATAGAGCTTTGGTTTGGGGTTATAGTTTGTAAATCTGGGGGAGTTCACAGTAAACTTTGGGTATTTCAGAATGAAAACTGTCATGCAAATTAGACTGTAAGTTATTTGGAAAAGAACCTATTTAGCTACATGTTTATATAACAGCTGGCTCAATGGAGCCCTTGCTAATACTGACTGAGGTATTTGGAAGCACCAAAATATAAATAATGATATTGTGAAATGATTATCATAAATGTGATTTCCCTAGAGGAAAACTTTAAACATTGATATTTTAAAAGAAAAATAGAGTTCATTCTGATTTAATTTCCCTTTATTAATCCCTCTTTATTCACCAACTATTTTCTCTGTGTCTCCCAGCCGGTTTCAATATTTTATTATATTAATTTTCTTGTATTGTGTGTATGTGCTTTGTATAAAATCAGAATATAAAACACATTTCAGGGGATGGTCTTATATGTTAAATAGTACTTATGCAACAACAACAACAAATTCCTGTTTTATAGCTTCCAGACCAAATTCACCCTCTCTATGTCTTCACTGAAACTAGTGCAGTTATACTAAGGAGGAATTTAACCCTTGGTGAATAAATGTTAAAAGCAATGTTTAATTTAATAGTTCAAATTTTAGGAACTCTTAATATGAGTCTGGATTAATAATATGTAACTCTCAAGGATCAAATTTAATAAAGGTTACACTTTTTAAAAAACCACAATGGGATTACTCATTTATATAAGGGGTTGCAGGATCAAGCCCTATTATATAGACTGTAATTACACTATAGTTATATTGCAACTATAAACTTAACATTTCTTAAAAGTGATTGGGATTTGACAGTGAGTGGGGGAATGACTGATGGAAAGAAGGTGCAGAGGAGGCGGATTTAGACTTCAAAGTGTGATCTAAACATAGATTACATGTTATTTTAGGTTCCATTTTGCCTATTACTTCAGTGGTGGAACTTGCATGTCTGTCAGGGTAAATATGGGGAACTTGTTTGTCTCATACTGTTCCCAGCTGACACTGGGCTATCTCCCTCTGTTGATATTCACCCCTTCTTGTCAGCTGTTAGGAATGGGCAACATCCACCCTAATTAAATTGGTTTTGTTAGCACTGAATCCCCTTTCAACCACCCACCCACCCACACACCTGGTAAATCATCTTTTCATGTGCTGTATATTTATACCTGCTTACTGTATTTTTCACTCCATGGATCTGATGAAGTCGGTTATAGCCCACGAAAACTTATGCCCAAATAAATTTGTTAGACTCTAAGGTGCCACAAGGACGCCTTGTTTTTCCCGAAACATAGGTATCTATTGTCCATAAACAGAGAGGATTATTTGATCCCTGCAATTTAATTGGCCCATGAAGGTAGCGACACATTTCTCACAATCATAAGTACCATATACTACTCATCTTAGGAGATCTGTCATCTGAAAAGCTGGTTCACAGTCTCCACAATGTAATCTCCAGAATCAATGTCTTAGCACCATTTATAGTGCAATGCCCTGGTGCTTATGTCAGTATTAAAGAGATACTTCCAGGAACATTTATTTTAACAAGTGCCCATTCCTAACTCTGGTAAATTAATACTTTTTCATTATTTCACATTTTCTGTATTCCTTCACTCACAATATTTTAACAGCTTTTCTTTCATAGTGATACCCCTGTTTTAGGTGAAAGTTGCACTCTCCTCAATCGTTAATTAATTGTGCCAGCAGCCATAACATTTTATTATGTGATTCGGATAGCTTTTATTTGGCATGAAATAAAGTTGAATTAGCTTTGGGGTAAGGAACTGGTACAAGAGTAGAACCTTTTATTTTATGCTCTTTAAAAACAAATTTCTTAGAAGATATTTTATAGATACTTTTTAGCTTAGCTAGTTTACTTCAGGGATCTTGTTTTGCCTTCATAAGTTAGTAGCTGACAGCTCAAAGACAAGGGCAATCAAATCTTCTCTTGCCATCCTATTACAGTTCTTTTCTTTTCTCTCTCTATGTGCACCTCTATCCCCACCAGCATCTTAGTCATTTTCTATCCAATTTACTCATTTGTGGAGGGTGGCATTATGACATCTTCCCCATTGGAGGGACATCAGATAAATTGGTATATCAGCCAGTCATCATTTCCCCTTCCTCTGCTCTGATCTCCCCTAAGTATATTGCAGTTACAGGGGTTAGGGATAGATTGTGAATCTTTCTCCGTTCCTGTGTAGAGGAACTAGGAGTAGCAGCATGGGAAGGAGAGCAGCTCAGCAAACCACCAAAGTAACAAAGGAAAAGGTGTGTTCTCTTTTGGTGTAAATTACTTTTCCCTGCTTTGACCTAAGGGGGAAAAAGGGAGAACCAGGGACTAGACTGTGACTCTGGGTCATAATTGGCTTTCTAGTCTGGTCCTGGGAGTGCAGGGCAGCTAAACAGTACCCTTGCTAAAGCAATGATCTCCTAAGGTCCCTTCCAACTCTGAGATTCTATGAATTGTAAGTCACCATTTAGCCCTACATTATCTTAATATTCTTAACTCTTTTATGGACTAGAAATGAAAAGGAAAGATTAATCTCCACCTCCATGTGACATTTATTCCTTTATACAAAAAATAATTTTACAAGAGGATAGTTACTATTCATCCCTGTGGTCTTTACATGGATACTTAGCATAAGATCAAAATGCTGTAACCATGCTCTTGCTTCTGATTCACACCCACTCTTTATGGCTGATTTCCTTATTATCAGAGAATCTGTAGGTGACAATTGCCTCTGGGAAACAAACCTTTGAAGTACTGCATTCAAATGCTATCTGGATAAGAAGATGCTTAATCCGCAGGGTTTTCTATTTATAGATCTTTATTTAGGCTCTGAGGTTACCTACCTTTTGTTACCTCTGTGCTTCAAGATGGCTTTATTTTACTAAAATACATTTTACAGCCTATTATTTTTCCATAATGTAGATTTGATTTTTACTATTTTAAAAGAAAATAAATTCAATTCATAGGCAAATGGGACGAGATAAAATCACCATACAACTTAATTACAAATATTTCTCAATATTTATTCTCTAAAATGAATCCAAACTATTAAAATATCAGCTCAGTTAGAGATGATCTGAATCAGAACACAATTTCTGAATTTATCTGAACTTATGCTCAATCAAATCTCTATTTTCTGTGCATGGAATTATTGGTACCCCAGCTAGGTTGAGTAAAGAACCCCAACAGTTCAAAGTAAACTCTATCTGAAACCTCTTAAGTTTTACATGGTTCCAAGTTACATCTATCATTCCATGATTTGGATGATGCCATTCAAAACCATTAGTTGGATCTTACATTTTTTTCTCTCTCACACAATAAGGTTCCTGATACAGTTTGGTAGCTCTTACATAGATCCTAACGGTCTTTATTCTTCCAATCGCAAAATCTGCGGTGATTGACCAACAGCTTCCTCTTGTATTCAGCCTGTATTCAATCTTTGGGCGAGCACACACAGAAAACCCATGCAGGAAATTTAAGTTGCAGATGAGCTACTCACTTTAAGTTCTGCAGCATCAGCAATGGGTACTGCTGCTCTTGCACTGTCGTTTGACCTCATTCAGTGGAAGGAGATGCAATAGAGTGCACTACATTAATAAAAAAATAAATTATAGAATTTATCAGAGGTGCCAGTGGAGGACATTCAGCTGTTTTCCTGTACATTTCTTTGTCTTTAGAGTTTATTTTAATTTGTTCAAATTTAGCAAACCTATTAATTTATAAGGGAGCAGTTTTGACACTGACCAGAAGGAAGATAGTTCACAGATAGGAAAATGATCTTCAGAATTTTATAAAAAAAGCGAGGAATACTTGTAGCACCTTAGAGACTAACTAGTTTATTTCAGCATAAGCTTTCGTGGGCTATAGCTCACTTCATCAGATGCATAGAATGGAACAGAAGCAAGATGCATTTATACACACAGAAAGAAAGAAAAGAAAAGAAAAAAAATGTACATTAGCATGGGATTTTTTTCTCCTACTGATAATGACCCATCTATATCTAACAGCCCTCTTAGAATTGGTATGCTAATGTACAATTTTTTTTCTTTTATTTCTTTCTGTGTGTATACATGCATCTTGCTTCTGTTCCATTCTATGCATCCGATGAAGTGAGCTATAGCCCACGAAAGCGTATACTGAAATAAACTAGTTAGTCTCTAAGGTGCTATAAGTATTCCTCACTTTCTTTATGGATACAGACTAACACAGCTGCTATTCTTGAACTTCAGAATTTTGTAGGCCATTTCCTTGCTTTTGAGTCAAGCTGATGCTGCTCTAAGCCCTGATTTCACAAAGTGTGTGAACATATTTGAAATTTTTGAGCTGGTAGTGGTTCAATGCAAATGATCAATTACTAAGATGCCAGATAAACTGAGGGAGCTGAGTTATTAAACAGATAAATCAGCACAAGTGAAGTTCACACATTACCAAACTGTAGAAGAGTTTTCCAGCAGTTACATTTCAGTGTGTCCCAAATTGGGAGCTCAATTCTGCTCATATTTATATTCTTGTTTATGACATTTTTCAGGATACAAGACATCTGTATCAACCATTCCCAGCTGATTGTACCAGCCGTCTCTAGAACAATGTTCATATTTGGCAAGCATCAAGAGAACACACATCTTGTTTCTGACAGATTCTACACTTGCAAAGAGCAGAGATTATATACTAGTTTAACTACAATTAACTTTCCACAATAGTGCTTAGCATGAATACAAGGCATTCTGGGAATACAGTTTGAAGTTATGCAATTTAGCATAATACAAAGAATTCTGGTCCACATGATATTGGCTGACAGTACATACTTAAATTTAAATGCATTCTTAAGGGTACGAGGACTGTGTTGAATAGGGATATACTTAAGCACATGCTTAAAGTAAAACACTCACATAATATTCTGAATTGGTGCCATAGATCGCTAATTATTGATCCTGAAGGAAAGACTGTTGTCTTTCCCAATGGTATAATGCTTTCCATAGAACTTTTTAATGCTATATCCACACATATATGTTCACTTACCATGCTGCTCAGAACAGCGTGTCTCATCCACCAGAGTGAACAGCCTCGCCCCCCAGAGCGCTGCTCGTGTGACACACTGAGGCTTCTGGGAGTGAGGGGGAAGCTAGCCTCCCCAGCCCAGAGCCCGCAGGTCATAGTTTGCCCACCCCTGAATTAGAGGCTGGGGATGCAGTAAGGAACCAGATGCCATAATCATACCTTATGTATCTCCATTAAATTAAGTGGCTAAATATAGCGCCAGTTGAGAAACAGTATTGTATTACCACTGGATGGCATTGGGTGAGAATATTTCAATATCATCAGAAGAGTCAGAAGCCTATATTGCCTCGAAGGAGGTAACTTGAGAACTGAGGTGCACAATGAAGTTTGGAGAGTAGAAGAAGGGTGTTGAAGGTGTGCATGCGATTCACTTCTTACCAGTTCTGTAAGTCTGGGGAACAGCAGAAAGGAAAGGTGGAAAAAGAAGAATTGAGAGATTATGAAAACAGGCTTGACAGCCACAGGAAAAAATAATAATTTATAAAATATATAAATATAACAAAAATGGCCTAATCACTTGTGTTTTAGAAATACTGATTTCAAACTCCGATCTTGCAATGAATCTTAGGTATAACAATATCCAGCCTATGAACTTCTTGGTTTGCCTTTCTTATTACTGCAGACTCATGTGACTCATGTGGCACAGCTCTAGTTTAGTGCATTAAAGGCTTTATCGGAAGACAATATCTTGAACAATATGGCGACTGGACAGAAAATGCAATATTATATGTGGAACTGAACTGGATGTTACAGGAAAAAAATCAGAAATATATTTAATACAGAAGTATTATTTTCTAGAAATCATCGAATCACTGGACTGGAAGGGGAGATCATCTAGTTCAGTCCTCTGCACTCATTGGTGGACTACGTATTATCTAGGCCATTCCTGACAGGTCTTTGATCTTTAAGATCTAACCTGATCTTAAAAATCTCCAATGATGGAGATTTCACAACCTCCCTAGGCAATTTATTCCAGTGCTTAACCACCCTGGCAGTTAGCAAGTTTTTTCTAATGTTCAACCTAAACCTCCTTTCTGCAATTTAAGCCCATTGCTTCTTATCCTATCCTCAGAGATTAAGAAGAACAGTTCTTCTCTCTCCTCCTTGTAACAACATTTTATGTATTTGTAATCTGTTATCATGTCCCCTCTCAGTCTTCTCTTTTCCAGACAAAAAAAATCCAATTTTTTGTTCAATCTTCCCTCATAGGTCACGTTTTCTAGACCTTTAATCATTTTTATTGCCCTTCTCTGGACCGTCTCCAATTTGTTCCCGTCTTTCCTGAAATGTGGTGCCCAGAACGAGACACACTACTGCAGCTGAGGCATAATCAGCACAGAGTAGAGTGGAAGAATCACTTCTCGTGTCTTGCATAAAAACTCCTACTAATACATCCCAGAATGGTCACTTTTTGTCCACAGTGTTACACTATTGACTCATATTTAGCTTGTGGTCCACAATAACTCCCAGATCTCTTTCCGTAGTACTCCTTCCTAGGCAGTCATTTCCCATTTTGTATGTGTGGAACTGATCCTTCCTAAATTGAGTACTTTGCATTTGTCCTTATTGAATTTCATCCTATTTACTTCAGACCATTTCTCCAGTTTCTCCAGATCATTTTGAATTTTAATCCTACCCTCCAAAGCACTTGCAACCTCTCCCAGCTTGGTATCATCCACAAACTTTTAAAGTGTACTCTCTATGCCATTAGCTAAATCATTGCTGAAGATATTGAACAGAACTGGATCCAGAACTGATCCCTGTAGGACCCTGCTTCCAGCAAGACTGTGAACCACTGATAACTACTCTCTGGGGGCAGTTTTTCAACCAGTTTTGTACCCACTTTATAGTAGCTCCATCTAGGCTGCATTTCCCTAGTTTATTTATGAGAAGGTCATGTGAGACAGTATCAAAAGCTTTACTAAAGTCAAGAGATACCATGTCTACCATTTTCCCCCTATCCACTAGGCTTG
Source organism: Sternotherus odoratus (assembly GCA_032164245.1). Taxonomy (NCBI): domain Eukaryota; kingdom Metazoa; phylum Chordata; order Testudines; family Kinosternidae; genus Sternotherus; species Sternotherus odoratus. The sequence continues at coordinate 45,841,124 of JAVMKO010000011.1, forward strand.
TTACCATGTCAAAGAAAACTGTCAGGTTGGTTTGAAATGATTTGTTCTTAACAAATCCATGCTGACTGTTACTTATTACCTTATTATCTTCTAGATGTTTGCAAATTGATTGCTTAATTATTTGCTCCATTATCTTTCTGGGTATAGAATTTAAGCTGCCTTGTCTGTAATTCCCTGGGTTGTCCTTATTTCCCTTTTATAGATTGACACTATATTTGTTATTTTTCAATCTCTGGAATCTCTCCTGTCTTCCATGACTTTTCAAAGATAATAGCTAATGGCTCAGATATCTCCTCATTCAGCTCATTGAGTATTTTAGGATGCATTTCATCAGGCCCTGATGACCTAAAGACATCTAATTTGTCTACATACAGTAAAACCTCAATTTAACGGACTAATTCGGGCGAGGGGGTGTCCGTTAAATCAGAAAGTCCGTTATTTAATAATAAAAAAAAATGAGCTGTTGGAGCAGCAGCCCGACCGCCACAGGGCCGGGGCGGCTGCTCCGCAGCCCACCCGCTGCTGAGACCTGGGCGGCAGCCGGGAGCCGTAAGCCAGCCTGCCCGGGTCCCGGCTGCTGGGACCCGGGCAGCAGCCAGGAACCGTCAGCCAGCCTGCTGGGACTCAGGCAGGAGCTGGGAGCCGGCAGCCCGCCTGCCCGCTGCCTGGACCCGAGTGGCAGGCGGGAGCCGGCAGCCAGCCATCGACAAATGGATTTCGGATGCATCAGACTTGCTTAGAAATTTTGTCCATTGCATCCGAAGTCCGTTAAATTGAGGTTTTACTGTACTTTTAAACTTGTTCTTTTCCTCTTTTAGCCTCTGCTCATTCTTCATTTTCACTGGCATTCACTATGTTAGTAATCCAATCACCACCAACCTTCTTGGTGAAAACCAAAACAAAGAAGTCATTTAGCATCTCTGCCATTTACATGTTTTCTGTTATTACACCCCCCCCTCCATTGAGTAATGGTCCTACCCTGTCCTTGGTCTTCCTCTTGCTTCTAATGTATTTGTAGAATGTTTTCTTGTTACCCATTGTGTTATTTACTATGTTTTTACTTTATGTTATTTACTATGTTTTCAATATAAAATGTGATCATATCTTTCCCAGACTTTTTACCATGTGCAGAGAATTCTGTTATGTTACATACTAAAAGGCTGGCACTCCAACGCTTACTTTTGATTACTCAAATTCAACTTGTCCACCAAGAATGATAGTCCATTTAGATAAGGCACTTTGGGACACATTCATCTTACTGATACAGAAATGGGCAAATTATACCACGAGGCCCATTACATCACAGAGCAATTAATCCCCAGGAATGGTTTTCATCTCCACTACTTTTACAGTGGGGATGGACAATTTTAAGTACTTGGGAGTATTAGTGTTGGAATTTGGTAACTCTCTCCTGAACACGGACAAACTTCCTCCCTGCCATAGCCAGCTTGTGTTAACTACAAACAACAAAGCAGATGCTGAAGACAAGTACGTGTGTGTGTGTGTGTGTGTGTGTGTGTGTGTGTGTGTGCACAGTCTTTCATAAGCAGGAAGCCCCACAGTTGTAATAAGAGTTATAGAAGAAAACTGCTGAAAATTGTTCAGAGGACGCACCTCATAAGCTTTCCTTGGATTTCTCTGTCCACACCATGTCCACTGCTTGAATGGCGCTTGTCCCCTGAGGTGTCCCTGAAAAAGAAAAAATTGTTTCCATTTTTACTGCTACACATTCTACCCCAACAGATTTAACATTTCTGGGGGTCCTGTGTCCCCGATTCCAGTTTTAACGAGGACTGACTCCTGGCACCTCTGCCACAGCTTTACAAAAGAGACAGGTGCCATTTAAATTGTCACAAATTTCAAACACCAGCTACTTGAACTGATAAGTGCTATTTGAGCACTTTGTTAATAGTAAAATTGTCACCTTCACATGGCATGCATCCCATTCCTTCAAAATAGATTGAACAACCAGAAAAAGGAGCAGTGTTGGAAAGTTGCAGTCATTCCATTGAATATCCCGATTTAGTTTAGTGCTTTCAAATTTGCAGTGTACCTCTTCTTCAGAAAAACTATTGATGTCCTTTATTTCTAGACATTTAATTGAAAACAATGGAAACAAAGAAAGCTTTGAGGAAGTATTATTGAGGTGTATCTAGACTTACAATTCATAGCAGTGCAATGTTCCCTGGCGACTAGTTTCAATGGTCTTTTGAGGTGATCCCACCTTTGTAACCTGTAAACTTGTGTCTCATATTCTGCAGACTTAAAGGGTAACTTGATGACAAGCTCATCTGGGGCTGTGTAATGTTAATCAGTGTTACTAGATCTGATACACTGCCATCTTTTTTATTCTGTGACCTTGTTGTCATAAAGGGTGTGTGAGATATTCTGGCAGAGAATCTGAAATCAACAAGGCTCACAGTGCAGCAATCAGTCTGTCTTCGATGTAAAGTTCAACCTGTGTTTCATGTGAAGTGCCAAAGCACAGCAGGGGGAATGCCAATAAAAATTAAACTGTTCAATGACACTTTTACAACCTGAAAGCAGGACACTCAACAAATTCTAACATAACTTTTCTTGTAAGTAGTGATTATAAATCTTGAAAATCCATTTCTTTTCAACTCTGCCATTGGCCAGCAAATAAGCATAATAGAACATTTCCTGTGATAAGCTGGTGTTTTAATAAAGGAGTTTGTCATTGCTCACTGTTTCTTTGCACAGACACAGATTTGCTAATGCAGGAGTTTACACTCTGATTCATAACACAGATGATGCTGTACCAGTCGTTTTTCAAATTAAAGTGCACTTTCCAAAATAGAAATGTTCACTGGTCAAAAAAAAGGAAACCCTACACTGACTACCAATGAACAAGTGCTAACACGTAAATTAAGTGTGAGATTACCATACTCAAGAAAACTGGAAATGAATGTGAGCAAGGAATTTTTATTTCATTAGAAAGGTCACATTTTTTTTTAATAAAACGTCACTGAAATATTTAAAGACATGTATGGAAGATCAGTAATTGTTCCATAATTAGAGTAAGTTCAATAAGCCCAAATATTATATTCCCCCACCCGTCAATCAACATAATCATTCTTAAAGTTTGTATGCTACATTTTATTTCAAGGTAGAGATTTCCTGGGAGGTTGGGTGAAAGTCCAAAATCTGTTTTGTTTGTTTATTTATTGGAGTTGCAGAGGAAAAATGTCCTTTAGTATTAAAAAAGTTGGGGGGGGAGGCTAAAAAGATATAAAGAATTCTTGTAAGTGTATAAACTTTCAATGTTATATAAATCCAATAAGGCCGGGTCATCCTCTCCTTTCTAATCTACTCCTACAAGTGCTCTCCATGTGAAGGCCTCTTCTCCTTGGTCTTAATGGGGGCTCAGCTGCTTGTATCCTATCCTCGCTACCCTGGAACATGTATATGCAGACCAGTGCCCACACAACAGGAGAGTTGTAGCCAGAGTTGTGGGAGGTTTGATGGGTGGGAGAGACATCTCCCTGCTGCTCCAGGATAGTTAGCTGGAAAAAATTAATCCTGCTCCAGCTGAATTAACTTACATACAGAGAAACCTGGGATTCCCAAGAGCTACCTGTCTAGCTAGGGCTCCCTAGTTGTCCTAACTCCAATGGAGCTGTGCTGTGGAGTTCTATGCATATCCCTAGATACACCAGGCTTGGGGGCAGCTGTTCCACATAGGGAAACTTCATATCATTTCCTGCCATCGTCCAGTCAGATGCTTTGAATTTATTGCTGTGATGAATTCCTTGGAGAAATTGTCACATAAAGTTTCCTCCCATGGCTTTTAACAGGGGAATGGGCCAGTCCGGGAAATATAAATGTTTAGAAATACACATTTCCTCCTTCTAGGGTTGCCAACTTTATAATTGCCCAAAACCGAACACCATTGCCCCGTCCCTTCCCTGAGACCCCCACCCCTTCCACAATGCACCACATTGCTCTCCCCAACCCTCACTCACTTTCACTGGGATGGGGCAGGAGGTTGGGGTACGAGAGATGGGAAGGGCTGTAACTGGGGGGGGGCTCTGGGGTTGGGCGGGGGATGAGGAGTTTGGGGTATAGGAGGGGGCTCCAGGCTGTGAGGTGTGTTCGGAGTGTGGCAGGTAGTTCTGGGCTGGGGAAGGGGTTTGGGGTGCAGGGAGGGTGAGGGCTCCATCTTGGAGTGCAGGCTCTGGGGTGAAGCCGGGGATGAGAGGTTTAGGGTGCAGGAGGGGGAGCTCCATGCTGGGGTGCTCAGGGCTGGGACAGGGGTTGGGGCTCAGGGCTGGGGTGCAGGCTTACCTCAGGCAGCTCCCAGTCAGCGGCTCAGGAAGGATTCCTACCTGTCCTGGCTCTGCGCTGTGCCCTGGAAGTGGCAAGCAGGTCTGGCTTCTAGGCGGAGGTGCGGCAGGCAACTCTTTGTGCTGCTCTCGCCCACAGGCACTGCCCCCACCACTCCCTTTGACTGTTGTTCCTGGCCAATGGGAGTGCAGAGCTGATGCACAGTGCAGGGGCAGCGCATGGAGGTCCCTCCTACCCCCCCCCCCCCGAAGCCGGACCTGCTGGCTGCTTCCAGGGTTCAGTGTGGAGCCAGAATAGATAGGGACTAGCTTGCCTTAGCTCCGCCACACGGCCAACCAGACTTTTAATGGCTCAGTCAGTGGTGCTGCAGAGCCGTCAGGATCCCTTTTCGACTGGGTGTTCCATTCGAAAATCAGACACCTGATCATCCTACCTCCTTCTGACTCCAAGCTGTGAAATAGCTATTGCGGTGCTGAGCCCAGGGGATGAGGACTGAATCGTAGTCAGAAACGGGGGAATATAGCAGGACAGGAGTCCAAGAGGTAGGGTGACTAGATAGCAAGTGTGAAAAATTGGCAAACTTTGTCTCTTTGGGGAGTGGGGAAGAGTATAGTTACCTATATAAGACAAAGCCCCTAATACTGGGACATCTGGCCACCCTATCAAGAGGTGGCTTGGAGCAAATCATGCGTATGGGACAGGTGGCTAGGAGCTACACTGACCTGGGGTTGAGGACAGTGAAGGCATGTAGAAGAGTAGCATTGAGTGACATCTGTCTCTGAGAAGAAAGGCTCTTGGAGAGGCAATAGGTAAGGAACATGGACTCTGCTAGCATTAAGGCAAAGGTCAAAATAGTGAATTATTATATTATTAGAAATATATCCCTTGGATAGGAACTGTAATTGTATAATCCCCTAATCATTTATTTTTTTGATCTTTGCATATATGCGTTTTTAAATTTTAAATTTTAAGGAGAGAAATTAAGGTAGCATAGGTGCCAGGCCTTCAGTCAGGTGGTGGTGACTGATGAAGATTTACATGGCCAAGCATAGCCCTTAGATGTTTATTTCCAGGCTCAAGGGGTTTGGGTTTTTTTGAAGGGGGGGTAGTTGGGGAACAAAGGAGGTTGTTTTGAAATGGATACAATTTTTATAAAGAAACTATTGTTTTGAGTTGTTTGCTAAATGTCACTGAAACATACTTTCATCTTTGATGCTCTTCCAGCTTTTCATTTAGGAATGGAAACAATAAATAAAATGTATGATGTTGTCTGTATAGCCATAAATTTATCATACCACACAGCACAGGAAACTATGAAAATTTGGATTTTTTTTATTCCATGTAATGGGCAGTCATCAAAAGGTCCAGAGGTTCAGATAAGCCTCTAAACCCTTGTATTCTTATTGAAACTTTATTTGAACTATCAATCTGCTGGGTCCCTTTAGAGGAGCAGGGTCTCCCTCAACCCCCCAGCAGACCCCACTGTCAATCATTTATTCTGTCTTTTCCCACAGTTCATAGCACATCACAGATTCTCTGAGACAAACAGACAAATGAAAGGTCCCCTCCACTTTCTTCCTGTAATGAGAGAGGGGGGACTCTGAAGGAAAACAAAGAAAGGCAAAGTAACCTGTCACTCAGGAAGGCTTTCTGGATTCAGCTCTGAGCTTGGTCTAGCAGGATCTATTGCCCCTTAGTGGGTCCTATCTTCAAACCCTCTTCTTGGGGCATACAGCTTCAGGAGCAGCAAGGCTTAAGACTATTTTCTTCTCAGTTGACTTGTTTTTAACATCTATTTTAACTTCTATTTTTAACATCTACTGAGGTGGAACCACCCACCTCCTGTTCACTGCTCCTTCCTGTGGCAGGTTTCCCCCTTTTAAGCACCTCTCCCTGGCTAGGCAGAACAAGTCTTGCAGGTACACTTCATTAGAACTGAACAGGCCCAGAAGAGCTCCTTTCCACCAGAGAGAGAATGTGTCCCTTCACTGTCTCCAGAATATTCCTTGAAATGGAGTGAAAGCCAGATTACTCCTGAGCAATCAATCACACCTGCTTCCTGCTTCTGTCACACCAAGAAAACAGCCTCCTTCATTATATTTTGTCACTTTCTGACACTAGGCTCCAGCAAGAAACAAGATGTGAGAAAACAGTAGATGGGGTAGGAAGTGTGTTAACCACATTCATGAAACTCAAATTTACAGTTTGGGTTGAGTTGGATTTCAGATTTGGTCAAAGGCTTCAATTGTCTTTTATTTTATACCAACATTATTTTTGTTTAATTACTGATTCTATGCAATATATGTGAAATCTATGGGCCAGATTACCACCTCTTGTCAAAGAAATCAGGTCCCCATGTCTCTGTAACTCCCACTTGGAATTCACCAGCTCCTGGAGCTCCAAACTGAGTTTCTAGGCTGCCTTTTTAAAAGGACTGTAACTAAGATGGCTGCTAAACCCCTCTGACTATATTTCAAACATTTTGGAGTTAGAGGTGGGGACAGAAGGAGCTAGAAACTCCCAGTAGGGAAGTGTCTGTAGGGGGATGAGTAGTTCAATAACAAGCCAGGGCCATACATCTATCAGTGAGGGGACAGCCTGATTTTATGCCCACACAAAAGAAAGTAAGTGTAGTTTTAAGTTGGAAGCTAGGAGAGACAGAACAGCTTGGGAAGTCTGTACTAAACTCCTATTCCTTCTAAAGGAAGTTATTCCATTACTGTGAAACTCTAGCTGCATGGATTAGGCAGTTCTAGCACTACAACAAGCAATATCAGGAGAAAAAAAAGGCAACCTAGCTCTGCAATGGCTACCCATATCCAGCTGAAACCACAGAATTATAAACCAGAAGAACCAGCAAGCCCTGTTGGAAGCATGAAAGGACTCTGCTCCAGTCAAAGATGAAGGAAAAAGTAAGGTAACTGTTGTTAAATTGTCAGTACTTCAGCTGAGTACACACAATCTTGGCTGTGCATCTCAGAAAGGTGGCCAGGAGGGAGTTTAGGTTTGGTGGAGTAAATGGGTAGTAGGAAGTGAGGAAATTATTTATAGATGCTTATTCATTAATAACTTAACTGGTTCCTTCCCCAAATCCTATTCCCTCTGGTATGCAGTTGTTTTTGGAGAGGGTGCCCCTTTGTTGGTGTTTGTTTTATTCAGCTTATTGTCCCCTTGTGTTCTGGTCTTTACACTCCTTGTCAGCTAATAGTGGTATTAATTTTCCTCAATGGACAGCACTCCTGTGTATAAACCACAATCAGGAGTTCTCTTGGGTGAAGGTACCTAGGTGCCAGGGGAAAAAAAAACAAACCAAAAACCTAAAAGCCAGGGCCCTACCCATATAATAAGAAAAGGGAAGAACCTGTTCCAAACACTGCTAATAGAAAGCACCAGGCAGAGAAAAAGTAGCAAGGGCTACAACCTCTTGCTGGGCATTCTCTTGATTGTTCCTGCATTCTGTTGGTGGAAGGGAGCAAAGTTTGTTCCCTATGCCCCATATCCTAGGGCAGCATGGGCATCAGAGTTGGTCTCTAATACCAGCAGGTATAATAAGACTTGCTGGAAGCACAGAGCTGCCTTCTTAGTTTCCTCTTCCCACCATGCTGCTTCAAGACCCCTCCCCTGCTGTTTTTCTTGGTTCCCTGTCAGTCATGCTTCCTCTCACAGTCATTGTTCACAGAACTTCCTTGAAATGGGGTTTCAACAGCACAATAGGGTGACCAGATGTCCTGATTTTGTAGGGACTGCCCTGATATTCGGGGCTTTGTCTTATATAGGTGCCTATTCCCCCCCCCCCCCATGACCTGATTTTTCACATTTGCTACCTGCTCACCCTACAGCACAGAAAGTACTTCTCTAAGAAGTTAAATCAGCTTCAGGCTGCGTTAACTCCACTGGTTTGATGAAGGGATCACATGGATCTGCCCATATTTTACCTCCACACTTGTAGTTTCTGGACCCTGCTGAGAGTCAGGGCAGAAGGGAAGTGCAGTGGAAACTTATGACTTCCTTTCTGGATGGGACCGAGGAGATCCATAAGCATAGGTTCCCCTTTGTGAATGGATCCCTGAAGGATGATCTGGGTGCATATGCTGGCTCTGAATATGTGATCAGCCTCCTGCGGTAACTATGAAGTAAAAGGGCTAATGGCAAAAACCTGTTTTGTGCTGATGGTAGTCTGTTCTTCCTGAGAAGAGAGCTACTCTCTGAATCTGCTTTTTATTAGAACAGACTTATTTAAAAGAGCTTCTATACATCTAATTCACAGCAAAGTGGGATGTAGATCTCCATTGTATTATCCTGTCACAGACTAACTGTGTATGTTAGTGGTGGACAACCTGCAGGCCATCAAGGTAATCTGATTGTGGGCTGTGAGACATTTTGCTGATGTTGACCATCTGCAGGTATGAGGCCCTCACAGCTTCCAGTGAGCGTGGTTTGCTCTTCTCAGCCAGTGAGAGCTTCAGGAGGAAGCAGCCAGACACTTCCCACAGCTCCCATTGGCTGGGATCAGAAAACCACGGCCACTGGGAGCTGCGGGAGGCATGCCTGCAGATGGTCAACGTCAGCAAAATGTCTCACAGCCCACAATCAGATTACCCTGATCGGCTCCATGCAGCCCACATGCTTCAGGTTGCCCACCACTGGTCTATGTGGACCGTTTTGCTGCACGTTAGCAGTCAGTTAATATGTGTTTTTTTAAAATCCATACCTCTTTGAAACAAAACTATATCGAGGCACGTTAATGAATTTTCCGTGCATGTCAGCAGAGTTCCCACAGAGAGTTGGTCTGTGGTAGGCTAGTGCGGGGAAGAATCTGTGGCAAGCTGGGGTATGAATAATTGTTCACATTGAAATGTAAATGAACGGCCAAATGCTGAACTTGGTATTTCTCTCCAGAGTCCAAATTTTCTATTGTTGATTTTGAAGGAGCTGCTGAAAAAAAGCAAAATAGAATTTGTTTTGCTGCAACCTTTGAATGTCATTACTATTTTCATTATTTTATGGGAAAATTTTAAAGTTACATTTATACATATTTTAGAAGAACCCTGAGCACCATTTCTCAAGAATGGAAAAAATAGAAGAATCAATTTAAATCATCCATTTATTTCTTCAAAAGATCATAATTCCTGCCCATATTTAATGCTTCTGCCATCACTTCAGAAATATGACTTCACCTCTGCATGCAGAAGAGAAATATATCAGAGTTTTTATCATTATATTGTACTGCCATTTTGTGCTAGAACAGAGTGAAAATCACTTTCAGAGACATATGCATGGTAAAAAACCCCACAGTCTCTAATCTTTTATTACCAGTGAGAAATTATCTTGTTTAGCTCTTTTCAATGTTACCTTGTTTGATCTGTTAAGACTTTTGTGGACTGAATGTCTTAGGTCAGACTACTCTTGTCTAAGCAAAATATTGGCAGGTGATTTTATTCCAAGAGATAAACCAAAAGCTGTGCTTCTGTTTTTTTCCCCTCTTTGTTCTGAAGTGAAATATCTACTTATTCATTTTTTCTCAAAAGTACTTAACCCTTCATCTTATCTTGTATATGTGCCGAGAACCTGCCACAATCTACTGTAACAGAAGTGATATAACCTAGCTATTTGAATTCATTAATTCACACAAGCAGTATTTTAATTATTAATGTAAAATAAATTCTCTGCAATTAAGGTTTTTCTAGTTACAGATGATAGTACTTACTGATATAGATTTATCTTTTACTAATATATATTAAACATGATTTTGATACAATCTCATATATAGTACAACCCTGATTTTTCCAAGGGTTGACTATACCTCTTGGGAAGTATACCTGTTAGAAGTTCATCTCCTGCAAAGTTCTTAAAATTCTCAAGACAATTTCCTAAACCCTAAGGACTGAAAATCTGCCATGGCATGCCCTTCATCCTCTTCTGCTAAACCACTTGGCTTTCTCCGCACCTGGCATTTTCTTTCTCTTTTTCCTCAACCCATGGAGGACAGATAGATGGCACACACACAGTAACAGTGTAAGTTTCCGAACAACCGTCCACCAATGTGCCTCAAACTTGACTTGAAACTATAATATTCAATCCAGAGTCTTCTGATGCTTCTCCAACTTTACTATTTTATTCTATTATGGTTCCTATATGATGCCTATCACCATGCTATCAGAGTGTCTTCCAGTAGATACTGCCTGCTATATATCCTCTACTATGTCAATTTTACATTGTGCTTTGAAAAATTGATCTACCTTGATGTCATTATGGGATTCTTTTTCTGAGTAGAATTTATGATTATATCCTGTTACCCATAAATAATAATCTTTATTGGTTTACTTTGCTCATAAGTGGTCATTTCCAACAGTGACTGACTCTGGACCCATATTAAGCAATGTGTCTGGCAGATAATCTTGCAAATAATTTTAAAAAAATCTTCTCCATAAAATATATGAAGTTGGAGAGTCAGAATCTTTGTCAACATTAAACTTATTTTCAAACATTTCATATTTTAAAGGATTTTGTATAGTTGGCACTGACTACATACATGAAAATGTCAAAAGGGTGGTCAACAAAAAAGTGATTGAGATGTAACACCTGGAAATACTTTTATGGTTACCTGGGATTTGTAATTAGGTACAGATTCTAACAACTTTCTCTTGTGGTATTAATATCTCAAGTAGTATCCAGTAATCTAGTGATGTGGAATTTTCTGGGATACAGAAAGACATTCAAGTGAAATCTCAAATTTGAGCTGAAGTAATATATGTCTTATTAGTGGAGAAATGGATGGATGTACTTGCATCTTTTTTTAAAAAAATCCTTCACTAATGTACAGTTTCTGTAGAATATAATTTTCAACAGAGGTAGACAAATTTCAAAACCAACACAGGTTAGGCCCATCCACTCATGAACAGCTACCTGTTTTCTAGATAGTGGTGGCAGCAGAGGCAGAGTATATTAGCTGTGTTTTGGTTGGCTGCCATTTTATGGTTGCACCATGTCACCTCTCTGACGGGTACCACAAAGCAAACTGGTGTGCTTCTTTACGTAGCATTTACTTTCTGTAACTCTCATGGTTCAGAAGCAATTCCTGTGTGGAAAGCAGCTAACTTTTGTGGAGGACAAAGACTGTTGTTTGGAATGGGAAAGCATGCATCGTATCACATCATATATTGTCTACAAACCTCCTTCATGGCTTTGCACATCCCCGCCTATGCAGCAGGAGGAGGCAGAGGAGTGTAGATCTTCAGTTTTTAGTAAAAAAAAAAATATTGTGTTGAAACACAGTACAGTATTCATACCATGGAATCAATATTTAAAACATTTCAGTATACAGTTTTGTTGATCGGTGGAATAAGAAACTATCAGTTCCTTCAATATTATTTGAAGGAAAGAAGCTGACAAGTGTGAGTACATATTTTTAGTTCATCTATCCAGGGAGTATTTTCAAACGCTACATTTCCAGATCCACAGGAATCGTGTAAGTCTGAAACTTATAACTCTCATTTGAAGAAATGTATTAATTTGGGATATTTCATAATGAAATTATGAATGTTTTCTCTCTCTGTCTCTCCATCTTTTTGGAAGTTAAAAAAAAGAAGATAAGAAATACTGTATCTTTAAAACAGTTTCTAATAAACCAAATAAGTAAGGTATAGAAAACTAGGGACTTCTAGGTATCAGTAAATTAATCATTAAGGACATAATTTGTCTAGTATTACATACATTCAGATATCATGGGTGAGATTTTTTGCTGTCTCTCTAAGATGAGCAATGAAAAACTCGCCACCCAAGGAGTGACACTAAGGTAGTTCTAAAACATCTTTGCCCCTCTAGGATTTCTGAATTACTGGGGGAGTTTCTAGACTAATCTAGACAGTACTAAATTAACCTTAGACTCATATGCTGTGGCCCCACACTTGACACCCACTGCCACACCAGGATGTCTGGCAGGCCCCCTGTTGGGCAATGTGAACTGCCTTGCACAAAACCTGCACCAGAATGGCCAGATTCAGGTGTCTCTAACTTCTGCTGACATCCAAGCCGGCTTGTGGCTGGCATTCAAAACACACAGGGGTGTATAAAGGTGGTGAATTGCACCAATATTCTTTCAGCTAGAGCCGAGGATTAGGACTCAAATAAAAACAAAGAAAGATGGTTATTTTAAATTTCAGCATCAGTTATAATGAAATACAACTTGAAAATTATTTGTGCAACTTTAGCTATTCTACAAATTATTGTGATAAATCATCTGAAGTTTATGGGCCAAATAAGTCCCTGGGGTAGTTCTACCATTACTGTATCCACATGGAGATACAGCACTATATGAAAAATGTATACCATTCTGTACTTAACAGAACAAGGAATAATGCTTTAAATTTTGTTTCCCCCTGTTCGATAACATTTCACATGCCCTGAAAATGGTGCTCTTCTCTAATTGTTGAATGCTTTTAGTTTTGATAGGCACTGAAGTTTCATATACAATATGTACAACTAGAAAACAGCTTGAAATATCCCTTTTGCTTACAATAGGGAATATCAGTATAGTTGGTAGATACCTCTCAAACTGGTAGGAATTTTTAAAATGCTTACACTGTTGTGCTGTGGTTTCAAAGCAAAAATAATATTTTATTCATATAGCATCGTTCCCCACAAAAGATCACTTTAAACATTTATGAACTGTATATGAGAGATGGGCTCAAAAAATTATACTTGGATTTAGACTTTTATCTCTGAAAGTTTAGGGATGTTCATATCTGGGGTTTTGGTTTAGGCCCATCTCTGAAAAAGTGCAATGTGGACATATGTGCAACCAGCAAGAGTGAATCTGCCCCAAGGTGTTTAGTTTTTGAAGGCCTGACAACATTCTGGCATTGAAAAAAAAGCTGATAGTGCTAAAATGCTTGCCAGCCTATAACAAATGAGGTAAATAAATGTATTAATTTGAGTTTCTAGGCTCTTTTATTAGAGTGAATGGGAACTCTCCATGTTTGAAGTCCAAATGTCAGAGCAACTATGATTTGATATTCATATATGTGAATTAAAATACTGTCCCAACAGAATATAGCACCACCAACCATTATCATATTGGTCACAGAAAATCTCTAATGTTCTTTTGAAAACTAAATATCAAATTAGCACAATTGAAATTACTTAAACTAATTCATCTTCTAACAGTAATTAAAATGTATAGTCAAAGTAGCAAAAACAGTTTTAATTATATAGTACCATAAATGTACATGATAGTCTTCAGTCACATGGGCAAAGAATCTCACAACTTGCTGAGATTTTCAAAATGTCTGCCTAATGTCAAGCTCCTTTTTAAATTAAAAAAACAAACAAAGCAGCCTGGTTTTCAAAAATGCATCCAGCAGCTCTCATCAGAAGCAGGGAGCCGGGTAGTTCTAGGCAAAGAAACAAACACACAATGAATAAATTGATATATTCTAAGTATTTGTGACTCCCTCCATGCCTTTGGCACCTCCGTGTCATGGTGCAGAGAGCAATTCAGGATGACGTAATTAACTATGGAGAAGCGGCAAGAGAAAAGCTGCTGCAAGCATAGAGGTTGACATGGAAAGAGACATGAAGTCAAGATCTTTTATCTTCTATTTTCCCACCAGCGTAGGGATCTTTTTCACTCTAAAAGTTACCTGCATTTTTAGATTTATCCATATAGTCCAAGAGTAGCAGATGCTTGAGAGAGCTTACGAAAGTTGTGACTCATACTGTCTGTGTTTTTTTCCTGATATTTTTCCCTTGGTTTGTCAAAACATTACATGAAAGACTTTTTCATTGATAGGATTACAAAATAAAACCTACATTTAGAAACTCTGTCGTAAATGCCTGAATGCAGTCTGGCAGTCTTTCCTGCCAAAGGCTGTTAATGCTTAAATTAGCCACCTGATGGTATGGTGCCTCGTTGTTCACAAATGTCAACAACACATGAAAGAAATCACTGTTTTTTCCTATCAATTTACAGAATAACATTCAAACTGAGCTCATAACCTAACTAGTTGTTGGCTAAAATTCATGTTTTCTGTTATTTTGCAGTATTTAGTACTCTAACATAGAGGCAGCTTTAGCAACCTCACCTCAACCTGTTTGCATGATTTCTCAGACTTGGTGTTTTGTTTTTTTAAAGTACAAATAGAAAACAGAGGTGGAGCCATGTTTATTTCTCCCAATGCTGATTTTCCACTTCCTGTGTTACATTTCTTATAAACATGGCCCATGTTTTCATTTTGTTTCTTAGTATAATTTTACTTCATGACTAGGATAAAGAGCCAATTCAAATTAAATAAGAACCTATAAAGCTGTTTGGCTAAAAGGTGCAAAATTTTCCATATTTTTCCATTGCTTAAGTGTACATGAGAATTAAGAAGATTGTTGTTCTTACTTCCTTTTCACCTCAGCACCCATCTTCTCCCCAAAAATCTGAGGAGTCTCTTTCAAACGTTCTAACTTTTCTGCATATCTTTTTTTAAAATAGTTCAGTTAATGTAATTTCCTGATTTTGTGTAGTTTGACTAAGAAATTGCATATTTTAATAACTGTCTTCCTAAATTATGAAAGACACACTATTTTGTGATTCTGGTTTTTTTTTCTAAAATGGGACATTTGCAAAACAATTTTTAAACTGTGAAGTCATTCAAGTTTAGAATAATCACATACCACGATAGTCTTAAGAAAATGTTATTTTAAAGAAAATTATTTTATATTTGTTGAATCCCTTTGATGCAACAAACTCTGAAAAACCAAAAGACAGCCAATATGATATCCTTATTTTATGTGGTCTTTTCAGCTTTCTACCAACCTGTAATGGGAACATATTTTTATATACCCATTTGATAAATGTCTGAAATTCCCAGGAACGTTTAGTTTTTTCAATGTTAACAAAACAAAAAGGGGGGTTTCAAAGGAACAGAGTCTACCATGGGATTCAGCTGGAAAAATCACTACCAGGAGGGAAAATTCAAATCACTGAAATCACACACGAAAAATAAATGCATGCATATAAATCCCTGGAAAGTGAGATTTCTCTCTTTAAAAAGTTCTCTCTTAAAACTCTGGCTATTCATATTGCCAACAAAAATATTTACCACCTGCTAAAATCCATTGGTTAACATTTTCTAATTTGTATGGCTGAAATTTAGCCAGCCATATCCATATTTAACCACTTAAATAACCAGGGAACATGGTGGGTTTTTTAGGAAATCAGGTCACATAGTTAGCAAAACATGCTTGGATGGGTGATCTGTGTTTAAGCTAATGATGGAATAATGTCCTGTGTCATAGAATTTCATTGCTTAGGGCAGCTGTACAGGGAAATTTGTACTATTAATTCACTGATTGAGACGTAGCAACTTCAAACTCCCTCAGACAAAGTTTGGCAACTGAATCAACGAAGTATGATCTCCAGTGGCCACTTCTACATCCCGTTCATAACTCCTCCAATATGTTACTGTGAAGAGAGCCACCCTGCTGAGGGTGCAGTGTTCCCTCCCAGGGCCTTTCTGGCTCTGTACAAAACCTGTGCAGTGGAAATGCTTTTCTGGCCTTATCTGTCTATGTTCTCCATCCCTATTATCACAATATGATAGTTTATTTTAAGAGAAAATTGAAATATTTTCTCTAATTGAAACTTCAAGGGACTTTTGGGTAGGCAGTATTTAATTACCCAAATCAAATGTGACCAGCCTCATGCTTTGAAAGGACCTTGGAATCTTTTAGCACAGGTGATAACTCTCACCTCACTTTATCTTTTTTAAATAAAACATGGTACCGCCAAGTTACCTATAAATGTTGAAAGCTGCAGGGAATTCTGTATCCCCTAGAATAGTCATATTTCATATGTTAAGCAACTTAGTAGGTATACAAGATAGAATTAAAAATTAAGGTGTTATGCCAAAAAGAAAAATGTGAAGGTATTAAGGGATTGGTTTTCACAGCAGGAATTTTCAACCCCACTTACGTCAGGCATGCACTATTTACTTCAGATGGCTTGTGCTCTGAAAATCTGTTTAAAAAACTCATTATGCTAGTGGAGAACAAGTAATTGTTTGTTTTGGACCATGGGTTAGTGCGGTAGCTTCCTGACTACACTTCTTCTTCTAAAAATAACCTTACATTTGAACACTTACAAACAAACTAGGTTACAGATAAAAACTGGCATTTATAAACTACTGCATTCCAAAACAAGCATCTGTATGAAATCAAAATAACAGCCAAAGTGGTAGTATTCTGTGTGTAAACTACTTGTATGGCTCAGCAAAATTTATTATCAATGCAGTCTATGCAGGCTTAGATATATATCAAACCTTCTGTCTATTTGTTTTACTAATGTGTTAGATGTAGCAACCTGCATGGATCATTAATTATAACTGTAGTGACAGAGGATAGGAATCCTCTGGTTCTTTCTATCAGTCTTCGGGACTATGTTAAGGTATAGATATTATACAGTTTATATAGTATAGCATTAGGGATGGGTTAACATGTTCAGTTAAAATAAGACATCTGTTTTGGGGATGAGCTAGTATGGTCCATAGGTGACCACACAGGAATTTATGCATTTTAATCCTTAGTTAATGGGCTACTGATTCAGCGAGCCTCTGTTTGCTGCCCCATTTCTAAAATTGGGGTAATCCTTAGTAACTCGTAGGGATGAGTTAGTTAATAATTACAGCATTTTTTGCAGGGAAATAACAAGGCAGCACCATAGCACACTGACTTTGTCATGATATATACTATGTCTGGAAAATAATGTTATAGTTCTCCCCATAAAAATCAATCCTTCACTCATTCCTCAAATCAAATGCATTTTTTCCCCTAAATTTTGGTAAGCCCAGTTAAGAATCTGTCCTAGCACCTCCCTGACCCCACAAAAATCTCCCTCTTCCCTAGTCAGTCACAGTACATTGCTTTCTTTTTTTTTTTTTTTTCAATAAGCTACGGTATTTCAGTGGTATGAAAGAAGAACTGGCAAAGTGCTTCATAAGAAATTGGCCTTCCTGCTCCACATTAAGAATTTATTAAAAAAGAAAATAGTTAGCATGGTGTTTTCTGTGGACAGTCTTGATAGTGTGATCTTTTATTGTACATGATTTATGTATGTTCTCCTGGTGAATGGAAGATAGTGTTTTGACATTTTAACATTGTGCCAAAGGATCCATGTGGTGTACTCTAACGTGGAAAATAATGTGTATGTATCGTGAGTTTCATCTGTAGTATACATTCATCCAAATACAAAGTGCCTCATTATTATTAGCTGCATTATTAATGAGTTCATTAAGTTACAGTAAGTGAAAGAGATGAAGACAGGCTTTTTTTCTTTGCTGATAGATAACAAAGGAAACATTCCGGAGGTCGAGTGTTGTAGCATGTGTATATATATGAGAAACTTCTCTTTGTACTATCTCAGTGCATCTCAGCTCTCAACCTACTGAACTCCTTTCAATTTAGTCTGGTGCTTTTCTGAGTCTTTGTCAGATGAAGTTAGAAAATCAGTAGAGTTTCCAGAGATGCTACGCTCTTCACATCAAGACAGTGCATGGTTGTCTAGGACTGGGGTTCTCTTTCTCTTTCTGATCCCTCTCCTAACATACTATTAAAACTCCAGGGCCCAGTGGGGGGGGGGAGGGGAGATGGGGCACAGGGCTCCTGGCTTTAGGCACCAGGTAGGGCGTGCTTGGGACTCTGGACTTCAGCCATAGATGGGGGCAGGACAGGGCTTCAACCCCACAAGGTGGGCTCTGGAAGGGCAGGTGTTTGCAGCTTCAGCCCTGAAGGTGCGAGGGTTCAGGGCCTTCAACCTTGGGGGGGTGCCTGGGCTTGGGGCTCCCCCTGGCTCTGCTCCTGGCTTCAGCCCTGTGGAGGTGCTGGGGCTCGGAGCTCTGGCTAAGAACCACTGATCTAGGAGAGTCCATCCCAGACTACGCTTCAGTTTTTCATGCCTCCACCACTTCTCTGCTAGATTACAGCATAAAATTATACCTGAGCATGAAAACTTCAACACTTAGCAAACTCTGACTAGGGGAAAACACTGCACAACTTCTCCTCAATAGCATAGGTTACTGTGAGCATCACATCTCATGAGCACATCACCTCAGTCCTGCCCTCTCTACATTGGCTTTCCATAGAAATTTGAATCTAGTTAGATCTCAGTCCTTGCCTTCGAAGAACTCCATTGCATGGGGCCAGGATATTTAAAAGACTGTTTAAAATTGAATGATGAAGACCATGATTGACAACTTTGCTTCTCAGCATACTGGAACTCACAGCAATAGAGTACAGCTCATCTTTGCAGGAGACAGAACCTTATGCAGGAGTAGTCTGATTCTGTAGAATGAACTACTTCAGGATCTAAGGATTCCTCACAAACATCCCCACTTTCCATTCCAAGGGCAAGGCACATTTTGTTGACCCTGCCTTCTCTAATATAAACATCTAGCAGCCAGTATATTTAACAAAAAGGAAACAAACAAACAAAAGAACACCCAAGATATTCCACTGCAGAAGTTTCTCTCTCTGGATAGAGGATAAGAGAACAAATATATGATTAGATGTGTGGTTCCATTGTTTAATGCACTAGAGGAAGAGGCTGAAATAACTTTATATTAAAAGCAGTCCACTTTTTCTACAATGCTCTGCAAAAGACTTAAATCATTCCTAAACTTTCTATTTATTGAGTAAAGTCCAAATCTTCCTGCTAGTGTCTCACCACTATAGTTTCACCCCCCAAAAAACACCTTTCTCCTGCCTAGGCCTATGATCCCTGTAAAGCATTGATCTGGGCTGCTATGTGAGCAAAAAGAGGATCAATTAAATCATTACATAAATTCCCTTTGGAGAAGTTGACTAAAATTCAATGTATAAACTATGCAAATCTGAATGGATACCCAAGGAAATCCACAAGGCTAATAAATTGGAAAAGAAATTTAAAAGCTTAGTTATTTTAAGTACCATACCTTTTGAGATAGGATTGTTTATAAAGGTATCTCACAATCTTTCCAAAGAGTCCTTTATTTCGTTTGTTTGTTAGCTAGTTGGTTTTGTTATGAGGTAAAGAGTGTGTACGTGTTAAAATGCATAATAATCTTGACTGAGTACATACCTATAGAGGCCAAAATTGTTAAGCAACTAAATATTCCTCTTACACTGCAGTATATCGTGCAGAGTTGTCAGGACAGCAATTTGTAGTATTACTGTTTCTATCATAATACAATATGTGGATTTCTGATTGTTGTGCAGATATATGGTAGGGTGGGGGGAGGAAGAAGGTGGTAGTGTTTTCCTGACACCATCTGGAGTGTTAGAAAACTGGCGAATTACTTGTAGTGCTGGCTGGTACATGGTCAACTCAATAAAATGTAATCAAAGCCAAAAGGTTTCATGGAGGTGTAATGGTTTCAACAACCTTTACTGTAGGAAGGGTTGTTTTCGTGTTTTTGTTTTGATTTGTTTAAGAGTAGGGGTGAAAAGAGGGAATAGGGTAATTTTTACACTAGTTATAATACTGGTCTGTGAAATAGGAGACCAACATGCAGGCTTTCTGCATTGCCAGTCCATTGGCCTACACCCAGACTTCCCAAAACACAATGCTCAGGTTTCTGTCTGAAGAAACCCTGTGAAACAAGTGTGCTTTTGCTAAAACATCTAAATGTTATTGTTTTCTCCTAATACAGATTGAAAAACAAATGTCTAAACCTCAAAATAGAATTGTCATCCCTTGGTCAGTTCTAATTACCTGCCTATCACTGTGGTTTCTGTCTACCATTATTAAAAAATATTTTAGAGGAATATATTTATGAATATTGTAAGCTCCTAGAAAACAGTCAGAATATTTCATTTTGCAATAGCTAGATTAATAACCTATTTCACCATGTTTTGGAATAACCTTTTGGTTATGGTTATTGGACTACCTTGTCATTTGAATTTCAGGATTGACTTCCACTTTGCAAACTGACATTCTGACCCTAAAGAAAGTGGGTTAAAATGTGTCAAGATCAATAATGTTACATCATATTCAGCTGTGTCATGTCAGCTTCTGATATGATATTCCTTAAGAAGACATGGTACTATAATAATATGACATAAAATGACATCGCCAAAGATTTTAATAGCACTTTCATTTGGCTCAGATTTCTACTATCAGTTCTGATAAGGGATACGTGGTGGGAGCAATTATTCATTGACCATCCCAATTACTTTTATGTAGTTGGGCATATTGCTTATCCAATCAATCATAAACTACTGAGAGATTTGTATTCATGTTTGAGACTGAAGGCATTTTAAACTGCACCATAGAACAATGTCTTTACACAATTAATTAGTCTTTTATCCTCCATCAGAAAAAAGAAGAGAAAATGTTGGGATTGCTTCTTCCTATTATGTTTGTTGTTTTTTTATGGATCATGAGGAGTTTAATGTTTTGCATTGAAGACTTTTATTCCAATATTCTAAAAGTAGTCTCAAATGTGGGGGAAGGGGCTGAATTGTCAATGTCCTCTAAATTTGACATATCTGAAACTTAGGAGGAATTTAATGAATTGCTGGATTAGTTCATACATTAGAAAATGATCCTGACCAATACTGTTCATCCCTCTACCAGATAGAGCAGCATCTGTTCCTCTAGATACCAATTCTTAACCTTTACCTTTAAGTTCTGTTGTCTAGCAGCTTTGCAATATTGCACTGATTTATAAATCCTACTCTGAAATCTGATAACTTTTCAAGAGCATCTTCAACTGGATGCAACAAAATAGAGGTCATTATCCTGCAGCTGCTTCCATGCAGATTCATGGGTATATCCACACAGTCAGTTGCAAGATGTGGGCTATAGTGAAGGACTAGTTATTTCAGTTACATGAAATAGAAAGAAAAGATTAAAGAACTTGAATAGAAGGCTATATAACTTCACACCCAAAACAAATATAGTTTAAGGGAAAAACCTTTTTCTCAGTGCTCTTATCTCAAACCCACAAAAAATCAAATCAGAACAAAAAAAACCCTTTTCTATCTTAGTCAATTAAACTCAGATAAATCACAAACTAAGGAAATATTAACATAATGCCACATATTTATACCAACGTATCTGAGCACCTTTCTGTAATTCAGACAGTGTGATAGACATATCTCGTGTTGTTCCCTCTTCCTCTCCTCAGAGGGTGGTGCATGTTCAATGAAGTGTTTTGTTTTGGTGGGGGGGGGGGGGGGTTGTGGTTGTATGGGGGATATTAATATATATGTTGCTATGTATTTATGTTAGAGAAGGCAAAGTCAAAGAAACTGATGCCTCAAGTTACATGCTTCATCCCCGCACATCATTTAAATCTCTGCACTATAGTTTCACCCCCCACAAAAACACACACCTCCTTCAGTGTTCTGCAGGGGCTGTGGGAAGTCCCAGTGTTAGATAATTATCTATAGCACTTATTGTGTGTACAGAGGACTCTGAGTCCTAACACACCTTCAACAAATTCCTCTTCAAGTTCCAGTATGTAGCCAGTTCATGGTCTGTGGGGGTCTGCTAAAAAATATAAAAATGCAAAGACGTTGAGAATGATCAAGGATTTTTGGAGGGAGGCACAGAGTGGTAAATAGGTGAAGGGTCAGTAGGACTGTGGCTAGGAACCAGGGAGATAAACAGAACAGGATGTCTAAGGAACGGGGGAGACAGCATCACAGAAATCTAGGCAGGTCTGTAAGTTTTATGGTGCCATGTTATAGTGAATAAGGGGATAATTCTTTTCAGTCGTAAAATTTTAGCAGTGGCTTATCTCTGAGATGTTATGAGACTGGCCCTGTTTAGAACTGGTGGTGGCTGTTATTTATGTATAAAGAGACCCAAAATAGGGTGTGATTAAGCATTGTCAAAAAATAGCTCTTACTCACTTTTACAGAGAAAACGTTAGAATCATTACCAAACAAATATAAAATAATCACTTTCCCTGTGAAGAATTGTTCTGTGTATTAGGAGGCTCACTTCAGTCGCTGAAGTGTGAAACAGAGATTTTAATCCTGTTTTAAATGTATATCTCAATGCAACCCTAACTATGGAGTTGTTATTGAAGCTGACATAATCATCTGCATATAAAATGCTGAAAATTCTTAAATATTTTAAACATCATACTCAAAGCCAAGACATAGAAATTAGAGATGGAAAAGCCTTAGTCTGTATTTTTCTGTTTATATATTCTCTTGATCTATAGCCGAGATTTTCAAACTGTGGTCCATGGCTCGCCAGTGGTCTGTGAGCTCCACTCAGGTGGTCCGTGGATAGTTCTCTCTAAGGTGTTCACCTGGGCAACTTCACATGAGAGAATGAAAGGCCACCTACCTAATTAGTGGAGCCGCGCAGGCATCACTCCTCTAATTAGGGGCCTGGACCCTGTAGAAGATGCACATGTAAGGTGAAGTAGTGGCCTTGGGGGGAATAGTGGGTCGGTGGGAGAGGGCAATGGAGTGAGAAGTGGGGGGTGGGAGAAATTTTTGATTTTCGGGGGTATGGCAGCCAGAGAAAGAGGTGACTTTCCCTAGTTCAAGAGCTGTGGCTGCCAGGGAGAGATGGCCTTCCTTCCCAGCTCTGTGGCTGCAGTGGCGTGGGAGAGACCTCCCTCCTTTCCAGCACCAGCTCGGGGGTTGCTGTGGAGGAGAAGAGAGGGCACATCCATCACTTTAGAAAGGTAAAACTATTAATATTAAAATATGGGTTGTGTGCTTTTATATGTAGAACAAAAAAACCCATTAATTATTAAGTTTTTTTAATATAAAAATTTTATCCAAATTTCTTTACAATAGGTAGCTAACGGTAGAAACAACATTTGGAAAGATCATTAAGTGGGCTGCCGAGTCCCTCAGTGATTTTCAAGTGGTCCATGAAAAGAAAGGTTGAGAAACACTGAATAGGATTTAGTTTTAAAAGTTGGTTTCAACCAATTTGGGTTCTAATGTTGAGATGCTTTTCCTGCATTTGGAATAGCTAAATCAAAGACCCGCCAGAAGAAAAAAAATAATTAAATTAAAAATATTTATATCTGCAAGTATGAAATATTTGTCAGTTTATGGTTAGACTGTAGTATTTGGTGCCTTTTTGTGTTCTCAAGACACATTTTCCAAGTCATTCCCCTGAACAAGAAATCAGAGTACCATGAAAATGCTGATTCATCGTCCTTGATATATTCCTTGATATATATACCTGCTGATATATTCAGCAGGTAATGATGTCATCTCTCCCTTCCCGAGATCCCCAGAGTCAGGGTGAATCTGATGAAATGGTGCTGTAGAGTAAAGACAAGCACAAAGTCTGTTCTGGAGTGGGGAGATTCTTAGATATTATTTTTCAAATGGCTGCAAAATAAGATAAATTACAGAAGCACGAACTATTTCATACTCACACTTCCATATTTTACAGTTATTCAGAGGGAACTTCCATTAGAATTGCATTGTGTACTTTGTCAGACCCTCTGCAATTACCTTGGGCCACTCTTCTCTCTGGCCTTAGTGAAGACAGAGCTTTAAGGACAGGAGCAAAGGAGAGTGAATTCTGCTGGAACTGAGACTCTGTTCCGCTTCCATATGTATTTAGTCAGTGTGCAGGGAAGGAGATGGATGTAATCTTCACCAAATGGTCTCTATGGCTGAGTTCCAGTCAGACGTTGGCTGCCATAAAGCTCTTCCTGAACTCAGATTTGTAATCCCTTTGGAAATATCTTCCATAGTTGCTATTCAGTGAACCAGGGATGACTATCACTACCCTTCCACTTCTGCCCTTCCTGAGACTCACTGAGGTTCATTGTTTTGTTCTCTTGAACCATGCGGCAATATATGGCAATGAAGCTGGCGAGAGATTATGAAGCTGTACAAAAGACTGGCTGCAGGCAAGCTGTGCTGTGTGGTATTAGCAAGGGGATACCTTCCACATCTACTCTTTCTGAATCAGAGCAAGTCTCTGTAGGTGTAGAAGAACTCCAGTGTCTTTTCTAGGCTGCAGGGATACTGGGTTTTGCTCAAATGGGACTCCCTGAATGAGACCACGTATATTCTATTTTGAATGTGTAATGCTAAAGGGGAAAAAGTACTTTTTAATGATTTTTTTTAAATAATTGGAAGTACATTAGTTACCATGGAAACAATGCTGTCACTGTAGCTGGTTGAAGCTAGTGACATTCATGAGTGCAGAAAAAAGTCAGTTTATGCAAGTATTTACAATATAGCCCGTGGTTTTGTCAAATAAAGGTATTTTGGTGTTTCCGATGGATTCTTTTGGGTCTAAATTACAATAGCAGCAGAACTGGTCAGGTTAAGCTATTTTAAATGTATTTTACACATTAAGCAGTATGGTTTGAAATCCATTTTCTGCACCATGCCATACAACATGCTTAGAAAAATATATTACTTTGACACATGGGGCTGTTGTTCCTCCAGGGCTTGCTCCATTGTTAAATAAAGATTTAAGTGCCTCTCTCTGAAGGAATCATCACTTTCAACCAGGGACAATTCGCCATGTCAATAATAGAGCAGTGTACAATTTAAAAGGAACAACAAATAATGTTGTTCTTGGCTCAAATTAGTTTCCCTGATATATAAAGTAATACTTTTTCAGAAAGAAACGAATGATAGTGCCACAGCTATCTTGACATAATAAGCTCCTAAAGAATTACTGAATTTAGATGAAAAATACATACAGTACTTGGAACTCTTTATTAAAAGTTCACTTTGTTATTACTCACAATTATTGCTAACCATATTTGTAGATTTGGTCTGTAAATATATTTTTAAAATAAACAGTATTAATGACTTAACAATTATACAGGAAAACTGGCTCAGAAGAGAACTAGTTCCCTTAAACATGCCCAACCTGAATGGATTTACTGGTGGGTTGGATAAACATTTTATGACCACTGTGAAATGTAAGAACCGTCAATGGACTTGTCTTCGCTACAAAATTTGATTGTGTTTGAACACGTCTGTGAAGAGTCAAGTTAGACTCTGAGGTCATTGTCATCACATTGGCTATGTAGAAAAGAGCAAGTTCTGGTGAGTCTCATGGGAGGTACTAGATTTAACACTACCGGGTCTACTCATGACTAGCTGACCTGAAAACAGTTTGATCTTGTCTATACTGACTGCAAAGTCATGGTCAGCATCATAACAAATTCTGTAACCAACAGAATGACATTTTGTAATGAAGAAAAGAATTATAGATTTGGTAGACCCAACCTCAGAGTAAACTAGCCGTGGTGGAGTTAATTAAGGATTTTGAATTAAGGAATGAAAACAGTAGGTATGTGTTGAATAATCATATGTAAATCTGATATTACATCACAATGTAAATTTCAGCAACTTGTAGATGTACCAGGCTCCAAAACTGAGGTGGAAATGTTGAAAGAGGAATAAGGGCAGGGCTGGGTTAAAAATCCTTACAATATTATATAGTAAAAATAAAACAATGACAAAGTATGCTCCTACTCTGTATGCCGGATTGTATATACCTGGTACTGGCAAAAGGCCATAAGATAATTCTGAACATTTTTTTTCTCATAGCAATGCCAACAGTGTACATGCAATAAGGGAGTGAGACTTTGAACAATGGTTAAACCTGCTCATCAATTAATTCCTAATTGAGATACAGAACATACGTGGTAGAATCATGTTTCTACCCACTGAAGACATAGTTTCCTACAAGGATATTGCAACAATAAATGATAAGGGGCTGGCCATGTCATCCTTCTATGCTACTTAGCTGATAAATGTTCGTTGTCCTCTCATTGTTCTCTTTTGGTCTTCTCTTCTTCCTGTTTCTTATTGAAGGATAGAAGAATAAAAAGTTTCATTTCTAGTGTGTCCATCATGATGCTGATGAGTAACAATTTGTTTAATTTCAGAGTCTCTTGAAGGGTATTGTTTTGAGACTGTTGAACATATTGCCCTTCTTTTTTTCAGGCATTGAGTGACTCTTGGTTTCTCAGTTGTCAAAAATGTACCTGGCAGGTTTAATTGTATTTCAGTTCTGACTGACAACTGCTGAATAATAAATAATAAAGAGAGTGCCAAAGCACTACTCAGCTATAAACTTATTGTCTTTTTCTAAACACCCAGTGTCCTTTCATCTACTGACGGAGGTAATAAAATAATGAATAAAATATTGTTCAAAAAATCTGACCTTGAAAAGAGATGTACATGAAGAACAATAAAAACTGAAGTCATATCACAGACACTTTCCTAATAACTTACACACCAAATTGAAATAGAGTTTCTTCACCCTTCTATTATTTCCCATGATGGGAAACATTTGTTTTTGCAGTGTAGACTTGATAATCTATTGCACTGGAATAGAAAATCAGGTGATGGCTTCATATAACAAAAAAAGGTCTGTAGTGAGTCCTTGTGTGCAAATGTTTGAGGAGGAGGACATAGTCGGAAGGCAACACAGTCTGCAGGGATAAGTGAGCACCGGTTTAGGACTAGGGATTATTATTTTGGGTCTGTCACAGTCTCATTGTGGGTATGTCTATACTGCAATTAAAAACCCCATGGCTGTCTTAGGCCAACTGACTTGAGCGTGTGGGGCTTTGGCTAAATGGTTGTTTAACTGTGGTGTAGATGCTCAGGGTGCAGTCCAGTTTCTGGGGCATTCCCACCTCGCAGAGTCCTAGAGCTCAGGCTAGAAGTCCTGCAGGTGTGTAACTGTATGTAGACACACCGTTTCTTGGGCAAATCACTTCACCTTTATATCTCAGGGATAATACTTGCCCTCTCCACAGGGGTATTTTGTGGATTAAATTAGTCAGTATTTGAACAGTATTCTGTATACTACATTATAAAAATTCTGAAATGTTAAAACTTGTTTGTTTTTAAATAGATTTGAACACTAGATATGGATATATTTTTATGTAAAAAAAATAAAAGTAGAATGGTTTAATGCCAAGGTAGATATGGCATATACAAAATTCTTTACTATTAAGTTTATCTGCACATTTTCAATAGTGTTTAAAACCTTGCCATTATGATAATGCTAGGGTGGATCATCTCCACTTTAAATGAGTGAGTACCTTTTTAAACTGTGTGCAAATACCCATTTACTTTGCTCCTGTATTCTGTTTTTGTCTTTTGTCTTTTCCCAAACAAAAACGCTTTGCTACTGTCAGCTCTATGAAATGGGCAGACTTGTCTCTTGTGGCAGTCCAGTATAATATTGTTTACTGTACATTTCAGCCTTTATTTTATGAGTACAATAGATTACATGGGGAGAATTAGAATTCTTGTCTGAAATATGAAGAGACAGTGTTAATTGTTAATTTAGATGAAACCAGTATTAGACATTTGATTTTTTTGCAGTGTTTACATAAAAATGCTTACTAAAATTCTAGACCGCATGATATTGATTAGCCCATAAATATCAGGTGTCTGCCAATCTGCTGAGGTATGGTGGTGTGATGTCCTTGTGTTGTAGCTGAAAGAAACCAAGAGTTGAGCTATTGGAAACATGAATTATTTACACTGTATTAAGAGTCCACAGGAAGAGCTGTTTTTCTGTGCCTATGTAATTTACTTTCTGTGATCTGACTATTTATTGTTACAGGTTTACTAGACACAAAATGTACTTTGTCTCGGTTCTATCCATCTAAAATTAAGAAAAGCAAACAGGAAGAACAAATATATTGTGGGGAAAGTGAGTGTGTGCACTTAATGATTTACTGGCTCTTTAACAGTCATGGTTAATTGACTCCCTGCATTCCCCCTGTCCACTCCTACCCCACAAAAGCCAGTACACAAACACCAGACTCATAACATCTCTTCTACATTTCCATCAATACATATATTACACTTACACAATTCTTAGACAATTCAGGGTTTCAAATCAAACCCTGGAGTGGATTTTGTAATTGACTAGATTTGCAATTCATAAAGTCTCTAGTGATTGATGTTTTACTGGATTCACTACATTATCAGTTGCATTTTGTTATGAGTGTTAACTATTATTTCATTATATTGCTCACTACTTCTAGACATACATCTCTGATACAATACTACTTTAAATTAATATGTGCATATAAAACATCAAAACGGTAAGCTTGGTGGTGCCAGGGTTTCTGCCTTCAGGAGTTGTTTTCAGAAATTGTTTCAGAACACTAAGTGAATGGTAAAATAAGCAAAACTCATGAATAGATGTGGGTACTATAAATCATCCAATATCTCAAAACAACCATACATAAATGTATGTCAAATGTGCCTATGAGATTAGCAGAGCTCAGTTATCAGGTGTTGGTAGGTCAAATGTCGATTTGGAAAATGAGAAATGAAGACTTTTCAAATTGAGCAACATGTCTATTGTAAGATATTGTCAATAAATAAAAATCATCAAACACTGATAGTACAGAAACCACCATCCCAGGGAGAGATTGTCATGGCTTGATACATACAGACAGAAGTGGAGGGGACCTCTTTTTTTTATCTATCTATATCTAGTCATTTTAAATGTTATGTAAGCAAGAAATTAATGTTGATTTGTATACTTTGAATATTTCAAGCCATTCTATCATGCAATTCTTTGGTGATTGCTGCACCATTCTCCCACTAAGAAAAGTAGCTTATTTAATTACAGAGGACGGTGCAGTTACAAATTGCATGCAATTACACACAAACAGGCAAACAAAACAAAAACATCCAGTAAGCTAAGGAAGAGCTAAAAGCCTTTTAACGAAGATTCCAGAGAAGAGTTTTTGTAGCCCTACAATTTACCAGTCAAACTGTTATCATTTAGGGGGACTTGGCAGCAGAAGTTCACAGTAGTGTAAGTAACTAACAAACAGGGTTTCCAAATGATTTTATATTCTTCTAATTGTTTTCCACTGTTAGTTTAATAAAATCTTAACCCTTTTCAAAGATATGCACTTGTAAACTTTTCTTCAAAAATTGTAACTTGAATCTTCCTTGTGTGTATGTACAATGCTGAGCACACTACAGCACTGAATAATATTTTGAAAGGCTGGATCCAATAGAAGGTTGTATGGATTTGTCAATAGACCCCAGAACCAAGGCTAAAATGGCATGGCTACATGGACCAGAAAGTTTTTTTGCGTAAGTCACTATAGTATATTGTCATGGCAGACTATGAAAGCAGCTACAGAGGAAGACTGGGAATTTCACTTGACATTCTGGAATCACAAAGGAACTATATTCAGGATATAAATGGTTGGCAGAGAATTCTCTTGGTGGGATAGGCAGCTGTCAGTTGGCATAAAGCTACCAGTACAGGCTCCTGCACCAGCCTATCCAGACACCCTCATGTAGGGAACATTGCAAAGTAGGGAGAAGGTGTTCGGGGGACAGAATCCGTTAGAACTATTTGCTGCCCAGAGGCTGCTCTAAGTCTCAGTCAGGCCAGGTCCAGCACAGAGTAGCACATCCAGAATCGGAAAGCCATAACCAACTCCTGAATAGCCCCTTGATTCTCCTGAATAACGCTCATCTCGGAGGAGAGAATCTGCCCCAGAATCTGGATATCCATTTAAAATCCAATCCAGCTGAAAGGGAGATATCTCACACTACTGATTACAAAACGGGTTTTTCATGGGTGCTTTACCATATGTTTCCTGAAGTACTAATTTATGTAGGGTGCCTTTCTGGGGGAAGATTGACCTTTCAAAGTATAATTAGCATTTTATGCTAGCTCCTAGCTAGCATCAGATTTCGGATGGGGTTGCATTCACTACAGGACTGTATTTCACAGATCAGGAATTGGAATGTGAAGAGGTGCAATCTATTGAAATTCTTCTACAATATACACATGGCACATACCATATAGTAAGTAGAACTATCTAACTCTTTATACTGTTGGCCATCACCATTGTATCTGAGCACTTTCCATATAAAATTGAAAGCAACAGCAGAATCCCTAGTGGATATTGGAGTCTCTGTCACTTCTGTATTTTAAGGAGAAAACCTCTGCTTGAGGTAGGATTTCTGATATTTTATTTTTGGAGAGAGAGTGGAGGTTGTCACTGTCATAAGCATAAAGTATCCTAGAATTCCTGTTTACCTGTAAGGGGTTAAGAATCTAAAAGAAACCTGGTTGGCACCAGATCAAAAGAACCAAAGTGGACTGAAGGTGCTTTCAAATCTGGGGGAGGGAAACTGCTGTCTGTCTCTCTCGTTCACTCTGGCTTCTAGATGAATCGGACAGTTTTTCTTCTCTCCACCTAATTCTATATTCTCTAACCAGAAATCAGTAAGTAATTTAGCCAGGCAAGGCGTATTAGTTATATTTATTTCTCACTTGTGAATTTCTCAGGTTTTTTAGGGACATTTTTCTTTGTTTTCTCTGTAACTTTGAGAACTCAGCAGAGGGGGGAATTCCTGTGGTGTGGGTTTTTCTTTGATTCTTTTTGTGACTGTAAAGTGTTTTTCCACTGATTCGTATAGAGACCTTTTGTTTCTCTCCTTTTCCTTTAATTAAAATCTTTCTTTTAAGAATCGGACTGATTTTTTTCCATCGTGTATATCCAGGGCTCTTGGATCAGGCTCACCTAGCAGGATTGGTGAGGGGTTTTTCTCAAGCCTTTCCCAGGAAGGGAGGAATGGGCTTGGGGGGATTTTTGGGAAAAGAGGGGGGCTTCAAATGGCCCTGCCCCTAGTTCTTGGGGTGCACTTGATGGTGGCAGCATACTGTTCTTCCAGGTACACAAGAAGCTTGTGCTGGGGGAAGGTTTAGCCTAAGTTGGTAAAATAAGATTGGGGTGGGGGGTTCCTGTGCGGGTACTCACATCTGTACCCTAGAGTTCAAAGTGGGGAGGCAATCCTGATAGTCACTGATGTGGGAGGTAGGCCATGTCAAGGTTGTGAATGACATTATTGCTATGGTGGAAAGACCTTTCTGAAGTGGAAGGTTTTGCACTGTTTCCTAAAGGCGATCAGCTTTGAGGCATGCCTAAGGTCCTCTGGAAGTTCATTCCACAGCTGGATCCCCTTGATTGAGAATGCTTTGTGTCCCTCCCTTCCACCCACATCACACACTTCATGAGAAAACCAGGAGAACCGTTCATAGCAGATAATGTGACAAATTGAGCTCTCTTTCTCATTGCCAATTATCATTGAACAAATCAATTTTTATGAAATCATAAATTATCTTGATTTTTCTGCTGCCCGTGGATGATCAAAATATTTTTCCAAAAGGAGAGAAATCTTATTCTTCTAGATAACTGAACAAAGAGTTCTTTCCCAAAACGTGTGAAGCACATATGCATGAATAATGACTAACTTTCTCTTTCTGCAAACATTGGTGCTAACAAATGTCAGTCATATTAATGTTTAAGTAAAGTGAGTCATGAATACCATCAAAGCAAATTGGTGGCTTTTGTTTAAGCAAATGTTTGCAAATACTTATTTGAAGTACTCACCAATCTCTGTTTAACAGCAAGGTGGTTGACCAAGTTAAGTTCTAGTCATTACCTAACTCTATTGAAGAATTTTTATTTCTTTTCATTCTTGTGTTTCTAAACTAGTTAACAATAGTGTTTGATACTGAAATAAATTGAACAGAGTATACAGGTGTCTTTCTATATAGAGACAGGTAGTTTGGAAAGTCACTGATTATGTTGAAAGTCTTTTAATTAAAACTGGGTCACCTAAAACCCATAATAACCACATTAGGTAGATATTTGTCCTACAGTTGTATTATAATTACATTCTACATCAGTACTGGGAATGGTCAACCTCTCCAAATTTACAGTACATATCCACCAATGTATCAATGTTTCAACTTCTAGAATGCTGGTAATGGAAGCCCTTTGGAATGGAATATCTTAAAAGGATTCTCTCAATGGGCACTATCATTCTAAAAGTTGTCTTTATGCCACTTTCTTAACAGTTGGGCAACTACTGCAGCAAATTAATTGAAAAGTAGAATCGTATACTACAAGAAGAATTGGAAAGTAGATCAGGAATCCCTGAAAAAAAGATTATTTACAAGACATATATTTAAAAAATAAAAGCTGAAAACCCATATACATAAGATTAGTAAAGTCTAATAATAAAGTTATTTAAGCATCATTGGACATAACATAGGATAAAGGAGTCCTATTACTATGTACTGCATCAGGAGCTAAAGACTACAGCAAAAAAATAGGCATTTAAAAGAGCAACAAAGATGCAAACTGGAAAGAAGAGAAGAAATATAGTAACTGAAAATGCAAACCACCTGTCAGAATGAAACAGCCATAGCTTTGCATGCTCAACCCCATGTTCTGAAATAACCTGAATGGAGGACAGAAAATGTCCTGTTTTGAAATCAGATGGAAATTAAAATGCATTACAGCATCCTCAGTCTTGTTTTTAGTTTGAAGCTGTTGGACAGCTGCCAAGTCTCGGTAAAAAGCCCCCTATGTCAGTGCATATAATTTAGCTGAGGGAAAGTCAGCATGTAGAAATAAGACCTTGATGGGACTTTATAGACACAATTCTATAGTTACTTTCTGTGTAATGTATCTAGAAGACATAATTTCATTTAGATCATAGTAGTCAGGATTTGTTTTACACTGAAATGGTTTAGAATTAAAATCACATTGTGTGCATGAGTATTGCCATAAAGATTTCAAGAGGCCTGCTTCATATTATACTTCAGCTAGAGAAAAAATCCTATTTTTTTAAAATGATTAATGATTTTAGATAATGCAATTCTGACTGACCAACGTGAGAAACCTTCAATGGGCCAAATTTGTACTGGCAGTGGCTCACCATTTTTGACAATACATTCCCATCAAACTTTTTCACTAAAATCACTACTCACTTTTGAAAGTGTAGGTCATAGTGACAAATGCATTTGACAAATTTAGCCGCTTTCTCAACTGTTTGAATAATTAGGGGACAAGTTTCTAATAAATGTGAAATGACTAAGCTGGGAAATTTGAATACTAAATGGGGGAGATACTTTTTTAACATGTGAATAAGGATTTCAATCAGTTATAATGATCCGATTGCTAGGAGGGTCCAAGCATGCCATATTGTTTGTATAGCAAAATTCATTTGCCCTGAATATTTCCAGGTTTTCCCCTGACAGATAAGGGTGTGTTTTGGTTTTTTTTTGAGGTGGGGGGTTGGTTGGTTTGTTATGGGGATGTATTTATTTCAAAGTTTCAAGAAAACTAAGCAAATAGTTTTTGTATTATAGAATTATAGGACACTTTAAGAATGAACCTGATTTTAAGTTTTGGTTTGTCTTATGTTTCATTGTCCCTCTTGTTTAAAACTGGCACTTCAGACTTACCATGTAACTAAATTGTTCTGAAAACACACATCTTACAATATGAAATATTTATTTGAGAGATTATGATAAATCTATTTGATAATTTTCCTATTCTCTCTCTACTTTTCACTTCCATACATTTTAAATGATTAAGGATTTGTTTTTAGTTGTTTTTATCAATATAATGTTGTTTAATGGCCATACATAAATAATGTGGTAACAACCTTAATTTAAAATTATTTGTCAATAAATAATTGCATTGAACTACTACATAGCTCTCACACTCTTCCAGATTCTTTGGAAACTTTCATATCTTATTTGGAGTAAAGCAGTCTAGATATTGTGTACTGAAATGCAGTTCTGTGCAAGATTTATGGACTCTTTTTAGGAGATTTTCAGTAGCATTTAGTTTTTTCTCTAGAAAAGCTGTGCACTATTCCTTTACAAATGTATTTATCTTACACTGTATTTATGTTTAGCACATTTAAAGAGTGGAAGCTGTTTTTGAAATTACAGATACATTGTAAGACCATGCAGAAATTATATATAAGTTTTTACAAAACTACAACAGAATTCTTCCACTTTACTATTTTTTATTTGAATTATAATCTGCAGAACTATTCTTAGTCTCAGTAAATCAGTGTTAAAACCTATATATATATTCCCCTGCTTAGGACAATATGAGTCCCGAACCAACATGTTAGGGAAATTTGAAATCCATCAACAGGATCTTTATTTCACCTAGCCAATATCCAGAGTCCATGGTTTAAATTTGAATGACTAGTGACCTTGATTTCATTCTTATTTTAAATAAAAGTAGCATTAAACATCAACAATTAGATCAAGGCAAATAAGGGAAGGAAAAAAATATTTGCCAATATCAATTACAGTGAATCCTATAAATTGACCTTGGTATTCATGAGGCCTTTTATTTTCTTTCTGCAAACATTCATGAAGGTAGATTTTTGTTCACAGAATTGATTGCAGAAAGAAAGCAATGTGAATATCTGTATGCATTGCTATTTGTGTGAGTGTTTGTGTCGCTATTGTGCAAGCTCTTTGGGGAATTGGGAGTGGTCCAAACTTGAGGCCAAAAAAGGTCATGAGACTTAGATGGTCAAGACAGCACCAAGATAAATAGCAAACTGTCATGACAGTGTTTTTTTGGAAATCCTTGGGGTAAAATATTTTATCCCAGATATTAATTTGATAATTTAGAATAACAAACAAGTTGACTGAGTTGAAGTCTGTTCATGGATAATTCACTATCAGATACAAGGTCTAGATTTGTTTTATAAATTGTTCATTATGAATAGGTCAGCTATCATCAATCAGCTCTCCTCCCTTCCCCAAAACCAGGCACAATATAAAAGATAAATCCAAAGGCGGGGAGATTGTATTCTTGCTGATTTTAGATTTACGCTGGTATAACTCCATTGACTTCAGAAGAGTTATTTGTGATTCATGCTAGTGTAAGTGTAAAGAAAATCAGGCCCAACTAATACACTGAATGATACAAACCTATAATACCCCAAACCTATAGTACCCTAAAACTCCTTAACAATTATTTAAATTTTATTTACATTAGCCTGTTATCACTTTGCACATTACTGTCCATTTCAGATTTTCAAGTTAACGTCCACATATAAAAACATTCAGGAACCTCAGTGCTGCCTAAGTGAAGGAAACAAGGCAAATTTCAACTGTGAAGACCTAGCAGACAAAGCAGCTAGTTACCTTTGTTAGTTGTTGGATGTGTGTATGTGTGTTTTCTCTCTGTGTACTACACCAGTTCTGCACAGATAGCTGACCCAGCAGATCTTGATCAAACTGCCCAAGAAGACCACAGACATGGTTCAGTACCAAAGGCCAGGTTTATTCTCAACGAATCACAGTAACAACACTTGGCATAATCTACAGGGGTAAGACATGTATGCCTGTTACAAAGATCTTGGCTCAGTGATTGGCAGGACTTTCCATTCCCCCCCTTTGCTGAATGTAGACACCCCGTCTGTGACCCCTCTTTTATACACTGATACAAGCAAGTTATGTATTGCCCCATGACATGGTTCGTGACCAGCCTTTACCTTGAATATAATGGTTTAATTAAAACATATTCATCACCCTGTCATCATGACCTTATCTTTAAAGGAGTCAATGTATGCTTGTATCCTCTTTGGGGAGTGTGTTGTTCTGGTATGATCAATCTGGAATGTGTTTATGCAAGTGTCCTGTGCCTACAACTTCTTAGAAATGTTGTGTTCTTTGCAATACCAAGCCTGTTCTTTCCAGGTTCTGTGAGTTTACAAGCAGGTGTCTTTTGTAACAGGGCCTGGCTTTTGCTAATTCTGCTTTATATTAGCAGAACTTGACTCTGTTTAGGCCTTAGGCTTTACATGAGTCCTTTTATACCAGGCCTCATGTCTCAGGCTCTCTCTTTCAACTGCGATTACATATATCATGCAGTTAATAATGGCATTTGCATGGGTTTTGCTAACAGTTGTGTACAGAGATTGCTCTAATTGGAGTTGATTACCTGAACTATTCCTAGCCATTATCTTTCACTTGAGAGAAAATGGGACTGAGATCTGAACAACTCTTGCTTTCCATTTTACAAAACAAAACCCACAGCCAACAAGGCTTTGCAAAACTAAAAGCATTCTCCCTCAGTTGTACTTTATTTCATTTAGATTCATAGACTTCAAAGCCAAAAGGGACCACCATAATCCTGTAGTCTGACCTCTTGCACATCACAGGCACAAAACCTCTGGCTGTGTTACTGAAATCCTCAAATCATTATTTAAATAATTTAAATTACAGAGAATCCACTATTTACTGTAGTTTAAACTAGCAAGTCACCCATGCCTCATGCTACAGAGGAAGGCAAGCCCTTCCTTCCATCACCTCCACCCTTTACCTCTGCCAATCTGATCTAAGGAAAATTTATTTCCCTTTCCTGACCCAAATATGGCAGTCAGTTAGATCCTGAGCATGTTGGCAAGATCCACCAGCCAGATACCTGGGAAAGAATTCTTTGTAGTAACTCAGAGCTCTCCCCATCTAGTGTCCCATCTCTGGCCATTAGGAATATTTGCTATTAGCAGTCACAGATGAGCCACATGCCTCTGTAGGCAATCTCTGTTTACTATGTCCCCATAAAGTTATCAAGCTCAGTCTTGAAGCCAGTTAGGTTTTATTGTCCCCTTTCCAAAACTTCACTCCTCTGATGGTTAGAAATCTTCATCTAATTTCAAGCTTACACTTGTGACGGCCAGTTAATATCCATTTGTTCTTGTGCCAACCTTGCTGCTTAACTTAAATAACTCCTCTCCATCCCTGGTATTTATCCCTCTAATGTATTTATAGAGAACAATCCTGTCACCCCTCAGTCTTCCTTTGGTTAGGCCAAGTAAGCTAAGCTCCTTGAGTCTCCTCTAT
This sequence comes from Sternotherus odoratus, assembly GCA_032164245.1. Classification (NCBI taxonomy): domain Eukaryota; kingdom Metazoa; phylum Chordata; order Testudines; family Kinosternidae; genus Sternotherus; species Sternotherus odoratus. Next base: position 45,878,097 of record JAVMKO010000011.1, read on the forward strand.
TAAGATAGGTTTTCCATTCTTCTGATCATCCTAGAAGCCCTTCTCGGCACCTGTTTCACTTTGAATTCATCTTTCTTAAACATGGGAGACCAGAATTGCACACTGTTTCCCAGGTGAAATCTGTTTTTCAGTACTATGCATCAACTCGCCCATCCTTCACTGGAATTTAGGGATTCATGGGAAAACACTTTTTTGAAATCCTGATCCTATTGTTAGATATTTGAAAATTAAATGTGTGATTGATGAACTTCCGTGAAACTAAAATCACCCATTTGGTTTGGTCCATCTTTAGTTTTCCCACTGTGTTTCATGATGACAGGCATCTGTTCTGTATATAGGTACTTTTGTGTTATTGTGGCACAGTAGCCACACTTTAAAGTTGACATTTGGCTCACAGTTACTGTGCCTTAATGGTACGTTAGATATTTCTTTACCCATGTATACGGAAAAACTATCTTCTGTCAGATACCAGTGAATAGTAGCTGTGAACAAATGATGACTAACAAAGTCATTGCTACAGCAAAATGTCTGGTAAAGTTCTGGCTTTGTGTGTGTGGCTCACAAAAAGGTAAGTTATCCATTATTATTTCCATTTAGGGGAGATGTGCTTTATGCATAATAATATTCCATGTGAATTATCCACTTTATGAAGCTCTGAGCATTTATATCAGACCTGTTTAATCTGTGGTAATATAATTTGAGCACTAAATGTTGACCTAGGAATGCAAATGGTAATGCTGAAAGAGATGAATAGAACACTGCATATGTTTACCTATAGCTTACTGCATTCTGGTCTGGAGGTGAAAAAAATTATTAAATAACCAAAATAGCACATAGCAGACTTTAAAAATAGCCATTGACATATTTTCAACTTTACCAAGCTGTCATTGTGGTATCACTGTGTATCTGGAAGAAATCATCACTAAACCAATGATGATAAATATTATAATTAGCATAGTAATTTCAAATTACATCAGTTAAAAGATCTTAAGACTTATCCACTGGCTATTTTTGTGATTAAGTCACAATGATTTTCCCACACAATATTAAAAGATTTTGTCATAAATGGAATAAGATCTTACCATAAAACAGTAAAATTACTGCTTGTAGTCACCACTCTATTCATCTATCTAAACACTAAGTAGTTTGCAGAGTATATCATTTTTCTTGTTTATATTCAGCAAGCTCTGTGCTAAACACTAACACCAGCTGTTAAAAAAAATGACAGTAGCATTTTATCTCTGACTAAAGAAATCCTTTATGGAGAGAGAGGTTTTTTTTAAGCAGTATATGATGAATTATAGTATATTTTTCAGTTTTCCTTTGTAATGTAAAATAGATTATATATAAAAATTGAGATGGAAGTCTTTACACTTAGCAAAGTCAGACCCTAAACTTGAACTTGTTCCAGTTTTGTTACTAAGCTACCTGATCCTGAAATATTGATATTGCAGGAAGCCCCTGGGATAGTTTAGGGCATAACTAGTAAAGCAAACCTGCATTCTGTCTGGTGCTTTAGTATCCATCTTGACCTGATTCTCAAAAAATAAAGGTACTCCAGGGTATTACATGAGTTTTCAGTACCCAACAGCAATAAAAAAGTACTGCTTGAATTTCTGTGTGGGTAAATCAGTCTAAGAGGTACAGCCCTACAAGTGAGAACACTTTGATAAAAATATATTTCAAGGAAAAACAGAAATGAAAATTGCCACACTGTTTCATTTTCTAGCCAGCTTTGCCTATTAGTTATGGGACCATGTCTTCTAGGTTAATTAATATTTTTCATAACAGAGAAGAGCAGAATTTTCTTTCCACACAGATTCTATGGTCAACACTAGCTTGTGCTATGTTTTCTGGTTTTGAAGTTAACAGGGCTAAGTCCTGCTCTCTGATGTGTACTAGAATAGTGGAATGCAGATTGTGGCCCATAGCAATTTGATAAATTCACAATTGGTCCAAATACTTTATGCAGAATGAAAGAGATTTCTTCTGAACAACCTAGGGAAGCTGTACTTTGGGCTTAGTAGGGAAAAAACTTCTGTGTGACTTATGAAAATTTACTCATTTTACTGAATGTAATGAATGCTGTTCCATTGAAGTCAATGGGAGTTTTGCCATTGAATTGAATAGTAGCAGATTCAAGCTCGAAGTGCACAGGAAATCCAGTCAAACTGGTAGGAAACAATCTTGTTTTTCTAATTCATGCCAAAATACTCCTGCCCTATTCAAAGGTATGGCACTTCAACGTATTTCCTCCCAATACAAATTTTACCCCAACCGTCACTTCTTCTGCCAGATAATCTAAGATGGTAAAGATAAAAACTAATATACCAATATTTTATTTTACATTTTTCTACCACTTTTGCAAAATGTATGCCACATTTGCTCTCTTAACTACTTATTGTCCAGTCAGGATAGCTGGAGCTGTCAAGTGCATCAGTGGTGCCATGGGAGTCACGCTTGGAGGATTCCTTTTATCACGTTGTACCGTCTCATCTTGAATTGACATTACAAGCCACTTATCACTGTCTGTGTCAAAAGCTATTTCAGCCTCTTTCCAGTGAATTAGAGCCACTGTCTCTCTTTTCTCACAAAGTTCCTTTGAAAGCTATTGATGTAATTCCTCATATTATGCTTGGGATATATGCTATTTTTAGTAATCTCATGGTGCTGGATTGCTGACACTGGAGATTGAAGCCTTTTATTTATTCACAAAGCAGGTTCAATTTGGTCAGGAACAGTGCAAATTTCCTACCGCTCTTTCATCAGGATCGTTCTGCTAAGCTATGCAGTCTCGTGGGAATATCTTTCTGCTCCTGTGGTACTGGTTGTTCTTCAATTTATTCTCTCGCCTTTTGTTGCTTTGCTTCATTTTTCTCCCTCTTTGGATATCCTGGCTGATTTCTAACACTTCTTTGTCCATGTCCAATAATTTCCATCTTCTCTGCATCCTTATGTCTTTGTTTGTTTACTTGGGCTCAGGGTCTCCTGATTTTGGCACTAGAGGACCATGTGTTTCCAGGTACAGGGATAAAAAGTGAATTGTATATTGATCAAGATTGACTCCTACTGACCACTTCTAGACTCCAAAGGAAATCCTAAAGAAATTGTTCCTTGGATAAAGGTTGGTGGCTGTTCCACTGGTTTCTTAGAGAGTTCAAAAGGGGGTGAAAATTGCTGTGGTCCTTGCAATTTCATCTCAAGAGCAGAGGGTCTGATTAAGGGGATATGCTTCTTCCCCATGTGTTCTCCAAAGGTGACCTTTTTTCCTCAAATAGTTGCAGATATAATTGCTCCCTCTCTGTGCCTCATGCTATTAAAATGACCTTAAAAGTGTTATTTTGGGTTCACTTCATTTTCTGATGTTTTCCTCTTGAAGTCTTTCCCTGGGACTCAGAAGTATTTATTTTCTTTTTTTCTCTCTGCTTCCATTTCCTTCCCTGACTCATAAGGGAAAAAATGTGAAAAGTATGTTTCCATGTTTATTCCATCCTCCCATTCCTTTCAATATCTCTGACACAAACTAATGAAAAATCATGTTCAGAATGGGCAAGGTTTGCCTCCTTTGTAGAGGGCCAACACAAGACAAAATGTCACTGATGTCCCACTCAAGTCTTATTTTCAGTACTTCAGTGGCCTTGAACTAGTGGTCTCATGCTGGTGAATTTTTCTTAGTAAGATTGATACTGTGATCTCTATGTGAATCAGATCCGATGGTTCCATTTGTTGAGCATTTTGAGTTCTTGAGAAGTTTGGTAGCACACAATTTGAGGTGGGTGGGGTTTTTTTGTTCTTCTTTTTTTGTTTATTTATTGGTGGGGAGTTGTTTTCTGTTTTGTCTCCCCCTTCTTTGTAATTTTTTTGGTTTTATTTTGTAATAAGAACAGATTCAGGCTGGCCTAAAGGATAAATGTCAGTGTGCTCATGTGCATTTAAGGGGCTTGTTCTCTAGAGATTGCATCTCTGTTGAACAGCTCACTGGAGCTCTACAAAATACCGATTACAGTCAAAGCTGACAATCATTTGAATCTCTGTGCATGTCAACAATTGTCCTTAGATCAGGGGTGACAGAAAGATCTCTAGCTATGTGGAAACAGATGTCAAGTCGTTCAAGCGGTCTTCCCAGTTGTTGAACACAGATAAATTTTGAATCACTTTAGGTCAGGAAAAAGAACACTTGCAAGAAGGCAGGATGAGAACTAGGTGAAAAAATGAGATAGCTAAAAAAGCTGCTTGCATAAGCTTCAGTTCCTTCAAAGCATCAATAACCATAAAAGCATTTGGATTTCTTACCTTAATTAATGCAGCTGCTTGTGACAATGCAGCCTTCTAGCAAGCAGACTGGCTTTAGAAATTTTCATCTGAGGGATTGAAGCACTGGTTACAGTATTGTTACCAGCAGAAATGGGTTTTGAAGGAAGAATTGAATGCTGGAATATACGGAAGACATGTACAGATATCAGCAGTGATAATCCATTTCTTGAATGTGCATTGCACTGTGGTATTCCAGGATGTACATGATCAAAGTTTGCAATGCTCAGGAGCTGTCTGAGATTGTTGCCTTCCTGGCATCACACCAGGGCTGAAATAAGGTCCTATTGAGACCTTGCAAAATAAAACAAAACAGCCTTCATACCTTGTACAAGACTGTAAAAATGGCATATTTGCATAAAGTTTTGCTTTTACTGAAGATTTCTGAGATCTGGTGGGGACACTGGAGGCCTATGATTGCAGAGTCTACAGATGCATACAGAGGACTATGCATATTATGTTTAAAAAAATAATATAAATGTTTATAAAAGATTGAACCTACAGGGAGATACTAAAAAAAAAAAAAGTTCCCTCCCCCCCCCAACCATTTTCAAAACTTGGGGGGGAAAAAAACCTTCCCTAATGAGGCAGTTTGCTGAGTTCAACACAGGCACAAAATTAACTTTCTCTATTGTAAGCTGCTTTTCGTTTTACCAAATGGTAATGTGTGCATGACCCTGGAGGTGAAGCAGCCTATCAAAACTGAAATAATTCTTGCTGGATCACTTGTTCTTTTTCTAAAAGTTATGTACCTGATCACAACTACCCGCGTTTAATATGAAAGTGGTGTGATGTAGGGCCACAGAAGAAATTATTAGAGGAAAATGTAAATAAGTTTCCCATACACTTAGGAAAATTGCTCTTTTAAATTGCCAGAAGGATATGGTAAAAGAGGTCTATCATATAAAAAAGAACGGGAAACTATGAAATCTTCCAGTGTATAGAGGTAGAAGGTATGTGTTGCAGCAGCATCTCTGCCTGCCTATGCCATTTGTAAAGTTCTGCACACATGGTCTCTATGCACAGGTCTACACTACAAAGTTTTGTCTACAACACTGTGTCAGTCAGGGATGTGAAAAGTCCATAGTTCTGACTGATATAGCTGTAGCTAGCAAAAACCCTGCTGTGGATAAAGCCATAGTGGTAAATGTCCTTTTGCCAGTACAGTTTATGTTGCTTGGAGAGATGGATTAACTATTCTGGCAATATATCTTATGCCAGTATAAACTGTGACTCCACCTGAGGGCTCTGCTGGTATGGTTGTATTGTCCAAGCCTTCATAATACAAACTAACCCTAAATGCCAAGCATACCTCTCGAGATGTAGCCCAAAGAGCCCTCATCTTGCCCTCACTTTACATTCTAAATTTTTTAAAAAAATTATCTCTCCTCTGATTAATGCAGTTTATCTAATAGGTGTTATAACTGACACCTTGTTCTCTCTCTCTTTCACACACACACACACACACACCAGACAAAACTCAGACAGGCAAACCTCTCCCATGATATCTTAATAGTATATTATGTTTACCCAGAAAATAGTCCTTCAAGTGTCTCTAGTTACCTTCTAGTTAAAGGGCCAGTTGATTTTGCTCTTTATACAGAACCTGCATAAATAACACTTCTAATGAAAACGGAGTCCTCCCTATCCTTCCAAATTGAACTTAAGGGTTTAAGTGGCAAATCCAAAAACGTAAAGAGATAATGAGGGTGAGTAATCTCTTTTACTGAACCAACTTCTGTTGGTGAGAGAGACAGCATGAAAGCTTATGTTGTTCACCAACAGAAGATGGGACAATAAAAGAGATTACCTCACTCACCTCCTCTCTCTAATATCCTGTGACCAACATGACTACAACACTGCATACAAATCCAACAAATCATGCTTTGTGCAGGAGTAAGACTGAGGATGAGATAACTTCACTATGATCTCATTCTTAGCATCTGTTTTTTAAAAAATGTGTACAGAAAGTATGCCCAGGGTAAGAGCACTGATTGTCAGAAAGTGGAGTGTGAAGTGCAGAGGATGAATTGAGCGGTAAAGCAGCACCTTGAAGTGTTGCTTTTAAAAAAACATAAAGCCCAAAAGACAGAGAGAGAGAGAAAGAGAGAGAGATGGGAAGAGGGGCCAGCACAGCACACTCACTTTTTTTATTTCCATAAAAGCATCTAAAGGAAAACAGAGAAGAGGGAGAGATTGAAAACATCGCTCTTAAAGCGTTTGTTGTAGTAAAGTGTTCCGGAGACCACGAATATGCTTTTCTTGTGAGGGTTTTTATTTTTTTTTGTAATGATCTGTAGCATCACTCAGGGAGAGCAAAAGGCTTTTATGAGCAAAAAGCAAAGGTAAAAGTTAAACATTTTCCCCCGTAGTTTACTTGTAATTTTATATAACTGAGAAAAGCAGGTCAGAGAACAGGAAAGAGAAATCTCTGATTTCTTTTAAAATTTCAACAAAGTTTGGTAATGCAAAAAACATAATTGTGAAAGAAAATACTATTACAAAGTTCATCCTGCTAGCAATTTTGTGTGTGTGCTATGGATGTGTCAAAATTTTTCACTACTCACAAGCCCATAGACAAATAACCTTTTTCTGTTTGTTTGTTTTAACTGGTTTACAATTATACAGCCCCTTTTCATGCTGGTCTCCATTTTTTTCCCGACAGACTAAAAAGCAATTTTCACAGGCAAAAAGCTCTATTTTCACACAAGAATGCTCATAAATCAGAAATGGATAGTTTGGCACATTAATTTCTACATGGTCAATAGATTCCATAATGGCAAACTCACTTGAGATGGAGTTTATGCTGCTAAATTCTGGAATGCCCCAAAGAATCGTCTTGTTGATCCTCCCCAACATCCTGTGCACAGAAGTATGATCATAGCAGTCAGGAATCTTTTAATTCTTATTTAATTTTGGAGTATTTTTAATTATTATTTTCTTGGACATTGTGGATGGAGTTGGGGGGGGGGGGAGGCAGGGAGAAATATTCCAGTATTCTTAGTATCTCATAATCTCCTATTTTGCAGGAGGAAAATAACATATTTTATAGATGCTGTGTTCCATCATATATCTGAGCAATTCTCACATAGCCTTTGGTATTTTCACTCCTGACTGTATAAATTTCAACACTGACATATAATACAGTATTACCCGAAGTATTAATTCTGGAACAGTGAAAGTAACAAAGAGTCCTGTGGCACATTAAAGACTAACTAAAGTATCGAAGCATAAGCTTTCGTGGGCTAATCGGATGCAAGCAGTGGAAGTGTCCAGGGGCAGGTACAGATAAGTAGGCAAGAACCAGGTAGGAGGTAACAAGGTTAGTCCAATCAGCCTGAACCAGCTTGTTATCTCAAATCAAGGAGGGTGAGGTATTCCTCTAGCAGCTGAATTGGAGGTGTGAACTCAGAGAGAGAAGCTGTTTTAGTAATTAGCAAGCCATTCAAAATCTTTGTTCAATCCCAGACTGATTGTGTCAAATTTGCAAATGAATTGCAGCTCTGCAGTTTCTCTTTGCAGTCTGGTCTTGAAATTTTTTTGCTGCAATATGGTGACTTTTAAATCTGTAATTGTGTGTCCAGGCAGGTTGAAGTGTTCTCCTACAGGTTTTTGTATATTGCCATTCCTGATATCTGATTTGTGTCCATTTATCCTTTTTCGTAGGGACTGTCCAGTTTGGCCAATGTACATAGCAGAGGGACATTGGTGGTATATAATGGCATATATGACATTGGTAGATGTGCAGGTGAATGAACCAGTGATGATGTGACTGATCTGGTAAGGTCCTGTGATGGTGTATCTGGTGTAGATATGTGGGCAGAGTTGGCATCGAGGTTTGTTGCATGGATTGGTTCCTGAGTTGGAGTTATTATAGCACAGTGTGCTGTTGCTGGTGAGAATCTGCTTAAGGTTGGTGGGTTGTCTGTGTGCCAGGACTGGCCTTCCTCCCAAGGCCTGTGAAAGTGAGGGATTATTGTCCAGGATGGGTTGTAGATCACTGATGATGCGTTGGAGAGGTTTTAACTGCGGATTGTAGGTGATGGCCAGTTGTGTTCTGTTGTTTTCTTTCTTGGGCTTGTCTTGCAGCAGCAGGCTTCTGGGTACATGTCTGGCTCTGTTGATCTGTGTCCTTATTTCCTTGTGTGGGTATTGTAGTTTTGAAAAAGCTTGGTGAAGATCTTGTAGGTGTTGGTCTCTGTCTGAGGGGTTTGAGCAAATACGATTGTACCTCAGTGCTTGGCTGTAGACAATGGATTGTGTGGTATGTCCGGGATGGAAGCTGGTGGCATGAAGCTAGGCATAGCTGTCGGTAGGTTTTCGGTATGGGGTGGTGTTGATGTGGCCGTCATTAATTTGCACCGTGGTGTCTAGGAAGTGGACTTCCTGTGTAGACTGGTGCAGACTGAGGTGGATGGTGGGGTGGAAGCTGTTGAAGTCATGGTGGAATTCTTCCAGAGTTTCTTTCCCATGGTCCAGATGATGAAGATGTCCTCAATGTAGCGTAGATAGAGAAGGGGTGTGAGTGGACGAGAGTTAAGAAAGCATTGTTCCAGGTCAGCCATAAAGACGTTGGCATACTGTGGGGCCTTGCTGGTGCCCATAGCAGTGCCACTGATCTGGAGGTATATATTGTCACCAAATTTGAAATAATTGTGTGTGAGGATAAAGTCACAGAGCTCAGCAACCACTTGTGCTGTGGCATCATCAGGGATACTATTCCGGACAGCTTGTATTCCATCTTTGTGTGGGATGTTTGTGTAGAGAGCCTCTACATCCATGGTGGCTAGGATGGTGTTTTCTGGAAGGTCACCAATGCATTGTAGTTTTCTCAGGAAGTCGGTGGTATCACGGAGATAGCTGGGAGTGCTGGTGGCATAGGGTCTGAGTAGAGAGTCCACATATCCAGACAGTCCTTCAGTAAGAGTGCCAATGCCTGAGATGATGGAGCGTCCAGGATTTCCAGGTTTGTGGATCTTGGGTAGTAGATAGAATAACTCTGGTTGGGGCTCTAAGGGTATGTTAATTTGTTCCTGTAACACTGAAGTTAGTCAAACTCATTTAGCACTGTAAAAAGTTACAACACTTGGATTCAGGTTTTTTTAAACATTAAAAGAAAAATGTTTATAGAAACTTTCTATTTCTATTTAAAATATTTACATTTTAGTTGCCTGAACAGGAAGCAACATAATCTTGTCTTCACTAAGCAAATTTTACAAATCATTCAGCTTCCAGTGTCAGCAACACTGAGAGCTTTATGTAGTTGGGACCCCAGTTCCTGATTCAGCCTCCTGTCATGCCAGCACCCATTTAGGGGAATAAATTGGAGCTGGCTGTAGATAACCTGGCCCTAATGGGGAAGCAGAGATAGCTGTCACCTAACTAACCTGGGGCTGTATAAAAACCTCAGGGGAAGGAAGCCAATGGGCAGCAGAAAGAAAGGGAAAAATGCAGGTAGTGGAAACAGCGGGATAGCTCTTCCCTCCTGCATGCAGATGGTGAAGGGCCAACTGTACATTAGGAAACAGTAGTGGCAATCAGTCTATGAATAAACTGCACCAGTGGCTACTAATCCCAGGGTCTTAGAATGACTATGTGAACCTAGCAGAGGCAGGAGCCAGCAGGACCCTGACACACTCTGCTACATACCCCAACACAATGAACCCTAATCATAAATAATAAAATGACTAAAAAGAATATATAGACAGAATAATATTGACAACACTGGAATACACTCAGATGCCTTTCATGGATATTAAAAATGTCTGCTTTGCTACAGCATTTAATCAATCACAAAAGTTGCTTATTACTCTAGTACCATGAGCCCTTTATATATTGTTAGTTTAGTTCAAACCATTCCACTTCTCAATTGCATGTGAAGTGTATGTGGCTCTACTCAAGATACCTAAATTTTAGCACTCATACTTCACCTCTTACTTTTATCCATCCATCTATCCATCCATCTTAAAATATGTTGCGGTGAGAAAATGTAAAGCAAGTTCAGCTGTGACACCTAACTACAGGAATTGAGAAGAATTGCTAAGAAAATTATTGTGCTTGTCCGTAGTTCAGCATGTGTGATTGTCTTTCTCTTCGGTGGTGCAGTTATACTCCATCTAAGAGAGAGGAGCCATTACATTTAAAAAAAAAAAAAAAAAAAAAAAAAAAACTATATCCTTTTATATCTTGCAAGAAAATTCACAGTTATGGCACCTCATTTTAGTGTGAAATTGTGGAACAATTTACACATTCATTCACTATACACTATAAGGGGCCACTTTTTATAGATAAATTACAAGTTTTATGTGTTAATTTAAGAAAATAGTGAAATAAGGGTAATTGACTTCTGTTCAAATTTTTCTGGGTGTGGAAGTCCATTCACAATCTACTAGAATTCTTTGAGGGGGTGAACAAGCATCTGGACAAGGGGGATCCAGGGAATATAATATACTTAGATTTTCAAAACAGCCTTTGACAAGGTCCCTTACCAAAGGCTCTTAAGCAAAGAAAGCTGTCATGGGATAAGAGGGAAGGTCCTCTCATGGTAACTGGTTAAAAGATAAGAAACAAAGGACAAGAATAAATGGTCAATTTTCAGAATGGAAAGAGGTAAATAGTGGTGTCCTCCTGGGGTCTTTACTGGGACCAGTCCTATTCAACATATTCATAAATGATCTGAAAAAAGGGGTAAACAGTGAGGTAGCAAAATTTGCAGATGATAAAAAAAACTATTCAAGATAGTTAAATTCAAAGCAGATTGCAAAGAGTTACAAAGGTATCTCACAAAACTGGGTGACTGGGCAACAAAATGGCATATGAAATTCAGTATTGATAAATGCAAAGTAATGCACATTGGAAAACATAATCCCAACTACACATATAAAACAATGAGGTCTAAATTACCTGTTACCATTCAAAGAAAGAGATCTTGGAGTCATCGTGGATAGTTCTCTGAAAGCACCCACTCAATATGTATCAGCAGTCAATGTTGGGAATCATTACGAAAGAATTAGATATAGCCTCTATATAAATCCATGGTATGACCACATCTTGAATATTGCGAGACGATGTGGTCGCTCCATGTCAGAAAAGAGATATTTGAATTGGAAAAGTTTCAGAAAAGGTCAATGATTAGCGGTATGGAACGGCTTCCGTATGAGGAAAAATTTAAAAGACTGTGACTTTTCAACGTGGAAAAGAGACAAATAAGGGGGGATATGATAAAGGTCTATAAAGTCATGACTGGTGTGGAGAAAGTAAATAGGAAGTGTTATTTACTACTTCTAACATAAGAACTATGGGTCACCAAATGAAATTAATAGGCAGCAGGTTTAAAACAAACAAAAGGAAGTATTTCTTCATAGAACATGCAGTCAATGTGTGGCGGTGTGAAGGCCAACACTAGAAAAGTGTTCAAAAACAGAACTAGATAAATTCATAGAGGATATGTTCATCAATGGCTGTTAGCCAGGATGGGTAGGGATGGTGTCCCTAGCCTTTGATACCAGAAGCTGGAAATGAGTGAGAGGGGATGGATCACTTGATGATTACCTGTTCTGTTCATTCCTTCTGGGGCACCTGGCATGGGCTACTGTTGGGAGACAGAATATTGGGCTAGACGGACCTTTGTTCTGAGCCATTCTTGTGTTCTTAAGCTCAGTGCAGGATCAGGGTTGAAGATTCCAAACTGATAACAGAACAGTCGTGTAGACTAAACTGAAATACCTTTTTATCCCAAAACAAAATGTTAAAAACATTATTTCATCTTTCACATCCCCAAACCCCGAGTGCAGCATTCCATCTTTTTCCTCTTGGGAAGCTGCGGGGCAATTTTATTTCCTCTTTGTAGTCGAAATCTTAAGAAGCCTAAATGGCTCTAACTTTAAAGTGGTGATTTCTGTAAAGAAATTTTACTTTTATTTGAAGTACTTTCATCAGTCTTGTTTTAGATAATACCTAATCCATACTGAATTTTCCTGTATCTTTTGTGGTCATAGAAGGGGACTATGAAAAAATAATGTCTCAACTGAAGCTGAATGTTTATTCTGACACAACAGCAGCCATCCTGTTTTTCTAAATTTTATATATGCTATACAATAAAACATTGAAACTTACAACTTTTCCCATAACCAGTCTTGACACTTTCTTGGATTTGATGTTTTTAAAACATAGCAACATTTCATCTGAATACATTTTAAAATCTTGATGCTTGACAGCTAAACTTTACACTAATGTAGGGGCAGATGTTCTTAATACCTATCATAAATCTGGCTGAATATACTTTACATTATAATTAACTGAAAATCTTTTAACTGCTAGGACTGTCACAGTGTGGAAGGATGGATTTCTTTCAGTAAATTGAGTGTGCTCGTAACAAAAAAGATGAAGTTTCATTTTTTCTCAACGGTGGTAGATCTTATGTCTCTAATTACTTTGTCCTAATTACTATGCATATTTTGATTAAGTATTCTAAAATAGTATCCAAACTCTATTTAAAAATACAAAATGGACAGTGAAAAGAGATCTCTGATTACTTCAAAAGTGTTTGTATAATATCAGGCTCCTAAACATAGAGCTGGGCGGGAATTTAATTTTCTGTTTTGTAGGAAATTTCGTGAGTTTGAAATGTAAAGAAAAATAAACCAAATGTCCATAATAATTTATTATGGGTCAATAGAGACTTTTAATTAAACTTGTAACATTTTTTTTGAAAAATCTAAAAACTTTATAATGTAAAATAAATTATGAAAAAATTGTTTTGAAAAGAAAAATTGAAGTCTTCTATTCCAACAAGAACAAAATGTATTATTCTGACATTTTATAAAAAAAACCTTCATGTTGGTCTTTTTTCTAAATGAAATGTTGTTGAAACCTACACTTTTCCAGGAAATATTTTGGTTTTGATTAATCATTTCCCAGAAGAAAAATGTTTTGTTGCAAAATTGCAACCTACTCTAGTTATACAGAATTCTTGGATTGATAGCTACCTCAATATTTGAATTGGAGCTTTGACCAGGCAAGGTAGAAGGTAAATATCCTTGGGACTTGAATGAAGGGAACATGTCCTCTTCACTCTCCTCAGGGACTTGGCAGCTTATTTTCAGGTTTGGAAACTGTTTGAAGGCTTATTTACACTGGCACATTACAATGCTGCAACTTTCTTGCCCAGAGATGTGACAAAACAGCCCCCTGAGGGCTGCAAGTTTAAGCACTGTAACGTGCCAGTATAGACAGTGCACCAGCACTGGTAGTTGCACCCCTCGTGGAAGTAGTTTGGCACTTTAACATTGCTAGTGAAGACGTGCACTGAGTTAGGCGTGAGTGTTGCAACTCTCTGAGGCTTGTATATACTGGCAACTGAATGACAAAACATTTGTCTTTCAGAGGTGTTAAAAAACCACACACTCAAAAAAACACAAGCTCAAGTTTTGCTGATGACAAGCACCGATGTGAACAGCACTCCTCAAAGCTGACACCACCCATTGGGGCTGGAAGTCTTTCGTTGGCAGGGGAGCTGAGAAACAGAACAGCCTTGTCACTAAAAGCTGCATAGTGTAGACACAGTCTGAGTCTCCATGGCTATTGACAAGCATAGGAAGTCCAGGCTGGCAGATGCTAATTACCCACATTGGATCCTTGCCTCCCAAGAGAGGGGTATTTCTTCTTCATCCTAAGTATGGACACCCAGTGCTTCATGCGCCACTGGCCTGCAAATTGTACTGTTTCAAATGGGGCTGCTTATTTGGGTTTGGCAGCTGGATTTCTTGGTGTGTTGGGGACTTAGCCAACTGGAAGAGATATTGCTACAGGGCAGAATAACACAGTGTTGTGGTTGTTTTATCATTCTCAGCACACAGGTCTGTCTGGGATTTTTCTATTCACTAATATTTTTTACAACTTTGTCCAGTGTGGCTTGTCTTGTTAGCAGATGCCTTTCTGGGGGGCTGTGATTTAAGGCAGAAGGCACGGAGTCTTTTTGTTTTTATTTGTATTTGCATTACGATAGAATACTAGGCCCCCATTCCTGTATCAGGGCACTATTGTGCTAACCATTGTTTAAACACACATCAGGTAGGCAGTTTCTGTTTCAAAGAGTTTACAGTCCAAGTAGCACCAAATGATCTTTTCTATTGTGTATTGTAGGGCAGGAAGGGTGGCTTCAGAGAGTCCTGAGGCAAAGCATGTGTTCTGCATGGGGAAAGAGTGTCAGGGGATAATGAAACCTTGCGCCTGATCCCTTTATTTGGCTATCCCAGAGAGAAGTTGGGGAGAGGGGACTAGGTATAACTACTCCTTACTCTGGGGACCTGGGCGCCAGTTTAGGAACTGCACGTAAGCAGTTACTACCAGGCAGTTTTTACCATGCTGTTTTAGCCTATCTTGTTTGTTTTGTTTACAGTGAAGTTGTAACCTCCGTTTTACCATAGGCCAGTGTTTGTGTTTTACTCACTTGCTGTGTCTGAGTTAATTCATATGGAAGAACTTTGTCTTAAATGGAGGAGTGATCAAATTCTTGAGGAAAAGCAAAATAGCATTGATCCAGGTTATCTCCTCCTATGGTTGCCAGGGAAACTCTGCATGCTGCCCCTACCCAAAGCGCTGGTGCTGCTTCCCGCATTGGTGCCAATGGGAGCTGCGGGGGCAGCACTACGGTTTCCACGTATCTGGTTTTTAACTGAAACGCCCAGTTGAAAAGGGACCCTGGCGGTTCCGGTTGGCACCGACAACTGTTAAACCCGTTAAAAGTCTGGTTGGTGGCCTGGTGCAGCGGGAGCCCGGGGCTAAGGCAAACTCCCTGCCTGCCCTAGCTCTGCACAGCTGCCGGGTTCTTGTGGCCCCTAAGGCGCATGGGCGTCCAGCGCTGCTCTGTGCGCTGCCCTTGTCACAAGTGCCAGTTCCATAGCTTCCATTGGCCAAGAACTGTGACTATTGGGAGCTGCAGGGGCAATGCCTGCAGTGCGAGGACAGCAGGCATCACGCAGAGCAGCCTGCCCACGCCTCTACCTAGGGGCTGCAAGGACCTGGCAGCTGCATCCAGGGACCCGCAGTAAGCGCTGCCGGGATCCCACACCCCAACCCTGTTTCCCAGCCTGGAGTCCCGTCCCACACCTCATATCCCTGGTCCCACCCACAACGGGAGCCCTTACTCCCCACTGCAACCTGCCCCAGACAGTATCTCTTACACCCAAACTCCCTCCCAGAACCTACACACTCCCAACACCCTGCCCCAGTCCTGAACCCCTTCCTGCACCCCAAACCACTCATCCCTAACCCCACCCCCAGAGCCTGCATCCACAACTGGAACCCCTGGCCCAACCTAAAGCCCTCTGAGCGAGAGTGGGGGAAAATAAGTGAGGGAGGGAGGGAGGGAGGATGGAGTTAATTGGTTTGGGAGTCTTGGAGAAGGCAGGTCCATCTGCGTGGAGGGATTTTGTCTGTGTGGTCTCTTATTTCCACTGTCTACCCAGTTCCCTGCCAACATGTTTTGAACGTAGCTGCACTACCAGAAAATGTCCCTTGCCCAAGGTGGCTTTTAGGTTCCCTGTAGCAGAGTATAATGAAAAAGATACAGCTCCCTCTGCATTGCTTTAAAGGTTAAGTAGTTTTGTAACTGATAAACATATAAACGCTATTATTTTCTCCTTAACTCACAATACATATTACACTGAAAAGTCTGTCTTGGGTCTCACAAGAATGCTAATCTAACATTTTCTGTACTAAGTGCACTTATTTTTCTGTATTGACCTACTTTTATCTGCACTTATTTTCTTCAATATCTGTAGTTTTAACTTTTGGAAGGACTCTAAGAGTTGGGAGAGTTTACTTTAATAATAAAATAAAAGGAGGAAGGAGAAGTTTTCTCATCAAAGAAGTTTTTGTAAATTCTCTCAATCCCGATGATTGGAAGAGCATAGTAGCCTGTGCAAGACATTCAAGAAATTCTCCAATGTAATAAGGAAGAGCAATTAAACACAACATTTCTTTACATTTTTGTATAACAATTTAAGGAGCTTCTCTTTTTTTATAAATTGCCTTCTTCTTGTAGTATGTTCTGTGCAACTTTTTCATGGTATCAAAGATGGAGGGTGAATATGAAGAAAAATAATATAGCTCCAGAACTCCCAGGATTTTGCCCCAGTTTATCCCCCCTCCACGGCCCTTGTTAAGAATCTTCTCTTGCCCAAGCAGGTTTGGGTCCCCCTTCCTCTGAAGCTCAGCAATGTCCCTGTGAAAAGTTGTTGCAGGGCTGCTGAGTGTGTGCCCCTGCAACATTGCTGACTGGAGGCAGCTTGTGGGCCTTGAGACTCAATCAGATTTACGGCTGATACTAGGTTTGCCAAAAATAGCTCTTTCTATATGTGCAGTAGTGATGTGCAAAAATTGGATGCATCATTTCTTCAAGATGTAAAGCAGCAAATAGCACACTGGGGTCATAATCAAGGAAAATAATGAGGGCCTCCCTATACACCAATGTAATGTATAGGAGCTGGTGGATTTAGCACAGCACATGGGGCTTCTCTAGCAAGCTTCTCCTCAGGACAGGGAAATGCAAAAATTGTGCAAATCCATCTTTTATCCCCCCATAGTCCCTGCATCATACTTCTTTCTAGTGCTGGGATTAAATCGGCCCTTAGACTGTTCATTGCTACTTTTTTAAACCATCTTGGTTGTAGGTGAAGATAGGCAAATTCATGCAAGCCCAGTAGAAAAGTTAGATTCTTAAGAACCTACAATGCCTTCATTCTGAACTTGGTTGCTCTAGGAACCACTGATTTTATTAATGCCACAGTCCTATCCAAACTCTCATTTCTGGATGCTCACTAGTCTGCTGTGTTTGTGTCCTACATGTTAGGTAGGTCCTGTGGCTTTTAAGCTTTCCTGAATTTCAGCAAAGTGTCTCTAGCATTGGGTTCCTAGGCACAGGTTTGGGGTGTAGATTATCTTTCTTGCCACCTCCTTCTGAGAGCAGAGACCCCCATGTTTCAACTGCAGAGGCCCTGAAACTAATGCCGGCTCCCCAAGACTTTCCAGTCGCTTGAACACATCTTCCCCCAAAGTTTCAACCTTGTGGATACTCTGGCTGACACTTTCCCTGTTCAGGGACATGTGATAGTTGAAGCAAATGGGCTTTGAACAAATGGGGTTTCTAAAACAATTGCTCTTTAATTCAGGTAGTAAAAGAGATACACAGCTAGAAGTAAAACCAAAAAAACACCTTTCCACCATTCCATGTGCTTACCATTCTTGAGAGTCCTTTTGGACTTTTATGACCCTCTCCCCTTCCTGTAGCTCATGGCTTCTAGTTTGTTATGAACTCTGTTTTTCTTTCAGTCAGCTTCCATCAGCCTGGGCTGGATCTACTGTCAAAAAGTCTCCTCCCTCCAAAAGCAATCAGTGTGTTCCTCTTTCCTATCACAAGATTCTTTTTTTCTGTCTGACCCACCCAGTCTCTGTTTTTGAAAAGGGATGTACCAACAAACACCTCATCTCCATTTTCACACTCCATGAAATTCCGTTCTTTCAAATCCTTGTCCTCTGCAGGGAAGTTGGAGAAAATAGATTTTATCTAGGATGCCATTATTCCTTTGCTAAGGCACGATCTAATTGGGGTGCTGACAGTCCTTAATGACCAACCTATTCATAGACAGGTGCCCTGGCACCATCCTTTGTCTCTTAGCATAAGGTGCATGAGGTAAGAATACATAAGGATACAGACAGTTCATGAAATCAAATTGGAATTCAAAAGTTGTAAATAAATTTCCCAAATCATCACAATTAAGTACTAAAATTATTCTCTGTATGCTGTGGAGAAGGAATGCATGCACCTATATTTCTTTCTCCAAGGGTAAAGACTTTGATAAGTTACAGACAGGGAAACATGACAGCAAACACAGTGACCAAGACATGTTCACCATGCTATGCACCACAGATATGGTTACTTTCCATTTGAAAGTAAGTGCATATCAGTTTACAGTTATAGCCCATATATTGTAAATAAGGCCCTCAATGTCTATGAAATATGTGCTTGTAATTCTTATCTTTTTCGCATAGTCTGTGTACATTATAAAGAACCCAATTTATAAATTTTGTAATGCTAAATTTTGTACTTGTACTATTAAAATGGGTTCACATAGTTTCAGTGCATGAGTGCATATGAAGAAACAAATAATACATTTTATTTTAATTAGATTTTACATTCTGTCCTTACACAAGATAAAAAAGAATAATGGTATAATTGCAAAATACCAACTCATTTTTAAAGAAGTAAGAGATGAATTTCCAAGTTTATTGCAGTATTGCTGTATTAAGCATATAATAGAATCTTTAACATGAGTAGGCAATGCAGATGTAACAATACTTTCTTTGATATTTCTTTATTACAAAAATTAGTCAAATGCTTAGAAGAAACTAGCTGCTATTTGGCTATGGAATATAGTGATGTAATTTAATTGTAAATTTGCCCCCTAACATTCTAAATAAAACATAAATAAAGTAGCACCTACTGAAAGCAATCTTAAAATATTTGCAAATGAGGTGTCACTGTAATTATTGATATTTAAGACATATAATCTTATATATATTGATAAAAATTCTATATATTTAACAACCCTGTCTAGGGTTGATCATAGAATGATTAGGTTTGGAAGAGACCTCAGGAGATCATCGTATTCCAGCCTCCTGCTCAAAGCAAGACCACCCCCAACTAAATAATGCCAGCCAGGGCTTTATAAAGCTCAGCCT
Source organism: Sternotherus odoratus (assembly GCA_032164245.1). NCBI lineage: Eukaryota > Metazoa > Chordata > Testudines > Kinosternidae > Sternotherus > Sternotherus odoratus. The sequence goes on from JAVMKO010000011.1 coordinate 45,897,150, forward strand.
TAAAATCATTCAACCAGTTCAAAACTAATTGGTGTATTGATTGGTCAAATATTATCAAATGTCAAATATTTTAAAGTACTTATTTTTTAGAACAGTAATAAAAAAGAGTGACTTCATGGTCTCTACTAGGCTTCACATTAGATGCTTATGCCAAATTAGAAAAAAAAAACCAAACAAACAAAAAACAAGTTACCTGACTGAGTTTTATTTTAACTAAAAAATGTGAAACACAGTGAAATGAACTTCTAAAAATGAAACCCAAATTATTACCTTTCTAGCAATGTTAAGTTAGCATTCAAATGTGACTGTTTTCCAAGACTGAACAGTTATAAAAAAAAGAAATTAGATAGAAATAAAACAAACATTGAAATTATAAAAGAAAAAAAGTTGTATTTAAATTCACTCCTTATGCTAAATAGGCAGAAGGCCAACTCTTCAGGCAGCTTAATAGTTGTGCATTGTTTCTTTCTATGTTGAAAGGGAGCTTTAATGACTGAGAACATTCTTGTTCCTCCCCTATTCCTTTCTGAGTTATTTTTTGTGTCTGTGTAGTCAGCTTAAACTGTAAACAATTTCGGGGGGGGGGGGGGGAGGGGGGAATGACAGTGTCTTAACTTAACAGTGCTTGTTAACCCCTATGTATAATGACAGCCTGGTATAAAAATGAAGATGTTCATACATATAAACAATATTTGTTCTAGAAGATTCCAGCAATCAGGATGTTCAACTTTCAGTTAACTCACTTTTTCCTCATAGGTGGCATTAACATAGCAAAGGGAATGATCAAGACATTTATGTAGGCTTGCTAACAGGTTGCATCATAATGCAATCAGAAAAGTAGGCTGCTACCTACATCAAAGGTAACAAAGAGTCCTGTGGCACCTTAAAGACTAACTATAAAGTTTTGAAGCATAAGTTTTCGTGGGCTAATACCCACTTCAGACTAACATGGCTACCTCTCTGATTACCTACATCAAGGCATTCTTGTTGGTGTGTTGACAATATTTGCCCATAGTCAATATATATTCAGTTGACATTATTTGACTAGTTAACCTATTGGATTGCCCAGCTTAATCCTATCCTATATCTTGTTTATTCAAATACATTGGACCAGAATCTTAACATCTCACCTGAACCGCTTCAAACTGTGAACAAGTTCAGATCAGAATATGAACTTGAGAATCAGACCCATCTTTGAAATAGATTTCAGTCTCAGTATAACAGGTGTAAAAATGAATTCAACAAATTTTGGCCTCAACTCATCAGATGTTTATTCGTGAGTTTTTTACATGCTTAAGTGGTTACTTATGGAGCATTATAAAGATATTTATCAGGATATGTACTGTTTTTCCTGGATCATATCTGAGACAATCTCCAATATGGGTTTTATCATGCCGTTTTAAAAAATTGGATTCTCAAATTCACGTTAACAGGAAACAAAGCATTAAAATGATCACATTGTGTCACCCAAATTTGTTGCCTAATGGGTGTTCTGAACTCACTTTTATATGAAGATCAAATCGCTGTATTTGTAATGCCTTAACAGGCCCAGTCCATTGCTAAGGCTCAGTTAGTCTGTCATCATCAGTGTTATTCTTGGCAATTACTTTATTACAGTATAAAATTAGATGCATCCCAGTATATCAACACTCAATGCCTTGTAGTTCCTATTGTCTATTATCTTCATTTGTTCTATGAAGAACATTTTCCCCCACTGGCGTTTACACACTTTGGATGCATAAATATCTAGAACATCCTAGTCCTGAAGTGTTACAGTATTGTTGATATTAAGCACTGTATTGTATAGGTATTTAACACCTCCTTTGTTCACCTCATTATCATTTTTCTCAAGCTGTGACACTTATTAACAGCCCATTATGTAGTGTGCATAGACATCCTCATTATAACAGTAGAAATAGGGCAGCCTAGGAATGTGACACTAATTAAGTAAAAAAAAACAAAAAACCCCTTTAAATTACAAATAAATTCTTTATAACTAATGAAGAATTACCATCTATATGAGACATTTATTTCTTTCTTCAACAGTCATAAAACAGTGGTTTTAGTGTGTTGTATTAAATCACCAGAAAATTTGTTAACAAAGCTGTTATGTCAGTCTCTCAGAACACAAAGAATATTAACTATTTTATCTGTCTACAAATGGAGTGAGTTTCTTCACCCCTTTATGATCTTCACTGATAAATACTCATAAGACTGGATGGCATGCCTCTACAAAACTCCCTCTGGTGTGGATAGTAGAAGTAGTATATAAATAGAATAGCTACCTTGCCTTCTAATATGTTTTTGTTTGTGCCTGAACTTAGTGTAACTAAATATTATCCTTCCTCATTTTTAGTGATTAAGATGAGGAACTGGAATTCTACTTCTTCTGACTTTTGGCACACAAGTTGAAGTTGAGGTCATTGGGCACTTGTATAAAATTACTAAATTAATAGTAATGACCCCTTATGTGGGGGAAGGAGGTAGTTTGTTTGCTTTAATTAAAGTCACCAGCAAATTCAGTTTTGTAAGATATATTCCTAAAATTGGAGCAAGATTTGTATTAGACATTCAAAATCAGAACTTCAAATAAAGTATGTCACATCCATCTGCAACCTCCTGTGGCTTCTTAATTATGTCTTTCTTCCAAAATACTAATCTATCTTCTCCAAGACTATGGATTTCTCATTAGCAGAATTCACCACTGAAATGCGGGTTTTTACTTGTCCCTTATAAGATAATGGCATTTCCTTCTAGCCTATATAACCTCAGTAGGTAATGATGTTGGGTTTTTTTGGCAGATTCAGATGAAAAATTCAGGGATGAAATTTAGAAACTAATGAGACTCAAGATACGTCAGATCTTGAAAACCATTATTGCAAGATTTGTTAGGAAGATAGAAAATGGCGTCAATAAGGGAAAATATAAAACTGAATGTATGTATACGTAGTTAGGTCAGAGGTCCCCAAACTGGGAGAGTGGGGGGAAGTGGACAGGGGTAAAGATGGGGGCATGAGGTAAGTTTGGGGACCACATATAGCTCTCTTGTAGAATACCTTTTTCCAGTACCCATGTTTACATACAACTCCAGAATTCTATACAAAATTAAGTGAGAATGCTTCACTAGATTGACCCAAGATCAGTCCCGTGTGTGTGTGTGTGTGTGTGTGTGTGTGTGTAGAAAGGGTAAAGGAAACTCAGATTTTATCTCTGATAGGGAGAATCAAGTGTAACCCTTCTGCCCATCGTAGTTGGCAGCAACAAGGGCCGGGTTCAGTATCCAGGGGCTCCATTCCAACGACACAATACAAAACCGCCTCTAGCTCCCACCCAGTGACCTGGGACAACCACATACCACTCGTCTGGGCACCTCTAAGAGACAATACTTCCCCCCTCACAAGCACAGAGTCTGAGTGTACCAAAAACCCTTTAAATAACAGAGAGAAACAATGTGGCATTATGTTGGGGAAACACCACAATCACAGTTGTATATGAACCCACAGTTATACCAGTCTTGGTAATCCTCCCTTCCCTGAGGATTAACAGCTATTGTGTATTGACTGCTCCGTATTCTCTCAAGTGCAGGGGCTCAAACTCAAATCACCACAAGGGCCGCATGAGGACTAGTGCATTGGCCCGAGGGCCGCATCACTGACATGCTCCCCACTCGTGGCCCCTCCCTCCCGCAAACTGCTATGGTGGGGGGGGAGGGGCGCCAGGAAGCATGGCGGGCCACAGGGAAGGGCTTCGCGGGCCACATGTGGCCCCCGGGCCGCATGTTTGAGACCCCTGCTCAAGTGTGAATGTGTATTAAGATTACAATGCTGTAAGTGATCTCTGGAGATGCCCCGAGCCACTTAAGGCAATTGACGTCCCTTCCCTTTGTTTTGAACTCGGCTGGAGGAATGCGGAACTAGTTTTCAGAGTTTCTCTCTTAACTCGGCAGATAAGCAATGCAAATGTTTACGGAGGGAGCTGTGTGACTGAAATTCAGAGCCTGCTAGTTTTCTCTAAGGAAACTCACTGACAGCCTCTCTGCACCAAGAAAATCCACTCATTCTCTCCTTCTGCATACACACAACACGTTCCCCCTCACCCCACCTTGTTTGCAAAGCACATTGCACCCAGCTGAATGCTGGGATAGCTGCCCATAATGCAGCACTCCCGTGCTGCTGCAAGTGCTGCAAATGCAGCCATGCTATACCGCTGGTGGGTCTAAGTGTGGACATGCTATATCACTATACCTATTTCTGTATACGGGGACAGCCATAACCAAAAGCGCTATAATCCTGTAAGTGTAACCATGCCCTTACTTTCAAAGACCATGTACAGAAAGAGAAGAGCTTGCCAGAGTCTAATGAAGAAGGACCCTCCTTGTGGTAGGATGTGAACAAAACTCAGAGAAAGGATGCATTTTTACAATATATTTATTCAACAATCTTGTTTAAAAGAACACCGACAAACTCAGATGCTTATTCAAATCTGAGCAGAGACTAGAGCATTCTCCTTGGCCTTTTCACTACTTTTTTGTCAGCTCACTTTGCTTCTTTGTAGTGTTGTCAAATGATTAAAAATGAATTGTAATTAATTGTGCTGTTAAACAATAATAGAATACCATTTATATAAATATTTTGGATGTTTTCCACATTTTCAAATATATTGATTTCAATTACAACACAGAATACAAAGTATGCGGTGCTTACTTTTGTATTTATTTTTTATAAGTAATTACACTGTAAAAACAAAAGAAATAGTATTTTTATATTCACTTAATATGAGTACTGTAGTGCAATCTCTTTATTATGAAAGTTGAAGTAAAAATGTAGCATTATGGAAAAAAAAAACCTGAATGCGAAAATAAAATAATGTAAAACTTTAGAGCCTACAAGTCCACTCAGTCCTACTTCGTGTTCAGGCTAATAAGTTTATTTACATTTTCAGAAGATAATTCTACTTGCTTCTTGCTTACAGTGTCACCTGAAAGTGAGAACAGGTGTTTGCATGGAAGTGTTTTAGCTGGCATTGCAAGATAGATGTGTGCCAGATGTTCTAAAGAGTCATACATCTCTTCATGTTTCAGATGTATGACTCACCATTGGTTCACCATTCCAGAGAACATGCATCATTGCTGATAATGGGTTCTGCCTGACAACATACAAATCAGTGAAGACCAACACATGCTCATTTTCATCATCTGAGTCAGATGTCACCATTTTTTTAATTGATTTTATTTTTTGGTGGTTTAGGTTCTGTAGTTTCCATACTGGAGTGTTGCTCTCTTAAGGCTTCCGAACACATGCTCCACACCCTGTCCCTCAGAGATTTTGGAAGGCACTTCAGATTCTTAAATCTTGGGTCAAGTGTTGTAGCTATCTTGAGAAATCTCACATGGGTACTTTCTTTGTGTTTGGTCAAATCTCCAGTGAAAGTGTTCTTAAAACAAATAACATTCTTGTCATCATCTGAGACGGCTGTAACATGAAATATACAATGCAGGTAAAACACAGAGCAGCAGACATATAATTCTCTCCCAAGGAGTTCAGTCACAAATTTAGTTAACACACTGTTTTTTTTAACAAGTGTCAGGAACATGGAAGTGAGTCCGGTGGAATGGTGAGCAAAGCATGAAGGGGCATACAAATGTTTAGCACCTTCTGGCGAAGAAAGCATTATCTAAAAAGTTATATCTGACACGTAAATACCTTGCAGTGCCAGCTACAGCAGTGCCATGTGAACAGCTGTTCTTGCTTTCAAATGACATTGTAAATAAGAAGCAGGCAGCATTATCTCCCATAAATATAAACAAACCTGTTTTTCTTAGCGATGGGCTGAACAAGAAGTAGGACTGAGTGGACTGCTTGTAGGTGCTAAAGCTTTACGTTGTTTTGTTTTTAAATGCAGTCATGTAACAAAAATAATTTACGTTTGTAAGTTGCACTTTCATGATAAAGAGATTGCACTACAGTACCTGTATTAGATTTACTATTTATTTTATCATTTGTACAGTGAAAATATTTTTAATAAAATAATATGAAGTGAACACTGTACACTTTTTGTATTCTGTGTTCTAATTGAAATCAATATATTTGAAAATGTAGAAAAACATCCAAAATATTTAATATTTTTCAATTGGTATTCTATTTTTGAGCAGTGCAATTAAAACTGTGATTGATTTTTTTAATAGCCATTAATTTTTTGAGTTAATGTAAGTTAACTGCAATTAATTGGCATTCCTCATTAATTTCTTTTTCTTTTTTTCTATGCATAACACACAAATCTCTTCCACTGCCACTCATATTCTTTTGAGGGGATTCCATGCCTCTTCAGCTGATGCCAAATCTGTCCTGCACTGCTTGCACAAACATCTCTGCCACATCTTCCCTTAACTTCACCAACTTTCATCTTGTTTCTTTTGATCTTAATTCTCTCCTCGTCCAACATACTACCACAATCTTTGCCATAAGTGGTTTGTGCTGCAGTGTTCTCATCTCACCAGTATCCTTTTGCAGTCCATAAATTAACTCCACTGAGATTTCCTCACCAACATCATACCACTTTGGCTTTTGTCTCGACCGCTGAGAGCACCCTGGACATCCTGTATGCTAAACTTTTAATGTACCAACAACTGGCTGGCATGAAGATGTGTAGCATTGTAAAAATAAAACACCGAGGGAAGGAGGATTGCATTTCAACACCATTGGCAAATGATGACTGTCAGGGATTCTATTTCCCCACTCTAAACTCTAGGGTAAAGATGTGGGGACCCCGCATGAAAGACAAATCACTCCCCAAGCTTATTTTGCCAGCTTAGGTTAAATCTTCCCCCAAAACCAAAACTTCTCCAGTTGGGGCTCGGAAATTGCTGCCACCACCGATGTGAGTCCCCCAAAACTATGGGGTGGGGCACATTGGAATCCTGATAGTAATACCTCCCCCCCCCTTTTTCACCTGGGAGAGATTCAAGAACACAAACCCTCACCAGCTGTGAGATGAGCCTGATCCAAACTAGGATCACTCCAATGGAATTAACAGACAGTTCTTACACAAGATTTTTTTTTAATAGAAGCAAAGAGAAAAGCATAACTCCTTACACAGAAATTTATAGAGACTAACCTTCTAGCATTACTCCCCTCATGGAGCCCCCTCCCTTGGAAGTTCTCTCCCTGCTATCTTAACAGACAGACAGACAGACAGACAGAAAAACCCCCGGGAACAAAGTGAAACTAAACCCTTTGTCTGCTAGGTGCTAGCAGCTCTGATACGTCATCCCCTCCTGTTTCAAGTTTAACCCTTCGCAGGTAAAACAGTAATTCTAAGGCACTTCATACTTATGACAATGACCAAAGGAGACTGCTAGTAACACCAGGACAAGTGAAGGATGAGGCAAGAAGGATGAGGCAAGCTTCATTTTGGTGAAGTTGCCAACATGTGATCTGAAAGAACACACACATAACTTAATGGGTCTTGGATGCTAAGACTGGACTGTCATGCTGCAATGTGGGGAAAAAAATATCTGCAATCCATAGCAAGGTTTCCTCTGTGCCTTTGTTTTAGTTTTATTTGTCTGACTCTGTGCAGTCTTTCTGATTACTCCACCTCTCTCTTTTGGCTACTAGATACATTCAAATATGAGAGGAGCTCTATGGGATAAAAATTTTCCCAAAATATAAAACCCATCAGTGTAATTACAGCTATTAAAGTGAACCGCTCAAGCAATGTCAGCATTACCAGTCTCCATTACAGTAGAAAACTTTATTGACAATGTGGAAGGATTTTTAAATCTAACATGAACTGAAAAGTATAAATCAAAGCTACCAACAAGCTACAAGTCTGTTCATTATTTCCTCACTTACATCAGGAAGAGTTGAGAGAGTAATCTGAACCTGACATAGAGAAAGCAGTGATAAGAGAGAAAACAAATAGCCAAAGAGAAAAATGTATGTGTTTGTTGGAGGGTATCAATAGCACTCTATATACTTCACACCTCAATAATTTCAACAATGGTATAATGTTGGGTTTCTCCAAGTCTCTGAGTCCTTTAGTTCATTTTATCAGGTAATGGCGACAGTACAGAAAAGTCACAGAAAACAGCAAGCAACTACAGTATATTAATGTGCACACTACATTCCTGCGATGTGTTTTGCACGCTGTTAAACCCTATTATGAAGTCACTCTCATATATGTAATACTAATAATGTTCAAAGCGTAGTAGAGGAATATATTCACTGGCGCTCAGTTGTCACTACCATGCTGGGCTACCTTTGCAGATACTCTTATAAAGTCATTAAGGTAGAGTGCCAACATAATGTTGTAAACCACACTTCTCCAGTTAATTTGCATGGGTCATTTACTTTAAAGTCTGGAAGGACATAGTTATAGTTTAGAATGCTAAACACAAGCCGGAATCAGTGACAAATCTTGGAATGGAATCTGGAATCTGATTTCCCAAATCAGAACAAAGAGTTAAAATATTTTTATTGTGAATCAAAACATTATGAATATTTTGAATCAGAATAGTGAAACACATTTTGTTTCAGACACAATCTGTACCTAAAGTGAACCAGTTTCCTTTTGGTTTTACTTTGTATCTTTTCTTAAGATTTTTTTAGGTTGCTTTCCCCCAATACTGGAGGGCCGAGACCTTTAAGATAGAAGTTACCTATTATCTAGCCTGAAGGACTGGCATTTAACTTTTATTTTTGAGCCCATCGTCCTTTGGCAGTGTTTGTAGCTGTACCTTGATGTCTCTTGTTTTCTGTTCCATGCCCATGTCCTGTGGTGATCTCTTTCCTTTTCAGCTCCCACCTCCCCTATCCTATAGCGTCCGTACCACTTTGTTTTGAGATCATCTTGAGAGAAAACAGGGTTTTCAGATTCCGGTCTTTCAAAGTACCATGGCAAAATCTGCCAAGAATGGTTCACTGTGAAGGGAAGGGAGAAAGAGTAAGTGAACAAATTGAATCAGTACTGCCCTTACTAAATCTGTGCCTCTACTGTGCTTTTCAGTTAGTAAAGCAAATAGCTAGGATTCTGTGGGTATAAAGAATGACCCTGAAGCTGTTCTAGATACAGCAACATCTAACTGCTCAGCAGGAATGGAGAGCACCAAGGCCTTGACTGTAATGTATAATTGAGGCATGTTAGTTCTGAGATTTATTTTACACACCCAGGTTTCATAGTTGCTTAAAATCTCTCCTATTTGGGTCTCAGCATCAGTTTTTGGTATAAACTCATTTTACAAAAAATACCCCATTTTACAATAAGATCATGGTGGTGCATGAATATTACCTATATATAGCCAGACCAATCAATGTCAGAATTAACATACATGTTTACAGTTCTTCTAATATATTACTTACTGTATTTGTTTTCAGAAACAGTATACCTTTTTTTTCTCTTGGAAAAAAAATTCTCTTCGACTTACAGCTTCTTTATTAATATATTTCTTGAAGCAGATTCATCTTCCTTTCAAATCTTCTCCCTTCACTATGAAATCTGATTTAGCAAGTGGGTGACTGATCCTCTAACTGATTTCAACTCAGCTAATATATTTAAAATTGCAGTACATTTGTATTCCGAGTCAGTCTTTGTACTCTAGTAACAGATAATATAGAGCCAAATTCTGAGGTCTTTAGAACAATGGGAACGTGCCAGTCAAACTGAATGATAGGAGCTTAGGATTTCCCCAGTGATAGCAAAAAGGGTAATTAACACATTCAATTCTTCCTCTATCATTTAAATGAAACTATTACAAATTTAATTTATTTTTGTTCCATCTTTTAATTATTTTATTTTTCCTTCTCTACAGCTGATAACTATCAGCTATACCTTTTACGGGTAAAGATCCAGAAATGGTGAAACACTACAATTTATAGACTCCATGAATATGCATTACTTAATATTTATGCATATTTTTCATTTTTATTTTAACACAAAAATCTGTTTTTTTACTCCTGCTTCATCCCTACAATGTCAGTTGCTCTGATATAGTAATAGCCAGACTGTAAAAGTCAATAAAATAAATATTTTTTCTAGACGTATAGGTACTTTTAGGCCCTGGTACAACAGAAGCACACATACAAGCTCAACACAAGTTAAAAGTTTGGGTTTATGATTTTAAAAATATTTATTCACAAACAATGTGATGGAGTCTTATTATCAGAAATGTCAGCAGCCACTAAGAGGGGAAAGAAGTGAGGCACCCAAACTGTCTCAGCTGAAGTCAGAAAAATGCCACATAACTCCATTAATGTTACAAACTGAACCAGGGTCGGCTCTAGGCACCAGCATAGGAAGCACGTGACCGGGGTGGCACATTTGAAGGTGCGCCATTCTTGGGGCGCACATTTCAAGGAGCGTTTTGTTTTGTTTTGGAGGCACCCACCGACTGCTACCTGTGCCTCTACCCCCAGCTCACCTCCGCCTGCTCCGCTGAGCACACTCCAACGGGCTAGAAAGTAGCTATATTTGACAAGCTGAGTGGGAGGGAGCTTTCAGCTGCCCTGGTGCAGAGCCTAATCCCTCTGACAGTCCTAAAATGTGCATTGGAGTAAGGTGCTGGGAATGGACGATGAGTGATTGTATCTGAGTGCACTGGTCTCTTGCTCAGAGTTCCTTGAGGATGGCTGTCAGCTGATGGAATTTGGAGTGGCCCTGTCACTAGGCTAAACTCAACAGTGCTGTGCCCCAGCCACAGCATCAGGGTGCTTCAAGCTACCTGCCAGCAGCTTCCTTCATCCCCAGCCTCTTGTGCATTCTTATCTTCTCTGTTCAACTCTGAATGCATTTTATCTTAAAGTAGCATGTAAGCTTTTTGGGACACCAACTGTATCTTACTAGGTGCTGAGCACTGTGGAGACCTGATCAAAGCTGGGAACTCTAGGTGCTACTGGGAATACAATTAATCATCCATCCATACTGTAAGAGTGTCCAACCCCTTTCTCTTAACCCTGGGTACAGTGAAAGGGACTCTTTTAAGCCAGACCAAATAAATCCAAGCTGCTTCCCAGCTTAAGTTATGTCTTTCTCCCCAACACCCCCATGTTACCAGCTGGGAAATTGGGGTATCGCTGCCACCACTCAGTATTCACTCCAAGACTATTGGGTAGGGAACCCCCCAAGAGTAACCCTCCCGACCCCTCCCTTCTGTCTGGGAGAAAAGAAAAAAAACACCGAGACTTCACTCCAGCGTCCCTTCAACCTGAAAGACACAGTCCTCTTCCCCCCTCCCTTTCCAACCTGAAAGCAGAGAGAGACTTAGACACAGCCCTCACTCACCCTGAGCTGTCCCATCCAAAGCTAGAATTCCTTTATGAGAAGAACCAAACCTTTTTATAACTAAAAAGATTTAATAAAGACAAGAGAATACAGCATACAATTAAGACACTACACAGGTACAGAATTCTTTAACCTCACTCTTCTTGCATAACAAACTTCTCACCCTTTCTTTGATAAATACACAGAAAGAGGCACCAAGATCAAATGCAAAGCTTTTATGCAGGATACAATTCTTACTTACAGTTTTAGCTAGTTATGAAGACATATTAAGAAAGGACAAGATGGATGATCCATAACTGGACCAAAGGGGTCTGAGTCAATTCAAAGCCAAATTGAACTAACTTTTACTTCCTGGTCTCTCTGGGTCTAGCCCGACTGCTCTGACGACACTGCCTTCTCAGATAACATTAACCCTCTCCAGCACTTTACACTTATGACACATACCACTCTAATTGTTTTGATGGTGGAATGTAAAGTGAGGATTACCCAATGGAAAAAGGAATACAAATTCTGTAATGCAAACAATTTAATTTCTTCTTGTATTTTGAGTGTTTGAGTTGCTCTTTTTTCCCTCCTTAATATGGTTGGTGACATCCTGGCCCAGGGTTAGTGATTTCATTGCAGACTCATATAATATTAAAAATAAAAATTAAAAGCTGCATTTAAAAATAATCACTGCCCCAATGTTCGCAAATATGAAATTCAGCATCTATGATCTTTAGAGTAAGGCAGACCTCTCATAAAACCATAAATTGTATTATCATCATTTAATAAAATAATCCTTCTTGAGCAGTTGATTTTCTTTAATTATGCTAATCCTTATTTAAGAGAATATAATTCTACTGGTAATGCACTGAAAAGCTGCAGAGTAGACAAGTACATAAAATACCTGTACCCAGTCTTAAAGTGGAAAAAATATGCAAATACATGACAATATACAGTGCATTCTCTGTCTATTCATTTTTTGAGCATAAACAAAATGTATATGAATTCTTCTATGTGTATTCTTTTTTTAGGTCCTGAGGAAATAGAATTCAAATGTCCCCTGAATCATATTACTTGCATCGGTACAAACAGATGTATTCACTTGTCGCAACTCTGCAATGGTGCATATGACTGTTCAGACGGGTATGATGAAGGAGTACATTGTCGGGGTAAGTGAATATGCTGGGGGGAAATTTTCCACAGACTTCAGGTCTTTTAAAAGGAGGCACTTTTAAGTGAAGGTTCAAAGTGATTCAGTAAACTTCTTTTAACCATATGTATTTAAAATAAATATATAATGTTATTACATTTAGTGTATATTTCAAAACCAACTTTTGAAAAAAAAATGTTTATTTTGAAAGAACGGAGGGTAAAAATACCTACACACTTTCTAACATTTTTCTTTAAAAATTGCAAAGTTTGTATGAAAGAGTTTGCACCAAAATAAATATGAAGAAACCTCTTCTTTGGGGTATAGAAAATAGGTAACACTTATTTGCCATAAATCCTTTCCCCCCTAAAACTCTGTAGTTTAACAAAGTCAAAAACAAACAGATCTATGGAAAGAATTTGACACTTTTCATTTGTTAAGACATTAGATTTTTCCAATCAAACACATTTTTCTTTAAGATTTTGTTTTCATAAGGGTTAACACCATTTGATTTCATCTCACTTTGGGATTATATTAATCTTACAATTCAAAGAGTGAGTTTGTCTTAATTCTATCTGTAAGGAATTCATATATAATACTCATGAGTCTAAACACTCCACCTGGCCCCCTGCAAAAAAAACCCTGTTCAAACAAAAGTACATGATGTAAATGAATGTAGCTGAATTGTCGTAAACCAAACTATGTAGTTTTACAGAAGTTGAGGATATGGTGCATAGGATAGACCCTCTATTAACTATATTTTCACAGTGAAAGGGATCAAGTGTCAAACGCAGTGTTTGTAGTGTCAAACATAGTGACAGTAGTTCTTATTTGGCAAAGTTCACTCTGAACTTGATAGCTGTTTTGCCTGTGTATTGACTTTAGGATTGATTCTGGACAGAGTAATTAATAAATGAAATCAGAGAACGCATCTCTGGGGCACATTGACGGTTTCTTAAATTACAAATAAGTACTACATAGAAAAGAGCGTTTATCAGTTAATAACAATTAAAACATAATCCTCAATAGATGTATTTACATATTTAAACTACTATGGACAGAGGATTAAAAAAGTTAATTCAAATAGTGGACAATGTTTTTTGTTCATTAGGAATTTAAAACCTTAAACATAAGGAGATTAATAGTATGGTGGAACCAGGCGAGGAAGAGGATTAAAATTTAAGACCTTACGTAAAGCATAAATTAAACAGGTTCTTTGTTTTCTCCAATTGTTGTTTTGCAGGGCTAACCTGTGCTTTGGAAACATATAGGAATAACTGCTTTGGGGACAAATCTTTTTTATTTTCTGTTAAGATCCGATTTTTAAGGCTGATCTGGACTCCACCTTCTTATGTGACCACTAAATATTCTAATGTTTGTGGTATATTCCCAGTGGTAAATTTCATATGCCTTACATTTTATAAATATGACCTGACTTTAATCACTTGCATAGAGTACAGTAAAGTTTAGGAAAATGTGCTGAGTTTTGACAATTGATTTTAGCCCTAACTTGAATACCCAAAACTTAAGATCATATAGTGAATTGGTTATGTACTAAAAACTGAGTAAGAATTGATAGCCAAACTTCCAAATACAAAATCCCTAAATCCCTATTTAGAGTAGCCTTTAATTAATACAGTTGGAAAATGGGTAACTATGGGCATAAATATTGATCAGAATGGCAGCTACTCATTTTGCACATATATAACTGATGTGAAAATATGTCCCTAAATTAAATGGCACTTCTTTCCTCTAAGAAAGTAAGAGACTGAAGAAATAAATCCAAAAAGTAAAAAGAAAAAAAGATTTGACGAGGTAATTTTAAAAAAATGGGTCACACTTTACAACAAGGATACTGTAATCAAGGTGCAGTTATATTACCTCATATAGAGTAGAAGCTCATTGCAGTTGCATGATTTGATACCAGTAACAACCACTAAATCATTGTCCATAAAGTTCACTATATGAAATAATTACTGGACAAATAACATGGAGTTAACATGCCTAGATTATAATTGTATACGTATTAAGGAGGACACCAAAGTGATCATGAATCAGTCACGTAGTTAACCTTTCTATATCCACTATTGCTTTTAAATACTGCACACTATAACTGTAATTACTTACAGTACTTCTATTTTAAAGAGTAACCAGTCTGTGAACAAAAAAATGTTTTAGGGTGCATAGCAGAAAATATGATTTCTTTGTGGCACTGGTAAAAGAGACTCTTATCTGCATTTTGTGTTAATTAATGAAATTGTGAACCTAAAAAGATTTTCAGTTCATCCGGAAAGTAATGGAAAAATCTTAAATACTGATCTCGAATGCTGCACAGAAGTGGCTGCATTAGATAGTTATATTACTTAGGATCTCCATATGACAATGTGTGTCTCTGTACACATTCATATATGGGGAATGTGAACATACATGGTGAAGAGCAGCCCTTTCAGGTCTTATCTCTTGGAGACTGAAAACTTCTCATAGTGCACTAAGAACTAATAGAATTCAAGCATTTTCAATAACTAGAACTATTCAAAATGCTTTCCCTAAATTTTGCATTCTTATGTTAATTCATTATATTAACTACTCAGATGGACATATACAGGGAGGGCGCTTTCATCAGGCAAGGAAAAATATGATCATATCTGCAGTGTGAAATGGGTAATTCATGTGAATTTTGAATAAAATGGTAGTAGATATAATGCAGTTACAGGCACATATGCTTTTTCCCCTAGGGAGTGTAATGCATACATTCAGATTTTTGTGACAATAGAGAGTGAAAATGGTTTTATTATATATGTTACTTTTTTAGTGTTTTTTAGAGCTAAGGGGTATATTTTGTTTGCTAAAATTCATTCTTCAAGAGCTATTTATATTCCACATGTGGATATGCCTGTGCACCATGCGTCTGAGGCTAGAGGGCATAAGGGGAGGTGCAGTTGGCCTCCCTCTCCAGTTCCTTCTTACCACCTCATGTCATGAGTCTCTGTTGAGCTATCCCCACAGTATCTTCATTTCTGTAAATATAACTATATATGGTTTACTAGTATTTTATAGAATTTTACAAAGTATACTTTAGCTTTCCCCACCCTGGGGACCCGCTCCATCCTCCTTTTCATTTTAACATCAGAAGGACTGGTCTGTCCAAGTTATGTCTCCTTTGGACTTTTTCCATGCAGTGAGCTGGGAATTCCCCTACCAATCAGGAATCCCCAAGTGGCATAAAGTTGACAGAGGTGGCTGTAAGCCACCCCTTTCCAGAATCTGCCTCCGTCCATGCTAGGAGTGGGCATAGGTAGGGTGTACTGTGCTCCACTAATCCCCAGTAGGGGGCTTTTACAAACTAGAACAGACTTTGCATTGCATCATCTTGCCCCCACATCTGATTTTAGGTTGTTTGTTGTAGTCAGACTGAAAACACAAATGTCTTTAAAGTTGACCAATAATTTGGTGGTCTTATTCCTTTGATAAATACCAATAAGTGCTTAGTATTTTTCACCACACAGATATCAACAGTGCTTCCCATTATAGACCTAAAATAATCAAGGTGCAAAGGGAGGAGTCGTTATATTTTTAATTTTCTTGGTCAAATTTAAAATTTTCACTGGTTAATTTTATAGGCAAAAGTGGGAGACATGGGTCTTGCATAGATGAGGTACGGGACACAGTGGGATTAGGAGGTTATTTTATGCATAGCACAATGTGGAAGAAGGTGCCAAGATGGGAGAAAGAATAAACAGAGATATTGATGCTGGCACTGTTACTGGAACAAAAGTTGTGAAGAAAAATGTAAGAGATGAGATCTGTGGTGTAGGTCAAGTCACAGTTGTTCAGGAGTTTGAATTTCTATCTTTGAATTTAATACACATGGAAGTTTGGGATACACATGGGATTCTGTTCTCTCAAGAGTTTTTATTATTATTATTTATTATTTAACCCATAACAAAAATGTGGTTGCTGCTCCACAGAGGTTAAAGTCTAAGTAGTATGTATGCATAACTTTGACATCTCTGCTTTCATTTCTCTGAATTTTGGTACGCAATGCAGTCTGTAGAAAATAAAACTGAGTACACAAGAATAAAAATTGATACTATCTAGAGCCACACAGCATGTGACAAATCTTAAACGGTAGGGGCTAAGAGCTATAAGCCTGGTGCTGAGAGCTGGAGTGCTATGAAAGTTGAGGAGAGAGTACTGGATGCGTTTGAAAGAAAAAAAAGGTAGCTTTACTCTGTGGGAGCTTGTCAGAAGGTTGGTCAGGCACTTGTCTTTGAGGTGTTAATGGTGACATAAGGGGATAGTCTCCAAAGGTTTGAAGAATGTTTAGAGAAGTATCTAAAGCTGTCTTTAACTGAACCTTCAAACCTTTTAAGTTTTGACTTTCTTTAGAAGGTCAGAATTCTTTGGAACACTGCTCACATGAATTCCCTTTACATGAACAATAAAGGCGAGTTCAGTGCAAACAAGAAGTGTGCAAGTGTGGGCTAATTATAGGTGAGGCACACGTAGCCCAAAGGAAGGTGTTGTGTTTTCTGTCCATCAGTCTCACATCTTTAGAAAACAAGACTGATATAACTAAAAAAGAGCATAGCATACAAAATTGGTCACCACTAACAATAACTTAGACACAGGAGTAATCACCCTTTTATCAATATCCATTTAGTCTTCTTTGGTGTGCATTATTGAAGTACATTTGTTAGAAAAAATATCTGTGTTGCCGTATTTCATACAACTAATCTCTATTTTTATCTGTTCCTAAAAACTAAAGTACTTGAAAGTGTTCCTTTTAAAATGTAGTTGTCTGAAATTTAGCACAAAATATGTAGCATGAACTCTCAAATTCTAAATCCAGACCATATCTGACTATGGGAAGTATAATACTAAGCTGGTTCAGATATAAGTTAGTTCTACAGCATCCTTTTTTCCCCATTAAGGTGTTAGTACCAATTAAGTTCTGTATAAGCTCAAAGTGACTGGCAAGAGTTTAGCGTTCTCCAAAACTCAGGTGAACTTCAAAAGAAGAGACCACTGGAATGCTGACTGCTATTTTTTTATCTCTTTGATTGTATCATTCAAGGTGATTTTTTCTTTGCTCTTTTTCCAGTTTAAATGGCATCTTTTAAGATTATTTTTAAAAAAAGAAAGAAGAAAACTGAAGGTGAATATCATGATAAGACTAGTGGCCTTTTTCTCTGTGTTGGATTTCTTGTCATATGTTCTGACTTAGTAGGGAACCTATTATTCAGATAGCTACAAAAGCGACTTAGATTCTCTAATCTCTACATTTAAGCATGTTTTACTAATAAAACAATATTTATATTATCTGTAACATAAAAGATTGAAGAAAATGTAATATGACTACAGTGGGGAGATGGTCTGATTCTGAATTGTAGTCAGAGTAAAACAAATATTCTACAGAAAATAAATTGTTCTTTTTTCCCTTGGCCAGTCTGCAATCACAAAAATAAAATGAATAGTTACCTTAAATTTGATTGATTACCCGAAAACATAGCAGGAAAACTTACTAAATATCCTTAAACCTACTTCAAAGGATCTCAAAACACAAGCTGTATTTTTAGAAACAATGATCATAGAGGGCTATCCAAGAGACAAAATAATATGAGGCACAGAAAATAATACACTGAAGGCATTAAATACACAGTGACTGGATAAATGAAACATGTAAAGTATATTTCATAGTAATTTCCATTATATTTTTACAGGTAGATCTGACTGAAGTATCAGGAATACTGCAGGATCACTAGATATCATGCAAAACTAACTTGCAATGGCAAAACAGTCAGGTTTTCTGAGTGCGCTCTTTTTCTGTTTGTATGTACAGTTTTCCAGTTCAGGTGTATGAGTCTGAGAGAGGTAAAATGAATGCACACATTTACTGTATATAGAAAAATTTGTTTAAGACTTCAGGTACCATATCATGTATCAGCAAAGCGATAATGGTGAACTGCATGTTGGGCGTATTATGTTATAGTGGGGCTGATGTGGAATGCTGATAGTGTTGTGTGGGTTATAATGAACAAAGAAACTAACGAGAAATACTGCATTCAGTTTCAAGAAAGTGTTTCAAACACAATTACAGATCTTAAAGCCACAACTGCACTGCCGGGGGAAAAAGATGAACTGCTTGAGAGACAATGGCTGGAGGTATTTTGCTTGGACAGGAGAGATGTAGGCATAATGCTTTTAGAGGTGGGGAGCACACTTTGGTTGTGTGCTTAGCCTCATCTAAAGCCCACTGAAGTCATTGGAAGTCTTTCCCATGATTTTCTTGGGCATTGGTTCAGACCTTAGAAAAGGTATATTTCATGCCTTTCCCAGCTCTTATGTCTTGGTAGTTGCTAGTGTACAGGGTGTCGAAACCATGGCCAACCCCCCAATCCACCCAAACAAGTCACTTCTGGATTGTTGAGTGTTACCAGGATTTCTCCTCATGCATTCAGGGAGTGCAAGCAGCACTAATGGAGTGGGTAAGGGTGGCTTCCTGTTATCTCTCCTGCCCTGTAAACCTGAGCATGGTCAGCAATAATTTGGCTCTTGAACTGTTATACAATCTAGCTTTTTGTACTGTATGTTTCCCTCTGTAAAGCACTGAATATTTTAAAATTGGTTTTTGGTTTATTGGCTCACACTGCAACTAGTCACAACTACAAAAAGCCACAAGTAGTACAACTCCCTGTCACCTGCAAAATGACAAACCAGAGTATTCTCCGTATTATCATCAACAGGTTAGAGCCATGAACATGTAATACACTAATACACTGCAAAACTGACTCCATAAACTGTCAGATAATCCGGCTCACTCAGTCCAAATTCAACTGAGATTGCAGAATCAGATGCAGCACATTCTAGCTATTAGCATAGCAACTTCCCATGTGGGGTTGGGAAAACAGGAAGATTTGATACATTTTTTTTAACTTTTTGAAGTTTACTCAAGGTACTAAGTAAACTTAAAATATCTTTTAATGGTTTACTATCAATCAAGAAATCCGAGGGAGATCAGAAAAGACCAGTTGAGGTCACTTAAGGGGGATTTTTTTTTTTTAATAAGTGGAAATTAAGTTGAATGCAATTTAGATCTGATAAAGCCCTCATGGGATTTTGGATCATTTGGATTGCTGTGAAACACAATGTGTGGATTTGAAATTTAACCTTTGGCCAGTAAATTATATAAAGACAAACTCTAGAGAATTTAGCATAGAAAATAGGCATAAAAAGAATTGCCCAAATAATTACTACAACTTCATTTTTGTAGCAGTGTTTAAGCAGAGTATTAATTTTGTGTTTAGGCCATTTTTCTGATATTGCCATCCAATGAAGTTTAATGATTTTACTTAATCATGCATCCATACTGATGCTATCACAGCACTGAAGCTTTTTAAATGGTGTTCACCAGAGAGGAAAATATAAAATTGATGATAATTTGTGTGTGTTTCCCTTCCTGATAACTTATTAACTTGTGTTGCATACAAAAATGAAGCAAGTCAGAAATATAAATATTCCCTCATTCACTTTCTCATTGGAGACAGTAGTTCTATCTGGCAAAGAAATCTTTGCTTATTTGCTGTGGCTAACAAGCTTAATGTTGGATGCCCGTTAGGTTTGTGATGAGCAGCAAGTCCAACATCAGACAGTTGAACCCCTGAGCTACCAGGAAATGTAAACTTCTCTAAACAAACAAGTGGAGCTACTGAAACCAAACAGTAACATTCAGAAAGAGTCTCTGTGCCATCACATCTTGTTTTGAATTGAACTTTTGTGCAAGAGAGATGGAGCTTGAGTGTGAGAAAGAAAGGAGGAATGATTGAACCCCAAAAGAGCACTTCTACAGCAGTGCTGGATGAAGTATAGTGACCCCATTCAAGCTCAGGGAACCTGCATCACAGTCTCTGCAAGACATCTATGTATTTTACAGAAAGCCTGCAAAATCCTACATGAGCCCACAAATTGAGACACTGGGATCCAAAGCATTTTAGTTCATAGCTTTGCATTTCAATGCTGTGCTATTTCTTACACAACAGAGAAGCTAGTACTGGAAAAAAAGGAGAATGTAGCAAGGCTGGGTATGGGGGCCTTAGATTAATCTGCACTCTAAGAAGTGAACATTTTAGATTTAATCTGACTGTGATCAGCCAATGGAGAGGAAAGAAAAGACTCTGTGTAAGACAACAATAAAACAAGTACCGTATTTTTCACCCTATAAGACGCACTTTTTCTTCCCCAAAACGGGGGGGGGGGAAAGTTGGTGCGTCTTATAGGGCGAATGTGCGCCCCGGTTCCCCCCTCCCCGCCGCGGGCGGGCTGCCGAGGTTCCCCCCTCCCCGCCGCGGGCGGGCTGCCGGGAGCGTCCCGGTTCCCCTCTCCCCGCCACGGGCGGGCTGCCGGGAGCGCTCCTGGCAGCCCGCCCGTGGCGGGGAGGGGGGAACCGGGACGCTCCCGGCAGCCCGCCCGCGGCGGGAGGGGGGAACCGGGACGCTCCTGGCAGCCCGCCCGTGCGGCGGGGACGGGAGAGCGAGGCGCTTTTTTTCTTTTTTCTTTTGTCCGGCTTTTTTATTGAAAAACGAGGGGGCGTCTTATAGGCCGGAGCGTCCTATAGGGTGAAAAATACGGTAATTGTAGTTCTTCCTGAAGATTTGGTTTGTGTATTGTTGCATCTGCTGCTCCAAATTTGCAAGAGAAAATACATTTTGTCTGCTAATACAATAGTGCAGCAATATGGGGATTTTTCTTGTTCTTTTGACATTGTTTTTGTTATCCATCTGAGACTAATCAAGGATAGAGAAATGAGTGGAAGTTTTATATGTATGCTCAAAGATGTAAAAACAATGTTATAAATAGCTGTTTATTTCAAAATAAAATATATTAGATAGTAATACTGGAGTACACTATGACCCATTAATCACAAGAGAATGCTTCCAATGGCAGTAGGACCAAATTCGTACTCCAGAAATAAAACCAGAATCAGTAATTATATCCACAGTCAATAACCTTAGCCAACAGTGTGGATTGCTGTTGATCTTTCTTGGTTTGTTATTATGTGCCCTGTTATCCCAACACTCAGCTCTTCAGTTTGTGTATTTTACCATCTTGCCCATCTTTTCCCATAGAAAAGTGTCATGAAGTCCATAGAAATAAGAGAGGTCATTCAGTCTGTCCCCCTGTCAAGAGAAAGAAGTCATGGGCTTGAAGATTTAATAACTTACTATTGCAAAACCCTGCTGTGGTGAAGCAAATTAAAGCTGGTTGGCAGGAGTATATAGAAGTGAAAGATGTTTGAGTGATGTAATTTCATCCCTGCTTTTATGGGATGCCTCTAAAGAAGTTTTTAGGGCCAAAGTAATAGGCATAGCAACTGCTAAATTGAAAGAGAAAAAAAATGCTATAAGGAAGGAATTGGAGACAAGGGTCAGGAAAATTGAGAAGTTAGATGTATACAAGAAAGAAAAGGGGAAATTCTTAATCTAATATGGGCAATAAGAGAACTGAGAAATATATTAAAAGGGGGGAAAAGGAAGTGTTGAATACACATTGCAGAAGGTGCCTGTTTGGTGGTTTGTTTGTTTTTTCAGAAAATAAATAAGACTGGCTCAAGAGAAGATATAGCTATGGGCTATGTACCAAGTTAAATATAGAAAATAAATGTGTATTTTCCACAATGTTGCTAAAAATACATTGCACTATATCTTCAGCTAATGTAAATCCTCATATGGCCCAGGTTGTTAATGTATTGTAATTTATATCTATGGAAGCATGCTTGAATGATCAGTACTGCCTCTTCTTCCTCTGCCACTGTTTTAGGTTTAAATTGCAGATTTTTTTTAGCGTGTTCCTAGTAGAAAGTGAATGGTGTAAATATGCAAAAGCAAATGCTAGTCAATTGTGGTCTCCCTGAAAACCAGAGGTGAAAGTACTCTGGTATGATTCTGTATGGCATACTTGTAAGAAAGCACTGACCATACCTGCTGGACGGCTGATGGGCAGAGGGGTGGAGGGGCAGCTGCCCTGGGATTCCGGCAGTGATTTAAAGGCCTGGGGCTCCTCGCTGCTGCTGCCAATACTCCTACCGTGGCAGCGCCCAGAGCCCTGGTCCCTTTAAATCGCCATCGGAGCCCCTGGCAGTGCGGGCTGGGCAGTGCTGAAGGGCTGGCTGCGGGATTTTGGCCCCAGCCCTGTCCCTTCCACCCGAGGTCCCTCCCCTTACAGGGGCCAGAGTCGTCCCCCCAACCTTTCCCATGACCCAGTTGCCCTGTGTACCGATAAGTCATTTAAGTTACTTTTACCCCTGTTGAAGGACACTTGTTTTGCTAAAATCAGTTGTAGCTCAGAAAGCATCAACACAGAAGTATTAAACTTCCATACTTTTTATAGGCATCACTGAGTCGATAAGAGGGTATTCTACCAATGTTTGAGCTATATACTGCACCATTCTTCTTCACCTTCTGTACAATCAGCTAGAACAGATAAGATGAAAGGTGATAACTCAAATGTTTTATGATGTTTCTATTAATCAACTACCTAGTAAATATTTCTGAAAACACATAGCGAAATACAGTAGAGCCATATTTTTCAAAGTTATAATAATCCCACAGGACTCGATGGTAATAAATCAGAGAGATATAAGCCCCATCGGCAGGGCTAGGTAAGGCTGTTAGAAGAATGTCATGGAATGACCTGAAGATGGCTTTACTTTAGATTACTCTCCTGGATTTAGGGCTAGTGCAATTGACTGTTACCTGGACTCTTTGACTGCCATGTTAGATTGCAAAACTAAAACACCTTTAAATTGTTAAATACGATAATGCTGCAGATGAGGGGTGTTTTTCTGTTCATGAAAGCTGCTATTTAATGATCTTGAACAGGTTAGACCTTAGTTATATTTATTTTGGTCTATGTGGGCCTGCCAAAAGAAATTTAGCATAGTACTTTTTAGGGTACTTTTATGGTAATAATATGCGTTGGGGTAATCAACTGTAATAGGGTTGCAGGATCTGCAAAGGAAATCCAAATTCTTGTGTTGACCAACCTTGCAAGTAAGAATTATAACCCTGGAAAAATCTACCTGGTAACTCCCACTGATTCAGTGCAACAGATATAGCTTGTTAACTTTCCTCTTGATATATGGGAAATGGGCGTGGCCCTCTAATAAGAAGGAATTGGGCCAAAATTTGAGGCTTCGTTTGTAGAAGGGATGGAATGTCACCTGTACCAGCCAGGATTGTTATGATCATTTCTTTCAGCACTTTAAGTATATACAATAACATCTAAATTTATAGCTGTGCAATAAGAATGAAATATTAATAAATATTTATCTTTACTAAATAACCAAGAGAGATGATATTTTTTAGGAAAAATGGGGTTCTTCGAGTGCTGGGCCCTATGTGTATTCCACACATGTGTATATGAGTGTTCCATGGTCCTGAGACCAGAGATTTGTATCAAATAACATCTGTTGGTCCGTTCTTGTGCAGTTGTCATCATCATACTCTGAAATGAGGGCTTAAAGGATGGCACTAGCCTAAGTTGGAGCCCACTGTGTCCATTACAATCATCCTTTTCTTTCAGAATCTGTAAATAAATATTGTAAATAATTGTAGTGAGTTTGGTCATAGTGGTTTTATAGGTAGTATAGTTTGCCTAGTTGAGGGGTTGACAACCTTTGAGAAGTGGTGTGCCGAGTCTTCATTTATTCACCCTAATTTAAAGTTTCATGTGCCAGTAATACATTTTAACGTTTTTAAAAGGTCTCTTTCTAGACATCTATCTATATATATAAAAGTCAAGTGGTGTATGTATGAGTGTATGTATGTACGTATGACTGCGAAGTCCTCCCGCACCGTTTGAGCCAGAGACTTGAATTTTGGTACAGTGAGGGGTCTTGGGGTCTAGATGCTGGTAAGGATCGAAAAATTTTCGGATCTCACCTCTGACGCCCCCCAGGGGTGAAAGTCTTTCAGGGCCAATCACATCAACTGGGCAGTTAGGTGGTGATGATGTCATAATACCCCCCTCCAACAGACACCTCACTCGCTCAGCTCACCCCTCCCTCCTCCAACGGAACCCCGGAGATCCCTCAGTTCTCTGCCCCTCCCACCTCCCCAGCGGAACCCCGGAGATCCCTCAGTTCTCTGCCCCTCCCACCTCCCCAACGGAACCCCAGACTACATCAGCTCTGTGCCCCCCCCACCTGCGAAGGTCCCCGGAATCCCTCGGCTCTGGGCCCCCTCCTCCCCTGCGACGGATCCCAGTTGGGTTTGGTGGGACGGTAAGTGAGGTGGGGGTGTCGGATTCGGTCGGGGGGTGAGGTGGGGGTTTCGGGTTTCGGGGGTGGGAAGGTGTCGGGGTGGGTGAGGGGTGAGGTGTGGGTGTTGGCTTTGGTCAGGGGGTGTCAGCTGTCTGCCATCTCCCCACCTCCGACTGACCCGAGCAGCGCCGGGCACTTATGCTAGTAATCTATATATATAAAAGTCAAATGGTGTATGCGTGCGTGCGTGTATGGGTGTACCCTTACTCCTTCCACACCGTTTGAGCTAGAGACTTGAAATTTGGTACAGTTAGAGGTCTTAGGGTCCTAATCAGGGTAAGAGTTGAAATTTTTTCAAATCTCACCTCTGATGCCCCCCAGGGGTGAAATTCTTTAAAGGCCAATCACATCAGCTGGGCAGCTGCTGTTCTCTGTGACATAGTTATGATGTCATAATACCCCCTCCAACGGACGCCGCACTCGCTCAGCTCTCTGCCCCTCCCCCCTCCAACGGAACCCCGGAATCCCTCAGCTCTGTGCCCCCTCCCCCCTCCGACGGACCCCGGAATCCCTCAGCTCTCTCCCCCCCCCCCTCCAACGGAACCCCGGAATCCCTCAGCTCTCTGCCCCCTGCCCACCTCCGACGGACCCGAGTTGGGTTTGGTTGGAGGATAAGTGAGGTGGGGGTGTCGGGTTTGGTCGGGGGGGGTAAGTGAGCCGGGGGTGGGAAGGTGTCCTGGTGGGTGAGGGGTGAGGTGTGGGGGTTGGGGTTGGTCAGGGGGTGTTGGGTTTGGTGGGGGGGGTAAGGTGGGGGTGTTGGGTTTGGTTGGAGGGGTGAGGAGGGGGGTCAGGGTTGGTCGACGGGTAAGTGAGGTGTGGGTGTCGGGTTTGTTTGTGGTGGTAGGTAGGGGTGTCGGGTTTGGTTGGGGGCGGAAAGTGAGGTGGGTGTGTCAGCTTTGGTCTACGGGGGGTGAGGTGTGGGTGTTGGTCAGGGGGTGTTGGGGTTGGAAGGGGGGTGACGTGGGGGTGTTGGGTTTGGGTGGGGGGTGAAAATGTGAGTCGGGGTTGGTCGAGGGGTAAGTGAGGTGGGGGTGTCGGGTTTGGTCGGGGGGGTGAGGTGGGGGTGTCAGGTTTGCTCTCTGCCCCCATCCAACGGACCCCGCACTCGCTCAGCTGTCTGCCCCCTCCCCACCTCCGACTGACCCGAGCAACGCCGGGTATTTTTGCTAGTATATAACTAAATGATTGTTGTATGTAAAGTAAATAAGGTTTTTAAAATGTTTAAGAAGCTTCATTTAAAATTAAACTAAAATGCAGAGCCCCCCCAGACCAGAGACCAGGACCCAGACCGTGTGAGTGCCACTGAAAATCAGCTTGCATGCTTGGCACTTGTCCCATAGGTTGCCTACCCCTGGTCTAGTTCCTCCCTGCTTCAGAGAGCTTCTTCCCACAGAAAAGGACTATATCCCCTGTTCTTGTTTCTTCTCCACCTGCAGTGAACACTAGCACTGCCTTTGCTTGCTTGAGGAGTCTGATAATTACCACCAAGTGCAGCATCTCCTGTTCCTTCTGACCCTTAACCCAGGATAGCTGAGAGCTCCAAATCTGGAAATCTCTCATGGAGAAGGCAATAAAATTTCATGTAGATCCAAGCTGGGAAGACGCCCCCTGTACAGTAGCCTCAGATGGTGAGCAACACCATTTTGAGCATGAGTTCTGGAGTATAGGCCAAAACTGTTAATCCTAAGAAAACCTCTCACAAGAGTTGGGGATGTGAGCATGGGCAGATCCCGGTCCAGATCTGCATCTAAGAAAGAAAGTCCTTCCCCCATCTCGGTCCAAGTGGGGTGAGTCTTCACCTGACACTCCTCTGGAATTAGGTCCACATAAATCTTCCATCCAAGAAGATAAGGCATGAAGGAAAAAGGATCTGATGATACCAGCTTTAGTTCCATCTCACAGGCTGGAAGATTGGCACCAGCCTTTTCCCACTGGGAATTTCATGTTGGACCCCAGTTTGATGGTTCCAGCACATTCTGAGTGGGATCCTCCCACTATCAGGTGTTTGGATGTTTGGGATCCAAAATTCCTGACCTCTAGAATTACTTGAACTCTATAAAGGACTGAACTCTTTACCTCAACAGTGGATAGTCTCGCCTTACCCTATCTGCAATGTATTGTATTCTTGTATTCTAGCAGTTCTGGTTTTCATTAGGGATGTTTCAATGCTAGAAGAAACCACCTTGGGGAGAAGAAGATTGTCTTCTACCATGTTCACAGGCTGGAACATTCTTCCACCAATACTGCTGGTGGAATGGAAACCTATGTTCTCATTAGACAAATCTGATGATCCAGGCAGTCCTTCCCCTCCTCCCCCCAGAAGGAAAACTCAGATGGATCCTTTAGAAGGTCTTTGGACCACCCCCTCCTGGTTTTGATTACATGGGGGACTACTGGTACCCAATGATTTAGGCTTCCTGTCCCCAGCTGGGCTCAACGGGATCTGTATACTAGTCACCCTGGATCTATGCAAGAGTCACACCAGCTTTCTTCTTGCAGCTGATACCATTTGGCTCCATAGGAGTCTGTGGAGGACAAAGACGATATGGTCTGGATGGTTCTGAGAGGTGTCTTGTCTTCCTCACATGATGAAGCAATTGCTCCATCATCCCTTCACCATCTGATGACCACAGGCAGTACAAGGAGCTTTTGCAGAGGATTGTAGTTGAGGTTCCCATCTCTCCTGAGGAGATCCACAACACTTAGCATAGTCTATTGTACATCATGCAACCCTATATCCCATTACGGTGACCCTCCCAGTGAATGAGGCCATTTTGGAATCATAAGTCCATGTTTGGCATAGACCTGCCTCCTGTGCCCCTTCCTGAAAACTGCTATTTTTGCAAGCTAAAGGTGACGAGTTCTTCTAACCCATTCAGTGCAGGCAGCTTCAGAGAAGTCCAGGATACAGCACCCCAAGACTATTCCTATTGTCAAGGGCACTAGACATCTGGATCATCAACCAACCTGTAATACATAATTGCTAACTAGCAGACTATTAGCAAAGCACAGTTTCACAAATTATTCCAAATTTGTGGGATTGAGAGACAAGCTTTCCTAAAACAGGGCTTGGTTCCAAGCTCTCATCAATGAGAACAAGCAAATTGCTAGGACATCATTGGCAGTGGATGCAGCCAATACTGAATCTAAAGCCATCACCATAGTAATAGTGATGAGACATGAATCGTGGTTTCATTCATTAGATTTCCCCAGGGAAGTTTGGAATACCATCAAGGACTTGACCTTTGAGTCTAATCTTTTCCAATGAGAAGACCAAAAGTCACTACACTCTCTAAAGGACTCTGCTACTTGGGCATTTACATCTCAGCTCCAAAGAGAAAAACCACAAATAACCTCTTATCCTTTCCCAGCTTCTTAAACCTTGCACTTCTATATCTAGGGAATTATGTAATGAAATGGTATAAATAGTTTAAAAATCTGTTTTGTTTCTTGCCGTAAATTCTAAAGAATATCATAAATACATCAAGGGAGGTAAACCTGGAACACAAGAGTACCACCAGTAGAGAAATGTCAAGTTAATACCATACAATGATATGAAGATAACTTTGCTCTTGACATTTTGAGCAATATCTTTCTGGCCTCGTGCTCTCATTCACAAAACACACTTCATATTTAATTCTAAACAGATTTCTAGAATTCATTATGTTCTGTCTGGAGATTTCAATCTTCTTGTCTCTACCAAAACCTGACAGAGCCAAGAAAGAGAAAATTATCAGCTCTGTCTTTATTTGCTTGAGGCACAAGGGTGAGATCTGTAGTGTGAATAATCTGCAAAATGAATAAGTAAAATTATTAGCCAGATGACATGGGGTGAGAGAGAGAGAGAGAAGGAAAGACGAAAAGCTGAATTACGGGGAAAAAGGAGAGGAAGAAAACAAAGGGATGTATACTCATTTAAAAAAAAAGAAGATACAGGCACTGAACTGAGAATTAGGGAAAAAGGAGTGAGAAGACATGGAAATGGGCCAATAAGCATATCATTGTAAAATATAGTCCTTACGTAAAGGCAAGTAAAGTATCTAACGTGGAGTAAGCTTGTTTGGAGTGCATATGGATTCCAAGCAGTGGAAATGTAGCATTTCCACTGCACTCATTGGGACAGCAGCAGAGAACACATACAAGATGATTCTACACCCCAAAAACATGACTTCTGTGGTGGAAGTGAGCATATTAGGGGCATCATGCAGAGCAGACCTATGTACATAATGTGAATTCACATGACATGTTGTCTATATGCAAGCCTCTAACAGCTCCCTGACATTGGGACATGTTGCAGACAAGTCAGGAGGGGGAGAACAGGGTGTGACTGGAGTGCTGTTGTACTCTGGTGGTTCCCAGCTAATGCAGCAGACTCACTCATCCCCCTTCCCTATTTCAGCTGATTGTAAGTTTAGAGTAGCCCTAATGCCACTCTGCAATCTATGCTAGGGGTGAACCAACCCTAGCTAGCCCCATGTTTGGGTAAATGGATCACATAAAGGGAGGCTTAAAGCCACTTTTGCCTCTCATTATCCTTTTCTGGTTTTGTGCAGGTTGTTTGGGCCTAAGGTTGTGGATGCTACTCTAATTGTTGTCTTTGGTATTAATATTTTTTTGTTTTGCAGTAGTGTCTTCTATCCCTTACATCCACGATCACCCCCTCTAGAGCCCAAATAACTGCAAACCACCCAAAGATTTTACCTGAGCTGCTCCCCACAACCCTCCAGTTGCCAGGCTCCTACCCAGAACCTTGCCTTGCTGTGTCTCACCCTACATATTTCCATCAAACCATCCACATTTTCAGTTCCAATTATGCTCCCCCCCCACATCCTTGCTTTCCTATATCTACATTGTTTATAATTCTTAAATATTGATATTTGTGTATGTTTAAAATTTATCATTTGCTATCAACCTCTCCAACTTACAATAACCAAACAACTTTTAATTGTAAAAGTTGTAAAAATTAAGTCAAAATACAAAATACAAAAATTAACCTGCGACCATAAAGTCCCAGGACATATTCAGGGGATACTCTATAACACTAACATACTACAATGTTACTCAGTACAAAATAAAAATAGTCTTTACATAATTTACTTAATATTTTTAAAATATAAACTTACTTATATAAACCACTAGCGAAAATACGCGGCGTTGCTCGGGTCCGTCGGAGGTGGGGACGTGGCAGAGAGCTGAGCGAGTGCGGGGTCCGTTGGAGGGGGGAGGGGGCAGAGAGCAAACCTGACACCCCCATCTCACCCCCCCCGACCAAACCCGACACCCCCACCTCACTTACCTCTCGACCAACCCCGACTCACATTTTCACCCCCTCCACCCAAACCCAACACCCCCACGTCACCCCCCTACCAAAACCCCCTGACCAACACCCACACCTCACCCCCCGTAGACCAAACCCGACACACCCACCTCACTTTCCCCCCCAACCAAACCCGACACCCCTACCTACCACCACAAACAAACCCGACACCCACCCCTCACTTACCCCTCGACCAACCCCGACCCCCCTCCTCGCCCTCCCAAACAAACCCAACACCCCCACCTTACCCCCCACCGAACCCAACACCCACACCTCACCCCTCACCCACCCCGACACCTTCCCACCCCCCCAGACCAAACCCAACACCCCCGGCTCAATTACCCCCCTGACGAAACCCGACACCCCCGCCTCACCCCCCCCGACCAAACCCGACACCCCCACCTCACCCCCCGACCAAACCTGACACCCCTATCTCACTTACCCTCCGACCAAGCCCAACTCGGGTCTGTCGGAGGTGGGGAGGGGGCAGAGAGCTGAGCGAGTGCAGGGTCCGTTGGAGGGGGGAGAGGGCAGAGAGCTGAGCGAATGCGGGGTCCATTGCGGAGGGATTATTATGACATCATAACTATGTCACAGAGAACAGCAGCTGCCCAGCTGATGTGAATGGGCTTTAAAGAATTTCACCCCTGGGGGGCGTCAGAGGTGAGATTTGCAAAATTTTCGACTCTTACCCTGATTAGGACCCTAAGACCTCTAACTGTACCAAATTTCAAGTCTCTAGCTCAAACGGTTTGGAAGGAGTAAGTGCACATACATACACGCACGCATACACCATTTGACTTTTATATATATAGATACTAGCATAAGTGCCCGGCATTGCTCGGGTCAGTCGGAGGTGGGGAGGGGGCAGACAGTTGACACCCCCTGACCAACCCCAACACCCATCCTTCACCCACCCTGACACCTTCCCACCCCCCCGACCAACCCCAAGACCCCCCGGCTCACTTACCCCCGACCAAACCCGACAACCCCACCTGACCCCCCAAAACAAACCCAACACCCCCACCTCACCCCCGACCAAACCCGACACCCCCACCTCACCCCCTGAGCAAACCCGACACCCCCACCTCACCCCCCGACCGAACAGTGTATTTAATAATCTGTGTGCTACACAGTGCACCGTGAGCCGGGGGGGGGGGGGGGTGTCGGGTTTGGTCGGGGGGTCAGGTGGGGGTGTTGGGTTTGCTTGGGGGGGTCAGGTGGGGTTGTCGGGTTTGGTCGGGGGGTAAGTGAGCCGGGGGGTGTAGGGTTTGGTCTGGGGGGGTGGGAAGGTGTTGGGGTGGGTGAGGGGTGAGTGTTGCGGTTGGTCAGGGGGTGTTGCGGTTGGTGGGGGGTTGAGGTGGGGGTGTCAGGTTTGCTTGGGGGGATGAGGTAGGGGTGTCGGGTTCGGTCGGGGGTAAGTGAGCCGGGGGGGTGTCGGGTTTGGTCTGGGGGGGGTGGGAAGGTGTCGTGGTGGGTGAGGGGTGAGGTGTGGGTGTTGCGGTTGGTCAGGGGGTGTTGCGGTTGGTGGGGGGTTGAGGTGGGGGGTGTCAGGTTTGCTTGGGGGGATGAGGTAGGGGTGTCGGGTTCGGTCGGGGGTAAGTGAGCCGGGGGGTGTCAGGTTTGGTCTGGGGGTGTTGCGATTGGTGTGTGGGGGGGTGAGGTGGGGGTGTCAGGTTTGGTCGGGGGGGGTGAGGTGGGGGTGTCGGGTTTGGTCTGGGGGGGTGGGAAGGTGTTGGGGTGGGTGAGGGGTGAGGGGTGGGTGTTGGGGTTGGTCAGGGGGTGTTGCGGTTGGTGGGGGGGTGAGGTGGCGGTGTCGGGTTTGGTCGGGGGGTAAGTGAGCCGGGGGGGTGTCGGGTTTGGTCTGGGCACCCACCCCAACACCTTCCCCCCCCCCCCAGACCAAACCCAACACCCACACCACACCCCTCACCCCCCTGACACCTTCCCACCCCCCCCCCAGACCAACCCCGACACCCCCCCGGCTCACTTAACCCCCGACCAAACCCGACACCCCCACCTCACCCCCCCAAGCAAACCCAACACCCCCACCTCACCCCCCCCACCAACCGCAACACCCCCTGACCAACCCCAACACCCGCACCTCACCCCCCGACCGAACCCGACACCCCCACCTCACTTACCGTCCCACCAAACCCAACTCAGATCCGTCGCAGGGGGGGAGGGGGCCCAAAGCCGAGGGATTCCGGGGACCTTCGCAGGTGGGGGGGGGCACAGAGCTGATGGAGTCCGG
This sequence comes from Sternotherus odoratus, assembly GCA_032164245.1. Lineage (NCBI taxonomy): Eukaryota > Metazoa > Chordata > Testudines > Kinosternidae > Sternotherus > Sternotherus odoratus. The sequence goes on from JAVMKO010000011.1 coordinate 45,929,452, forward strand.
GGTTGAGGTGGGAGGGGCAGAGAACTGAGGGCTCTCCGGGGTTCCATTGGGAGGGGGGAGGGGCAGAGAACGGAGGGATCTCCGGGGTTCCGTTGGGAGGGGGGAGGAGTAGAGAACTGAGGGATCTCCGGGGTTCCGTTGGGAGGGGGGAGGGGCAGAGAACTGAGGGATCTCTGGGGTTCTGTTGGGAGGGGGGAGGGGCAGAGAACTGAGGGATCTCCGGGGTTCCGTTGGGAGGGGGGAGGGGCAGAGAACTGAGGGATCTCTGGTGTTCTGTTGGGAGGGGGGAGGGGCAGAGAACTGAGTGATCTCCGGGGTTCTGTTGGGAGGGGGGAGGGGCAGAGAACGGAGGGATCTCCGGGGTTCCGTTGGGAGGGGGGAGGGGCAGAGAACTGAGGGATCTCTGGGGTTCCGTTGGAGGAGGGAGGGGTGAGCTGAGCGAGTGAGGTGTCTGTTGGAGGGGGGTATTATGACATCATCACCACCTAACCGCCCAGCCGATGTGATTGGCCCTGAAAGACTTTCACCCCTGGGGGGCGTCAGAGGTGAGATCCGAAAATTTTTCGACCCTTACCAGCATCTAGACCCCAAGACCCCTCACTGTACCAAATTTCAAGTCTCTGGCTCAAACGGTGCGGGAGGAGTTCGCAGTCATACGTACATACATACATACATACACACATACATACATACACCACTTGACTTTTATATATATAGATAAGCAACATTTCAAAACAACAAACAGATCAATAATTTACATTCTATTCATAAAATATTCTTCTGTACCCAACACATCACACTGAGAAAACTAGTATACGTAACTTAATGGCTTTTCGGGCTATATTCCTTTCAAAATATTTACTTCACAAATATATATATATATTTACATTAAAATCAGCAGCAAACACCCAACAGCATATTTCAGTTGGGGCCTGATCTAAACTCCATAGAAGTCAATGGGAATTTTCCATCCGACTTCAATGAAATTTGGACCAGGCCTGTACAGATGAAAAGAAAGGGTGGAGGAAACGCTTTGAAAGTCAGAATGAGAGTGAATGATGATGGATTGTATGGGAATTGGTCAGCTGCCTGGGTTTCTTAACTGTTAATTTACTTGATTTTTGAAGCGTCTCAAACTTAAGCAAGGTTTAAATAAGTTTTTTCTTGTGAATAAACAGTAACGTGTGTAATTTTAACACTGACCATACATTAAAATAATGTCGTGGCCCTCAAACTAACTCTCAAAAAAGAAAACGTTTTTCATCTAGGCTCCCACAATGCTGGGTTACTTTTAATACACAAATAAAATGCTTAGAGATATCAAGGTTTTGAAAGGCACTATATAAAATCAAACACTTTGTGAGTACATGTATAGTGCATTTCTAACACAGTCCAAACAGTGTGTCTGGAGATCTCTTTATATTTTTATAGAAATGGACTGCTGGACTGTATAAATCCTGGATGGATGAGAGTACATAGAATGGGATACATTAAATAAGGTGCGGAAAAGAGCGACATCTGCTTTTAAAAACAGACCATAAGCTGCATAATAGCACTTCCCTGACCCCTTCATTACTCTGGCTCAGATTTCATACTTCTGTAGGGCTTCATAACTGATGTCACACCAGTAGAATCAGATGAGCCAGATGCAGTTTTGTGGGCCTTAAAATAAAAGTCATATTTAGACTCTCTGATGTGCTAAATGCCCCTCTTAACCTTGTTATATGGGGGTTCAGCTCAGAATGCTAGCTGATTAAAAATTATATGACCTTTTAAATAAATGCACCTTTTCTTAATTACGAGCCAGCAATCCAGTATAATTTGTTGCTGTCTAAGGTACTTTTTATTTTTAATGGTCTTGCATATTTGATAGTCTCTTCCAGAGTTATAGATTAGGTGTAGACCTGCCACATCTATAATTAACTTTTCTCTTTTTTTAAACTCTGTATCTCTGAGAGCCTTAGCGGAAGAGAACCCAGCTACACTCACTGTCAAGGGATTTAATTAACTGGTAACTGTTTACACTAATTAATTAAACCTACAATGTAATATCAAGGTGACTGATGGCCTGATCCAAAGCCTATTGACATCAATGAGAATTTTTCATTGACTTCACTGGGCTTTGGATCTTGGGAGGTGGGTCACAGGAAGAGGTGAGAGTCTGTCCCACTTGTTGTGTGCCCTGTGCAAGGACCAGGCACAGTTGTAGTCCCTGGTGTTCCCTGAGCAAAGAACTGCTTCCTTGAGGTTTTAGCAACTGCAAACTGTAGTTAATCATGCAGGAGGGAACATGCTGCCTCCACTCATAGGGCAGTGTAGTCGGTTGCTCTTCCCTCTAGAAGGATTCTTCCTCCCTGAGACACCATCCCTTCCAGACGTCCTTTTCAGAGTGCAGCTCTACCCCCCCTCCCCCTTTCAGGACTGATTGTGCAAGATTATAGGTATAAAAGTCAAGATTACTCCAGAAACAAAAATTTGATAAACAACTGCAAGTTCAAATGCTTTTTATCACTTTCTGATCACAATGGGACAGGTTTTCAAAGGTATTGAGTGGGGGGTGGAGATCTTAGATTAAAGCCAGTGGAAGTTAGATGCCTGATAAGCAGTTTTTGAAAATCCTACAAGATGCCTATCAGTTTAGTGAGTTTATTTGAATTTTGGGGGTGTTTCCACTGGATATTGTCCTGTTTGTTTTTTCTTCCTTTTGAATTTTATGCCACAACTGTTTTTAATGTAATTTTAAAAGATAATCTTAAAATATAGATAGATAAAACTAGTTTCTCTTTTTAGTTGACTGTAATGAGTGTTTCACTAGGTTTGCAATTCTTTATGTGCTACCTTACAATATGTACATTTTGGTAGCTCACGCAGAATACATACATTGGATGGGTAAGATTAACATTTAATATGTAGGCATGTTAGCATTTTTATTGGTAATAAAGCTGTCATGTTCACTTGATGATTATGTATCTGGCCTATACGTATAGCTCCCTTTTCACAGGTTCAGATGAGTCATATAAACTTAAATAGATTTTAATCAACTACATAATTTTAGCATGAGAGGTAGACTAGAGCTCTATCATGTAACATAAAATCCATATATGCAATATTTTGCTGTGCAGTATACCATGACCTTTCTGTAAATGATGTACACGTGTTGAACAAATGAAATACAACAGTGGATTTTATTTAGCAAGAGCCACATCATAAATAAGAGTTATATCACTTCACCAATATGACAGATGTATAAAAATCCAGGCCAGACTTTTAAGAGAGTTCCATTCATAAAAAAAAAAGTGGCCAGATCCAGAACTCATCTCCCACTTAGGCACCTAAAAATGCCTGAAGGAGATCATGGTCAGAAGCACCTAAATGTGTCTATATGGAAATTTCTGGGTGCAAAGCACTTTGAAAATGTGGCTTCCAAGGACACACATTTACATTGCTTGCATATATCTATTACTTTTATGGCCGTCCCTTAATCAGCCAAGAACACAAACTAAAAATGACCTTTACAGAACTAAAAGGATAGTTTGCATATAAGGAAGCTGTGCCCTTATGCAATGCATTCAATATAATGGACACATCTATCCTTAAGTGATGTAATTTACTGTATGTGGAGTGACAGTTATAGCACTGTGCTTTGTGATGTTTAGGATAAAGAGAGGAGACTTGGGTCCTGTCCTAAGGAGTGTAAAAAGGCCCCTGATCATGTAATTGGTGGACCCAGCCCAATCCCAGCGGAATTCAGTAGGGCTCTATGAGACTGTGATAGTGCACCCACATGCACTATCCATAGCAGGACTATGGCCTAAGTACACAAGCCAAACAATACTTCAGCCATTCAGCAGATCAAAATATCACAGTTAGGCAGTGTTGCATGATATGTTTTTTTTAATTAAGGTTAAGTGAACTTATATCAGTCACACAGGCCTTATGCACCACTTCCTGTTTTGTTATTTTTTTCCCTTGAACAAAATTAAAATGAAGCTGTATCCTGGATGCTGCTTATATTTCATTACTTAATATTTATACTAAATAGCACCTAAAGGATATCTAATGAGTTATGAAGAAACAAATCCTTCCCCAACTAGCTTCTGTTACTCTGTCCATTGTATAACAGCCTGAAGTAGCAGTTCTCTTTAGAATATTTTGATAGGCTTCACTGAGAGGCATTAATTGACACTGGAGCAGTGGGAAGCATTTCTGTACTAGTAATTCTTTATTTTCAGGTATAATTGATTTTTCAGAGCAAACTTCTACAATCATAACCTAAGGAAGCACAATGGCAGCAAGAGCATAACATTTGGGGGCAGCATCTCATAGCCCATCCTTCAAATGCTTATTTTCTGTTGCAGTACTTGCTAACATAAGTTGTCCCAGTAAGACTAGTAAATGTTTGCAGGATGAGGTTATCAGAATATACAACTTCACATGGATGAATTCGCCCTGCTTTGTGATACAAAATCAATCCTTGTGCAACCATGGTGGTTACTTCTCCTTTGGGATATTATAAAGTATTCATTTGACCTTAAAGTTTGCAAAGATTCTTTGTGTAATGATGTTTTTCTTGGCAATGATTATATACTTGCATTTGGATAGGTCCACTCAATTCATCCTAACTGATTCCAAAGTTGTTTTCAAACATCACTAATGGATCATACAAACAGTATCAAGGAATAAGTTTAGGCTTGAAATTAGACAAAGGTTTCTAACCATCAAAGGAGTGAAGCTCTCGATCAGCCTTCCCAGGGGAGACATGGGAGTAAAAACCTAAATTGTTTTAATACTGAGCTTGATAATTTTATGGAAGGGATAGTGATAAGATTGCCTACAATGGCATGAGGCCCATTTGCTACTGCTAGTAGCAAATATCTCTGATTGCAGGAAATGTGACACTAAATGGGGAGGGTTCTGAACTACTAAAATGAATCCCTACCCAGGCATCTGGCTGGTGGCTCTTGCCCATATTTGGGTTTTGGAAGGAATTTACCCCCCTCCCCGGTCAGACTGGCAGAGATTCTGGGGGGTTTAACCTTTCTATACAGTGTGGGGCACTGGCTGGTTTGAACTAGAGAAAAAGATGGATTCTCTGTAACTTGAAGTCCTTAGGTCAAGGTTTGAGGACATCAGTAATTCCGCCAAAGGTTATGGGTCTATTCCAAGAGTGGGTGGCTGAGGGTCTGTGACCTACAATGTGCAGGTCAGACTAGATGGCCATGGTGATTCCTTTGGGCCTTAGAATCTATGGATCAATTTGCCCTCAGCTCAAATGCAGCTGCCTCTGGCAGGAAATGTAGCAGTTGAGAGCATTTAAGAACAGAAAAGAAGATGAACATAATTGAAATTGACATGAAAATTCAGAACTAATTTCCCAAACTGGAATTTATCCACAACATCAGAGTTAAGGCCCCAACTCTTGTGAAAAGTACCATAAGAGATGGGTTTTTTTTTAATCATAAGTGGTTGGGATTTGACTTTTAGGTTTCATTCAGAAAATGGCTCCACCATCACTATTTGCCAGACATTTGTTTAGTACTAAATCAGAGTCAAGAGTTTTGGAATCACCAAAACCATCACTAAACCCACGTATATTTTCTCGAGATCTCCCATTCACAGGCAATGTATATAAACTAGTGATCATAACTTAGATCTCAACTCAGATATGATTGGCCAAACTAATTTCATATTCCAAGTGAAACTATATTTGAGATTCTTTTTGGAATCTACAAACAGCACCCACATAGAAGACCCATTATGAAAGATATTACCTTGTATTAGTAATACAAATCAGAGCAGAGTCCAGAAAATGCAAACAATTACACAAAATAGCTGTAGTTAACATACAATAAACTTGTTCTTATGCCCAAATACTTGCATTTAAAGTACACTTTAATTAAGGACACTGGTGTAAAATATATCTATTCAGCTTTCTGCACTGTTTTGACATTAGCACTTTGTATGTAAAACTCATCAGGGAATTGTTCATAAGCTTCGGTATGCCTGCATGGGGTGTATTCTTTATTGATATTCTCTATGTTTGAGTATTCTATTATGTTCTCTTGGAAAACACTGCTTCCTACTTTTGACAAAGGTATAAGAGGAGGGTAGAACTGAGCAGCATTTCTGGTATTGCTTGTTTTATTTTAAAGAAGCAGAGGATAAAAGCAAATTTAAAACATATCTGATGTTGGTTCCAACATTTTGCATTACACGGGAAAGGATTAAGCAAACTCAATGGCCTTCCCACACAGTAATTCACCATTTGTGAGTTTACTGGAAAAAAAAATCTTTAAATAGCAACATGAATTAAATAAATACAGTATGGACTGCTGTTTAGACCAAGTAAAATGCGTGGTCATCGATTCCACACCAGTTAAAGGGAGCTGGAGGTTTTTGTATACATCTCCTAATTAGGCTTTTCAAGGAGAGCTAGAAATGTTGCTACATTATCCTTACTGAAAAGCAGTATTTACTTTTTGAAAGTGTAACTGCCTCATTTTGTCCTGAGCAACAAAGCCCTAGTGGAGCCATTAATGTGACTACTCATCCTACAAAGGAGAATTTAGCCACGAGATTCCTGTATTCACAGACCTCTTGGCTGTGCTCTTAGGTTTGGAGATGAACCAAGCTTATGTCACTGTAGACAGAGCTGCCCCAGAACAGGTGTATTCATGCACGCCATCCCCGTGGCCAGCAGCCTCTCACTTCGGCCAACACCCAATTCACAAAATGGAATCATAGTGATTTCACAACATTTGGGGTCTTCTGCATCCAAGGAAGGAGAGGGAGGATGCTGTCCTTAGTAAATAGCCACAATGAAAGTATCCATTTTGCTCCACACGGGAGTCCAAAAGCCAGCATAATGAGATGTCTTCACTGTGTAAATTGTGAATAAACTTGTCAGCTGATATTGGCTGAGTTTGACAGTGGTTATCTCTTTGAAAAGTAAAAACCAATATGGTAAGACCACCGCTCTTGTTAAAGTACCAAGAGTACGACTTTAACTGTGATTACGTATTACTGACACCTTTGATCAATTTCTTTGTCAGTGCTCATCAAGTCTTCCCTTCCCCTCCTTTATAAAATAGCAGCAGTTTACTTTATTCTGGGATCCTTTTGCATCATGTAAATAGGGAGTAGTTTGGCCCCAGAAGTAGCTAAAATACCTTTAAGGGGCAGCAATATGATCCAACCTTTGGTAGGCCCTGGTAATCTCTAAAGGTTTAGGCAGCCTACTGAATTAGGAGTATGGCAGAATTGGTGGGTTTGGGAAGCCTAGGGTTCCCATGCAGTTTTACTAGGAGTTTGATGTACCTGTGAACAAAAAGCAAGCCTCAAAGAAAATAAATTCATTCACCCAGATTGTGCAAACTGAAACTAATGACTTTTATTCAGCTTTAGTTTCTCTACCTCTATTTTTCCTTTTGTCCATTAATTTAAGCATCTTGTTTTTAAGACCGATCCTTGGGCCTGGCTGGCTGCAGTCAATCTAAAATCCAAGTGGGGAGACAAAAGGTGGCTATAGGCAACCTATGCAATCACAAGTCTGCTAAGGGGCCCATTATGCTGGCAATGCCCTACCCCTGGATATGTTAGGAAAAAGAGACAGAGAGTGGCTGGCACAAAGCTGATCTCAGGGTTTATACCAGCTGAGGATTTTCTTGAGCTTTCTATATAGATTTCATTGCTAGAACATGGGGAAGGATCTGGTCCTCTGTTTTATCTAGCATTCATTAGTTGCTACTCTGTAACTTTAGTGAAACTGCAATTTTCCTTACATGGGAGGCATATCCCTCCTTTATTAACAGTTTACTTTTCTGGTACTTGCCTCACCTTGTAAAAGCAGCGTTAAAGCAGGTTAAAAGCCAGTGTAAGACTTCTTATGTATTTTGCATACTGACAAAGTAACAAAGTGCTGGTGTTCAGCAATCTAGTTTTTGCCTGCAGGAAGCTAAAATATGCCAGATATAACTCTAAACTTTATTTTAAAATATTTCAGATATTAGCTGTATCAGAAAATGACTTCTACCATGTGAACTTTCACTAGACCCCAGAAAACAAAGCTGACTTGAATCAGCTCAGAGAAGTGGTAGGTAAGTTCCCGTGGGAAGAAAATGTAAGGGAAAAGGGAGTTCGGGAGAGCTGGCAGTTTCTCAGAGACAATATTAAAGGTAGAACAGCAAATTTTCCAGTGCGAAGGAAAGAGAGGATGAATAACAAGAGGCCAATATGGCTTTGTCAGAAGCTCTTTGATGACCTGAAAATCGAAAAGAAATCCTACAGACAGAGGAAATATGGACAAATAGCTAAGGGTGAATACAGAAGAATAGCACAGGTTTGTAGGAACAAAATCAGAAAAGGTAAGGCAGAAAATGAGTTAAATCCAACAAGAGACATAAAAGGCTGAAAGGAGAAGTTCTATAAATGCATTGGGAGCAAGCAAAAGATTAAGGAATGTGTAGGTACTCTACAGGGCTCTCAGCAGGGAACAACTATTAATGACATCAGCAAGAGGACTGGATTTTAAACTGTGATCAGATGCTTAACACAGTTTAATATTAACAACAAGGTGAAAGGAGCACAAGCCAAAACAGGGAAAGAACAGGTTGACCAATCTTAAGGTAAGTTTACATGTATTCAAGTCAGCAGGAGCGGATGAAATCCACCCCAGGAGATGTAAGGAACTAGCTAAAGCAATCTCAGAATCATTTGTGTTTATCTTTGGGAACTCACAATGATGTGTGAGGCCCCAGAAGACTGGAAGAGGACAAAAATAGTATCTAGCTTTTAAAAGGAGAACAAAGAGTAGCTGGGGATTTGTAGATCAGTCAGATAACTTTGATACCTAGTAAGATATTGGAACAAATTATTAAACAATCCATCTGTAAGCAGCTAGAGGATAATGGGGTGATAAGTAATAGCCAACATGGATTTGTAAAGAACTAATCATGCCAAACCAACCTACTTTCCTTCTTTGATATGGTTACTGGCCTAGTGGATGAGGGGAAGCAGTAGATGTACTTGATAGCTTGATTTTAATAAAGCTTTTGACAGAGTCCCACATGGCATTCTCATAAGTAAACTAGGGAAATGTAGTCTAGATGAAATTACTCTAAGGGGGGTGTTGTACGGTATCCTAAGAATCCCATAGACATGAGGCTCACACACAGTGGCTAGATGGAAAGTAGTGAGTTTATTGAAGGTGCGGCACACCTGCGCTGGGGGCCCCGGTCAGTGCGGCCATGAGATGGAAGACCTGGCACATCGGAGCAATGTCCAGGAGGAAGCCCATCATAAATGAGGGCTCAGACACAGAAATACACTTGCTCATTTGCATCTCATGCATAGCTCATGTATAACTAATGACATGTTATTCAGTACTGCCTTAGTTTACCTGTCTGGTTTCACACAAGCCGAGTTTCACACAGACCAAGTAAACAGCTCACACAGCTGAGAAGCTCTTCTCAGACACACACATATGAGATAACAGGAACACAAGGCCATTCCCATCCTCATAACCTTAATTATGCGTTACCCTGGAGATGACTTGGAAGTGTAATTGCGCCTCCTAACGACTGCCGTCACATTCATCTTCTGCGTACTACAGGGGGTGAACAACTATTTGAAAGTCCATACTATAAAAAGTAGTTTGCAATAGTTTGCTGTCAAACTGATGGGGGGGGGGGGGGATCAGTGGGGTTTCACAGAGGTCCATCTTGCATTTGGTACTACTCAATATTTTCATTAATGACTGGCATAATGGAGTGGAGAGACATCAAACTGGGAGGGGTTGAAAGTGCTTTGGAGGACAGCATGAGAATTCAGAATTAATTTGACACATTGAATAATTGGTCTAAGACCAACTAGTTGAAATTCAGTAAGACAATTGCAAATCACTACAGCTAGGAAGGAAAAAAAGCAGAATCTGAATGAGCTTTCCCCTGACACCTAGAGGTGAGCTGTGGAAAAGGACTTCAGGAGCTGATTTCCTTTGCATAGGCACACCACACTGCTTAGGTGCTCAGCATGATGGGCTTGCTTGTCCAAATGGTCACTTTTGGCCGGTGTGGAATCCCCAGTCTCCTTGTTATTGGGGTAGGGGTAATAAAGTGTTGTTATCCTTGTTTTGTGAGCTGAGGGCAGCAGAACTATATTTGGCATTTCCCAATTGAGGGACTTACACTCAACTAAATGGCACTTGCTAGGCAGGGGACATGGGTTCCAAAGTCCAGTGAATTGAGAGAGGTTAGTGAGAGTATGTGGTGGTGTGGGCCATGTCTGAGGGCCCCAGACAAACCACATTTGACTTCTCTCTCCACTGTGTAATGACAGAGATAATTTAGACTCAATTGAGTCTTGTTACAGGCTGCAGACCTGAAATCACTGATACCTATATCTAAGTATTAAGCCTGCTTTGGGACAGCATCTCTGATGCAGGAGACTGCCCAGAGTGTGGGAGCCTGATGCCTGGTGCACAAACAGCTGAAATCACTGAGTGTTGAAATCACTGAGGGGGCCCTGAAGGTTTCTTGGCACAGCTGGCAGACAGGTTGGTGAGTGGCCAGCATGGTGGCTGGTGGAGAGGTGTGGCCAGCACGGTGGCTGGCAGGGATGTGCAGCAAGTGACCAGCAGGGCAGCTGGCCGAGAGTGCCAGAACAGGTGCCTCCTTACTTCTCTACCCAGGGTGGGAGGTGAGCTCTGCAGATGCATCTCTGAACTCTGGGTCTGCACAGTCCAAGGACAGCAACTGTGTGTGTGTGGTGCAGTAAGGGACAGGCACCTTAAAGGGACTTTTGGGTTGCTACACTTAAGAACCTGAGTGGAAAAGAATACTTCCAATTATTTGATGGGGGGTGTCTTTTGCTCATGATTTATGTTTATTAACCCTATTATTAATATTATGTTATTTCTTTCCTTTTATTAAGTGTTTTTTTTCCCTACACTCAGACTCTGTGCTTACAAGAGGGGAAGGTATTGTCTCTTAGAGGTGCCCCAGGGGTGGTGTGTAGTTGTCCCAGGTCAGTGGGTTGAAGGCTCAAGCTGGTTTTATGTTGAATTGTTCAAAAGGCATCCCTAGATACTGAACCCGGCCCTTGTTGCTGCCAACTCTGACTGGCAGAAGAGTTACATGCACAACTAGAAAATGGGGAATAACTGACTAGGTGGTAATATTGGTAAAAAGGATCTTGGCTTATAGTGGATCACAAATTGAATATTAATCAACAATGTGATGCACTTGTTAAAAGGCTGTTATTATTCTGAAAAGTATTAACCAGGACTTTTGTATGTAAGACAAGGGACATAATTGTCTCATTCTAATCATCACTGGTGAGACCTCAGCTGGAGTATCCATCTAGTTCTGGGTGCTATACTTTAAGCAAGATGAGGGTGTATTATCTGGACCTATGGGGAAACATTTTTAAAAAACTGGACATGTTTAGTCTTGAGAAAAGAAGACTGTGGTGGGACCGGATAACAGTCTTGTTACATAAAATATTTCAGCTATTAGAGTTTCAAAGAGCTCAGTTCAGGCACAGAGGCTGAGAGTACCCATTAGTTGCCTTCTTGTAATACTGTGTCTATTTTTAAACTCAAGCATTTCTAAAATAATTATTACAGTACAAACATCAAAGATCCCTTCTGGTGGTGATGCTCGGGGTGAGCACATACTTCCATTGGAATGGACATGAGCAACACATCTTGAAGAACAACACTTAAAGAAAGTTAGTATCTGTCAGTTCATTTCTGTCAGTTTTATTTTGATTTACAAAAAGAAAGGCATTAAGTTTCAGAAAAAGAAAAATCGCCCAGCGCCATGCAAACACCTGTCATCTACTAGAATAATTGTGTGACAAATCTCCACTCAGGATAGCAGGAACATATGAAAACATGAACACATTCATTCCATTCTGAGATAAGCTTACACTCCAGTATGTGGAGTCAGAAACAGTTATGTCCTAGGGCAGGGGTCTCCAAACTTTTCAGCCCGAGGGCCGCATTAGCTATCAAATAGCAGTTCGGGGGCCGACAACACACTCGAGGTCCAAATAAAAAAGAATCAAAACATGGATGTTGTTTTTAATTATTTATTTAATATTATTTTATTCAGTTATTATTTAATAACACATTGATACACTACACATGAACACTACACATGAACACCTGTTCACTACACATGAACACTACACATGAACACCTGAACACTACACCTGAACACTACACCTGAACACTACACCTGAACACTACACCTGAACACTACACATGAACACTACACATGAACACCTGTTCACTACACATGAACACTACACATGAACACCTGTTCACTACACATGAACACTACACATCAACCCCCCAACTGACCCACCCAGCCAGGTCTCTCCCCCCAAAACCTCCTTTCCTCCAACCCCCCTCCCCCAACTGACCCACCCAGCCAGGTCTCTCACCCCAAAACCTCCTTCCCTCCAACCCCCCTCCCCCAACTGACCCACCCAGCCAGGTCTCTCACCCCAAAACCTCCTTCCCTCCCACCCACCCCCCAACTGACCCACCCAGCCAGGTCTCTCACCCCAAAACCTCCTTTCCTCCAACCCCCCCCCCCAAATGACCCACCCAGCCAGGTCTCTCACCCCAAAACCTCCTTTCCTCCAACCCCCCCCCCAAATGACCCACCCAGCCAGGTCTCTCACCCCAAAACCTCCTTTCCTCCAACCCCCCCCCAATGACCCACCCAGCCAGGTCTCTCACCCCAAAACCTCCTTTCCTCCAACCCCCCCCCCCCAACTGACCCACCCAGCCAGGTCTCTCACCCCAAAACCTCCTTTCCTCCAACCCCCCCCCCCCAATGACCCACCCAGCCAGGTCTCTCACCCCAAAACCTCCTTTCCTCCAACCCCCCCCCCCCCAACTGACCCACCCAGCCAGGTCTCTCACCCCAAAACCTCCTTTCCTCCAACCCCCCCCCCCAATGACCCACCCAGCCAGGTCTCTCACCCCAAAACCTCCTTTCCTCCAACCCCCCCCCCCCAACTGACCCACCCAGCCAGGTCTCTCACCCCCGCAACTGACCTGCTCAACCCGGTCTCTCCCCACAGACCGGTTCGCCGCCTGGCAGTGGGTGGCTCCTTGTTTCGCCCCCTGCAACTGCGTGGCGGTGCGGCGCGTCCCGGCCCCAACTCCGAGCCGTCCCTGGCCGGCGGCGGCAGCCGAGCACGCGGCGCTTCCAGGCCCCGCGGCTGGCGGCGGCGGCCGAGCGCGCGGCGCTTCCAGGCCCCGCGGCTGGCGGCGGCGGCGGCCCGCGCGGCGCTTCCAGGCCCCGCGGCTGGCGGCGGCGGCGGCCCGCGCGGCGCTTCCAGGCCCCGCGGCTGGCGGCGGCGGCGGCCCGCGCGGCGCTTCCAGGCCCCGCGGCTGGCGGCGGCGGCGGCGGCCCGCGCGGCGCTTCCAGGCCCCAGCGCGGAGCCAAAAAGATCTCCGCGGGCCGGATGAGAGGGCCTCGCGGGCCGCATCCGGCCCGCGGGCCGTAGTTTGGAGACCCCTGTCCTAGGGGCTTAGGAAGTAAGTTCCTGAAGTCAATTTAGTTTCAAGTTAGTTGGAGGTAATCGAGAGGTGAAGAAATGACAGGACTGTCCTTTCCTGCTGTAATAGTCTGCAAGGTAACACCCATGTATGAATAGATAATAGTACTGTTAACCAAGGTTAAAAGTTCTTTGAGTGAGGGCTTGTCTTCCATCTTATTTTACATTGGAACATAAACGAACAGTTCTACCTACTAATACTATTTGTGGTAAAGGAATAAGTAGAAGAGTCCGTTTCTAACTGAAACAGTGAGTTTGTGCATCTCTTCCCATTGTCTTTGTCTGTTTGGGTTCTTATAAAAGTAAAGATAAGAACACTGGCACTCTGGCTTAAAAACTCCCACAGCTGGAAGGATGTCATGGAGGATGATTATTAGTGTTGCTAGTTAACTGCTCTCTCCATCTGTGCATCAGTTGTGGGGGATATCCTCTCCGATTGAAAACAAGTCTCACTGGTGCCAGGCAATTTCAAGCAGCTGTGTTCCACATAGGTACAGCTTTATATGTGTCACTGCTGAGACATCTGCAGTAAACACCACCACTGAGAATATTGCCTTTCTCTGGGTGGCTTGGGAATGGGATCTGTTAGAAGAAATTAACAGCACATTGAAGAAGGAATGTTTACTTTTCACATTTCTCTTTTATCTCACTCCATCTCTTGTCTCTGCTTTGTCTCCTTCATGCAATATCACTACTTCTGAATTTTGATGAGGCAATGCTTAGTACATCTCCAGGCAGTTACTTTTCAGTAATTAGTTTTGGTACCAAATATTTTATCCATACTTCGCAAATTTCAGACAGATACAATGCAATTTACATAGCTTCTTTCAAAGATATTATCCATAGAGAATTTGAAATGAGGATGACAATTTGGAATGAACAAAATTGTGTCTGTTGGAATTCTAGCCCCTTCATATTATGAGGCATTATTGCCATTAGTTATAGAAAAGGGCACTAAGTGAATGCTTTTCAAAAAGGAAAAAGGGGTTAAAGTTCCCATAATGAATATGACAAGTACAACACAAAAGCAAAAATGGAGAGAAAGAGTGAACCAATCCATTTCCAGTCCCCTCAACAATGGAGCAGTGAGAGAGAGGCCCTCTTCCTGGTGCTTAGAATTACTCCTCTTGTCAGAATGGAAAATATTCTGAATGTGATGTAAAATCCTGGAGCATTTTCCCCAGGAGTGCAGGGTGCTGCTTTCAATATCATGGCTATTGTCCTGATAAGTAATTACATTCTGCCTATTTAAAATTCCTCCTGCAATTTCAGTTGGCTGATGCCCATCCTAAATTGTTACTGTTTGAAAGATTGCTGTATGCTGTTAAAACAGTTGCTGCATTCCATCTCAGAGCTGGTTGCATTTCAGGTCTGTGAGAATTGAGATCCCTTTTGTAGTTTGTAAAGCACTTTATGGAGCTTTTGAATGAAAGGTACAATATAGTCAGACAGGGGTGGTCATTACGTTTATATTATGTTAATGCAATGCCAGGAATGTCATGCAATTTTAAGACTTACATGAAGACAAGGAGGAAGATCCTCATCCCACCCCACAGTTTTACAGCTGGGTAAAGTGTCGTTAAGAGCCTTGCATGAAATCCTGGTGCAGTTGGTCATTCCAAAACTCCAACAGAGTTCACTGGGGCCAGGGTTTCACTCATGTCTCTAGCCAGTGGAGGATTCTTCAGCTCAGTTACTGCAGAAGATAGCTGTAAGCTGCCCTCACAGAACCCTTTCATAAGCTGTTATGTAAGTCAAGTGTCATATTGGGGCAAGGCCCCCACATGCAGTGCTGGGAAATTCTGAGCAGCGCCATGGTTCATAGGACAGCCTGGTGAAGCTGCTATACTTTGGGCTATGTTTACACTGCAAAGTGAATCTGGATGACTGGCATCTTGGTCCGAGCACCGAGGTTAGCTTACCCCAGGTGTGAGCATCCCTGCTGCTGAAACCTGCCCTCCCCCCCCCCCCCCCCAGTGACACTGCTAGCTCAGCACACCATTACTCAGCATCCCACCTTGTGGGTACTGTACTTACAGCTCACCACTTCAGGGACATGTGGTAGTGGAAGCAAACAGACAGAGGCTTTGTAAAGGCACCAAACCAACTGCTCTCTACTGTAGCTAGCACAAGAAATATGTAGATCTAGACAAAATAAGGAAACCGGGTGTATGCAGTTCCTTCTCTCAGTTTCCTCACCACCCTTCAGCATTATTTGGGTGTAGGTTAGAGTTCTCTAAGAAGTCCAGGATCCCCCCCTCCTGCTATGGTTGCTCCTCCAAATCACGAAGTCTCTCTCCACGGAAGCCAGTTTTTTTTATTTCCTGGGGTGGTCTCATGGTTAAAAATGAGACTCCTTGCTATGAAAACCTGTTCTTTTCTCCTGCCCAAGCTTCCTTTGTCTCTGAGTCCCTCTATGTTCCCTGGATTGAGCCTTTCAGGCTCTGTGGCTTTTAAGACCCAACATTAACATCTGATCTCTTTGTTCTCCTGCCATTTCCCTCACTTCAAAGCCCAGCACCTTGCGGAAAGGTTGGAGAAAACTGATAGTTCTAGCCACCCTATTGTCTAAAGGTGCTCCTATTTGAATGGGAACCAGAAAGGACCCTCATTGTCCTTGGTCTGTGACACAGCCCTGAGAGCAGTAATACACCGATTTCATAAATTGTGCGTAAATAAATGCCGCAGATGATCAGAGCCCTACAGAGTGGATACATCATCCTTGAACTTTTCTCTAAAACCCATTTTAAGCCTTTGCATAGAAATAAAGTAAAAAGAAATCACTTTCATTATGCTACCTTTATTTGTTTTGTCAGTCAGTGTAAATCACAAGGTTATACTTTGCCAAAGTAAATTACACATTTTAAGTAGCACAAACAGAGATATGTACTGTTTAAATGGAAACCAGTTGAAGTTGGCAAATGTGCACAAACATAGCAAGGATCCAATTCAAATTCATATCTGTGAAGCAGAAAAATGAAACTGGGCAGTGTTTACACAAGATTGTAATCAAAATTTGTATTCACAGCTGTATGCGGGCAGTCGAATTTGTCGGCAGAAATTATGTCTAAAAATAAAAGCATTTGAATTGCTAGAGACACATGGTGCTCTTCCCCCCAATAGTCTAAAGCTGTATATTGGTTTCTGGATGAATGGAAGGATTCTACAGGAGAGGAGTTTCTCATTTGTAAAGAATGAGTAACTAGAATTATTCCTCTTCTCCCCCCGGAACACTAAAGTCTTGTGCATTCCTGGCCTGAAGGTGGGAAGCAGAATATCTTGATCCTGCACCCCACTGAGCTGAGTAATGAAGGTGGGGAAGAACATCCAAGGCATTAAAAACCGTCGCCAACCAGTTGTCTTTCCAATCTGCTGATCCGTTGTTCTTGTTGAACAAAGTGCACTTAAATAATCATATGTGCTGTTATAGATACAGGCATGTTGTTGCTTTGATTGAGGTGCATTGTTAATCTAGGTTTCATAGGAATGAAACTGAGTATTCAGAGGAACTAGTGGAAATGCTCCCCCCACCCGCCTTTTCACTAGCTGCTGCTGCTATTGTTTTTCTTTTAATTTGCCATATACTGCAGCAAGGTCATATCAATTTATGATGCTTGATTCATCAAAATTAAGGCAGCGTGAGACAATCTGTAAAAGTAAAGCAGTATCAATGTGATTACTATGATATCCTATATTTCATAAGGAAAGAGATAAGAGAATAGGAATTGCCACATTGGTCTCTCTAATCTGATATTCTCTTTCTAAATTTGATCCACACCCAGCACTTCAGATTAACCCCTCTTCTTCTGCTAAATAATCTATTTATGGTGCTGTAAACTACATAGGGGGAAAATGTTTTCCTGAAGCCAGACACCAATCATATTATACCCTGGAGCAAGAGGAGTGATAACTCTATTATTTAATCCTAGAATGAGAGAAGGTACAAATATGATATTGCCTATTCTAGTATTTCACAAAATGAATGAAAATTACAATCCATTTTTAATGATGTTCCATCATTCCTAGGTCCATCCCGACACTTATTGTCCACAGTCTGAAGTCCCCTTTAGGAACATAAAATACTAAGGCATTTTTATCAAATGGAGTTTTTCTCTTGCAAGTTCTGCTATTAGTTTTTGTTCAAAAATGACATGCCAGAAACAAAACTGACATTTTACATGTTGAACATACTATTCCCTAATAGATGGACCTATAATCAGCCTGCTATTTTTCCCTGAAACATGGGATGTATTGGATTTAACTGTGTTACTCTTAAGGGGCTTATAGGAGAGCAAGGACAACGGAAGAAGTAGCTGGTGAGGAAGATTCTCTCTGGAGTGCACTTTGGTGCTCCCTGTTTTAAAAAAAAACAGTTTGTTTCCATTGCTGGTACACATAACTGTTCTGAGCTTTGCTCTTTTTAAATAATGATACAAAAATCCTCTTTAATCCTTCTGCTTCCCCTGTGAGATATGCAACTAAGAATTTATATCCTCATATTAAAGAGAGGATAATAGGAAGGTTTAGTGACTTTTCAAGTTCAAGAAAGTGGTGTCAGATCCAGAGGTTGAACCTAAGTCTTTGGATTTACAGATTAACACACTGCACCAAATTGCTGCCCAATCTAAGCATTCTTCCTTCTCGTGTCATTCTTTTTCATCAGTGGAAATGGACCTAAATAATATTTTGTGTATTTTCATATCTAGATCACAAAGCTCTTTATAATAGTATCTACGTGTCTGAGCAGCCTCATTTTATAGATGGGGTAGTTGACTTGCACCAAGGAGGTTGGCTGACTTGTACCAAGTTCATATACAGCAAATAACTGTCACACACAGGAGTGCCCTGAAAGTAAATCATTCCTCTCTTCTGTGTCTTAGTTTTCCTGTCTGTAATATGGGTCTAATTATCTTTTCACTTATATAATATGCAAATGACTTGCAGCTTTACATTTCTTTTTCATTGGTCCACAGGATGCAATCTCTCAACACCTGGTAGTGATTGAAACTTAAAGGAAAGTGATCTGTTTGAAATTCCATCAAATAAAATGAGTTAATGGTGATCGGGGGAAGCATTTGAAAGGGATTTCAATAGTGCCCAATAGTTTTTGGAGATTTGCTCATCAGCACAGTTGGCATGGGATCCTGGATTGCGAATGGATTCTCAGGTGGAATCAGTGGTCAGAGATGGTTTTTCCATCACTGCTTATCATGAGGTGCATCATGCCACAGTTATCATTACCTTAGTAACCACCTAACTGGATTATTGTAAAATGCTTTACATATTGTTACCCTTGAAAACCATTTGGAAGCTTCAGCTAGTGAAGAAAATGCTGTCTGCTTGCTTTCACAGATTCCTGTTCATTTCTAGGTACAATTCAGTGTGTTGATTTTGATCTGTACAGCCTGCATGGTTGAGTTCTATCAGGCCTGCATGGTTGAGTTCATCAGTTCATCAGTTCAAGTCATCCCAGGACCACTGTGGCCTTTGAGATTAGTTAAGGCATTTTTGCTAACTGTTCCTAGACACAAATGTTTGGAGGCTGGTAGCAGGGGATTTTTCAGATAAGGAACTTCTCTGGAAATGGTCTGTCTGAGCCTGAGTTTTCTCATCTTTGGGGCTTGGTGTAGGCTTTGTCTGTTCTCGCAGGTTTATGCAGAAGTGAGCTGACTGGTCATTTGTGTCTATTTAGTTGGCATACTTGTCATACGTGGTGTTTTCCTGCTTTGTACATGCAGTCAGTGCCCGATGAATGGACAGGTTTTGCAAATTAAATAAATAATGAAAAACATTATCTTTGATCTGGGAACATTTTGGGCTAGAAAGATCATGGAGTTAACACAAGCCCTGAGCATGGGACAATTTGTAGTTATGTGACCCCAGGAGCAGACCAGGGACTGAACTCAGAAGGTCACAGTTCAGTCTCGGTTACTCCTTTGCATCAGGTGAGAGTTAAGTTCCATCAACCCAGGGGCGTACAACACTTGCCCTTCTGCTCTGGCTCAAGATGTGCTACTAGTACATGGAGGGTGAGGTAGAGCAAAGGCTTTCTCTATTTCCTACCACTGTATGTTCTCTCCACACCCACCTCTGCAGGAAGGGGAGTAGTGGCCCTCTGGCAGCTTCTCTCCCTACCCTGAGCACAGACTGGAGATTCAGGATGTCCAAGGGTAAGGAGGCGCTTCACCCCATTTTCTTTCTCAGGTACATAATGTGGCTCCTGACTTAGGCCTTTTATGTGTTACTGTTCCATCCAGTGAGTGCGCTCCATTCTACTAGTGTTCTATGCCATTTTTCTTCCTCTTTCCCCCTCCATTTCACTGATTTTTCTCCATTGTTCACCTGCTGCTGCCTTATGAGAAGCTCACTGCTAGGGTGTGGGACTGTTAGATTTTTTTTCTCTCTTAACTCCAGGTCTCTCACCCGCAAATTCCTCTCTTTCTTTCTCTACTGCAAGTTATTACTCGGTATAAAAAGTCACTTGTTGCTAAGTGGTAGGACTGGCACAACAGAAGGGACATCTGTTATGCTATTACACACTAGGGTGACCAGATAGCAAGTGTGAAAAATCGGGATAGTGGTGTGTGTGTGTGTTTGTGTGTGTGGGGGGGGAGGATCCTATATAAGAAAAAGACCCAAAAATTGGGACTGTCCTATAAAATCGGGACATCTGGTCTCCCTATTCTACTCCCTCCTTCTCTCCAGGTCTTTTTTCCACAGTTTATTAGCTTGCAGCTTTGCTGCTGATTGAAATGAGTTACTTTGGAGTGGAACACACATATAAACATACAAATATGTACTGGCTTTGCCTGTGTTTAACCTATTAGTGCCAGAAACCTGGTTGCCTATATGCCATTATGGATTACAAATACCTTTGTTTGCAGTAATTGGCATATATTAAAATATAAGTTGTTGTAGCACCACCATCAGTGAAAAGAAGAGCTTATTTATATGAGTCCTCCACTTCCAGTGAATCTCTACATCCCCAATCTGCTTAGCTGGGGGAAAAAAAAAGACTTCTACAGATAACCTTTCTCCTGTATATGTCAGTTTGCCCTGAAACCTCTGCTACATGGTCTTCTATGGATCATTAGAACTCAGAGTTATTGAATGTATTGTATGAAGCTACTGGCTTTACCACTGCTAAATAGTTACCTCTTGTGAAAAGAATCACATGGTGCTTCCTTTTATGTCTTGCAAGAAATGATTTTTGTTTGAACTAGGCACAGAATTTTAAAAATAGAAGTTATTTTTGCTGGTAAAGATCAGTGACCTTTCAAGTATACAAAAAGGCATGTGTAAGGATGCAGTAGTTTATAAACATCACTTGGGAGACTTTTATTCTGTTGCTCCAAATCAAATTCTCTGCATGAGAAAGTGTTTTAAAAATTCTTATCACAGCATTCTCTTCATGCTTTTAATGAATCAATACATTCTAGCAGTATTTTGCTCTCCTTACATTTTCCTCCTGACATATTTAATGTTTTGATCTGCCGTGCTTTATATTCCATTATTTTTCTTGTCACACATAATAATCAATATTTGACACTGGAAGTCAGATGAAAACTAACAAAATTTGTTGGATCAAACGAGAGACAGTTAAATATTTTTATATATAAAGTAATACAAGTGTTAATGTTCAAAACCATCTGAAGTTTACATACATTGGACGTTCAAGCAATATTCAGACACCTGCAAAAATCTCAATTTAAATTCTCCTTTCACACTACTGCCAGTGTATAATGAATAAATGTCATACGTGATGTAAGGTGACTGACAGAGGAAGAATTTAAAAAATCCTGCATTGACATTTTATTCTCCTGTAACTAGGTGATGATTTTCCCCACTCTTTCTAAGCACCTACTATTTGGAGGTACATGCAGCTGAATTCATTTTGTTCCCACAGCCTTAATAGATGCTGCATTTTCTTTTTAATTTTTTTTCTCAGGTTTGCAAATGCTTTTCAATTTAAATATTTTTCTGTAATTTTATAAATTTGATGTGTCAAGGAGTAACAAAGACAAAATATTCTAGAGATCACTTTAGTATCAGGAGATGAAGATGTTGAACAAAATCAGTCACAGGACCAACCCCTGGGGCACTCTGCTTGATACCAGCTGCCAACTAGACATCGAACCATTGATCACTACCTGTTGAACCTGATAATCCAGCCAGCTTTCTGTCCACCTTATAGTCCATTAATCTAATCCATACTTCTTTAACTTGCTGGCAAGAATACTGTGGGAGATCATATCAAAAGCTTTGCTAAATTAAGGTACATTAAAACCAGTGCTTTCTCCATATCCATAGACCCAGTTATCTTGTCATAGAAGGCAATCAGGTTGGTCAAGCATGACTTGCCCTTGGTGAATCCATGTTGACTGTTCCTGATCACCTTCCTCTCCTCCAAGTGCTTCAGAATAGATTCCTTGAGGACCTGCTTCATGGTATTTCCAGGGTACAGAGCTGAGGCTATTCCCCAGATTCTCCACCTTCCCTTTTTTAAAGGTGGGCACTATATTTGCATTTTTCCAATTGTCCAGGACCTCCCCTGATCGCCATGAGTATTCAAAGAGAATGGTCAATGGCTCTGCAATCACATCAGCCAGCACCCTCAGATGCATAGTAGGCAGCCCCATGGACTTGTACATATCCAGCTTTTCTAAATAGTCCTTAACTTGTTCTTTCACCATTGAGGGCTGCACACCTTCTCCTCATACTGTACTGCCCAGTGCACCAATCTGGGAGCTGACCTTGTCTGTGAAGACCGAGGCAAAAAAAGCATTGAGTACTTCAGCTTTTTCACATCCTGTCACTAGATTGCCTCCCCTGTTCAGTAAGGGTTCCACGCTTCCCCTGACCACCTTCTTGTTGCTAACATACTTGTTGAAACCCTTCTTGTTACCCTTCACATCCCTTGCTATAGATCTCCAATTGTGATTTGGCCTCCCTGATTACATCCTGGCATGCTGGAGCAATACTTATACTGCTTCCTAGTCATCTGTGCAAGTTTCCACTTCTTGTAAGCTTCCTTTTTGCATTTAAGATAAAAAAGGATTTCACTGTTAAGCCAAGCTGGTTGCCTGCCATATTTGCTATTCTCTCTGCACATCGGGATGATTTGTTCCTACACCCTCAATAAGGCTTCTTTAAATTACAGCCAGCTCTGCTGGACTCCTTTCCCCCTCATATTAGCCTCCTAGGGGATTTTACCCATCAGTTCCCTGAGGGAGTCATAGTCTGATTATGTGAAGTTCATGGTCCTTACTCTGCTGCTCTCCTTTCTTCTTTTTGTCAGGATCCTGAACTCGACCCTCTCATGGTCACTGTTGCCCAGGTTGCCACCCACTTCTACTTCTCCTAATTCTTCCCTGTTTGTGAGCAGCAACTGAAGAGATGCTGAGTCTGATTCCTGTGCCTGAACTACAACTCCAGCCTTCCTCCCTATTTGTATTATTAAAATGCTGCATAGTTAGTTCTTTCCCTAACTCTCTTCAGTTGATTCCAATGAAATTAATCTCCGGATTAATTCCAAATTAGCTTTCTGTCCTGTCCAAACCATGAAACTGTAACTGTCATCTCATGTTCCAGCGACTTAAACACACTGATGAGGTGAGAGCTTTTGCTAGTGTTGTGGATGTCTTTTAAAAGAGGTATTTTTTTGTAGTATCTAACCTAACACTTTTATTTATAAACATGTTAACTGATAGGAAATTATCCACTTATTAAAGACAGGGCTAAAAATCACAGAGATTTTTCTGTTTGGGTGGCCATCTAAAGGTTTAATTTATAGTTTCAGCCTGTGTGGGAAATTGTCTTAATAAATCTCTTCTGGTTCTACCCAGGTGATAAAATGCATGTCAAACTTGACTAAGCTGTTTATCATTTTAAGGGAAAGCTGTAAGTTTATATATATTCCTACTGCTTCTGAGTAGGTGTGTGATGTATATATGATGAAAGAGTTCTGATCAGGTATCTTTGATGCTCCTTCAGAATGTATATTTCTTGGTAAAAATTTATATGACTTTATTGATCTTTAGAAGAGTCTTCATTCTTGAATACTTTGTATGCTTGTTATCTAAATAGCATAATGCTGAGAGAGTAACATCCTTTTAGAAAATCTCTGAAATATCAATCAATACACAAGTATTGTCAAAAGATGATATTGAAATATATAGTTTTATTATCTTAAGAGATTGGCTGAAATGCCTGAATAAGATGGGAGTACCTGTGACTATAGAGGAATAAAGTGGAAAACTCCAGTGAGAAAGACAGTGGATTTTCTCCTTTTATTGGGCTTCCGTTCTTCCAAGTTGTAGCACATGCGAAAGCTTAGTAGATCAGTTTTCTGTTGGAGGAGAAATCAGTGACGTGGAGTTTGAATTCTGAGTACCCTGCATACATCAGTCCTTTAACAGAGGCAGTCACAAACAGCACACCGATAATCTCTTTTAGCCCAAGCACTTAATGCTTGGTTTCCAGAAGGCAACTCACCTCATGTATTGACTCTAGTAAGAGAGATTAAGGCAGGGAAAAAACTTGCTCTATGCTCAGCACAGCTCCCTCAGAGAACGTTCATCATAAGAACTAACAACACAGCATTTTCTTTCAAGACAGAAAACTTGCTCACATATTAAGGAAAAGAATTTAAGACTATGTGTAATACCACCATCTAGTGACCCTTGCCATAGCAATATAAAAATAACAATAAAATACATCTACAGCACCTTTCATTTAATGATCTCCAAGTGCTTTACAAATTTGAGTTAATGGTTATGATTAGAGCTGTGCAAAATTCCCCTCCCTCCTTTTTTTTCTTCTGTGCCCTCATTGGGTGGAGGCAAAAACCAAAACTGCATTTTAGGTTGACCCAAAATTAAAATATTTCAAAATGAAATGAAACTCAAAATATTTCATTTTTGGATTGAAGTAAACTGACCTGATTAAACATAAAATCAAGATAAAATTTAAATAAAAAGGTTTTTCAAATAGAAGAATTTTTTTTTGTTCAGAAATGAAATGAAATGTCAAAATGAAATGTTATGATTTTCAGACTTTTTTCTTTAGACAGAAACAGTTCAGTTAATGTGATTATGAATTATCAAAAGTTTGTGCCATAATCTTTAGTTTACAGATATGAAAATTGGGGCACTGTTAATTCATTTTTTTCAGGATCACACATCAAGTCACTGCCAGAGTTTGCAATGGAAACCATTTGTATTGATTTTCACACCTTTGCTTTAGTCATTAAACCGTACTTTCTTTCTTAGCATTAACAATGCATGCTTGGAGAAGTGCTTATATTGTAAATTGTTCTGAAGGTAAGAACAGTAAGGAGGAAAACCTCTGCATTTGTCAGCCATAACCCAAGCACTAGGGCCTGATTCAGTCCCGGTTAAAGGCAACTTAAAGACTCCCATGGGAGTTGGGTCAGGTTCTAAAGTAGACTAAATCGATTAGTGGTGTGTTCTACCCAGTGGATGGACTTCATTTGCCTGCATCTAGCCCATTTTCACAACCATTGTTTTGGGGTTTTTTTTGCTACAGCTTACTTAGGGACAGACTTTTAAAGATATTTAATCACCTAGAGATGCAGATAGCATCTGGACTCAGTCACAGTTCACAGGTTTCAGGAGGCATGAGGCACCTAAATACCTTTGAAGATATGGGTCTTATTGGGATTTTTGCTAGTCTCTGGATGTCTCACTACCATTGATTTCAATGGGTTTTAATCACTTTGGCACTTTTGTTTAGTCTTACTGGCACTTATCTACATCTTTAGATATCTAAATACCTTTATAAATCTGGCCCTTTGTCCTTAATCTCTCTGTGCCTCAGTTGCCCAACTGAAAAATGGAGACCCTTCTCTCTCTCCCTATCTGTTTGTACAGCATCTAACAATACTGGGGCTGCAGTGGTGAGAAATACTGCATTAATATTCACCTGAAACCTCTCCACAGTTTTTACACATCTAAGAATTTAATCACTCCTCATTTCTTTATTGAGAGAAGGAATTAAAGCATTTCAGTACTGGCAAAGGTACACAAAGTGTGTGTGTGTGTGTGTGTAATACAAAAACCTTACTGGTGTTTTACCCATTAAGGTGGCAACACCAATATACCAAGAATCTTCTGAGGTGAAAAGAGAAAGCAAAGAGTGATTCAGAGGATTCTCACCAAGCAACTTACAAGTATAAAAAAAACAAAAGCTGTTCATTGTAAACACCATGGGAAAGAAATCCTCTGAAGCAAATGTGGAGCTCCTACAAAGTGAAATTGCTTACAGTCTTCATGTACATACAACGTGCTTTGATAATTCTGTAAATTAAGTAAAAGAAAATAAAGCATGGAAAAACTAATGCAAACCACATATAAGTGACAAATGTATTTACAACATAATTTGGCTAGTACATTCTTTACCATTAACCTTACTAGGACACAGAGAAACTGAAAGCTAGACACCTGCAACCAGAAAACTCTCACACAATATGTCTGCATGCATGTTAAATCATTCGTTAACATCTCATTTAATGGTAATTTTTTTCCATCTCTTCTGACCTTATACAAAGCAATTACTATATGTCTCTATAATTCCATCCATCAATATCACTCTTACAGGATACTAAAAAATCAACATTGACATTTTATTATTTTTTCTGTATTTCAAATTTAATGTGTTGTTCAGGATTAAAGACTATGGGTGTTTGTTTGGATGCAATTATATTTGGCTTCTGTATATCAAAATAGATTGTATGCAAGTATTATAATTTTACTGTAGGTGAAGAGGCTTATTGCATGTTGAGTTTTTTAAAGTTTTCAAAATGAGGTTAGTGGAGAAGAAAGCTATTGTATTGGTTTGAAGTCAAAAACAGTAGTCAGAATATCCTTCTCTGTTTTGTATAGATTTATTTGGACATCATAACAATGTGTAGTCAGTCCCAATCTCATGTAAATTGCAGAAGTTCCATTGTCTCAGATAGACTATGGTGATTTACACCCGCCAAAGACTGGGGCCAAGCTTATCTCTGTTTAATAAACATGACTGACAAGCTCTAACAAGCTGCTAGAGAAGAGAAACTTTCTGCCATTAAGGTAAAATCGGTCTATTCACATATTTCTACTATGTCCATCACTGTGGTAACTATGTATACAAATTCTTTATTTGAAAAGGCACTATACTGACCATGAAAGGGATCCAGTTGACACAGCTATTGAAACAGTGTAAATTTAATCACAGAAATATCAGTATAAGCTTCCTCCTTCTGAGGGTATGCCTGCATGGATTAAAACAACCCTGACCAGGGTCAACCAATTCAGGGGCGTGGGGCTCGGGCTTAAAAATCACTGTGTATGTTGTTGGACTCGGACTGGAGCCAGAGCTCTGGGACCCTCCAACCTCACAGGCTTCCAGAGACCGAGTCTGAACACCGACACAGTGACTTTTCAGCTCTGCATCCTGAGCCCCATGAGCCTGAGTCAGCTGACCTGGAACAGCTCTGGTCATGCCTTGGGTCTTTTATCCCTGTGTAGATGTACCCTGAGAGGGTCGCTCAGTCTCTGTACTCTTCAACCTGTAACCTGTCTATGGAGACTTCCAATGGGCATATTAATTATTAGTATTATATTTATATTACCATAGAACCTAGGAGCCCAAGTCATGGACCAGGGCCCATTGTGCTAGCCACTATACAAACATGGAACAAAAGGATTTTCCCTGCCCCAAGGAGCTTACAGTCAAAGTATATGACACAAGACAACAGCTGGATAAGTTAGAAAGGGGAGTAAAAGAGAGCAATGAGACAATACTGGCCAACATGGCAAAAATCAGCATGATTTAGATATATCCTGGATATGAGAACCTATTTATTATTTTGATAGCTCTCAAAAGTATTCTAGGCTCTTAACTGAATCTATAACAAGACATAATCCCTGGCCTAAAGACTTGATAATCTAAAATTTTGCTATGAGACCAAATTTGTGGGTGACAAACAGCAGGGAGAGCTGTGATGAGGAAGAAATTCAGTTAAGGCAATATAATCACAGTTTTACTCCATTTAGATATATGTGTGTCTTGGTTGTTCATGGTGCAGAGACACCATGTTCAGTGAACACAACAGAAAATGCACACTAGAGTAAGAAATTATTGTTTATATATATATAATTATCCTTTTAAAATTTTAAAATCAGTTATATCAATATCTGTTTCTTTCTGTTCAGTCAGTTTTATCCATGGATTATCAGCAAGTCTTATTTCTAGCATATGCATATAGTATGCTGTACTGACCTGTACCAAATATAAATCCTAAACACACAATGAAAAGTTCTCTCTCATCTTTGAAATTTAAGAGTTTGATATGTACCACCAGGACCAATTATCTCTATCCTAGAAGATGTCAGAGATTGTACTAACATTGATGCCTTATTTTGTACACAGGTCATAAGTGCTCTAATGACCACAAAGCATGTTACCGTTTAGAGACAAGGACAGCATGCTGCCCCGTTGCTTTTAGAAGACTGACACACACACACAAACAGTCAGGGAAAATTCCACAGTATATGGAATACCTTTCTTTTCACATCAATGCCCAGTAACATTGCTGCAGTTAAGGGTCTGTCAGCATTTCCATTATAAACCCAGTCTTAGGGGTTTTAGATCTCAGTTGTTATAAATCAGAAAAGTCTGAAAATTGATGTTTGTCGGCTTAGTAAAAATATATAGAAATTTACCAAAAAAGATAGTCTATTATTTTACTTTTGCCAAATTAACAAGAATGGTCTAATTTAAAAAGCTGAACAAGTGCTGGGTTTACTTCTTTAAAGCTGCTCATGCAGTAGTTACATTTTATACTGTGATTTTAATGTGCATCAACACTTTAGATTACATCTGGTACTTTATAATGTTTAATATAATATAGATTATATATAAACTTGCATTCAAAGGTGGGGGGGAAGCAAAGCTAGTAGGAAACTGGATAGCATATAGATAGATTAGTGAATCACTGGTGGAATATTAACATAAAAATGCATACCATTTTTCTATAGAGTTTCTGCATCACTATTTGAGCTGAAGGAATTATCAATATGGGGGAAGGGGGAGAAAATAGGGGAACACTAAAAAAGCAGCCAGATTGGTCAGGAAATAGCCCTGCCATTGCCTTCCTATGCCTAATGTCTATAACTCAGTTTCCCCATCTGTATAAAAGTAGGGATAATACTTTCCTTTCTCATAGATATGTTGGGAAGTTTATTTCATTCCTGTGAAACAATATGAGAATCTGATATAAGGTATAAGTACAATATAGTAATTTTATTCTGGAAGCACATCTAGACTGCACATGATCTAAGGCAGTAACACTCCGTATTCATGTTCTGCAGTGCACTCTCCTCTTTCCATGGAGAGCACCGATTGCTTTGCTATGTCATCATGTTCCTAGTGCTGAAGATTGGTTCACTTGACACAATGGTCTTGTGGACTGCCTTATGTGGTCCAATGCTTCAAAGAAAGTGGTTGTATGAAGTTCTTACTCTCTCCCTTGGTCTGGATTTTTTGTTTTGCTTTGTGGCCAAAATTCAGGAAAGCACTTAAGCGTATATTTAAAGTGTGTAATGATGTGATCAAACACCACCTGATTAAGGCAGTCCTCAAGTGCATTTACTTTTTGAAATCGCCTCATGTGTGTTCATTCCACAGAATTTCCTTGTGACTGCAGTGTTCTTTTAAAAGTTACTGGAGAACATCTGATCTCTAAACATTCCCTTTATAATATCGATTTTGTATTTTATACTAAATAAGATACAAAACAATTTAGGGGAGCACAGGCACCCTACATCCTTCTTCTTCCCTTGTGTACCCACACTGGGACTAGTCCTTGCTGAATAAACAAAATGGTAATAAATATAGTTCTGCCAATGATACATGACTTTAATAATGACTTGGAAAACACTACTCATCCAAAGTGTGTATAAACTAAAGGATTATTTCACAATAACCCTACTTTATAAACTTACATCTAACCTTCATTTTTCATGCAGTGCAGTGGCATTTCTGAAAAAGTACTTACTAGACCTGTGATTTTGGAAAGCTTTTGATAAAATATGGTACCAAACATTAATTTAATTGGTGAATACAGTAAATATGAGACAGAATGAGTTACAGTGCTTCAGTCGATAAAGAGCTATCAGTGGATACTGAAGATAGATGGTGCTTATGAGGCAAAATAGTAACTGCTGGAGAGTCACAAGAAACAGGATTAGTTCAACATGCTTTATTTTCTATATCAGGAACTCAAGGCAGAGAAAATGCTGTAGGGTGATGAAATATTCTAATGATAATAAACAATTTGGGGAAGTAAATGCAAAAGAAGAAAACAATAATACGGCAAATTACTAGGTGGGATTAGGATGACAGATTTAACCAAGTTAAGAAGAAAAATGCTAGCTAATCCTGAGGCTAAAAACAAAAACTAGGATATGAACAGGAGGAAAGAGACACCTCTTTAAAACTGACATGACCCATATTGTTGTATTCTGAAGACTCGTAGAATCTATAGCATTGCATTGTAGTAGCAAACCATTTTGGTTTTCCTCTTCCCCTCACAGCTTTTTTTTTTTTAAAGAGCTACTTTGAACCATGCTTCAATGGACTGTTGTCATTGAAACTTGTGATCAGCTTCATTCTGAGCATCTACCCCAATGACAGGAGATGAGATAATGAAGAAACTGAATCTCTAGGTACAGAATCTAACTGGGGATAAAATTTCAATAATTAAATGGGAAAAATGGAATGTTCCCCTCAGAAGGGTGTTTCTGTTAAGCCAGAGCCCATGCTCATGCAAAACTGTCAAAATTCAACTATGGGATGGTGAAGGTACAGGGAAAAGACTATCTCTGTTAAGGGCGATGAGGAAACATACTGAAAGATTTTTTTGAATTTTTATTTTAATTAATCTTCCTGATCTGGTTATGAGAGACCTTAACAAGCTCTCAGGTTATGCATAATTATTCATCTGGACATAAAGTCAGATATTCTTGACAGGCTTGTATTTAAATTTAATTCAGGTTCAAATAAAACATTAGGCCTATTTTTCCCTTCTAAATTTCTGTGAAAATAATACTCCCCCTTCCCAATTTAGTTCTAAGAACATTAGATTGTTCTGCATTAGAGGTTTACACAAATTTACCAAATGTTCCTGGATGGTCTGAGAAATGCAGAGGCACGTGTAAGTAAAAAACCAAACCAAACAAAAAACAAAAACAGACCATAACTAAGCATCTCAAGAAAAGATTTGGTCCTAATTTTAGGTGGGAGCAAGAAGTTATGTTCTCTCTTCTCTTCCAAAAATGCGCTCCCTAATTTATAAAAAAATAATTCTATGAAATATTGTTCTCTGGATATGTTTCATGATACCCATCATAAATTGTGCTGCCTTTTTGGAGTGCTTCACTGCATATTTCCTCATTCTTTTTGCCATTTCTTTTTGTCAGAATACATGACCCACATGCACCAAAGATCACATAACACTGCCTACAACTGACATATGTCAGATGCCTCACATTCATGTTCATTCAGATGCTTCCCATAAATCAGTGAAGACACTGATATGATATGAAATTGACAGCTTGTTTAGCTAGAGCTGTTTTCCTGTACTCTTGCTAAGAGGTTTCTGTGGAAGCAAGAGTGGAGAGGTTGTAGGTAAGTCAACTTTTTATGGTCTTTAAGAGCAGAAAAAATCATACAGTATGTGTAACCGGTGACCCTTTACATAACTGACCTTGACATTAAAACTACTGTTCACTGATAATCTATCAATAGAGGCAAAGTGGGAGGACATGTTCATTGTACTTGAACATAAACAAAACTAAACCTACTGAATTTTGTGACAAAGGAAATCAGAATCAAACAATGTATTCCAGAGTTCACTATACTATCAAGTCGAACAGTACATGTTACCAGGCTGAAAAATATGTCACTGGGTTTTGAAGTACCCTATCAAATATCTAGCCAGACGTTTGAATAGCTACTGAATAAGAAAGTTTCAGACTACTTTGTTGTGTAACACAACTGAATGAAGTCATTTTCCAAACTACAGATTTAATGTGTAGGAAACAGAGAATTCTTCAGTAGTACACACTGCAAGTGAATGGTGATCACAATGGTGCAAAACACTATTTTGTGGCTATTCTCAAATGTTTAGAAAATTGTCATATTAAACACTCACCATAACTCTGAACCAGTACAGCACTGGGACTATGTATGTTAAATATAAATAAGCAAATGATTAAATGCTTTGCTAGATTGAAACCAATGGAAGAGAAAGTTTAAGAATTGCTCAGCATCTGCAACTCCCATTCACAATACTGCTTATTACTTCTTAGAGTTTGGCCTGTTGAAGCCACTATACAATGAAGTTGTTCAGTACCTCCCAGTCTCAAGACTGAGGCCTCAACTATTTTTTATGAGGAGAGAAGTATCTAATGTATAACATGCATCTTTTATTGGTCTGCTTATTTTTTACTATGTTATTAATTTAATGTTTTTCACATTCATCTTTTATTTGCACCTTGAATATGTTATGCTATTGCTCACTTTGAGATCTTAGTCTTTTATAATTGACCTTAGCATCATATTTGACCTGGGCATTGATTTTCCCAAGAGATGATGCCTAAAGCCAATTCCAAGTAAATGTGTTTCCTTTATCCAGTAGCCCATCTCTGAAGCAAGAGGGGAGTTGTAAAAGAGGAACAACTTGGGAATTAGTAAACTTTGATGTACAGTTTTATAAACAAAGTTGTAATAAATTATGTGAAATGCTAAGCATTTTTTATAACATTTCAGAAAATAGAAACATGAACTTAGAAATAAAATCATGCTAAGCAATGTGATGTTAGGATGAGTTTAAGGCGTTGTCTACACTGGCAAGTTTCCGTGCAGTAAAACAGCTTTCTGTGTTGTAATTCCTGAGCTGTACACACTGCCAGGCCACTTAGTGCACAGAAACTGTACAGTTCCAGAGCTGTAAAAAAAAAAAAAAACCCACCCTTTCTGCACTGTGAGTACAGTAATGCAATGCCAGTGTAGATACCCTGGTCGATTATAGCTCTGTGATTGGCCTCCAGGAGTTGTCTCATAATGCCACTGCTCACCAGTCATCAGTTTGAACTTTACTGCCCTGCTCTTAGGTGACCAACCGTTATTCCCATCCCTTAAATTTGCCTAGTAGAAATGCATTAATATCACTCTGTGTTTGCCTTGTCCTCTGGGTAGCTTAATTAAAGCTGCCAAATTGAATAGTCCTTACCCAAAACGCCAATACTATGAGGCACCCTAAACACTTTTTTATACTATTTAATTATTTTTAAGCTTCCTTTTGATGACTGAATCAGAGTATTTGGTGGTATTTTGTAAGAAGGCAACCGTTTAAACTTGTGCATCAATCACAAACAGGCCTTTGCAAAAGATTGTAAAACTACTTTTGAGGATATTCATTGTAATTTTTAAACAACTTCGCTTTTCACTGCTACATTTTTCACTGTATGTTGCTTTCCGCTTTCTGCAACTTTTCTGAGAAATCACTGTCTATAATGTTTTCACAGTGAAGAATATTAATTCTGAATGCATAATGGAGAATATTCACACTAATAACTTCATTATATTAGGAATTTGTAGTTAAAATTTTGAATATTTGCAGTGAACCCTAAATCAATCTGTGATGAACCAAGGTTCATGAAAATATATATTTTTTTAGAAAATAATTTTAAATAACAAATAAGCAGTGACATTTGGGAAATTCAAAAGCAAAAAATAGGTGACATTCATCCAATAAATATGTTTGCCATGGATTATTCTCCCAGCTCCTGTCACAATAATAAGCAAAGGGAAAAAAAGAAGGCATAGCAAACAGTTTAGCTAGGCTTTCTTTTAATCAGGACACTTGTCCTGGACACTAGGTCTTTTTCTTTGCTTGTTCTTTTTAACAAATGCAGGAAGTGTTTGTCTCCTTTTTTTTCTCTCATTTGTTACAATGTCTGTTTCGATATATAGCACAATGTTTTTGGCTTATACCTGAGGAAGTCTTTTCTCCCCATGTGGCTCATAATTTCATTTGACATTAACAGGAGATTCATGTACGTAGGATGCTTAATTCTTTTGTTAATTGAGTGGTTTCATAAATCTCCACTTGAAGATCAGTTGTAGTACCATTCTACCCCTTTGAAAGAACTTTGTTTCCAGGAACATTTAAGATGAATTCACTATAGTGAAAATTTGTAATTACCAGGGATGTAAAGAAGGATACTCTGTAGGTAGATATACTGTTAACTGCTATAGCGCTGTTGATGCAATGATTAAATATATTCCAGATGAACATACTCACTTGAGGTTCACCTAACTTAAATTGATATGTGTTTTTATGTTCATGTCCTGAAACTCTTCCTTTCTAGAAATCTGACCTGTTTGTTAATAATTGCATATGTAGTATTCAGTCAGCTTCTCTAAGCAGCAGTGGTATTCTGCTTCGTTATTTGTACAGTCAGTAAAACAAATACACATAAAACCTACAAGCAGAGTACTGATAAATAAGGCACATCAGCAATTTATATCTGGGGTCAAGAACCCAGGAACAACTTTTCTCCCAAACTATTTGCACCAGTAAATATTCAGTACCAGCCCTCTCCCCAGCTCAGTGGATGCTTTGTTTTTCGCACTTTCTCCCTCTATTTTATGTGGTTTTCATGATCAGTTTCTAAAAAACACTACAGCAGCATTTACCAAACTGTGAGCCACGAGTCCCAGTTGGCTAGTGAAGGATTGTACGGGGGACATGACGTTCAAGGGATAGGCCCTTGGAAAAGATAACACCCCAGAAGGAGCTCCAGGATGCAACGTGTATCAATGATGCACAGTGCCTCTTGAAGTTCCCTGTTGCACTGGGGGTAGAGAATATTTACTTCATTCCTTTCATTCCTGGTTGAGCGTGCAGCATCCTACCCTTCTTGCCCTGTGTACTGGTGGGGAGGCTAGATCTGGGACGTATAGCCATGGCTCATTATCTCCCTGTGCACTCACTGACTCTTCTTTTCTCTCTCACTCCCCGCCCCCTGATCCACAATCCTTACCCCCATACTATTCCTCTGTGCTGCTCTATTGGGAATTAAGGTTGATCTAGTCCAAAATTATTAAATATTAGAAACATAATAACACAGAGACACGTGTGTTAACATTCATAAAGAGAGCAGGGGAAATACTGCAGCAAACTTCAGTGAATATTCTATCCACTGCCAGACATATGCACCCTGTCTTGTGCCAAGCCTATTCCCCATCTTTCTCAACGTACATACCACATCCTCTCTGCCACTTGGTCATTGTAAGGAGTAGCATCCCCACAGAGTTTGTTCTTCCCATCTCCCCATTCCCAGACACCTGATTGGGGAAACTGGTGTTTGAATCTTTTGCTTTTGAGACTGGAAGGACTCCAGAAGCAAAATGTGTACTAGTGTACAGTTCTAACCCTTGGGGAGTGCAAGGTTTTCTTTGTCTCACAGTTTGCTGTCTATGGAGATGAAGGAAGATTGCAAAATACTATTCTGTAAATATACTTTTGCATTTTTAATGATGCATTTGTGAGTATTCTAGTTAATGGTTTTAAGTGCAGGAATGTTCAAGGAAAGAAAATTTTAAAAGAATATTTGTTGAGAGTGATATTTCGATTCACAATCATGAGACTTCACACCAAAAACCTGAGTCTAAAGGTTGCATTCATCCACACTGATAACAGGAAAATGCCATGTAAAATAGATCAATAAAATAGCTTGTCCTTTGACTTCTGACTATCCAATCCTGCAATGAACTTTTACAAACAAGCCAGGCCAAGAATTATAAAATGCAATTATTCAGTAGATTATTTCCAAAGGCAATCATGAATAAATCTGAAAGAAACTGCAATCTGCTCAAAAGCCATTAGGAACAAAAAAATATAAGTATCATTCATCTAGTCAATTGTTAGTTAATAATTATTTGTCCATCTCTACTCTGGACTCCAAATAAGTGGAATTAGTTTGTTTCCTGTGAAACATAGTAAAGCTTCAGTTTTCTATATTTAGTTCATAAAACATAGCCTAGAAGAGCACTATAATGTCTGTTTCAGCTTTCTGTATGCAAGTAGTCATCCCAGCTTCAGCTGTGTAGAGGAAGGGGCTCATAGGGCAATGTGAGAGGAAAAGGAGGTCAGGAGCAGAAGGAGGTGTTAAATTGGTGGCAGTGTTCTAGTCTTTTTCTCATACCAGTTTTTGATAGAAATGCAAATTGGATATTCACTATCTGAATTAATGGCTGGTTTCCAATTAGACAAACTGTCATTGAGGTGCACTAGCCAGTATTCCAAACTGTCACTAAGAAAACAGTGAAACCAAATAGATTTAACTCTTTATTCAGATAGGATCATCAGAGGAGCATCTTATGCCTGATAAATGTGATGTGATGTAACATGGGGTTCATGCGTCAAGTGCAAATATAATAATTCAGTGCTATATTTGGGCACATTCTGTTTGCTATGTTGTGCCTCACATTTTACTGATATCCTGCCATATGAGAAACGTACTGGAATCCCAGCTGCCTTGGTTCAACCCTGCTTTATTAGCACATTTGTATCATTTATCCTTTCAGATTTTCCTAAATACAATGCTATTTTGTTGGATGTTGAACGTTTAGATTTTGAGGGCTGTGGGTCATTCTCATCCCCTTATATTTAAATGACATTAGATGTTGGGAGTTCCAGTTATGGTTTATTCTTGCTTGCTTGTTTTTAACTGTTACTTATATGTAGGGTGACCAGACAGCAAGTGTGAATAAACGAACAAGTGTATGTGGTGGGAGGGGTAAGAGGAGCCTATATAAGACAAAGACCCAAATATCGGGACTGTCCCTATAAAATCTGAAAATCTGGTCACCCTACTTATATGTCAATATTGGTACATGTTCACTTTAGTTTTAGCAGTAATGTGCCTTATTAGGAAGAGTCTATTATTTGTCAGTGAGTACATTTCTGGAGGTGACTGTGGTTCATCCCAATGTAGATTTTTGCAATATTTTTTCTATTCAGAAGTTGCACAATAAACATTTGTCATTAGATATCATGCCTATACTTCAGATCGGGAAACTGAAAAAAAACCCCAAAAATATAACCAAACTAATGCAAGATTCAAGTATTTATCTATGAAGATGTTGCTGCAGTTTGCAGACTGGAGGTTTTTTTGCTTTTTTTCTTAGATTTGTTTAGATTTTGTTCAAAAATTTTTTTGCTTAGATTTGTTCAAAATCCAACAGGTGTGATTAATACTATGTTGTGCACCAAGTGGTGAAGCCTTCCTGCAGTTCTATCCACTTGCTGACTGCCTTAAGTTTCCCTTTTAGTGTCCTGGCCATCTGCTGATAGCCTAGTATTCTGCTCCTTACTGCCCTGGCCATCTGCTGACTGTTTGGTGCTGTTTGCCTGCTGCTCTCCACACCTGTTTGAAATTGACTTCTCAAGTACACAATATGGAACAACAACTTTCAAAAATGTTCTCTAGAGGGGAAGTGGAGGCTCACCTACCCTTAAGCTCCATTTAGAAACAAAACCAAAACACTTGGTGGGATGCATGCTAGCTCTGTTCTGGCCCGGTTGTTGGCTGCATCTGTCTTCACCACACATTCAAAATGATACGAGTTCTTTGCAGTCTTGCACTGGATTCTGAATCATCATGTTAAGTCCATAACCAACATATTCTGCTGCAGATCCCTTCAGGCTGACCACCCAGAGGCAGCATTTAGAGGAGCTGCATGAATCCCTTTTAGTTTTCTATATGTTACACCACAATAGGGATAACAAGTGCTGCCAGACAGTTGGATATTTAAAGACTGCCCCCTTCTTCAGCATTTGTCAGAATTGTTCCCTTTTAGCTGCTTCTGCTTCAAGTACTGCCTGGCTGTGTTTCTTCACTACACCTAATGTACATCCAATAAGGAAATCTATGTCAAAAGGACCCCTAATTCAGTAATGATGGATAGTTCCGTGCACCTTCAGCTGGAAAACTGCATGGTGCCTGCAGTTTAAAAAGCTGTTTTTCAGACATGTATAGACTGGGCTTAATGCATTTTATTTTTCCAAGAGACATTTTGATTGAGGTATTTAAAAATAATCCAGTTCTTTACCATTTTTAATTCTCTTTGGGGATGAATAAATATCTGTAGAAATGTTTTGCTGCTGAGATGCATGTTTGAGAAGATGGGATGATTTTAAAAAAATCATTTAAGATTGACACATGCAATAGATTCGAAATTAGCCTCTTCTAAGAAGGCCACAGAATCAAAATATGAAGGCACAGAGCGGAATTCTTCTCTCTGTTGCACTAGGGTACAGTTATAGTAAATTAAATGAAATCAACATATTTACTCCTGATTGACACCAGTGTCAATGATAGTAGCATTTGGCCCAAAGTCTTCACTGTATATGATCATAATATTTAGCATTTTGTCCTTGAGCACAGTGAAGGTGGTTTCTGTTAGCCATGAAACTCTACAGTAGATAATGACAGTTCAAAGTGAAGAAAAGATGTCAATTAACTGAAAGTAACTGGAATTATCTCATTAGCTGTGGCTTTAAATTAGAATGTAATATTTTGCTAATTGCAGCACTCAGCTCCAGATCTCACTGCTACAGTCTGAAGATCACACTATATGAAATGTCTTTGTCCAAATGTGCTAAAAGCAGGCATCAAAAGAATAAAGCAATTGTTGTGAATGGGATGGCAGAGTGACTGCTAGGCAAGCTTTAACATCATCAGAAAACTAGTGACTATTAGATGTACAGATGGCAGACTGGTGCTTCCTATAAAATCTCATCCTAATACAAACTCATTTTCTTTCCTAGTTACAGACTGCCTGAATTTTTACCTTTCCCTTAAAATGTATGGCTGATTTGCAAGAAAAAAATACTGCTTTATCAATATTTTGGTCAGGTTCCCATGTTTTGTTCAACTATAGTTGGATTATTATGCTTCTTGTCGGCAGTACCTAATATAGTAATTTTTCAGCCCATTCAGTATGAATCCTGATATTTACTGTTAGCAATTCAGATATGATGTATCCCAGCGGTTTGAAATTTTTATAGAGATTGTCTTGGCAATGTGAATTTGTTTTTCACAAAATGGTGTAAAACATTTAGCCTGATTTAATGTATGGCATTACATACTGAAATACTGAAACAGGTTAAAGTTTCAGAAGCTTTTAAGGCCAAAATCATTCCATTCTGCTTAAGCATTTGTAATTTATATAGGGCTAAATTCTGCAGGTCCTAGTCAGTTAAAACTTCACTTGAAATCAATGGGGTGCTGGAGGAATAATAATAATAATTAATAATTAATATATAGTTCTTTTATCAGTAGATCTCAAAGCACTTCACAAAGGTGGTAAGCATCAGTATGCCCATTTTACAGATGGGGAAACTAAAATACAGAATGATGAAGTGACTTGCCTAAGGTCCCCCAGTTGGACTGTGGCCAAGAAGGGAATAGAACCCATTCTGAGTCTTAGTCCAGTGTTCCAGATACTAGACCAGGATTTGGCCAATGGCTATTAATCCATTTCCAAGAAGGTTTTACATACATGTTGTTATGGCCTGACAGAGGTGAAGGTCTTAGGATGAAATAACACCATTCTAGGTGAAGAGGGTTTTAACAAAAGGAAGGAGCTGCTTGGTATATAACTCTTCTTCCTCTGCTAATATCAGAGAGGAGCTCCCCCTTCTCTGCTGTAGGAAAGAGAAACACCCTACAACTTTCCTCCATCCTCTTCATTAGATGGTGCAGTAAGAGTTTTTCATCCTGTTTCCATCTCCTTTAACTGCTGCTGGTGTGAGATATATCTAATAACAAATCACTGCCCTATGCATTCTGAATGTCCTTGTTCTGTGATATTTGTAAAATATTTTATCTCATTGTCACAATTGTCTTTTTCATAAGGTATATATGGAGTCTGAATGGATTTTATTTAAGGAACTATAATTACTTTAATTTGGTAATGAATGTGTTCAGCCATATCTGATTTTAGGATAGCACAGTTAGAGAAAATCCAATGTTAGTTTGTCAGTCTGTAATATGGCTGACTACCTTCTTGTTAGTTTGCACCTGTCACATATTTTTACCCTGGTTCCCTACTATACACTGGCAGTAAGAAGCAGCAACTGAAGTATTTCCTCATCATCTGCTTTATGGCAATGGAGTCATACTCATGCATCTAAGTCTGGGATCCTAAAAATAATGTTTGAGTGGGATTCGTCCATGTGAAAATATGAGCCTTGTAATCTGCAGTTTAGTTGCATCGTGCAACTAAAAGTTTCCTGTGAACTGCTTTATCCTAAACATTCAGCTTGCATAACTTCCTCTTTGGAATCAGTGTCTTTCTTTCTCTACTCAGTGTAGCTGGTTTCCTGATATGTCTGCTTAAATGGAAATTTGTAATTGTCCTATGTGAACAACACATTTTAAATCACTTTTTAATTTACTCTAGTTTTGGAAAAAATCAGATATATGAGATCAGGCAAGGGCCACTTTGTGTTGGCCATCTCATTTTTATTTATATCATTATTTACCACACGTAGATTTGTTTGCCACCTTTTCCTCTGGCATCTGCTTGTCATGCAGAATGTATAAATATAAAAACAAAACTGCTGATAATTAACAGCAAAATAAGCCACAACCATCATTAGCCACCCACGTTCACCAGCAGAACAATGTTTGATGAAATAAACGTGTTACACTGTGCCTGAAGTTTAACAAATCTTGGCTCTGCTGCATTATGAGAGACTGCATATTCCACAGGTAGGGGACCTCTTCTAATCAGATCCGTACACCAGCTCCTGAGAATTGAAGTATAAGAACTGACAACAATAATATCATAGCTGATCTCAACTGTCATGACAGGAAGATGAGAAGAAAGTGAATCTCTAAGGCAGTATGTTCAGGGCTCTGAGGTTTGTATTCAACACATTTAATTACAAATGAGAAGCTAATTCAAAGCACAGAACACCAGAGTAATGTGCCCCCTTTAGCGTAAACCACTTAAGAGGCATGCAATCAGAAACTTGAAGAGTATCCAAGTGTAGCCTTAAGTAGAACACATAGCAATAAATGAAAGTGGCATAGATTACTATAGAGCAGGCCACAACAGAGAAGAAAGGCTTCTGTCCACACCATTGCTGGTACATGGGAATGAGAGTACTGCTGAAGACTGCAAAACCACCCTATAAAAAGGTGGACAAATTCTCTCCCTAGAGGCATTAGAGACCACTCTTACCAGACTTACCCTTCTCATGCTATTTCCTACCAATTAGTATAAGCTCCCTCTTGTCTGGAGTGAGTCTTAGCCAATTAGCTTTTCTCTAGGGCCTTATCTAGGCCCAGAACATTTGACTTTTGGAGGTGACAGAACCTGGGTACAATGAAAAAAGATGTAGGGCTGAGAATCATTAATATCCTGATGGCACTGGAGCCCTGAATACCTTATTTCCTCCAGTGGACTCAGGTACTTAGGGCCTGTTGTTCCCAGAACTACCCTGTCAGATCTCTCCAAAAGGAAGGAGTGAAGCAGCTGTAAAACCACCTCATTAATTTCTACCAGGTCCTGCAGGCAAGTCAACACCTTCTGATCAGCAGTATCAAGAGCTGCTGATAGAGGTAATAAAATGGCATGAGATTCATTATTGTTAGGAAGACTGCATTTTCTATTATTTATTGTTCGTAGAATCCACAAACTCATTGTAAGTCCTTTTTTCAGGTCACTGGAACTTCAGGGACAAGAGAAATGCACAGAGAGAGTAAACCCCAGCATTTCAAATGACTTTTTCTTAGCGTGTCTTTCTCAGGGGAAAAAAGATAATCCTACTATAATATTTCAAAAATAGATTTGAAAGATGCTGTTAACCCCTTTGTATTTTAATGTAGCTCTTGTTAATTTTGGCAAAATTAATGATATAAGAGGTATATCTGGATTTTGAATTGGCTTTCATTTATAAAACATATATTTAGCATGTGTTAATTTGACCACAGTATAGAGAAAACGAACACCCAGTTTGTTAACCTAAGTAAAATAAATGTGTTCATATTTTACGGATGCAGTGAGTTTTGTGGTAGTCATCTCTTTTGAAATTGCCAATCAGCTCACTGTTTAAAAAATGATGAAAAGATATGCTGATTTCCAGCAGATCCACATAGGTAAAAATGTATGAAATGTCTTTTCTTAACCTAGTTTCAGAGTCTCAAAAATTGATTAGGAATTGACACCTTTTAGGGAAGCTGCTATGTTCGAAAAAGCTCTTAGGAGATGAAAGATACTGTTTGTTATGGATTGCAGTTTTGTAGCTAGATGGCCACCGAGATAGGTTTTATGTATTATCATAGCAAAGTTTAGATGGTAGTGGTACTTTGTCTTAATACATCAGCAGTGTAACAAGACCTCACCATATGAAACAACAATGTTCATAGAACACTATAAATCATTCTTAACAGTACAATAAGTTTTCAAAGGTAGTTGTGATGGGTGTCAGGTCTCAGCAGAATATGTCATACACCTGGAAGAGAAAGACTAGATTACCGGGTCTTTGTTTGTCTGTGTATTTGAAGTAATAAACTAAACACCATATTTTGTTTGACCAGTTTTTATCACACACAATTCACTTGGCAAAGATGCCATTTAGAGTGATGTTTTATTTTTTATCTAACATATGTACTTTACAATGATAACTCAGTTATTTTTTTCTTTAAAAAGATTAATATGTTCTGTCACAATTCTCAATAGATTTTTTTTATTTAATTGGGTTTGGATTTATACAGCTGGGATGTAAAAATACACTGTTCTGCATGGGGAAAAATTGAAACTCATTTACTGAAAGGATCTTGAGGGGATGATTAATATATAGTTCTTTTATCAGTAGATCTCAAAGCACTTCACAAAGGTGGTAAGCATCAGTATGCCCATTTTACAGATGGGGAAACTAAAATACAGAATGATGAAGTGACTTGCCTAAGGTCCCCCAGTTGGACTGTGGCCAAGAAGGGAATAGAACCCATTCTGAGTCTTAGTCCAGTGTTCCAGATACTAGACCAGGATTTGGCCAATGGCTATTAATCCATTTCCAAGAAGGTTTTACATACATGTTGTTATGGCCTGACAGAGGTGAAGGTCTTAGGATGAAATAACACCATTCTAGGTGAAGAGGGTTTTAACAAAAGGAAGGAGCTGCTTGGTATATAACTCTTCTTCCTCTGCTAATATCAGAGAGGAGCTCCCCCTTCTCTGCTGTAGGAAAGAGAAACACCCTACAACTTTCCTCCATCCTCTTCATTAGATGGTGCAGTAAGAGTTTTTCATCCTGTTTCCATCTCCTTTAACTGCTGCTGGTGTGAGATATATCTAATAACAAATCACTGCCCTATGCATTCTGAATGTCCTTGTTCTGTGATATTTGTAAAATATTTTATCTCATTGTCACAATTGTCTTTTTCATAAGGTATATATGGAGTCTGAATGGATTTTATTTAAGGAACTATAATTACTTTAATTTGGTAATGAATGTGTTCAGCCATATCTGATTTTAGGATAGCACAGTTAGAGAAAATCCAATGTTAGTTTGTCAGTCTGTAATATGGCTGACTACCTTCTTGTTAGTTTGCACCTGTCACATATTTTTACCCTGGTTCCCTACTATACACTGGCAGTAAGAAGCAGCAACTGAAGTATTTCCTCATCATCTGCTTTATGGCAATGGAGTCATACTCATGCATCTAAGTCTGGGATCCTAAAAATAATGTTTGAGTGGGATTCGTCCATGTGAAAATATGAGCCTTGTAATCTGCAGTTTAGTTGCATCGTGCAACTAAAAGTTTCCTGTGAACTGCTTTATCCTAAACATTCAGCTTGCATAACTTCCTCTTTGGAATCAGTGTCTTTCTTTCTCTACTCAGTG
The DNA here is from genome assembly GCA_032164245.1 of Sternotherus odoratus. NCBI lineage: Eukaryota > Metazoa > Chordata > Testudines > Kinosternidae > Sternotherus > Sternotherus odoratus. The sequence goes on from JAVMKO010000011.1 coordinate 45,973,022, forward strand.
TAGCTGGTTTCCTGATATGTCTGCTTAAATGGAAATTTGTAATTGTCCTATGTGAACAACACATTTTAAATCACTTTTTAATTTACTCTAGTTTTGGAAAAAATCAGATATATGAGATCAGGCAAGGGCCACTTTGTGTTGGCCATCTCATTTTTATTTATATCATTATTTACCACACGTAGATTTGTTTGCCACCTTTTCCTCTGGCATCTGCTTGTCATGCAGAATGTATAAATATAAAAACAAAACTGCTGATAATTAACAGCAAAATAAGCCACAACCATCATTAGCCACCCACGTTCACCAGCAGAACAATGTTTGATGAAATAAACGTGTTACACTGTGCCTGAAGTTTAACAAATCTTGGCTCTGCTGCATTATGAGAGACTGCATATTCCACAGGTAGGGGACCTCTTCTAATCAGATCCGTACACCAGCTCCTGAGAATTGAAGTATAAGAACTGACAACAATAATATCATAGCTGATCTCAACTGTCATGACAGGAAGATGAGAAGAAAGTGAATCTCTAAGGCAGTATGTTCAGGGCTCTGAGGTTTGTATTCAACACATTTAATTACAAATGAGAAGCTAATTCAAAGCACAGAACACCAGAGTAATGTGCCCCCTTTAGCGTAAACCACTTAAGAGGCATGCAATCAGAAACTTGAAGAGTATCCAAGTGTAGCCTTAAGTAGAACACATAGCAATAAATGAAAGTGGCATAGATTACTATAGAGCAGGCCACAACAGAGAAGAAAGGCTTCTGTCCACACCATTGCTGGTACATGGGAATGAGAGTACTGCTGAAGACTGCAAAACCACCCTATAAAAAGGTGGACAAATTCTCTCCCTAGAGGCATTAGAGACCACTCTTACCAGACTTACCCTTCTCATGCTATTTCCTACCAATTAGTATAAGCTCCCTCTTGTCTGGAGTGAGTCTTAGCCAATTAGCTTTTCTCTAGGGCCTTATCTAGGCCCAGAACATTTGACTTTTGGAGGTGACAGAACCTGGGTACAATGAAAAAAGATGTAGGGCTGAGAATCATTAATATCCTGATGGCACTGGAGCCCTGAATACCTTATTTCCTCCAGTGGACTCAGGTACTTAGGGCCTGTTGTTCCCAGAACTACCCTGTCAGATCTCTCCAAAAGGAAGGAGTGAAGCAGCTGTAAAACCACCTCATTAATTTCTACCAGGTCCTGCAGGCAAGTCAACACCTTCTGATCAGCAGTATCAAGAGCTGCTGATAGAGGTAATAAAATGGCATGAGATTCATTATTGTTAGGAAGACTGCATTTTCTATTATTTATTGTTCGTAGAATCCACAAACTCATTGTAAGTCCTTTTTTCAGGTCACTGGAACTTCAGGGACAAGAGAAATGCACAGAGAGAGTAAACCCCAGCATTTCAAATGACTTTTTCTTAGCGTGTCTTTCTCAGGGGAAAAAAGATAATCCTACTATAATATTTCAAAAATAGATTTGAAAGATGCTGTTAACCCCTTTGTATTTTAATGTAGCTCTTGTTAATTTTGGCAAAATTAATGATATAAGAGGTATATCTGGATTTTGAATTGGCTTTCATTTATAAAACATATATTTAGCATGTGTTAATTTGACCACAGTATAGAGAAAACGAACACCCAGTTTGTTAACCTAAGTAAAATAAATGTGTTCATATTTTACGGATGCAGTGAGTTTTGTGGTAGTCATCTCTTTTGAAATTGCCAATCAGCTCACTGTTTAAAAAATGATGAAAAGATATGCTGATTTCCAGCAGATCCACATAGGTAAAAATGTATGAAATGTCTTTTCTTAACCTAGTTTCAGAGTCTCAAAAATTGATTAGGAATTGACACCTTTTAGGGAAGCTGCTATGTTCGAAAAAGCTCTTAGGAGATGAAAGATACTGTTTGTTATGGATTGCAGTTTTGTAGCTAGATGGCCACCGAGATAGGTTTTATGTATTATCATAGCAAAGTTTAGATGGTAGTGGTACTTTGTCTTAATACATCAGCAGTGTAACAAGACCTCACCATATGAAACAACAATGTTCATAGAACACTATAAATCATTCTTAACAGTACAATAAGTTTTCAAAGGTAGTTGTGATGGGTGTCAGGTCTCAGCAGAATATGTCATACACCTGGAAGAGAAAGACTAGATTACCGGGTCTTTGTTTGTCTGTGTATTTGAAGTAATAAACTAAACACCATATTTTGTTTGACCAGTTTTTATCACACACAATTCACTTGGCAAAGATGCCATTTAGAGTGATGTTTTATTTTTTATCTAACATATGTACTTTACAATGATAACTCAGTTATTTTTTTCTTTAAAAAGATTAATATGTTCTGTCACAATTCTCAATAGATTTTTTTTATTTAATTGGGTTTGGATTTATACAGCTGGGATGTAAAAATACACTGTTCTGCATGGGGAAAAATTGAAACTCATTTACTGAAAGGATCTTGAGGGGATGATTAACTTTGGAGGTTAGTACAAGATATGAGATATGATTGTTATTTTTAGATTAATCTTTAGTTGGAAGATTTTGAAAGGCAAAAATTGGAGTTGAGTACCCAATTCCCATAGTATTTCATGCTAAGCATCTGCGTGGTTGATAGTTAACTTTTCATCTTCAAATAGCTTTATAAATATTGACTAATTTATTGATCCTCACAACCCATTCATGAGGCAATCATGATGTTAAGTGACTAGCCCAGAATCACTAAAGGAGTCACTGTGAGAACTGAAATTAGAATGTAGGCTTTCATAGTTTTCTGAGCTCTATTCAGAACAAAGGGCCTTTTTTTTCTCTTGTCTTCTACAATTTGTATCTGTTATGTGAGCTCAAAATCATTAAACTTCCAAAGACACAAATAGTATCTTCTGTTTTTTGCATCCCTACAAATTAAGGACATTTTCCCTCCATATCCACACAACTGATTTCTATGCCATACTGCACGCCATATACCTTAAAGATGACATGCATTTTAGGGGCAATTTTTTAAGGCTAAGCTATGTAATTCTAAAAATAGATATTTGTAGTGGAAATACAGCAGCTTTTGTCACTGCACATTAGCACTGTAAGTATTCCTGCAGCAGCATCAGATATTTAATTTACAAACAAGTAGATTTTCCTCATATATTGGATGTTTACACAGGGAAATATGAGTGTTCTCCATTGAAATATGTTAAATACTTTGGATGCTTAAAAGTGTTCATCATGCCAAGCAAACTTTAGGATACAGACCTATAGGTCCCTGCTGAAAAACCTACATCACCAGTTATCATTTCTCCCCTTTGGCATATAACTTAGAAGTACCTGTTTCCAAGCCTCTGCCATTTGTCTGAAGGATATTAAATGCAATGTAGCAATTTGGAGCCATTTATAAGGGCTGTTTCTGATCACAAGAGCACACATAAGAGCAGTTCCAGGCAACTGGGAATTTTGACTAAGATGACCACAGTTTCTTCTGGTAGCTACAAGAGGATGTTGTTTGAATTAGAGAACAGAATAGTTGCCTGAAGTCGTGAATTCACTCCACATGAAGGAACATCCTGACAGGGCATGGGAATTGTGACATGGCGGGCCCCACAGGATAGGATGGAGGAAAACATGTGTGGAAGGTTATGTGGGAGCTTGCTTTGGGGAGAACAATGAACAGGACTGCTGTGTGTGGCAGTATGAGGGGGCTGAGCTAGAGCCAACCAGAGCAGAGTGAAGAATAGGACTACAGGAATCAGAAAAGAAAGTTGGAGCCTGTTGATGGAGGATGGATTGTTGGAGTTTTGTGCTGAAGACAGCCTCGGGAGGGGAGCTGGTGGGGGCTTGGATTGAGGGGATAGATGAGAGAATTGCAGTGTAACCAAAGGGAAAGGGAAGTAAGATTGGGGCTGACTTCTGGGGGTGTCGCACAAAGAGATGGAGTAGGGGGCAGAAAAGGAAAGAGTATCTGTCATTCAGTAGTTAAGGGATAAAAGAGTAGATTACATTCAGGAAGTTGGGACTTCCACTCTTCACCCTGATTCCCACCCCCATCCCCATTTCCCACATTGTGTGTGTGTGTATGTTTTCATTTCGTGTTGAATTTTCACTCTGAAATATACAAACATGCAAATGAAAATTCAAAATTAGACCCAAAATATAGGGGTGGATAATATATCAATAAAATATATATAAAATAGCATGATCCTGAAAGTCATGGGAATGACAATATTTGCTATGTTAGGTGTGTTGTTACAGAGGCCAAAAACTTCTTTGTGGGACTCAGAAACTTGAGGATGACCTGATTATACATCTGTGAACAGAACTGGCATTACAACCAAGACAGGACAGTGCTATATTCACATACATGTACTTGGTCAGTACATTGTACAATTCAACCCTGTCTGAAGTTCACAGTCTGCATAGGTTTTCTCTGTAATGAGATTATTTTTTAAGGTAGTTTGTGGATTCCCACAGCAGTTTAGTTGCATGGATTCTTGCTGCTTCTGCAGACAGCCAAGAGTGGAACTGGATACTGCCCTCTGTGTTAAGAACCAAACATAATTATCTGTGCTACTTCCTCTCCCTCTTTCCAGAAGTGGTGCTGCGTCTCTCAGACAGCAGTACTGCTTGATACCATGATGAAGTGCTGGGTAGCACTGTCTGCGAAAGAGATGAAGCAGGATTTTTTATTAAAAAAAACCAACAGAAAAATAAAATAGCCAGCTATTCAATATGAAAACCTGTAAAGGGCAGAATTAGCTAGGCATATAACTACAATTTCACAGAATATATAAACACCATAGTCTAGAATGATCTTTTAGCTCCTCCTTTGCTATTTTTCTTTCATCCAATAGCATCTTAGCCTTTCAACTCTTTTAGAAGGACAGACAGCAAGGTCACTTTTTCCTTGGCCAACAGAAAAGCTGATGCGTGGAACTTCTGGCTGTCTCTTGCCTGCAGACAGAATATTCTATATCTGCAATGTGTGCAGTTTTCCCAAGGGAAAAGAAACTCGAAAACTATTTTGCATTTGCAAACTACAATAGAAGTCTATAGTGAAATACGCTGAATGTAACCCTTCTACAGCTCTGAATTACACAAACTAGTTTTCAGTTGATATCCAGACCTAAACGTAAGTGGAATTATACATTGAATTATGCTGCCTTCCTTTTTCCTAACAGATGCACATTGAAAAAAAGTGTCTGCTGGAGTAAAACCACTTTATCACAGAAAACATTTTAAAACCTATTACTTTAAGTATTCATTTCAGTTCAACTATTATAGAAAATGGATGGATCCAGGGTTCTATACTGAAGCCATTGTTCCCTTGGGTGCAGTTTTTCATACTGTAGTCTTTGCTTTGTTTATAATAGAAGAAAATACTTCCAGCACTAGATTCAGTTCTATATTATCAATATGTGGGAGAAAAAATATTAGTCTGAATAATTACTGTACACAAAAATAAAACTTGTGCTGATAATATGCTTGGGTACTGCCATTTTCTCTGTCAGAGGAGTAAATTGAGTGTCATGGTAATGACTCAAGCCAAGTTAGAGAGTACTGTCATTACGATCCATGGAGGACCAAATTTGTTTGGGAAACTAAAGTCTCATCCTGCTGGTGATATTGAATGAAACCTTTGTGTTGCAACATTCCCCTAATTAACTCTGATATTACATACAACAATTTGTATAGCTTTCCTCTTTATATAGTAATGTATAGCTGCATTAAAATGTAGGGAAATATTTCTTTCACTGAAAAAACAGGATGTATTCTGTGCTTATGGAACTCTGTATTCATAAACATTTAAGTACAGAGTATATGTGTTTTATTTCAACTCTGCAGCCCTTATATTCATTTTTAGTTTCTTCTTTTGCTATTCAATGGATTTCTGTTTTTCAAGGAACAACAGGCATCCCTTCTGTTGCTAATTTAAACCCAGTATGCTCCCATGGATTGCAAACGAAACTATTTACTTATTACTATTACGACAAAGCTTGAGGTCCCTCCTCAGTTTTAACTCAATCCTTCCTGTGGCAAAGTTCATTATTCCTATAGTGCCATAAATGTGCATGGCACTTTAAAAAGAAAAAAAAATGACTTTGATTAATCACAGTATTACTCCAGTTTTATACCAGTACAATACTATCAAATCAATGGACTTACACCTTCAAAAACAAGGAGTAAACACCATGGTGAATGAGGCCCATTGTCTGCCTGAGAAAGATATTACAATCCAAGGACCAAATTCTATGATTGCTCTCTACAAGATTACAGAGAGGAATCTAAGGCAGGGCAGTTTCTGGCCTTAAACTAAGATGTAGCAAGAGATGGTGACAATGTGGGTTCTGGTAGGGCATTGATTAGTAAGTTTGCAATGAGCTTGTCAATAAACATAATAGTTTCTCTCTGCCTCTCTCACTAAGATACACACAGAGATACCTCGATGAGGGAAGGTATAGGTTTTATAGGTCACAAAGGATAATTGCTTTTAGGAGATGTTTACACTGCAATGTAAACCCAGGGTTGGAACTCAGGCTCAAGTCTGTCCCCTGTTCTGTTTACACACAAAATGTGCTACCTCAGGGCTCAGACCCATGGTCCCAGTTCCTTGAGGGTAGATGGTCCAAGCATGAGTCAAGACAGGACCTACCATATTTGAGTACTATAGTTGTTAATGCACATTTTGATCAAAGGACTGGTTAATATTGTATAGATAGTATATTATAATCCAACAAACTTGTATATCTACCAACCTTTTCTTTCAACCATTATTAATTCTTGCCTCTTTTCTGAAGCAAGAAGAGAGAAATTACAATAGATACCATTGTTTTAAAGAGAATGTTTGGATAGAAAGAAAACCAAAGTATTAAAACTTAAGGTTAGCTTTTTTTTTCTATGAACATACATTTCTTTCTTGGGGTCAGTGTGGCCTTTGATGCTTCAGAAATATATAAACCTTCTTAGTTAAAAAAATAGATGTTGGTCTGGTTCTCCACTTGAACATCTTGTATCTTGTATATTTCTTTACTTTATACCTAAGCAAAGTTAGGGCAATATGGGTAGAAAAGTGACTCATTTTTTCCCCAGGCAACATTTATTAATCTTTCAAAAATCAGTAGGTTGCAAAAAAGAAACAATAGTTGTGTGAAGTAGGCCTTTCCAAGAGCATACTTTTAGGATGAAGTACCCTCATTAGAAATGCAAAAGTCTTAAATATTTGTCAATTTAATATTTTTGGATTAAATTTACCAATATAATCTTTTTAATTAACAGAATTAGAGAAAGTCCTCCCCCTTCATAACCCTTTCGAAATCCTAACACATGCACTTCATTGGTTTTAGCAAGGTTTTCCAATCTTTCAGTTTTCCTCTGAAGGAATTTACAGAAAGTAAGTCTAATTTTTTTTCTAAAAAGAGTCAAATTAAACTCCTAAACCTTTTACAATCCTATGAGTATTCTTTTTAAAAACACTGTACAAAAGAAGTAGATTTAACACTGGGTCCTTTATTGGATAATTTCACACCTTTGTGTACAGTGACTAAAATGTGAAAAATTTCAACACCATGTTAACTCTTGGGAGTACATTATATACTTGTTCGTAAGCCTAATTATTTAAGTAAAAAAAGGAAGCACCAGAAAAGGGGGTTGGCTTATAAACGGGTATAGAGAGGGAGAGGTGGGACACAGCCCCTCCTCCCAACAGAGGGGGCAAGGAGAGGCAGCAAAGCCAAAAGGGAAGAGGCAGGGCCAGAGTCTCTCTGCTTCTGGCCACGCCACTCTCCTCCCAGACTCGAAACGGCTTCAGCTCCAAGACTGGCAGGCTGCATCCTCACCGCCCGGCCCCGCCTGTCACAGCATGCTGCAGTCACACTGGCTAGTCTGCCCGCTGGAGCAGGCTGAAGCCACACCACCCAGCCTGCCAGAGCAGCTCCGGCCAGGCCAGAGACATTCTCCCCTGGCCCGCTCCAGTTAAGCTGGGAAGGGATAGGATAGGGAGAGTGTGGGGGTCCTGGGCTAGGGGTGGGGTCACGTGAGAGGTGGTCACAAGGGTTACTCCCCTAACTCCCAGCTTCTTCCCCCTGAAAAATGTCCTCACCAGTTGCTGTCCCGGCCCATCAGGGTAAGCAGCTGGTGGGCTGAGACACTTTGTTTACTTAGGTTTACCTCCGTGCCTGTGGACACTCGAGGTAAACAAAAAGCAACTCAGCCTGCCAGCGGCTTATCCTGATGGCTCAGGAGCCAAAGTTTGCCAACCCCTGAATCATAGGGTCGGCTTATGAATGGATCATACAAATTTTCAATTTTTACTTATCCATCTTGCCAGCTTATAAACAAACCAGCTTCTGTTTGAGTATATATGGTATGTATAACAATATATTTGTCCTGAGATGGTTTCCCTTATACTTCTGCTTACATGTAGGTGATGTATTATTATCAGGAAAAAACCCCACAGGTTATCCTTTTTTTAGCTCAGTAATAAACAGCATATTATTTGTACCTAATATTTTAAATATAATTACTAATAATCTTAATGTGAGCTAACAATATAAAATATAGAAAAACTGACCAAATATTGGATTCAATTAAATGATAGTTTAACAGTCATCTAAACAATGACAAGAATAGATGATCGTTATTGGGCAAAAGCAAAACAAAGATAAATCAACACAGATGTGATTCTAATTATGTACCAGAAATATAAAGCTCCCCACATTCTATGAACTCCAACTGCCTCTCTCCCAGTGGTATTTATAAGCAATTTTTTAAAAAAGTGATGGCTTTCTAATTCAGATTTTCAATTCAGTAATTATTCCTAAAGACTGTACATTTCCCCTAATATGTCAGTGCACATCTAGAGTGACTGGTAATAAACAGCAACACAGGTTCACTGATGTATATCACAAAAAATCCTTTAAGGGGATGAAAAGTGTTGAATGTCAGTGACCTGAATTCTATTATGATTTTAGAAATTAATATCCAAAAAAAATAATGTGCTAGCAAATGTTAGTCTACCCACATCAGTCCTCTTTCTCAACAAGCAGTTCAGCATAATTCTTTACTTTCATGTTTACTGTTATAAATGGATCTTCACTATTGTAAAGTTGGCACCTCATATGTAGAGACAAAGAGTCACTGTGCTGTTTATGACATCTTCATAATATCGGAGGTGTATTATAAGGTCAAGGGGATTCATCCATCAAGTACAAGTCTTATTAATGTGGCATTCTCAAGCATCTAAGTTTTATTATTAGCTGTCAAAACCTTTTCCTTTAATTTACAATAGAAGTAGTTTATGGAATGAAATGGCCTGACTCAGTATTGAAAGCATCTTCTTGCTTTATGGGGCTGAAATACTTTTCATTTCCTATTTGGATTTCAAATTATATTGAAAATGTCTTTGTTTTCAGACTTAAAGGTAGACCTAAGAAAAAAGAAAAGTAAGGTCTCTTATACTGCCCTTCTTTTTTCTTCTTTTCCTGATCAGTGTTAAAGACCACTTCAGGCTATCACTTGAAGATGCTAATGCTGTCTTTGGGATAGCTGGGCAGGTGGTCAAACTGAGTACAAAACTGTAGTTAGGAGCTCCATTTGTGAGACCAGATGTAATATTCTCAGGCCAAAAAATAGTTGTTTGATGATAAACTGGATAAACAGGATTTTTCCTGCAAAGTATTGAGGTCAATTGAAATTGAGGGCATGCAGCACTTCACAGGGGATACTAATTAGCATATAGCATTGAACCCCAGAATGCATTTTATCTTTTCTACTTCTTTGTGCTTTGCTTTCCTTGAAAACAAGGAGTGATGATGTTGAAAATGAGTGAGCACAAGTTTTCAAAACAGGGAATAGTTTATTCAACTGGAACCCTACAGAAAGTGACATAGTGAGTCATGAAAGTAACAGCTATTGGGGAGTGAATGTGCTAACTATAGCAACATAGGCACTAACCTCTTTAAGTTACTGATTTGCTTATTAGATACTTGTCTTTGTTCCTGTTGAGATTAGACCTATTTCAGATGCAGTTTTATGCACTTAGTATGTTAAACTTCAAAAGTATTGGTGTAGTTTGGATAAGCACCCAAAAGTTGAGATGCTTATTTGAATCTCTTAAATCTCTTGTGTATATATATACACACAGTATATTTCCTTTGTGAATTACATATAAAAAGTTTATTATTAGAACCTAATATACTTTAAGTATAGTGCATTATATGACTTTTAATCTGAGATGATAAAGATATTGATACAAGAGGTTTCATGGTGCTACCTCTCTTTATATGTTCAGAATATCTGGCCTCTTTGAAGTAGTCTCTCATGTTCCAGGTGAGTTCAAAAGGTGTCTCTCTTGTTAAGAGGCAATGCTGTGCTTTGAGACTGGTGATGTACGCTGGGCATCAGAGATCACTCTACATTTAAGTTTGCATTTCTCTGCAAACAGATATTGCACATTTCTTCTCAGAGTGCCAGAATAAAATTAAAGAGTTAACTTGCATACAAGGTACAGGTTTAATTATTTTGTTTGACCAATTATACAGGTAAAATCTCATTGCATTTTTTGCCAAGTATTTATTCTGAAATTTGAACAAAATACAAATTGAATAGTCAAAAATAAATTGAAAATGATCAGGTATTTCTCCCAGTAACTTGCTGAAAATTAGTACAAATTTAAATATTTACTTACGGTACTCAATATTCTAGGATATGTGTCCTTTTAGTGAATAGTTTTGTACAAAAAGGGCTTAATCCAATAGTCTTCTTATTCCCAAAGCCTCTACTTATTTCAATAGGAAATATGTTTTTTAACTTAAATTGATGATAAATTATAGAGAGTCTGTGAATTCCATACTGTAAGCAGTAAAACCATGAACATTATTTATTGGAGAATCATAGAAATTAGAGATTAAATAGCTATGTTATTTATCTGTCCTTGTAGCAGTAAAATATTTTCCCTGTAATATGTTCTTGATGGGGCTTTCAGCATTTCCCTTTGAATAGGAGTTAACCATTGATTTTAAAACCATTGTGGTTTTTAAGTTCTGGCTTAACAAAGTCTTGGCTGGGATGATTTAGTTGGTGTTGGTCCTGCTTTGAGCAGGGGATTGGACTAGATGACCTTCTGAGCTCCCTTCCAACCCTAATATTCTATAATTCTGTGATTGATGGTATAAAACTTTTTTTCATATACTCTAGAATACAAACAGGATGCCTAAACAAGGGAGAGATAAATTAGTCAAAGGAATATACTCTAAGATCCATCTTCTCCATACTTTTCTTGTTATACTGTAAAAAACAGATGATAAACCTGTTGGGGGAAAGCTTTGCTAAGGAATACTATTAGGAGTACTTGTTTAGTACAGTAAACTGAAATGAAAATCTAGCACCATAATCAGCTTGAGTGGTATCATATGTTCATTCATCCGCATCAACTTTAGATATAGGCCCGAAGATGTTTAGCGTGGAGGAGCACCTTCTGTTCAGTTCCATGAGAGTTGTGTATGTTCAGATGTAATGGTATGGTTCTCTATTAGATATAGCACAGAATTACTAACATAATAGGTTCTTTCTTTACCCTTTTCTTCCTGTTTTTTTTTTATTTCATAGTGCTTCTCTGTTTGAATGGGGAATTAAAAATAGAAGGAGGGAGAAGATTCAGACTCTGACATTTTGTGCCTTCAAGCAGAGCTGTGGCTCCTGGGCTTGACCAAAGTTCTTAAGGTTTCAGGGTTCAAAAATTGGATTAGGAAGGAAATATTAGATAATGCATAAATAACAAGAAGCTGACATTCTCTTTTGCTTCTCCAAATTATAGTTACTACTGAACCTTGTATGGTAGTAATAGGTGCATTGAACTGTGTTTTATCCTCTGGGTAATACACTCAGGTATGATCTCAAAAGAGCTGAAAGTCATTATTCTTATCCCTAAACTGGTGGACTATTTGCCTTTCATTAATATTGCCTTGGTTAACTCTAGTACTTTAATTATTAATAGGTCCAATATGCATCATCAAACCCCACTAACTTAAGGTGAAGATCTACTCTGAAAATTAACTGTAAAAATGGCATCTTCCTATACCTATATCCTATATCCTCATCTCAAAAAGGATATACTGGCACTAGAAAAGGTTCAGAGAAGGGCAACTAAAATGATTAGGGGTTTGGAACGGGTCCCATATGAAGAGAGATTAAAGAGGCTAGGACTTTTTAGCTTGGAAAAGAGGAGACTAAGGGGGGATATGATAGAGGTAGATAAAATTATGAGTGGTGTGGAGGAAGTAAATAAGGAAAAATTATTTACTTGTTCCCAAAATAGAAGAACTAGGGGCCACTCAATGAAATTGGCGTGCAGCAGGTTTAAAACAAATAAAAGGAAGTTCTTCACACAGTGCACAGTCAACCTGTGGAACTCCTTACCTGAGGAGGCTGTGAAGGCTAGGACTATAACAGGGTTTAAAAGAGAGCTGGATAAATTCATGGAGGCTAAGTCCATAAATGGCTATTAGCCGGGATGGGTAATGAATGGTGTCCCTAGCCTCTGTCTGTCAGAGGGGGGTGATGGATGGCAGGAGAGAGATCGCTCGATCATACCTGTTAGGTTCACTCACTCCGGGGCAACTGGCATTGGCCACTGTCGGTAGACAGGATGCTGGGCTAGATGGACCTTTGGTCTGACCCAGTATGGCCTTTCTTATGTTCTTATGTACCACAGATCTCCTCATGTTGTGTATTAGAATACATCTGCTGATTTTATTAAGAAAAGTACATCTTAACTATATATTATTCTGAGCTAGAACAACTAAGAGGGGGAGCTTAGTTCTTTTTTTGATACATGCATCACCAGCAGAACTGTTAACTGAGTGTCAGTTGCAGGCCTAATTCTGCCCTTAATTACCCCTGGACAGCCTTTCTGAAGATAATGAGGTTGAAGAGAAAAGAATTTGAAGTCTTGGGCTTGCTTAATTGCAGCTACAGGAATCCAGGTAGTCAATCTGACCTACAGATGTATTGACCTGATTTCACAGATGTAACCAAGAGTAGAATTTGGGCCACAGCATCATAATCACTGGTGATGATGCATGATCTAGGAAGAAACATAGATGAGCTATCAGATTCCAGATTGCTATTGCAGGGCTGATCCAAAAATAAATAAATAAATAAAAAATCCCCAAAACCTGCCGTTATTCTTTTATGTAAATTTGATCTGGAATCAGGGATGGACAACAAACTTTGGGACTGCACACTACCATTTTTCCTGCTGTTTTTTAAAATATCCTCACTTTAAAAACATAGTTCAGTATATCTGTTGAAGTATCTATCCTGTTTGTGTGCACCACACAACTCTATATAGCATACATCAGTGTCTCTCAACCTTTCCAATAAAAAGAGACAACTGCATCCCTTTCAGGAGTCTGATTTGTCTTGAGTACCACCAAGTTTAACCTCACTTTAAAATGACTTGCTTACAAAATCAGACATAAAAATACAGAAGTGTCACAGCACACTATTACTGAAAAATTGCTTACTTTCTCATTTTTACCATATAATTATAAAATAAATAATAGGAATATAAATATTGTACTTATATTTCAGTGTATACTATATGGAACAGTATAAACAAGTCATTGTCCATATGAAATTTTAGTTTGTATTGACTTCACTAGTGGTTTTTATGTAGGCTGTTTTAAAACTAGGCAAATATCTAGATGAGTTGATGTACCCCCAGAAGACCTCTTCCTACCCCCAGAGGTACGTGTACCCCTGGTTGAGAACCATTGTGCATTATGAGTTGTCTTCATACTTTGTAAATGCTTGATCAGCATAAATGAAGAAAAAGGACAATTACACTGGATAAATTGAAACATTAAAGAAACACTCCCCCCCCCCCAAAGTATTACCAAAAGGTACTTCATGATTAACCCAGGTTTCCTTTTAGCACTACATTTGTCAGCACCTGGTAGGACTACCAGAAGTGTAATAACAGTAACATGAAAGACCTCATTCTCCACTGCCTTATACATTGGATAGTTATTTACACCTTTACAGAATGAGTATAAATAGGGCATACTCCCATTTTAATTTGGCAACATTTTACAAAGCTGTAAATGCTTATGCAACATGAAAGTTAGCAGAGAATCAGACCTTATGTTTCTGTGGTGTGTGAGGTAAATAAAATACTTTCAAAAACAAAGGTCAACTAGCCGTTTTGAACAATAACTTTATTATTCTGTGAAGAATATTACATAACAATAGTGTATTTACTTTGACACATCACAGGATGGCAGCATAAAGATAAAAATACTACATTATAGAAATTCATAAGGACACAGCTGTTCCCTCTCATTTGAAATCTTCTATGAGAGTGTAGGTGCAAACAAAAAAATGTGACAGCAAACTGCATTATCTGTTTGATTTATCCACAACAGACATGCTTGCAGAGAATATTAGAAATACACAACTTATTCATTTCTATTCTACAGAGGTTCTTATACCACACGTGTTACTGTAGTATCTGAGCACTTTCTAGTAGTGCATTAAGAAACACAACTAATAACTGTCACATTTTATTCAGTTATTGAATGTTTAACCAGAATACAATATCAAAGTGAAATAAGTGGAATTTTATTAGGAGAGAATTACTGTAGTGACAATGGCAGAAATTATGATCTTTATGTTTCCCACAGAGGGGAAAAAAAAGCAAAATATTTTATAGTAATAAGCTTTTTCAGTACGAGTTCAGTGTTGTTTTAAAAGGATCCTTAATGTTTATGGTTTTACTAAGCTCAAATATCAATTTGCAGAAGCTCTGTAGTATAATAAGTTCTCAAAAACAAAGCATTTTAAAAAACACAGACCATTTTATCTTCTCCATATGGAGTCCAGTGGCAAGAACATCTTGGGAGGAAGCATCACAACTCTTTCTTAATGTGTTCTTACTGTCAAATGAGAAGAGTTTATGAAAACATTCCGGAATAAAAAGTAGGCTATAAGAAACACACATTAATCTGCAGCCTATTTCTAAAGATCTTGAAGGAAGTATTGTTGTAATTATCAGTCCTTTATTATTATCCATACCTGTATTAGTGAATTATAGTGCTTTCTATAGAATGGGTGAAGGAGGCAATCACTTACATAAAATTTCAAAACAAATATGTTTCTTTTTGCCTTTCCTGATGTTTGTGTTTCATTCACCTCCTTGTACTACCCTTTCTGATGAATTTTTAATTTTTTTAAAAATAGATGTTTTGGAGTTATGTTGACTCATATAAAACTTTATTTGAGATAAGATTTTATTCTGTGTACATTAATTTATATGTCAGGCTGAGCATTTTGAGATCTTGAAAACATGGTAAATTTTGCAAGCAGCTTGTACTTGAACTACTCTTTGTACCATGTGTTACTTTTCTTACAGAATTCTTCATCAGCAGCATGGAATTTTAACCAGTACACACTGACTAGCAGAATATTTTTGCACCTGAATAGATAACTTGCTTTCTGAACTTGACTAATTTGTCCAGCGTTAATTTCTATGACATAGAAAAGAGACATTGCATTTACATCATTCAAGGAGTCGCTTTACCACTTATTGAAAACTCTTTGGTAGCCAAGCCATTTATTAGATGAACTTGGATCTACCCAATGTGAGTTTTCATCCATGGAAATAACATTATGTGAGCTAATGTTTATTTATTATCTGTATGAGTGCGGGTAACTCTTGCACTATGCTATAGAAATGTATCCTCTCATTTGTTTACATCTTTTTTGTTGACCGATTTTTCTGTTGAAAACAATTGTTGGGCAGAAAGGGAAGCAGAAAGGTGCCAGGTTGGAATATCTGAAAAGCATTGGCAAATACACTAGACTGTACTGTATTTCCTGCTGGCCAGATTTTTATATGTTAGAACATTTCTAGAGCTATGTTCCTATGATGGACAGTAAAATTACAGTAATGAAAAACTGGTAGTTCTTCATTATAGAAACCACTTGAATTAGTGAAGTACTTTATAAAAAAATACTTTAAAAAACAATTAATAGGTGTATATTTCATAATCCTATTATTTATGTTAGGTCACTGAATATATTAAAGGCATTTTTACCTTTACAAGTATTTTATAGAAGCGTTAAAAGCAGTGTACTGGCAATGGCACTACTTTGGATTTTCCAAGGGACTCATTTCCACAATATTATATATTCTCGTGAAAAGGCAGACATTTGTATGCTAAGAATGTGAAATGTGTTAAATTACTCGAAAATAATTGAAGTAGTCAGCATGCAGGACTACCTGCTGTTTCACAGGTGGGAACTGTATATCTGTGGAGTGAAACTAGTTGAATGTATGTATCGCTTTAAGTAATAAGCACCTGATCCAAAATTTTGAGGCAATGTGTAGTAAAAGTGGGAAAAAAATAAACTCAGGTGATATGCACCTGGTGTGAGAGAGAGAAAGAACACATTTTATCTTATCATGGTTTCCTTTTGTGTTCACAGTTCATTTGTGATAATCTGTAAAGATGACAGATTGGCATTACAAGAGAAATGTAAGGTTTGTGATGTGACTATATGAAGGGGTAGGACAGAGGCCTAGCAAAACTCAGTAATAAAGGCATATTCCATACCTGAAACATAAAGGAGAGAGGAAGAGCAGTGTGCAATGAGACGCAGAAGGATTCTCGTGGAAGCTGATATGAGGCAAAGTGTGTTAAAAGAGCCATTATGCAGGAAGTGAAAATGAAGGAAAATTTGCAGTTGTTTGCACTTCCTGACTTCCATGGATTTGCAGAAGGGAATGTTAAATCTCAACATTTTTGAGTTCTTACTCAGAATAGCAAAGAGAAGTTATAAATACCCTGTATTTAAAATATTTTGTTTAAGTCTCCTTCAGGTTTTTTGTTTGCTTGCTTATTTTTTCAATTAGACAATCACTTTCAATGCCACAGTTTTTTGTGTGTTTTTAAATCACAAATACCCATTGGAGTTTTATTCTTTTGTAGACATTTGTGAATAATTGAAATGATCTCCAGATAACTTATTCAAAAGTATAACTTGTTCTATCAATTAAACTATATACAGATTTCCTTGAACAAAATGGCAGCATTTATTAAAGAAATTATTTGAGTAATGATATTCCAGCAGTTCAACTATTTTCTGTGTGGAATGGCAAAATCTGAATTGATTATTTAGGTCAGGATTGTGACCTACATTCATCACACTACACAGGGCAGTAAATAGATAAAAGGTGCTTCTGTACTTCTCTTCAAATACTGCTCCCATCATGGGTCACAGAATGTGAGAGACAGAACCCTTCCTGAGCCAAGGAACAGTTATCTTCTCTTAGGCTGATTCCTACTCAGGACAGATTGTTAAATTGCAGTCCAGCCTTAAGTATAAGTAGTGAATATGTATGCTTTGACTCCCAGCAGAGGAAACTATTCTTGTGTAGGAATATAAAATATAACACTGAGGTCCTATTGTAGTTATGCAGAGGGTGGGCCATTAATAGGGGTTTAGAATCTTGATGGCTCCCATCAACTAGGACAATTGACAGTAGATGGCTCTGTTTACTTGCAAGCCTTCCTGTGAGTCAAGCTGGGAAGAATGAAGACTTGGAGTCTCACAGGACATGTGACCATGTCACCTAGTACTGGAATCCATCTTAAACCTGGTGTTTTTCCATTTAGAAAGAGAGGTGAGGACTCAGAGCGACAAAAGATTTCCACCTTGTGCCAAAGCTATATAAGGGGGTGAAACAGAACAAAGGGGGCTGAAGTCATGAGAAATCCCCTAGCTACCACCTAAGCTGGAACAAAGACTATACCGGTGGAAAAAATTGAGCCCAGACTAGAAAGAAGTCTAGTCTGTGAAAGAAACTTATTGGAACATCTCTGAGGATGAAATTTCATCTATATTTAGTTTTGTATTGTAATAGGCTTAGACTTGTGTGTCTTTGTTTTGTTTTGCTTGATAATTTATTTTATTCTATCTGTTGTTGGTTGTAATTGCTTAAATCCTACTTTTTATACTCCATAAAATCACTTTTTGCTTATAAATTACACCAAAGTAAGTAATTAATTCCTGGGGGAGCAAACATCTGTGTATATATCTCTATCAGTGTTAAAGGGTGAACAATTTGAGTTTACCCTGTATAAGCTTTTTACAGAGTATAATGGATTTATTTGGGGTTTGGAACCCATTGGGAACTGGGTATCTGGATGCTAGAGATGGGAACACTTCTTAAGCCATTTTCAGTTAAGTCTGCAGCTTTTGTGGGACATGGTTCAGATCTGGGTTTGGGTTTGCAGCAGGCTAGCGTGTCTGGCACAACCAGGCAAGGCACTGAAGTCCCAAGCTGACAGGGAAACCATGCTCAGACGTAGTCTCAGCACATCAGGTGGCAGTCCCAAGGGGGTTTCTGTGACCCAACCCTTCACAACATCTAATACTTAAAGGCTCAATCTTGTCAACATTCACAGTAGTAAATTTATGCCAGCAGTGAGCACTGTGGCAGTGAATGTCTGCCAGAATGGGTACTTAGATAGAAAAGTTTCACGTTAGATCTGGTAATGGTGCACCAGATCTCCTCAAAGTGGGGTCTGTGTATTTGTTTAATTATTTTCTGGTGCTGAAAGTGCCATTGGTACTTGAATAATCATTAGTGTAATGTGGTGAAAGATGGAATTCAATAAATCATTATTTAGCCAACAGTAAATCATAAGCATTATTAAGGCAATCTATAGATGAGACTAAAGATTGGAAAGATTGCAATGGTTTGTGAGTGCCAGAATCTGCAAAGGGATGTACAGGGACAGACCCTAACACATGGATGGAGTCTCATCGTTTAATTGGGAATGATGTAGGATCCTGCACAGGATCAAGACCTAATTCTTTATGCATTCTGCTGACAAATAATTAATCAATGCCTGTTCTGTGTTTGGGCTTATGAAGATAGCTTGGCACAACTGTTAAGTATACTTAAAAAGTTACACCAATTTGAAAGCTTCTACCAGTTTTAGGCCTGGTCTATACCAGCGGGGAGGGTCGACCTAAGATATAAAACTTCAGCTACATGAATAGCATAGCTGAAGTTGACGCATCTTAGGTCGACTTACCTGCTGTCCTCATGGTGGCAGTGGTCGACAACGGGCTCCCTCATCAACTCTGCCTTGCGCCTTTTGGTGAGCTGGAGTTCCGGAGTCGATGGGAGTGCCTCTGGGGATTGATTTATCTCATCCTGATGAGACACGATAAATCGATCCCCAATAGATCGATCTCTACCCGTCGATCCAGTCGGTAATGTAGACAAGGCCCCAGAGATATTAAGCATCATTAATATTGGGCATTCCATTAGAACTGGTTAAATTTTCCAAATTGGTGGAACATGCTAAGGATGCTTGACATATATAAGAAACAAATAATTGCAGAATGAGAGCCATGAAGTGGAAATTAAATGGGTAGATATCAAAATTCAAGCAGGATTTAAAGTACAGCAAACTTTTGCTCTTTTGAACTAGGAGATGAGTCATTTTCATTCAAAAATGAGAACACTTGACGCAGGTCACGAGTGTTTGCATTCTTTTATTCTCTAGAAACAGTTTTTAAAACCAGTGTTAATGAGAATCTCATCCAAGTCTATCTATTATTACAGAACATTTGATGTATTTAAGTTTTAGAGAATCAATTCTTCAATTTACTCATATCTCTTAATGTAAAATACTATTTTCATCATGTAGGGTATGTATTTTTTTAATAAAGTAGAAATGTCCTTAGGGTAACAATCTACAGTCAGTATACAAACTTCCCTCTGAATTGTAGGATTGTATTGGTTACTTGGATAGTTCATTGATTGGAAGTCTACTACAATTTTGAAATGTTCTTGAGGCTATGTGCTAAAGAAAGCGTTTTAGAAATAGCATGGTTTAAGTTTAGAAAAATACTTTGAAGTAAATGAAAAAATGAATTGAAGGGAGAAAATTATATACATTACTGTCCATAAAATTCAGCATGAAAAAGAGTGATATGCCTATAGAAAGAGTATTTACAGCAGACAGCCAAATAGAATTCAAGACATTGAGAAGGACAATGGAGGGTGAGACAGGTCCCATTTTTCTTCTGTGACTCCAATACTTAAATGCCTTCAATGACTTCCTGGCTTTTTTATATAGGCTATTTAAGGTTCTTACCGAAATCTAAGATCCTTCACTTTAGCTTACCATTATTTGTATGTGTCTGTCTACATACCCAGTGATATTCTCCACTCAATGATTTTAGCATCTATTATATTACTATTGTACTAAATGATGAGTTTTTACTCATGTTGCTCCATTGTGGGGAAATACTTTATGGTATAGATTCTGTATGGTTGACTGGAATGCTTGCTGGTGTTAAAAGAATATAATTAGACAATCCAGAGGAGATTGCTAAATGGATAGAGGAAAGAAAATAACAGAACAAATAGAAATACCTTTTCTACATTGGCAAACATCAAAGAGAAGAAAGAGAAAAAGAGGCAAGAGAAAAAGTGTTGAGAGCTCCACAGTTTGGCAAGATGAAGAGAATGTGCTTGTACTTGTCCTTTCTACACAATATGAAGAATAAAGTAGAATCAACTGTGAGCTATGGTAATAGTATATTCTGAGATTAGTGACAATTAGAAAGTTCTAAGGACAACTCAGTCTAATTCAATCTAATTTTGTTAATTTGAACTTTTGAAACTTGGATAAGCAAAAATAACTCTTTGGATCTCATAGGGGTCAGAGACGGTACATAGGGAACGGAAATTATTATAGGTAGCTGGAGACAAAGGTAGGAGTCAGACAAGAGGATGACAAAAGGAAAAATGGGGAGGTAGATGGGTGGGAATCAAATACAAAAAAGAGGAATAATAGAATTACAGTAAATATAGGGTCATGGGGTCGGGGGCAGAAAGTCAGTAGTAGATTTGTAGATGTTAGCTAGAGAGAGTCTTTATCTGAGTTAGAAATTTTCCTTGTTTATGTAATGAAAATAATTATTTGGATTATCAGTATGTTGGCTGGGAATGGTTGGCATGTTTGTGCACAAGATACTAAACATGCTAATGTGTTTCATCATCATCTTTGTTTTTACATTCTGAATGGTAGCCTCTTGCCATTTTAAACCTGTGGTAAAGAAAGGAACTCTAATCCTCACCTATATCTGATGTGAGTTTTTTTTAATGTGCCTGTCCTGTGAGCTATAATTAATTAAATTATGAGATCTGAATTAATTCCCAGCCCCACTGTATTCTACCTCACATTGTCAGCTTTCATTGACAGTTCTTTTTAGCCTAAAATAATCACCTGCATATTCTATTTTAATTTTTTTTAAAAAAAATTAAATTATTTAAAATTATTTTAATGCAAACAGCTGTAAAATGGTCAGAACAGACCTCCTTGCATTCACTGTGCTGTTAGAAATAATGGACAGCACTGGAAGAAGAGACCATAGGATTCAAAACATATTGTCTAATAAATGTACTTAAGTATTTATCTTATGTGATTTTTTTCTCTAAGACAAATATGGCTGAAAATGGCTTCTCCAACATTCCTCAATCTGTTTTCAGTCTCTTGCTTTGCTAAGGAAAGAGGAATAAGCAGCTGAGTGCTACATATTTCTAAGTCAAGTTCACTGCTCTTTCTTTGAAAGAGAATAAAAAAGCTTGTTGCCTAGATCTCAGCTTGGCCCTGTTTCCTGAGGGTGATAAGGAGAATGTGCTGTCTGTCCACTGTTTTCTCTGTCAGGGAGCCCTTCTCTTCTATTAAAAGAGGATGGGTCAAAACTACTGCTGCTGACCAGTATTTCTCAGAAAGGTCACCTTTACTCTTTTTGAAAATTAATAAAAAAAGAATGCTGTCACTGCTGCCAGTTGTTCTCCTTGAAGATCTTTTTAAATGCAATTTCATTCAAAAAAATCTAAAAATGATTATCTTAGGATATAGTAGTCATTGTAAGAAATGGCAAATCACAGAATGACACTAGACTTTTATTTCTCAGCTATATTTGATATATTTTTTTTATTATAGGGCCTCCTAGTTTGGGATTGTCAGTGTTGTTCAACCCTTTTCATTGACCTTGCCCTGCTATATTTTCCTGTTACCCTTTTGCCATAACATTTGTTTTGAAAGTAAACAATAAATACAACTATTCCTCAAGTGATTCCTTATCAAGATATACAATGTATGAAGTCTGGGAGGAATACTTGTGGAAAGGGTAAGTAAAACAATAAGTAGTGTTTGTTATAATCCGTTGCAGATACCAGCCTTGCACAATACAGATAGCAAGTTTCTGATTTTGTTTTCTGATATGAAGCATGTTTCAGGATGAATAGTTACCTGATTTTAAAATGTTAATAGTTGATTGTTCTACTTGATCGCATTGCACACAAGGCTGCATTTCTGGGTGAGAGGTTTTCAGTGCCTGCCCTCCTTATAGTAGCAATTTAAAGAAAACAGAAGATGGATTTCAGCATAATTCCTCCTGTAATGATTACTAAATCTAAGCTCCAACTTCTCCCTCCTTTGGTTAATTTACTCCAGGCAGTATGATATTTATTGCTTAAGTTGGTTATTCCCTTGTTACTGGGAGTCCTGCTTCTTGGCACTAAGAACTAATGCATTAGTGCCACTGGGTAGAAATTTTATATATAAGATTCTTTATGGTGAAAGTTGATAGTGAGTTCCTGGAATTTTTAAGAATCATTTTCAAGACTTGGTATACATTTTTCATATGGAGCAGATAAAATACACTGTAGACAACCATCCTTTAGTAAATGAGAATATCTTAAAATGTGAAGTTATGATTGTCATATTTTAAAGTGCATGATTTTATGCTGAGCTAGAGTTTGTACAAATCATTTGTGTGTGTGCTATATCTCATGTTTCTCAAGTACAACAGTGGCAGGTTGCTCTGAAGACTTGTTTAAGTCATCGTCCTATTATTTTGCAAAGGCATTGGGAAGCTGAAATATAACCTCAGCTGCAGATTTCTGGATGGAATACTGGAGGTTCTTCCACTTAGAAATCTCCTATGTTCTCCTTACTGTATTCTAATAACTTTAATAGCTGTTCAGGTACGGTTATTTATACTTACTGTTTCCTAAAACAATATCTTCTTTCAGATAACTAATGCTTAGTAGGAGATGCAGTACCTAATGATCTTTTTTTCACTGTGCCTTGATGTCTGACAATCCAGATTGTCAGTTCATTAGGCTGAGCAAATTGTGGAGAAGCAATACCAAAAGAGTCACTAAACACAGCAGTATCAGCCTCGTTAGTAGCAATTTTAGCTCTTAGTTATGTCTTGATTCTCTTATCATTTTAATGGCATGGTTTTGTCTGTCATTTCTGTATGGAGGTGCACATTATCACAGATTTTCTGTAGTCAATAAAATAAAGAGGTTCGGGATACAAATTTCTCATTCCTAAGGTCCAGTGTCTTTGTCTGGAGGAGCAGGTAATTGTCAATAAAAATGTTTGATAAGGATATTTTCCATTAGAGAGCCCTGAATTTAAAATAGATCAGGAAAAGCATACTGTGGTATTCAGTGTTTGATCTGATCCTCTGAACATTGGAAGGGCTTCAGGAACTACTGCTTGAAAGTCTCTGATCCTGGAAATGATCTTTCAATTTATTAAGGCCCCTGAATGAAATTACGTAGAAACCTAAGAGTGCAGTTATACTTTTGAGAGTGATTCTATAAAAATAGCATTATTATGTTCCATGTTTGTCTCTTAGGGTCTTCCATAAGTCATTTGTCATTTTCTTGCTTTCTTCTGATAGCCAGACCTGCAATAGCCAATCTGGGATTTAAAGGTCAAGCTGTGTTTTTTTCTGGTTCACATATCATTACCGTCAGAAGGATTTTGCAGTCAGAGCTGTAGATAACAATTCTGTTAATGATGTTTCAGTAAGAATAGAATCCAGCTCACTTTCTCATCGTTTACATTGATTCTCCAGGAGTAAAAACTTATTTTTGTCACTAATGCGAATAGTCTGTGCTTTTAAACATAACCCTGTGGACTGGACCTCAGACTCCCCTCTGTGATGGAGTCCCCTCACCTCTGTTTTCCCCTGGCTTAAGAAAGGTATGACTATTATTATTTAAACATTCATATTGTGGTATCACCTTGAGGCTGACCAGTTCCGTCCCCATTGTAATAGCAGTTTTACAGATATATAGAAAATGGCAGTCCCTGTCCCCAGAGAGTATACAAATTAGAAGACAAGACAAAGTAGTGGATGAGACAAATATACAGGTCAGGATAGGGCTAGGAACACAAGGTGGTAAAAAATTGTCTAGTGTGTGCAATTCTTAGCCACACAGGAGTGTTACCAAGTTGCTGTTTACTGCATGCATTACAAAAGAGGTGAGTTCTGAGAAGAGACTTCATGGTGTCTCAGAGGATGATGTGGGCAGTCAGGCCCAGTTGTCAGAGTACAGGAACAATGCAGAAAGTCAGAGCCAATGGCCAGAACCAGAGTCAGGAACCAATCAGGAGAGAAGAGTGGAGCAGGGCAGAAGCAGGTCTGGGGAGAAGGTGTGTATAGGAGCAATTGCAGCTGAGGGTTCAGTCTGACAGAGCAATGATGAAAAACTATCACTGTCAGGAGAACAGCTGGGAAACAAGTTTCTCATTCATAAAAAAACACAGCTCAGTTTTTGCATCTTTTAGGGAAAATGAAGGTAGTTTATTTCCCACACACAGCTTCCTTTTATTTCTGAGAGCCTGCTGTTTATATTTTTGCAGTGCAAAAAGCTGGTTTTTCCTATCAGCAATAACCTGTCATCACCAGTACCAGCACTGTTTGTGTATAGAAGATACCGTGTGTGTGTGTGTGTGTGTGTGTGTGTGTGTGTGTGTGTGTGTGTGTGTATACACAGTAAACTCTTGATTATTCAGGATGATAGGGAAAAAATAATTCTGGTTAATAAAATCCCGGATAATCACCTCCATAGGAAATATGGGGAGGGGAGGTTGGTTCACCAGCCACCCTGCGGTGGGGGGAGGGCATGTTGGTTCACTGGCTGCCCTGCGCCCTGGTGGGGTTTTTGTGTGTGTGTGTGTGTGCTTGGGGCGGCAGCAAAGCCAGAGCTGGCCCTGCGAGTTGCGCGTATTTGTTTTGACATCCTGGTTAATCCACATCCTGGTTCATCCAATCCTGGATAATTGAGAGTCTACTGTGTGTAATATATATATTATATATATATATATAGTATATATATATATAAAGTCAAATGGTGTATGTATGTATGTATGTACGTAAGCTTACTCCTTCCACACCGTTTGAGCTAGAGACTTGAAATTTGGTACAGTTAGAGGTCTTGGGGTCCTGATGGTCGTAAGGGTTGAAAATTTTTCAAATCTCACCTCTGACGCCCCCCAGGGGTGAAAGTCTTTAAAGGCCAATCACATCAGCTGGGCAGCTATGTTGTTATGATGTCATAATACCCCCTCCAACAGACACCGCACTCGCTCAGCTCTCTGCCCCTCCCCCCTCTAACGGAACCCCCGAATCCCTCAGCTCTGTGCCCCCTCCCGCCTCAGATGGAACCCCGGAATCCCTCAGCTCTGTGCCCCCTCCCTCCTCCGATGGAACCCCGGAATCCCTCAGCTAAATTGCAGCATGTGCTTATGTATGATCAAAGGAAATCTACAAAGATACACAGAGCATGAGCCTCTCGGGGGGTGGGGGAGAAGGGGAATAAGTCATTTAAAGGAATCTAATTTTGCCTCATTAATGCTATTCAATTTGACTAATATCTGAGTCAATAAGACATTTAAGAATCTAACCTCAACCTTGTATTGTAAAACTGTAATTTAATACTGGGGATGTGAAATATAAATGTTTTTGAATATAAATTAGTTAATGAACAGAAGTTTATTATGCTAAGTTTATTATAAATAAGTGTTTTTGATTTTTGCATAGCTGAATAGGCCGTACCTAATCTTGTTGATAATGTTTAGAAGTCTAGCTGAGAATTTCAGTTAATTCAATATTTCCTTCAAGGTTCAGATATGAACTTGCCTTTGTTGTTTTAAGAGAGCTTTTAAAAGTCATATTTTTTTAAAGAAAAAGAATGAAATATGTTGATTTCCCTTAACTAACTCTAAATCATTTAATAATTCATCAAGCAGCATAGGTGTGGTAATTTTATATTTTCTTCATGTAACTGAACTGAACCTGAAACTTCACATTGTTAGTGTGCCACTGGCTAGCAACCTGCAGCCTGGTTGAAATGGTCTGCTGTAGAGACAAATAGCTCAGGTGGGAGTGAAACAAAATATTAAATAAAAGTAGGAAGCATTCCTGCTATGATTGGGTTGGTAGTGTGACCTTACATTACCTGGTGCTGTGTAAGCAAACTTCCAGGCTTAGAAAATCTGCTATTTCAGAAAAAAAATGTTTTCTTCATAGATGTTAGAAATCTGATTCTCAGGCTAGCTTTTACAACACTTGAATAATAAACTATATTTTCTATCCACATAATGTTCTCCAGTGCCTGCTATTATTTGTATTTAAGAAGAAATAATACCACTATACAGTGGGTGCAAAACTGGTTGGAAAACCATTCCCAGACAGTAGTTATCAATGGTTCACAGTCATGCTGGAAGGGCACCATGAGTGGAGTCCCACAGGGATCAGTTCTGGGTCCAGTTCTGTTCAATATCTTATCAATAGATAATGGCATAGAGAGTACACATATAAAGTTTGTGGATGATACCAAGCTGGGAGGGGTTGCAAGTGCTTTGGAGAATAGGATTACAATTCAAATGATCTGGACAGACTGGAGAAATGGTCTGAAGTAAATAGGATGAAATTCAATAATGATAAATGCAAATTACTTCATTTAAGAAGCAACAATCAATTGCACACATACAAAATTGGAAATGACTACCTAGGAAGATGTATTTGGATCGGGGAAGGGGGGATACATAGTGGACCACAAGCTTACCCTGTTTCCCCGAAAGTAAGACATCCCCCGAAAATAAGACGTACTTCCAGTTTTGCCTCTCGCTGTAATATAATGTAATGTAATTTTGGGAGCAAAAATTAATATAAGACACTGTCTTATTTTCGGGGAAACACGGTAGTATGAGTCAACAGTTTAAAACTGCTTCAAAGAAAGAAACATAATTCTGGGATGTATTAGCAAAACACAAGAAGTAATTCTTCCGATCTACTCCATGCTGATTATGCTCAACTGGAATATTGTGTCCAGACCTGGGTGCCAGATTTCAGGAAAGATGTGGACAAATTGGAGCGAGCCAGAGAAGGGGGGAGGGATAGCCCAGTGGTTTGAGCATTGGCCTGCTAAACCCAGGGTTGTGAGTTCAATCCTTGAGGGGGCCATTTAGGGATCTGGGGCAAAAAATCTGTCAGGGGACAGTACTCGATCCTGCTAGTGTAGGCAGGGGACTGGACTCAATGACCTTCAAGGTCTTTCCAGTTCTAGGAGATTGGTATATCTCCATTTATTTAAAAGAGCATCAAATATGATTAAAAGTCTAGAAAACATGAGCTATTTGAATCTATGAGGGAAGATTGAAAAAAAAATAGGTTTGTTTAGGGGAAGAGAAGACTGAGTGGGAACATAATTGTTTTCAAGTACATAAAAATTGTTACAAGGAAGAGAGAAGAATTGTTCTTAACTTCTGAGGATAGGACAAGAAACAATGAGCTTATATTGCAGCAAAGAAGGTTTAGGTTGGATTTAGGAAAAACTTTCTAATGGTCAGTGTGGTTAAGCACTGGAATAAATTATCTAGAGAGGTTGTGGAATCTCCATCATTAGAGATTTTTAAGAGCAGGTTAGATACACACACGTAAGAAATGGTCTAGATAATACTTAGTCCTGATATGAACGCAGGCCACTGAATTAGATGACCTCTCAAGGTCCCTTTCAGTCCTATGATTCTATTATATATATTACTGCAATATCCAGAAGTCCTAATCAGGAATTGGACCCCTTTGTACTAGGCACCATACAAACTTGTTCTAATACATGGTTCCTTCCCCCCCAAAAGTTTACAGTGTAGGGTGGAATTTTCAAAAGTTCTCTATGTTGATCTAACTGCTTACATTGAACTCAGTGGTTAAACTGCTATTGACTTAATTGGAAGAAGTTAGGCCAAACCTGAGTGTTTTTGAAAATTCCACTCTAGGAATATTCAGATCTATCTCAGCAAATGTATAGTCATAACTAATACCCTGGTTGTGCACAGATGTGTGTGTGTGTGTATGTACGTATATATATATATAGGGTGGATTGCTTTAAATCAAAAGAATTTATATCAGTGATTTTAATCCTGATTTTAATCAGCTAGAGGGAATCGTTGATTTTAAATCAGCAATTTTAATCATGTTCTGATTTGTTCTTTTTTATTTATTTTTGTAATGGAAGTTGATTCTCATTGGTTAACTGTTCAAATATGTTGATTTGCAACTAAATATGGCTTTTACACTAAATTTGGTGCTTCTTTTTGGTAATCGTGGAGATAGACTACCGTATTTTTCGTCCCATAGGACGCTCCGGCGTATAAGACGCCCCCGCGTTTTCGGACCAAAAAAAAAAAAAAAAAAAAAAGCACCGCTTTTTTCGCGCCGCTCTCCCGTCCCCACCGCGCAGCGGGCTGCTGGGAGCGCGCCGCTCTCCAGTCCCCGCCGCGCGGGCGGGCTGCCGGGAGAGCGGCGCGAAAAAAGCGGCGCTTTTTTTTTTTTTTTTTTTTTTTGGTCCGGCCGATATTCGGCGTATAAGACGCCCCCCCTAATATTGAAAGTATTTTGGGGGGTTAAAAAGGTGTCTTATACGCCGAAAAATACGGTATATCTATCACATTTCTTTAAGGAATTATATAACTAAATCCAATGTACTCAATTATTAATTTTTACATTTTATTATTTTAGAAATTGGTGAATCATGCATTTATTATTTACTAAATTATTATTCATTTTTAGTTATTTGTGTCAAGCTCTATTAGGAAATTCAAATAAATTAAAATGTACAAAATAAGAATTTGTTTGTTTATTTATTTACTTCATAGACAGGGGTCTTTTCTATGCATATCCTCCAACTCATGGCTCTTATAGGTCCTTTTCAAGATCAGACAGGAGCAAGTCAATTGCACCAAATTAGCCTTTTCTACATTTGCATTGTATTGTTGACTCATTCAATTTGTGATTCACCATAAGCCCTCGATCCTTTTCAGGAGTACTAACACCTAGCCAGTTATTCCTCATTTTCGAGGTGTGCATTTGATTTTTCTTCCCCATGTGAAGTACTTTGCACTTGTCTTTATTGAATTTGATCTTGTTAAAATCAATTTAAGAACAATTCTCTAATTTTGAATTGTAATCCTAGCCACCAAATTTTATAAGATTTTTATAAGCAACGTCTCCACTTATATATCCAACTCAGTAATTAAAATACTGAATAGTCCTGGACCCAGGACTGACCCTTGCAGGACCCCACTTCATACACCCTCCCAGTTTGACACTGAACCATTGATAACTATCCTTTGAGTACAGTCTTGAAACCATTTGTGCACCCATATTATAATAATTTCATCAAGACTGCATTTCCCTTGTTTACTTATGAGAATGTCATGTGGCACTGTGACAAAAGTGTTACTAAAATTGAGATAAATGACATCTAACCCCCCTCATTCCCATCAAGTAGGCCAATAACCTTGTCGATGAAGGAAATTGTTGGTTTGCTGTGATTTGTTCTTGACAAAACCATTGGCTACTCCTTATAATTCTATTATCCTCTATGTGCTTACAAATTGATTGCTTAATAATTTGTTCTAGTATCTTTCCAGGTATCAAAGTTAGGCTGACTAGTCTATAATTCCTCCTTTTTTCCTTTGTTCCCCTTTTTAAAGATGATTCTGTATTTACTCTTCTTCACTCCCCTGGGACCTCACCCATCTTCCACAAGTTCTCAAAGTTAATCATGAACAGTTCCAAAATTGCTTCAGTTAGTTCCATAAGTACCTTACAATGAATTTGTCAGGCCCTACCAACTTAGACATCTTATTTATCTAAATATCCCTTAATCTGTTCTTTCCCTATGTTGACTTATCTTCCTTGCTTTTAATATTGTGTTAATCCCCTGGTCACCATTAACCATTTCAATGAAGACTGAAGCAAAATACATTAAATACCTGAGCCTTCTTGATATCGTCTGTTATTAATTCTCCTTCCCGGCTAGGTAGAGGACCTTCCCTTGCCTTTCTCTTGCTAGTAATATATTTATAGGATCTCTTCTTATTGCCTTTTTATGTCCCTTGCTAGGTGTAACTCATTTTGTGCCTTGCCTTTCTGGTTTTCTCCCTACATGCTTGTGCTTGTATTCCTTCTTATCAATTTGTCCATTTCCAGTTTCTGTGGGATTTCTTTCTCAGGTCATTAAAGAGTTCTGATGCAACCATATCAGCCTCTTACAACACTACCTATCTTCCCTTTGCTTCAGAATAGTTTTCAGTTGTACCTTTCACATTCCACATTGTTTCCTTGAGAAACTGTCAGCTCTCCTGCACTCATCTTTCCTTTTAATTTTCTTCCCATGAGACCTTACCTACCAGTTATGAGTTTGTTAAAGTTTTCCTTTTGAGTCCATTGCCTTTATTCTGCTCCTCTTCCTTCTTCCTTTTCTTAAAATAATGAAATCTATCATTTCATGATCGCTGTTACCTACATTTCTTTCTACCTTCAGGGTCAATACCAGTTACTCCTTGTTCATCAGAATTAAAATGGCTTGCCGTCCCACTTTTTACATCTTTCACTTTCTAAAACAAACACTTTACCTGAATACTTTCCAAGAACTGACTAGAAATTCTGTGTTTTGCCATATTACTTTCCCAATAGATACCTTGGTAGTTCTGGTTGTATGGGAGAAGCTCACATTTTTTCTTCACTCTTGATTCTTTTTCTGGTTGGGTTGTTTGCTTTCTTGATCTCCATGGAAGATAAGAATGAGTCACAATGCAGTCCCTTTGGAATAACAGTACCCTGTACTATTGCAGCTTTGCCAATTCTCTGCCGCTAGTACTATATTCTCCAGATTCCTCTCTTCGCTAAAATGTATTTTATTCATTTTAAGTGAAATGTTTTACATTCAAGCAAATTCTGTGGAACTAACAAATAAATGTATTGTATTTGCATGAAATTCAAAGAGAATTTCATTAAATTAAGAAATACCTCCTCTAAACTGTCCTATGTTAGCAAAAACATCGGAGAATAATGTGCAGATTGCACTTGAATTTCATGAAGCAGGTTTAGATATTCATGCAGCTCTTGCTGTGACTTGTGACATCTTTCACAGAAATGTCACCTTCAGGAGTCTATTTTAGGTAATAATGTTTCAGCAGGGGATTTCAGGAGATATTTTAAGGGTACCAGTGGGTATTGGATGTATTCTCTGCAGATCACTTTCATGTTCTTTCAGATATTTCTGGATCTACTTAAAAACCAAACCGTGTGGGGCTGTTTTTTGTTTTTGTTTTTGTTTTTTTAGTGCAGATGTTCACATTTATTTCATTATTTATTAAAAAAAATAGATACAGTACTACTTTTTGAAGTGAGTGTAGTGCTTTTGTTTTCTTTGGCTATCCAGTGTTTAATATAAAAGTTTGGAAAAAATACAGGTTTCTTAATGTTTATTATCCTTTGAACAGCTAAAGCAAAAGCCAGAGGGTAATATGATTCTTTATTTCTGAATTGTGGATGTAAATATTTATATTCAATCAATTTGGAGTTACTTAGCCACATATTAGCCTCCCCAACCCAGGAAAATGCAGAGGAATAGTCCATTTTAAAGCTCTACCTTTTGCCCTGACTCTCTTGATTATTTTTTTTCTTTCATTCTGTTTCTTTGATTAATGACTACAACTGTATTATACACTTTAGGACACTGTGTGTTCCTAAGCACTTGCTGCATAATAGCTCTTGAAACTGGGCCCTGAAGACTTTTGAAGTTTCTATAGCTTTTGGAGACTCCAGTCTCTACCTAAATACTGGTTTATTCGGAGCAGAACCAATCTTCTAGTTTGCAATTACTATTTCTATGTTTAAAGAAGCTTTGAAAAAGTCCTTTGTGGAGAAAACATTTGTAGCACTGTTCTTGTTTGGCTCAGGGTTGCTAATAAGATGCAGAGCCTTTCATTTCTTGGTTACAGTTTACACTGCAGATCACAACATCACAATTTAACTGACATTAATCAATACCCTTTTTTCCAGTCTCAGCAGAGGAACTGAGGATTGGTCCACCCGAGAATTGGTCCTGCTGGAGCACAGTTACAGTATAGTTGGGTTTTGCTCCATTTTTCTTCATGCTGTACCCAATTTGTGGGTAAATAGCAGAGTTCTGGTTTTCTGGGTGCTACTGTAGTAACCAAGCTTAAATTCATAAAACAAAACAAGAAGAAAAATATAGGATATTCAGAAAGAGGAGAAAAATGGTGATGCTTCTACTTCACTGTGTCCTTCAGTGAGTTTCCTTTCAGTTTTCTCCTTTGATTGAATATATGACTCAACAGTGTATACTGTAAAATTTTGCACCACAAAATCTATTTGAATACAATTTAATGACCGCATCAACTTAGGGCTAATATATTCTAGGACATTTCTTCCGTAAGTGCTGAACTCTTTGTGACAAGAGATAGATGTACAGAATACTTTAGAATAAAATTTCTTCTACCTGTGAAACTGAACCCAGCTCTAAACTCATTGAAGGTCTGAAAATGTTTGACAAAAGCTGGGACTTTCCATCTCCTGGGATTGGGATAAGCAAGGGTCCAACATGATCCTTACAACTTCCTTTTCTTGTGCCTCCTGACAGTTCTGAAGTGTTAGGTGATCTTGTGGGGAAGGGAAGCCTGTATCTTCTCCAGCATTGGTACATCACCTCCATTAAGTGAGTAACCTGTGTCTCATTGTTCCTGAACCTCTAATGGCTTCAGGGGAAAGTTGACAGCACTGCTCCCCTATCTAGCATCCTCAGTGAATGTCTAGTGACATCCATTCAGGCATTCTATCAAAGATATCAGGTGGTCTGTTTTCCTGGAGTGTTGGTTATGGTTAACTGTTAAATTAACTGCACTCTGCTGCAGTGGTTCACTGTCAGACTGCCTATTCGTAAATATCTACAATGTATGTCTGTTACTCCTCCGACACTTCTATCTACACCACTTACCTCCCTCGGCTAACACCATTATTCCAAAAGGAATGAAGTGATCTTGCACCATCAAGATGTCTTTCAAATTTGTAAAGAAGCAGAGTAGTTTTTTTTAATCCCACTGGTGCATAACAAGAGAGTAGGCTCCTTGGTCACCCTGGAAGATGGCCATTGAATGGAATTGGAGCATATCCGCTGCCTGAAGGTGCTGGACAGGAGAGTGGACCTACAAGTCTACAGAGCAAATGAGACCTCAGTGATAAATATAGTCACAGGCCAATATGCATTATCCTTTCTTCCCTCTGCTCTTTTAAAAAAAGAAAAATTAGAGGAAAAAAAAGCATCAGAAGCTTGTTAGCAGAGGGGGGTTGGAGGGTGATTCATGGACATGGTCAGAGGCCTCAGTGATCATTGCATGCATTTGTTCATTTACCAAACCCAAACTCTGATGTGGTTGAGTTGCAGGGTTCCTTTTAATGGTTCTTTTCCTTCTTTAATGTCTTGTCAGTGGCAATCCATCAGATTCTTGAATTGTGTTAATGTGAAAAATTTAAAAAGGAGACTAAGACACACCTAGATATTTATCAGTGGATTGTGACTCCCCAAAAGAAAATGTACTAGACAACTGTTTTATGCCCATATTTGGTTGGTGCTCAAAGTCAATATTTGTTACATCTGATTGACAAAATACATCAAGGTCAAATTAATTTGTGAAAATCTGCTTCTTGCTTACCAAGCTTCTTATGCACAGAATTCCTGTTGGGCCTCGTTAAAGCTGCTCAGGCGTTTTCTCATTTAAATTATGATTATCTACAGATCTCCAGTGTGCACATTATCTTATTTGAATGGGTCTTTCTAAAGCATGCCTAGGTATGGATTTCAATTCATTCACCTATTGAATTACCTGACCTGACCTAATTGACTGTTACTGATGGTATGTGAAGACTTCCTTCGTTGATTTCATTCAAGGCCGCTGTGATAGACTCATCTTACAGACATCTCTCTAACCATTTCTGTTCATTGCTTACTCAAATGACAAAGCCTGAAACTCTCTGGGATTCCTAGGACATACCCTGTCTACTGTGTTGGCTTGGATTTAAGCTATGGTTTTCATTTTGCATTTCAGGAATGTCACAGTGATGTGCCTATGAGGTACAGATTAATTACCTGCCCAACAAACAATCTCTGAGAAGTTTTGAGAGTCTGTATTCTAAAATATGATGCCTTCAGACAGTTCTTAAGGAGTGCAATTTATTATAATATAAGTAATAGGCATAGTCATGTAATTTAGGACATTTAAAAAAAAAAAGAAATACAGTATCCAGAAACTGAGAAACAGCATATTGTCCCGTGGTTACTTGATTAATAAATTGGAATTAACTTCAAAGAGATAAGCCATGACATGTAGCTCATTCTTAAAGACTCTACTGTCATCCTGGTGTTGTCTCTGTCTTCTATAGTAGAAGCTGCCAAGCAGACACAGTTAGAATGTCTAATTTTTTCCCCTCAGTTTTAATATCTCAATGTCCATTTTCTTAGATGGTCTGCTCACCTGAGACCTGCCTGAGACCACTTTATAGACTTAATTCAAAATTCAACACAACTGTCATGTATATAAAGCTCTTTCCCTCCCACTCCAACCCTAAGCACAGTGTAGCTTTTCCCTCAGTCATACTTTGTTCTACTTTGGCACAGGAAATGAGATGTTTCTAGAAGCTGTGGCGTATCAAGCCCCAGCACCATCCATTCAGCCCCCCCCCAAACCATCCTAGATTTCTTAACATAGACCAGATCCCACAGTCCTTTGCAGACTCATAGGTTTATGGGATCTGGATGGGAAATAGCAAGAAATCCAGATCAAAAAAGTTTGAAAACCACTCTTTCAATGGATCAAGCTCTGAGTTGGGATCTAGAAAGTCCTGAGCACTATTCCTCCCTGTATAATTGACTGGCCCAGTGCTGCACTTTGTATACTACTATATAAACAACTCATTATGAAGGAAATTGATATTATCATCTCCATTTTCAAAAATGGGGGGGACAGGACTGAGATATAGGAAAGTCAAGTGATAGGGCCATGTGTGCCCAGCAAATTAATGTCAGAAGAGTGATATGAAGGCAAAAATTACTACATTTCTCCAAATAGCTAATTTTCTTACAGAAAACAAGAAAGCACTTACAATACATATTAATACTATAGAATTGAAACTATAGAAACTGTTTGTAAATGGAAGTTTAGTAATTAAAAGCTATTTCACATGCATAAACAAATCAAATCTCTGGTCTTGTTACCTTTCATGCTTTTGAGACCTGGTTAAAATAGTGTAGACTCGCTGCTAGGAGCCTCGTGGTGAGGCCGGGGGTTGGATAAGGGGCAGGGGCAGTAAGGGGAGAAAGCAGGGTGGGTTGGATAGGGGGTGGGGTCCTGGGGTGGTGGTTAGGGGTGGGGTGGGGGTCTTGAACCCCGATGTGGCCCTCGGGCCAAAATGTTTACCCACCCCTGTTCTATCCACTACTGATGAACTGCATTATCCCACTATGGAGTTGGTGCTCCTAGAATTGCAGAGAATGTTCTCTGGAGAAGTTTCATTTTTGTTCCAGATTTGAGTTCCTGTTTTCTCCATGAAAAAATTCATTGTTTCTGAGATATTTTAAATCATTACCTTTTCAATTGTCTTGTTTGTTTGTTTGTTTCCAAAGTAGTCATGAATTTCTAACTTTCTAGGGAATAGGTCTGTGGCAAAATTCATTAATTTAATGGCTTGTATTAAAAAGTCACAAAATAAAGAGAAAAAGAGGAGTAGTCAAGCAAGAGATTTATCTAATGTTATTTAAACCTAAATTTGCTGACAGAAGCAAACAGATAACTAGTGGTACTATGAATGCTATATAAGTATACCATAGTTATTACGTTTTACAAGTTTCCTATCTTAAATTATATATATACATAATTAAAATTCCAACACTTGAACAGTTCTAAGTAGTTATCGGTAACATGTAAACTGCTGGCTTTATCATGTTGTGAGCTGGGGGGAACTGCTAAGTGACAAACAAAACGTTTGCAAATGATCAGCAAAATTTTGACCTGCTATGATTAAAGGCTGTTGTGGCCATTGTTTATCTAATAAATAAATAAATGAGGAAATGAAACATGAAACCCTCAAGCAAGCTCCAGGGGCAGTACCCCATTCCTTCTGAATAGCTAAGAATGGGACTGGGCTTCTCAAAGGGCTTTGAGCTGAAGCCCATTGCCTCCTTCCCTCATCTTTTGTATTATCTTCTGGCAGGTATGTGTCTGGTCAGCTTGGCAAACCTTGCATTTTGGTTTGCTTTAAGAACTTTTACTTCATGTGCTACATTAGATTATATATTAGCCAGTTTACACATAGGAGGATGAAGCTGAAGAGGTAGACAGTAAGGACACAGACATTTATTAATATTGCACCCACTATTAATAAACCTTATTGCCTCTTCCTGTGAAAAACTGTGTGCAATTTCCTCTTCATATATATATATATATATATATATAAATAAATACAAGTGTCTGGAACAGATTCATCTGTGGAGTATGCCACATGTCTGTTGCTTGATTTATGGGCAGGATTCGTGTTTAGTTTCATGGCAAGTGGTAAGAAAAGTCAGGGAAATCACAGTGAGAATGACAAATATAATAGTAATATAATAAAAAGTTCAGAAGTCACTATCATATTATTTTCACCCTTTATTTTTGTACATATAATGATGATAGTGTAATAATATGCAATTGTGTACTGTGTACTTGTCATACTGAGGTAGATGATTAGACCATTACCAAATAAAATAGTGAATAGAAGGGAATTTTCATTTAGCTGTTGCCTTCATGCCCATGAGGTAATACAGTGCGCAGGGCTAGTGACTTATTAACTGTGTAAATTATATGAGAAATCAGGAGGGGAGACAGCTATAATAACCAATGTTTTTATATAGGGCCGTATGTGGATGTAGAACAGGGATCGGCAACATTGGTATGCGGGACAGCAGGGTAAGCACCCTTAGCAGGCCCCGCCGCTTTGTTTACCTGTTGTTTCACTAACTGTGGCTGCCACTGGCCGCGGTTTGCCATCCCAGTCCAATGGGGGCTACGGGAAGTGGCGCGGTGCGGTGCGGTGCTTACCCTGCGGTTACCCTGTGGTCCCGCGTGCATCCTTGATGTAAAACATTAGAGAGCGATTTAAGACATGGACTGGGGCTTCAGAGTTGTAGCTCCTACAGGAGCTTCGCAACACTGCGAAGGCCTGCCTGCCTGGTGTGGAAGGACATAGAGATATAGAGGCTTGATTGGTATATTGAACTGGCCCTCTGAGGCTTCATCAGCACTACCATCTGACCAGAAGGGGGGAGAGAGACTGAGGGGAAGGACAGGAGCGGGTTGTTCACCACCACCACAAGGGAAGGGAGCTATTTTCTGTCTCTCCTGCTCAGAGGATCTAACTCCGTTCCAGAAAGC
The DNA here is from genome assembly GCA_032164245.1 of Sternotherus odoratus. Lineage (NCBI taxonomy): Eukaryota > Metazoa > Chordata > Testudines > Kinosternidae > Sternotherus > Sternotherus odoratus. Next base: position 46,010,694 of record JAVMKO010000011.1, read on the forward strand.
ACTGATTTCATAGAGTCATAGAAGTGTAAGACTAGAAAGGACCTCAGTAGGTCATCTAGTATAGTCTCCTTCACTCAAGACAGGACTAAGTAATAATTAGACCATTCCTGACAGTTGTTTGTCTAACCTGCTCATAAAAACCTCCAGGGATGCAGATTCCACAGCATCCTTAGGCAGTTTGTTCCGGTGCTTAACTGCCTTTTATTTATAAGCAATAGATTAGTTACAAAACAAAAATGCCAATTTTGCCCCTTTAACTGCAGCCTTCCTTGGGCATTCTGGATTGCCAAAGGTGGTTGTGTCCCTGGTTCCTTCCCCCCCCCCCCCCCCCCGGTAATCTCTGACTCACCCCTGATACCTTAGGATCAATGGGGCTCTGGGTTCTTGATGACCAGTGCCTTCACCAGGTGGTCAGGTGCACATGGGGCGAACACCTCTTTGACCTCAAGCATAAACAAACTAATATAGCAAATCAAAGCCAGGTAAAAATAACAAATTATTCTCTGGAACAGGAAAGTGGGAACTAAAGAAGGGGAGAGGCATAGGAGAAGGACTTAAGGTGGTGGCTATAAAAAGTCCTGACCAACACTAACTGGAAACACCCAACAGTAGCAATTTAATGACCCCTATCTGCCCAGGAAGCTATAAGAGCTTCTTGGTCATGTGGCAGGCTCACTCTGGCTTGTGGGGCAGTGGGGCCTACGGGCTCTAACAGCTCCTGATGCTCTAGGTGCTCAGACTTTATGGAGTGGAACAGGAGTTCTGTGCCAGCCTCAGGCTCTCCAGTCAGGATAGCCAGAAAATGATTATCTTTTCATGTGGTTATGGAAAACAGCCCCTTCTTTCCCCTCAGGTTCTCTCTCTCTGTTTGACATGATACCCTCCCAGGAAGCCTCAGGGGCCAGGCAGACATGCCAATGAACCTTCTGGGTGTGTCCCTCCAATACAGGCAAGCAGGCAAGGTATCTCTTCACTGCAATTGAAGCTGTGATTGCTGCGTGGGTAATCATACCTGTGATAGCTTTAATGTAGATAGCATGGCTAAAAATAGTAATGAAGACATGGCTTTGCAGGCTTCAACACAGGCTGTACAAACCTATCCGGAGTGGTGGGAGCAGCTGGGAGCTTTACAAGTGTAAAGTCTGCATCTGGCAAGGGGCATACTTACAATCCCGGTTAGATTCGAAAAGACAACATGGTAAAATGCCAACCTAAACCAACTTAACACCATGTTAGAGCCAGCTTGGCATGATATGAAGAACTACTACAATACCGGAATGACATCTGGAACTTTCTAAATATTGCATCCCTAAGCATTTAAAAATCATGACTCAGGCCCCCAAAACATGAGATTATGTTAAAAATAATGAGATCTAAAGAAAAAGGATAATGCATTTTGGGTTCTTTTTATTTTTCTTCTAGGTTTCGAGCCTTTGAGGTTCCTATTTTCTAGCTTTTTTCTGTAACCATTTTTAAAAAAATAAGAGGTGAGCCTCTCATAAATTCACAAGGCTCCAAGATCTGGGCTTTAAAGAAAAACATAAATTATTGCAAAACTCGGTATTAAATCTCAAGGGTTGGCAACACTTCAATCCTTTCTAGAAATCATCAACCCTACATTGACTATGCACCTCTCTCTTTCACAGAATTGTACATTGTCCTGGAGGGAAAAGACCCCAGAAGTGTTGAAAGAAACCAGGTCTCTCTCTAGTGATTTAAATCCAGGCACACTGTGTCTGGTGAAAGAAGCCCAAATAATTTTGAAAAGGAAACACCTTAAAACACACCATAATTTACCAGTTTTCAAGAAATCATAATATATGTATGCCTTCCAAGAAAGAAATAATCAAAATTATACTAGGTCAGGGGTCTTATTTTTCCTATGTATTTACCCCAAGGCAGTCAAGCTACTGGTATGTGTAATATCTTCCTTCTTGCTTTCACCTCTTTTTCCTACTTTTCGTTCCTCTCTCCTTCTTCACTGCTTTTAGTTGTGGCTTTGGGAAAAGCCAGTCACTGAGTTTTACACTTAGTTTTGAAGTCAGTGGAATTTGTGGTCATTCTCCTTGTCTTGTAATGGATTCCAAATCTCTGGCTAAATTGCTGTGAAAGCCTATTCTCTGCTCTCAAGAGCTCCCATTTTTGAGGGTATCAGTAACTGTCAAGGGAAGTCTATTAATGAAAAAAGAAGCAATTTCTGAGGTACCAGTTCATTGGAGAGGCATGAAATTGTGTGTACAAAAAAGCTATTCTAGGTAATTATGAAGGTTTCTAAAATTTATTACTTTTTCATATGACTGTAAAGTTGGACTTTTGGTAATGAAGCAGCTAGCCTTATGGGTGTTAGGATATGAAAAATAGTGTAAATACAAATCTTCACACCTCTCGGTAAGTGTCTAAATCGATCACCATCAGAACTGGCTTTAACATATACCTATATCAAAAATCTTAGCAAGCTGGCCAAGGAGCAAATGGAAACGGAGGCTGAAATATGCTTTCATTGCTCTCCCAGATGAGGGATGAGACATCTTGGCATGGCCATGTAGTGGACAATTTAGCACTGTAGTTGCCATGCTGAATCTATTACACAACTCAATAGAGAGCTTCACTATACCAGATGGTCAATTTGATACCTTTCACAAGCAATGACACCACTAATATTAAGACAAAAACCCAATTGTTACATTGTCAACTGATTTGGGATGATTAATATTATTATACATTATGAGAGCTCTGAATTATGGATGAGCTAACTAACATGGTAGGCTAACAAGTTAAAAAATGTTGTGAACTGTAATTTGTGCTAAGTTTTCAGTATTAATGAAACTCCGTTGCAGAGGTGCTATAGTTACCGGTAAATAGACACATAAAAATGGGCCAAATCCTTAGATGATAAAGAATAGGATAGCTTAGGGGAGCTATGCTGATTTACTCCAGCTGATGATCTTGAAGATCCCTTTTTGATAACTGGATAGATAGCAGAAAGACTTTTCCTATGGTTCTATAAATTGCATTCCCATAGGATAAGATATAAACTAATTTTCCACTGTCCTGCTGAATCTCAGGCATCACTTCAGCTGATCAAAGAGAATTTAGTGATCAATGGTGTCAAATGCTAAAGAGAAGTCAAGGAGTGGCAGGCAATTAACCTTACCTGAGTAAGTGGCAATCAATAGGGCATTTGTGACCATTAATGATGTTGCTTCTATAGTGTGGGCTGAGATGGGGGCCAAACCAAAACTTAAGAGGATCAGTAGGACTTACTGTAACCTAGAATGTGGCTTGTATGTAAAAGAAAAGTATCAAAACAAGAGTAGCCATCTGTCAACAAGAAATGAATGCTTCCAGTAATGCTATAGAGTTCAGTCCAATGGCCATCAATTTTCCATCGACTTCAGACCCAAAGTGCTTAAAGTTGTGGTCCATCATCCTGAAAACGGAGCAGAAACTTCTCGCAACTCAGAGTTATGAAAATTGTAGTGTCAAGAATATAAGCACAAATGCTTTGTGCAAGCAACTGTACAGCTTAGATGAGATAGTATTTCTTTCAGGCCTGGGACTACAGCACACACTCCCAGTAGTTGCTATTCCAGGCTCACATAGCAGCCACTGCTCTTCCATATCTTCTGTGACGGGGTTTTCAGTCACTTGATCCAAGTAAGTATGGTTCCAGTGGCGGTGATGACCAGATGTCCCGGTTTTATAAGGACAATCCTGATTTTTGGATGCTTTTCTTATATGCGTTCATATTACCCCTCCCCCCCACCACCTCCTGTTGATTTTTCATATTTGCTGTCTGGTCAACCTAAGTGGTGCTTCCCAAGTGTTGTACTCGAGATTATTCAGGACTTCTGAAGAGGCCATTTATTTGCCATATAGGAAGCATGGAAGTCCGGTTGTGTGGATGCTCTTTTGGACTGATCAAGGGTGGGGCCTGTGGAGTGAAGTGCCTTCCACAAGGAAGTGATTTGCTCACAATTAAAACATCCAGTGAGAAAATTCAGAATATGTCGGTTTGGCTCACATTTTGATTAATGGTAAAACTCTGGTTTAAGTGACCGTAATATTGGGTCCAATACACTGGAAGGTTAAAACACCAACACATGTATGGTCAGGAAGTATGAAATTAGCTCTGAATAGGACACAGTTATAAGGATCCAAATTTAGAAAGCCTTTATTTAGTTTATCGTCTTAATAAAAAAGGATGATGATTTCAAATCCTTCAGCCCACCTGTAACATCTAAAGATGTAATACTTTGAAACACTTAACAGTTTCTGCAAGTTTTTCATCAAAAGTGTTTTCTGACCTGTAAGAAAAATTTAAGATGCATATTAAAAAGTTAAGAAACACATTCTCTTAACAGACGAACTGTTAGTCATATTATGATGTATAATACATTCACATTAACTTTAGTTTCAGACTAGGGTAAATGGAATTTAAGGCAGTTGGCACTGAATTAGTTTAGGGGGAGGAAGTCAGATCAACTAGCTTTTTGTCTGAGCCAGTGTTTTAACAGTGTCAGTCAACAATGGCAGCAACACATTGTTTCTGATCTTGCTTCACATCAAATAATGCTGGAAATTGTAAAGATATGCAAAATTTTAATAGCATGCAACGATTTGCACCCATCAGGCAGCATTGTCTAGTGGCTAGCACAGCTGATGAGGAGTTATATATCCTGGCTTCTGTAGCACTGTCTTTGTATGACCTATGGAATTTTCTTAATGGATAGATATTTTACAGCACACCGTGAGGCTTTGATTAATAATTAATTAATGTTTTCAGAGCACTTTGAGATTCTCTGATGATTGGTTCTTTATAAATGCCTTACACTATTTTTGTCAAAATAGCTCTTTAAAGGAGAAACAATATGCGGCCAAGGCTATTGAACTGCATTTTACATTATTTATTTTATTTTACTTTTGAATAACCTATTATTATCCAAAAGTGCAAAACACTCTAAAGAAGCATATTCCTAAGGCTGAACAGCAATCAATTAGAATAAAGAGTAAATTAGTACTAGCAGTATGTGAAATAAGGCTGGGTGTATAAATTTGAGAAAGGACAAGATCCCTGAGGGGCTTAGCAGCCAAACCATGTTAGGTTTAAAAGAAAAGTTGATGGTAATTATTTGACAAGTAGAAAGTGTAGTTCCGCTGAAGGATGTTATCTGTTATGCCTTTAGTACATATAAGAAAATATGAGATGTGGCCATATCGTCCATCCTTATTTTCTGTTTTGACTTTTTAGGGTATTTTGTCCTTGTGGACAGATTCTTTGTCCATATATTTTCAAAATCAGACCTTTTCTTTCTCATTGCTGAGCAGAATGAAAATTAGGGTTCTCTCTGACAGTCCTCATTTGCTGACATTGTGGGCAAACCAAAAAGCGCATTCTTTTACTGGGGAGTTTGGGAAGGCAGTTTGTTGAGTGTGAGAGAGTAATTATATATTTGGGCATTCATTTGTAATGGTGGACAAATATTCATAGATTCATACAGTTTATGGCTAGATGGGATCATTTGATCATCTAGTCCAACCTCCAATAAATCACAGCCCATTAAATATCATTGAGTTATGCTGGTATGGAGCTGAATAATTTAGGATTGGCTAAAGCACATCTTCCAGAAAGGTATCCATTGATGATTTGAAAATATTAAGAGATGGAAAATTCACCATTCCCTTGGTACTTTGTTCCAGTCATTAATCATCCTCACTGTTAACAAAAAAAAATTATGCCTAATTTATAATTTGAATTTGTCTGGCTTTAGCTTCCAGATGCTGATTCCTATTATCCCTTTCTCCACTAGATTAAAGAGCCCTTTAGTACCCATTGTTTCCTCCTCATGAAGGTACTTATAAACTGTGAAAAAGTCACCTCTCAATGTTCTTTTTGATAAACTAAGCAGATTGAGCTCATTAAACCCCTCACTGTGAGCCATATTCTCCAGTCATCTAATGATTTTGTGGTCTTCTCTGGTACGCTATCCAATTTTCCACATTTCTTTTAAAATGTCAACACCAGCACTGCACACACCAATGTTGTACGCAGAAGTACGATCACCTTTCCGCTTCTCACTATTCCCCTGTGTATACATCCAAGGAATGCACTGGCACTTTTGCCAAAGCATTATGCTGGGAGCTCATGTTCAGTTGTTAGACCACCATGACCCCCAAATCTTTTTCAAAGTCACTGCTTTCCAGGATACATCCCCCATTCTGTGAATATGGCATGCTTTCCTCTTTCCTAAATATAAAAATTTGCATTTGAATTATTAAAACACATTTTGTTTGAAGGGAGCCAGCAAAGCCAAGAAATGCAGATTACTCTGTGTGACTGCTCTGTCCTCCTCATTATTTATTACTTTGCCAGTCTATATGTCATCCAGAAAAATTCAGCAGTGATTTTATATTTACTTAGAGATCAGTGATAAAAATGTTGAATCGCATTGGACCTGCTACCAATCTCTACATGATCCCATTAAACATACCACCATTTCATGATGTTTCCCCATTGTTGTGGCTAGTCAATTATATAGTTTATATTATTTAAAAAATTTGTCAAAACATTAAAAAGCAGAGATTGATGCTTAATATAAATCAAATAAATCTAATAAATACTTTTTTCTTGAATAAAGAATGTCATTTATTCCTTATCCTTTTAATCTAAACCAGATCATCAGAGTAATACCCTGATATGTGGGTCCCTCTCCCAATGTCATGGAATCACTTATCCTATAATTTTTGCCATAAAAGTGCCCTGTTCTCTTTAGCTTATGATTGTGTATGTCAGCCCAGGTATAAATAAAATACATAATAGGTCAAAATTATGATGAGCATTATCTACTTGTGAGGCTGGTATTTTATTATCCACTACTAATTACAGCTCTCTTCCTTCCAAATGTTTTGTGATTCTGCAATTGAAGGACACTATATAAAGTAAATTGTATTGAAACTCAGCCATTTATTTTAGGTTGAGATTTACACAGCAAGAAATTTCAATAGTTCACATCTTTGAGGAAGTAAATGTGTGCACAATAACAAGATACTTGTAGCAAGTTAATATTTTGAAGTGGTAACTGAATGGTGATTAGAGAACAAAACTGGAAGGCTTTTTTGCTGATCTAAATCTCTTTGAAAGATTGGCCTTGACATTCCTTGTACTTCCTGACTTCAGTGGGTTGAAAATCATGAGAATAACTTATTTTCTTATGCCTTGGTGTGACGTTCTCTTCTGGACTGGTGATCTGCTAGGCCTCTTCAATCCTTGACTCTGGGAGCCAGCCTTACCCTGCTCTGCTCTGAGAACCTCCTCTCTTGGGCTGTTGGCACACAGCCTCTGGCATGTAAGCTGCTCCCAGATACTTGCAAGCGAATGACCCTAGCCAATATCTCTGGTCCCAGAAACAACCGTAGGAACCTCCGTCTTGCAGAATCCAGTTATGCCTGCTGGATGCTGCAAGTTTAATGAATTTGTCAGTTTAACAAAGAAATTTATATGTACCAGACTTGTTATCTGAACGGGAGCCTCTGACACACTGCAAACCAAACACACTGCTTCAGGTAGAATAAACAAACAAATGTATTAAAGTAGCTTTAAAAATAGCTTTTAAGTGACTATAAGTCAAAGCATAACAAGTGAGAGGGTTACCACAAGAAAATAAAATATAAACACCCAGTCTAAACTCTGTACCCTAGTAGACTAGGCAGCAACTAGATTAAGCAGTTTTCTCACCGCACTGGATATTGCAGTCCTTAATATACAGGTTTCTTCCTTAAACCTGGACCAATCTCCTGATTTGCAGTCTTGTCTTCTTCTCAGCGTCTTAGTTGCTTGCAGCATAAGCGGGGAAGGAGAAGGGTCTATATGTGTCCACTCTGCCCGTTTTATACTCTCAGTCCACGTGCTTGCAGAACACAAGACCAGGCATGTCTGTGGGGCATTGCTGAGTCTCCCCAAGCAAGGTTGAGAAATTCCCCTGGTGTGGCCTCATGCAGGCTGTTGATGGGTCAGTTGACACCCCACCAGGGTGTAGGCTACTTTCCTTGCTGTTGTCTCTGGGGAGCTAATATCTGGCTGATTCCCCAATTTACAGCATGTATTAGTAACCACCATGCAACACATTGGGTTCATTTTAATAGGTGTTGTGGCAGGGTGCTGCCCAGGAGTGCCTGAGCCAGCCCTGCGGGCCCTTTAAGAGGGAGCAGAAGCCTGCAAACCTCCCCTTGCAGAGAAGGCTAATTAGCCACCTGGGCTGCAGGGCAATTAGCCTGGAGGGGTTGCACCTGGCGGCAGCCTCAGGGGGATAAAAGGCTGCCAGGAAGCAAGCCCAGGGTGGTGGGGATGGTATAGAGTGAGGTGGTGGTTTGAGCTATTCAGAGCTGTGTGTTTGGAGTTGTAAACTGTAAGCTGGACTATATAGAGTCTGAAGAGCTGTAAGCTGAAGACTGGATTGCATAAAGCTGCATATATTGGTGGTGGGGTCCTGCACTGTGATTAAAGAGCACTGTTTGAAGCAAAGAAGGGTTTCCTGCCCGTGTTCCTGAGAGGGGTGAGAGAGCGGTCTGTCACAAGTGGTGTCAGAGGTGGGATCGCTACATCAGCAACCCAACTGGTGGCCCAAAGATGGAGGGAACCCTGCAGTAGCTCGTAGAGAAACAGAAGCAGACCCAGCAGGCCATGCACGCCTTGCAACAAACCCACCGGGAGATGCAACAGGCTCAAGCAGAGCAGCAGAAGACGCTGCGAGAATTCATCCAGGAGCAAGCAAGTACCCAGGCGAAACTCCTGCAGCTGCTGGTGAGTCCAGGGGCAGGAGAGGGCATGCGGCCGCGGGGCTGGGGACTCTGTAAGATGAGCCCGGCGGATGACCCCGATGCCTTCCTGGACACTTTCGAGAGGGTGGCCACCACAGCCGGGTGGGAGCGGACCACCTGGGCCCTCCGGCTTGCTCCCTACCTCGTGGGCGAAGCCCAGGCGGCCTATATGGCCCTGGGGAATGCAGAGGGCCAGGACTTTGATATTGTAAGAGCGGCCATCTTGGACCGGGTCGGCTTATCACCGGAAAAATACCGGCAGAAGTTGCGGGCGGCCCGCTGGACGCAGGCGGTGTGGCCCCGGGCGTTTGCCCAGAGTCTGAGAGACTGGGCGACGCGTTGGCTGAGGCCGGAGGCCCGGTCAGGGGAGGAAATCATGGACTCCCTGACCTTGGAGCAGTTTTTGCTCAGCCTCCCCGAGACTGTCCGCACCTGGGTCAGGAGGCACCAGCCGGAGACGGTGGAGTCTGCGGTGCGACTGACCGAGGAGTACGTGGAGGCAGAGGGACCTCGGGGAGAAGAACGATCACGACGGGTCCGGGATTTGGGGTGCCAGCCCATGGACTCCCCTCCAGCCAGAGGCAGAGGGATTAATGGGGAGTCCAGACAAGTGCCAGAAAGAGTGGCCCGGCTTACCTGCTGGCAGTGTGGGAAGCCAGGGCACATTAAGAGGGACTGCCCAGCCATGGAGTGTGGCTACACCGATTGGTGTGGGTGGACCGAGGATTGGGGGCGGAAGCCGCAAAAGGGGGTGCCCACCCTGCGGGTGCAGGTGGGGAGGAAGTCCCAACCGGGGGTAGTGGACTCAGCCTCCCCCTGCACGCTCGTCCGCAGAGCGTTGATCCGCCCTGAGTGGCTAACTCCAGGGGACACCATGGACCTGCAGTGCGTCCATGGGGACAGGAAGACCTGTCGGGTGGCACAGGTCCCCCTAGAGATCAGTGGCCGATTCCGCTGGAAGCGGGTCGGAGTGCCAGAGGGGTTACCTTGCCCCGTAATCATTGGGCGGGACTGGGGCCCGGTGGGAAGTACGAGGCCCCGGGCTGCCCCAAGGCCGGGCGTGAGAACCCGTACGGGGGGTTTGGCCAAGCGAAGGGGCGGGTCTCAGCCCAATAACCCAGCGAAGGGTCTAGATAGCCCTGGGCGACTGAGACCAGGACAGAAGGTGAGCTCCACGGAGGAAGCCCCAAGCTCCTGTGGGAGCCAGGGGGAAATTGAGGCCAGGGAAGTTGCCCTGTGTGGTGAGGCACCATGTGAGTGGTGTGAGCGCCAAAGGGCACAGGGACGGCCGATACCCTGCCTTTCATGCGCAAGGCTGGAAGTAGGGCTCTCTGCCGTGGCCGCGCTGGAAGCCGAGGCAAAGGAGGCTAGCCCTAGCCCTAAAAAGGCAGCAGGGCTCCCCACCATGGCTGGGCATGACACCCAGAAGCCTAGGGATCATGCTGCCATGGTGAAGGAAATGAGAATTAAAGGTTCGAGGGACCTGTTAAAAATGATTGGGAAATATTGAACGGTCTGAGCCAGCCCAATGGGGCTAGGCTAAGGGGGGAGGTGTGTGGCAGGGTGCTGCCCAGGAGTGCCTGAGCCAGCCCTGCGGGCCCTTTAAGAGGGAGCAGAAGCCTGCAAACCTCCCCTTGCAGAGAAGGCTAATTAGCCAACTGGGCTGCAGGGCAATTAGCCTGGAGGGGTTGCACCTGGCGGCAGCCTCAGGGGGATAAAAGGCTGCCAGGAAGCAAGCCCAGGGTGGTGGGGATGGTATAGAGTGAGGTGGTGGTTTGAGCTATTCAGAGCTGTGTGTTTGGAGTTGTAAACTGTAAGCTGGACTATATAGAGTCTGAAGAGCTGTAAGCTGAAGACTGGATTGTATAAAGCTGTATATATTGGTGGTGGGGTCCTGCACTGTGATTAAAGAGCACTGTTTGAAGCAAAGAAGGGTTTCCTGCCCGTGTTCCTGAGAGGGGTGAGAGAGCGGTCTGTCACAGTGTATTAATAGGTGGGCTATTTATCCCAGACAAAAGCAATAACTGTAGAGGCACTGGGATATTTTTATTTTAAATTTAAAATTCACAGACCCTTAACTGGTCCACATTTAGTTCTATTTAATTTTAGTTTGAAAGTTTGGTGGGTTCTTTTTTTAACTGAAAGAGTTTGCCAACATCTATGACTGGGTAGATGATTCATCTCCTTTCTTTACTCAAGTATCTTAAAATAGTACATTCCAAATGGGAGTGTTGGTCTAATTTGTGCAAACCCTTGAACTGAACTGCTATTTCTGCTGCAAAATGGATGAAATCCTGGCCCCATAGGAGCTTTGCTGTTTTCTTCAATATGGACAAGATTTCACACATAGTTTTGAGGAATTTAACAAAAGCAAAAATAGAAAGTGTTGCATGTACCACTCGTTGCTCTCCACCTGGCACCTCAAAGCAGCAGAAACTCTTTGTAGAACATATGAAATAGGAATTTTGAAGGTGGGAATAGACTCAAGGTCCATCAAGCCCAGTATTTTGTCTTCAAAAGTGACTAACACCAGGCACTTCAGAGGAACACTGTGATAGACCTTTTCATTATTTCCCTAACAAATGGAGATTGGCTTAATCCCTGAAGCACCAGGTTTAATCTATCTTTCATAACACCTTTGTTTGATATAATTAATCATGATAATGCTGACTAACCAGATTGATGTCAATGTCCAACCTATTTTTGAATCTTGAATCATCAACAACTTCCTGTGGCAGAGAGTTCAATTGTTTAATTACACCTTGTGTGATAATTTTTCTTTGTATTGCTTTTGAATTTTCCACCTTTTAATTTAAATGAAAGTCCCCATGTTCTTGTATTATCAGACAGAGAAAACAGACATCCCAATCTACTTGCTCTAGACTGTTCATAATTGTACATATCCCCTCTTATTCATCTTTCCAAGATAAACAATTTCCATCTTTTCAACCTCTCTTTGTGTTGACCTTGGTCATTCTCAACTTACTTGTCTGATTCTGTCCCAGTTCTGTAATATCCTGATGATGAAACAGTACAGATTTATATAATAACATTCAAATATTGTCCTTATATCTTGTTTCATTTTTTGACCACAGCTGCACATTGAGCAGAGTTCTTCAGTTACCTGTTTATAGAGATGCACAGGTCCCTTTCTTGGGTTGGTTCTGTTAATTTAGAGCTTTGCTACTTGTTGTCGCAATTGCAATGCTATACACTCAGGTTCCACCACCTAGCAATTCCTCACTGCCACCATTTCTTCTAGATTGTCTATCACCACAGTTCTGTCAACATCACCTGATGTAAGGCCCAGCCCCCTGAACCATTTTATCTGAAATTTCATCACCAGTGATCACTGAAAAGAAACAAGGACTCTCAAGGTATTCAGCTCAGTCCTGAAATCTTGGAGAGAGGGGGGGGGGGGTTAAATGGCATCCAAGACTCTTTAAAACAGAGTCTACCCCACCAGATAGGGACACCTGTCCCACCCATTTGGAATTTCATTTGGATTTGATATCATTATCCCTCTCCTCCCCTGTATAATGATTGAGGGTAAGTTTAGGGTGACTGTCTTCTACTAACGCATAGTAAGTACAGTTCTGCTGCTCTTTAGTCATTCAATAAGGATAATATTTAATTATTCCTGCATCCAAGACTTAAGTAAATTTTAATTCAAAACAGTTAAAATGGATCACTGTGGCAAAGCAGCTTTGTCTACCGATCATTTAGAAATATAGCTTGCAAATACAGTCTGCTCCTGAGATTTTTTCCCCAGTTCATCAGTGGATGGCAGGGGAGAGCTCAGTCTGGCTACTGATTTTACCTTTGTTACCAGAAAAGAACAGGTCCAGCATCTGAATCTCATCCTTGGTGAGGAAGACCAATTCAAAGAAAACATTTAACTTGTCAGTAATATCCTGCTCTTCATTAATTGTTCCCTTTAACCCCTAATATCCATCCGACCTACTGTTTTTTTTGTTTGTTTGGGGGAGGGGTTGATACACTTAAAAACATTCTTGTTGTTTGTTTTTCCTCCTTCAACTATTTTCTCTTATGGGCCTGAGACAGAAGGATTTTTTTAGAAATGTATCTTAAGAAAGGGACTTCCAGGCCTCCAAGGTAAAATTCCTTTTCTTCTCTCTCCATCACTTGTTTTACCTTTTGTTTTTGATATTATCCAGTGCCCTTATGTGTAAGGAGGAATATCCTGATGCATCCATGCAATGAATGCCTGGTACGTAATTATAACTCATGCCATCTGCTGGTTCTACAAATTAGTACGAAGTTTGGTTTTGGGGACCACCAAAGAAAACCTGGCACTTTAATAAAAGGGCAGGATAGTTCTCTTAAATATCTCATAAAGATATAGTACACATCTCTGCGAAATGTCTTCAATTTATTTTAGACTCAGGCATTGTCTTGTACTTCCATCATACACCAAGATGCATGCTTTTCATTAATTAAGGCGAAAGATGTACTTTTGCCCGTCTCATAAGTTTGTTTGCATAGCTATTTACTTACCTTGTCCTTAATGGATGCACATAACACTCCACTGTAAGATTGCTAATTAAAAGTCACACAAGCTCAAATGAATGATATTGTTAACATCACTCCAAACTGTTATTCAAGAACTTTAACCAATCTCATGCAATGCACCATGAAAATATGTAGTTTATTGCTATTCGTTGATGCACTAAGTTGTTGAAAATTACTAATTGCAAATTGCAAAACTGCCATTGTTTATAGTTATTACCTATTACTGAAAGAATAGTAGGAGAATATATAACTAATATAATAAGTAATCTGTAAATGCCTTGCATTATATTCAGTGAGAAAAATACATTGTAATTTTTGCAGCAATCTTTACATTGTTTCTATTCAATGATTCTATAAAAAACATGCCCAACTGAGCCCACAGTATGCTTTATAGAAGGGATTCTTTTACAATTGAAATGCAGTTCACAGAGTCCCTCCCTCGCCACATTCTCTGCTTACCAGATGGGGGAGGAACTCAAGGGTTCTGCCCTGTGGCAGAGTGGTGGGGTTAAAGGTTCTGTCAGAGATGCCTGGTGCCTGCTGAAAGTGGGGCAGGAGGGCACAACCCATCCCAACAGCTTGAGTTAGGCTCCCCCGAGGCATGCCCCCCTTACACTCAGTGGCGCCTCCCTGCAGCTCCCAGGTGTTTCCTCCATATGGAGAGGCAGCAGAAAACAGCTGGGAGCTGCAAGGAGGGGCCACTTAGCTCCACGGGGAGAGCCAGCAGCAAAAGCAGAAGCTCTCCCTGCAACTCCCAGCCGTTTTCTGCTGCCTTTCCCCATGGTCGCAGCACCCAGTTTGTAATACAAAGGAAACATTTTATCACACAATGAGTAATTAAACAATTTAACTGTCTCCCACAGGAAGTTGTTGATTCAAGATTAAAAAAGGGATTGGACATTGACATCTATTTGGTTAGTCAGCCATTAGCATGATTAATAATGTCATAAACAAAAATGTTTTGAAAGAGAGATTAAACCTGGTGCTTCATGGATTAAGACAATTTCCATTTGTTAGGGGCACAATTGAAAGCTCCAGCAGCTGCCCCACAGAGTGGCACCATGTGACCAAGCGGGGCCAGCAAACCCTGACAAAAATGCGGGTGGGCACATGATCTTATGTACCCCCTTCCATGCGTTGCCTCTGTGGCAGGTGTTCCCTGGCTCTCATACTTCTGAAGATTATCATATGAAGCCTTGAGGGTCCGTAAATTTGCCTCCTTCCCTCCCCCCCCCCCCCGGCTTCATACACTGGTTATAGAATTATAATAGGTAGATGTGATGTTGCCTCTGGTGTTGTCTGGACTGGTGATCTGGTAGGTCACTCCAATCCTTGACTCTAGGAGCCAGTCTTACCCTGCTCTGCTGTGAGAACCTCCACTACTGGCCTGTTCAGGCACTGCCTCTGGCATGTAAGCTGCTCCCAGCTACTTGAAACTGAATGACCCTACCCAATATCTCTAGTCCCAGGCACAACCCTAGGAACCTCCCCGTTTTGCAGTGTCCAGTTATGCCCACTGGACGCTGTAAGCTTATATAAGTTTGTTAATTTAACAAAGAAATTGATTAAGTACCAGGCTTGTTATCCAAAGGGGAGTTTCTGACATGCTTCAAGCCAAATGCACTGCTTCAGGTAGAATGAACAAACCAATTTATTTACTATAAAGAAAGATTTTAAGTGATTATAAGTAAAAACAAGTCAGATTTGGTCAAATGAAATAAAAGCAAAATGCATTCTGAGCTGATTTTAACACTTTCAGTGCCATTAGAAACTTAGATGCTTCTTATCACAGGCTCTACCTTTTAATCAGCACTTAAATTATGTGGTGTTCTGTAGATGTAGGTGGAAGAGAGAAAGACTATGGCAAATGTCTCTTCCTTTTATTGTGTTCTTTCCTCCCTCTTGGTTTCCCCTTCCTCCTTCAGGTGAGCATTACTTAGGCCTTGGTTACTCTGGCACATTATAGCACTATAAAGCCACCAGGAGCGCTGTAACTCACTACCCATCCAGACTGGCGAGGCATGTAGAGCACTATAAATCCGTGATTATACCAGTCCTGGTAATCCTTCCTTCCCAGAGGATTAACTGCTGTAGCATTTTGGGTGATACACTTTAGCACCAGTGTAAACAGGGAGTATCAATACAGTGCTTTGAGTGATCTCTGGAAACGCCCCTAAGCCATTTAAGGCAATTGACCACTTTTCCCTTTGTTCTGAACTCGGCTGGAGGAATGCAGAAGTACGTTTTCAGAGTTTATCTGTAACTCAGCAAATCAACAATGCAACTGTTTACCTTGCGAGTGAGTGCGAAGCAGAAGATTAGTAGGCTTTGCATTTTAAAGACAGTTTGCTGACACACTCAGCACTCCAAAAATCCACTCAGTCTTTCCCTCCGCATACACACAACATGCTCCCTCTCACCCCCCTTGTTTGAAAAGCACGTTGCATCCAGCTGAACGCTGAGATAGCTGCCCATAATGCACCACTCCATGCTTCTGTAAGTGCCACAAATGTGGCCACGCCAGTGTGGTTGCAGCTGTCAGTGTGGACATGCTGGTGGGCTATCCCTGGAGCTGTAGCTGAAGGTGGGTATAACCAAAACCGCTATAAAGCTGTAAGTGTAACCATGGCCTGAGTCTCTGCAAGCAAAGTTGAGCAATTCCCCTGGTGTGGCCTCAGGCAGGTGAGTCATTTCATTATAGCTCCCTTGCTGGACAATGGATGTTGATGGGTTGTTTGAAACTCCACCCAGGCATTGGTCACTTTCCTTACTGTTGCCCCGGGTTCTAATACCTGGCTGATTTCCCCAACTTACAGCATGTTTGAGGGCTTGGTTACACTGGCACTTTATAGCGTTATATAGCCTCCAGGAGTGCTATAACTCTGTCCCTGAACACACTGGCAAGGCACATATTGCGCTAAAAGTCTGAGCTTATCGCGCTACTTGTAAACAACCTTTTCCAGAGGAATAAAAGCTTTTGCGTATTCCCTGTAGCGTGTTATGGCAAGTGTAATCAGTCATTACACTATAAGGGATCTCTGGCACGCCTCCCAGCCATTTAAGGCAATTGACGATCCATTTAAGGCAATTGACGCCTCTGTGTTTTTTTGCAAAGGGAAGAAGGAATGCGGAAGTACCTTTTCAGAACTCCGCTCTTAACTCAGCAATTAAGTAGTGAAAATGTTTATGGTCGGATCTGTGTGACTGAAATTCAGAGCCTGCTGCTTTTCTCTAGAGAAAAATCACTGACAGCATGAAGTTCTCTCCCTCCGCATACACACAACACTTCCCCAAACCCCCCTCCTTTGGAAAGCACGTTGCACCCAGCTGAATGCTGGGATAGCTGCCCATAATGCACCACTCCCTGTGCAGTGGCAGTTGCCGCAAATGTGGCCATGCCAGGACATGCTATTGCACTATACCTATTGTGGTATATGAGTACCGCTATAACCAAAAGCGCTATAATCCTGTAAGTGTAACCTAACACTTAGTGACAATCATACTACACACTTCTCATAACTTCATATGCATGAATGATAAACATATATGTAAGTTCACGATTAAATGAAAATGAGGAATGTGGGGGTTATAGCACACTCTTCCAAAGTATTGAATGTCACAGTGGAACCTTCTTGGTATCGTAACATGTTTATTATAACATTGAGAATTTGATGCCTCTGTCAGTCATTTCCCCATCTGTCTTGGGTCACTTAGCTGTTGTTTTGTCTACAAATTTTCCCTTGATTCTTTAATTATTCTTCCCTGTTGCACTCTCCAATGATTATGTATGCTCGATGAATTTCCAAATTGTCTTGTACCACAGAGACAGTCTTAGCATTTTTGGCTCAGCCTGTAAGACCATTTTTGCCCACCCACTTCCATGGCCATTAAATATTTTTCACTCCCATCCACCATGATCATAACTGTATGAACAGAGACAGCTTCATTTATTTGAGTCCATCAGTTGGGTGATTCTGGAATCCCCAAACTTAATTGATTCTCTTTATTTTTAAATAAAAACACACAGAAAAAAGAAGAGGGCATCTTCACAACATCACCAGCCTTCTGTTGCCAGAATAGTAGAGCCCAGTTGCTTATGCTATGGTTGCCAACATTATTATTTTTTTAAATTACAAATGATCATTCATAAATAAGAGGAGAGTTTGGGTGCATTCTTTTGAATATTACAGTTTGTCATTTATTTATATGAATTATAATCACAGTTTCCTTGGGAAATGTGCTCGGTTTGCAGAGCAGCATGAGTCCCTAAGGGGATGAATAGCATGGAAGGAAAAGACTTTCTTTAAAAATACCATGTAATTTATGAAGGAAAGAGGTTTCACCACACAATCCACTTGGCAACTTGAAATAGGCAGGGTGTTACAAGGTGCAAGGAGAATGGCCTACAAACCACTCTGGACCAAGGCCCCACAGATAAAAGGGAGAAAACCATGTGGAGCTCAGGCCTTACTTGCACAGCTCAAGTCATCTCTCTCTCCTCTCAACACCCCTGCTATGATTTCAGGGGTTTTCTCTAGGTACCTGCATGATATAATCGCTCCAATAGAGTTCTGAAGGCATGCAGAGAGAGCTGTTTTTGGCTCAAGCATTATTTTACACTACAGGCAAAACTCTGATTGGAATTAAGGGGAGATTCTGCCTTCAAGATTTGGCCCAATTAATTTATTATTGTAACTTCTACTCTGTTTGGGGAAGGAACATATAGAATGTTTGTTTATGGATCTGCTATGTTGCCATCTAAATGCAGCATAAGTCCAGCTGGTAACATGTGGCTTAATTTGATTTCTCGCCCACAGGAGGTTCCAAGCCTCTCTTTGTAGTAATTTCCTATAAATTGCTTCTCTCCATGCCATGTAGCAGAGATGAACTGATGACCCACGGATTTCTCTAAACTTTCACAAAAGAAATGGACTTGAACCAAAACCTATAATGGGGGCAAAAACAAACTGCCGCATCCAAATAGTATCAGGGAAAATTGGATCTAGCTCTGAACTTTTTCACTCAAGCCTATCTCCATTTAACAGTAGTCCAGTATTTTGGCTTGTCTCTCTCCAAGGTTTAAATCTTTTCATTACCATTTCAGACAGGTTGATTTTGGTATTTGAAATTTTCATTAAACAAAGATCTGTATTTTTGTCTAATTATACAAAAATAAATTGTTTTAGGATTGTGTAGTTAACTTCAGTTGTGTGTTTATATATTTATTTGCATACATAATTGAACAGTTCCTTATTAAAATATATGTAATTGCTGAGCAACTTTTTATTGCTAAGGACTCAATTCATTTTCACTGCATTGCTGCCTGATTTCAATGGCTAGTATATAGAGCTATTGTTCTGCCTTTTCCCCGATCCTCATCCTCAGTGGGGTACCATGTGCCCTCAGATGAATAGGCTAGAACAGCCCCTAGCAGAGTAGTGAGGCTGCAATTCAGCCTGGCCCTTACGTCGGCCATACAAGATTGGGAGCAGCTGTCCATCTAAGCACCTGTCTAAGAGTGAACAAGGTTAATTATTCCCCTAGGCTAGGTTTCTCACCTGTTCATGCAGTGCCTAATATGGCATATCCGTCTTGTTCAGATATTGCACATCTTTGAAATTTGACTCATTCTGCTTCTCTATTGAACTTTGACTCAGGTCACCCTTGGTGGATATGAAATTATGAATCTCAACTCAAATTTCCATATCGCTTTCTCCCTGGTATATCTCCCATGGCAGAGTTATGGGCCCAGGTGGATGGACAAAGATCATTATATTTTTGTCACATTTTTATGGTACAATAGGCAAAGCTAATAAAAAGACAAACGAATGTAAGGTAACATCCAGCTGCATTATTTCAATCTAGCAATTGAATTCTATCAATCAAGTTACCCTTTGCTGTCAGGAAAGGAAACCATAGAGGATTACACTGTGTGTGTGATTTTAAAAAAGAGTAGGGTAAATTAAACTAAATACCCTAATATGCAAAAGATATTAAGTTCAAAAATATGGAAAATTAACTTGAAAAAAATAAAGCTTATATTTGCTAAGAATAGTTTATAGACATCAATATATGAATATTGAAAAATAAAAATTGAGCGATTAAAAAAAAAAATCACGAAATACAACGAGAATCCAAAAATTTAAGAGACATTAGAATATGTATGGAAGGCAGTTATAAAGCCAGTTCAGTGGAGAGCTTCAGAGCAAATTCCCCTAATTATTTTTCCTTCTAGTGCATTTCAGACTCGCTTCTATTTTGGCGGAAAAGTGATGTCTCAACATAATGCAATGTTATTTAATTAGACAAAATACTTTACAATCCAGTGTGTTCCACCCCTAATTACTAATACTAAAAGAGCAATACAGTATTCATTAAGGCATCCTAAAGGTAAAAGATAACATAAATGCATGGATTCTTTTTATTCATTACAGATGTGTCTGTCTGTCTAAATTTCTAAACAGCATCTCTCACTGTATTATATAAGCACCAGATCAATGTGTTTTCTCACAAATTGATGTGATGGGGGAGAGAGAGTGAGTGTTCTCCTTTTCTGCTTTTCAGACTTAAAGAGCTTTACATAATATTATGTGGTGCATTGAAAATACAGACACTCATAATAGGCCCAGTCTCATACTCCTCACGTATAAAAAACTTCCATTGGTATCTATGGAAGTTTTGTCCTATATAAAAAGTGTTGGGTCAAGTGTGATAGGGGGGTTTACTCTAATATGTTGTCTTTTATTTGAAAAATACATTAATAAACTTACATAAATTCCATTCACTGGAATTGATTACTCAAATATTAATAAATTTGCATTTGAAACATACTAATAGTACATACTAATAGTACATTCTTGAAATTATTAAATTGAAAGAATACACAAATAATATTATATATTCTATAATAAAGAAAATAAATTAGCTAATTCTTCTGTTTTACAAGGTTGTGGTTGAATGGGTGTTACAATTTTAATCCAAGTGTACTTATTAATGTGTTCTGTGAAAAGTCATTACGGTCATCTAGCTAAACTATGAATTAGTCTGAATAAATATTAAGGAATGTTAGCCTTTTGATATCAAAATAGTCTTGGAATTGATGGTTATTTTTGTGTTGCTAAGAATCTATTCTCTCTTAAAAGTAGAGCCAGTTGAAACATCTGTTTTTCTTTCCATTAAATTTTTTGAATAAAAGTTCTTCATTCAGTGCCATTATTTATTTATGTTGCAGGAAAAATCATTTTAACTTGACTAGAAATGTTTTATTTGGTTTTCAGACAATGACAATTTTTCCCTTCCTTACCCCTTTCTCCTTAATTCCCAATGTTCTTTCTTTCTCTTTTTACTCTGTAACTTTTCAAACCCTGTCCAACTATAGAAAAGGTACAAAGTGATAAAGTTAAACTTTTTTTAACTTTTCCAGAGTTGGAAAAGTTTTGAAATCTTAGGAGTCAAATAGGAAAAAAAGAAAGAAAGAAGAAGAAAAGACCTAGACAGTATTCATTTATTGCACTCAATGTGAAAAAGAACAAGAGAAAAAGTGGGGAAATGGGGAGAACTTAAAAATTCAAATATCAAAAAAATTTCAAAATACCTTTTGAAAACAAACATTTCAGTTGGAAACTTAATTTCATTTAGGAATGTCTTATTGAAAAAAATGTCTAATTATATATTTCCATGAAAAATGGCATTTTTGAACAAATGCCATTTCTTGGTGCAAAATTTTCCAGTCAAAATAATTAAGGCAGCTTTACTTAAAAAGCACCAAGAGTCATTGAGACACTTTGGGAAACAATAATACTAATAAAAATATGAACCGACTTGTTCAAAATGCACTTCTGTGCAACTGTGAAATAAGATACTCCTTAGTTCAATCTTTGTACAGTAAATGTTTACTACTGTCCATATTTCTTTTAATGTTTTTCATTAATAGGAAGATAAAACAGCTAGATGTTTTGAGTATGCCCCTTGATAAATCTGAGAGGGCTTTTTTGCTCTGAGAACTCAGAAGTCTCTCACTCATATTTGATTCAGGCTGAAATACATTGAGCTTAAGATAATGAAGTTGCAAATGTAGACATGCTGGAGATAAATCTTCAGTGAACTGTGTAATTATATTTTGATAAAATTATATTCTTAAACTTTATTATTATGTTCATTGATATGACATCCGGCAATGTTTCTGCTTCAGTTCCATTGGACTGTCCTAAATGATGACACCTTTTGGATAAGAAGATTTTGTTGTGTTTCTGTAACTTCTCCTTTATCAAATATAAAGCATATATTGTCAAGTGCCTCTCTTATGTTCCAAGAAATGCTCAGTCTTCCTAAACTATTTCTTGAGCTGTAGCTGGTATTTAGGATAAATTAGAAGCTTATAGTAAGAAATGGAAAGAACACTCTTAAGCAGGAAAAGCCATAGTTAAACCATCCAATATTTTAATTGAAATAATAATAATATTTTGCATTTTAGTGTTCAGTGTCTTTGAACAAATCACGTTACAAACCATCATTACATCAGTGTCTTTGTTATTCCATGTATTTCATAAGTTAACAACACGCACAGGGCATGAATTGAATAGAAAATATCCTAATTACTTCAACAGTTTTTGGACTGAGTCCAGGGGGGTTAAGGCCTTGCAATGTAATCCACCACCAGAGACCCCTGAACCTATGTTGAGTAGACCCATTAGGAAAATCAAACTCCATTAGCACTGTTCCTGTTGTGAAGTCTCTATAACACATCCTCTCCACTAATGCTTTTTGCACTGCTTTCATTTTTTAATAAAAAGAAAAGCCTCACAGTTTGTTTGTAATTTAATATTTCATACCAATGTCAGTGTCTAAAGTATATTTAGTAGTTTTAAGAGACCCTTTCAAGGGACGAAAAGACAATGGGAGAATAACATTTGTATACAGTGTTTACAACAGTCCTTATTAAACCAGTAAAGAGTAACAAAGTACAATTCTAATTCCTAACAAACTTTAGTGTGTATATTTAGGCCAGATTTTAAATATGTAACAATCATTATAAATTCTTTTGGTATTCACTGTATCAGCTGTATTCACTATAGAAAATGTTTCCAGCAGTTGCCAGTAGCAGATATTCTGAAGGTTCTCATGGCTCAGCATTCACAAAGTTATTTCAGGAAAAAAGGTCACCCCAGAAACCGAAATTTGTCTTAAGAACTTTTGCAGTTCCCCTACTTAAGTATACCCTCCATACCACATCTCTAGACTACCTCTGTACCTACAAAGGCCTTATGTCAATGTAGCTCAGAAGTGATGGCAATTAAATCACTTACACCAACCATGATCCCAGTCCTTTTTTTATCCTCTCCAAAGTGGGGAGCTAACTGAGGCATTTTGTGAAATACAACTCTACTGTTCATCAGCTCTTGATAGATGAATTTATAACAATAACTGTCTGGCAAACTAACTTTTTTCCCCTCAAAAATGTTTCCAAATTATTCAGGCTTGTGAACCCAATTGGAGGTTAATTTAAACCAACAGATTATTTAAATCTGACAGTAAAAATGAGACAGGAGGAAGTGACAAACAAGAAAATGTCAGATGGATTAATTAAAAAGTGGTCCAAGAGAAACTAGAGATTTGTGATATCAAATATCACCGATGGACTGTACTAAGCATTAGGAATGTATTATGCA
Organism: Sternotherus odoratus; assembly: GCA_032164245.1. Taxonomy (NCBI): domain Eukaryota; kingdom Metazoa; phylum Chordata; order Testudines; family Kinosternidae; genus Sternotherus; species Sternotherus odoratus. The sequence continues at coordinate 46,033,712 of JAVMKO010000011.1, forward strand.
AGTACAGCAGTAAGCAGTGTTTCCAATCATAATCATTTAACAATTGAGAGAGGACACAATAAATCACAGAGTCACAGAAATGTAGGACTGAAAGGGATCTTGATAGTCATCTAGTTCAGTCCCCTGCACTGAAGAAGGCCTAAGTATTATCTGTATCATCCCTGACAGGTGTTTTGTTTAACCTGTTCTTAAAAATCTGCAATGTCAGAGATTCCACAACCTCTGTAGGTGATTGGTTCCAGTGCTTAACTCCCCATATAGTTAGGTTGTTTTTCCTGTAAAGTCTAACGTAAATCTCCTTTGCTTCAATGTAAGCCCATTATTTCTTGTCCTGTCCTCAGTGGATAAAGAGAGCAATTTATCACACGCCTCCTATAACAAACTTTTACATGATTAAAGACTGTTATCATGCCACCCTTTCTCTTCTCCAGACTACAGAACCCATTTTTTCAGTCTTTCTTTAGTGATCCTGTTTTCTAGACCTTTAATTGCTGCTCTCCTCTAAATTTTATCCAATTTTTCCACATCTTTCCAAAGTAGGGTTCCCTGAACTGGACACAATACTCCGGCTGAAGTCTTATCAGTACCGAGTAGGGTGAAAGAAATGTGTCTCGTGTTGCTAACAGTCTTGCTAATACATCCCAGAATGATGTTTGCTAATTTTGCAACAGTATTACATTGTTGATTCATATTTAGTGTGTGATTCACTAGAACCCCCAGATCCTATTCTGCAGTACTCCTTCCTGAGCAGTCATTTCCCATTTTGTGCAATTCATTATTCCATCCTAAGTTTAGTACTTTGCATTTGTCCTTACTAAATTTCATACTGTTTATTTCAGCCATTTCTCTATTTTGTCAAGATCATTTTGAATTCTAATCCTGTCCTCCAAAGCACTTGAAACCTCTCCCAACTTGCTGTGGTCCACATTATAACTGTGTTCTCTATACCATTATACAAATCATTTATGAAGATACTAAATAGAACCAGGCCCAGGACAGATCCCTGCGGGACTGTGCTCAATATTCCCTCCCAGCTTGACTGCAAACCATTGATAACTTGGAGCCTAACTTCGGACTGAGGATTCCTGTGGATATCAGGAAGCCTAAAATCCTGTGACTGGCTTGCCAATCATATATTGGAAAAAAAATAGTGCTTTTGACCTGAGTGCTCAGCCAAAATTCTGGGCTAGGAGGAGCTATTTCCATTTGGATGAGAAATCAGTGGTACGTGTCAGGAATATTACTGTTATCACACAGGAATAAAACCTGCTCAAGCAAAGATGACTGTGCTGGCTGGGCCATCTGAGTAGGTTGGAAGACAGATGCATACCCAATGAAACGCTATATGGGGAGCTATCAGAGGGAACGAGAATAACAGGATGGCCCAGGCTTCATTATAATAACACATGTAAGCATGATATGAAGGACTTTGGAAGTGATCATAACAAGTCTCCATAAGAGCACCAAAGTCCATGACAGAAACTGGCTCCTACAGCTTGAAGAGAAAAGAACCAATAGGAAGGAAGTAGCTCCCAACCAAGAAACATATGTTTGCAACTACTGCCAAAGATCATGTAAATCTCGGATTGGACTATTCAGTAACATGAGACATTGCAAACCATCTGCATCATAGGCTGGAATTCCCACCGTGTCTCACAGATAAAAGGATGCTGATGCAGCCTAGCACTTTAGATGGTGGCATACTGATGCAGCCTAGCACTTTAGATGGTGGCATAAGCATAAAGTAGCCTAGAATTCCTGCTTACCTGTAATGGGTTAAGAACTAAAAGAAACCTCATTGGCACCTGACCAAAAGAACCAATGGGGACCGAAAATGCTTTCAAACCTAGGGGGAGGGAAAGTGCTTTGTCTGTTGTTATTCATTCACTCTGGACTTTCAGGGGAATCAGACAATTTTCTGCTGTCCATCTATAACCTTTCTAAAGAGCAACAGTAAGTAGTTTAGCCAGGCAAGGGTATAGCTTATATTTATTTTTTTCACTTGTGAATTTCCCAGGTTTTCAGCCTTTGGGGATCACATTTTCAGATTTTTCTCTGCAACAAGATATGGCTAGAAACTTTTTTTTTCTTTTTTTTTTAATGAGAGCTGGAATTCTCATATAACAGGAGTTTAATATGTAATAAAAATACCAAATATTGTAAGACTTGTGATGAAAATATCACAAGTTGGCAATATGAGAGCAATGAGGCCTAACCAGTGATGTGGTGTCAATATTATAACAAAGGATTCCAACGAACATTGTCTCCTTTGAACTCTAGTACATACTGTCTGCCAGTGTTTGCACAATGCAAGGAGAGGTTAGGGACTGTGGAATCTATTAATTTGCTTTCCCTCTTCAGTAAAAGCCTTTTCTACACGGACAATTTTACTCATTTAACTAAATGGGTTTATAAACTAATTTAGTGAAATCAGTGCATCCTCTTTGTGTGGATACTCTTATTTCAGTTCACACGTACCTTATATCCTTTTAACTTTAGTTGATAAGGAATAGATTCAAGTTCCTATAAGGTATCCTTAAACTAAAATAAGAGTCTCAATACAAGGAGATTAAACCTGATGGGAAATAAACTTGTATTAGGCACACTAAAAATGTTTTCACTCTATTCTTGGGGAGGGAAATCTATATATATATAAAAATCAAATGGTGTATGCGTGTATGTATGCGTGCGTGCGTGTATGTATGCGCGGATGTATGCTTACTCCTTCCACACCGTTTGAGCTAGAGACTTGAAATTTGGTACAGTTAGAGGTCTTGGGGTCCTAATGACCGTAAGAGTCAAAAAAATTTCAAATCTCACCTCTGACGCCCCCCAGGGGTGAAATTATTTAAAGGCCAATCACATCAGCTGGGCAGCTGCTGTTCTCTGTGACATAGTTCTGATGTCATAAAACCCCCTCCTACAGACACCGCACTCGCTCTCTGCCCCCTCCCCCCTCCAATGGAACCCCGGAATCCCTCAGCTCTCTGCCCCCTCCCCCCTCCGACGGACTCCGGAATCCCTCAGCTCTCTGCCCCCTCCCCACCTCCTATGGACCCCGGAATCCCTCAGCTCTCTGCCCCCTCCCCATCTCCGATGGACCCGAGTTGGGTTTGGTCGGAGGGTAAGTGAGGTAGGGGTTAGGGTTTGGGCTGGGGGGGTGGGAAGGTGTCTGGGTGGGTGAGGTGTGGGGGTTGGGGTTGGTCAGGGGGTGTTGGGTTTGGTGGGGAGGGTAAGGTGAGGCTGTTGGGTTTCGTTGGGGGGGGTGAGTAGAGGGGTCGGGGTTGGTCGAAGGGTAAGTGAGGTGTGGGTGTCAGGTTTGTTTGTGGTGGTAGGAAAGTGAGGTGGGTGTAACAGGTTTGGTCTATGGGGGGTGAGGTGTGGGTGTTGGTCAGGGGGTGTTGGGGTTGGTAGTGGGAGACGTGGGGGTGTTGGGTTTGGGTGTGGGGGGGTGAAAATGTGAGTCGGGGTTGGTTGAGGGGTAAGTGAGGTGGGGGTGTCGGGTTTGGTCGGGGGGGGTGAGGTGGGGGTGTCAGGTTTGCTCTCTGCCCCCATCCAACAGACCCCGAACTCGCTCAGCTGTCTGCCCCCTCCCCACCACCGACTGACCCGAGCAACGCCGGGTATTTTCGCTAGTCCATTATATTTAAAACAGTGAGCAGTTTGAAATGGGGGTGATCAAGGATATTCTCCCTTGAGCAATGTGTTTTGTTTTGTTTTTAAAACTGACAGTTGGTGCTATCTGTTGCACACTTTTTTTAAGAGGTCTTCAGAAGTGTTGTTATGAGCCTGAGGGATGCATCATCATGGCTGGAATAATTAAGCAATATCTAGGGAAGTATTAAATTCCTTCAAAAGCAGGGAAATTGTTCTAATTTTTAAGTGGGAGAAATTTAACAAAGTGCTCCTTTAAGTACCTCATTGGACTTGCCTCGTTTTAAGATAAAATGTTGAACCCCATCTCCATAGACTTTGCACAAAGCAATCATATCTAAGCAGAGGAATCAAATCCCTCCTTCCTCCTACTTGACTCCCTTCATACAAAATCCAGTGCAGGGCATAAGGCAGTTCTATAGCTAGTTCCCCGACTGCAGTAGCTGCTGTAGCCCACTGTGCACAGGCACAAACTCAGTCAGAGTCTGTGGCCAGTGGTCCTGTGCAACTCAGGAAACCACTGGCTACATTATTCCTGTTCTCCTGCCACTTTCACAAAATCCTGCACCATCTCATTGGCCACAATTGAGCCCAAATTCTGTGGCACATGGTCCCAAGCTGTGGATTTCTATGGGAGCTATACAGCTCCCCTGTACAACTTTCTAAACCAGTGGTTGTTAAACTATTGTACTGGTGACCCCTTTCACATAGCAAGCCTCTCAGTGCGACCCCTCTTATAAATTAAAAACACTTTAAAACATATTTAAGACCGTTATAAATGCTGGAAGCAATGTGCGGTTTGGGTTGGAAGTTGACAGCTTGAAACCCCCCATGTAATAACTTTGTGACCCCCTGAGGGGTCCCAACCCCTAGTTTGAGAACCCCTGTTCTAAACAGCTTAGCCCCTTCATTCCCCAGAATCACCACAGTTTTGCCAAATTTCGGGGGTTTGATTGCTTGTGGTAGAGGTGAGGGGCCATGATTTTGTCATAATGGAGCTCTCTTTGGGACTTACACTCCTTTTACCCTGTGTACTCATTTATATTGGTGCAAAATGGGTGTAAAATGTTACTAAATCAAAATGAAAGGTCAAAAGCTCTGGAGAATCAGGCTTTTGGTGCCCAGCAATTTAATTTTCTTTCTGGAATATCTAAATTATTGCTTCCTATCTGTTAACCAATGGAATTATTTCCATCCCTTGCCACCTTGGCTATGTCAAATTGAACATAAGTATATAAGAAAAATTAAATATTGTTCTTATTAAAATAATAATTTTTGGTATTTTAGTGAGTTATCTCTCAGTTAGGAAAGATGGGCTTTTAAGTGCAGCATTAATTAGCTAAAATACCTTAAATACTTAAATAAATTATTACATTTTTGTGAAAGGTTTCAGCATCATTGACATATAATGAAGAAGGAAAAAGGCACTAGTAAAGAAGAAGAGAAAACAATAGTGAGTGTAAATAGATGTTATGATGCATGCAGCAAACTTTTCCATTTATGGATTCCTTCCATACCCAGACAAAAGCATCTGACCTTCGCCAAATTCAACAGAGGAATTGGCAGGAGAACTTGTAAAGATGTTCTCTGGCACAAAAGTGTTGCATGGAGATTAAGAGACCCAGTCACTGCAGCTGTACATAGAGGCAAAAAGTTGTTCTAGTTTTTTTGGGAAGGAAAATTGGTATGTGACTACAAAAATATATGAATATTACCATGGTTTTTTAGACCCATTTGGTTAAATACCACTGACGTTAATTTAAAGGTTCTCTGATGGTTACTGAATAGTTAGCTCCCTCCAGGACAACTGCTAGTTGATACATCATATCACGAGACTTGGATACAAGCAAGGTATACATAGGAGATTGATGGTATGAAATATAAAGTCCTCAATCAGCTCTAGATACATTTACCATGTTTTCTACCCTCTCACTTCCTCTGAGCTCTCCTTCTCGCTCACTAAATCGATTTGAGTTACAACAAAATATGTATAATAACAGGACAGATTCTGTTCCCCACCCTGGCCCCCTCTTGTGGCATATAGGGGATGGAATTGCACTTGGGGGACAATTGCATAGGCACAGCATTGGGCAGCCATCAGCAGCTTTCTGCAGAGATCGTTCTGGGGACAGTTGCAGTTTCTGTAGCACACAACACTTCTGAATGTGTCTGCTTTAGTTAGTCTTTAAGGTGCCACAGGACTCTTTGTTACCTCTGCTATTCCAGACTAACACGTCTACCTCTCTGATTCTTAAGCTTCTCCAGGCTCTGGAGTGGCTCTTGAAGGCTGTGGAAAATTACAGTCATTTTAATCTCTGGAGCACCCAGTGGTGGATTTAGAATTAGTGGGGCCCTCTGCTCAGCTTCATTTTGGGGGCCCCTCCTTGGGACCCAGCCAAGAAAAAGAACATTCTCTCATCTCCCTTCCCGCCCCAATTTTTCATTCTTTTTTTCCTTCATCCTCCTCCTATAAGTAATAGGAAGTAAATGAAAATAAAGTGGGGTACCTTGATTGTTTTTGTGTTCTATCTTATTTTTCCACAGACCACTTTAAAATCACAGCAGACCACTTGATGATCTTTCCAAATATTGTTTGTACCATTAGCTAACTATTATAAAGCACTTTGGATAAGAGCGCTTTATAAAAGAAATATAAAAAGCATTGGGATGTGTGGTTGGGACGGGGCTCAGGGTTGGGGGTGCAGGGTCTGGGAGGAAATTAGGGTGCAGGAGCAGGCTTGGGATTAGGATGCAGAGTCTGGCCAGGAGTTAGGGTGCGGGAGGGGGCTCAGGGCTGGGACAGGGTGTTAGAGTGTGCAGTGTTTGCCTGGGGAAGCTCCTGTTTGGTGCAAGGGGTGCAGGTGGGGATGTGGGGGCTTCAGGAGTCCGGGTTGGCAGGGGGATGTCAGGGAGGGCAGAGTGTGTGTGAGAGGGGTGCAGAAATCAGGGCTGGGAGTGTGAAGGGGGGTTACAGGAGTCAGGGAGGGGCAGAGGGTGTATGCGGGGTACAGGAGTCAGGACTGTGTGTGTGTGAGGGGGTGCAGGAGTCAGGACAGGGATCTGGTGGTGTGGGTTGGGGTCGTGGGTGTGTTCCTCGCCCTCTGCCCCACCCCAGCCTCCTACCCTGAGCTGCTCATGGCAGAGGACCAGGAGGGCGGAGGAGTATGCGCAGAGGTGTGCAGGGGCCCTGCCTTTGCTCTGCCCTGCCCCAATTCTACCCCCTTCCCCAAGGCCCCACCTCTTGTCCGTTTCCTTTCTGCCTCCTTCCCCGAGTGCACTGCGGTCCCGCTCCTCCTCCCTCCCAGAGCGACCTGAGCACTGGCAAACAGCTGTTTGGTAGTGGGGGAAGCGTTGAGGGGAAGAGGGTGGGAACATGGCACGCTCAGGAGAGGAGGGGGGAGCTTGGTAGTCAGGAGAGTGAATGACATTTATTCTATGCAGTTTATTTGTATTCATGTATTTATTTAGATATAAAAACCTCACCTCTCCGGGACTCTGAGTACCATTGGCATAGAATAAAAACACAACATAAAGAAAACATTAAGCAAATTCAATTAAAGCAGCAGCATTTTGCCTTACTCTCTAGCCTCACCATACCTCATACTCCTCACCAGTAAGCAGACTCAATGTGGATCAAAACCATCGCACCACATTTTCCCCTAAAATCCAAATCCCAACTTGACTACCTCAGCTTTCTGCCTGTGTTCACTCAGACAAATGGGCCTTTGCTGCATATTCAGAATGTCTTCAGGTGTGAGCTACTTTGGGCTAATAGGGAGTGGAGAAGAGCATACAAAAGGAAAGGGATTTCTTATAAAATGTTCTCCCTTCTCTTTTATACTGGTTGATGCAACTCAAGCATCCTTGATGATCTCAACTATGGCAATGCAGCACTGGGATATAAATGATTTCCTAGGAAGGGATGTACAGATCATGGTTATGCACAGAAGTTCCCAGATAATTGATACTTCTATGGCCGTCATTGGTCCCAAAATAAGAGCCAAGAAGCCTTTAGTCTCCATTAATAATTTAAACATCATCAAACAGCATCATATTGCTCATTTGAGAGGTGATATGGTCACATGCCATAAACTAAATGGCATTTGTAACAAAATAGTACATGCTGACTGCTGAGCTTTTATGGAAGTCAAAGCCATGGCACTTGAGGAAGCTTCTGCCAGGAGTGATGTCACCTCCTTGTATAAACACTTGCACAACATCACTGACAAAGTCATTTACTCAGTGTGCTCTACTTCAGTTCTAATAATCTAATCAATAGAATGGAGTCCATGGCACATGAGTGAACATTTCAGTCATAATGTAAACCTACCTCCAATTTCTTTGGATCCTGAAATAAAAATGATCCTTGTGAATGTATTATCAATAAAACCCACAGAAACTTAAGGGAAATAATGTTGCAAGAATCTGTGGAATTCCTGTGGCACTGCTAAAATAACCTTTGCATTAGCTATTCTTTTTTTGCGGAAGATGGTGTTCAATATAATCTGGAGAACAGAGTTGGTCTTGTCTGAGTGGCAAAAAGGCATTTTTTTACATCTTTAGAAATGTAAAAGAAGCAAATGAGGCTGTTGTAATTATTGAGGCATTACTCTTCTGTGTATCTCAGGTAAAGTTTTTGCTTCTGTCTTGTTGGCTAGAACCACTGATATATTTAGGAGCAAGAGAAGACCACAAAGCAAATCTTCAGTTTGTCAAGAAGGCACAAAAGTCGAAGCAGCCCATTCACACTGCATTTGTGGATACGAAGTGTGCATTTGACTCTGATCAGGAATCTCTCTGGCTGATATTGAAACCTGCAAATCTCCCGGAAAGGATCTGTAGAACATTCTGTTTTCTATTTGATGACTCCCCCAGCTAACTTCTTGTAAATGGGAAAGGTACTGCTGCCTTGGCAAGGGTGTTTTGCTGTTCCAGAAGCCTTTCATACTGTCATAGACTACACGCTTGGCCGGGCTCTAAGTAAATGAATTTTAGGCATATGCCTTGATAATAAGAACCTCACTGACATTGATTTTACTGACACCATAGCACTACTTGTTGAATCAGCGATGAGCTGGTTGTAGCACTTGAAACCTTGAAAAGCTCAGAAGCAAAAATCAGCCTGAAAATTAATTGTGCTAAAAGTAAAATCCATCCATTAAGTGATTTTGAACATGGTGCCAGGCACTAGCACCCTATAAGGTTAACACCCATTGAAGATCGTTGGTGATTTCACCTACCTCCAAAATGTCAATATCACAGGCAGACATGAGAAAGAACTTGAAGCCCACACTGCAAAAGCATCATCAAGAATTTCTTTTGCAACCTAAACTTCCTGGTAAGTAGAGAGATGAAGCCGAGGCTATATAATGCTTTGATGGTCAGTATTCTGACATATGGCACTGAAACATGGCCACTCACTGTCAAGATTGAAGGAAGTTGGCACCATTCAGATGAAGCATCTCCAAATAATCAAAAACATTCAAGTTCAATGATGAGATCCATTTTTAAATAACCTTGTCCCACTCTTTCAAATGGTTGCCCAGTGGCTTCAAATGTCCACCAACTTCCCTGCAAGAATCATACTTGATTTTGATCAAAGACACCAAGACTAAAGAGACCCTTTGGAAGGCCTAAAACTTGATGGCTGGATGACATCAACAGACACCTTTTCCTCACAGACATCCTACTGCATAAGCTCCAGATTTGGCATAGAACAGAACATCATGGAGGCACAAAACATGTTTGGTGATCTCTTGTGTTTTCCAAGTGACAGTATGAGAACTAATCAATCAGCTAACATGTACATTCTTTGGATTTTCAAAATAAACAATTCTTGTCTATCTGCCTCTAATTCAGGGTAGGGTCCCATGAAGAAAGGAAAACAATAAAATAAAATAGGGTCATTTGAAGAAAACTCGATGCTTATCATTTGTATTTTCTACTTTAAAAATTGCTAACTAAAACAAGGAAAATAAAACCCTATATAAAGGTGTTTGTTTAAATTAACATGTAGTGAACCACAAAGCAAGGAAAGTCAGAGTTCAGGCTAAAACTCCTTTCTTAACTGTCTACCTGAGTTTTGCCTTGACACATATTTAGAATGAGCCCAAGGTTTCAGTGACTTTGTACAGGGTGTAAATCAGGATAACCTAATCCAAAGTCTACTGAAGTCAATGGAAAGGCTGCTACTGGTTTCACTGGATTTTGGATTGGGTCTCATTCTGCCTGAGAGAACTGCTTTTTGGATTAGCCTAAAATTTGGGGCAAGAATGAAAAATGTTTCTTTTTGTGATCTGGTCTGTTTTCACTGATGATAAAATGTACTTGTTTGTCCCCCCCCCCCCCCCCCCACACACACACACACTGGTCTTCTGGCATCTGTCTCAGCTTCAGGAAATTCAACATAATTCTGTGGAAACCATCATTGGCACTCAGAGTTGAGATTTTCTTTTAAGGAAAATAATTGTAATGATTTTGTATATGGTCAGATAATACTCAGAAAGAAATATGCTTTAAGGAGTGATTTGAAGAAGAGAAAGGAGGCATTTGGCATTGCTAAGTAGTTGTCTGTTCCAAGTGTAGAGAGTGGCATGAAGAAGACAGTAGAATTAGGAGACCGAGAAAGATTTTAGGAGAGAGTGAGAGAAACAAAGGGAGGAATAGAAAGAATGAGAGCAGGGATGTGTGAATAAAAACATTTCTCAGTCAGTAAGTTAATTCACAACATTTGAATTCTATTTACTAGAAAATGTAAGGTATTTTTGTTAAAAGGTTTGCGTGTACTATAGTGATGATAGTAGATATGGACTAACTCAGGCAGAAAATTATGTGCAATATGCAAACAAGTCATAGATAGATTAAGTCACCACGTTTTCAGTCACTGTCAGCCAGTGGAATTCAACTGCCAATTTATTTTGCCTTTTTCCAGCAGTCTCAGCTGGCTACACAACTGGTCAGGACTATTCATTTCAAGTCTCTGTACACCTTTATGGGAACAGTGCAAACAATCCAAATCCAGTTTGTAAGTTAAATAGTCATCCTCTGGTAATATTAGCTATTATTTGTGTAGAATAAGACGGATATTTGAGGAGGAAAAATCTATGTTGGAAAGTTGCTTAATCCATACATATTTTTCAAATGACATGTACATGTTAATTTCATTCAGAATGTAATATTGAATAAATTTGCAAATAATCTGTCTTGCCTCTAGTTTCCTATCTCAGAGAACAGTTACATTACAAGTTATCTTAATGGAAGGTTTCTTGTTTAAGGTCCAAATGTGCGCTAGTTATTGGAAAGACAAAATAAATTCAGAAACAGTCTAGGGACAGGGAACCAACAAAAGAAACAGCAGCAAATAAATAAATAAATAAACCCCCTATTACAAAAGAAATAGGGAAATTACAAAGAGAACATTTGAAAAGTATACAGGTTGTGGCAAGGAACAAATTTTCAGCAGCAAGTCAGTAAATTAATTTTTCATGATTAAAAAGCTATAGAGAAGACCCTCTAATCATTATGAGAAATATGGTTTTGTTTTTAAAATAATAAAACCTCTCTCACTAATAGTTGCATTACTATGAGTCATAATGTCATGTGCCAATCATAGAATATTAGGGTTGGAAGGCACCTCTGGAGGTCATCTAGTCCAACCCCCTGCTCAAAGCAGGACCAATCCCCAACTAAATCATTCCAGCCAGGGCTTTATCTAGCCTGACCTTAAAAACCTCTAAGGAAGGTGATTCAACCACCTCCCTAGGTAACCCATTCCAATGCTTCACCACCCTCCTAGTGAAAAAGTTTTTCCTAATATCCGATCTAAACCTTCCCAACTGCAACTGCAACTTGCAGTTGGGAAGGTTTACTCCTGGCAAGCATTACTCCTTGTTCGGTCATCTGCTACCACTGAGAACAGTCTAGATCCATCCTCTTTAGAACCCCCTTTCAGGTAGTTAAAAAGCAGCTATCAAATCTCCCCTCAGTCCTCTCTTCTGTAGACTAAACAATCCCAGTTCTCTCAGCCTCTCCTCATAAGTCATGTGCTTCAGGCCCATAATAATTTTTGTTGCCCTCCTCTGGACTCTTTCCAATTTTTCCACATCCTTCTTGTAGTGTGGGCCCCAAAACTGGACACAGTATTCTAGATGAGGCCTCACCAATGTTGAATAGAGGGGAACAATCACATACCTCGATCTGCTGGCAATGCCCCTACTTATACAGCCCAAAATGTCATTAGCCTTTTTGGCAACAAGGGCACACTGTTGACTCATATCCAGCTTCTCTTCCACTGTAATCCCTAGGTCCTTTTCTGCAGAACTGCTGCCTAGCCATTCGGTCCCTAGTCTGTAGCAGTGCACGGGATTCTTCCATCCTAAGTGCAGGACTCTGCACTTCTCCTTGTTGAACCTCATCAAATTTCGTTTGGTCCGTCCTCTAATTTGTCATTTCCCTCTGTATCCTATCCCTACCCTCCAGTGTATCTACCACTCCTCCCAGTTTAGTGTCATCTGCAAACTTGCTGAGGGTGCCGTCTATACCATCTTCCAGATCATTGATAAAGATATCGAATAAAATCGGCCCCAGGACCGACCTTTGGGGCACTCCGCTCGATACAGGCTGCCAACTAGACATGGAGCCATCGATCACTACCCGTTGAGCCCGATGATCCAGCCAGCTTTCTATCCACCTTATGGTCCATTCATCCAGCCCATACTTCTTTAACTTGCTGGCAAGAATATTGTGGGAGACCGTATCAAAAGCTTTGCTAAAGTCAAGGAACAACACATCCACTGCTTTCCCCTCATCCACAGAGCCTGTTATCTCATCGTAGAAGGCAATTAGGTTACTCAGGCATGATTTGCCCTTGGTGAATCCATGCTGACTGTTCCTGATCACTTTCCTCTCCTCTAAGTGCTTCAGGATTGATTCCTTGAGGACCTGCTCCATGATTTTTCCAGGCACTGAGGTGAGGCTGACTGGCCTGTAGTTCCCTGGATCCTCCTTCTTCCCCTTTTTAAAGATGGGCACTACATTAGCCTTTTTCCAGTCATCTGCGACCTCCCCCGATTGCCATGAGTTTTCAAAGATAATGGCCAATGGCTCTGCAATTACATCAGCCAACTCCTTTAGCACCTTCGGATGCAGCGCATCCGGCCCCATGGACTTGTGCTCGTCCAGCTTTTCTAAATATTCCTGAACCACTTCTTTTTCCACAGACAGCTGGTCACCTCCTCCCCATGCTTTGCTGCCCAGTGCAGGAGTCTGGGAACTGACCTTGTTCGTGAAGACCGAGGCAAAAAAAGCATTGAGTACATTTGCTTTTTCCACATCCCCTGTCATTAGATTGCCTTCCTCATACAGTAAGGGGCCCACACTTTCCTTGACTTTTTTCTTGTTGCTAACATACCTAAAGAAACCCTTCTTGTTACCCTTAACATCCCTTGCTAGCTGCAACTCCAAGTGTGATTTAGCCTTCCTGATTTCACTCCTGAATGCCTGAACAATATTTTTATATTCCTCCCTGGTCATTTGCCCAATCTTCCACTTCTTGTAAGCTTCTTTTTTGCATTTAAGATCAGCAAGGATTTCACTGTTCAATCAAGCTGGTCGCCTGCAATATTTACTATTCTTTCTACACATCGGAATGGTTTGTTCCTGCAACCTCAATAAGGATTCTTTAAAATACAGCCAGCTCTCCTGGACTTCTTTCCGCTTCATGTTCATCTCCCAGGGGATCCTGCCCATGAGTTCCCTGAGGGAGTCTAAGTCTGCTTTTCTGAAGTCCAGGGTCCGTATTCTACTGCTCTCCTTTTTTCCCTGTGTCAGGATCCTGAACTCGACCATCTCGTGGTCACTGCCTCCCAGGTTCCCATCCACTTTTGCGTCCCCTACTAATTCTTTACGGTTTGTGAGCAGCAGATCAATAAAAGCTGTGCTCCTAGTTGGTTCCTGTAGCACTTGCACTGAGGAATTGTCCCCTATACTTTCCAAAAACTTCCTGGATTGTCTGTGCACTGCTGTATTGCTCTCCCAGCAGATATCAGGATGATTGAAATCTCCCATGAGAACCACGGCTTGTGATCTGGAAGAAAGTTGCTGGAAGAAAGCCTCACCCATCTCATCCTCCTGGTCTGGTGGTCTATAGCAAACTCCTACCATGACATCAGTCTTGTTGCTCACATTTCTAAACTTAATCCAGAGACTCTCAGGTTTTTCTGCAGTTTCATACCGGAGCTCTGAGCAGTCGTACTGTTCTCTTATGTACAATACAACTCCCCCACCCTTTCTGCCCTGCCTGTCCTTCCTGAACAGTTTATATCCATCCATGATAGTGCTCCAGTCATGTGAGTTATCCCACCAAGTCTCTGTTATTCCAATCACATCATAGTTCTTTGACTGTGCCAGAACATCCAGTTCTCCCTGCTTGTTTCCCAGGCTTCTTGCATTTGTGTATAGGCACTTAAGATAACTTGCAGATTGTCCCACCTTCTCAGTATGAGACAGGAATCCTCCCTTCTTGCACCCTCCTGGTTGTGCTAGGTCGCGGAATCCCATTTTCCCACTTACCTCAGGGCTTTGGTCTCCTTCCCCCGGCATACCTAGTTTAAAGCCCTCCTCACTAGGTTAGCCATCCTGCTGGCAAAGATGCTCTTCCCGCTCTTCGTTAGGTGGATCCCATCTCTGCCTAGTACTCCTTCTTGGAATACCATCCCATGGTCAAAGAACCCAAAGCCTTCTCACATTCAGTTCTCTCCCAAAATATAACTGTCACTCTCTGATGAAGGACTTAGCGGCTATAAAATTAAAGTAGAACGCCCTAACAGAACATAAAGTCCTCAAACAAAACTGTTGATGCCTTTCAAAGAGACTCCCCCTCATAATGATTATATGGATTAAGGCTGAATTCAACTTACAATTTGTAAAGACCACAAGTGTTAAACAGTGGCCAGATTTCTTTCTCACAGATATGCCCAATTACTTTAAACTGCTCCCCAAACAGAATTTTCTCTATCCATTTGGAGCTTATTTTACAAACCCTCTGCAGCACTCAGATAGACTTGAATCTTGGAAAATATCTACAGATTTTGAAAGGATCAAATCCTTTAGACTGGTCTACCAACCCATTTCTTATTTTCCCCTAGGAAGAGAGAAAAACTTGTCACAACTCATTAAAATACCCTGTGTTAAAAAAACTGTGGCAGGGTGCTGGCCAGGAGTGCCTGAGCCAGCCCTGCCGGCCCTTTAAGAGGGAGCAGAAGCCTGCAAACCTCCCTTGCAGAAAGGCTAATTAGCCACCTGGCTTGCAGGGCAATCAGCCTTGATGAGTGGCACCTGGCAGCCTCCTCAGGGGGATAAAAGGCCTGCCAGGAAGCAAGCCCAGTGTGGTGGGGATGGTATAGAGTGAGGTGGTGGTTGGAGCTATTCAGAGCTGTGTTGGTATTGAAGCTGGACTATATAGAGTCTGTAGAGCTGGGAGCTGTAAGTTGAAGAACTGTACAAAGCTGTATATATTGGTGGTGGGGTCCTGCACTGTTAATAAAAGAGCACTGTTTGGAGCAAAGAAGGGTTCCCTGCCTGTTCCTGCAGAGGGGTGAGAGAGCGGTCTGCCACAAACAAAATTTCCTAGACACTTCATCCAATTTGGGGTGAGGTTGGTTAGGGGTTTGTTTTTTTGTTTGTTTGTTTCTTTAAATCTGAGTCCTACAAAAAATAATTAATACAATTACTGTTTCTACCATGTTGTTTCTGCTAGGTCTGAAGCCTTTAGTACTATGACTCTTGTTTTGTCCAGATGGCAAATACTTAATATTGCTCCAGCAGTAGATTTCTATGAAAGAGTTCAATAGTAATGAAAATATTATATTCACCATTTGTCCAACATTACATGCCAATAGCAAATAAATTATTAAAACAGAATGTATTCACATTGATTGCTATGAAGGTTATACATGTATCAGTGATTCAAAACAAGTACTCAAAAGATAGAAGATCAATTTATGTGACAGATAGGAAAAGCATGGATGTTGAAATCTCTCTCATAAATTTGGGTGGTTTTGAAAAAAAATAATTTAATATAGCAGAAGTGTTGGGTTTTTTAAAAAAAATGTTGCTTTGAGTGAACATAACTAATGTGCAAAAAATGGAGGCCTGAACACAGTGATAATATACCTAGATAATAATAAAGCTAATAGTAGCTTTATAGTAGCTTTCGATAGCATATAGAATAACAATTTGCATTTATTATTGTGCTGAAAATGCAAAGCTTTTCACAATGTACTTAGCATCATAAATAAATTCCCAACAGCAGCATTTACTGCAAATGGTGTTCATTTTTCCCCTCCACATACGAGTTGTGATCTAGAAATAATCAAAACTAAGGTTTATCCTCTAGTAAAGTTTTGTTCTAAACTTTTTTTTTTTTACAGAATTATTACCTAAATGCCAACAGATGAATTGCCAATACAAATGTAGTATTTCAAGGAATGGCAACAGCTGTTACTGTGAGGATGGATATGAAGTAGGCGATAATGGAAGAAACTGCAAAGGTAACTAGGAAATGTGGTTTCACCTTCTCTAAGAATAAGGCCCCAGTCTTGCAAGAAGCTAAATGAAAGTGAACAATGGCATCCTTGCAAATTTTCTTGCAGGATCTGAGCCTAAATGTGGTTTTAGAATGGTTTAAACAAATGGTTAAACTATAGTTACACAACCTGTGGCAGGTAAGGTAATCAGTACAATGCTAGTGCTTGGGAAAATGCAAAGGATCCTAGTGAGTTCCCACATTTGCTGCTGCTATTTGGCTGGAATCACATTTGTATTTGATGTGTCAACTGCATCTTCTCATTGGAAATAGCATCTTCCTAGAAATGTACAATAAGTTGTGAAGCACAGCAAAATTTACAGCAAGACCTAAAGGTCCCTCTCTGGTGTTTACATCAGAGATAAATGTGTCTCTAAGGGTGAAAATTGTGACTCCATCTGGGCCAACTACTGGATATGGCAGTCAGGAGCTTGAGAATGACATCAGGAATAGGACTATTTGCCTCCCCCTCTCCCTTCCGTGCATGTCTCTAACCGATGACTCATAGTCAGCAAACAGACCTGAGCTTTGTGCATCAAGGAGTGAAGATGGACCAGCATTTCAAAGGACCACTTGTGTAATCTCATCACAATCTAAAGTGGGTCGTGGCCCCATCAGCACTCCAGAAGGATGACAGTCAGGACATCACTGCTGATCCTTTCTACCCTCCTGGGCCTACAATGTGAGGAGAAAGAGCATTAAGATCTGTCTACGACTGCTCGGGCAGGCCTGGAGCTCATCTGCATGAGCTGCCTCCTTTTAAAGCATCTCTGAGCCTCCTTACAGCCATGTAAACCTGGGTCAGAGTTTGATCCATGAGAAAAAAAACACAACCTCAATCATATAGCTTAGTTTTGCACTTGCCTTTTAATAGGTTTTCTGCCAGTGAAGTTTAGATTGAAATTGATATTCTTTTTCTATTCCAGCAATATATGAATTTCTATTTCTCAACATTTTTTTTTCCTCTTCAAAAGTAGATAGGGTTTTCCCATCACTTTATTAATGTACTCCCTGGCTATCATTCATCCTCCCGCCTTTAGCAGAATTATTCTGTATAAATGTAATTTCTTATATATGTGTCTTCTGTTCTCTGGGTTTATGTTTTGTAATTGAAAAAAATAGATAAAATAATGTCAGTAGACTTTTTTCTTTAACATGATTTTTGGCTAGATTCTCAGGTGCTGTAAATTCATATATCTTGGTTACACCCAATAGAACTATGCCAATTTACATTAGCTGAGAATTTGACCCTCTATTTTTATTTCTTGTCTTGAACATTTGAGAGGTTTGTATTTTTATTATATAATTGTTGACAGTTATATATAGAAATTGATGATTCCACTAAAGAACTTAAACCGTTTAAACTAGTTTCCTAATGTGAATGAGTTGACATGCATCTTCAGTTATTTCTTCTTTTGAAACATGGCTTCATTCGTAGTGAATGGTGATTTTAAATGCTTACATACAGTACAGGTGGATGTGGTCTCTAGTGCTAGCAATAACCCAAGTGGTTCCCTAATTGTTATGGTTTTCATTAATCATTTGAAGGCCTTTAATTTCAAGCTGGATAGCAGTTAGCTTTGCAGTGTTAACTACTGGCCTTCTGTTTGGTCAGTGTTACATCACATTTGGCATAGTTACATCAGCAGACAGCTCAGATAAGATTGTGGCTGAAAACAATGAGAAAAAAATAAAAACCTATCTCTAGAGGGTTTACCCTTACTTTATAATGTAGTTTAGGGGGTGAATTTTGCACCCTAACCCCCAAGATTTTACTCTTAAGTGAGGGCTCTTACTTACATATTATTTCAATGTATCTTTTAGATTTAGATGAATGTCATGTGTATGGGACCTGTAGCCAAACCTGTATAAATACAGATGGATCATATGCATGTAGTTGCGTGGAGGGTTATGTACTTCAGCCTGACAACAAATCTTGCAAGGCCAAATATGGTAAGTTGGATTTTTTTATACATTATACAAATGATTTTTTAAAGTCCTCTGGGTCTGCCTTTCTCCCTGGTAAATAGGATAGATGTGTATCTACCTAGTAGCAATGGATTTTCCTTTAATTTAATACAGCAATCCATTGTTAGACATCTAGCACAACTTTTTCAGTTGCCATGGATTATTACAAAACACTTTTGAAGAAGGATTCTGATTAGCTAGAAACCTTTCTGAAGGGGTAAACAAAGTTATGCAAGCTACGTTATTCAGCCAAGATTAGTGGAGCTGCCAATTTCCTCCTTCATCTCAATACATACAATTTACACATAAATCCCACCTCCCTGAGACAACCTGGGTGTCAGGAAATTATCATGAGGTAATTATACCCTTGGGATATTAGAGACGTGAGCCTCTACCTTGCTCTGTGCTATATCCCAGGGTGTTGATTTGAAGATATTAATATTCACATTATGTCTTATTGGTTAATTAATGCATATTTTCATTGCCAGTAATAAATTAAGTATTTAAGGGATTTAGTGCATTCTGTTTAATGAAGACAAATTGAACAAAGTATTTCCCTAGTCAGTGTATTGACTCAGCAACCTATTCTTATTTTCTCCTACAATCTGTTCAACATACACAATGACTAAAGCCTATTATAAAGGTATATTTTATGTCAATATGTGGAAATCCAGAGGAAACAAATATATATATATATATATATATATATATATATATATATATATATATATATATATATATATATATATATATATATATATATATATATATATATATATATATATATATATTTCTATGTCAGTTGGCAGACTTGTGGCAGGTGCTGTGTTTTTGAAGCTAAAACTAGGAAAGGCTGCCGCTATGGCAAAGAAACTGCATACTTGTGTTCTTATTTGAGCACCACTGAGAGTTACGATTTAAAATATTGATGAGCTCAAAAAGTAAGACTTGAAACTTAAGTTTTGTATTGATCCACACAGCATGGTTATAGATTTTAAAAAATAGGTAATCTGATACAAGCAACTCCGTATGGAGAAAAACTATTTTAATATTCTTCTCACCCCTCTCCATAAAAAAATGTTATTTCAGTGGGACATAACAGGAGTTGCAGCTGCTACAGTGAAAACAGTTCAGGATTGGGAAAGGTAGATGGCTCCAGGACTGATAATGAGATGAGTCTTTGACATATAGTATAAATACAGCCCAGTATGTAATGATTGACTATGATAGCCATCTGTCAGTATTTCAGTGGCTCATGTGAAATAAGCTGTGGTCTCAGTCATTTCCTCACAGAGAAATGTCCGTCTGTCTGTCTGTCTGTCTCTCTCTCTTTCTCTCATATCATAGTACAGCAATTTTACCCTTACTGGCAGACACAGCAAGGAACCAGTTTTCAATGAATACAGGGACCCGTATAAGATAGTTCAAGTTAAAGGCTGAGATAGTGTGAGGAAATGCATTCCACTGCTGACCTTGTTGCACCTGTTCTTTGAATAAACAGAACAGGAGTTCCCAAAACACGTTCATTTTGTGGGCTACATCTTAATAGAGAGAAATTGTCTCACATGCTTTCCTGTTTGCAATTGCATGAACCACCTGCTCTCAGACTGACTATATAACATCTCCTTGGAAATTGCAGCAATTTGTTACATTGGAAGGTAATATTAGGAAGGTATTAGATGTATTTTTAGCTTCCTTTATACTATTTAGCAGGTGTAAACAGTAAGGAGAGTTGTAGTCATTGCTCATTATTAATTGTATTTATTAGAGTGACGCATAAGGGCCAACCAAGAATAGGGGCCCATTTTGCTAGGCACTAAACAAATACAGAATAGAAGATGGTTTTTGCCCTGAAGAACTTACAACTAAATAGACCAGACAGATACCATGGGGGAAGGGTACAACACATAAGTAGAATGAAAAATGTAGTGGCAGCAAACAGCACTTTAGTTCCACATTTTTTTAGGGAGGGAGAGGTTATTTAGGAGGGAATAAGTTAAGGGGAATAGGGGTAAGAAGACAGGTTCTGGGTGAAGCCAAGATGGAGAGAACTTTATGGAGGGGGATGGTTGGAGCAAACATTTAATCAGCATAAGGCGGAGAGAGCCCTGTGAAAAAGGTAAAAAAAAATCTATTAATGTCCAGAGGTCTAAGCTTTGGCTGTTTCTGCTCCTGTGGCCTGAAGTATCTGTCTGGCTCCTGTCTAGGTTTCCTCTAAGGCCATACGGAGGGAGGTGGGGGAGTGGGGATGAGGGGAAAGGGAGGCACTACCTGTATCTTAGTGCCTCCAGAGTGGAGGGAGCTGTGCCTTGTTAGCTATCTATGGGCTGCTAAGTGATATAGGGACCACAGCTAAATTCAGTATCCAGTTCCCAAATCTGTCACCTTTCACAAATCTTGACTTTAACCCACACTGTAAAACAGAAATACAATAAAAACAGTGGGCTGGATTCAGATTTACTTACCTCCATATGATTAATGTAGTAACTCCTGATTTGATGTAAATGAGTGCAGAATTTGACCCATAATTTTTGTGGCAGGAATGTATTAAGGGACAAATCTGCCACTGCCTCTGCAGTCATGCTGTTCTGCTGCCAAAAGGATTGGAGGAGAAGTAGAATTCTGAGGCACTGCTTTGATATCTGCACCCACTATGAAGCCTCAGACTCAGGCCAGGTCTACACTTCCTGGCAGATCGGCAGGTAGCAATTGATCTTTCAGGGGTCAATTTACCACATCTAGAACTAGATGCGATAAATCGATCACCCGAGAGGTCTCCTGTCAACTCCGGAATGCCACTGCCACGAGAGGCGCAGGCAGAGTCGAAGGGGGATTGAAGGGGGCAGTCAACTCAGCACCATGAAGACGCCACGGTAAATCAACCTAAATACGTTGACTTTCCCATAGCTGAAGTTCACATCTTAGGTCAACCCCTCTCCCCCAGTGTAGACTAGGGTTCAGTTTTGCAAAGATTAGTTCCCAAAGCTACAAGGTGCGGATGGAGCTGGCAGTGGGTCTGTTTAATTAGAGGAAAGCCGAAGGAGCCACTTCATGGATACATCTCCGCCCACAAAGAAAGGCTACAGTGGGGTCTAACTGAAGTAGTGGTGATAGACTGTCCAGAAGTAGTGATTTCCATCACTGCTACCCTAATACTGACAGTTCTTGGGCTATGTGCTGCTATGCAATTTTTAAGCCTGAATGTTCAACATCTTGATTAACTATATAATATTGTTACTTCAAGGGACATAAATAATATGCAAAGTTGATCAATTCATTTAAATGTGTCTGGAGCGATCATTTTTGTGTACATAGCACTTAGTGGTGGGGATGTTCAAATAGCTGTTACAGCTATGAACATACTATGTTTTTCTACTCCTTTTAACAACAGCTTCCTTTTATAAATAAAGATCTAGTTTATGAATTATTCAGATACGAAAAATGAGATAAGATGTAATTTTTCTGAATAGAGTTCTAGGTCTTTTTTGTTTGCCAGATTTTCAGGCTATTTTGAAAAGACTGAATTTGATTAAGGCAATTTTTTTTTTAAAAAATGAGTTTTAACATTTTAGCTCTAGAAAAAGGTGATTTTTATTTCAGAAGCTCATATGAGATCTTATATCTCCGTTATACTTGATCTAGAAAGAAATGGCTTTCAAAGAGGGAGATATTTCTTCTTTGATCAAGAGCAGCCTCAGTCTTCATGACAAGCATGTGTTCCTGTTATTTTAGAAAAAAAGTTCAGCACTCCTAAATGGACTTCAAATTGCAGTGCTCTCATGAAAGTTCAGAGAATTAAAATTCACAGTTTAGCATATACATCGCTCATTTTTAGGCATATTATGAGTAGATGATTTTTTAAAATATACATATTCTGTCCCTTTCTTGTGCCATGCTACTTGTAGTATCTTTCTGACCCCCATTCTGACAATTATAACAACATTTGCTGATGAGGACAAAGTGCTTATACTTTACCACCACAGTTCCCACTCTTGAAGTACCCCTTAATAAGTGTTCTTCCAGCAAGGCAGTACAATGTTGCTTGTAAACTTTCTACTCTGTTTTCTCCTCTTCCTCAGTGGAAATCACTACAAGATAGCACTTTTCCTGACATCCCTAAGATTTTCTTCTGCAGTAGAATTGCCAGTGATGGTGACGGGGCAACTGGGGTTGGGGGTAGGGAAGCCACGCTGTCTCATGTGTTGTGACACTTCTTCTTGGTCTAGAGTTCAAGCAAAGACCAGGCAGGAAAAGAATACAAGTGTTTCACCATCTTCATTAGTGCCTCCTAACCTTAACCACAATCTAGAGGAAGATTAACTTTTATTTGGACAAAGGTGATATAAGTATAGACATTTTTGTGGGTTAGAGATGTGCCAGTTTCTTCTCTTTTTTTTAAAAGAGATATCATAAAGAGTAACAAATGTGACATACTGTATTTTTTCTTATCTGGATAAATTCTATCAACTCATGATAATTGTATCTTCATTCTAGCAACTGATTATTACTATTGTTTTACTTACTAATAGCCTTTTCTTCCCTTGCAATTACTTATGCCAAATACACTGTTTCATGTGGAACACAAACATTAGTTATACTAATGCTGGTGAAGATTCAGAGACTAGATAGAGAAAGATTAACTGGACTCCTCCTCCTTCTTCTTAATTATTTATTGTTATTTATATGTATTTCTATAGCACTTAGGAGCCCTAGTCATGAATAAGGATCCAACGGTGCTAGGTGCTATACAGGCTCATAAAAAAAAACAGAGTGAATGATAAAAAACATCTAGATTAAATATTACCAAGTGGCAAACTCAATTACTGTGGTGCATTCTCAGCCAAACACAACAACAAAAAATGAATGTGTTATATTTAAATATTTTTTAAATATACAACTAAGGTAACATGGATGCTGCATGTGTTTTGGAAAGACGGTAATAGGATGATCTGTCAACTAAACTTTTTGCTCTTTTTTTTAGAGCCTAGTGATAGACCTCCGGTTCTTCTGATTGCAAGCTCTGAAACTATTGAAGTATTATATCTTAATGGAAGTAAAATTTCTACTCCAAACTCAGTGAAAGGAAATGGAATTAATACACTGGATTTTATATACAATAAGGACACAATTTGTTGGATTGAATCGAGAGAATCTTCAAATCAGCTGAAATGTACCAACATGTCAAAATCTGGGAGATTAACAGATGAATGGATAATAAACATTGCTCAGTATCTTCACAGTAAGTATTTTAATTTTGTGAGTGGGATTCCTTTTTAGAAAATAGTATAAAGTACTTGTTTTTCTAGCAAATTTTGCTTTCAGACTTAAAAACTATTATTAGTTTTTCTGATATTTGAAGATATTCAGTTGCTCTACTTCTGCATTAAACATTGAAAGGCACAGAAGCAGTTTGCTGTTTTGTTGCTGTTTCCCTCTCTAACACATAGACACAGGCCTGGTCTACGGTACGTGATTATATCAAATTTAGCTGCATTATGTCGAATTAAAACTCACTCCATCCATGACAACCAACCCCATTTTGTCAACTTCAAGAGCTCTTAAAATCAATTTATCTACTCCTCCCTGGTAAGGGGAGTAGTGGTCAAATCAACATCACTGGTTCGAACTGGGGAAACTGTGGACATAATTCGATGGTATTGGCCTCTGGGAGCTATCTCAGAATGCTCCATTGTGACCTCTCTGGACAGCACTTTCAACTCCGATGCACTAGCCAAGTACACAGGAAGCCCCAGGAACTTTTGAATTTCATTTTCCGTTTGGTCAGTGGGCAAACTCAGCAGCACTCAGCAGCACAGATGGCCATGCAGTCCCCCCAGTATTGTAGAGCGTAGAATGTTTCTACACTCCCCCTATCACCTCCGTCCCTGAGGTTATCACAGATTAGAAGGCAAAAAAACCGCAGTAGCAATGACATATTTTCTCAGCTCATGCAGTCCTCCTACACTGATAGAGCACAATTTAAGGCACGGAGGCATTCAGTAGCAGAGGCCAGGAAAGAATTAAGTGAGCACAAAGAGCGGAGGCAGGACTTGATGCTGAGGCTAATGGGGGAGTAAATGGACATGATGAAGCATCTGTTGGAGCTGCAGGAAAGTCAGCCAAGAGCACAGAACCCCATTGCATCCACTGTATAACTGCCTATCCTCCTCCCCATGTTCCATAGCCTCCTCACCCAGATGCCAAAAACGTGGGGTGGGGACTCCAGGCACCCAGCCACCCCACTCCAGAGGATGGCCCAAGCAACAGAAGGCTGTCATTCAAACAATTTGATTTGTAGTGCGGTTACAATAAGTAATGTGGCCTTGTCCTTCCCTCCTCCTCCACCCCTCCCGGGCTACCTTGTCAGTTTTCTCTTCTTTTTTTTAATTAATAAAGGAAGAATGCATGGTTTAAAAACAATGGTTACTTTAGTTTGAAGTGGGGATTGGCTTACAAGGAATTATAAACAACAAAGGGGATGGGTTTGCATCAAGCAGAAACACACACAACTGTCACACC